>OY756954.1:15848931-17242264 GCA_963580275.1 Crataegus laevigata
AAGAATAAACTGCCACGGTAATGGAATCCATCAGCCTTTGACCAAAATGCAGCATCCCTACCACCTTGTAGTCGTTAAGCTCTGGGTGGAACCCAAATGAGAGACCAATGTCATATTTGGCACCAAGATGCTGTGGAAGGCCAATAAGTGGAAGGATCCTAATCTTCCTAACAGATGGGTTCCATATCTCTATTTGACTCCTCCAAACCAAAATTCTAGTAGAAATGCAAAGTAAACCATCACTTGAACCGTATATCCCAAAATGTTTTCCATTTTCGGATGGAAGCCTTAACTCCAAGTACTGCTCAAATGTTTCGCTACAAAAAAGAGAGTGGCCAATCTTTCGTTTGTCTCTTGAGTTCTGGTGGAAAGCAACTAGATAGGTAGGAGCATGCTTTCTGGCATTCATCAGGTGTGCGCTAACAAAAATTGAACTGGGAATCAAATGACTCCATGACTTTGATACGCACATAAACCGGACAAGCGATTTTACTGGTAATTTTACTAGTATGTTAGTCAAGACTTGTTCAGAGATGTAAGAGGGAGTCTTGCAGCGTTTGTTGCTCATTCTGAATCAAAATGTAAGGAAACAAAAACAGAAAAATAATTAATTTCGACTACGGAGCAAATTGCAAACAAATTCATCCCACGGAAATATTAATCAACTTTGGAAAGGGTTAAATGGGCATGTAAAGGAAACAACTTTCCTACACCAATGGGAAGGGGGTGATTCCTGTGCTAAAACATCAACACACAGAGTATATATCATAACCCAGCTATTAAAATGGCTAATTGTGCGTTTGAAATGGTAAAAATGTAATCTTTTTTCAGTTTCGTATTTGTATTAATTCTATGAAGCAGGCAATTATTGAAAAACAAGACCCTCTAACAGCTAGAAACAAAACCAAATTAAATACCCACATGTAGGATTCGAGAATCTAGAGGTAGCTAGAAAACTTCATACGTAAGAATTGAACTGAAAAGCTGGATTATGCTGAGGAAGTGAAGCGAGATGGAATAATGTATCAGTCCCAGCTAAAACAGCAGGTCACTCGAAAAAATAGAAAGAAAAAAAAAAACAGAAAGAAATTTCGGGTCTGTTTGGTAGTGTACTTGAATCCAACTTTTAAAACTCAAAAACAGTTTTCAAGTTTTAGGTCTTAAAAACTTATTTGGTATGACTATTTTTAAAAACTGAACTCAAGACTAACTCAAATCACTTCAAACAGTTTTCTTCTTTCTTTCTTCTCTTTTTTTTTGTTACTTTTTTCGTCTCTACTCCAATCCAATCAAGTTTAAGTCGTAAGATTTAAAAATTTTAAATCGCAAACCAATCAAGTTTTTGAGTCTTAAAGAAAATTGTTTTCAAGAAATGTTCTTAAAAAATGTTTTGAGAAATGATAAGGGTCTGTTTGGTAGTGTACTTGAATCCAACTTTTTAAACTCAAAAACAGTTTTCAAGTTTTAGATCTTAAAAACTTGTTTGGTATGACTATTTTTAAAAACTGAACTCAAGACTAACTCAAAAATATAGTCTATTCTTTAAAAACATAAAAAGTGAGTTTTTAGAGTTTTTAAACTTAAACTCACTCATTTTTTTTTCTCCCTCCTCCCCTCTCACTCCAAATATATCTCTCTTTTCTTCTTTCTTTCTCCTCTTTTTTTTTTTACTTTTTTCGGCTCTACTCTAATCCAATCAAGTTTAAGTCGTAAGATTTAAAAAATTTTAATTGCAAACCAATCAAGTTTTTGAGTCTTAAAGAAAATTGTTTTCAAGAAATGTTCTTAAGAAATGTTTTGAGAAATGATAAAAAATTTCAAATAAGATACCAAACAGGCTCTAAAAATTTTCAAATAAGATACCAAACAGGCCCTTCACTTTCTCCTCGTTTTCATTTCATTTATTTATACTAGTAACTGTGCTTCAGATATATATATTTTTGTTATTATTTTTTATTGGAATTTAGAGGGAGGTATTGTGGGAGGAGAGAAAGTGGAGTAAAATTAAAATAGATTAAAGTATCTTCAAAAGAAATGTTCAAATGTTCAAATCATTATTAATAGTCAATAAGGGCAGCAACAATTTTTTCTAACCGAAAAATTAAATCGTGGTGGCATGACATGAATTGACAACTCTTACCCTTCAATTTTATTTTTTTTGGATTAATTATTGAATGCATTTTATTAATTTTATTATTTTTTGAAAACATTTATCTTAGTCCCACACCTCTCCGACTGAAAATATTAGTATACAAACCGCAGACCCAACTTCGAGAAAACCCAACTCCGCCACCACATCTTGGATGCTCGGTGTTCTCTCCAACCAGTAATTTCTCATTTTCTTCTTCTTGATAGGCCTATGGAACTTTGTCGCAAATGGGTGTAAGCACGAAAATTTCCTGAAACACAAGAACACGTGTACAAAATATATTTGTATTAATGAATTTGGGTTACAATCTCTTTATAATTTATCCTATGATTCTATCTTCATAAGATATGGATTTGTTGATGGGTTGTTGATCCAAAGGGCTGTTGGGGCTTGATCCTTGAATGAAAAGTGGTGTGGATTTGTTGATGTTGTGTTGATCTGAAGGGAATGTTGGAGCTTGATTCTTGGGATGAACAGTGGTGTGGATTTGTTGATGTTGTGTTGATCCGAAGGGCCGTTGGGGCTTGATCTTAGGATGAACGAGGATGATCTTTACGGATTTAATGATGAACGTTGATGTTGTGTTGGTCCGAAGGGCCGTTGGGGCTTGATTATTGGGATGAATAATGGTGTGGATTTGTCGATGTTGTGTTGATCCGAAGGACCGTTAGGGCTTGATCTTAGGATGAACAGTGGATGATCTTCAGGGATTTGATGATGAACGTTGATGTTGTGTTGATCCGAAGGGCCGTTGGGCCTTGATCTTAGGATGAAAAACATTTCTTCAAGGGCCGTCGGGGCTTGATCTCGAAGAATGATGAACGAAGAACGAACTTCAAGATAATTCTCTTTCAATTTGGGAGTAGAGAAACGTGTTGGTGAATTGGTGAATGAATTGGTGTGGAATGGCTTCCTATTTATAGAATTCCAAAACTTGATTTTTGGATTTAAATAATCAGATGAAATAAGTCATTTCTGCTAGGTGTTGACACGTGTCATATTTGACGGCTTTTCTGACTCATTTCAATTTTCGTCAAGTCACACGCTACGTGTAAAATTTATGTAATACATGAGCATTGAAACTTTGATTATCAGTCAACATTTTATTTATCGAAATTTCGATGTCTACAATGGGTTTTGGGAGTTGGTTTGTATTTGAGTACTGAATCTTGCAAAGCATTTAAATCAAAAGGAAGAGGCTACGCGATATTGTATCGATTCAATTTGTTTGGAATCCAATTTAAAAGAAAAGAAGAAAAAAAAAGACGGCTTGAAGTTTTCTACCACCGGCCACCTCTGCACCAATATTTCCCTCATGTTCACCGCTTGAGACCACGCTGAGGGCCTTCCATAACCTAGTCTTGATCTTGATGCTTCCATCGTGCATGTCCAAATGAGTGCCGAAATGGCTTTAGCACGCGTAGGGCTTGGCACTGTGGCACTGGCGGCTTTGGACTGAATCTTTGAGGCATCAAACACAAGCCTCCTTGTTGCACAATTTTCTTTAGCAGTTTTCACGTGTTGGGATATATTTAGAAAATCTAGTGGTGGGAAGAGAGGCTGTATCACCAAATTATATGGAAAGAATCCAACATAGAAAAAGTAATCTCTAAAAGATATGGAATCTTTACCCCATGTAAAGCTTTTAAAATATCGATTTCGTGTTTAATTCATCAAAAATTATTTTTTTCAATCAACATGTTTGTAGTTTCATTCATTAAAGTTTTGTTCAACAATAGGGGGTGTAAGAGGTTTTGATAGTTGAAGTAGATAAATAATACGTTAAAAGTTATGTGGGAAGTGTTTAGAAATTTCTTATATTTTTAAAACCTAATAAGATTGAAATTGTCATTGCATAGTAGGGTACATAAGTAATTTAATATTAAATTTTAATTGAAATTGTCATTACATAGTAGGGTACATAAGTAATTTAATATTAAATTTTAATGTGCGGTACATTTAACATTATGTGGGGGTACTAATATAAAAAAACCTTTTTTAATTTGACATATCGGGTGGAACAAAACTTTAAAAGATGTCAAAGTGTCACACCATCTTCAAAGGAAATATTAAATCTTAAGTGGAGTGCCACGTAATAAAATTTGAAGGGAGATAGAAGCTCTAACTGATATGCCAATTTTATGTGGATTGACATTTCTATTGTGAGATGCCATTTTTGACATATGAGAAAATTAGATGTCAAATTATTTTTCAAATGTTTTTTTGTGTGAGTTCTAGTAATGCACCAATCAAAAATCATGAAAATTAGCTTTTATTTATTTATTTTTGTTTTGAAGAGTGGGTACTACATATATTAATTGAATAAGAAAAAACATATGGGTTAGAGCAAAAGAAAATTGAGAAATTGCTATTTTAAAAAAAAAAGTCTTATTTTCTTAATCTTAAGACTGAAATATGACAAATTGGCCATGCATAAGCCACGCACACTATGTAAAAAACTGAAAGGATGAAAATACCCACATATGAAATGTAAAAACTCACAGTGATGACGTCATTTTTCTGATTTCGAAAAGAGAGCTATGAGCTCTAGGTTTTTGTGTTAAGTTCACATCTACGAGTATATCATGTGCATGTTGTGTACATATCACTTAAAAGAGATGATTTTTAATGAGATTTCCAGAATCTGAGTTTAGGTCCAAGATTTGTCTTCTTTCTATGTGATTCCAACCCCTTTTCCCCAAACCGTCAACAAAAATGAAATAGGAATAATAATAATGTTCATCCTCATCATTGGATGCAGAAAATGAAATGAGAGCTAGTAGACATGGGCAATAGAGGCGGAGCCAGAACAGATAGTGAATTGCACAGGACCCACAGATCGACGGTTAGAGCTCTCGGGGATTTTTATTTGGTCGCGAATCGGTTCTGCAACACCCACTGAAATTGGGTGGCGCCATCCATTTCAATTCTATCTGCAACACCCACGAATAGACTTGGCATTTTCAACTCGACCGGATTCGATCCGTTAAAATTAGTTTTCCGGTGAATGATAAACGGGTCATTTTGGGGGAACCCGCAAAACCCGTTAATCGCCCGTTTATTGAGGATTTTTGTGTATTTCAATGGTCCTAATAGAAAACCCTCAGTCCATCTCCGCCATCTCTCTCGCACGCCTGAGAGACTAGTGTGCTCTTTCCTTGCTCGCCACCGTACCCGATTCCCCTGACGAGTTCATTCTCAGCGAGTCCACCAATACTTCCCTGCTCGCCAGCGTACCTGATTCCCCCACCGGCATCCTCATTGGACTCCGTCCTGTTGGAAATGTGCCCTAAAACCAATCATATGATGATACTTTACGGACATTTCACATGTTAAACTAATTTAGTTTAATATCAAGGGCAAAGATTATTGTTTGAGCGGTCTCATATAAATGTTATATGCTTAAACGATAAAGTCCAAGGAATATGTGATTGGGAGAATGCAATCTAAAAGAAGTTAGATTCATGAGACCATTCTTTCGTAGACACATCCTAAACGTTCATGATCATAGGATTGCCAATTAGGCATTGACAGTCCGTTAAGATCAGTACGTGCTATGTCTTCTCTCAGGGAAAGTGACTAGTCTCGAGTCATTAGTGTGAGTGACACCAAGACAAGTACGTAGGTGCTCAATAGAGAATGAGTTCACTGAACACGATCAACGACGAGTTCTCATATTCATGTCACGTGAGAACTCATGGTTAGGATAATGCAAATTAGTCCTTTGACCTGAGGCATCATAGTTGTCTTGTGGTTAGGTCCTTGATCTTTGATCGTGTCAAATGGCATTCCTTTGGAGTGTCCAAGGCATGGTTGGGGTCAAGCTATCTAGTCATGGAGACAAGTGAATGCGCAACAAGGGATCTCTAACCTTCAAACCGTTGAGGGAGAATACTCTATGATATGATTTAGAATCTCTGGCCAGAGTATGAATGATATGTTGGAATGTGTTCCAGATCACATTCAATAGAATCATATAAGCACGAGATTCACATTGGATAGTAGACATGAATAAACTATCAAGCCAAACAATGTGGTCAAGAGTATTGTATTAGAGAAGGACCGTATTGCATTTGTAATCCTAAACTGAATAGGTTCTCTACCTCTTCTGATTAGCTTGGGTAACCATGATATGCTGCTAGGTGTCACTCATGGTTTGTGGATGCCCTAAACGTGTATAAACACTAAAGGGAGAATTGAAAGTTAGTTCCAAATTCACAATCGATTTAAAAGAGTTTGAATCGCCCACTGCCTCGCTAAAAGGAACCTAATGGATCGTACACCGTGTAAGGTAAAGATTTAAGATTCAACGGAGATGAGTAAGAATAATTAAATGGTTTAATTATTTATGGCAAGGATTAATTAATATGTTAATTAATCAAACGAATGAGTTCGTTAAAGACCTCGGGATAGTTTTGGACCTTAAGGCCCAATGGGCTTCGAACGTCGAGTCCATTAACTTAAGTTGTATGACAACTTAATGAATAATGATTCACAAAGACCAAATTGCCCAAATTAATCCCTAAGGCCGGCCACAATGTAAGGGTAGCAAACTTGGACTTATTTACAAGTTTGCCACTCAAATGAATTAAGGTATAAATTTGACTTTATAGCCAAAATTCATTTAGGGTTTCTTTTGGGGGAAATTGGTGAAACACAATCTCCATTTTTCTCTCTAAAAAGCCGGCCCCCCTTGGAGGGATTAGCTAGCAATCCTACTCCTCCAAGGTCACTCATATCTTCTCCAATCTAACCTTGGTGTAGAATCTTAGAGGTTCCCAATTTTGGGAACTTGGAGAAACCTCTTCATCCATCCAAATCCATAGATTTAAGATGCAAGGAATGAAGGCCCTCTCTTTGGGTGATTAGCCTTTGCTTAAGCAAAGAGGAATCTACAAAGGTATAAATCTCAACTCACTTTGTTTTGAGTTGTTTAAAGGTTCACCAATCTACTAGGCTTTGAACATTCATGGGTAATGTTTTGTTTTTAAGTATATGCAAGCATGATTCCGCCTTTAATTTGTTAATTGCATGCTAATGATATTGCTTAAATGAACATGTTTCTCTAAAATAATCCTTCACGTCCCACCCTTAACTGATTAGCCACCAATCTCTGCTTCGTCGCCTCCCAAGTCTTGACTGTCCGCACCCGCGCCTGCCCTGGGTTAGTTCGGTGGATAGAAATGATAGAGTTTGGGTGATTTAGGTTTGAATTGTCCAAATCGAGCAAGAGTCGTGGTAGGTCTTTGTGCTCGTGGCTAAAAAATGAAGAGGAGAGCGAGAGGCGCGATGAAATCGAGACCGATTCGCAGTCTAAGTCTCTAAGCAACAGCAAGCTCAGGGTGACATCTAAGGCGGAGAAGGAGGAGGACAGAGATTTCTAGCTTTTGTGAAGGAGATGCTTCAGAAATTTAGGCGCGTTTGAGCTCACAAACGCCGGCATTTTGTGGCTCTCGCTCTTGGCGTTACCGTTAGCGGTGGCCGTGCTGTTTTGGTGCTTCTTTAGGCCTAAAAAGGAAAACAAAAAAGGAACAAAACAAAACAAAAAGGCTAACTGATGAAACAGGTGAAACGGGTGACCCATTAGCTTAAAGGGTTGGGTTCTTCCAAAACCGCAATTTCAAGATGGATAGAGAAAGAGAGTAGAGAGAGGAATCATAAAATAGGAGAAATTAACCCATTTATATACAAGGATAATAAGGTTATATATTATTGTGCATGTTGTGTGCATATTCTGTTCATGGTCGATTTGTTCTATTTCAGTCATAAGATTAAGAAAATAGATCATTTTTAACAATTTCCAAAAAAAGTTAACATTGCCACTTAAGCATTCAAATCTACTTTTGACCTTTTGGGTTGCATATAAAGGCTATAATCATCACAAGCAGTGAAGCCCGCGCGATGCTGCGAGTTTCAAAACTGTCTTAAATGTGTAAAAAGTACGGCATAAATACTTGAAAAAATATGTGCCAGAGAGTAAGCTATAGTCATAGCTAGAGAGTACTATTTACATTCATATATTACATGACCAAAATTGGGATGATAGTACATCATAGCCAGAAAGTACTATTTACATTAATATATTACATGTCAAAAAGGATTGTTCTTCAAACGCTATGGTTCTACTTTAACGTTTAAAACTGTACAAAGCTTAAAAAGTAAGATTTGTTTCACTAAAAACACCCATATGCGTAACTCGTTACGTTAATGGTGTCTTCTTTGCCTTGTCTGACAACGATGAACTGAAAAAAAAATTAAAAATAGAACTCAATCACTTAAGAATTGACTGAATCTAAATTGCATATGATTTGCTAGCACACAAAAATTAAAAAGCAAGATTTGCTAGCAAGGGTGCTTGCGGTGGTTTTTGTTTCAAACTACATAAAATATGTAGAACTCTATTTACATACATGTAGAAATATCCAAACCATTCATACTCATTATCTGATATTAAGAAAGTTTGACATTAAGGAACAAAATAAAGAGCAAAAGAGCTTTCTAATCTCAACAACTACAGAGTCTAACATTAAAAAGGTTTTTGTAACAGATGATGCCTGCTATAGGCAACATCTTACCACCTGAACAATAAAAGGTATCTACCCAATTAATGAAATCACAAAAGAAGAACAACACAATTGATAAATTGATGAATTCGTAGTTATACAGACAACATGGGAAATATATACATACAACAACCTTTATACAACAGACTGGTTCGAACAATTTAACAATTAGCGTGAAGAGAACAGTGCTTCCACAGGAAAATAAAGGAGGAAAAAAAAAACAAAATACCCAACACAAAATCTTCAATTCAAGAGCAACCCAGAAACTCAAATTTAAAAAATTATCAAAAATTTTGCAGTTTTTTTTTAACCACTGATGAAATTAAACCATTTTGAAACCGAATATCTAATCATTAATAATTTTACCTTCCATTTCACAGACAAAGTATCAATGCAATGCTCATTCTTTTTTGAAAAGATTGAAAATGGTGTATGAGTGAACTTACACCACAGTGCTTTGAAACTTTTCGTTTCAAAGCTATAGCCATCCAATTCAGTACACATGTTTTATATAAATCATTATCATTAAAAATATACCATATTGAAAACCTCATGAAATTTGCAGATAATCAACCTATTTTGTCCAACCAAAATAAAAAAAGTTTCTGAACAAATTATCATTTCGAAACTGTCATGAGAGATTACTTGTCATAAGCCTATGTAGAATTTGAAATTCAACCCAAAATAAATTCAAACACATCATTAAAACTTTAAAAAGAGAGAAGAGAAACATCTCAACAGCTCCCTTGCCTTTCTACTTCTTCCTTCCTCAGTTAATTGATTCAGAATCCCCAATGAATTGATACTTGAAACCCAGCAGCAAAACAACCTATTCAGAAAATTTGAGAAAACCACAATTCATGCATCGTGCTAATAATAATACGAAATCAATAACTATGAACAGATTCAAAACCAGCGACTGAAACCAATAGGAGTTAAAAGTTATGACAACCCGAAGCAGAGATTTTTGAGACGAAAAGGATGTAAGCTCTGAGAGCGACTGAGAAACCACTCACCTTAAATACAGAGGTCTCCAGAGGCTTCAAAGATCAGTCACAAACTTGAAAACCCCGATCTCCTGAAATCGAAAACAATACCAAATTAACCAACATCACCCAGAATTCGAAGCTACAAACAATATGCCCAAAATCACAACCAAAAATTTGAACAAAAAAACCCATTTAAAATCCAAATTTACAATCCCAAGCACATAACATTCAAAGCAGACAATTACCCAATCAAATCGGCAGTAGGAGATGCGATCTTTTATAGGCTTCAAAATTTCTTCAAATTGAGACCAAAAGCGCTCTATTTTTCAGTAAGAGAGCGTTGCCATTTGTAACCCCCGACGAAAAGATCTAAACAAAACAGAGAACATCGTAAAAAGTAAAACAATTTTACCCATCGGATTTCCTCAGGCTTATAGGTTGACCTCCATTTGAGTGTTTCCTCCAACATTTTCTTCGCCTTGTCAAGGTTCCAATTTCGCGCCTCCAAGTACCTCCTGAAGCATGCATCAGTGCAGAACTGCAAACTGCGTCCAGACAGCGGTCCAATCGCAGCCTTCAGCTCATTGATCTACATATAAATTACAATTCATGAACTCAACTAAGAAAGATTTTTTCACATCTCCTTGAAAACTTGTAAACTTCAAATTTTCATTACCTTAGCGTCATGGTTCAAGGGATCGTCCTCTTGCTGATGAGAAGTGCTCCAGAGGTGAAACGTGTCCACAAATTTTTTGATATCAAAATCTTTCGCAATTGAGTACAGCTTCACCTACAACATCAAGCATTCACCCAAGAACTTAAAGAAAGCAAGGCACAGAGAGAAGTGAAGATCGGAGAGCAAGGCAAAGAGAGAACACAGATTGACAGCAATAGAAACCAATAGAGAAAAAGGGAGAGAGAGCAAACGAAACCAAAACCACAGAACCCAAGACAATCTCTCCAGCTTAAGGGCATTCATATGCAGATTATATAGTTTCCTTCAATTCATCTTAAAATTAACTAATATTGAACATGCAATACCTTAACCTATCTCCTAAGAGTGAGAGAAGTTGTTTCCAGGTAACGGAGAGGCCCAATTCGCCGGCGATCGGCAAGAATTGGGTTGCTGGAAAATATGATTGAAACCCTAACTATTGGTTACACGAAAACAATGAAAAAAATGGCGAGAGCTTGACTAAGAAGAGTGAGAGGGATGGGTTGGTAGTGGTTCGGAGGAGGGTAGTGGTCATTTTACAGTAGTCGTGGTTGGGAGGCGTGGTGAGCTGCGAGCGGAAGGGAAGAGAAAAAGTAGAAGTGGTTACGGAACCGTGTTCGAGGGAGGAGAGGAAAGAGAGAGAATGGAGAAAGAAGAGTTGAGGAGAGTTTAGTTATGGTTGGCTTGCGGTTTGAGAGTTTAAGATTGCAGAGAGAAAGCGAGGAGCGAGAATGAAGAGAGGAAGGAACGAAGTCTCTGGAACCGATTCAATTGCAAGCACAAATGATGATCATCAGAGCAGCTCACAAACCTTGAGAAGCAACACGTATCCATGCCCTTTTTCGTCATTTCACTATGCAAGTGAGAAAAAGACATAAAAAACTGACCAGAAAAATGGGGGCAATTCCGTCATTACACTACTCTTATGAACAGTGTTTCAAGCGAAAATGAGTTTTAGTATAGATTGAATTTTAACCCTTCTAATCTTTAGAATAGAAGTATAAATAAAAGGCCACTGATTTTTTGTTTTCTTTTCGTGTTTTCAATGTATGTAGACTATCTTCAACTAAAAGATTAGAAATCTATATGTACGAGGTTATTCAGTTTTTTATTTCAAGAGTAAAGGACTATAATTCCCACCCCCAAATTTTATTATTTTCAAGAGGCTCGACAACCAATAGATGGTAACGGTCATGAAATTGCATTCGCATATTTTTGTCTTACCATATGTCGCTTCATACTGAATTTGCCCACGTCAGTTAAACTAACGTGCGAGCACAGTCTTAAATATCGAAATTATCGGCGAAATATCGCCGATAATTTCGTTTTTTTCACCTAGCAATATTTTAATTGCTATCCAAATGGTTTTCGTTGAAATATCGCGATATTATCGATAATATCGATAATATCGAGATATTATAACTAATATCGCCCGCGCCAACCCGAGTCCACCGCTCCGATCCCGTGTCCATCACGCCCAGATCGCTGCTGCATCACGACCCGAGTCCACCGCGCCACCGCGCCGATCCCGTGTCCATCACGCCCAGATCGCTGCTGCATCACGACCCGAGTCCACCGCGCCGATCCCGTGTCCATCACGCCCAGATCAGGGTTCCTCTGCGCGTCGCCGTGCTTCCCAGAGATGGAGGAGAGGGAGGGAGAGTTCAGGAGGGTGGTGGAGATGCTGCGCTGGCACCGCTGAATTTTCGGTTCTTCCACTCCTCCCTCTAGTTCCTCCGCACGTCCTCGCCTTCCAAAAGCCGGTAGAGAATCTCCGGGAGGTCCTTGAAATACCCGAACTCTGCAAACGTTTGCAGATTGCACGCGAGGGTTTTGGGGTGGTGCTCGTGGAGCCAAAACGCCGTCGTGTGGAAGTTCTCCTTGACGGACTTCCCCGTCCCACGCACGCCTCTGAGGTTGCAAATCAACTTGAGCGTGGTCAGCGCATCATGGGCCCAGGCCTACGAGAGCTGCTCGTTTAGGTAATCGGCGGGGGTGTCCAGCACCACGTGGAAAAAGAGATCGAGGCAGGAGAGAGGCTCGGGAAATGGAGAGTGAGAAAACGAGAGTTCGAGATAGAGATAGAGTTGAGAACTGAGAGAGTGAGGGGTCAGAGAGAGACTCGGGAAAAGAGGGAGAGAGATAGGGTGAGGGTTAGTGGGCTGCCACGTGGCAGCGTGATGGAGAGTGAGAATCAAGATGGAGGGTCCAGATTAGATTAGGATAAAGGACTCAATTGCACAATTCATATAATTTCAGGGAAAGAGTGAAAATATAAATTAATCTGGGGGTGGGGTTTCACAGGATTGGAATTCTGCTTTCAACGGACCCGTGTCCATAACATCACTCATGTATCTTACCATGCAATGTATAAAGTGTAAAATATTGTACTAATTCATTATATATAAATGATTATGGTGTGTTTAAACTTCTTTCATTAATTACTACATATAATCAACTTAAATAAGTTAAATCCATCATGCAATGCATTTCCTTCCAATTTTTTGTGATAAACTAATAGATAATTGACTAAATAAACATCCTGCAAAGTTTCAATAAAAATTTCCAACTTTTTCTTACAATTTCCGTGGTTTCCATTGGATTTTTATCGAGATCGATATTATCCCGATATTTCCGTCGATATTTCTGTGTTTCCAGACTACCGATATTTCCGATATCATCGATATTTTATACCTTACGTGCGAGCCCTGCTATCCCCCTTTTCCTCATAAATTTCCTTCCACAAGGGGTCATGGCCCCCATTTTCCACCCAAAACCTTATCCACCTGGACTTTAGATGTATTTTCACTTAAAATTATTTTTAAAATTGAGTTTTAATAAAACAATTTTGGTAATATTCACTTTTAACGAAAAATTATATTTTTATATTTTTCTGATACTATTCACTACACTTTTATTTGTCATTTTTCATTAAAATTATATTTTTTTTAGATTTTTCGTTAGTTTTCCTTTGAAAATACTCTAAAACTCTTTGTCAAATAAAAGATAGAGCCACATTGTATTCCTCTTTACTTATATGTAACAGTGAGAGGTTGTAAGGCTTAGCTCACTCTTTTAGTGTAGATAATATCATTTGTTCAAAAAAAATAAAATAAGTGCACTGTTAGATATATCTTCTAATCTTCGATTTCCTTCTAAACTTTTTCTTTTCAAATATTAAGTACCCAAAATAAATTTTTAGCCAATTTTTCCGACTGTGTCTATTTTCTTTACGTTCCAGCCAAATTGCCGTTCAAAAGAAGTACATGCACACACTAAAAATGAAGAGAATTGGGACGCACAAAGAAGGTAGGGGAGGGTGGGTGCATGGAGGGGAATCACCAAATTGTTCTCAAAACATTAATGTGTTATGCCAAATTAGGCCTGGAAGAATCTGACACGGCCCGTTAACCTAACACGACATGATACGAAATTAACAAGTTTTTGGGTCAACACGATAACAAATTAGGTAACCCAATAAGCATCTGTTAAGATAATAAATCGGTCCAAGTATATATGTGGATAACCCATTACACGATAAGAAAAATATTAAGTCAACAATTTTATACCACTAAAAACAATTACTATAATTAACAACAGTATAATTTAGTTCCGAACTTAACTGAAAGTTAATATACATGGAGCTTAAGGGGAGGGATCCCCATTTTTTCAAAAAAAATGGGGACACGCTCCCCACCGTTAGATTAACTTTAATGAAATTGTGTGGTTGAGATTAAAACATAGGCCATACAATCTCAACCACACAATTTCATTAAAGTTAAATCCAACGGTGGGGAGTTTGTCCCCATTTTTAAAAAAAATGGGGATCCATCCCTTTAAGCAATTCATATATATATATATATATATATATATATATATATATATATATATATATATATATGTAAATTAAATTTAGAATCGACTGAGATTTAATCTCGACTATCTAATGTTTTTCTCAGCCTAAATTAGATTCTCTCATTCTTAAAGGCTCAAATCGAGATAGCCTATCTCTCTCTCTCTCTCTCTCTCTCTCTCTCCCTCTCGAACTGAACTCTCGAATCTCAGTCTCAAACCTCAACTCGGGCTAGCCACGAGTCCCTAACCACCCCGTCCAGTCTCCTTCCACCACACCATTATCACCACATACAACCTAGTAACCCACCACCAATCAATCTGCTACTTTTGTCTCCAATTCTCTCTCTGGATCAAGCAAATCTCAAGCCCCAATTGAGGTAATTGTTGATTCTTTCAAATTACTTTCAAAATATAGGGTTTTATTTCGAATTAGTTTTTGAATTAAGATTGGTTACGTTTCTTCAATTTGAGTTTTTCGTTTATAGGGTTTGTGAAAATTGGGGTTTTTCGTTCCGAATTAGTTTTTAAGTAATATTTATGTGGCAATGTGGTATGTGCAAATTTGGAAGAAATTTTTTTTCTTAACGAGTCATAACAGGGGTAAAATGACCCGACATGTTAAGAACCCCTTAAGAATGGGTGTGACACGACACGATTTGTTAAGATAACATGTGTTACACGAAAACGACAAACACGACCTATTTGCCAGGCCTATGCAAAATAATGAGTAGTTTTTTACTATGTTAGGTAGACCATCACATACTACTAATTTATTTAGGTGTTATAACACGAGTGAATAATATGATGAGTATTTAATGTACCTAGACATCTATTCCACATAAGAAATGAAGCCTCGATTGGAGAAAGTTTTGTTGCTTTATTTTACAATAGAGGATCACAGGATTCCAGGATTCCAGGATCCTCAAATCACATCCGTTCATCATACATCGTGCGGTCAGAAATCATTTTAAATTTTATTTATTTAAAATTGAATATAAACAGTACCTGACGAAAACTAGTCGCACAATGTATAATGAATGAATATGATTGGAGGATTCCCGAAATCCTCACACAAAAAAATCCGGTGAAAATCCTCTCTCTCATTTTACCATTGAATGTTTACTTGGCACTTTTAACATCGTGATGCTCTAATAACCACCCCAAAATCTAAAAACAAAAAAAAAACCCGACAAAAATTTAGTAAAAAAAATGAAATGCGAGGATAAGTTCATAGACCATATTTATAATTAACTCTTTCATTTTTATTTGGGTAAATTACATAGTAACTCATCAGGTTTGAGGTCTATTACAACCCCATACAACATCTTTAAATCATTTCACTTTCATACCTTACGTACTATTTTATTTCAAAATAATACCTCCATTACATTTTCCATCCATTGATCCAAGTGTTGATGTGGCTGCAACATTTATGCCACGCGGCAAATTTTTTTTTTAATTTAAAAAAAAAACAAAAGCTAAACCCGCACCCCACCCAACCTACAACCCAGAAGAAGAAGAAGAAGAAAATGAGGAGAGGGAAAAAAACACCCCATCTTCATCTTCCCAGACCCCCCTTCCTTGCAACCCACCCCTTTCTTCCCCCTCCCGTCTTCCCCAAACCCACTGTGTACCCATCATCCACCTGCTCCTCTGCACACACTACTTGCAACCCAAAAAAGAAAAAAAAAACAAAAACAAAAACCCATCCGGATGGGGGTTTATGCGATCTGGGTTTCGTGCGGCGGGGGGGGGGGGGGGGGGGAGGGGTGGTGGTTGGGGGGCTTCCGCCAGGGGGAGGGTGTGTGGCGGGAACCGGGTTTTATGGTTTTTTTTTTTTTTTTGGTTGAATGTTCAGGTATTTAGGGGGAGGGGTTGGGTGATGGTATCTGGATTTTCAAACTTTTTTTTTTAATTTAGAAGATTCTGGTTTTTTTTTTTTTAATTAAAAACTTTTTTTTTGCCACGTGGCACACATTTGGCAACCAAGTGGCATAAATGTGGCAACCACGTCAGCATTTAACGGATTAATGGATGGAAAATGTAACGGAGGTATTGATCGGACCATATTTATATACATTTTTATATCAAATTCACTCGTCTTTTCTTAGTTAGTTCGTCATATTTTGAGCTATTTACTTTGTTTTTATGTTTTATAAGAATTTATCTAGCTAAGAAAATAAAAATAGAATAAGTAAAGTGTTAAATATTTTTTTATCTAAACTATCTTGTCTGTTGAATTATACTTATCATTTAGAAAATAATATATACATATATTTATATTTATTTATATATATATATATATTTATATTTAAATATATTTGTGTGTGTGTGAGGTGCAGCTGGCAAGCACTCGTCAAGGGGGTGAAGAAAAAAAGAATAAACAGATGCATGTGAAGTGGGGGAGTGAAGCACCATTCAGAAAATAAAAAAAAAGAGGGAGGACAAAGCAAAAGATGGGAAAAGAGAATAATTGAGGGCAGCTGCCTCATTGGCAGCCAATAAAGGGGGCATTCTCGGTTCAAATCAGAAAAACAATCGGGGGCTGGAGGCGAGAAACTTGGAAGAAGCTGCTCCGAGAGCAGTGAAAGAAAAATAAAAAAAAATAATAAAGAAAGCTGCCTAAGAGGCAGCTTACGGAGTCCACCGCAAAGAGAAGAAGGGGGAGGCCTCGGAGAAGGCCAGTCACGGAGGTCAGCGAGCCCAGTTTTTAAGGCAGCCTCTTGGCAGCCAGAAGAGGGGGAGCTGCGGCGTGAGATCAAGGCTGCCAGGCAGCGTTAGCTCGCGGAGGACAGAAACAGAAGCTTGCGGGGGAATAATCAAAAGCCTGGGGAGCAGTTTTTAAAGTCAGCAAATTGAGAGGTGCCTAGGGCAGCTGTCGAGCCTCGGGGAGCCTAGGAAAGGAAGCTCGGGGACCTTGAGGGAGCTCCTCGTGGGAGCAGCGAAGGAGCTGGAAAAAAAACAGAAGTCTTGGTGAAGTCAAGGCCTCGGACCAAGCACAGTAGCACCGAGCCAATTAGCACAGTGCACATGCAAGTGCACAGAAAGTGCTTGCACTCTCCCCATTTCGGTTTATCCTTTCCAAACTTATGTTTTTAATTTCTGTTTTTAATTTATAAATAATGTGTAATTAATTTATTTTGGCTAGAGGATAATTCAAAACCATGATTATATTTGTAATTTGAATTGATTACCTTCAGTTGTGATTTCTGAGTTGTGATTCAATTTGCTTAACTGCTTGATAGATAACTTATTTGTGTATGTTAATTAAGGATGCATACTTAATTTACACGCATGAATTTGATGCTAGAATATAAGTGAATTTCACCTAATCGTTATGAACTTATATTCATGAGTAGTAAAGGTTGTTATCCACAATCGTGTTAAGTAAATTCTTGGCAGGAGTATCATGTTTTTCATAGTTACGAATGCCTCGTCAATGCTTATAGTTTTCATGAAACTTAATGATCTTTAATTGTATCTCTATTGTGCTTTTCACGTAGGGGACTTTTAGAGAATGTGTTGAATTGTTGTATGCTGTTCATCCAATTCAATAACTTAAGGAAAACTTGAAGATTAAAAAAGTGCTGTTCACGGTTAATCTGGAGTGTTGAGATTAACAATTTATTGAAAGAACAACTGAAGGTCAATTTAGATTGCATATATGTCTTGTGTGGAGAAAAACCCTCTAGCCAATCCGTCACCCATCTGTTCACCTTTATTTTATGTTTTTGTCAATTTTGTAATTTATTTAAGTTAATTTATGTTTCGTTAAAACCAAACCCCCCCATTATTAAAATATTATTATTTAGTTATTTTTTATTATTTTTTATCTTTTAATTTAATTTCCGTCTAATTAATTTCCTAGTTTTTATTTTAAATTGTTTTCATTATTTTGAGTCATTTTTAGTGTGTTTCGAGTTTTTAGCTTAGTTTGTGTTTTCTATAGTCTTGAGTTGTTTTGAGTCTTTTGATTTGTTTTAGTTTATTAGTTAGTTTTATTTTGAATTATTCTAGTTAAGTGTTTTTATTTTAGTTTTGTGTTTTAAACTTTGTTTTTACGTTTTTATATTAATTTTAGAGTGATTAGCAATCCCTCCTAATCCCCGGCAACGGCGCCAAAAATTTGACGGGATTTTAAACCGCACAAATTTAACCGTCTTTTTGACAATTGTAGTATAGGATGACGACTTGGGCAGTTTAGACGAATTCTTGTCTCAAACCCCTCAAGTCCCTATGTCGTCCAACTATGGTGAGGTTGTTCCAAGTTCAATTCCTTCTAACATTTTTCCACCAAATGTCTCTTTTCCTTGCAATTTTTTTTCAAATAACGAAGAAAGTGAAATAGACATTGTGGAAGCTCTTCCAGAAGTGCAAAGTGATATCTCGATTTTTGGTGCACCAAAACAAGTTCCCGAACCTTGCACACCAAGAAAAGAGATTCAAGATAGCGAAGTGGCTGGAGAATGCGAAGAATATCAACAAAAGATCAAAGAGGCTGTGCAGGAAACAAAGGCCCAAGAAATTGAGTTTGATGACACGGGACAGGCCACAACCATCATAGTAAACCTGGCCCAGTTCAAAGTCCCGGAGATATCCAAAAACGTAGTTTTTGTTATTGAGTTTAAGTCGGAGAAGGAAAGTAAGCCATCTTCTCCAATTTTATTTTTATATTATTCTAACATATTTCTAATTTTAATGATTCAGGCACCCACCCGAGAATTTAAACCACTGCCGAATCATTTCAAGTATCACCTCCCATTGAAAGATAAATTCTATGCTTTGGAGCCGAGGGGAGGTTAATGGAAAGAATCGTCCGGCTAAAGACGTTAAAGCAAGCGCTTCTTGGGAGGCAACCCAAGCAACCAGATTTGCATTTCTTAACCTTCTTCTTTATTGCTTTTACTTTCATTTTGTTTTGCTTAGTTAATTTTGTTATTTGGTTGGTTTTTATTTAGTTTGAGTTTAAATAAATTAAGGGCAATGTTTATTTTTAGTGCGGATAAACAAAGTCTTTTTACTTCAATTTACATATTTTACATTTACATATTTTAATTTGCTTAAAATAAACCTAAAAAAATAATAATAATAATAATATTAGTAACATATATATATATATATATATATATTTAAATAAACATTAAAAGCATAAATAAATTTACAATAATACAAAAACTGATAGAATTCATTGGTCATTGGTCAGGTGGCGCCCCAGAGGTCGACGGAGCTCCGGGAAGACGAAGAGCCAGAGTTGGAATCTCCGGAGCCGGAACGCTTGGTGCTGCTCCAGAGGACGAAGGCAACATAAACCTCGGGAGTAGCGCCATGAACCTTTCATGATCGCTCTGAATCCGACCGTCCGACTCCTGCAGCTGGTCCAGCTTCCTCTTCATGCTGGTCGAGTAACTAGTTGCAAGCATGTGCAACTCCTTGTTCTCGTGCCTGAGTCCTCTGACTTCTTGCCGAAGACTGGCCACCTTAGCCATCAGCGACTCCACCTGACGAGATCTTGCAAGCAGGCGCTGGCCCATGTTCGATACTGAGCCTGCACTTTGGACGCTGAGAGCAAGAGATTCCTGAACGGCCAGCTCGTCCGACCGCCTGGATAGCATCCTATTGTCCCTTGGAGTGAGCAGATTTCTGGCAATCACCGTAGCGGTGATTTCATTCCTCATCATTGTGTCCCCGACTGTAAGAGGACCATTGGGGGATATGAAGGACGGATTCCAAATGTTGTTCGGAGAAGACGAGTCATCGTCTTCCCCGACATTCAAGTTAAGGCGACGGTCGGAAGGGCAAGACATTTTTAGAGGGGGTTGAGGAAGAAAAGAGTTCGGGAAGATTAAGATTGTTGAAGCGGAAGAAGATAGCGGAAAGAGTAAGATTGCAGAAGTGCAGAAGGAAGTGTTTGAGGAAGGGAGTTCAAGTGTGAGGTGGAGCAGAATTAGCGCCTCTATAAAAAGAAGCAAATCAAAGAGAGGCGTTCCTCTGAGGTTGAAGACGCGTCCTCGCGCAAATCGAAAGAGTTGGACACTCATTTCTCGAAGGCCGTTTCCTTTCTCAAAAGCTGGGCTTGACTCAGCAATCACGTGGTTCAGTTTTTCCAATTTTGTCGTGACTCATCACGTGCGGCTTGGAGCTTTTTGAAAACCACGGGCCGCACCCGGATTTGAACCCCGGTTTTCAAAAGATCATCATTCCAGTTTGTCGTCACTCGTCGCATGCGCAGTCAGCTTCGCGGAAATTACGGACGTGTTGTCAGAAAGCGCGTAACGGGCACTGTTCATCCATCCACCGGCTGCCGACAAATAGTGCGGGAATAGTTCCGGTTGAGGAAGAAAAATTTCTATAAGTTCGACCTTCGCCTTCCACATCAAAGGCACACCCTCTCAACCACTCAACCTCTCAACCTCTCTTCATCTCCGATAATGTCTTCCCAAAGAAACCTTTCGAGTCACTCAGTGTTCTTCATTCCTTGGATCACCCCAGAAAACATATCATCCAGAGCAAAAGTATTTCATATCAAAAAGGTTAAAAGCAAAAGTATCTCATATCATGCTTTTTCCTCTCCTTCATCTGAGGAACGTGGAGAAAGTGAGATCCTGATTGCTTACCTAGTCTTGCTCTCGAGTACTCATCTCAGACCCCTCCCAGCCCACTTCAAAAATAAACCTGTGTTGAGGTACTTCTTCAAAAACAAAAGTACCTCACAGACGAAGCAGGAGGAGTTTGAGGTGCATCCTGATGAAGGCGGAGGGTGAGATGATCCAAGAGTTCAAGAAGATGCCACACCTGCGTGGAGACCGGACTACTTGAAGCATGTGGAGACAACGTGCTGATTCATCCTCTACTAAGCTGAGGAGCACTTGCAAGAAAGGAGGCCCATCCTGTTCAAGAAGAAAGCTGTGGAAAATCAACAAGGACGACCAATGATCGCCTATTAGTTCTTTTCATTATCTTTTATTTTCAATTTTTATTTTTCGTTTGCATTTTTCTATATTTTGCTTGCGTGCTTACTGATTTATTTCTTTTCTTTGCAGGAACGTTTGGTTATTTTCTCCCTTGAAGTTGATTGCAAAATTTACGCTTGGGGGTCATCGCTTGGTTTTCTGCAAATTAGGGAAGTTTTCAGTCCTATTGCTTTATTTTGTTTCTTTTCATTTAGTAATTTTATTTTTATTTTTATTTTTATATTTATTTTTGCATTATTAATGTTTTCTGACATTGGGGACAATGTCTAGTTTAAGTGTGGGGGTATCAAGATAAAAAAATGACCAAATTGAAATTTTTTTGTACCTTCGACTTTGAACTGGCTTCATTTGTTTCCATGTTGTTGTTTTTGTTTTCTTAATTAGTTTTGTTTTATTTAATTTTTTCGGAAAAATTTTAAAAATCCAAAAATATTGTTTTATTTTCCTTATTGTTTTGAATTAGATTTTTATTAGTTTCCCGACCCAATGATATAACTGAATCGAATTTGAACCATGATTATCAAGAACTTAGTTAACATGTGTTATGTGAAATTCCTTATTCTCTTGTTAGTATTGTACATGTTTGATCATCTTTGAAAAACCAAATGCACATAGCCTTGTTGATGTGAAACTAAAGCATGACTTAAAGCTTCATATGTGAATTTAGTGACCATATACATCCTATGTGAGTTTTTGAGCTTATTGAAAGTGTGTGCATTTTTCATACACTCCTATTCTTTCATGTGTGATGAACTTATGTGAGATACATCTCTAGAACTTGCATAACGATCTTTCGAAATATTTGTCATTGATTGCATGAACTTGAAAATGATAGAGGCATTAGGTTCACCACCATGGCCCAAATAACCATATTTCCCAAAGAAAAAAAAATGATATCATTAGATTGCCAATTTGAGCCGTATATGTGAGCCTTTTATTTCTTATCACCAGATATGTTTACCCTTATACCTCAAACATGTTTCCTTACCCTTTCCAAGCGAGCAATTTGAGATTGTTGAGAAATGTTTGTGAAGTACTTGGAAGGAGTTTGGCAAAAGAATAAGTGTGGGGGTATTTCATGTTTGTATTATTTTAAAAAAAAATGAGAAAAGAGAAGAAAAGAAAAAAAAAAAAAAAAAAGATTGTATACGAAGAAATAAAAAAGTTTCTAAAGTTTCAGTTTATGGGTGTGGTTGGAGGTGTTAGAAGAATCGCTGGAGAGCTTGAGTTCTTATAAATCTAAACAAAAGAATTGCTTGCAATGTAGCTTGGAACTTGTGTTTTCCTGTTCTTTCGTTTCAATAACCCTATCTCTAAGCCTCATTACATCCAATAAAAGTCTTCTTGATTTAAGTTTTGCAATTATGATTGTGGAGAAGTGATCTTTATGCAAGCTTATGGTAGAACTTTCACATTTGTTTCTTTGAGCGAAACACATTAAAACTAAACACATGTGTGATTGAGTGCATATCCCGTGAGAAGGTTACTGGTTTGCATATGATGATTTTAAAAATAAAAAAACTTGAAATTGCATTAGCATGGCTATCTCACACACTACACTTCAATGATGATTTAAAGATTACTGCTAATATTTGAATAAGGAAGATGAACTTGGATTAGTTTGTTTGGTGCTAGCTATGGTTCTTGCTAATTTATGTTCTCAAATGAAATTCTTTGAGGGCCAAATAGGGGGAAGCTAATGTTTTTCATGTTATTATTTTTTCTGTTTTCTTTGTTTTGCTCGAGGACTAGCAAAAGCTAAGTGTGGGGGTATTTGATCGGACCATATTTATATACATTTTTATATCAAATTCACTCGTCTTTTCTTAGTTAGTTCGTCATATTTTGAGCTATTTACTTTGTTTTTATGTTTTATAAGAATTTATCTAGCTAAGAAAATAAAAATAGAATAAGTAAAGTGTTAAATATTTTTTTATCTAAACTATCTTGTCTGTTGAATTATACTTATCATTTAGAAAATAATATATACATATATTTATATTTATTTATATATATATATATATATATATATATATATATTTAAATATATTTGTGTGTGTGTGAGGTGCAGCTGGCAAGCACTCGTCAAGGGGGTGAAGAAAAAAAGAATAAACAGATGCATGTGAAGTGGGGGAGTGAAGCACCATTCAGAAAATAAAAAAAAAGAGGGAGGACAAAGCAAAAGATGGGAAAAGAGAATAATTGAGGGCGGCTGCCTCATTGGCAGCCAATAAAGGGGGCATTCTCGGTTCAAATCAGAAAAACAATCGGGGGCTGTAGGCGAGAAACTTGGAAGAAGCTGCTCCGAGAGCAGTGAAAGAAAAATAAAAAAAAATAATAAAGAAAGCTGCCTAAGAGGCAGCTTACGGAGTCCACCGCAAAGAGAAGAAGGGGGAGGCCTCGGAGAAGGCCAGTCACGGAGGTCAGCGAGCCCAGTTTTTAAGGCAGCCTCTTGGCAGCCAGAAGAGGGGGAGCTGCGGCGTGAGATCAAGGCTGCCAGGCAGCGTTAGCTCGCGGAGGACAGAAACAGAAGCTTGCGGGGGAATAATCAAAAGCCTGGGGAGCAGTTTTTAAAGTCAGCAAATTGAGAGGTGCCTAGGGCAGCTGTCGAGCCTCGGGGAGCCTAGGAAAGGAAGCTCGGGGACCTTGAGGGAGCTCCTCGTGGGAGCAGCGAAGGAGCTGGAAAAAAAACAGAAGTCTTGGTGAAGTCAAGGCCTCGGACCAAGCACAGTAGCACCGAGCCAATTAGCACAGTGCACATGCAAGTGCACAGAAAGTGCTTGCACTCTCCCCATTTCGGTTTATCCTTTCCAAACTTATGTTTTTAATTTCTGTTTTTAATTTATAAATAATGTGTAATTAATTTATTTTGGCTAGAGGATAATTCAAAACCATGATTATATTTGTAATTTGAATTGATTACCTTCAGTTGTGATTTCTGAGTTGTGATTCAATTTGCTTAACTGCTTGATAGATAACTTATTTGTGTATGTTAATTAAGGATGCATACTTAATTTACACGCATGAATTTGATGCTAGAATATAAGTGAATTTCACCTAATCGTTATTGACACGCCCCGACCCGGAAAGGTCGGCGCATGCTGGCCGTCACCGTGAAGTGACGTAACCATAGGGGTAATGTGATGTAAAAAGTGTATAAATTTAAATCGAACATAGAATTTATTAAAATTTGAAATAGTGACAGAGTGCACAAACGTGGGTGTGGCCCACTATAGTTATTCAGAGCTTAAAGAGGAAACGACTACTGAAGAGTAGTCAAGCAAAACTAAAGTACACTTATTACACATAGTGATAAGTTCATACGTCAGAAGCGGAAATGCCGAATGTCAGAAACGTTTCGAGATTCCTCGAATGCCACGAAGAACAGCTATCTAGGTCTTGGAGGGGCGAAAAACAAAGTTGAGTGGGTCAGCAAAACAAACTTATGTGAAAACGTTTGGTTTTGAACATACTAACCCCTCGCCGTAAAACAATTATAGTTTCCTTTATTAAAAGCACATTATGAGTAAGTACGTACGTATATATATGTATATATCCACAATACTAAAGCCAAGTATAAATGATATATACAAGTCAATTCATGATGCTGCAGTTATATAATCATGTGATAAGGTTATAAGGCAATATCATTAAGTACTCATCCATCTAATGCTGGCACACAAGTTCGAACAGATAACTCTGACACGAACAGGACTGGGTGTAATCAATACGCTCAAGTACTACGATCACGTGAAGACTGGTGCAAAGCACGTCACATACAAGTCGGATTGCCTAACGCAATCTACCCGACAGGACTGGCACCTAAACTGGATCCAGGTGAGCGAATGGTGCAATGTGAACATACACGTGAAGGACTGGCCCTGGCCCTGGGGCGAGTACTAACACCGGTGCCGCAGATGAGTATGTACATAAACATGTATGGATATCATGACAATTATATCTCAACCATATAGCAGCATTTATCACAGTTATATCATACGTAACGTCTATTTGATAATAAACACGTAAAGTGATTCATTCATGCCTTTTTTGGAAACTGTGAATACGTATAATGTCATGGCAAGTATATCTCAACCGTATATCAGCATTTATCACAATTATATCTCAATTATCCAATACTTAGCAACATATACGTAAAGTGAAGCATTTTATGAAGTTTGGAAACCATAAATACGTATAGGTATAAAAACAAACTGCCCACTCACAAGTACGTCGTTGGGTCGTAATCCTCGGGCCTAGCTTGGCCTTGAAATTCCTCCGGATAAGTTTCCCCTATTTATAAATAATTATAACTAATTAATTAACGCTTAAATACGGGAATTTAAATAACACTCCCATAGATTGCTCAAACCTAAGGTTTGAATATACCAAAATGATCTACTCATCAACACGAACACACCCATAATTTTTAAATAATTTTTAGACTCGTCACGCGCTCCCACGCGCCCAAATAGGCACGGGTCTACGCGCCCCCACGCGCAGACACGTGACATGCACACTGACTGTCCCTTTCACGCCGTTAGGAATATTCTTCGGAATATTCCGTTAAGTATTAACGGTAACCGTTAAAGATGACTGACGGCGTTGGAATATTCCGTCAGAGTTGACGGAATATTCCGTCGTCTTCTCCGGTGGATCTCCGGCGAGTCTCCGGTCACCGGAAACTGGGTTTTTCTTCTTTTCTTCATATCTCGTTCATTTTTAACCCATTTTTCACCAATTTTATATCAAATTGAAGCCCTTAGCATATAGAATCACGTTACATAGGTTTCAAGGCTTAAAAATCACTATATTTTTCTCAAGATCGTTCGATAGCTCGGCTTACCTTCAAACTCGTCGATCTCGGCCCTCCGACGTCCAAATCCTTTCAAACGAGTTGCTCCGGGGTTCCTGGGAGCATTTTAAGATTCGTGGTGATCTTAGTTTCCTTTAAAACTCAACCATTTAAAAGTTGATGAACAGTGCTATAATCGGAAATTGATATTTCGACGTAAAAACGATCGAGTTCTTACCTGGGATTTATACCAATGGACTCGTGAGGTTCCAAGCAATCCAAAGGTAGTCTTGGATCTTTGAAACTTCAAGGTTTGGATTGTTTTTGAATTTGCTCCGTGTGCAAATGGTAGAGAGAGAGAGAGAACTTCGAGTCTGAGATTTTGATGAGAGAGAGAGTGTCTGTGTTTAGTGAGAGAGAGAGACTGAGAATGTGATGATGATGTTTGGATGGAATAACAGAAATGGTGGATGTACGAGTTGGAATGGGACGGGTGATGGATTTTTAATTAAAAGAAATCGAAGTGGAATGGGTTGGTGTGGGTAGTGGTTTAGGTTGGTGAGGGATTAACTTTTACATATAAATTTTACTAATTCAAATTTACCTTACTATAGTTAAAACGATTATGTGTAATATGACGGTTTCATAATAATCAACGATAGGGGTAAAATCGTCATTTTACACGCACGGGGAGAATTTACATATAGAGTTTGGGACGGGTCGCCACAGTTATGAACTTATATTCATGAGTAGTAAAGGTTGTTATCCACAATCGTGTTAAGTAAATTCTTGGCAGGAGTATCATGCTTTTCATAGTTACGAATGCCTCGTCAATGCTTATAGTTTTCATGAAACTTAATGATCTTTAATTGTATCTCTATTGTGCTTTTCACGTAGGGGACTTTTAGAGAATGTGTTGAATTGTTGTATGTTGTTCATCCAATTCAATAACTTAAGGAAAACTTGAAGATTAAAAAAGTGTTGTTCACGGTTAATCTGGAGTGTTGAGATTAACAATTTATTGAAAGAACAACTGAAGGTCAATTTAGATTGCATATATATCTTGTGTGGAGAAAAACCCTCTAGCCAATCCGTCACCCATCTGTTCACCTTTATTTTATGTTTTTGTCAATTTTGTAATTTATTTAAGTTAATTTATGTTTCGTTAAAACCAAACCCCCCCATTATTAAAATATTATTATTTAGTTAATTTTTATTATTTTTTATCTTTTAATTTAATTTCCGTCTAATTAATTTCCTAGTTTTTATTTTAAATTGTTTTCATTATTTTGAGTCATTTTTAGTGTGTTTCGAGTTTTTAGCTTAGTTTGTGTTTTCTATAGTCTTGAGTTGTTTTGAGTCTTTTGATTTGTTTTAGTTTATTAGTTAGTTTTATTTTGAATTATTCTAGTTAAGTGTTTTTATTTTAGTTTTGTGTTTTAAACTTTGTTTTTACGTTTTTATATTAATTTTAGAGTGATTAGCAATCCCTCCTAATCCCCAGCCTAGAACGATACCCTACTTACACCTATACTACAATTGTCAAAAAGAGGGTTAAATTTGTGCGGTTTAAAATCCCGTCAGGTATTATTTTGAAATAAAATAGTACGTGAGATATGAAAGTGAAATGTTTTAAAAATATTGTATGGGTTGTAATAGATTTCAAACCTAAAAAGTTACTATATAATTTACCCCTTTTATTTTCTTCAAATACAAAAGGAGAATTAAGTTACCCCGCAAATTAACAGAAAAATAAACAAAATTGAAGGAAAGGACGAAAGTGGTTATGAAAATGAAAGCTGGAGGACAACCGAAAATAGATTATTTTTTCAAGGACCAAAATGCAGTTTGAAGACCAGTCTAGTCTCCTCTATATTTATTTATTTTTTAAAAATGATCAGTTGATGATTCGTCGTGACAGCCTATCTTTTTAGAAACCGAAAAAACTCAAAAAGACATTTTAACCTTCATCTAACCACTATTGTGTAATTCAAACGCCTCAAGAATCGAACCTAAAACGTGCTTATGAAATACAATTTATTCTCTACCATTGGATCACTACCAGGTGCCGTTCAGTCTCCTTTATTAGCTCTAACTATTTCTCAAACGACAATAAAATTGGTGTCGTCCACACCTATCCACCCGCCCCGTCTCTCCAGTCGCTACATAGGTTTTAGCAGAAATCAAGCGGCTCCATCTTCTTCCAAGAAATGGCGTCCAAAACCCTAATTCGAACCGGAGCTTCCCTCGTGAACCGGTACCTATCCAAGCCATTACTCCACCCGAACCCGAATCCGAATCGCCAGATTGTATCTCACGGCCTCGGAATCACTCCCAAGCTGTTCCCGCCTCTCTCCCACTTGGACACCTCCCTCCGTTTTCCCCAAAACGATGCCGAATCGCTGGAACGGGTTTCCTCTGAAGGGTTTTGGTACCCCTGCGGCCTCCCTTATCTTCCGTTCTACTTACCTGACGGTACTCTCTCTCGCTTTCTCATCATCGGTTTCCGCTAATTTTGGATTTTTGTACGGGAAATTTGTACTTTTTTGTTCAATATTTTGAATTAATGGAATGTTTGGTTGCTGAGAAAATGTTGGAAAATACTAGAATCAGCAGTTTCGTTCTACGTTGCGCATTTCAGGACTGTACAAAGTAGAGAGATTTATTTGGAGTGTAAATATTTACACTTATAGTGAGGAGTGGGTGGTTGACTTTAATTTGGGAAATTAAGTGAATCTTAATGAGATTTTTGATTGGCTTTGTTCATAGTTTTCGTTTTTCGTTTTGAACAGAATTAAGCATTTCAGTAGAATTATGTCATATTCCCCGAGATGTATATTCACATATAAACATTGTTTAGCTTCTAAGCATGTCCTTCACTGGCACCTTTCATACCTCTAAATTTTGCGTGCCTGGATGCTTTGACTTCATAGATTTTGGGGTGTTGGGGATCTGAAATTTTAGTCACAGAAGCTTGGCTTGTAGTCACTTTATGGATTTTGTTCTTGAAGTCGTAATGCACATATAATATCAAACATTTTGTTCTGTAACTGGCATTTTATGTTTTTAGGCACGCAGCTATATTTCTTTGTCATTTTTTTTTCTAACTTTTGCAAAATGATGGAAATCATTGGTCTTCGATCATGACCATCACATGGAGAGTGAATAGTTGCTTAAAGTCGTTAGATTGGGTTCAATCATGTACAATAATTGATCAGCAAGAACAACCTTCAAATCGACATATTTTGGTAATGCTAATGCCGGGCAGAAGCAAGTTTCTTTTTGAAATCCATGCTGTTTTTTTTTTTTTGGTAGAAAATTGCAGAGAGAATATTATTGTAATAGGTTAAGAAATGTCTGTCAAATTGTATAGCTCAGAAGTTATTTGTGTAAAAATCTCTGTTTCATGTCCCTTACTGTTCTCCCCTGTTAGAATTATAGTTGTCATTGGAGAATGGGAACCCAACTTCTGATGTTTTAAGTACCCAAAGGAACAAAAAAGAAACGGTTTTTGTCCAAAAGGCAATGCCTGTGAAGTATGCCGGCAGGGTAAAACTTAACATGTAATATTCACAGCGACTCCATTTTGTTCCTTTCAGTCATAATCATATATGTTTTATTCCTCAGGAGATGAATCTTCATCAACAGATCCAATGCTATTACTTCCAAAGCGAACCTTCCAGCCTAGTACCATCCGGCGGAAGAGGAACCATGGATTTTTTGCTCGGTCTCTCTCTCTCTCTCTCTCACACACACACACATATTTAGTTATCTGGATAAAGGATCATCAAAATTAACCATGGCCATTACTGTCATTGAACCTGTATACACTTTTCATTGTAAATGCTAGTTTTGCTTTTCAATGTAAATGCTAGTTTTTCTGTCAGATCAACTTATGAGAACGCTTACTTTTGTGACTCGTGTTTTCTCGTATTTCAAGTTTCAAATCAACCAGTAATATGTAGATTTTGCATGTGTGACTGACACATTATCACATGAACAGTAAGGCAACCAAGGGTGGACGAAGAGTAATAGCTAGAAGAATAGCAAAAGGTCGAGCAAGGGTCACAGCTTAACATTTCTTTCTCTGGCCTAGTCTTACCTTGGGATCTAGTCGAGAAGTTTGCCTTTGGATCATGGTAATGTTTGGTTTCTTTTGTAGTTGTTTAGCCTTGGGAGTGCTGAGGCTTCTTTGCCGGAACAAGAATTAGTTTGATGACAATTTCTTCTGGCAACCTTGAAGGTGTCGGCTATTAGATGACGTTCCATGTGTTTATGATTGTCACCAATTTCTTGTTATCTCAGAATTGCATAATTTTTGCCAGTTTAGTAGTTGATTTCCTTTTCATAATGTTGCTGTTTTACGAGGATTCGAACAACACAGCCTTGAAGGTGTCAAGCAAGGTCAAGTTTTTGAATTCTGGCCTGTTTTGTCGTTGTGGGTTACAAAGGGGCATCAACACCCAGTAACACACAAGTTTCTCTCACGATTACATTGTTTAAATTATCATTCACCGGAAGGTTTCCAACAAGTTTCGCTCGTGATTACATTGTTTGTTATAATTATGATTAACGTGAGTTTGTCACTCCACGCCAATATATTCTTTTTATCAACGAATTATACGATTATTAATTGGGAACTTTAACAAAACTGCTTACTTTAACGAAAAGTCACATTTTATACTAAAAAATCAATGTTAATACTATTTACTTTACTCTTTATTTTGTCCTTATTGTTAAAATTTAAAATTTTCAAGTCTTTTTCATTAGTTTTTCTATTAATTTTGACCAACAATTAATGGAGATGCCAATATTACTAATTTATTAGAATATTAGTAAAGAAAAACTTAGTGAAGTTGGCTAGAGTACTTTCTTCTTTATGCATGCATTAAATTTCGAATCTTTTTGGTAATTTGATTTAATTTTAGTATTAAACATTGTTTATTATCAATTTCCAAACGAACATTTATCATCGTCTATATTGGAGACCAAGGCTGGCCCATTTGAACTTGCTTAAAGTACTGCTTCTGCAATCAAGACTCTAGAACAGGGGAACGAGATCCTTTCTGAATTTCTTCATCTTAATTCATCAAATTAAGAAATTTGTGCCATTAAAAATTGATTAACGGCTGAAATAATTATAACTTTTAAAGTGAGTCCTTGTTTTTAGCTATTGAATTAAATTTTAATGGCGCAGATTTCCTAATTTAGTGAATTAGGAGGAAGAGATTTGGAGAGGATCTTTTTCAGAGAAAAAATGCCTTGTCTCATGAATCTTTTGTTTGGAAGGAAAAGATTAGGGAACTTTAACGAAAAGCTCCTGGTACTGTTCACTTTAACGAAAAACCACATTTTTACACTAAAAAGTCAATCCTGGTACTGTTCACTTTAACGAAAAATCACATTTTTACACTTTAACAGTCCTTTTCTTTTCATATGCATCTCTTTTTAATTTTATTAGTTATTTTTATTTTATAAATAAAGAATATTACGTGAGATGCTCAAAATAATTTGTTAAAGTCAACTTCCTAGTACTGCTAGGTGTACCAACAATTTTTTGCTTATATTACTTTTTAAGGTTTGACTTTAGGGAAATACTTTTTGTACTTTATCTGGTGTTTTCGGAAACAGTGAAAAAAGATGGACATAATAGGAAAACGATACGGAAGTGATTTCACATCCGTCTTCTCTTCCTGTACATTACTATTTTTCGTTGTAGTCTTTGGACGGGATCATTCAAACATATAGAAATATACGAGTGTGCAAAAGGAGAAAAGGAAATGCATATATATTTTCCAAATAATAGTGAAGCAGGCAGGTTCTAGAGTACAGAATAAACGATATTCAAAGATTATTTTGATAAGAATAAAATAAAGTGAGAAACATGTGAAAGGAGATACAAATTTAAGGAGTTTCAACAAACATTACTCCCTAAGGAGCCTGAACTAGCAACATTTAGGTGTTCTGGTAATGAGAATATCATCACCTTATTCAAATGTCAAGATAGAAAGATAGGAAAGGGATCCTCTCTTGTTTCATTCCTCCTAATCTACCAAATCAGAGAATCCGTACTATTGAAATTTGATCCAACGGCTACAAACAGGAACTCACTTTAAACGTTATAATAACTTCAGTCGTTGAATCAATTTTCAATTGCACGAATTCCCTAATTTGTTGGATTAGGAGGAAGGGATCCATAGAGGATCCCTTTTCAGAAAGATATGCAATTTTCAGTCTATTTTAATCAACCATACAAAATACCTAATTCGCAAATTTAATACTATGTCTAACCAGCTAGGCTTCCCAGCAGCTTCAATGAACATTAGGGTTTGCGACAAATTGGCTGCTTGAAAGGTGACAAGGATGAAGATGCCGATAGAAGAGACGACGATGATGAAGACGATGGCAACGAGGACATGATTGCAGTAATGCACTCCAACTGGTTGGATGGAAATTAAAGATCTTGAGGGTGAGACCTATGACCAGAAGTAAAGCATGATAATTTGGCAAGTGAATCAAGTTCTTGTGTATCAGATGGGTATAGTATTGGCATTCCACAAGCATTACTATCAATGATTTCACAAAATTTTGGCATGGTGGGTACATTTGATGGATTTTCATAAGCGGCTGGCGCTGATGATGCCATACTAATTGGAACCATGAGCTCATTACCAATATTACTATACTGTGTAGCTGCAGCTTCATTGACGCTGAAATTTTGAACTTGTTGAACATTTGGATCATATTGGCAATGGGGCTGATAGCCTAAAGACCATGATGAGGATTCACATGAAGATGAATTATTTGATGGTAATTGGAAGGGCGGCAAAAAATGATCGACGAAATTGGAAGCGTAACTGGTCTGGTCTAACTTGAGAATGTTATTAAAATCACCATGATAATCGAGACTTTGTGATGGCATTGGTGATGGAACAATGGGGAGGTATAGCTGGTCTTGTGATTGAAAACCTAAATTAGGGTTTGTATTGAGAGTGAAGAAACCTTCCTCAGAGCCATGACCGCTAGAGTTGTGAATATGATCACTAGAAAAGGAGGCAAATGCAGGATTAACTTCATGAGGGATGAGCTTCTTTTTTATGCTTGAGTTCCAAAAGTTCTTCACTTCATTATCTGTTCTTCCTGGCAGGTGCTTGGCTATTTGAGCCCATCTGCTTATAATTTACGTATCAAGATTATTACAATTAACACAAAAACATAGGAAGTTGTTACTGGCACTTCAATAATGTCATTTTGCACTCTTTTAGCTTTTACTTGTGTTTTTTGTAAATTTAAAGTGCCTAATGACTTTCTTGGATTGTCAATAACAGCTTCTGAAACATACACAATGGTGATGAACTAATATTAAAAAGTTCAAATATTTATACTTGTTGCCTAGAATGCTATGGAGTTCGATGATGAGTGCAGCTTCTTGGAAAGAGAAGCTCCCACGTTTCAAGTCAGGTCTCAAATAATTTGTCCATCTCAGTCTGCAGCTCTTTCCACATCTCTGAAGGCCTGGCCTCATGGAAGCAAATTTAAACAAAAAAATTTAAATAAAAAGTTGAAAACTTAGCAACAAATTGTAATGGGTTAATTAGCAACCAAAATCCCACACAATCCAAAACATATATATAATGCATATATGTATATAGATCAATTAATTATTAATAAGATATATGTATATATAGATGTACAGAGAGAGGAAAGAGGGTACCTGCAAGTTCAGGAACTGCGCTCCAGCAGCCATGGCCATATGTTGTAATGCAGTTGATGAGTTTTTCATCTTCCTCCGGAGACCATAGCCCCCTCTTCACTTTCTGTTTGTTGCAGCATGAGTGATGGTCCATCTCTCTCTCTCTCTCTCTCAAAGTAGTATTGCAGCTAAGGCAGAAGAAGATAAAAGTAAAAGGAGAGATCAATGGAGACAAAGCTAGCTCTTGTGCTCGACCTGTATGATTAAGCAGCAGAGAAAGAGGTAACAAAAAGAAACGGTGAACTGAAAATGTACTAGCTAGCTAGCCACAGCTAGGTTCTGATCACTCCGAAAATATGAAAAGATGAGAGAAAAATGGATGTCTGACATGAAAGTGTAAGTTCAGTGGGGGTGGTGAATTTAATGTTTGAGAGCAGTACAAGCAATGTACATGGTGGCCCCGTTAGGGTTTGTTGCAAAGGGCCAAAAGATGCAGCGTCTTTCTGTGACACTTGTGTGGGCTACAGTGGATTAATCCTTTGCTCACTCAGAGATGGGTGGGCACGTACACGTGTCTCAATTGCAGGGTGGTGGATCCCTGTCAGTGTATTTGTCAGGTCCCACTCTTGGGAGACTTATCTTTTCCTCAGAGAGGACCAATCTGCAGGTACATAGTTGAATGAAAATGTGATAATTGGTTTAGTTCATTAGGAAGGAGTGATTTGGATTAGGTCTTAGTTGGATTTTTGTGGAAAGTAGATTGAAATGTTTGACATGTTTTCTTCTTCATTTTTCCGTTTCTTTTTTCTTGTTTGCAATCAAAGATATAAGACATCCACTCAAATATAGAATTATTAGTAAAAGAGTCAACCCAAGTACACTAAATTATTCGAAGTAGTGTGTTTATTTAATGAGAATAGGATTTTGAATAATATTTTTTGAGTTTTTTTATTTTTTTATTTTTTATTTTTGCATTTTTTTAAACATGAATATGAGAATTACTATGAAGCAGAATACTTTAGTTTGTTCATGTCTCTGGCATTTGATATTTAGTTGGCTATCGAATATTCTTGGATACTCATCTATATGTATCATGGTCAATCAATGCAACTTTGACTTAATAGATACTCATATACCGGATTTGCAATACACCTAGGTTGTTTTTACACTTTCACATAAGAAACTAAAATAAGAAAATTAATAGGAGACAAAGCTCCAGTTGAAAATTTATGAATATGAAGAGCTTGCCCATATTGAAACTATATGAATATTATTCTTATACTTCTTCTTCTATATATCAATATAATTAGGTTCCAAAACTTTTCTTCTCCATTAAATCAATTAAACTTGAATTGTGATGATGTGTGACAGCCCGTTCCGAATTAAAATCTATAGACGGTGTGAATAGATGTTTTTGCCCTTGAACGTTTGTGGTTGTGTGCATAATTTGGGCCAAGCTTTGAGCCATTTGGGTTTCTTCCCATTTATTTGGACCTAATGGGGAACTTGGGATTTGATTTTTGGTAATTGGTGGTTAACTTAAACACACACACCCACATAGACACGTGCACCTTTCTTCTCGTTTCTGTCTTTCTCTCTATTTCTCTCGAACTCTCTCTTCTTCTTTCCACCATTTCTGTACGAACACACTACCTTCCATATTACCAGCCACAGATCGAGACTCCAAACCCCATATTTGGACTCTTTGTGACCTGGTAAATTTACTGGTACCTTTGGTTTGGCTCAAAACTACCTAAAACCCTAGAAACTCGAGTTCACCCGTTGAGGCACTGTTCACCAACTCTTGATCATGATGTTTTCAGTGAATTTTAAGATCATAGGAGGTCTTAGAACTTCCTTGTGAAGCTCGGGGAGTATCGTTGAGACGATTTGGACGTCGGAGGGCCGAGTTTCAAAGTTGGCCGAATTCTTTGACTTTTCTCCGGCGAGATTCTGGCGAGTTTTGACCTTCAAAGTGGTAAGGATGTGTTCTACTCATCCTAAGCTTCATTTAGGTTTAAATTTCGTAAAATTTGGTTGAAAATGAGTGAGAAAAGTGAGTTTTAAAAATTCCAGTTTTTTGGCGATAGCAGCGGCGCCGACGCCAGACTCTGGCGACGCAAGGTAGGAGGAGGAGAATATTCCGTCAACTTTGACGGAATATTCTTAATGGAACCTAACGACATTAGGTTATATTTAACGGAATATTCCGGTATTTGACAAAATATTCCTTGACGGCGTCAGGGTTACCGTCAGTGTGCCAGGCACGTGCCTGCGCGTGGGCGGCACGTGACTCATCGAAAAAAATTTCTAAAAATATTGTGGTGTTCGTGGGTTCGAGTAGAGCATGTTGGTATATTCAAATACCCCAATTGAGCAATGTATGAGAAGTTATTACCTAAGTTCGATTATGTGCATTTAATTGACGATTTTATAGTTGTTTCGCATATAGGTGAGATGTACCCAGAGGACAAGCGTAGCCATGCCAGGCTCGGGGGATACGACCCTTCTACTTATCAATGAGTGGGCTTTTGTTTTCAGTATATATATATATATAATTGACGTTTTCCCATAAACTTTGTTTTAAATAATTTTAGAATCAAATAATTTTATGATTGAAATGCCATGTCGAATACCATTTATATTATGATTATGATTGTGCTGGTTGTGTTTTGGCGCCGTGGACGCTCAGGTCAGTCAGGTGAGTATACTTGTTAGTGATAGTAATGATGATGAGATTGTGATATAGCTCATATTCCTGCACCCCGGTGTTTGTACTCCGCCAAAGTAGGGCCTAGCCTTCACGTGATCGTTCACCTCCCGCACCGTACGCTCACCTTGGATCCAAGGTAGGTGCTAGCCTGTCATACATACCATTATAGGTGGTTCCGACTCGTAGGTGACTCGCGATTCGTCGCATAGCCTTCACGTGATCGTAGCACTGAGCGTAATATTATACACCTAGCCTGTCGTACAGACCATTATAGATGGTTCCGACTCGTGTGTAGGATTCGATTGAGGAGCTATAGATTCAACCGTACAGGTCACATTAGGTGACTTCGGCTGACGTATTATTATTGATTGCATATTATGATGTGATTTATCTCACCTGCTTGATGCTTATTCAGTTTGATTTGGGTACTTCGACATGGCGTAATTCTGACTTGATATATTTGAGATTATTGCTTTTCAGCATGATTTTTTGTGTATGAGTAAATACGATATTTTATGGGAAATTATACTTGTTTTACAGAGAGAGGTTACTACTTGATTTGTGAAACGGTTTTGGAAAAAATTTGTTTTTGCCCACTCACGTTTTTTGTTTTGTGCCCCTCCAGGTTCTAGATAGTTGTGTCGTTGGTGGCGAACAAGGTGTCAAGGCTATTCTAATAGAACGCCATTCATGTAGGATCTCTTTGGTTATCTCTTTAGTATCTTGTTAAATTTGGACTGCACCTAGGGTTTGCACTCTGATGTTGTGTTGTCATATTTCCGCTCTATCACTCACTTGCACTTATATCTTATTGTAAATTATCTTGCTTGGTTTTTACTTCTACACTTCATTCATAATTGATCTTCCGCACTGCGCTTTTGGCTACGTCACCCTCATGTGACGGCTAGCACGCCTCGATAATTCGGGTCGGGGCGTGTCATGATGAATGTGAAGTTTTGTGTTATTAAATATGTTTTAAATTTTTGTATTTTTATTGTTATATACTACTTTGGAGAAATTAAGTTCTCATCCCTCATTTTTTAATTTCATTGATTGAAACCTTATTCCTTTTTCAATTTTTTTTTTTTGTCAAAAGATGAAATTTTATTAAAGTTTAAATACAAATGGTTATTTTTGCATCTTTTGCTAAAATTTTAAAGAGAAACTCCAGACCTATCTCATCCCAGCCAAATCTCCCGCCATGCTTAATTACATGTAGTGGCGGAGCTAGAAATTCAGACTAGGAGAGGCCTGGATAAAGGATGTTAACCTAGCAAGTACGAACCTATAACATGCAGGAACATTAAAACCTCAATGACCAATGAGCTACATGCTTTGTAGTTTTAAAATTAGCAGATAATATATATAAAACATTACAGGATGGGCCTATGCCCACCTTGGCCACATGTGGCTCTGCCACTAACTACATGCGCCGCCACCAAATGGGCTGCACTATTGCATTGCCAAGGCGTAAAGTAAAACTTCACCAACTGGAACAAGCTCACCATCCTCCAAATATCTTGTAGATAAACATCAAGTGCCACATCAAGCATGACCTCCTTGTTAATCATTTGGATCAAACACTTTGAATCTGATTCCACCTCCAGATCACTTATCCCAGGCTCCATAACACCACTATCAATGTCATTATTTCAATAACAAAAATATTACAAGTCCCTAAAGCTCAAGGAAAAATTTATTAGGACGACACTAACGTCATGGCCTGGAATGTTGGGCGGTCATAAAGCAACACGTGGAAAATGAGGGTCGTAGAGATGAAAATGATATGTTGCACATAAGAAAGGATAGGATTAATAACAATGACATCTGAGGTAAAGTAGGAGTGGCCGCAATTGAAGATAAGATGAAAGAAAATCAGTTAAGATGGTTGGACACGTGAATCAAAGACCTACATATGCTCTGGTTAGAAGATGCAACAATGAGATGGAGACTCATGGCAATAAGGGTTAGGGAATACCTAGAAAGACTTTGAAAGAGACTATAATAAAAGATATGGAATACTTGGAGCTAACAAAATATTTGGTGCAAAACCGAGCGCAGTAGCATTCTAGGATTTAGACAACCAATCCCACTTAGTGTATAAGGCTTGGTTATGTTGTTGTACATGTCATAATAATTAAATTTTATAATTAACATTATTTAACCATTTCCAAATAGATCTATTTAGGCCTAGAAAGACTTTGAAAGAGACTATAAAAAAAAGATATTGAATACAAGGAACTAACAAAAGACTTGGTGCAATACCGAGTGTAGTGATATTCTAGGATTTAGACAACCGATCCCACTTAGTGGATAAGGCTTGGTTATGTTGTTGTACATGTCATAATATTTAAATTTTATAATTAACATTATTTAACCATTTCCAAATAGATCTATATAGTTTTAGAAACGTTACATTTGATATATCTAATTATATTTATGCCTAAAATTTGTATCATATATTTTTATTTTTAATTTATACTTATTTTGTAATTTGCAACCGTTTGTTTAATATGTACCATTTTTTTTTTGTTAATTTGTACCCATATACATTTTTTTGTGCCAATATTTTTAAACTTTTAGTTGTATCCATACGTTTTTTTTAATCTTTTATTTGTACTCATGAAATATTTATAATCTACTAAAAATGTACAACTGTCACATCCCGACCCGAGTGGGACCACTTTCCGGGCCCGCTCCACCACCGTAACACGATATTGTCAGCTTTGGGCCCCGACCACGCCCTCACGGTTTTGTTTCTGGGAACTCACGAGCAACTTCCCAGTGGGTCACCCATCATGGGAGTGCTCTAGTCCCCTTCTCGCTTAACTTCGAAGTTCTTATGGAACTCGAAGCCAGTGAGCTCCCAAAAGGGCTCGTGCTAGGTAGGGATGAGAATATACATTTAATGATCACTCTCCTGGGCGATGTGGGATGTCACAACAACTTTGTTATATATATATAATGGTACCAATTCTTTTTATGTAAAATGTACCTATTTTCTTAGTATAAAATAATCGATTCACCTTTTTATTTATATACCCATTTTTTATAATAAAATGTCTCCTTTTTTTTAATTAAAAGCACCAATATTTAAATTTAAAAACATTTTATTTTAAAAAGAAAAAATTTGATCAGTTTTCACACAATTTAAATTTGAGAAGAAAAAATTAAAAGTTCTTATTTGGTATTAATCTTTGCATAATTTTAGAAGGATTTAATAAAAATTTTATATATTAAATTTCTTAATTGATACTAAAATCTAACATTTCGTCCTTCAATAAAAATATTCAAATTGATAAAGTCTCAATCTAAGATTTTAGTCAATTACGGATCGAAACCAAAATTTTCCTAAAAAGTATAGGTGAAATTTTGAACAGTCATTTAAATTTTTTCTTCCAATTCTAAGAAAGATAAATCTCAAAAAATCCATCAATACATGAGGTGGTGGGTTTGGCTAGGTAACATAATGGAAATGTATCGAGCTAAAGCCTTGGAGGGTTACATTAAAAGAGCAAAAGGCCAGAGAGTAGGTTGCTTTATATTCTCAATTGTCATATCTATAGCGTATTGTATCCTAGTTTTGAGAGATATTTTGCATCGTCGCATCATGTCGTATCGTATCGCTGTATCCTTATTAGTGCTTTATAGGAGAATCATTTCACTTCTTAAAATATGTAATCAAAGATCTAGGGAATCACAAATCAAACCAATGTTACTAGTACATATGGAACCATAGATAGTTTCCTTGTTACTTTATATTTTTTATTGCCATATCTTTAGCGAATTATATCCTAGTTTTGAGAGATTTTTCATATCGTTGCGTCATGTCGTATCGTATGTCGTATTCATATTCGTGCTTCATAAGAGAACATTTTACTTCTTAAAATATGTAATTAAATATTTAGGGAATAAAAAATCTGACCAGTGTTTACTAATACATATGGAACCAAAGTTTCCCTACTACTGTATATTTTAGTTGTCATATCTATAGCATATCGTATAATAGTTTTGAGAAGTTTTTCGTATCGTATTGTTGTATCCATATCCGTGCTTCATAGGAGAATCATTTTACTTCTCAAAATAATACATATGGAATATTAAAAAAAAGTGTGAGTTGATCCGATTTGGTTCTCCTATTTTTAAGTTATTTGACTCTTTCATTTTTCCATTTATGTTAAGAAAATCTGAGTTCTCCTATCATGTATGTATGTTTATGTTGAACCTAGAAATTGGAACGTCTATGTGGCATGCAGGCAAATAACTACTGAGCTAACTACATCATTCTTGTGAATACGGACTTGCCAACTGGCAGTTGAGCTCGATCGGGCAAGTAAAATGGATGTGGTGGTGTGGTGTCAAATGTGCTGCTAACTTCTGCACTTAAGCAACTACTATAAAGGAATGAACGCTCTTGACTTAGGGTTCTAGAACCTAAAGACAAGGTTATTTATTTCATTGTGAAGTTCAGGATTTTCTGCACCAAGTTTGGCAACTTCAACTATATTCGTGATAACATAAGTGTGCTTACTCGGTATGAGGTTGTAAAGGCAAAGATACTCAAATGATATGAGAGTCTTTATGACGAACTTCATTCGGCCATCTGAATGCCGAACTCTAAAGTGCACTTGAGAGTAACCAATCATAGAACACTTTACTTCGCCAGGAAACTAATGAGGTGACCTCGTTTTGCGAAAGAATCAAAGACTCTTTGTTGGTGGAGACTTCGATGGATAACCAACCAATCTCGAAGCAGTGATTGTAATCCAAACTGAAGATGTTTCTTAATCGCCTGATTCTGCGGCTCCAGTGTTGTTAATCCAACTATATATGTCGCAATTGTCAACACAGCGTTGTTAATACAAACTAAAGATATGCTAACTAAAGGTTAGGATATTAGTGTTTTTCTCAATGGTGTAAGAATGTTTCGCATAGAGTAAGATTTCGTGTAGAACATTTGAGTTTATGTGTTGAGTTGAAGAGGTTTTTCACATTGCAAAACCACTTCTATTTATAAGGGTGGATTTGGTGATAACTGACCTTGTCGAGGTAAGAGTCCTTATAGGACTATGCCTTCTCAGCAATCACTAGGATTGCGTGATAACCGAGCTTGACATTATCTCTTCAATCTCCTCTTTAACCGAAATCTAATCTTTAGCTAGCCTCGACTTCCTTAACTTGAACTAGGATTCTAAACCTAGTCTTTTTCTGCATTTAATTTATTATACGATCAGCCCTAGGTTTTGATTCCTTGAATAATTACAATCTTTATCAAAACTCATCTTAATCCTTAGTAATATTAATTTAACCAGGACTTGACCGAGCCATGTCTAAGTCTGATCCCTCAGTAATCCTACTTCTATTAGGACTCAGTCGAATCATGCCTTTTGGAGCTAAGAAAGCCAACTAGCCTGAAGGATCACCATTAGACCGAAAGTCATGGCCTTAATCAAGAAATGGAGAGGTAATAAATATAAGGCTTCAATACAAGAAGAAGTCCACTCACATAGGTCCTCACACTCAGATATCTACACATCATTTGGACACTCATACTCTCAAACACTCTACACACTCAGAAAACTCTCTGCATTCTTCGCGAACCATTAAGCACCACTACACATGTTGGTTCCTCCATTGCCACAAGCCAAACTCTTGCAGTGCTCATTGGTTTGAGAACAAGTCACTACGACCCTCGGATCAACCACCCTACACATACATTGTGCATCCCAGAGATCGAATCAGAGGATTAAGATTTTGTATCAAAGATTGTAACCCCTAAACTTTCATTAATAAAAATTAGGGTAAATTACACCATAATCCCTCAGGTTTGAGGTCTATTACAACCTCATACAACATCTTTAAAACATTTCACTTTCATACCTCAAGTACTATTTTATTTCAATTTCATACAGCCGTTACATTTTCCATCCATTGAACCGTTAAGTGCTGACGTGGCCGCCACATATATGCCACGTGGCAGCCAAATGTCTGCCACGTGGCAAATAAAAATAATTTTTTTTAAAAAGAATTAAAAAACCTAAATTTTCTCAACAAAAAAAGGGTAAATTACACCATAACCCCTCAAGTTTGAGGTCTATTACAACTCCATACAACATCTTTAAAACATTTCACTTTCATACATCCAGTACCATTTTGTAGTAGATCCATCTAATTTCGGGTGGAATTTTTGGGGGTGGGTGATGGGGGATGGGAGAAAAGGGTGGCTCGAGTGGGATTTTGGGGGGGGGGGTGGTGGGTGATGATGGATGGAAGAAGGGGGTGAGTCGAGGAAGACGATTTCAGGGTTTTTTTTTTTTTTTTTGTGAAGATTCAGGTTTTTAAAAATATTAATAAAAAAAATTGCCACATGGCAGCCACATCAGTACAAATGTGGCAGCCACGTCAACATTTAACAGACCAATGGATGGAAAATCTAACAGAGATGTTATTTTGAAATAAAATGGTACTGGATGTATGAAAGTGAAATGTTTTAAAGATGTTGTATGAAGTTGTAATAGACTTCAAACCTGAGGGAGTATGGTGTAATTTACCCAAATTTTTTTTTTTGGTTGGAAATTTTAGGTTTTTTAAATAAAAAATTATTTTTATTTGCCACATGGCAGACATTTGGTAGCCACGTGGCATATATGTGGTGGCCACGTCAGCACTTAACGATTCAATGGATGGAAAATGTAACGGCTGTATGAAATTGAAATAAAATAGTACTTGAGGTATGAAAGTGAAATGTTTTAAAGATGTTGTATGGGGTTGTAATAGACCTCAAACCTGAGGGGCTATGGTGTAATTTACCCTAAAAATTATTACTTTATATGTGTGTTCATGTTTTATTTGTTGCTAGAATTTCGTGTTCATAGACATTAGGTTAATTTATAGTATATATCTTAAAATAAATAATTAACAACATTAGTCTTTTGCCAACAGCCCACAAAATGTACAATTCTTTGTAGGCTTGTATGATGTATGATATACCTGAAAAGGATTGCCCTTTTAGAAATTCCTTTCTAAAATGTATGTATGTATATATATATATATATATATATATATATTTTTTTTTTCTTTTATTGTTTGATTCATTTTCATTTCTATTTTCATATGCAGTAAAATCTTGATATGTGGACCTTGATATATAATGATGTTTATGAACTTTTATTTCTCTCTAAAACTGACGACAAATATGGGTGTAATGGATAAAAATGTTGCCTATCAATGTTTTGGTGAAAGTATGAGTTCAAATTGTTGTTTGATATGTCTGTAGAAGGCCCCTTCATTTGATATCCTAATTCCGCCACTGTTGCTGCTTTGCATGTGGCTATGATAAGGAGCCAAACAATGCTCTACATCAAACTCTTATAGAAGTTATACTACTAGAAAATGAAAATCTAATAAAACTTCTACTACTAGAAAAAGGGGGCATGAGCCACTGATTGCCTGGGCTCGTGGATAATCCGTTTATTTCTTATCAGTCGCCACTGTTTGTACATCTGAGGCCATTAAAGGGTTAAGAACAGCTTTTGTGGCAATTTTCCGCTGAGGCCTAATTAGGACTTAATTACATGAGGCCTTGGGATGTGGAGGACAAGTAAACAAACTAAACATCCAATTAAATAACTGCTCCAGAATAAAAATTAAGAATAAGCAACTCTATAGTGGGAGGGGAGACTGCAACTGTATTAGTGAGAGGAGAGACAGCAACTGTTGTGACTGTCCTTACAAGTTTATATTATGATTCACGAACAGGAATTACACTAGAAATTGACTGAAAGAGTTGAAGAATCTTTTTGTGCACCACTTTTGATGTTCATCTGGGGCTCCATTTTGTTGAAATATTATGAAAAGCAATTGAGGATAATAAGCAGGCTTTTACATTCTGTTTGAGGATTCGTTGTTATTATATAAATTGACTTAATTGCTTTGCTTTTGCTATATAATAATGGACTCTATGATGAAAAGCAATTACGAATAAAAACATTTGTCCTAATTGCTTCGTTGTAGTTTTAACTTTTCTTTTTGTTGATGGTGGTTTAGTCATGATTCTTGATGTCCACCAGATTGAACAATCTTCAATAAAAATCGTGTTAGTGGTGAAACAGGATGCAAAACCTACTAACAAGTAATATTGGTTGCTTCTGATAGAAAAAGCAAAACTTTGAAATGCTCTCTATGGAAGAAATAAGACCAAACGAGATTCTTAAATTTTTGTTTCACATGCAACAATTAATTTCAACAGACTTTTGCTTTATTTGTTGAGCCATCAAAGGACAAGCTGCAAGAGCTTTTTGTTTTTTTCCCTACTTATTCGAGAATCAAATGATGAAGAACATGAAAAAATGACCAGGTCATTCGTTGTCTTCTATCAACAGGATATTGATCTTGGTATTGGTCATTTTCAATTAAAATATTGTTCGACAAACTCAATCAAAGTTTAGGTTGTTAACACGTTCCTTTGCTTTACTTTTGCGAGGATGATTAGTATTACAAAGTGCAACAAAATCGTCTTTTCCGTATTTCTACTTTCTTGACACCATTTCTCTTGAATAGGAGGAAAAAGTCAACAGTAATCAATGCTGAAATCACTAAATAGCATTTTATCCACTATTCTAAAAATCTCTGCCTAGGCGCTAGGCGGCTAATCACTGCCCCAATTAATGCCTAAGCGTTTGAAAATTAAGAAAGAGCGCCTAGATTAGCTAAAGTGCCCGCCTAGACCGCCTAGGCACCCGTCTAACCCGCCTAGGCACCTGCCTAACCCGCCTAGGCACCTGCGTAGGTTGTGACTCACTTAGACAGAAAATAGATAACTTTCAATTTGCATTTAATTTTTTTCAATAAATTGTAAGAGACTTGTTGAATACTTAAATGAGCAAATACTAAATGCTTGTTCCCCATATTTTCATTATGTTTCAATACTTCATAATACATATATCATTCTATTTTGTAGTTTATGATGAAATTATATATATTTAAATATAAACAAACACTTATTTATACAAAATATAATAAATTTACTTAAATTCCCCTTTTATATGTGTGTGTGTGTGTGTGTGTGTGTGTGTTCCGGTTAGGTGCATTAGCGGATAGAATATGGATATGGACAACAGGAATCCCTTCTCAAGAGGGATCTCCAGTTAATATCCATATTCTTGAAAAGGGATCTCAAGAGGAATCCATTTTCAAGAATATGGATATTAACCATTAGATTTGGCTTTAATGAAATTTTATGGTTGAGATTCTGTAGCCTGTGATTTAATCTCAACTACAAAATTTTATTAAAATCAAATCTAACAGTCAAGATAGTATTCCCATTTTTTTTTTTTTTTGAAAAATAAAGATCCCTCTTGGAAAGGGGGCCTGATGGACAACAAATCAACAACTGTGAGTTCACAGTATCATGACATTGACCATATCAATGACGCCATCTCGATCGCTTGTCTTCGATTTAAAAAATGTGGTTAATCGCAACCTAAACTCTAAACTATAATTGTATCCTCAATGAAAGACTAAAATAAAAGCCACGAATAAGTATATATTGTTGGAATTTATTAGGTTTATTTAGCAAATTAATTAGAGATTTGATTTGATTTTGTAGTAGGATATTTTTGGCATTTACGCATTAGGGTTTCTTAGGTCTATTGCTCTATAAATAGAGCTTGTAATTTAGTTTGAGGAGTAAGTTAATCACAATGTAGCCTCTTAGAGTTTTGAAGCCGTTCCGACATCCTCATTTGTTTAATAAAATTCCTATTATTTTGTAGTCTTGTTCGTTACGCACTCTGATATTCAACTTATATGCCAGAGTAGTTTGAAACACACTGCTTGGTTAAGTAGAAAACTCCAGTAACTATGTATCATTTTCAATTTTTCATCCAATCTAAGTTGTATACGATGAAGGGCAACACTACTAAAAGCAGAAGTTTTAAAGAAAATTTGGAACCACAAGTAATTGGCCTGGGATCCCAGTTAAGGGGTTGGTAAGATGATTTTGGACCTAAAAATATATATCATTAAACTATATATGTATCTAATTGTAGCCACCAAAACATATAATGCCAAATATTGGATTAATTAAACACCGACCTAGCTGTAGTCCTTTTATGACATGCATAAAGGAGTTGAAAATTTGTAAATTATAGAATCTAAAGCAAATACATTATTAGCTTTTTACTTGATTGCAACAAAAAGGTCAAAATTCACAAAAGAAAGTGTTGTGGAGTTCATCGGGAATCAATCACAGTGACTCATATGATATGGAATCATATAGTGAAACAAAATTACAGTGAAGTACCGCAGAGAAAATGACACAGAAAATTAAAGCTGCATGCATGAAAAAACAGATTAAGCGACCCACCACACTGAGTTGCTTCTCTTAATGGCAAACCACCAACCCCCACACCCCATGAAGGAAAGTTCACGTATTTTCTCACAATCGAAGAAATGTCGCCATGCTTTTTTCTTTCCAGTTTTACTTGCAGAGAATCCCCAACAAATGATATCTACAAAATTTCATAGCTTTTGGCGGAATCCTGATTTCTTTCATTTGTTAGCACGTACCTCCCACGTGAGCAGGTTGTGGACCAATCACAGTGCACCATCTTGGGAGAGAGAAGTCAACCTTTAACGGATTGGAGAGATGCTGTCTAAAAACGTCTGGAAAATGTGTCCTTGCTTGTGAAATTGACCTACGAACCATTTCATCCTAGTGTGGTCTAGTCGAAAAAGGGGGAAATTCTGCCATAGGAATATATATGAATACGAACATTGTGGGAATCCTTAGATCAGCATAATTTTGCTGCTCAACCAGTGTGTATTTAGTGGCGGAGCTAGAATTTCTTGTGGGGATGGGCCTCTCATAATGTTAAAAAAGGATAGTATTTATAAAATTACTAACCAAAATATTATAATCTGTAAACAAAATAATCATATTTATCCTTGACGAGTTTTCATATTTTGAAACCATTGGATGACAACCTCGTGCTTATACTGTTGAAAGAATTTTATTGTAATCAATAGGGAGCTCAATAAAAAATTTACAAATCATAACACTCAAGTAAGAGGTAGAATAAAGTAGAAACGAATAAAAATTATGGACAATAATAGAGAGTGTTATTGTTGCTTATTGAATGGATTTGTAATTTTTTTTTTTTCGATAAGTTGAATGGATTTGGAATTTGAAATAACAAAAAATATGAAATTTCGAGAATGAGATAGGGAATAACTCTCGATCTCAAGGTTGCACCGTAAAAGAGATAAGATTAGAGTGTGAGGCAAGTTTTTTTATTTTTATAAATAAAAGTTAATGATGAGTTTAGTTTTAAAGGTTTAATTTGTGATAAAGGACCATGACAAGAGATAATGATTGAATTTATTTGAAGTGTTGAACAATAGGAGGATTTTTTTGTTTTTGTTTTTTAACAAACAATATTATTTATAATATGAGGGAAATGATGGACTTAGCTTTACAATGGGCTAGCAATAATATGTCCAAATTTGCATTTTGTGAGAATTGAGCCTAAAACCCTCTCACTTACAAGTGAAGAGGAATACCACTAGACTGTAGTACTGAGTAGCTCTTTTCTTGGCACAATACGCGCCGATGTTAACAATATGAGGGTTTTAGAGGAAGAGAAATAGGTATTTTACGCAAAATGTATATAGATATAATATCTTTTAAAGGTCAGGATAGGACCAGGACCACCATGGTCCCTTGGTGCCTCCGTCAGTGTATGTGTTAACAAAGAAGCCATCGATTCTTGGGCAAGGGTTGCCTTTAGTCTAGTGTAGTGTTATGGTAAATAAAATTTTTGGTGCTATATTCCTATGAAGTTCATTGGTAATGGATTAGTTAACGAGCCATATTCAAGATAATATTCATTGGTGTATGCTTTTCGCGAACGATATAGTGTTGATAGATGAAACTCAGGAAGGAGTAAATGCGAAGCTTCACTACTACAAAACCATTTATTAGTGTCGCTATGATAATCGACAAAAAATGTATATTATTGTCGAATATTAAGCAAAATTCAACAAAAAATAGACGCAGTGACGGATATAATAAGCGACAGAATTACCAGCTTCAGGAAATGAATTTTCTATCGGTTAAGGCTCTAAAACCAATAGAACTTGTGTCGGATATAATCGACAGAGACTATATTAATAATGAATAAATAAGAGCATTCTTTGTAGAATAAAACCGACATAACTTGTGTCGGCTATAACTGATAGGAAATATATTAATAATGAATAAATAAGAGCATTCTCTGTCAGATAAAACGGACAACAAATATATTAATAATAAAAATATATAAAAAGGACAATTTAAATAAACATAAATAAAACTAATAATTGAATAAATAATACTAAAAATAAAACATATATTCATATATATATAAGTTCGTTAATTATGTTTATAATCTTTTACTAATTATACAATTTGTAAATATATATATATATATACCTACATTCGATTTCCTTTTCATCTTCCTTAATCAAGCACCAATCATTCGTCAAAGGAAAAATATACAATTTGAGATTTCATAGCTCCGAGTTCTCCGTTGAGGCATTGCTCCTTGTTAATAACAAAAAAAACATTGGTAATGCATATTTACAAAAAAAAAAAAAAAAAAAAAAAAAAAGGGACCTACATAAAAGCTCTAAACACCAATTTTCAATTTATGCATAATATTTGATAAGGTATTTCAAGTTAATATTCAAAATACGAACTCGATTTAATAACATAATCAAAATTTAAAACACAAACTGAATGTAATACAAATAATTTAAAACATACTAGTTTCAGAACGTTAATCCTCGAATTGTTCATCCATGGTGATTGAAGCGAGAAGGAGAAGGGAAGAAGAGAAAGAGAAGGAAATGAGGAGAGGAGAAAAGGGGGAAGGAAGGGGAAAGGAGGAAGGCACCGGCACAAGGAAGAGATTAAGGGGTTTTATTTTGAAAAAATATTCATTACTGTCGGTTAAAACCGGCAAAAACATTTTTTAAAATATAAACCAACAAAAAAATTTCATTATTGTCGATTATAACCGACAGAAAAAAAATGGCGGCAAAAATCCCCCCAAATTTTTGTTACGATTTAAAAAAATAAAATAATAATTGTTTGGTTTAATAAATAAATAATATGTATTTAAATAGAATACATTTTTAAAAATTAAATAAATAATTGTTTGGTTTAATAGATAGTAACCATGTAAAATATGCGATAAAGAAACAAAAAGATAATTGTACAATGAAAATGTCATCACACAAACTAAATATTGTCTAATCAATATGTTGGAGTGGAAAAATTCAGATTCTTTCAATCCTCCAACTAGTAAATCTTGTAACCACATCGAGAAGCCAAACACCATCTTCGCTTGCCATCAATGAGAGTGGGGGGGACCTGGCAAGCGAAGATGGTGTTTGGCTTCTCGATGTGGTTACAAGATTTACTAGTTGGAGGATTGAAAGAATCTGAATTTTTCCACTCCAACAATTGGCGCCGTCTGTGGGAAACTTACAAAAAGCCGTCTCATGAAGCCATGGAACCGTCCAAGAATAGAGAAGAATTCCTATACTCCTACTTTTCAGTTTCACGAATTAAATGAGAATCATTGCAGTGGCATCTTGTGATTGCGATTCTTCCTGCCATAATTCGAAAGAATTGTCACAATTCTTTGTCTCATTGGAATTTCATTTGGAAAAAAGCTTTCACAATTTCAAGTTTTTTTTAGGCATATCATCGTACGTGTAGCAAACCATTTAGATTGGTTTAGGGGGCACGAATTAAAACCCCAAACAGCAAGGTGGCTACATCGCAAACAGCGTAGGATGGATTATACTGGGGGAAATGATCTTCAACAATTTGAGCATTGAAGGAAGAAAGAAAATCAAAAATGCATAATGGCTGCCATGGTTTTAAATGCCGATAATATCGGCGAAATATCGCCGATATTATCGGTTTTTCGTGGTAACGATATTTTAATTGGTATCCAATTAGTTTTCGTCAAAATATCGCGATATTATCGATATTATCGATAATATCGCGATATATTCGATATTATCGAAACAATCTCGTCGGAAAGGCAGCCGAGGCTGCGTCGTCGCACTACCCAGATCTCTCTCTGCAATCCAGACTCAGATCTGCGCCTCAACGACGCCGATTCCGCCGCTGTTGTCGAAGTTGCGGCGAAAGAGCTCGAGGAACGGATCGCAGGTGTAGATCCAGAACCGGTGGTCTGTCCCCACGGCGTAGCAGGCGTGGTCTTGGTTGAAGCAAACGTGGAACGGAGACGGAGGCGAGCGCGGCGCCGGCGGGGCGGGCTCCGGGGGGAGGAGGAGAATGGGTAGTTGTTGTGGAGGTTGAGGTTGGGGTTTGGGGGCGATTGGGGGTCGTGGTGGTCGTCGCTGGAGTCAACGACAGAGGTGGGGTTGTCGTCGTCGTAGGTGGGATCGGTGAGGAAGGCGGAGGCAGAGATGAAAGAGTGTGAAGAGAGAGAGAGAGAGAGAGAGAGAGTGAGAGTGAAAGCAGAGATGAAAGAGTGCGAAGGCAGAGGCGGAGATGAAAGAGTGCGAAGAGAGAGAGAGTGAGTGAGAGCAGAGATGAAAAAGTGAATAATATGCGGTGGTTGTGCAAGTTGAGGACTCAAAAAATTGGGTAATGTGAGAAAGCAGATGTTGACATTTTTGGATGGTTTAAAAATTGAAAACCATGTACTCTGGGATGGTTTTAATAAGGAAAACCACCTAAGGTGGATGGGTGATGGGAAATAGCAAGGTGAGGTGGACGGTTTATAAAGTGGAATATATATCTTATATATATTGTGTGTGTATATATATATCTTATATAAATTATAAATTATTGTTTTCGATTACAATTTTACATAATTTAAGAGCATCTTCAATATAAATTTTAAATAAAACCCCCACAACCATATAATTCTTAAATAAATAAAAAAAGGGTAATAAGTCACTCATGTATCTTACCATGCAATGTATAAAGTGTAAAATATTATACTAATTCATTATATATAAATAATTATGGTGTGTTTAAACTTCTTTTATTAATTACTACATATTTTCTACACTCACAATGTTTGCCAGCTCGCTATATAATCAACTTAAATCAGTTAAATTCATCATGCAATGCATTTCCTTCCAATTTTTTGTGATAAACTAATAGATAATTGACTAAATAAACATCCTGCAAAGTTTCAATAAAAATTTCCAAGTTTTTCTTACAATTTCCGTGGTTTCCATGTAATTTTTATCGATATCGATATTTTATCGATATTTCCATCGATATTTCCGTGTTTTCGGACTACCGATATTTCCGATATTACCGATATTTAAATCCTTGATGGCTGCTAAACGTGAGACTAGCCAAGAATTTGGGGCACATCATGTACCATGCGAACAAGAAGATAAGAACTTATTTGCTTCCTTATGTAATATTTATCAGCAAGAAATTAAAAATAACATTTGATGATAATAATATAATCCTAATTAAATATCAATAATACTAATCGTTGCTATCAATTCAGAGTCCTGGTATAAAGTAATGATTCAGAGTCAAGCGTTGCGCCAACCAACTTAGACAGCGTACGAGCCTCCATCTTCTGCAGCTGCTTCATAGATATTATTCATGCTACAATGGGGGCATGAGTCAAAGACCCTAAATAGATAAGTTTTATGATTTCCTTTGCAACTTCATGAAATTTAGGCCTTTTTGGCATTGCACTTCGTGCAGTAGCACAAGAGGAAAGGGATTCGCTGACTTCGGAATGTTTACAAAAGAATTTCCATTAAAATGTCTTCACAAATTTCAAATAATTCAGTGAATAGAGAACAAGTTGATAGGAAACAGTTGAATGGGGGCAAGGACCTTTGACAATGCAAGTGTTGAAAGTGAAATTAGGCTGAAGCAATCGCAACTCATCCCCAGCAACACACAAGCCTTTGTCATCTGCATCTGTTCCAATCCACTTCACTGTCATCTAAAATGAGATGATTGGTTGGTCTCAGGCTTGGAGCCATCCAACAATGCTAATTCAAGGGAGCTAATAAAGCCATTATGCACCAATTAATTGGAAATGGAGCATGAGCTAAACCTCAAGCAGGGAGGATTTCCTCTCTTTTATTATTTCAAGGTTATTGCGTGAAGTATGCATTTTTATCATAGCACGTAACAAAATGGTATGGTAAGACATTTCACTACGGGTCATCTTTAATACAGCTTAAGATGAGGGAATGAGTATCATCCCTTCATGGCTCTGAATTGTACAAAAGAAATGTTCAAAAATCTCAAATGTCATAGATACATCTAAGTTTTCCAGTAACGTATGCAGTCGTCCAATTGTGCAAAAGTCATGTTTGTGCAGTGAAATTCTTATTAACCAATAGAGAGGGGCAGGAGCTCAAGGCAACAGAACTGCTATCTCTAGTCTAGGTTATGTATGATGGTTGTTATTGAAAACGACATTTACCAAGAGCGACAATAAAATTATTCACAACTCATGCTTTCATATACTATGTCTACTAAATGCAGCAGATCCAATGAGGGCAATCAACTAACATTCGAATGCCTAATTCTCACAAGGTGCATTAAATGTAGGGCACTGTCTCACGAGTCATCTACAGATGAGAAAAGAAGGAAATAAGTAATGCACATCCCTCCATTATGTGTTGAATAGCTTGCATAGTGAGGGCAACTAATATTCAACTCCAAGGCGCAGTCATGGCCAAGGGCCGAACTCATGATCGAGTATCATTTCCATGGTCGAAGACCGAACTTATGGCACAAGTTAAAGCCTCCAAGAGAAGAATTCTTTCGGCCCCCTCTTTTAAATTCTCATTTATATGAAACGATATTGTTACAGGTTATAACATTGCAGGTGTTAGAGGAATTTCTTAGTCACCTAACAAGATAAGACTTCTCACTATATTCTAATTTTTGACAATAGGATCGTGATAAGATTCTCAATTATCAAGTATTTTCTGAGAGGTCAATTGCCATTAAGCTTCATAGGCTTAATATAACAGGAAAGCAATGCTATTCATGGGACATGACACACTTTGTTTGATATATCAACTTAAATGGGAGGGAAAAAAAAGGGGAAGTATCAAATAGCTTTACAATATCTGGCAATTATTTTGAACAACGACTGACTTGAGCGTCGGAGTGTTTTCTTGCAGGTCCCCCCCACTCTCATTGATGGCAAGCGAAGATGGTGTTTGGCTTCTCGATGTGGTTACAAGATTTACTAGTTGGAGGATTGAAAGAATCTGAATTTTTCCACTCCAACACAATACTTGAAAAACATAAATAAAAATTTAGCACAAATTACTTTTCCCACTTCAAAATTTAGGCAAATTTAACAGAGATATGCATTCTACGAAACTAGTTTCAACGATCTAACCGTAAAACTTGTTTGTAGATACTACAAGATAGCATAAGTAAAAAATCACAAAAAAAAAAACATTTAAAGATTAGGTAACAAAACAAAAGTTTTAGACGGTTATAAACGAAAAATCACAATTTAACGGTTATTTGAGCTTTGGTTTTGATGATTGTTTTTTACAACTACACTCCTCGACATTATAAGAATGCAATGACCAAATTCGATCTTCAATTTAAAATATTTACACCAGTGGATACTACAAAATCTTATTTTATACTTAATGGAAGTATAATATTAACTCTAAATGTTTGTTTAATCTACCATTTTGATGCAATATGCATTCTTCGAAACTTTTTTCAACGATCCAACCGTCAAACTTATTTGTAGACACTCCGAGATTGCATACATAAAAAATAAACATTCAAAGATTACGTAACGGAACAAAAGTTTTCGATGGTTATAAACAAAAAATAACAATTTAACGATTATTTTAGTTCTGATTTTAATGATTTTTTACAACTACACTCCTCGACCCTATAAGAATGCAATAAATAAATTTGATCTTAACTCTTAAGTGTTTATTTAATCTACCATTTTGACGCGATACACATTCTGCGAAATGTTTTTCAATGAACTAACCGTCAAACTTGTTTGTACACACTCCGAGATCGCATATGTAAAAAATACAAAAAATAAACACTCAGGGACAAGGTAACAGAACAAAAGTTTTGGACAGTTATAAATGAAAATTCACAATTTAACGGTTATGTTAGCTCCGATTTTGATAATTTTTTTATAGTTACACTCCTCGACCCTATAAGAATGCATTGAACGAATTCGATCTTTAGTTTAAAATATTTACACTAGTGGATACCACAAAATCTTATTTTATACTTGATAGGGAAGTATAACATTAACTCTAAATATTTGTTTAATCTACCATTTTGATGCGATACGCATTCTATGAAACGTTTTTCAACGATCCAACCGTCAAACTTGTTTGTACACACTTTGAGATCGCATATGTAAAAAATCACAAAAAATAAACATTCAAAGATTACCTAAAGAAACAAAAGTTTTCGATGGTTATAACGAAAAATCACAATTTAACGGTTATTTTAACTTCAATTTTGATAATTTTTTTAACAGCTACACTCATCGACCCTATAAGAATGCAATGAATGAATTTGATCTCCAATTTAAAATATTTACACTAGTGGATAAATCTTATTTTATACTTAATGGAAGTATAACATTAACTCTTAAGTGTTTGTTAAATCTATCAATTTGGCGGTGAAGCATCATCACGTACATAAAATGAGTAGAGCGGAGATGAGAATGCTTCGTTGGATGTGTGGGCACATGAGAAAAGATAAGATTAGGAATGAGGATATCCAAGGTAAAGTAAGAGTACCCGAAAATGAGGGAAAGATGAGAGAAAATTGATTTCACTGGTTTGGACATGTGAAACGAAGGCCTACAGATGCTCCGGTTAGAAGATGTGACAAAGAGATAGAGATTCATGGCCAAATGGGTAGAAGAAGATTTTGGAATAAACTCTGTAAAAGACTTGGAGTACTTGGATCTAACGGAAGACATGGCACATAACTGAGAGCAATGGCATTTTAGGATTAATACAGCCCACCTCACTGAACTAACAATTGGTCTACTCTACCCTAACATCTTCTAAGACTAAGGAAGTGATTCTAAACGAGGAAAATACAAAACAAATTTAGCTCAACTCTGACAAAATTTCTAACTCCCCTCTTGTGTGTTAGGATGACAAACAATCTCTTGAAAACATTTATTTCATGCCACTTTTGCTTTTTTATTTATTAATCCTCTATGCTTTAAGGAAATTTTCCTGAAACTATTTCTGACAATATATCGTGTGCAAAATAAAACATGTATGCTTAAACATTGTCATCTCTTAATTGGATTGCACTTAATAAGGCCCACACAAAAGTTTGTCTCTTGTTCATTTTCACCTCGAAGATCATGGTTTACATCTTCAAATCACTTCTAGGCAAGGAAGATTGATAATAATACATGTGGTCCATTTAACTAGATGTGAATGAATGCAGGGACCATTTGGTTATTACTAATAATGGCCCTCTCTTTTTTGCCCTTTTTGAATTTAATGGGGATAACCCAAATGTTCATAATTCATCCTCCCTAAAAGGAGTTCAGATTCTAATTTTTGACCTTAATGGTGAAGCCCACATATGTGCGTGATTTGTTCTTGTTCTCTAAGTGGAGTTAAAGAGATTAATCATTTCTCAACATGATTAACGGGGTAATCATATCTAAAGTTTAGCTTTATAATTCAAGGTGTTTTTAAAGAAAAGAAAAGAAAAGAAAAGGGAATGTGAAATAGTAAAAAAAGCTTGATAAAATTCCTATTGGGCGTCACAAAACAGTCAAAGTCAAGTTTGATAGGTCTGGGACACTGCCACCTTGACGTCTCCGTTTCACATAAGTCTCTCTCCTTCTTAGTTCTATTCTATCTACAGCTTGTGTGTTTTGCAAGTGGAGTCCTTGCCAAGCATTAAACTTACTGCGCAATTTCCAGCCAGAACTCATCCAAATTCCCACATCACAAAAACAAGGGGCTCGCATTTGGTATGAGAACCCAAGAGATCTTTATATCACAACTCAATCATTCTACATGTAAACACTTCGAAAATGTCATGCTTGTGACAGTTTGAGCAATTTCAGGCCACAAACAATTGAACTTTGTAGTATCCAATCACACTTTCCCTGAAAACTACAAGATTACAGATGGCAGACCAAGTCTTGTGAAAAATCATAGATGCAATTACGTAACATACTAATGACACCACCAAATCAGAAATGAAGTTTCACAGTTTTTTTAATCATATAATCACTCACTCAAAAAAGATTACTTCCCACTATAATCACAATCAATTGTCCAGAAACTTGTCTTAGTTCTGTATGACTAATCCTTTGAGGCAAATCTATGTGTAATTTGAACAATATGGAAGTTAAGAAAATAGCAACAAGCTGTTGAAATCATGGAAAAGTCCACCTAATGCAAGAAGGCAGTTCTTAGTAGATCTTGATCTCATCGATATCTTACTCGGTCAGCTCTACCAGCGAATACTGGAGGATACAGATCAGAATCGCCATTGCTCCTTGTATCGTCGTTCAACAATCCCATTGACTTGTTATGATAATGATACTCCTCCATGGAATGCCTCTGCATATTAAAACAATTGGAAGTTCTCTGCTTGGCCTTTGTTGATTGTGTGAGATTCAAGTAACCGGGTTTCCCTACATTAGCTTCCTCTACATTTTCTACCTTTAGGTAGTTGCCAGACACTAAAGTTGAAGACGTAGAAGAATGTGATCCTGAGGTCTCATCCTGTAAAAAATCAGAACTCGGGGCAGAAGACGAGCGAGTAATAGGGCTTGCTGTACGAGGCCTAGCAGAAACCCTAGTTGTGACATTGTTCCTCGTCACTTTCACCGAGTTCTGTTCAGAAGAAAATGGACAAAAGCCAACACTGCCATCACTTTTCCTAGAATAAGGATGAGTCACTTCCGATGGCAAGCTATGAATCTCTTCCATCAGTCTGTTTTCCCATGGTTTGGCTGCCATCCACTTTTCTATCCAGCTCCATCCTGAAGTCTTTTCGGTTACCTTCTGATGTCTAACATCCTTTGGTGTCTTGTTTCCCCTACTATATGGACTGGCGGATCTTGGTCTCTGAGAAAGAAATATAACCAAAAGCTCCATTCAACTAGCTCATGTTTTTTTCTGTTAACTCTTTTGCCGGAAAGAACGAAAATAAATTCATTACCTGTTGAGAGGAGTATGCAGTTGCCCTCTCCCTCTTTATGTTTCCTCTTTGTCTCATTTGAAGCTTTGCTCTAACTTCACTCACCGTTCCGGGACTATCACACCATCCTTGCTGAAAATTGTAGTAAACAATATTGATGATAGGGTTAATACCATCAATATCTTCATGAACATTATAAAAACTTAAAGATAACATGTAGACTGCTAGAAAATGTTGATAAGTACCTCAGCCTGCTTAATGGGATCAGGTTGGTAGAATTGTTCATCCAATGTGTCATTCACAGATTGCCCTTCTTCTTCAGAGTTTCTTTGTGCTCGCACTCGAGCCTGAACTCGAACAAGTGCCTGCATGCACCTCAGTGTAACCGCGGCTTGCTTCCTAACCTGCCGACCACGAAATAAAGCCTGAAGCCTTACCACTGCTTTCAAGGCCCTCAAAGCTTGCCTTGCCTGCAGTTATCAGTTATCATATTAACTATCATAAAATACAATCAAGTATAATAAGACAACATAATTTTGCAGATTAGCTTATATGCTTCAAAGTTCACATTGTCTCGTTCATTAGGTAAATAATCTAAGAAGCAGTTTATTAATACATTGGGAAGCTATGATTCAACTTCTCGAGCCAGGGATATGTATAACCTCCGATTAATTCCAGCTTTTTAAAATTATCTATTCAAGCATTTCAGGCTGCAGAACTGAAACAACATAAGCTGATCAAATCTAGCATTCATTTCTTTTAATCTACTTAACTGCTTCAAATTTATTCTTTATCACTTTTATTTGACATCGAACCACCTCAAATCAGCGTAAACAACCTTAAATTCGTACTCATACATGGTAATTCGGATGCAAATCAGACTATTATTCATAGGAGCAAAGTTCAAAATTTAATTTATATAAGATACATGAAACTATGTAGTCAACCATGAAAGATGGTAACCAGCATGATAAGTGGTGATGGAGATAATTAAGGGATTCGACACCACCCCGAGACCAAAAAGTTTGTATCTTAGCATTACCCAGTTCAGAACTTTTGTTTCAAACTAACCAAAAACAAATGATTTTCCACTCCGAGATGAATCTATCCATGAAATTAACAACTGCTGACAGAAACCTAATGGAAAGATTACAAGATTTCCAACAGAAATTGTACTGAATTCTATTAGTTACAGACATACCAAGAATCCACGAAACACGGCTTGGATACGAATAGCAGCCCACTCTTGCTTGAGGACCTTGAAATCTTTAGGCTGAGTTCTGACCAGAGCAGCCATTGCAGCAGCCAGTGCATCATCAACCGAATTCGACGTGGTCTTTGAAGCCGTCACTTGGCTTCTCTTCACCCCGCCTTGGACCGGCGACCCAAACCCTTCCGATGAACTCCTCCATAGCTTCCACTTCTTCTTCCCCCTGTCCCCCATCTTCTCCTAAAACAACAAAAAACAGAGTGAAAACGAAGGAGCAGAGGAAAATATGGAGAGAAAAAAAAAAACAGAAAACAGAGGATGGTGAATTTTTGTGGTTACTTGGTCAAAATTGGTGGCCTTTTTGGGATTGATAAGTGATTTCAGCCATTTTCCTGGAGTGCCCATTTGAGAAATCAAGCTGTAAAAGCTGAATCAACCTTGAACTGCTCTCTCTATCTGGTGTGGAAAGTGCTTTTTCTGATAGCGTTTGTGGGGAACAGAAATGGAAACCGAGTTTGGTGCAGAGAGTTGTTGTCTGGGTTTTTTTGGGGATTGGGGTTTTTGGAATTCAAGCGAGATCTGTATGTTAATTTACTTATTAAGGCGCCTTGCTTCAAGGAAAAAATGAATGTTAGTTGGATCTTATTGCCAAATTTGAATTTCGAATTCGTAAAAAGGTCAATTAAAGCATAACGGATACAAATTGCAATCGAGGGTTTTACGCAGCTGGGATCCTTTATAAAACGACGACGTTAACGTCAAGCGCCTAAATTTTGGATTTCAAAACCTTTGTTGGAGAGGTAGGGGCCCAGTATAAAGTCCATTAAAGAGTGAATTTTCCCTCTTAGTTCAGAATTTTCCCTTTGTTTTTCTTATTCTTGGATCAAACTCAATTTTACTTGCTTTCGAAAGACATTTAAGCGGTTATTTTCAAACTTATAATGGTATTAAACTTTTTACATTTGAGGCAAAACGGTAATAGTTTTATTCAATATATTCATTCACTTTAGTTAAAAACAAGTTGGACTATAAATAGAGGTAGACACGATTCAATTCGATTCAATATTCAAACAAAATCGTAGACTAAATAAAAATGTTGGATTGTTTCAAACGTAAAGCAAAAGGAATTGAAATGTTAAATTATTTCAGAAACGTTTAATTTGATATAAGTCATCTACTTACGTAGTCTAAAACTTTTTTTATTTGATGAAAACTCAATAGTAGCACAATTTTTCTCAATGTTGAAAGAGATCTCGAATTCCAATGACTCGTTTATGTTGATAGCAAAAAGTTGTCTTGTTCAAACACTAACCGATACCAAGGATCATAGCATTTTTAATTTAAGAATAAATTAGCAAAAATGGTATTTGTGGTCAATGGTTAGGAAAGTATGTCCAAATTTTTCCGAGCATGTGTGATCTATGTGTGGAGCAGGTACGGTCAAACTCATCACAAAGAGAAGATTCAAGTTCACCACGTGGAAATAATTTCAAGATACTTTCTACCAATGATTATTCAATGATAAATACAATGATGAAATCAAAGCACTTACAATTCTCAATTAATTCAACAAATGCTAATTAAAGTATTATATATTAATCTAGTGATGATTTAGCAGTCCCATGCATGCAAGCCTAGGCGACAAGTGGATTTTTGGACTTGGTCTTGGCGAAGGAATTGGAGCATTGCTGGCAGAACTTTCTGGTGTGACTCTTGGTGATAGATTGACCTGCTCAAGTGCCTGAATTTGGAGCTCTGCTGGGTAGTCTCGCACACATCCGATTCGAGGACCGGCTCCGGTAGTCCATTTGCAAGACAAAGGCCTGCCGGAGTCGAATTTCGGTGCTTCTTCAACGTTGGTTCTGTGTGCTTCTTCAACGTTGGTTCCGAGGCCATCCACGTTATGTTCATTTTGGCCGTTTGCTGTATTAGTGGAAGTGGAACCTTCAGTTTTTGTAGACTCAATGTTATTCTCTTTTTTCATAGACATCGAAGGTGGAATATCATCATCTATAGGACTTTTCTGCAGAAAATAAGAACATGGAATTGTAGATATTGAGAAAGGCATAGTAAAAATGTTACATGTTTCAGAATCATATATGTGAACCAATTTTAGGCAAGTTGTGGAAGCAAATTTGAAGGCTAGAGAATAATTTACCTTCACATTTGTCATGTCCACCTTATGCTCCTCTAGGAAGCTAATGAATTCCAAAAAACTCTCTTCTGTCGGGCGGTAATGACCGCTATAGCACCACACAGCCTGAACAATATGAAGATCAAAGGTTCAGAAATTATAAGGATAACTTGCATCGCAAGAACATAATGTACATATTAGAATGTATTAATGTAAGAAACAAACCTCGAGAACCCCATTGCATGCAACCAATCTTCCGGCTGCAATGGTGGCACCTCCTGCTAGAAAACTGGAGTGCTGGAAAAAGCCTTTCTTCTTCTCCCCTACGTACATGTTCCTCGATGCGCCGAGGACAAAGATCCATTTAGAACCCGCAGCAGTATTCACAAGGTTCCTACTTTGTTTGTACACAAGCTTCCCACAGTGGACAATCACTTCATAAGCTTCCCTCTCTTTCTGCAAGAACAATTTACAGATACTACGTCATTTACCATACCTACATTTCATTCCCTAAGAATCAAAATTCGAATTTTTTGTTTCAAAAAATTAAATATCGACCAAGGCTCCGTGCATAACTTATGTGGCAAAAGAAATCGAGATTTTAATACTTACCGGTCCAAGGTATTTGATGCACTGACGCTGCAAATCAGTTCTAGCACACTTCTCAAGATTTTCTTCTTTTCCATCTCCAACATCCAACCTTCATTAGTTTCAAATGCAACATATATATGCATCAATATATTAGAAAAGCCATATAAATCTCTAAAACATGAAAATGGTAATGTATGAATTGTACCAATAGAAGAAAGGTTGAGAGCTCCCACTGTCAAACCAGACATCATAATACAAGTGCAGATTGTGCCCGTAACGATGGCGTGGATCGATCTGTACATCACAAGCAGAAGGTAAGCTAAATGGGTTAATTGCCTGAACAATTGGTAAGAATATTTGCGGATCGATCTGTACATCACAAGCAGAAGGTAAGCTAAATGGGTTAATTGTCTGAACAATTGGTAAGAATATTCGTGGATCAATCTGTACATCACAAGAAGAAGGTGAGCTAAATGGATTAATTGCCTGAACAATTAGTAAGAATATTCGTAATGCGAGCTTACCGCTTCAAGCCAATGTCTTAGAGCTAATTCCTGAGCCTTCTCATCCTTTGACAAGCCCTTCCCAACCTGCAATCAACAATGATACTTGGTCAACAATCAATGTCGACCAAAAAGCATTTCTTTACAAGAATTTATATTTTAATTTTGAACTAGTCAACCATTCTGGTCATGGTCAAGTACAAATCATAGAAGCGCAAGGATTTTGTCTTCGAAAAGACTGAATTTGGTCCAAATGTTGAAAAAAAACATGGGAAAAAATTCGATTATCTTCAATATATTGTAAAAGATAATTAACATAAACCGCAACGTGTCGAAAAATCACCTTGGCAGCCCGAGTCCTAGCGCGCGACCATCTGGAGACAGCAGTTTCTGATTTATCAGAGTCAAAGAATGACACAGAGCTGCGTTTAAGAGCAGCAAAGTCCAATGCCTTCCACCTACAACAATTAAACACAAACGGAATAAGCATATGTGACTGTACGTAACAACTATGAGCGAAAATAGGAGATGACGACAGAACAGACCATAGCTCCTCGACTACAACAGCGCAATCTGCAAGGTTCCGCCTAGTCCGGTAGCTCTTGTAAAATTTCTGCACTTTGATTGCAGCTGCCTGAAGCTCACTAGGATGGCATGGAGAAAGGAAATCTTCTGGCTTGGTTAAGGAAATTTTTGGATTGAACTCCTCAATAAAACTATCCACTTTTCCTTCTATTTTCTTGAAAGAAACATTTGTCCCTAGCTTTATCTGGCCTGCTTTTCTTTTCTTGAAGCTCAAGGATTCTTCAATAATCATTTTATCTGCCCCATTAGATTCATTGGTGCTGCCCATATCAGTTTTCTCGTCACTAACTGCTCCAGATGTCGCCTTCTTTTTCTTGGACCTGGAACTGATGGATGTCAGTGTGACCATTTCTGTAATATTTCTGTTAAAACAAAAGGAATGTGCCTCAGAGAAATGACAAATGAACCTGCTCAACTATTTTCCTAGAAGCTATTTAAAGTTTTGGTAATCCAGAGAAGAAAATGCAGGTTGGATTCCATGAAGAATATCTACAATCTACTTCCGTAGTTCTCAAATCAGACAAAGTAATGTTCTCTTTTCATTCAATTGATCCACATTTTCACTTTAACCATGATCAAATTCGAGTAAAAACTAAACTTGGGTTTTTCAAGGGAGTAGATAATTAACTGAGACATATAAACAAATTATCAAATTAGCACGTTAATCATACAAAGGACCCCAAAAAATTTAGAAAATTGAGATGAAGGTTGAGGTTGCTCACCTGGATTAATTCAAGTAATAGAATACCGTGAAGGACAATGAAAACGAAGTAGCTCGGGTGGAAAGTTCAGAGTTGCTCTCTCCTTTATATACCGTGAAGGACAATGAAAACGAAGTAGCTAGGGTTGAAAGTTCAGAGTTGGTAATGGTACCTCCTAACACGTATTGGACAAAAATTGCAGAAAATAGAAAAAGGGTTTGAAATTTGTTCGCATGAAACGGGGTTTTTGAATGAAAATAGGAAAAACATGACCGGATTTTGACAACCCCACGAGGGGTTTGATTTATTAAACATGAGTGTTCAAAGTTGTCAATATACTTGTAATTTAGTACTACAATCTAGTGGTATTTCTCTTTACTTGTAAGTGAAAAGACTTAGGTTCGATTCTCGCTAAAGGTAAATTTGAACCACATTATTGTCAGCTCATTGTGCGGCTAAGTCCATTTCGTCTAAGGTTCGATTATCGAAAGGCGAAGTTGAACTACATTATTGATAGCTCATTGTGAGACTAAGCCCACTTCCCTCCCCTTTAGTGTGAATAATATCGTTTTAAAAAAAATTATTATAAAAAAAAAAAGGTTGCCAATATACTTTTGGTGCTTAATTACTTTATTTGGAACAAAAATATTGGGGCAATTTAACGTTTGCGGGGGGGAAGGGGGGTGAAATTTGGTCAAGCATAAGATTTTGTGACAGACTTGTCAAGAAGACTGAAGGTGTTAATTTTACTTTTGCTAGAGAGAGTGGAGATTGAGAAATTTAAATTTACAGAAATTGTCAAATGTGAAATGGAACCATGTCGAGAAAAATAGGGATGTACTGTTTGACTCGCCGCCGAAGCTTCAGTTCAATGGGTGGGTGTTCGCTCATATTTTATTCCTTACAATTCAATCCATCCCTATGACCTAATCCAAGCTCCCCTATTTCTCCACCACCAGTGTCAATAGACTTGCAATTTTATGCACCATCGTTAATACAACACAAAATGATTAAAAAAAATTAATATTTGAATCGAGACTTAACTGATCAGTTAGGTTGTCGTGTGAAGAACTAGAAGAAGAAAAAAAAATATTTATGTATATATATTATATACAATATTTCTATTTATTTTGATTTGGCTTTGTCGCATATTTTGTGGAACTAATAGCCAGTGATAAAGAAAAAATATAGAAATATAGAGAATAATCTAAATGATGACTTTGAGGTACGACTTGAATCGTTTCCTTAAAATGTTATTTGCCTTCACTCAATCCAGGATACAACAAAGTATGGAATATTCGATTAGCAAAACCGAATTATATTTCCTTAGAAATAACTAGAAAGAAATTGTGAATGTAATGGAGAGAGAAGAGAGTAAGGAATATAGAAATAAATTTCTGAAATTGTGTATGAAACATTATGCCACAATAGGTATTTATAGGTATTAAAGCACCAGTTAATTAAGTCCTTTCATTTTAGTTGAAGACATACAACCCTTCTTAATAATGCTGACTCAAAAGACATGTCTTCTATTTAGAATTTTCAAAAAATAAATTTGATTTATTACATCTTTTAATTTTATTCATACAATTTAAGTGAGCATCATGTCTTTTAACAAAAAGTTGTAACCATTCAACAAAATATATAAAGGTTGAATGAAATCCAACCTTGCCGCTCGTAGGCTTGTTGTGCACCGCAGCAGCAGCCTTTCCCTATTATACATACACATATGCTGCACAATGCAGCACCGAGTCTATACATACATTATTATTATTATTATTATTATTATTATTATTATTATATATATAATAATTTATATATTTATTATTGAAATATCTAACAATCCTTTCCAATTTCAATAATATAATAACATTTCTCTCTTTATAATTAATCACAAGCATACCGATATAATCATGCATACAATAAAGGTGTCTTTCGAATTAAACTTTTAATTAGTATAAGTAATTCAAAGTTATAACTAATGCGATGGTGACCTAAGTTTAAACCAACTATTCTTATTTTAAAACCAGAATCACTACACACATGACTATGTCTTATTTCCTTAAAGAAATTTCTGAACTAATTAAGTACTATTATGGCCTTGTGCTATATCCTGGTTTCATTAACATTTACAAGAGAAAACCCAACTCTTGGTAGAAGTGGCACCACTTCTTATGTTCATATAGGTGAGGTTCATTCACATATCTGTGCTACCATAGACATAACTACAAACAACCTCATTAAGAGATAAAACTCATCCTCATAAACGTAGCAGTCTTGCATTGATTATCCTAGAATAAGCTATATATTAATTTTCAGTCCTTTCACAATCACTTAACAATAACTTGTTATTGCCCATTAAACTTTTAAACTAGTGATGTTCTAGACAAAGTTGGGTTACCATTATTGGTGGCTAATTTTCAATAAAGGGTTTTAGCCTCATTCTACTAGATGTACTAACTATCAAAGCTCTTGAAAGTGCTTTCGTTAACGGATCCACCAAGTTATTACTTGATTTAACATAAATAATATTAATAACTCCATCAGTTATTAATTGCTTGACATATTCGTGTCTCAAGTTAATATGTCTAGACTTTCCATTGTATACCTTATTGTATGCTCTAGACAAAATAGCCTCACTATCACAGTATAAAGAAATGGATGTCATTGGTTGTGACCACAACACTATTTCCAATAACAAATTTCTAATCCATTCCGCTTTTTTATCTGTTGTCCCTAATGCTATAAATTCATATTACATAGTTGAATGTGCTATACATGTTTGCTTCTTTGAAGCCCAAGAAATTGCTCATTCGGCAATTGTAAAAATCCACCATGATGTAGACTTATTATCATTAGCACTTGTTATCCAACTTGCATCTGAATATCCTTTAAGTACTGCTGAAAACTCATAAGTTAAACTCGGGTTAATAGTTCTTTTAAAATAACCAAAAATTATATTTATTGTTTTCCAATGAGCAGTACCTAAATGACTAGTGTATCTAGAAAGTTTGCTTACTGCAAATGCGATATTTGGCTTGGTACAATGCATGGCGTACATTAAACTTTCGATTACACTAACATACTCAAGCTGTGCAATGGACCTACCAGAATTATTAAGCAAAGTCTTATTAGGGTCATAACAGGTTTTGCTTCTTTTATTTGTAGATGTTTAAACTTAAGAAGCAATTTTTCTATATAATGTGACTGACACAAAGCATAACCCCTACTACGCTTCTTTACTTTAATTCACAATATAGTATCTACTGCATTCAAATCCTTTATCTTGAATTTTAAATTTAGATACTCTTTAGATACACCTTTCATGTTTGTACCAAATATTAGCAAGTGATCGATATATAAACATATAACAACAACATAATCATTTGTGAATTTAGAATATATGCATTTATCAACACTGTTATGTCTAAATCCATATGACAAAATGACAAAAAATTTCATGCCATTGTTTTGGTGCTTGCTTCAATCCATATAATGACTTTACTAATTTACAAACCTTTTTTTCATTCTCAGGGATAACAAACTCTTGCGGTTGTTCCATATAGACTTCTTCATCCAAATCACCATTTAAAAATGCTGTTTTCACATTCATTTGATGCATATGCAAATTATATAAAGATGTCAGTGCAAACAATATTCTAATTGATGTGAGCATAGCTACTGGTGCATATGTATTGAAATAGTCTATTCCCTTTTTCTGCTTAAAACCCTTGGCAACCAACCTGGCTTTAAATGTCTGAATAGACCCGTCTGTATTGTATTTTCTTCTAAATACCCACTTACAATCTATTGCTTTTGATCCTTGGGGCAAGTCTACTAAAACTCATGTCTGATTAGATATTAATAATTCAAATTTATCATATATAGCCTCTTTCCAAAAAGCTGCATCTCTTGAAGTCATTGCTTCGCTTAGACTTTTAGGATCATCCTCATCATTCAACAATATGGGTATTTTCTTAAGAACCTTTGTTCTATTTCCTTTGACTAAAAATACAATAGATTGAGATGAAATAAAATCAGGGCCTAGAGTCTTTTTTTTGCTTACTCTTTGGCTTTTCCTTGGTTCAATAACAGCATCAGACTGTTTTCTTTTCTCACCTTGAGAAAAATTAGTAGCTAGATTAGAGAAAGATGTTTGATCATTCTCTTTTCCAGACATTGAGTAATCATTATAGAATTTATTTTCTATAAATTCGACATCTCTAGACTCAACAATTGTGTTCGAGTCTAAATTAAGCAACTTATATGCCTTTGAATTTTCTGCATATCCTACAAATATGCTTTTAATTCCTCTTGGACCCAACTTAGATCACTTAGGATCGAGTGCCTTATAAAAAGATACACAATCCCATACTCTCAAATATGACAAATTTGGTTTTCTTCCTTTCTAAATTTCATATGGTGGCACATGTGTCTTAGTAGATGTAATTCTATTAATTGTGTATATGGCATTCAGTAAACAATGCTTCACCCCATACATATTTAAGAGCATTAGCATTAATCATCATAGAATTAATCATTCCAGTGAGTGTCCTATTTTTTCATTTTGCCAAACCATTTTGTTGTGGTGTATATGGTGCAGTTCTTTGATATATAACACCATGCTCTTCACAAAAAATATCAAATTCAAGTGAAAAATATTCACCTCCTCTGTCACTACGAAGCATTTAACTTTCTTTCTTTTTTTGTTTTCAACTTCAGCTTTATAGGGCTTAAAACACTCAAAAGCTTCATCTTTATTAAACAATAAATAAACATAAGTGAACTTAGAACAATCGTCTATAAATGTGATAAAATATCTTTTTTCCACCTCTTGTTAAAACACCATTAAATTCACATATGTCAGAATGTATTAAGTCTAATAAATTTGTATTTCTTTTGGCAGTTGGAAAATGTTTCTTAGTCATTTTTGCTTAAATACATGTTTCACATTTATCATTATAATCATCATTACAAGCAATTAAACCAAGTGTGTACATGTATTTTAAAGATCTAAAATTTAGGGTAAATGACAAAAAATACCTCAACTATTGGTGTCACGACACTTTCATACCTCATCTTTTAAAATTGACAATGTCATACCTCATCTTACGAATTTGTGCCAATGTCAAACCTCCGTCAATTTTTCTGTTAATTTCTCAGTTAAGTGCTGATGTGGCCAGATTTTTTATTAAAAAATTAATTAAATATTAAAAACTAAAAAAATTCTTTTTTTTTTGCATAGTACCACCCCTTATCTCTCTCTCTCTCTCTCTCTCTCTCTCTCTCTCTCCCTACATCCCAAAACCCAGAAACCCTTCCCACCCGACCTGTAATGCTCCACCCTAACCTGCCCCTTCTGCAAGCTAGGGCACACCAGCACCAGCGACCCCCCCCACCACTGCCATTTGTTGTACTAGCATCCCACCACCCCTACCCGCCATCGCCACCAGCCATAGACCCACTTCTCCAAACTCTCGCTATGAAGCTCTGCCTCAGCACCTCGCTCGACCGGGTCTCCTCGACCCAACTTGCCGACGACCCACCCTTTTCGAACTCGTCAACCAACGAAGGCAGCTCGAGAATTACCAACTCTACCACCAGCTTTCGCAGCAGTCATCGATCTCTGCCATTAAAGTGGAGCTCCAACACCTGATTCTATCGATTCTCGACTACCCGGTCATCAATCGAGTCTTTGACAAAGCGAGTTTTCGGAGATCCGAAATCAAGCTCGCAATTTTGTGCCATTTTCCTCAGATTCTCAAATACTTGCGCTCCAAAGGCCACCATCCTCTCTTTCTCTGCAACTTAGCCGATTGCCCAAACACGGGTCGTCCGACCTGAACCATTTTCACTACGAGGATGAAAATTTGAGGAGAATAGGAGGGGTTCTTAGGAGAAAAAAAAAGACGGAATTGTTGGCGGTGCTGGTGATGGCGGGTTTAGGTGGTGGGTTTAGGTGTTGCAGTAGGTGGTGTGGGGGGGGAGATGTTGGGGCGGGTGGGATTTGGGTTTAGGGTGGTTCTGGTTTTGGGTTGGGGGAGGACGGAAGGGGGAAGAAAGGGTGAGGGGGGATAAGGGGTGGTCCTGTGCAAAAAAAAAAAAAAAAAAAAAAAAAAAAAAAAAAAAGATTTTTTTTAAATATTTAATTAATTTTTTAATATAAAAAATCTGGCCACGTCAGCACTTAACTGAGAAATTAACATAAAATTTGACGGATGTCTGACATTGGCACAAATTGAAAGATGAGGTATGACATTGTCAATTTTAAAAGATGAGGTATGAAAGTGTCGTGACACCAATAGTTGAGGTAGTTTTTTGTAATTTATCCTAAAATTTACATATGCTAAACGTAAATGCCATAAATGAGAGGAAGATTCAACAATATAAGCAGAATAATTCACTTTATTATTAATACTTAGTTTGAACATCCCATCACAAGAATACCCTTTCCCAACAAACATTCCATTTTTCAACATTATTAGCTTGTCGGATTCTAGAACAGTCTTTATACCGTTCTTACATAATAAATTTGCAGACACAAGATTCTTTCTAATTTCTGGAACATGCATTACATTAAGTAACGTCAATTTCTTCCCAGAAGTAAACTGAAGTTTAACAGTTCATTTTCCTATAACTTTGGCGGAATTATGATTCCCCATTAAAACTTCTTGATTGTCTGTTAATGCTTCATATGTCTTGAATTGTACCTTGTCATTGCACACATGTATAGTAGCCCCTGAGTCGAGCCACGAATCAGAGGATTTTATTGCCGTTGCCATATTTAATTCGGTAATCATGTCAATATGCATCATTGATACCATTGCAACAATGTTACCAATTCCAGAATTTTCCACCATATTTGCGCTATTGGTCTTTCTTTCCACAATGGTTGCAGACACTATTTGCATTCTTTTGATTGTTGTTGGAATTGGTCTTCTTAAACTTCCCTTTGTCAATTTTGACTTTGAAGTTTTTTTTGTATTTGTTTCCTTCAACAATGTGAACTTTGGAGAAATCTTGATTTGCAAAATTCTTATCATGATTTCGAGTTTCCTCTTCAATTTGAATACCCTTTTGCAAATCCTCCAAACTAATATATTCCACCATGTGTAGAAGTTTCTTTCTATAGTTATTCTATGTTTGGGGTAATTTTGCCATAATAGCTCCAACTATCATAGGATCCGAAATAACTATTTTAAGTTCACGAAGCTTTGAAACCAAGACCAATAATTCATGAACTTGGTCTAGGATGGGTTCGTTATCAAACATAGCGAACTCATAATATTTGAATATTAAAAACTTATCGGTACCTCTTTTCTCCGTTGTGTGCTTGTGTTCAAGTGCTTTCCAAATTTTCTTCAGAGATTCAATGTGTGCGTACAGGTCATATAAGCGATCAGATAATGTGCTCAAGATATGTCCTCTACATACCAATTCATCTTCTTCACGCTTCTTTTGATCGGCAACTATTTTGTCTGTATCTTTGTCACTTGGTTCACCAATCTAATTTCGAGTCCATCACATATATGACATTTATAACAGTAAGCATGAAACACATTTTGTCCTTCCATCGGGTGAAGTTTGATCCATCAAATTTGCCTAGCTTGTAGACATCTTGATTGATAATCTTCAAAGCCATGTTATCGGACTTGTTCTCCATGACGAAAATAACACTTTAAGATTGTTGAAGAACAATGTAAAAATATAGAGAATAATCCGAATGATAACTTTGAGGTATGACTTGAATCGTTTCCTTAAAGTGTTATTTGCCCCCACTTGAATGAGTTTACTAAAGGGTTCTTGGCAAATCACTTCCAGGATACAACAAAGTATAAATATTCGATTAGCAAAACCGAATTATATTCCCTTAGAAATAACTAGAAAGAAATGGTATGAATGTAATAGAGAGAGAAGAGAGCAAGAATGTAGAAATAAATTTCTGAAATTGTGTATGAAATATTATGTCACAATAGGTATTTATAGGCATTAAAGCACCCGTTCATTGAGTCATTTCATTTTAGTTGAAAATATACAACACTTCTTAATAGTGTTGACCCAAAAGACATGTCTTCTATTTAGAATTTTTAGAAAATAAATTTGATTTATTACATCTTTTAATTTTACTCATACAATTTGAGTAAGCATCATGTCTTTTAACAAAAAGTTGTAACCATTCAACAAAATATACAAGGGTTGAATGAAATCCAACATTGCCGCCCGTAGGCTTGCTGCGCACCGCAGCAGCAGCCTTTCCCTATTATGCATACACATATGCCGCACAATGCAGCACCAAGTCTATACATACATTAATTTTATATATATATATATATATATATATATATATATATATATATATATATATATATAATTTATATATTTATTATTGAAATCTCCAACAGCTAGGTTAGTCGAATGGTTGTTATCCTATGGTTCAGTTAGGATCTTTGTTACTAGAACTACAACCAAATTAGTTAGTTTTAAACCAATTCGATAAGCACCCTAAACATGCTGAGTGGGTGTCTAAAATTAGTTTATGTGGAAGTGTGTAATAGGTTTAATGATTAGAAAGAATGTCTCGTGTATACAGAAAAATAATGCGTTTCTTAGTTCATACAAGAAAACTGTGTGTACATGAGTTTGCCCCGTGTGTTAGGCAGGCCTTGATTTGAAGCCAGAAAAGTGCAAGGACATCAAGCAAATATCTGTACATATACCTACGTAGCTGGCCGACCACCTTCATGGAGTATGGGCATATATAGGCTTTACTACTCTGGATCTTTGTAAGCATGCTTTTATAGAAATTAATTAACTACCACAAGATTCATCATTTAGTAGAAGGTCGGAACACCAAGGTGTCTTTCCCATTTGACTATTACTCCTCTTGGATTCCCTTCTTGTCTAGTTGGGTTTGACGAATTTTGAGATTATCCTTGTTGATTTATGAGACTTCGAGCAAATATGATGATTTTATTGGATTATGTATATACATAGTAGTATGGTTTTACATAAATGGAGGTTTACAAAAAAGTGAGTTATTATCATAAAGAAAAAAGAGTTTTAGAAATCTTTCTTTTTGTCCACTCACAAGTTTCTGTTTTGCGCCCCTTCAAGACCGCATAGCAATGAGTACGTCAACATCGAGGAATTATTTGACAGCTCTACATCTCTTTCGAAAATGTATGGTGATTTGAATGGATAATACATATTTAGCACTTATGCTTTCGTTGCACTAATTTACTTATACTCTGAACTCATGCATGCATTGTTGTAGAGGGTCTGATGACCACTAGGAGTGGCCCTTCCGGGATATTCTGTTGTAATAAAATGTTGATACCTTTGCAGCTTTCAGTTAATTACAGTACATTTATGTTATAATGTAATATTCTTTTCAATTAATTCTAGTAGATTTTTTTATTATTATAAAGTGGCTTTAAATTTTCTTGTCAAGTTATTTTTCATATTATTAAATAAAATTTTGAGGTTTCTCTCAACTTTACTTTTTAAATTGTGTTAATAAGCGTATCTTTTCACATGTCATGATGCTTTAATATATACGCATTTTATCATTTTACCAAATATCACATTAATCAACAACTTTGAAGTTTCTCTCAACTTTACTTGTTCCAAAGTGCGTCTTTTAGGGTTAGCGCTTGTGAATTTCAAAGTGCGTATTTAAGGGTTAGTGCTGTTTTCACATATCATGATGCGTCAATATATCAGCGTTGTACCTATTGTGTGTGTGTGTGTATTAATTCAACCAACAAGCTTTGAGGTGTCTCTATCAACTTCACTAGTGAGTTCGAGATTGTGTGCTTTAAGGTTTGCGCATGCCAATCCGTGGTCTATCCTCAGTGGCTACTGGCATCAATAGCCACGCCCGAATCCATGGGGATTAACCAAATTTCTGTAATGATATGACTTATGATTCAAGGTCAGAATAACAATTACAGAAAGAGATGAATTATTTATATTCGATTGAATTTAATGTCAAAAGGAAAACTATAATCTATAGTCTTTAGGCTTAGGATGGTAATATGAAAGTGGAATATGTGAGATATACAGATTACATGTCAAATATATATAGGAACATAGCTAACTTAATTATGTCTGGCTAAGTAGATTAATTATTATATACATGTAAAACATTTGAGTATATACACTAATAACGTAAAATACATTAGCAGATGGGGATATCTTCGAGGGTGCTTGATATAGACGTTGACTTCACATGATCATTATTGGTAGCATATGATAGTGGAACATCATCATCGATGGGGTATGTCTGCATAGAACAGTTAGAAAAAGAAATACGCTTAATGAGAGTAGTACGAAAATTCCCTCTCAATTAGCAGCTTAAACACCAATGCGATACTTATGATATGAGATCAGGGTTCGGGCTTAAGAATAATTTACTTTGACATGAGCCAAGTCCACCTGATGCTCCTCTAAAAAGCTGATGAATTCCATAAAATTCTCTTTTGTCGGGCAGTAATGACCGCTGTAAGGCCATACAGCCTGAACATTATGAAGATCAAATTAAGGTTCATAACTTATGAGAAAAAACAAATTATGTAATTTGTAATGTTATATATATCTTGTGTTTGTTTAAGGAAATAATTAATTAGCAGTTAAGCAAGTAATTAACCTCAGGAAGCCCATTAGAGGCTACAATTCTCCCTGCTGCAATGGTGGCCCCTCCAGCAAGAAAAGTAGAGTGCTGGAAAAAGCCTTTCTTCTTCTCCCCAACATACAGATTCCTTGACGTGCTGAGGACAAAGATCCACTTAGAACCCTCACGAGTATTTACAAGTTTCCCACTTTGTCTGTACACAAGCTTCCCGCTCTCCACAATCACTTCATAAGCTTCCCTCTCTTTCTGTTAGAGCAATATACGGAGGAAAAAACACATTATTAATCAAGATCAGTTTAGAAATAAACTGAAACTTAAATATAGATTAGATGGCCTGCTATAAGGATTCTCTGTGCAAGAAGTTTGTTTTTTACACATGTATAATATATCGATACATTAATAAGTTTTGACGGCAATTATATCGCGACTTATGTTCTCAGTATCTGGGGAGAGTGATTAAAGACTAGGCAATGTGACACATAAGCTCTCAGTATCTTGAAATTTGATTAAATGAATTGATACTCACTGGTCCAAGGTATTTGATGCATTGAGACTGCAGATCAGTTCTTGGGCACTTGTCAAGGTTTACTTCTTTGCCATCACCAACATCCAACCTTCGTTCCGGACAGAGGATCAAAAATGGCAAAAGAATCCTAAAAGATGTTAAATCAGAAAACTTGGGTTTTGGAGGAATTTTACCAGTAGAAGAAAGGCTGAAAGCTCCCACTATTAAACCAGACATCATAGTACAAATGCAGATTTTGTCCATACCGATGGCGAGGATCAATCTGTACAACACAAGCAGAAGGTAATGATCCTTCATTTTTATAATTTTTGGTTCTGCGTGTGAAATGTAACTCATAAAAAAAAATAGTGATAAACTAATGTTGTCAACTTGACTCAATTCATTTGTACACTTAATTTAACCATGTTAAAATCGAAAAGAAATCAGCCAAATACTCGGTAAAATTAATCTTAATGTGAGCTTACAGCCTCAAGCCAATGTATTAGAGCTAATTTCAGAGTCTTCTCGTCCGTGGCCAAACCCTTCCCAACCTACGTTCATTGATCAACCATATATGCTTCTTCATCAAAACATAATGTGTAATACATATTAACAATTTAACATAGCATTCTTACAAGATAGTATGGTATAAGAATATTGTATTTAATGTTAAAATAAATAATATTCTAGATGCCAATGTTTAAAATTTTCTTAAAGCTAAGTAACTTTCACTGCAAGCGAAATGTGTAGGAAGAGATCACCTTGGCAGCCCTAGTCCTAGCCCTTGCCCATCTTGAAACTGCAGTTTCTGATTTAACAGATTCAAAAAACGACACGGAGCTCCGCCTAAGAGCAGCAAAGTCCAATGCCTGCCACCTATAACGATTAAAAGACGATCGAATAAGCACAAATATATTTTTACGCATTATGCAATAAAATTGGACATGAAGCTGCACAAACCATAGGTCCTCAACAACAACAGCGCAATCTGCAAGGTTTCGTCTAGTCCTGTAACTCTTGTAAACTTTCTGCACCTTGATTGCAGCTGCATCAAGCTCAATTGGAGACCGCGGAGAAACCCAATCTTCTGGCTTTAACTTTTCAATGAAAATTTCAGTTTTTCCCTGTGCAGTTTTCCTTGAAACATGTGTCCCAATATTTAGCTGATCACCTAGTTTCCTTTTCTTGCTGCTTATAGATTCTTCAAAAAGCACTTTTTCCATCCCATCAGATATTCCAGTTTTGCTTAAATCAGTTTTCTTGAAGCTAATTGTTCTAGGCATTGCCTTCCTCTTGGAATTCAAATAGGTGGATGTCTGCGAGCCCATTTGTATAATTTCTGTCAAACCAAAAATCATGTTGACTGGTCTTATAAATTGATTCCAGAAAATACAGCAGTGTTCGAAATTTAATTGGCCCCGTTAAACAGTTGCTTGAATCGAAAGAGAAAACACCAAGAGAGGTTTAAACTTGAAGGGTTAAAAGGTTACATATATATATATATATATATATATATATATATATATATATATAACTCTATAAGAGTGCTTAATCACTCACCGGTTAGTATGTATTTACACAGACATTTACCAGGTAGGTTTTCTTTCATTGCAACGAAATGTTACGAAAATTTTCTGTGTATCTATGTGTGAAAGAGAAAGTCAGGCAATTATGCAAAGAGATAACCCTACCGTACTAGTCAACAATGTGGTCATTCACGTCATTGCTTTTAATACAAGATAAAGAGCAACACGTTAATCCAAAGTCCAAGAAAACAAGGAGAAACTTTCTACAAATTATAAAAAATATGAAAATAAAAACACACACAACTTATTTAATTGTAGTTTCCTTTGAAATTTAGAAAATTGTGGGATATATCCTATATAAAAATAAACCCAGAACCCAAATCTTAATTCCTTTTCTCCATATTTTTCAACAGACAAATGATTTTTTTTTAAATGATAAATTTGTTAGATTAGAAAGCGAATGGAGTTCCTACCCACGCATTGGTGTAAGGGCAACACTCATCTTAACCACTGTAATAAAAGAACACTTGCCACCAGACAAATGATTAATTACACAGTTTCCTTGAACACTACTAACATAGTTTTCAGCAAATTTCTATGTCGTTGTTGAAAAGTGATTAAGGTTATAAAACATGGAAACTGGAAACCTTTCAACACGTTTTGCAACTGCCATTCCCTCTAACAAAAATTTGGGAAATGATCTCACACTTAATCAATCTGTTGACCTAGTCTTTAGTAATTTCCGCAAAGATTTACTGGAAATTTCATTTTTATAATTTAAATTACACTAGAAGCATTGAAGCTTTGACCTACCGAATCTTAATTCTAATCCTAATCCATTTTCTCATCTTCTCCCACACACAAATTCTAGTTCAAAGTTATATAGTATTGTTCATGGAATTTCTATACCGAACGTTTAAGCTTTAGCTACAAGGTTACTTGACCATTTCCTGTTTTAATTTTTCTTTTCACATCCCAAAATTTTCAGCGCGACTTGTAAGTTTTCTTTTGTAATTCACTCATATAACATATTTATATGCAATTAATGTATTAATATTAGGCCTTAAAGTATAAGTTATTCGTCAATGTGTTTTATAGTGTGATTGAGTGAATTTGTAACAACACTTGACAAGTCAAAGAAGAATTAATTGGTGAAAACAGTAGGAGCTCATTTACTTATCAGTAATGGGAATGAAAAGAAATGAAATAGGTTCTCTTCATGACTTCAATCGCGTTTACTTGTATGTAATTCGTAATGGGATTAACTAAAATCCGTAATGGAATAACCAATTCAAGAATTGGATTAACATTTGATTAACTAGGGGAAGTTTTAAATCCAATTCTCTTTCCTTACTTTTTCTGATTCTAAAATTATTTGATTCCTTATTTCCTCATTACTTGTGAGTAAACGAGCCCTAAAATGTAGAGCTAGGAAATTTAAAATAAAAAAAAACCCAACTAACCTAACCAAACCTCACTGACGGTTTGGAAATATTTTTTTTTTTTTCAGTGAGTAAACCGAACCGCACCGACTAAAGTCGGTTTGATGAGCGGTTCTTATAATTCTTGGACATCGGTTAACTGAACTGACCCATGTGTTTGCTTTTATTTGTTTTAATCAGAATAGAGACCTCAGTGGTGATGGTGGTGTTTTGTCTGTATGTGTAAGATGACTTTTCCATTGCCTAGTTTGCATCAATATCACCTTTTCTTTACTTTTCTTGCCTTTTTGGTTGTTTGTGCTTGTGGCCCCGTTTTGGGTGTTTAATGGATATCATTTTTTGGCTGTTTAGCACAGCAGCCTCCCAGCCGCATCATCCATTCTTCCTTCCACCACCACCATCATGAATCTCTCCAAATGATAGCTCTCTCTCCCACTCTGCTTCATCCACAAACTGAACCGACCCAAACCAATCCACCATTGTTAGTGAACCAACATGATCGGTTTTATACCCAACTAGATCAGTTTTGATTTGCAATTTTGGCTCAACCTATTTGGTCAATTTGATTTCAGTTTTAGCCAAAAAAAACCGACTCAACCCAACCCAAACCGCGCCCACCCCTTCTAAAATGAGTGCAAAGTAGGGAAAAGAAAAGGAGCGTAGAAATTTGGGCCTTAAGCTTCATCGGGCTCACAATCGGCATATGGGTATTCATGGGCCAATAGTAAATCCCAGGCCTCGAGTTCCAAATCCAACAACAAAATAGCTCAGATCATAAGCTATGATCACGCCTTCTGCATTGACCAAAAAATAAGATGACATTTTTGCACGTCCCATCCTAGTTGTCCGTGCAGTTGCATCAGCACCGTCGAAAATCATCACACGACCCCACTATCTGTCGGCCCTAAATTTAACAGCCAAGATGCAGACACCGCCTCTGGTGCAAATGTAGAAATTAACCAAACATCAAAATAAATCAAGAAATTGAGACCCACAAAAATTCTCAGAGGAACTCCAATGGCAGAACCAAAACCAGAGCTCAAGGACTCTCTCTCAGGTACTCCCATTTCCTTTGTATTTTCAGAATTCCCCATATGTAATATCAAATCATTGTCCACTTTTAGCAATTACATATTTTTTTCATTTGATTTCTGGGTTTCTTTAGGGTTGATATTGTTGAATTGAATTATTTTCCAATGATAATTACAGTAAAAATTTGATCTTGGTTATGGGTTTTAGGTAAGGTTGATAGTTTTCTGAGGTGGTGGTATTTGTTAAGCTGATGTAAATTGCGATGTATTTTGGCATGGCAGAGAAATCAGCAGGACATCATGGTGATAAATCACCAAAGCATGACAAAGAAACGCATGGAAGGAGTGATGACATTGATGAGAGCACCTCCATAAATGAAGTGAAAGGGCCAAGTGTGTTTGAACGGGTGAAGGAAGAAGTGGAAGCCGTTGTCGAAGCAGTTATTCATCCTACGAAATAATCCGCCAGTCACGATTCGTCTCCCGAGTGAGAGGTTGGATGATTGAGCTTCTCAGTTGTAAGCATGCTTGAAAATATTTGCTCTCATTTGGAGAAACGGGATTTATAGTTGTCAATGTTTGTGTAATTTCGTTAAGGAAATTGTTGCGTGATTCCACATATATTGATCATCATTTACTTGCTCTTTGGGTAATATACTCTTAATATTATTTTACTGATATTTGAACTCCATATAACATCTTATGGAACAATCGGAATATGTCACGCAATAAGTGAGATAGAATGGTGGGGCAAAATCTTGGGTGTAATATAGAGCGTATCCTGGTCTCTCCATCTCTCTTTGTGCGGTTATTTGATGAGATAGCAATAGAGATATGGGAGATATTCTGATTACACAGTAGAATCTCTCGTGTTGTAGGCTAGTAGCATCCTTGTTTTGCTTTTAATACATGAATTGATTTCACTATAGTTGAGAGATTTACTTGCCCAACAGTTACTTGAATTGAATTACATCCTTACAAATGTATATCAATCTTAATCTTAAGTTTATTGAGCATATCGGTTGGAAGGTCTGCAATGACCATCATATAATAGCACACATTGCCCTTTCTTCATAGCAGTAAATGATTCTATACCTTCTTCCACGCTCTTAGTTGTAGTTTCAGGTGGAACAAAGAGAGATGCCTAGGGTAACACACTCAACGCATAGATCGAACTTTCTAACAGGATGATTCAATAGTATGCACTTGGATTCTTAACAGTATGATTCAATAGTAAGGATCCAACTGCCATATTTCCCGATCCATGCTATAAGCCAGTTCATCATAGAAAACCTCGACATTGACTACTAAGGATCAATTCCTAGGAACATTAACTTACTAGCATATATATGCATGTATTTTTGTAGGGATGCTTTTGACATTGGGTTGTGCTGTGCTGTCGATACAGCTGTCTTTCTTTTTGTGACGTTACTGCTGACCGAATAAATCCCATTTGGGCAAAATATTTGCAGCAAATTCTTACTCAAATTTGCTATTAGTACGGCACGGCAGTGCCTATTACTTCCTAGAGAAAAGCAACCAGATACAGATAGACTGCACTGTCAAGCTTTGCTTATCGGACTCGCTTTCACAGCACAAACCTCAAGAAATTATATTTACTAAACAAATTCTATGCTGGAAATACACTAGCGTTCAACACTTCTCTTTGTGGAAATCTTGAGGATCTTTGAATTCTGTGCGTTCATCGTTCATCGTGCGATCAGAAATCATTTTAAATATATGTAATTAGTATTAAACATGAACAATGCATGATAAAAACTGACCGTACGATAAACGATGGACGCACAAAATTTGAGAATTCCCAGGATTCTCACAAAGAGGATCCGGAGAGGGTCATCTTCCCTATCTAAATAACTGATTTCTGATTGTTGATGCATGTAGGTTATGTTATAGAATTCATGTATAGTCAGCGGTTATTTGTGAAACGTCTAACGATTCCCATTATGAATTGATTTTTTTACAACCTGCATTCCGCCTTTACGCACTCATGTTTCCTTTTTTCAGTTGAGATTTACTTCTAACCTTTAGATCGACGAAATCAAAAAAGAACTATGAAACAAAAGTAAACAAGTGTGCAAGAGAGTGCAACAGAGAGAAGAGAGGATGTGTATGTCAAAAACAAAGAGCAAAAATAATGTTGATAACGTGTCAATGCCATCATCTGGGATTCTAAAAGTGGAGAGATTTTTTTAGTGTTACGTATTACTATATAAATAGTAAAATTTGTGTGTTAAAATGTTAATAATTTAAAAAATAAAATTTATTATCACTTACATCAAACTACGTAGTGTGTCACTTGTATTCCCGTCACAATAAAAAAATTTCTTTCGAAAGTGACTTGAAGACAATCGAGGCTTTTCAAAGTCTTAAATGCCAAGCTGATGCAGGTCCACATGGAGGGTCCAGATTGGATGGAGGTACAGAAAGCCTGGGTGTTCCACATCTACCAACCTGCAAAAAAAAAAAAAAAAAAGTTAGACCCAAATAAATGTATTAACCAACTCATTAAATTCGTCTGCTGATCCTTTCTCCTTCTCCCTTCTTTACATGAACCCTTCTGCCACTCCCTCTGGAAATCTGGATTCACATATACCCTTTTGAAGCAATGCAAATAATATCAGATTAAAGAAAGGTAGGTGTGGAAGCTAGGCAGCTAAAAGAGCTGAGATTTCTTGAAATTTCCAGACCCCAAAGGAGGAGCTGTTATTTTGGGCCTGGGGACCCGCTCGTTTAGTACTACTCTGTTGGGTTGATTTCAGATGGAGAAACAGAGATATTTCTAGAGAGAGAGAGAGTGAGAGCATATCAGTATCTTCCTTTGGTCATAAGGGTTTTGAAGTGAGTTTCCAAATGAAGGTGGAAACTTTTTAGAGTTTTTCACAGTTTGACAAGAAACCCCAGAAGAATCAGTTGCTTGTGAAGCAAAGTTTTCTCTTTACCAATGCAAGATAGAGAGAAAACCAAGAAAATTTCAGAGCTTTTGGGGATTTGGATTTTTGTACTCTAGGCTTTTTCTTCACCTTTATACATATATATATATATATATATATATATATATATATATGTATCCCTTCAGTTTGTGCATGTACATCTTATGCTGTGAGTTGTGAGTGATTTCAAATCTCTCTCTCTCTCTCTCTCTCTCTCCTCTAATCTTACTCACCATAATCACAGTAATCATTTGTGGGTTGAAGCAATGAGGAAAGTTTATTGGTTTGTGATAGCTGTGCAAATATTGAGTTGGGTTTCTGCAACAAGCAGGCCTCTTCCTCCAAATGCAGGTCTTGGTGTTCATCAACCAGGTTACTCACTTCCCTCCTTTCAAATTCAAGATGTCCTCTTCAATCATTACCATAAAAAAATGTGTGTTTTTCCTGGCAACTTATTCAAGTGGAAAGTTTGAATTTGGATATATATCTGTTTTCTTCTGTGATATTGATCTTTTTTTTCCTTGTTCCCCCTTGGTTTTTATAGAGTTTTTCTTTTAGATTTTCATCGCATACCAACCCCTTTTCTTCTTCCTCTTTCATGTCAGGATGTTTTTATCTTACATGTTATATTGTAAACTATTCTAATTACGGAGAGCCGGGTGCAGAGAGGGCACACTGTGGCTTGATATATTTGGTTTAGCTCATTAGTTTCTCTGCTAACTTCTGTTAATGCTTGATCAGGCACAGGCAAAAACCCCGAGTCTTTGCAAGCCACCCTACAAGAGGTTTCTCTCTCTCTCTCTCTCTCTCTCTCTCTCTCCTCAGTGCAATTTTATTGAAATTTTCTTGTGTTTAAAGGGTTCAAAGAGCATCAATGGAGGAGTTGGAAAGATGAATGCAATAGCAAACTACGAAGAATTCAGCAAAATAGGGTCAAGCCCTCCAAGCTGTGACCACAAGTGTTATGGGTGCACTCCATGTGAAGCCATTCAAGTGCCCGCTACCAAAATGCAAACCTCCCATTTGAAGGTGCAGTATGCAAACTACGAGCCTGAGGGTTGGAAATGCAAGTGTGGCCCAACTTATTACACCCCTTGAAGGCTTGAACACAAATCCCAATCCCATCTACTCAACTCAATTCATCCTATTCATCCATTGTGCAAATATCAATTTTAATGTGCATTGATCTTTGCTTCTTTCTAATTATACTAGTACAATGCGAGACGCAACATGTTTTTGCCATAACCTGTTAAGAGCATTCACCTCTTACACTCGAGGTGCTGAGTTTGATTCTCCATCTCTCATCATCACTAGACACTGAAATGCACAGGGAGCTTGATTCACCCTTTACACTCGAGGTCATGAACGCAACTTCAAAACTCAAGGTGGTGGTTTGGTGTGATAAGACGAGTTTACCCTTAAAAGTTTAGTCACCTACCATGATTTTCATTTGATGAAAAAGTTGGACAAAATTGAGGTTAGGGGTAGCATTGATGTGCATAATTAGACTACTACTGATAGCAAGCCAAAAAATAATAATAACCATTTTAGATGTGAAAATTTAGGGGTGCAACTTGAGTTCCTATCCAACCCTAACCCAACCCAACGTTCACAATAGGAGTTTGAGTTTGGGTTATGTTCTACCTCAAACGGATTCAATTGGGTACCTCAAAAGAAGCAAGGCCCCTTGGGCACTTTTGAATTAGGCTTTAGGTTGTTGCAGGCTCACTCGGATTCAATTGGGAACAAGTTCTCACTGCATTAAACATGGGTGGGTACAGTTGGTTCGGTGTGGTTTAAGGTAAAATCAAAATTGAATTTGAAATTTTTTCAGTTTGATATACAGTTTTGAAGCTAAAATTGGAATGAAACTAAACCATTTAGTTTTAGTTCGATTTGATTTTAAACAGTTTTGATTTTGGTTTATATCATTTGCAAACAAAAAGACTAGCTTCATGAATGGCAGCTACGGTCTTTAGCCATAGCCCCCCATTAGGCCATCTCCAATCGAAAGGTCCAGAGGGCCAGAGGGCCGAAAATGGCCCTAAAACCGTCTCCAACCGAGGGCTAGGCCAGAGGGCTCTGGAATCTGGGAGGGCCCCACGGGATCGGAGAGGGCTGGAGGGCTGGAGGGCTGGCTGCTTTCGGCCGGCCAGCCAGCCCCGGGCTGGCTATTTTTTTTTATATTATTTTCTTACTGCTGTCGGTTATAACCGACAGCATTAAAGAAGGATTTTTTAATACTGTCGGTTATAGCCGACAGTAATAGGTATTCATAGGCAAATGTATTACTATTAGTGTCGGTTGTAACCGACACTAATAATTTGAAATTCAATTTAAAAAACTAGCCGTTGCATTATTTTTTTTTTTTGAATTTGTTTTTTACAGTTTTATTATTATTTTTTATTTACAAAAATTTTCCTATAACTTTTTATTTTTTCCTATAACTTTTATTTTTTCCTATAACTTCTATTTTTTCATATAACTTCTATTTTTTCATATAACTTCTATTTTTTCCTATAACTTTTATTTTCTCCTATTACTTTTATTTTTTCCTATAACTTCTATTTTTTCATATAACTTCTATTTTTTCCTATAACTTTTATTTTCTCCTATTACTTTTATTTTTTCCTATAACTTTTATTTTTTTCATATAACTTCTATTTTTTCATATAACTTCTATTTTTTCCTATAACTTTTATTTTCTCCTATTACTTTTAATTTTTCATATAACTTCTATTTTTTCATATAACTTCTATTTTTTCATATAACTTCTATTTTTCCCTATAACTTTTATTTTACAAAATTTGTTTCATATTTTTTTAAAAGTCCATTTTCCCCTATAACTTCTATTTAAATTGTAGTTTTTAAATAATAAATTATGTTTAGCCCTATGGCCCTTTGGCCCTCGGTTGGAGACGGTTTTTTGTGACAGGGATAAAACGAGCCCTCTGGCCCTCTGGCCCTCGGTTGGAGACGGAGGCAAATATGGCCCTTCACTGTTCATTAAAATATTAATATCTTGAAGAATCTTGGAGGGCCAGAGGGCTAAAACGAGCCCTCTGGCCAGCCATCGGTTGGAGATGGCCTTAGTTCCCCTTCTCATCATGAATCCCTGCTTCCACACCTCGCATTTTTGCAGTCTCATCAAGAGCACTACTGGTATTTAGTTTGTAAAAACCACCAGGTTGCAGTCTCTTTGGAGGGCAGCTAGCAAGCATTTATATGCGTTTTAAATCAGTACGATTCAAAATTGCAGCCAATATTCAATTTTTAATCAAAATAGGCACAAAAGATTGACGGCTTGAAGAATGCTAACTAATGTAAGGTGTGTGATCTTTATAATGTGGAATCTAGGCTATTTTTTGCGATGCGATTAAGTTTTGGTGCAGTTTTAGATGTTCATTATTGAAACCAAATCGTTCTTCTGCTTCAAATCAAAATTGTTTTAAAACCACAAAATTTGAATTGTTCGGTGCGGTCCGATTTATTTCCTGTTTCGCTTTAGGATTTTGGTTCCAAGTGTCCCACCTTACCAGCAAATGTTCAAGTTAAGGTGAGGTTGGGTTTTGGGGATTTGGATCCCATCCGGATCTAAATTGTGGAGATTCTAGAGATCTTCATATCATAACCGTTCATCGTACATTGTGCGGCCATAAATCATTTTGAATTTTTTATTTAAAATTAAACATAAATAGTATCTAATGAAAATTGACCGCACGATATACGATAAATAATTAAGATGTAAAAAACCCTAAGATCTCCATAAAAAAAATATCAGGAGAGGATCCTCATCCGAGTTTTGGAGGGGTATTACCTAATTATAATTCGCTAAATCAGATTAAAAGTCGAGTTGAGCATGAATGGATTTGGGTATACACATCCCAAACGACATGTCCTTTGGGGTGCGTTTGTTGTACTGAATTATCTCCGACTGGACTAATTTTAAAGACTAAGCTGGATTGGCTTGGCATGGTGACACACCCCGATCCGGAAACCGAGGCGTGCCGGCCGTCACGTGTGAGTGACGTAGCCGTGTGCGTCAGCGGAAGCAAATTTGGCATGAAGTGCAGCAGTGAAAGTTAAGCTTATAATATACATATGATACAGAGCCGAACCTAGGTGCAGTCAAGTTTAAACAAACATTACAACTACGAAAGAAAATCCTACATAAGTGGTGGTCTGTCAGAACCGCCTTGGTGCCTCGCTAACCGTCCACGACGTTGCTACCTAGTACCTGGAGGGGCGCAAAACATAAAAGGTGAGTGGGCAAAAACAAAGTTTTCCAAAACCATTTCATAAATCCATAAATAACCCCTCGCTGTAAATCAGTATAATTTTCCCAGAAAATAGTACGTATATAAACTTATATACGAAAACATCGTCTACATATCAAAACTCATCATCAAGCTCAAGATTAGGCCATGTCAATATATCAATTCCGAAAATCATTATCATCAGGCAAGTAATATAAAACTAGGACGTCCCTAGTGTTCTATCAGTCGGAGTCACCTCTAATGACCTGTACGGCTGAATCTACAGCTCATCAATCATACTCAATCCCTATCAATCATTATCATCATCCTGCACACGAGTCGGAACCACCTATTGTGGTCTGTACGACAGGCTAGGTGTATAATATTACGCCCTGTGCTACGATCACGTGAAGGCTGTGCGACGAATCGCGGGTCACCAACGAGTCGGAACCACCTATTGTGGTCTGTACGACAGGCTAGGCACCTGCCTTGGATCCAAGGTGAGCGTACGGTGCGTGAGGTGAACGATCACGTGAAGGCTAGGCCCTACTCTGGCGGAGCACAAACACCCGAGGTGCAGGTGATTAGCTAAATCACAATCTATCATCATTTCAAGCACTACCACAGTACTTACCTGACTTACTTGGCCGTCCTCGGCGTCAGCGCACAGAATATGCAATCATAATCATATTTATATACTATAGTAGGCATACGACATGGCATTCTAATTATCAAATCCAATCAATTCGTAAATCAATCAATTTACGTTTCTGGGAAAAACGTCATATATATATATATATATATATATATATATATATATATATATATATATATATATATATACTGAAAACAAAAGCCCACTCACTGATATGTCGACGGGTCGTATCCCCCGAGCCTAGCGTGACTGCGCTCGTCCGCTGGATACGTCTCACCTATACGTGGATTAATCGCAAAACCGTCATTAACAGCACATAAACGACCTACGTAAATAACTTTTCATACGAAGGTAAATTTTGGTATTTGAATATACCAACGCGACCTACACAACGTCACGATCATCGTGATATTTTTAAATTAATTTTTGGAAGTAACACGCGCCCCCACGCGCCGGGAATTGCACGGACAGACGCGCCCCCACGCGCTGTCACGTGTTGTGCACGCGCGGCTAACCCTAACAGCGCAGGAATATTCCGTCGGGAATATTCCGTTAACTTCTAACGGATTCCGTTAGAGTTAACTGACGGCGTGAGGAATATTCCGTCAACTTTGACGGAATATTCCGTCACCCCCTACCTCAGGTCGCCGGCCGGACTGGTTTTTCCGGCGACCGTCGCCGGCGCCGGCGACCGATTCCGGCCAAAATTCAAACTTGCATATCTCGTTCGTTTTTCACCCTTTTTCACTCGTTTTTCTTCCTACATGCTCTAAATTCAATGTAGAACACAAATATACCTTCAAAAACCTTGAAAAACGACTGGAAATTCCTCGGGGAATCCTTCCAAATTCGGCTAAGTCCAGAACCACCAACTCCGACGTCCAAAACGTATGAACGAGGTACTCCGAGCCTCGTGGGAAGATTTTAGGATGACTGGTGATCTTGTTTTCACCTAAAACAAGGCCAAATAAAAGTACATGAATAGTGTCAAAGTTTAAGCCACGGGTTTGAGGGGTTTTTCGAGGGTTTCTAGGCTTAAAACGTATATGTATGAGTTCAACAAAGTTCCTAGACCATAAACATACTTACCTGAAGCTCGAATGGTGTCAAGATCGATTGTGTGTGTGTATGTCCATACTTGAGGGTTCGAAGGAAAGAAGATGAGAAAGTTTGAGAAAGAGAGAGATAAGAAAGAAAGAGATCAGGAAGGGTTTGGTGCACGTGTACGTGCGCATGTATAGGGACAGGTGTCCCAGCTTGGTTTTAAAGATTTAGGACACCCCAAAAACCCAAATTCAACCCTAAACACAACCGTTCACACGTAGGTAAGGGCAATTTCGTCATTTCACTTCAACGTATTATAAAACTTGGGACGGGATGTCACACATGGACTAAATAATATAAGAAGAGAAATTTTATTTGGACCCAATAAACTTATTTCTACACCCATTAAATTTTTGTTAAATTTTATATTCCAATTATGCCCTGAAGAAAAGATGGGTGTAGAAAGATATTATCAATTGACGAAAAATCCAGCCATAATTGGTTGCCGAGTGGGTTGCCGAAAATCGGAAAAGGGATTGTCGGAGGGTGGAGAAGAACAACAAAAATATAGTGGAGGGCGGTTGTGGTCTTTGACGACATCAAGAGAATGTGTCACTAGAGTTGGGTTGGGTTCATCGAAGAAATATAGGGCCTGTGATGTTGAAATCAACCACTCTCTATCTCTCTCAAATTTTGGTTTCTCATCAATTCTCTTTTCACCGAATTTCAAATGACTACGAACTTTGTCATCCTTGAAAGCATATATAGCTTTTTAACTTGTCCACATATGGAACTTCATCCTTATTTAATTTCAGGATTTGCAAGACTGCACCGATCTTTTGAGCTACAATTTGCTGGGATTAGTTCATTAAGGTTTAAGGAGATAATAGTCAGACTAAAATTCAACCCCATGGAATTGGGCACGAAGAATTCAACAACAACGAGATAAAGAGCAGGTCGGTGGCTACAGTTTTTGGAATGACGACCATAATCAAGTTCGGTTGTTACCAGGGTAGGTGGTTGGGTGGGTTTATGTGTTTGTGTAATTTTTTCAAGTTTGTAAATTTTGTATTTGAGGATAAAATGGTAAATTTGTGGGACAAAATTTCTAAGTTGGGTGTGAAAAGAGGATTAATGGGTTTAAATAAAAATTCTAATATAAGAATAATAAAGCATTTGGTGCAATGTCGGACTAAGTCACGGACTAACTTATTTTTAAACCTTATATACTTTTTTTGTTACTTTTTAATTATTTTATTATTTTTAACTAAGATATTTTCACTTCATTCAACACATCTTCCACCAACCCATTGAAATCTCATTTCAAGAGAGTTCCAAACGGTAATGATAGTATCTTGTACCTGAACCAATGGCTCACTTTTTCTAAGTAATGGGGAAGAGGACCGAAACATGCTACTGAAAGACTCTACTGAGACAAAGATGCGATATCAAGAACGTAAAGGAGGTAAGATAGGTAGTTGGTCAGATCTAGTATGGATCGTACATGGATGGTAGTTGGCGGCCAAAAAATCATTAACGAAGACTTCTTCTATAGGATTTTTTTTCTTCATAGAAATGTATTCGCTCAAAAAAGATACCATAAGAGGTTAATCGTAAATGAGAAGATTGATTACAAAGAAAGAGTAAAATGGATTCGTATTTACATACATAAAGTGGTTGAGATGAATAAAGTTACATTATCGGCCTGTGCAGTCGAGGCCATTAGATGAATAAAGTTTTAGACCATGGGATGATAAAGTGGTTGAGATAATTTTTAATTTTTATTAGGGTATAATATTGTGGTTTTGATCATAATAGTATCTCTTAATATATATTGGATTATCTGAGCCTAATATTAGCTATATCTAGCAGGTTGCTTAAAGATAAATGACGAAGCAAATCATATTTCCAACAGAGATACAGTTCAAATGGGTTTGGGATGTTTGGTACGACTCGCGGCAATACAATAGATTAATTTCATCTAAAATTAGTACCTTTATTGGATAAAGGTGAAATAGTGTAAGGATGGTGATCAGGATCAGCAACAATTTGCGTAATGGTATAGGAAGATTGGCAACTGATTGCAAATGGTTTGCATGGATAATCACGGCATTCAAGGGAAACATTTTGTTGGTCTCCACGTGGAAGGCAATTGATGAGTCATGATCATCAAATGGCCTACACTCTTGGAATTTTGGGGTTTTTGGCGTATTTCAACCGTCGATGACCTCCACGTGTGCTAGATTGGTCAGCCATGCATGCGTATCTTTGGCATATTTCAAGTCAGAATTCTTATTGGCACAGAGGTCTATGCTATTAATTGTTATTAATTAACACGAGGTAGTGTCGTGCTTATAAGTGATAGTTGTGCTGGTAAGTGATAAGGCATAACAATTTTTTGTTTTGCATGAGATTGTTATGAAGGAGGAAGCTTTGATGTTGGCAGCAGCTTTACAACACATGCTAAGCAGATATCCAACCCTATAAATACAAGACTCAGTGCACAATTCAGGGACCTCCAACTCAACACACAAATCTGCCATTCGCAAATTCTCGCTCTACGCGAAACCTCTCAACAACCTTGAGATTTTTATTTTCTTTTTCTGCCTTCATATCTTCAGTTTGGATAAACAGCACAGTGAAGGCAACCAGTGACACCTTCAGTTTGGATAAACAGCACTGTTGCCGTAGAATCAGCCGACCTTGGAGCACCTTCAGTACGTCGAGGCCGACTGGTTATCTATTCAAGTCTCGGTCTACAAGGATTTTCAGGTCCCTGTCGATAGAGGTCATCTCACCAGCCTTTTCGGTGAAGTGAGGTGTTACTGATTGTTAGGCTCGGCGTGTCAAACGTCGAGTTATTTTATGATCTCATACTCACAAGTGGGGTTTAGAGTTCGACATTCGGACGACGGAACCACCTTTACTATCAAGACTTATATTCGCTTTGAGTATCTGTGCTCTTATACTTTGGTTGCAATTCAGCGAGAGTTTACTCTGACGAATACTGTCACCGTGATCGAAGCCAGCGACGACGACTTGTGAAATTCATAATTAGTAGCCTTGTCTTTAGGTTTGAGAATCCAAAGGCCGAGACATGTTCCTTCCTCGACCACAATCGCAAGACATAAAAGTCAGCTGCGCGCATCAATGCAGCACATCAACATATTTTTACTCCCCGACCAAGATAGGCTGACGAGTTGGCACGCCCCGCACACATTTGAATGACGTAGTTAGCTTATTAATTACTCGGCATGCACGCCGTGTAGGCTAAGTAGTTTTTAGAGTCAACACTTTCTCACTCGCACTCGTCTTCTTCCTTCACTTTCTTGCACAACCCAAAATTTCCCTCTGAGGCTCAAGAAATGGGTTGTTTTTAGTTCCAGGGAGGAGCCAAAACTCAACCCTTTGGACCAAATGAAGCTCAAGTTCGTTGATTTGCAGATCCGATGATCGACGAAGCCTCTGAAAATTGAAAAAAAAATGGGTATTTTTCTAGGTTTGATTTGAAGATAAAAGTAAATTAAAAGAAGATAAATATGGGTTTGAATTCAAGAGAAAGCAGATGAAAAGAAGAGAAAATATGGGTTTTATTTTTTCTGGTTTGAGTTTAGCAAACCTGGGCGTGAAGAACCAAAGCAAATGAACAAAGAAAATAGAGACGGGTGAGAGATAGTCAAATAAAAATAGGTGTAATTTGTTTTTTTAAAGATAAAAAGGGTGTATTAATAATCGTAAAATATTTTAGTCCATGATTAGTCCGATAGTACACCAAATATTTTACTATTCTTATTCAGCTTAGTCTAAGCCATGACAGTTAGTTTAGTTCCTAAAGTTAGTCCATTCCGAAATAACCCGTTGAAACAAACGCATCCTTAAAGTTAGTTCACTAACTCTTAATCAAGTATAGTTTAGTGAACAAACACTCTTGACATAGTATCCACACTCCAAAACTTTAAAGTGAAATGACGAAATTGCCCATCTCCCTCCCGAATGAAAAGAAGTACATAGTTTTTTTTGTTTTTTTTTAAATGCAGAACGTTTGCAAAAATAATTCGTATACAAAGAACTCTGCAACTGTAAAGCTAAACGCTCTCTGCTTTTCCCACTTCATCAAGGATGGCGAGCCTCTTCAGCTACCGTGTTAGTCTCTCTCTCTCTCTCTCTCTCTCCGATATCTTGATTTTCCAGGATTCCCGTTTACGATGAGGATCGTTTCTGGGTGTGTGCAATTGTTACACAAGATCCGTAAAATTCTGAAAAAAGGTCTGGAATTCTATGCAGTTAAATATAATTGTCTCAACACTAAGCGATTTTTTAGGTACAATTAATTGGGAATCGTTTTGTGGTGATCTGGAGATTACACCGTATTCAAGATCACCTTTTTTGGTTTTCCATTTTCTTAGGAACCAAACAGTTTGCGAGCATATACGCTTTCTATTTGATTTTCAATGTCGCATCAAGTTCCGATTTTCTTTTCTTTCTGTGCGTTTCTGGCCTTTCCCCAATTTTAGATCTTTATGAACTCAGCAAAGGTTTCAGTAATTTATAGAATGTGAAAATTATGGGTGATTTGTTGCTTTACCTGATTTAGAATCAACAGGGAATGTGTTTGGAAATGCTGTTATATTGGGTTTGTGAATATTGTGGTTAATTTTTTATTTGAGAAGATTAATGTGGTATATTAAGATCTGAGGCGGTGAGGATACAATGGTGTTGTCATAGATTAGGTAAGGATTGTAGAATGAGAAGAATCACCGGTGCATTAGCACTTCGTTTTGACCCGATAGGTTTCTGATAGGACATGTATGCTGCATTTTAATGCGTGATTCGTGAAGTATGGATCCCACATACAGTTGTTATTAGCTTGAGGTTTGCCTCCTCAAGCCGACTAGTTATTTAGGGTGATGAATTAAAGCTTGATGTGAGGCGAAGAGAACTTATGACGGTTACTACATCGTTCCATAAGGCTGAACCTGAAAGAGTTTGAGTATTCATCATGTAGGAAGTAAATGGACATGCTGTTCAGTTAATAAACTTTCTAATTTCATGTAGGATTCGTGCCCTTCTGTGAAGAACATTCTTCTTTTGGACTCTGAAGGAAAGCGTGTGGCCGTCAAGTACTTCTCAGATGATTGGCCAACAAATGGTGCAAAGTTGGCTTTTGAAAAATCTGTGTTCACTAAGACTCTGAAGACAAATGCTCGGATAGAAGGTATGCAGCTAAACATGATTGAAATAAACATGGAAAGAGTCCAAGGAAAATAAAAAATAAAAAATAAACCTTCATCAATGTGCTGTAAGAGTCAATGTTATATCACCACAGTTGCAGTGTTCATGTTTTGCTATTTTTGTAAACTGCAGCGGAGATAATGATGTTTGAGAGCAACGTTGTTATATATAAGTTTGTGCAGGACCTTCACTTTTTTGTGACTGGAGGTGACGATGAAAATGAACTGATTTTAGCCACAGTTCTCCAGGGATTTTTTGATGCAGTTGCCCTTCTCTTGAGGTAGTCTTGGTCATTAAAATTTTCTATTAGATCTTTTTCCTTTCTGATGATTACTTGTCCATACCTTTGCTGTATAGTCTTACAATGTTTTCTTGTAGGAACAACGTTGACAAACGTGAGGCACTAGAGAATCTGGATCTTATACTTTTATGTTTCGATGAGATTGTTGATGGAGGGTATGCTATGCTTCTTAAATTCTCGCACTCTACATCTATGCTCCTATATATCTGCAAAGTTCGTTAGTCTTTTAATCACGAGTAAAGCAAAGTGACAGTAGATCATCTGTGTACGTGAGTGGGGTGTATGTATCTACAAATTTTGCTACAGTCTCTTAATTGTGGTACACTTCATTCTAAATAATAACAATCGATAGTCCATGTCCATAAACTCTACCTGATATTCTTCCTTCTTTGTGGAGCATTTTTTCTAGAAACACCCAAACACGTTCAAAATGGGTGCTTCTTGGTTCATCCTCAAATTGTCTTTCAGTCAATTAAGTGTTTTGATTACACATTTATTCCGTTAATTTATATGGCAGGATGATTCTCGAAACAGATCCAAGCATTATTGCAGGAAAGGTGGCAACTCATACCATGGATGCCGATGCACCCTTGTCTGAGCAGGTACTAACAGCTCCTCATTTGTCGCCTTCAGTTGAAACCAAATTAATTAATTGTCACTCATGCCATTGCTTAGAGAAGAAGATATGTTGACACCTTACTATCCAAGATCATCAAATCTTGAACTTTACAGTCAATTTCAGATATCAAAGCAGCACTAATCCAACTAGCACAAAATGTTGCAAACTCGTGTCTAAATCTAATCCCGTCTCCTTTGACTGAATTGCAGACCATAACACAAGCATGGGCTACAGCAAGGGAGCATCTAACCCGAACCCTTCTCAAATGATGTGTTTTTGCGCGCAGATATAATCAATTGGCTTTACTGTCAGTTTTATTCTTTTTCTGCTAAGGAAATTGGTCTCATATTTTGACAAGGTCTTGTTCCCTTCCTTCATAATGTAGACTAAGTTGGATATTGGTCAATGGGTTCTTTGTACCGTTGTTCATTTTTATTTGGTTTCAATCTTGCATTGGATTAAATAAAGATAAGTGTTATTCACACACCTCTTTTTAGCCTCTGCACTCTTTTTACTTTTTATCCATTGATCTTCTTCAATTCAAATTGATCCGACAACTGGAAATTGAGAGAGGTGTGCGAGAAGTAAAAATTGGTGTGTGGATATCACCACCCTTAAAAAATTGAACAAAAATAACGGATATGATTAAACAATGGGCTAACAATAATGTGGTTTAAATTCGTTATTGGTGAGAATCGAACTTAGGACCTCTTACTTACAAGTATAAAGAGGAATATCACTAGACTGTAGTACTAAGTGACCAATTGTATATAGTTATCACTTCCCCCTCTAGCTTTTCCCCGAAAGATAGAACAAATCAATCAAGGGTGAGTTAAGGGACAACAAGCAGGGGAGTGTCATTTCCCCATCCTATGCTCGCTTCGATTTTATGTTTGGGCCTCTACATACGTGTGTTCGGCCATGGACTCGACTCGACCCGTGATATATGGGTTGTTTCACATGCGTAACGAGTTATAATAGTTGGCAACTCGAGTGAAATGATTTGAATACTAATTTGATTAGTTTTTTAGTCTTGTCGTGCTAAAGTCGGCCCTCATACAAATTAAATTGATTTCTTCTTAACCGTATGAATGCATATAATAACAATGTTTGAGTTGCTTTTGTTTACAAGATAATAATTCTAACTATCATTGTTTTATGAGATTTTAACTTGTCACTTCTTTTAATAATGTGAAGACTAGATGTCTTTTGGATCTTTTTTTTTTTTTTGTGGGAAACTGGGAATTTTATTACTAGGGCAAAGATGCTAGAACGTACAGGGAAAGCCTACAACGAGGCAAACACAAAGCTAAGCAAGCAAAAAAAATAAAAAATCGAGCAGTGCAGAGGGGTACAACTAGGAAGATGCTGCAACAATGCTTAAGCGTCACCCCTACACTGCCAATACAAAAGCTTAAGGAGGACAAGGTAAACCATCATTATTGAGAACATGCACCAACAAAGATGGGGTCAGTTGACCCACATAACATCACACATCTTTAGATTTCTCGCTGCTAATGTATCCATCGTCATATTAGCTTATCTTGGAATCTAAGACCAGCGACAATCCTGAAAGGATTCCCCAAAGCGTTTGACTTTCACCAAAATAGGAAATGCCTCCCAACAACCAATTTCCAACGAATCCAAAAAGCAAGAAATGGATTCAAGAAAGTCAGAATCAAAGATTATCGACCTGTGACCTAAGGAGACGCCTAACTCACACCCACGAAGCAAAGCCATGGCTTCAGCCGCTACAACATTCAACGTCGTAATTGAATACCTTGCCGTTGCCACAAACAAGCCTCCTACATCTCGCATCACAATCCTTGCAAAGCTAGATTTGATCAAGGTAGACCAGCTAGCATCGACGTTAATTTTGGAAAATGGAGAAATTTGAGGAGACCAACGGACTACTTGAGCACCCTCACACGATACCAGTATCAATGGAGCCCGGGGCAAACTAGTTGCTTCAAAAAAAAGCTCTGGCCGAATTGGATATAGCAAGCAAAACTTGCGTTAGGCTAATAGGTTGTTGGTTGAACAAGAAGTTACATCTCGTTTTCTAAATATGCTTACAAGTGAAAGCAATGTTCGATAACAACCACTATCTTTCCTCAATTGACTTGAAATTAGAATTGGTGATGGATTCTAGCCAAAGCGCCCATGTCGAGATATTATTCCTATCAATCTTGTAGTTTAACATTCCACCAAACCAAATTGTCTCCACCTAAGGACATAAAAGGAAGAGATGTTCCACATATTCATCTTGATTATGGAAAATTGGGCAGGTCAGAGAAGGGGATGATCTCATCTTGAATAGATCAACCATCATCGTCATCACCCTATGCAATGTTTTCCACATAAAATTGTGAATCTTTTTTTTTTGGGGGGAAGGGGGTTTCAGCTTCCAAATGACCTTTCACAACTGTTCTGGGACTGGTCGAGAAGAGAAGGGGCACTGACCCATAGAAGAGAGAGACCTCGATTACGCCCAATGATACCCCGACTTCACCGAGTATCCTCTCATTTTCTTAGCTGGCTAGATTAACAGATCCCTCCCAAGAGAATCCCCAACTTGAATATCTAAGATCGCATTTTGCTCATCTACATATAAAAAAGGCTGAAAGAAGTTAATATCCCAATTTTGAGTAGCTTGGCAGATGATAGAGTCCACTCGAGTGTTCATTGTCACTGTCACCTCACTATTTGGCGTGGGATGTCCCCTAGGGAGGGATGGGATCCATTTATCCACCCAAACTAGAACATCTTCCCCTCCCCCCCCCCCACCCCCCATTATCTGCCAATGTGTCCTTTGTAATAGCAAATCCTTTCCCACAATTAGGCTTATCCACGCCCATGAAGCCTTACTCCCACATTGAGCATCGAAGAATGAGCAGTGTGGGAAGTACCTAGCCTTAAGAACCCTTGCCCAAAGTGAACTCGGCCGTCAACACTGTTTGGTAAGAAGTGCATCATTGAAAGCTTGAAAGTTCCTGAATCTCATGCCCCAATTTAGCTTCAGTAAGCTCAAGGTGTCTTTTGACACCCAATGGATCTTTTTCTCTCCTCCATTTTCCCCAACCAGAAACCAGATATCAAGGCATCCAATTCATTACATACCATAGCCGGGAATATAAAAATATTCATCGAGTAAGTGGGAATTGCTTGAGCAACAACTTTAATCATGACCTCTTTGCCCGCTTGTGACAAGGTGCTTTGTTTCCATCCTTGGATTTTCCCCATAAGTCTACCTTTCACATAAGCAAGGCCGCACCTTTTTTATCGACCCCAAATAATAGGAACGCCAAGATAAGTACCCGGATCACTCACCATAGGCATACCGAATACACCACCTAGCACATCGGAAACATTCTTTGGGATATTGGCATCAAAGTATACACTTGATTTATGCAAATTAACTTCTTGTCCTGATGCAGAACAATATACCTTAAGTAAGTGGACCAAGTTACTACAATTCTTCCTATCTGCCTTCAGAAAGATCAGAGTGTCATCGGCGAAGGAAAGGTGGCAACTCATACCATGGATGCCGATGCACCCTTGTTTGAACAGGTACTAACAGCTCCTCATTTGTCGCCTTCAGTTGAAACCAAATTAATTAATTGTCACTCATGCCATTGCTTAAAGAAGAAGATATGTTGACACCTTACTATCCAAGATCATCAAATCTTGAACTTTACAGTCAATTTCAGATATCAAAGCAGCACTAATCCAACTAGCACAAAATGTTGCAAACTCGTGTCTAAATCTAATCCCGTCTCCTTTGACTGAAATGCAGACCATAACACAAGCATGGGCTACAGCAAGGGAGCATCTAACCCGAACCCTTATCAAATGATGTGTTTTTGCGCGCAGATATAATCAATTGGCTTTACTGTCAGTTTTATTCTTTTTCTGCTAAGGAAATTGGTTTCATATTTTGACAAGGTCTTGTTCCCTTCCTTCATAATGTAGAGTAAGTTGGATATTGGTCAATGGGTTCTTTGTACCATTGTTCATTTTTATTTGGTTTCAATCTTGCATTGGATTAAATAAAGATAAGTGTTATTCACACACCTCTTTTTAGCTTCTGCACTCTTTTTATTTTTTATCCATTGATCTTCTTCAATTCAAATTGATCTGACGACTGGAAATTGAGAGAAGTGTGCGAGAAGTAAAAATTGGTGTGTGGATATCACCACCCTAAATAAATTGAACAAAAATAATGGATATGATCAAACAATGGGCTAACAATAATGTGGTTTAAATTCGTTATTCGCGAGAATCGAACTTAGGACCTCTTACTTACAAGTAAAGAAGAATATCACTAGACCGTAGTACTAAGTGGCCAATTGTATATAGTTATCACTTCCCCCTCTTGCTTTTCCCCGAAAGATAGAACAAATCAATCAAGGGTGAGTTAAGGGACAACAAGCAGGGGAGTGTCATTTCCCCATCCTATGCTCGCTTCGATTTTATGTTTGGGCCTCTACATACGTGTGTTCGGCCATGGACTCGACTCGACCCATGATATATGGGTTGTTTCACATGCGTAACGAGTTATAATAGTTGGCAACTCGAGTGAAATGATTTGAATACTAATTTGATTAGTTTTTTAGTCTTGTCGTGCTAAAGTCGGCCCTCATACAAATTAAATTGATTTCTTCTTAACCGTATGAATGCATATAATGACAATGTTTGAGTTGCTTTTGTTTACAAGATAATAATTCTAACTATCATTGTTTTATGAGATTTTAACTTGTCACTCCTTTTAATAAAGTGAAGACCAGATGTCTTTTGGATCTTTTTTTTTTTTGTGAGAAACTAGGAATTGTATTACTAGGGCAAAGATGCTAGAACGTACAGGGAAAGCCTACAACGAGGCAAACACAAAGCTAAGCAAGCAAAAAAAAAAAAAAATCGAGCAGTGCAGATGGGTACAACTAGGAAGATGCAACAATGCTTAAGCGTCACCCCTACACTACCAATACAAAAGCTTAAGGAGGACAAGGTAAACCATCATTATTGAGAACATGCACCAACAAAGATGGGGTCAGTTGACCCACATAACATCACACATCTGTAGATTTCTCGCCGCTAATGTATCCATCGTCATAGTAGCTTATCTTGGAATCTAAGACCAGCGACAATCCTGAAAGGATTCCCCAAAGCGTTTGACTTTCACCAAAATAGGAAAGGCCTCCCAACAGCCAATTTCCAACGAATCCAAAAAGGAAGAAATGGATTCAAGAGAGTCAGATTCAAAGATTATCAACCTGTGACCTAAGGAGACGCCTAACTCACACCCACGAAGCAAAGCCATGGCTTCAGCCGCTGCAACATTCGGCGTCGTAATTGAATCCCTTTCCGTTGCCACAAACAAGCCTCATACATCTCACATCACAATCCTTGCAAAGCTAGATTTGATCAAGGTTGACTAGCTAGCATCAACGTTAATTTTGGAAAATGGAGAAATTGGAGGAGACCAACGGACTACTTGAGCACCCTCACACGATACCAGTATCAATGGAGCCCGGGGCAAACTAGTTGCTTCAAAAAAAGCTCTGGCCGAATTGGATATAGTAAGCAGAACTTGTGTTAGGCTAATAGGTTGTTGGTTGAACAAGAAGTTACATCTCGTTTTCCAAATATGCCTACAAGTGAAAGCAATGTTCGATAACAGCCACTATCTTTCCTCAATTGACTTGAAATTAGAATTGGTGATGGATTCTAGCCAAAGCGCCCATGTCGAGATATTATTCCTATCAATCTTGTAGTTTAACATTCCACCAAACCAAATTGTCTCCACCTAAGGACATAAAAGGAAGAGATGTTCCACATATTCATCTTGATTATGGAAAATTGGGCAGGTCAGAGAAGGGGATGATCTCATCTTGAATAGATCAACCATCATCGTCATCGCCCTATGCAATGTTTTCCACATAAAATTGTGAATCTTTTTTTTTTTTTGGAGGGGGGTTTCAGCTTCCAAATGACATTTCACAACTATTTTGGGACTGGTCGAGAAGAGAAGGGGCACTGACCCATAGAAGAGAGAGACCTCGATTACGCTCAATGATACCCCGACTTCACCGAGTATCCTCTCATTTTCTTAGCTGGCTAGATTAACAGATCCCTCCCAAGAGAATCCCCAACTTGAATATCTAAGATCGCATTTTGCTTATCTATATATAAAAAAAAAGGCTGAAAGAAGTTAATATCCCAATTTTGAGTAGCTTGGTAGATGATAGAGTCCACTCGAGTGTTCATTGTCACTGTCACCTCACTGTTTGGCGTGGGATGTCCCCTAAGGAGGGATGTGATCCATTTATCCACCCAAACTAGAACATCTTGCCCCCTCCCCCATAATCTGCCAATGTGTCCCTTGTAACAGCAAATCTTTTCCCACAATTAGGCTTGTCCACGCCTACGAAACCTTACTCCCACATTGAGCATCAAAGAATGAGCAGTGTGGGAAGTACCTAGCCTTAAGAACCCTTGCCCAGAGTGAATTCGGTCGTCAACACTGTTTGGTAAGAAGTGCATCATTGAAAGCTTGAAAGTTCCTGAATCGCATGCCCCAATTTAGCTTCAGTAAGCTCAAGGTGTCTTTTGACACCCAATGGATCTTTTTCTCTCTTCCATTTTCCCCCACCAGAAACTAGATATCAAGGCATCCAATTCATTACATACCATAGTCGGGAATTTAAAAATATTCATCGGGTAAGTGGGAATTGCTTGAGCAACAACTTTAATCATGACCTCTTTGCCCGCTTGTGACAAGGTGCTTTGTTTCCATCCTTGGATTTTCCCTATAAGTCTACCTTTCACATAAGAAAGGCCGCACCTTTTTTATCGACCCCAAATAATAGGAACGCCAAGATAAGTACCCAGATCACTCACCATAGGCATACCGAATACACCACCTAGCACATCGGAAACATTCTTTGGGATATTGGCATCAAAGTATACACTTGATTTATTGAAATTAACTTCTTGTCCTGATGCAGAACAATATACCTTAAGTAAGTGGACCAAGTTACTACAATTCTTCCTATCTGCCTTCAGAAAGATCAGAGTGTCATCGGCGAAGAAAATATGGGAAATTATTGGCTCATATGCACTCATCTTCACACTGTCCAATAGCTTCTTCTCGATAACCACTTGAATCATCCGAGACAGGACCTTGCTAACAAGGAGAAATAAGTACAGGGATAATAGGTCTCCTTAACAAAGGCCTCTAGATGCAGCAAACTTATTTCCAAGCTGTCCATTGAGAATGACAGGAAAGTTTACCGAATTAACACGACCCATGATAAGCTTCCTCCACCTAACATTAAACCCCATTTTTTCCATAACCGCCTCAAGGAAGTCCCATTCCACCCTATCATAAGTTTTGTGCATATCTAGCTTAATTCCAAGTTTAAACTTACATTTTGTCTTCCTTAGCTTTAGGAAATGAAAGAGCTCATGGGCAATCCCAATATTATCTTGAATTTGTCTTCTGGCAACAAATGTATTCTGCATGGGGGAAATGAGATTTAGTAGTAGGGGTTTAAGCCTATTCACAAGACCCTTCGATAATACTTTGTAAGAGTGGTTGCATAGACTTATTGGCCGGAATTGCGAAACAGATTCCAGGTTTTGCACCTTTGGAATCAGCACAATATGTGTTGAATTAAGCTGAGTAGGGCTGCCATCCCCATTCACCAGGTCCTAGATCAGGCCATTGACTTCACTTCCCCATAATATTTTCCCCAAAAAAATGGTAAAAAACACCTTGAAAATCGTCCAGCCCCAGAGCCTTATGTCTTCCTATCTGTAGCGCTGCTACTTCAATCTCCTATATCGATATCGATGACGTTAAAGACTCATTCATCCCCGCTGTAACTGTTAGGTTAATACACTCTAGGGCTGACCCCTAATCTCTTTTCCCTGCAGATGTGAAGAGGCTGATGTACCCTATCAGGGTTCTCCTCCCAAAATCCATCTTCCTCTTTGATTTTCAACACCTTATTCCTCATACGCCTTTGCAAAGTGGATTGGTGGAAGAACGTGGTATTGGCATCACTTTCCCAAAGCCATTTAACCCGAGACCTTTGTTGCTAGAAGCATTCTTCTTGTTCCGTAGTCTATCAACATTTCTAGTCATCTCCTTGATCTCTTCGATGTTTACTCCTCAATCCATTTGTAATTCCCCAATTTTGCTGAGTAACTCTTCCATTTGCCTTCCCTTTATTTTAAATTTCTTTCGGCTCCAGTTGATGAGTTGAGACCTGCAGTCATTAATTTTCTTATGCCATCTAACCATGACGTCCCCATCGTGCTGCTTCTTCCAACACTTATTCACCAAATCTTTGCAATCTTCCTCACTAGACTAAAAAGCTTCAAACCAAAACAGGTTTCTTCCATTTTTCATCCCCTGTTCAGTTTGAATAGTGACCAGGTAGTGATTCGACCCCACTACCATCTCATGGGTGACAACGGTATTCAACCAAAGGTCTTGCCAGAGCCTATATATAAGCCCCCTATCAAGTTGTTCTTCCACCAGCTTACTGTTCATAGTACATTTCCAAGTAAACGATTGACCATTAAAATCCAAATCCATCAACTTCATAGAGTTCATGAAATCTGCCAGATATCTAGGTCGATTATATAGAACCCCAACCCTTCCCGATGTCTCATAATCCCAGATGATCTCATTGAAGTCACCTCTACAAAGCCAAATGATACACAAGGGAGTGAAATGGGTGTTCATCCACCCCCAAAATTCTACCTTTTTCCCACGATAAGAGGTCTCATAAACATCCGTGACTTTTACCTATAGTTGATCATCCACCTCGTGCATTCGCTCATCAATAATATTCTTTGATGATAACGTGACATCGACTTCCAGCGAGTCATCCCACCAAATAATTAGACCACCTGCCTTCCCGATTTGAGGCACATTGAACCCTTTCGAAAACCCCATACATCTCCTAACACTATCAATTCTATGATCTTTTATCTTAGTTTCAGATAGAAAGATCATAGAGGCTTATACTTTCTAATTAGCCCATGTAGGGCCCGAACTACCTTGTCCGACCTAAGACCACGGCAGTTTCAAAAGAGATGTATCATGGTGAGTGTGCGGCTGTTGAAGGCCAACCGCCGCCACCCTGGGAAGATTTTCAGTCTATTTTTTACAAGATCGCTCTCTTTTCCAACTTTGATAGCTCTTCCATGTAATCCCACATATCCTGATATTTGATTGGTACTTCCTACAGTTCCTCATTTGCATATATGGCTCTTTCCATCATCAAACATCTTTCCTTGATACTCATTTTCCTGAGCCGCTCTGCCGTTTTTCCTTTTCTTTCCTCCCTATTTTCAGTACTCTTGACCTTTTTCTGTGGCGACGGAGCCAGTTCCTGATCTTGGAACTCTGTTCCCCGTTTCATATAGCTGGCCTCGACCTCCCTGTAAGTAAAGTCCTTCAGCTCCTTCCTCTGGGTATCAACCCTTTGTAATATTGTACATGACATGAAGCTAAGACAAAATTCAGTATTTGGGTTGAGTACTGAGTTCGGTTGCAATTAATGGATTAACCTATTAACTAACGAGTTGGTTTAGTGTCATCCACTAGTACATATTAAGATTAAATTGTTTAAATAATCTTACGTATCTCTCCCCATCAAGTTGTGTCAAACTCATTTCAACAACCTACATCACTAACTTTTATATTGAATTTTACTGTTCGCTAACTTAACAAATTAACTTACACAACACAATCCATTAAGATAACAAATTAATATGAAAACAATAAACACCACCCCCAGTTTTGCCATTGCCTCTAAGTGACATAGGGGCGAATCCACCTTAGGGCAAGGTGAGCCAGCTGAGCCCCCTCCCTTCTTAAAAAGCTTAGAAGTCCTCCATAGAAGAGTTTGGTATTGTCTTTTGAAAATCTAAGATGCTTTTGAAATAACCATTAGTCTATTTCTCTTACACAGAAATAGAACTATCCAAACGTAATTCTACTCCACTAGAAGGTCAAATTTAAAGGGCGTAAAACATTCCACATAATCAACGTCCGTGATGGTCTGTGTGTAATTAAGTCGTTTGCATCTGAATATAAATATTACAGTTGGTAGGTATAATTCCTACCTAACTACCAAACAGATGTTCTTCCAAAAATAAAAATAAAAAACCTACCAATACAGAAAAGAAAAATAGACAAATTATTGCTTCTTGATCGTTGGCGCAAAAAGATTAGTATTTTTTTCTTCCACCATTTTTTGCCTTTCTTATTTTTCATTTGATAAGACGGCCTCGTTTTAAGTACAAGGTTATTTTAGTTTTTGAGATTAAAATCAATATAGTTAGTGTTGAAATCTCACACCGTGTCTTTGAGCAAAGAAGAGTTTAAATATCATAATCCTACTCTAACTAATATCGAATATTTTATGATAAAACTTCACACTTGTCGATGCTTTCCTAACGTTTGTAATTTGATTATTGAGATCATATTCTTTTGTTTTGTTTCTAATGCCATAATAATGGGATGTGGATTCTCTCCGGATCAATACTTCCTTAACATTTGTCATTCGATTATTGAGATCATATTTTTTTGTTTTTGTTTCTAATGCCATAATAATGGAATGTGGATTCTCTCAGGATCCTCTTTGTGAGGATTCTAGAGATCTTTCAATCACATTCGTTCATCGTACTTGAGGTATCTCGGACAGTCAATTTTCTTCCGGTACTATTTATATTTAATTTTAAATAACAAGATTTACAATGATTTATGACCGCACAATATACAATAAACATGTATAATTAAAAAGTTTCTAAAATCCTCACAGAGAAAATATAGAAAGAATCCTCATTCAATGCAATTGATAGTACAAGTAGTATTTCGAGGAAGCCGCCCATCTAACATTCAAACCCTGGAAATTACGTAACGCGTACATGAAAAGTTGGCAAGAGGAGACTCAAAACAATTCAAAAGTCTTGGTCTAAATATTAATTAAGACATTAGTGAAAAGGAATTTGCCAAGAAATAGTCCATCAAGTTCAGGTGGAACTATATATAGATATGAACAAAAACTTGGGCGGTCCTACGGAGATGACAACGTATTATTTAAGTTCTTGACCTATTCACAATTCACAACGGTGTGAGAGTTTGAAGGTCTGTGGAAATTAGTTTTCAAGAAATTAATTAAAAAAAACAAACAATTATATATCTCTTATTACGTAATGAAAGATATAAAAATAGAATAACTGGCTTTTTCTAAATCAGATTTTTTTTTTAGTACTTTAATTCAAACTAGTTGCATTTTATGTCGGCTATATTGATATGCTAGAGCCGACAGCAACATCATCAGTAGTTTAATTAAGTAGTTAATCAACACTTTCCTATCACAAACTCATCAAAAACCCATTTGTACATTGAAAGCACAAATTTTGGAGGTTTGACAAGTCATTGTTCCCCAAATATATATTAAATTAGATTTGAATAAGCGATTAATTGAGTGTCCAAGAGGCTGTCCATGATGCCTACAAGTAAGAATCAGGAGATGAGTGCATTTACTTAGGTCGTCGGACCTCTTTCTTTTTTGGTGCATAACAAGTACGGTCTGCCATGTCTTCATTCTAGTTAGTTTTTTTTTTTTTTTGGAAGAGAATTCGCTTCAGACTTTAGTGTTTGGAGCCTTTTCATCAAACAATCTAGGCCGCACAAATTGAATCTAATGGTTTCTATTAATTCATTTTTCTGGTCCACCACACACAACTGACGGTCCTGATTTGACTTGCACACTAATCAGCGACCCAGGTTGGTTGATGGGATGGCTCTGGACACTAAGATTCAGAGTAGATCATTTTCCCTTCTTTTTTTTGGGTGTCTGTGGGGTGACACTTTTGTCTTGGTAATGAAATTCCAATTTCCACCGAACAAACATTATATACTCAATGTACTCAATTTAAAAATTGATGTGGCTCAGTGATTAAGGACGAATTTCAGGCTTGTATTGATGAATCATACGATGGTGGCTAGGAGGTTTTGAAATGCCTATTGAGACTTTCCAACCACTGGAGGATTAGACTACCATGACTAAGCCACCAACTAGTCCTTTTTTTTTTCAAAATAAAAAAATTATTCAATTTGAAGTAATGCAAATCTCCTGAATCTTTTATGTCAAATTATAGATAATTGAGAAATCACAATTTGGATAGATGAAGTATTGTTACACGTAAGTGTTACATCATCAACATAATGGAGAAAGTACACTTACGTGTATATATTATTAATTAAATAATTAGATTCCAAAATCATATGTGTATATATCAAATTGATATATACTTACGTGTATATATTATTTTGGAATCTAATTATGGAAAAAATGAATGACTCAAAAAGCTTTAAAATATGAGAAGTAAGGAAAGAAAATCAGAACAACTAGTACTATGTTGTTGATCTGATTTCTTATTTTTAGGTGTTTGATTATGAATTCAAGGAAAAACTTGCACTTTTTTTTGTTCTTTGCATGTAAATAAATGCATAAAAGAGTTAAAGAGTGAGATAATTCCCTTAACCATATTTTAAAAGGGAGAAATTAGTTTCTCATCCATTTTTCTTTTGTTCCATTGATTAAAACCTTATTTCTTTGTAAATTTTTATCAAGATCCTTAGGTTTTACTGAATGTCATTATTTAAATATACAACATAATTACATTAAATTTCAAAAATATTCATTTAGTGTTAGAAAAAGTACTTATGGTATATTTATATTTTATGGCTAAACTTTGTATCATATATTTATATTTTTAGTTTGTACCCAATTTAATTTGCAACCTTTTTTTTTAATTTGCACTATTTTTTTTTTAGTTTTAATTTGTACCCATGTATTAATTTCATTTTGTGCCCATATTTTTTAAAATTTCATTTGTACTCATAATTTTTTAATCTTGTATATTTACCCTAATTTATTTATAATGTACCCATTCTTCTTTATTAATGTACCACTTTGTTATATGTAAAATGTACCCTTTTTTTGTAAAATTTTATATGTAAAATGTACCAATTTTTTAACACTATGAATACATTCTTTTGCCATTTATTATTTCCTATTGTTACATGGTTTTTATCCATTTATTCAATAAAAATGTTTGAATTTTTTTATTGTAGCCGTTTCTAATAATATTATAGTGAGGGATTTTAAATTTATAGGATTATAAATCTCATAAAATATCAAACAATTAATGTCAAAACTATAGAAATATAAACCTTAATAGTAATATAATGAGGTATACAAAGTTAAGGGACTTTGATCAAATTTTAAATAGCATTAAGATTTTAATCAAATAATGTTAGGAACTAAGGACCGCATTTAAAGTTTTTCTTTTAAAAATGTTGCACTTTTTATATATATTTTATTGTAATATCTACTCTTTTACGAGTAAACATGCTCTAAAGTTTACGCGAGAGTCCTTTATTTAGTTTTGTTACGAGCCAATCTTAAAGCAAAATTGATACGAATTCCAACTATATCGTGCCAAGCGTCCCATATGAAATGTAATCCAAAATTGCTTCTCCTTTCATAGGGCTGGTATTAATTAATTAATAGCGGTGGACCGAGTGGGAGCCCACACCGTGGGTCCCAAGTATACAAAGAGATAATTTTCCATTTGAAACTTGAAACTTTGTTTCACAGCCATTGGAGGATTTGGATCTTACTGGGAAAGTGGATGATACCCCAAAATAAAAGGGTAATAAGTGACTAATTTATGCTAAAAGTGGTATTATGGTTACCAACCCACCAACTTGTACTTATAAATTATATCTTTGTATAAGAAAAAAGCCAAAAATGTCTAATAATCTATTTTATGAATTGCAACATGTTATTCCCTTATACTAGCATGCGGATGAAATAAATAAGGATCTTTAATTTTTAAATTGACACAAAATTATGTCATTTTGTTCTGTTTCACTTTTAAAAAAATTGAGCACGCTAACTTCTCAAACACGCTGAAGTCTTTGTCAAACACGCACCAGCAATGAGGCAAGTACAAAGTTGCTTCTTTGTATGACATGTTTAAGCTTAGATGACTCATTCTCAGCTTTTGACATTGAAAAGTTAGTTTATTTTGCTCAACTTCATCCAAAAGTTTTTCTGATATGGAGCTCACACTTCTTGAAAATGAACTTAAAAATTATATTTCTGACATGCATTTGCATAATGAATTTTCGGTGTTGAAAGAAATTAGTAATCTTGCACAAAATTTGGTGGAGGCAAGAGAAATAGACAGTATCACTGGGTGTACCTGCTAGTCAAATTAGCATTGATTTTACTTGTTGTGGCTACTTCCATTGAAATAGTTTTTTCGGTTATAAATATTGTATAGAATCAATATTGTAATAGGATGAAAGATCAATGGTTGAATGACAGTTTAGTTGTATACATTGAGAAAAATATATTCGATTCTATGGATGGACTTAAGACCCAGATACCTTGTGCATGGAAACCAATATCAGTAATCTATCTTGTATAGGAGAATTAATTAAATAATTAGATTCCAAAATCATATATTATTGCGCACATATAAACGTGTATATATCAATTTTCAATTTGAGATAAAATTTTATATGAGTTTATGGCAAGTAAAAGTATCACAGCTATCACAACAAGACTTATGGATGCAGAAGGCACCTATTCATAAGCCAATTTTGACCTTGTCATCTTAATAAACCAGGGACGACTTGTCCCAATTATATACCATTTTTTTCTTTTAAAACTTTGAAATTTAAGTGCAACAGTTGTATCTTTTGCAACAAAAAGAGCAGAAAGATAAATAAAAATAAGAAACAAAAGAAAGAAAGAGAAAATATGATATTTTGGTGTAACAAAATTTGCTAAGACAGTGTGCCTTTCTGCACCAAAATTCACGGTATGCCAAATTTGCTCATCATCTTTTATTTACAAAACATTTGTAATAACCGGAAGTTTTGATTTTCAAGTGATAAGGAAGAATGACTTGATTAGATGAGGATGAGACTAGTGTTTTTTTGGAAGTACATCAAACATGACTGAAGCGTTTTTAGATAATTCACTTGTATTTTTATTAAGAAATGATTCCAAAATACTTTTATTAAAAATACTTCAGTTATTTTAAAAGTATTTTTAAATGAGTCTAGATTAAAGATGTGATTCTAACCCTCTAGTATTGTTCTGTATTTAAAAATAAAGAATTGTTATTGACACTATAAAATTTTTATTTTGCACTCTAAATTTTTTAGTGTTAATAATAGTTTCCTAAAAACAAAATAAATTTTTCTTTTAGTACTACGGTCTAATGATATTTTATTTCACTCGTTAGTGAGAGGCGAACTTAAACTATATTATTATTAGGAACTTATTGTGATGTTTAGTTTGCTCATCCTAAATAATATTGTTTGTTCAATAATATTTTTTTTATCAAAAAAAAAAAAAACCAATTGATCAATGGCGATGACAATAGTACCGGGACAGAAGAACCGACTCGCAGTCTTGTTGACATGCCACGTAGGACAAAGTGGGTCCCACTATGCTGGAAGGTGAAGCTTTTATAAATCGGTAAAACCTTAAAAATGAAGGTCAAAAGACCAACCGGTTCTCATTTGGTGGCTGCTCAAACAAAGACCAACGAAATAAATTGGCCAGGTCAGTCCTGATCTGCTCTCAAACAAATCAATTAATCATATTAAAATTTAAAAAAAAATCAATTTCATTTTTTTATATAAAATTTGTTACAGTTTGGTTCGATTCGATACAGTGTAAAATAAAATCAAAATTGAAAAAAAAATTCGTACACTTTGGTATGGTATGAAAGTGTGTACCTATCAATTTAGTACATGTTCAATTTCCATACAAAAGGGAGAGTTTCTTTTTTGGGTTGCACTAACAGAAACACACATTGGAGTTCCAAATAATTCGATTGGCTTCAAAACACCACATACAGCGCACACCAATACAATCCAGCTTCAAATATTAGAAATTTCAAGTAAAAAAAAATCGCATTCATTAATCATTACAAATTTACAATAGCATCCCAAAAAAAATGCTCCCAAACAATTCTATGTTCAAAATATAAAGCTAGCGCAAGAACCCTCAATAGCAATCCATTAGGCTTTTCCATTTGTAATTTTGAGTTTGTGAGAAGCTTAGGAGTGGATGCCGGGGCGAGGAGCTCAAGCCTTTAGACATTCGAAGTTCAAACTTGGAACCACAAACAATGGATTGAGGTGGGAGTAGGCGAGGAATGGCGGTGGAGGAGGGAGGAGGAGATGCTTGGAAGAGGGTGAGATACTGTGTTTCTTCGTTCGCAATTAGTCGTTGAGCAATCTAAATTTTGTGTTGCTTCTCGTGGTTCAACAAAGAGAAACGAAGAGGAAATGACTCCTTAGATTTAATCGAATGCACAAATGAAACCCCACACTAGCCTACCAAGCATGAGTAATTAAAAACATAAAATTATAATTAAAAACTTTGGTTCGGTATGAAATGATTCTAGAAAATGGGGGACCGATATTGTCCCTGATTTAATACAATTCGGTTTGATTTACACTGAAATAAACATCTTGCAAAGTTTCAATAAAAATTTCTAAGTTTTTCTTATAATTTCCGTGGTTTTTATTCAATTTTTATCGATATCGATAATATCTCGATATTTCTATCGAAATTTCTACATTTTTTGACTACCGATATTTCCGATATCATCGATATTTAATACCTTGTTTAATACAATTCGGTTTGATTTACACTTAAATCGAGAAAAACCCAATACGTAGCAAATCCTTCAGTTCGGACCTGGTTTCCAGTTCCGTATGTCCAGCCGCCCCAAAAAAACCCCCAAGAAATTGTATAAAATTGAAATATATAAAATGACATATTTAATTTAATACCTATTATATATATATATATATATATAAATAGAAAAAGGAGGGCCCGGAAATTCCTGGCATTGGTTTGGACTTCACGACGGGCGGAGAGAGAGAGAAAGAGAAAGGGGAAGCTCAATTCTTTCATTTCTTTCTGTTCCCTCCCCCCTCTCTCTCCCTTTCTCTCTCTCTCTCTCTCTCTAGACTTTGTCTTCCTCCTTGATCTGCAGCTCAAAGTTCGCTCTTTCCCTTTTCTGCAAAATGGGTATTCTAAATTTGCCTTGAAGATGGGCCAGGTCCCCTGACGGCAGGTACCCATTGTGTTTTTGTGCGTGTTTTGTTTGAATTAATGTGCTTTTTGGGGAAAAGATTTGTTTTTCTCTTCTGGGTCGAGTTGTTTTTCTCGTTTTTTTACGGACGCGTTGCCTTGTTTTGGAGGATCTTAAGGTTTTTGTACGAGGAATCTGTGCTTTTGTTAATGATTGTTCCAACATTTGAGCTGGACGTTGTCTGATTCTCAGCTTGGATTTTTTTTTTTTTTTGAATTTCTTGAATTATTTGGTTTTTGAGTTGAACGTATTATTGGGTTTGTTGTGGTTTCTTATATCAATTATTTTATCAATTTTCATGTAAATTTTCACGTTTAGAAAGGTATAGAAAATGATTATGATTGAATTTTTACTGTGAATTTCTCTATGAATTCCTCAAATCTGAAAGGTTGGAAAAGTTAGAAATCTTAGTATGTAAGGCATTTGACTGTAGCTTTGAATAGGAGCTCTTATAAGAAACGAGTTTAGTTTTTTTCGAAACATTAATGCGTGATGTTTGATTAATTGCATGGTGTCTGAAATATGTTAAGGAGGTTATGTTCTGGATTTTGTGAATTTTAGTTGCTGAGAGCTAATTTTCATCGGGGGTTTGTGGTTATTAGGCATCTGTAAGGAGAAATTGGAGACAAGGGTGTCGCTAATCGTAGAGCAAAGACAGAGATTCGAGTCCTTTTTGTAATGAATATGTGCCAAGTATAGTTGGCTTTGGCGGGGATTGATAGAAATGGCAGGAGGAAAGATAAGGGCGAAACTTCGCCAGAACAACCTTTACACATTCTGCCGTAAGCCTAAAGCCGATGAGACAGAGGCGCCTCGCCCAATCCAAGGAGCTGGGTTCACAAGAACTGTATATTGCAACCAACCTCATTTCCATCAAAAGAAGCCTTATAAATACCGTTCAAATTATATATCAACCACCAAGTATAACGTTATCACGTTCTTGCCCAAAGCACTCTTTGAGCAGTTCAGACGGGTTGCCAATGTGTATTTCCTTTTAGCTGCAATTCTTTCCCTCACACCTGTTTCACCTTTCTCTCCAGTGAGTATGATTGCTCCTCTGGTATTTGTTGTTGGTCTTAGTATGGCAAAGGAAGCGATGGAAGATTGGAATAGGTTCTTGCAGGATATGAAGGTTAATCGCCGTAAAGTTATCGTTCATAAAGGAGATGGAGTTTTTGATTTTAGGCCATGGCATAAGATTCGGGTTGGAGATGTTGTGAAAGTGGAAAAGGATCAATTCTTTCCTGCAGATTTGCTTCTTTTGTCATCAAGTTATGAGGATGGGATTTGTTATGTTGAGACTATGAACTTAGATGGTGAAACAAATTTGAAGGTAAAGAGATGTTTGGAAGTAACCTCGCCGATGGAGGATGATGGTGCTTTCAAGGATTTGACGGCAACAATTCAATGTGAAGATCCAAATCCCAATCTTTACTCATTCGTAGGTAATCTTGAGTACGATCGCCAGGTGTATCCTCTTGAACCCAATCAGATACTCTTGAGAGATTCGAAGCTCAGGAATACCGCTTATGTGTATGGGGTGGTGATATTTACGGGTCATGATAGCAAAGTCATGCAGAATTCAACGAAGTCCCCTTCAAAAAGGAGCGGAATAGAAAGGAAAATGGATCACATTATCTATATTCTTTTCACCCTCCTTTTAGGGATTTCAATGATCAGCTCAATAGGCTTTGCTGTGAAGATAAAATTCAGCATGCCGGACTCGTGGTACTTACGACCTGATAATACGACGGATATGTATAGCCCCAAAAAGCCTGCCTTGTCCGGCCTTATCCATTTGGTCACCGCTCTCATCCTTTATGGATATCTAATACCTATCTCTCTCTATGTTTCAATTGAGGTTGTGAAGGTTTTGCAAGCAAGCTTTATTAACCAAGACTTACTCATGTATGATGAAGAGACTGGGAAGCCTGCTCAAGCACGGACATCAAATTTGAATGAGGAGTTAGGCCAGGTCGACACGATCCTCTCTGATAAAACTGGCACATTAACCTGCAACCAGATGGACTTTCTGAAGTGTTCCATTGCTGGGACTGCATATGGCGTTCGTTCCAGTGAAGTTGAACTTGCAGCAGCAAAACAGATGGCTAGTGACCTTGAAGACCGTGACGATGAGCTTGCCAATTTTCCCATGCGAAAACATAATGCGCATGTATCATGGGAGAATGGAATAGGATCGGAAATTGAGCTAGAGACTGTTGTTACGTCCAATGAAGATAAGGATCGGAAACCTGCGATAAAGGGGTTTAGCTTTGAGGACAGCCGCCTCATGGGAGGAAATTGGTTGAATGAGTCCAGCCCTGATGTAATTTCATTATTTTTACGGATATTAGCAGTTTGCCACACTGCAATTCCAGAGGTAAATGAAGAGACTGGCAGTTGTACATATGAAGCAGAGTCACCGGATGAAGCAGCTTTTCTTGTTGCAGCAAGAGAGTTAGGATTTGAGTTTTGTAAAAGAAGTCAATCAGGTGTGTTTGTCCTCGAAAGGTATCATCATTCAGGACGACCAGTGGAAAGGTGAGTGTATGAATGATTTATATTACTACTGCACTGCATTTAAGTTTCTACTTTTGCCTTAACATCTTTGTTGTTTCTTGGGAAACTTACAGGGAGTACAAAATCTTAAATCTATTGGAATTCACCAGCAAAAGGAAGCGTATGTCTGTAATTGTGCGAGATGAAGATGGACAGCTTTTACTGATGTGCAAAGGTGCTGACAGGTTAGGCTCACAACTTTTTTTTAAAAATTCTTTTGGGCAATTGATAACGTAACGTAGTGCGGCTGCTGTCTTCATTCAGAATTCATATGCGCTTCAACTTGAGCATTATGCAGCATCTTCAGTCAGCTTTCATTTGTTGTTTAGTTTTAAATGTTTAAATGGGGTTTCGTTCAGGCCAAATATAATTAACTAAGTGAACTGTTTGATGCTTTAAGCAGTTGTTTGATTCTCATTTCATCTCGTTTCTCCTTCTTCTCTCTCTCTTTCATCATACCTTTACTTGGCTTATGCAGCATAATTTTCGATCGACTTTCAAAGAATGGAAGAATGTATGAGGAAGCTACTACGAAGCATTTGAATGAATATGGAGAGGCTGGGCTGCGTACATTGGCACTTGCTTATAGAAAGCTTGAGGAGTCCGAGTACTCTGCTTGGAGTAATGAGTTTCAGAAAGCAAAAACATCTATTGGGGCTGATAGGGATGGAATGCTTGAGCGACTAGCAGATAAGATGGAAAGAGACTTGATCCTTGTTGGTGCTACAGCTGTAGAGGACAAATTGCAAAAAGGGGTACATAAATTTTTGGTTGTAGACGTAATTCGATATTGGCTTACTGATCTGTTGCAACTTAGTTTCTTTTTTCATTTTCTTTTCTTTAGGTGCCCCAGTGCATAGACAATCTCGCACAAGCTGGTCTCAAGATCTGGGTTTTGACAGGGGACAAGATGGAAACTGCAATCAACATAGGGTTTGTCTCTAACCAATTAAGCCGAAAACACTTTTTTTCTTAATCTTAGGAGGAACTATTGCTCATTGTAACTGTTGTGATGCTCCTCTAGATAAATGTAATGATATCTTTTCTTTTCTTTGGGGTTTTTTTCCTGTTCAGATTTGCATGTAGTTTGCTCCGACAGGGCATGAAGCAGATCTGTATATCAACCGCAAATTTAGACACGTTGGGACAAGATAGCAAAGAGGTATATATTTTATTGAGAAAACGAACATGGATTTATTTTCAGGAGATTAATTTATATAATGTTAGACTTTGTGTCTTTTCACTAATGAGCAGGCGGTGAAAGATAACATTTTGAATCAAATTACCAATGCCTCACAAATGATCAAGTTGGAAAAAGATCCACATGCGGCATTTGCATTAATTATTGATGGAAAAACTTTAACCTATGCTTTGGAGGATGATATGAAGCATCTATTCTTGGGATTAGCTGTTGACTGTGCATCAGTCATATGCTGCCGTGTCTCTCCCAAACAGAAGGCACTGGTAAGGTTTTATACCTTTTTTGCAATTTATTCTATTTTTGGTTAAATTTCATTTTCCATTTGAATTGTCAAATGACTGAGATATCCTTATGAATGTGGGTATAGCCATGCTGTTTCTTTATATGCTCAGTTTTTCTTACACTAGGTAACAAGGTTAGTCAAACAAGGAACTGGAAAAACAACGTTAGCTATTGGGGATGGTGCAAATGATGTTGGAATGATTCAAGAAGCTGATATTGGTGTTGGAATCAGTGGGGTCGAAGGTATGCAGGTTGGTATCTTTTCCGACTGACTCTTTCTTATAATGTTTTTTTTGCTTGCAACATTTTGGTCTCTTTTTCAAGTTTCGATATGTATAGTAGCATACATATTATCAATTTCAATTTTCCATACGATGATGTCTCTAAAATTTGACCTGTGTTCCACTTTGGTCTTTGAATTTCAAGATGACTCACTTTGCCTCCTAAATTTTTTGAGTGCTTTAAATTAGTCCTTGACGTGATGTATGCCTGTTGATTATCTGTTAAAAAATGGTCGCATGCACATTAAGGGGCATAATCATCACTCCAAAGTTCCAAACCTCAAGTGTCTTATGAATTCGGTGTGTGTTCTTTTTTGGCTTTTAAATCTCACAATACTTGGTAATTGCCTGCAGGCTGTGATGGCTAGTGACTTTGCTATTTCCCAGTTTCGGTATTTGGAGAGACTTTTGGTAGTCCACGGCCATTGGTGCTATAAGAGGATTGCTCAGATGGTAATATCTTTAAATGCATGTGGTGTTTTTATTTATTTATTTATTATTTTTTAAGCCTTCTACCTATTAATGGGGATGTTTTGCATTCAGGTCTGCTATTTTTTCTACAAAAATATTGCATTTGGTCTCACCCTCTTCTACTTCGAGGCATTTACGGGTTTCTCTGGGCAATCAATATATGATGACTGGTACATGTTATCATTCAATGTCATTCTAACCTCATTGCCTGTCATTTCACTTGGAGTTTTTGAACAAGATGTTTCGTCCGAGGTCTGCTTACAGGTTAGTCTTGCTAACACTGCCCTTGCAAAATACATAAACCATGTTTGTGATAGCCCTGCAGTGTGATTTAAAACTTTGTGTTTTGCAGTTCCCAGCATTGTACCAACAAGGACCTAGAAATTTGTTCTTCGATTGGTACAGGATACTGGGGTGGATGGGCAATGGTGTCTACTGCTCTCTCATAATCTACTTCCTCAACATTATCATCTTCTACGACCAGGCCTTCCGTGCTAATGGCCAGACGGCTGATATGGCTGCTATGGGTACCACTATGTTCAGTTGCATTGTGTGGGCCGTGAACTGCCAGATTGCTCTCACAATGAGCCACTTTACATGGATTCAGCATCTCTTTGTGTGGGGAAGTATTGCAATGTGGTACCTATTTCTCTTAATTTACGGCATGCTGACTCCAACTTGGAGTAAGAATGCCTACCAAATTCTAGTCGAAGCTCTTGGTCCTGCCCCATTATTTTGGTCAGCCACCCTCTTGGTAACAATCGCTTGTAATCTCCCTTACATTGTCCACTTAGCCTTCCAAAGAAGTTTCAATCCAATGGACCATCATATCATCCAAGAAATCAAATACTACAAGAAGGATGTCGAGGATCAGCGCATGTGGAAGAGGGAGGCGTCGAAAGCAAGACAAGAAACCAAGATAGGGTTCACGGCGAGAGTGGATGCCAAGATCAGACATTTGAGAGGGAAGCTCCAAAAGAAGCATCATAACCCTGTAAGTACGCAAGGAGGGATGTCACCATCGTGACCGCGTTCCATGATTTTTACAGTTTTGAAATCTTTGATTTTTTAGGGTTTGTGGGCGATTTCAGTTTTATGTTGTGGCCGTTTGTAATTCTTTGTCTTGGTGTTGTTTTGATCCACTTATGTGGGGTTGGTTAAAAGTCCCATTCTTTATAGAAAAAGCTCTTGGAGCTGTTATAATGTACAATATCTTGTAAGGTTTAAAGTGAGTGAAGATAGATGTCATTTGCCTAATGCAGTTCTTTGCCCTAGAACCCGGCTTAACTCGAGCTGTTCCTCTTTATTTGCAAATCACAATCTGACATGCATACAAAAATGACTTTTCAAGATTGCAAAAGGAAAACATTATGTACGTGTGACAATCTTTGATTTGTCTGCAAAGAGGAATGACTACTCTATTTTTTAAAACACAATGGATCAAGGGTTTACCCAAACCAAATAAGCTAGGGGTGAAAATATCAACAAAATCTCATTCTCGTCTTCATCTGCACTCATAATATTGTTTCTGTGCATTGATTTATCTTTCTCATATGCTCAGTCCAATGACTACGCAAATGATGCTCTACTGCAGTGACGGAAAGCAAACATACCTATGCACTTTAGTGTGTGTTCGATCTCTACTAATCCCCTCCCTCTAATAACTAGCAATTTAACACCCTAACTTCATTGCCCCTCAGTATTATTGTTTGGTGGTATTCCTCTTCACTTGGAAAGTGAAAGCTCTTAGGTTCGAATCTTGTGGATGACGAATTTGATACTAAATTAAGATATCCATTGTGTAGTTTTACTAAACTCCTCTCCCCTTAGTGTAAAAATATCAATGTACTCAAACAAAAAAAAAAAACACCCTAACTTTATTGTTTGTCAAAAAAACGTTTCAACAACAAAAAATCCACAATAGAGTGGATTATTTGTCTTATCTTTATATATGGATTACAGGTTCTATCTTTTAAGTCTATGCAAATCCAATCACATCCCTAAAACCAATCTCATCTAACCCAACAAACAAGACCATATAGTCTTGGTCATCCATCAATTTTCCAAATCTGTTTCAAAAGTTATAACAAGAATTTAGCCCCTAAACATAAAATCTAGTTTTCTAGATTTTTTTGTTGATCCAACACACATCATGAGATTTATTGGATACCAATTTTGTCCTAAAGTGGCTCCTTGAGGAGTCTTGGAGAAGACCTGGTGCTTAGCAGATCCCTTAAAGAGCCCTAGGCTAGATATGTCTTATTAGAAAGATAATGTTATTCACACACTCTTGTTTATGTTTGGCCATTCAACATTTTCAATATATTTGATCCAGCGACTAAAAATTGAGAGTGAATGTGTGAGAACAATAGGTGTGTGGTATGTGTAAACTTTATGAGTTGTAATATTGTTAGCTCTCTTTGAATTTATGTCAAGCTTAGGGGACATCCCAAAGTATACTAGTTTGATCTTAATGTACTTTTTCCCTTACGATTATGAACATTTTTTACTTTGAGTTTTTGCTACCTAATGGGGGTATTGACGAGACACCAATCATGGTCATACCCTTGTTTACGTTTCATAGACTTTTAAATTGACTTTGCATTAACTCATCTTTTTCCTTAGGTTATGAGTTTTTGTCCGATATTAGCTTTTACCATAGCCGGGTTTTGTGAGACTTATTTTTATATGCAAGTTCCCTTGTCTAAGACTGGTGTGTTCCCAGATCAATGCCGACAAATCAACTTACTCAACTTAGTTGAACTTGATGTTGAATCTACTATTATAATATTATTTAATTGAGATTGTGTAAATCCTAGATATATTTGGTTTATATCCATATCTCTAGTGATTCTTTCCATATAAGATTGTATTTATCTTGTTAATTGTTAGTGTAATACCATATAATTTGCTTAAAGCATGCATCACCTTGTTAAATTGGTAGTGTAATTCGATATAATTTATGCATTGTGCATTTTTTACCAACTTCACATATTTGATAATATATTGCAGGATATTGTAAACCTGCAACGTGGAGCGTAACAATCACCGGCCAACTGGAAAGATTATTGATGCAACGTGGAACGTAACAATCATTAATGACTGCCAATGTTCTCAGCTAAATGTCAAGCTAAGTTGCGATGGAATTGTATCTGCAATACCCATCGATCCTTCAATCTTAAGCAAATCTGGTGATGTGTGTTGGATCAACCACGGAAAACCAATTTATGCGCATGCAAATTTTGGTTTTATCTTCTCTTGAGAATTCGATTTTCCTTCTATAGTAATGTTATGGAAACAAAATTTGTAGACAAAATTTGAAAACTAAAATATATGAAAGTTGATGATTGATTTATTACTTACACGTTGATAAACGTTCTTATTCCTATTGGTGACACATAATTTAGTTTGCAAATTTAGTCTCTTAATTTAGTCTCCCTAGCATTACCTTCCCTTTAAGCCACTCTCGTCTCAAGTTGCTTGCTCTTGAAGGAAAATTGTTTGGAGAGCTTGAGAAAATTATTTTTCTTTCAACAAAAGAGGTAAGCTTTGCGGAACACATACTAAAATTATGTTTCTTACACATTGAAAAACGTTCTTATTCCTATTGGTGACACATCATTTAGTTTGCAAATTTAGTCTCTTAATTTAGTCTCTCTAGCATTACCTTCCCTTTAAGCCACACTCGTCTCAAGTTGCTTGCTCTTGAAGGAAAATTGTTTGGAGAGTTTGAGAAAATTATTTTTCTTTCAACAAAAGGGGTAAGCTTTGCGGAACACACACTAATGTAATATGCTTTTTTATTAAATTGTCTCAATATATTGTGAAAGATTTATCAATATCATCAACATTACCTTAAGTCATATCATATGCTTTTGTCACTTTAGGTTCACTTTTTGAACTTTTTGCCTCACAAATCAAAAAGTCATTTGCTTGAAATAATAGCTTACCGACACGGTTTTCATTTCCCTAACAAACAACGTGGCTTTCATTCCCAAACAAAGAAAACGTGGTTTTCATTTATAAATATGTTGAAATAGATAACGGAAATAAGAAAGAAAAAAAAAAGGATAGATGTATAAGGGTAACATAGTGCACGTGTTTTATGAAGAACAATATACACTCCGTAACAATGGTAAGTGGTGGATTGTCCTAGTTAATATGATATTCTTCTTCAACTTCTTGGTTTCGAAGTAAATGACTCGTTTAAGATGTGTTTTTAAATAACTGAAATCGCTTTTAGATAAATTATTATTGGATTTCAAAATCATATATTTGAAGTGCTTTTTCAAGATTAATTTGCATTATTACTAAGGATTAGTTCTAAAAATATTTAAAGTAATTTTATATAAAGTGCTTTTAATTATTTATAAACACTTTCCAAACAAGCCCAAATCTCCCACTTTCGCATAATGTAAGGAGTCAAAGTGTTTCGGCTAATTTTCTAAAGGGAGGGACTAGAGATGGAGGGTGTGGCAAGAGAGAGTGGAGAGAAATAAGGCATAGGGAAATCGTACGATGTATTTCTCCTATGTGCCTTTATTTATAGTAAATCATGAGGAAAGTGAATCCTGTTATCCAAATAAATACAAAGTCTAATAGGAAAGAATCACTAGAATAATGAGTAATCCTAAACCCAATCTACCTAGGATTTACACAATCACACGTATTATCAAACCGATTCAGGGACATTGTGGTGTTCTTTGGAAACTTAGACCCATAAGTGAGGACATTCGATGACTGGCATCTTCCTTCACGTTGATCCTCTAGGTTATATCTTTAGGGAAGCAAACTTTGTAGCTAATGCAATGGAAAATGCGGGCCTTTCCTACCAAAATATGCATATTTGGGATAGATGTATTCATGATGTGGCCTATAATAACCTTCTTTTTTTATTGTATTGGTATTTGTTGTACGAGGGGCTTTTATGTTTGAATGAAGTTTGTTTTCTAGCAAAAAAAAATATATAGTTTATGTACGACTTATTATTAATTAATTCAGTGTTTCTCCAATACATTATGATTTAAAACTTGTAACAAGTTATATTTACATGCCTATCTAGGCCTAGCAAACGTTTGTCATGTTTGTGTCGTATTCATGTCATACCTATTATCTTAACGGGTCATGTCGTGTCATACCTATTATCTTAAAAGGTTCTCAACAAGTTACACAATAACAACTTGATTCGTTAATGAGTCGTGTTACTGCGAGTCAGGTTAATGGGTTATGCAATAAATTATTTTGCAAACGATCTTTTATTGGGTTCTTAACTAGTGACCAGATAACGACTTGACTCGAGTCAGGTTAACAGGTTCTTAGTGACTGACCTGATAACTATTGAAAAAAGCCCACTAGATCTTGTTCTTTAATGTAACCAACGGCAATAGACTAAGCAAAAAAAAAAAAAAAAACTAGAAAACACACAAGATTTATGCTGGTTTGGCAGAACTTTTACCTACGTCCAGTTGTGATTTCTCTACCGCTCATTTGATTAATAATAGAGATTATAGAACTTTTTCAAACCCTAGAACTAATCAATCTCTCTCTCTCTCTCTCTCTCTCTCTCTCTCTCTCAGTTGTCACAGTTTTTCTCTCTAAAATTTAAGCCTTGCCGCAACCTATTTATAGGCTTAGGTTCGGCTTACATGTCCCAAGGCGAGTTGAATTCCTATTTCTAAGTGGATTAGGCACTTATCCAAATCCAAATAGACTTCTAGAATCCAAATCTAAATTGAATAAGGAAAATTGAAATTCTTTTCTAAACCCTTTAGGACAAGAATCAGACCTTTAATTTTCCCTAAAACAATCCTAAACCAACTAGGACACTTTGACGAGCCAAAAAACCTAACAATCTCCAATTTGGTGAGTCAAAACAAGTCTTGGTTAATCTTCAAGAGTCTTCACCTTGACAATCTTCTTCTTGACTCATTGCACCTCAAGTGAGGAGGTGTTTCACTTTAATCAATCAATGAGATTAATCAAGTTCAAGCAATGCTTGAACTTCTTGGCCGACACTATCTTTGTAAGGAAATCTACGACATTGTCATTCGTATGAATCTTTTCAATCCAAATCTCCTTAGACTCCACCAATCTCTAATTCTGTGATACCTTGCTTCAATGTGCTTTGATCTTCTAGAAAATACCTGATTCTTTGCCAAGTGAATGGAACTTTGACTATCACACTTCAACTTCACATAATCTTGAGTGATTCCCATTTGACTTACCAAGCCACTAAGCCAAATTGCTTCATTTCCAGCTTCGACCAATGCAATATGCTTTGCCTCTGTGGTCGACAAAGTTGTAATTGGTTGCAGTAGTGTAAACACATAACAAGAAGTTGACATTTTCTTGTCCAAGTCCCCTGCATAATCGACATCCACATATCATTACACCCCTACATTTTTTTTGCTTCTCAAACATAATTCTTTGTCACCAAGAACCCTTAAAATAACACAAAACCCACTTGACTGTATCCCAATATTGCTTTCATGAATTTGCCATGTATTTGAAAAGGACACTAATTGCTTGAGCTATGTCGGGACGTGTGAGGCAGCCCATGACATTAGCATTAGGCACATTTTCCATTACTTGTTGCTCTTCTTCGGACTTAGGACATAGTTGCACATTTAACCTGAAGTGAGCCGCCAAAGGAGTTGAAACTATCTTTGCTTCTTGCACGTTGAACTTCTTAAGAACCTTATGAATATACTTGACTTGCGATATTTAGATCTTTCCAGCGGTCATATCTCTCTGAATTTCCATGCAAGGATCTTTTGTGTAGCACCTAGATCCTTCATGTCAAACTCCTTACTCAAGATCCATTTTAAGTCATGAATGCTAGACATCTCTTGACAAGCAATTAGTATGTCATCCACATATAACAATAACAATATGATTATCCTATTTTGGAACACATGATAGTACATGTAACAATCATATAAACATCTTCTAAAATTGATTTTCAGCATGAATGAATCAAACTTCTTGTACTGTTTTGAAGACCGTTTCAGGCCATACAGGGACTTCCTTAGCTGACATACTAGGTTATCTTTCCCATATTTGACAAACCTTTTCGGTTGAGCCATGAAAATTGTCTAATCTAGATCCCTATAAAGAAATACATTCTTCACATCCATCTACTCAATCTCTATGTCATGCTGAGCTGCCATTGCTAAAAGCAATGTGATAGAAGTATGCTTGACTACATGTGAAAAGATCTCATCATAATCCACCTTTTCCTTTTGTGAGTACCCTTAGCCACTAGCCTTCCTTTGAATCTCTTGTTCATATAGTCCTTCGTTTTTCTTAAATACCCACTTGCATCCAACTAGCTTTTTGTCTTTGGGCTTAGAAACAACCTCTCATACAACGTTCTTGTAAGAGATTCCATTTCTTCTATCATAGCACTTATCCAACTATCTCATTGATCACTTGCTATAGCTTCTCAATAAGTAGTCGGATCTTCTTGACTAATGTTAAAAGCATAATTAACTTCATCTTGGTCAAACCGAAACCTGTCAGGTTTCTTCTTGGTTCGATTAGGTTTATCCAGTGCTATGCATATCTGTAATGCATGTGGATTTTTTGTTAGAGTTTAAAGCCTTTGGGATGTCTGGTGGATTGGAGTGCCTTCAATCTGCCCTATTTCTTGCTCAACTTGATTTCTAACTGGTGAACGATGCTGATGCTCTTCTTCTTTCTCAAACTCATCAGATTTGGCTTCTTGCTCAATTTGCTCCACCTGAGCTTCTTCTTCATCCGAATTGATTAATGGAATCTTTGTTGCTTCAATTTCAGCATCGTTTTTCTTCTCTGCACTACTCCCGGCTTTGTGCAGAGGCATAGTTGTCTCATCAAAGACAACATCTCAGCTAACAACCTAATTCTTGTTGTTGATATCCCAAAACTTGAACCCTTCACTCTTTTCTCAAAACCTAAGAATATACAATATGTAGACTTCGATTTGAGCTTTGACCTTTCATCACTTTGAATATGTACATAAGCATTACATCCGAACACCCTGAGCTTGGAATAGTCCACCGGCTTCTCAGACCATAACTCTTCTGCACTCTTAAAATTGAGAACTATAGATGGTGATCTGTTAATCAAATAACTTGCATGATTAACAGTCTCTGTCCAAAAACTATCAGACAATCCTGCATGAAATCACATGCTCATCTCTATCTCCATGAGAGTTCGATTCATCCTCTTAGTAGCTCTATTTTGTTGGGGATTCTTCTTTACTATGAAGTGCTTTATGATGCCTTTCTGCTTGCAGTAATCGGTAAACTCATTACCTCCATTGTCACTTCTCATGTATTTGATCTTTCTTCCAGTTTGATTCTTGGTTTCTGTATTCCATTCCTTGAACTTTGCAAAAACCTCAGATTTCTGCTTCATAAAATAAACCTAAAGCTTCCTAGAAAAATCATCCATGAAAGTAACAAAATACCTGGCTCTACCATTTGATTTAGTTGGTGCAAGACCCCAAACATCTGAGTGAATATAGCTAAGTTGCTCCTTGTTTCAGTTATCTGCACTACTACTTGTGAATAATACTTTTCTTTGCTTCCATAGAACACAGTATTCACAAAAGTCCAGTTTGCAAGATGACACCCTTCAAACAGGCCTTTCTTCTATAATTCTTGCAATCCCTTCTAGCTTATGTGCCCGAGCCTATGATGCCAGAGTTCAGTCTTGTCTTCTACACCCTGATTTATGGAAACAGCTACTACCCCGACTATAGTGGTCCCAATTAACTTATACAACTGATTGGGTTGTAGGTTGCCCCGCATTACCACTAGCGATTCTTTGGTTACCTTGAGTCTTTCTTTTTTAGACTTGTACCCATAACTGGCCTCATCTAAAGTACCCAAGGAAATCAAATTCTTTCTTAGTCTAGGGATATACCTGATGTTCCCCAAAGTTCGTATCATCCTATCGAACATTCTGATTCGAACAGTGCCGATTCATCTTACAAGACATAAATAATTGCCCCCCATTAAGACTTCGCTGCTATTGACTTCTTTGTAAGTATTGAACCATTATCTTAATGCATACATATGAAAAGTGCATTTGGTATCCAAAATCCAATTTGTGAAAGCCTTGGAGCCCAATGTTACTGAAAAAAGCTCATCTTCACTCTCATGCTCGGTGTGACTGCACTAGCTAAATATGAGCTTCCTTCCATCTTGGCTTTCTTCTCTTTCCAAATCTTGTAGTTCCTCTTCCAATGATCAGCTGAATCACATTTGAAGCAACCTTCCTTCTTTTCCTTTTTCTTCTTAGATTTTGACCTACATCTGTTGCCAGTTTTCTCTTATTTTGTCTTTTCCCTCCCCCTCTCCTTGCCTTTGACATAAAGGTCTTAAGAGCTTTCAGTTATATCATCCAATTTAGCATATAACTGAAGAACTTGAATTACATCTTCAAGCTTCAAGGACTCTTTTCCAAACATTAGAGTTGTTCGAAAGTGTTTGAAAGACGAAAGGTAGAGACCTCAGCAAGATGATAGCCATATCATCGTCTTTGTAAGTTTCTTCGACCTTCTGAAGATTGGCTATGCAATTCTGAAACCTACATACTTGATATTCAATATCACCTTCTTCTTCTAGTCAAAGCCGAAATAGTTCATCTTTTAGAAAAAGTTTATTGGACACAGTTTTGCCTAGGGGTGGAAAAAATTCCCAAAATTCCCAAACCAAACCAAAAAAATACCGATCCCAAACCAAAAATGTCCCAAACCGATTTTCCCAAAATTTCGGTATTCCCCTACCGAAAAAATACCGAAATTTTGGTATGGGAATTGGGATTGTCTTTCCAATATTTTGGTATTCCCATACCGAACCGAAAATATATATTTTTAATTATTATATATATATATATATTTACACAGATAATAATATATATTATTTTTTTAATTATAGTTAGAGTTAATTTGAACCTTTGGATTGTTTCAAATTAATATATGCCATCAATCTATTCCTTGTTAGGCTTTCAGCTTCATTGTCCCCGTCGTTTAACATGAAATTTGGAAATACAAATAAGACCTAATATCGTTTAACTTGAAATTTTACTTTTGTTTTTAATTTTGTCTTCTTACTTAGAATATCGTCGAGAATATGTAGAGTTATGAGCTTTTAAATTAGTTTTTATCCTAGTAATATGGTTCCCTCTATGCAAGTAGAGTAGTGGCCTGAAGAATTCTACAAACATTTTAATGCCATGTTCTCCATGTAACTAGAATAAATGGTTCTTCAATATCACCCTTGGGATTTAACTATACACTTACGGTAATATCTCTGCATTCTAAGAAGGGTTTTCTTTTTCTTTTATCTTGTTTTAAGAATATTTGATACGACTTTAATTTCTACATTCATAAATTGAATGGAAGTTGATGTTGATGTTGCTGGAAATGAAATTGTGCATTTGAATCAAATTTGAATAGTTGGGTAATAAGTTAATAACTAATATGTTTAAAATGCCCAAAAGCTCAAAACTATTTCGGAATTCCCAATTTGTCCCGAAATCCCGAAACTATTTTGGGATTCCCAAAAATTGGGATTCCCGAAAATTTGGTTTGGGATCGGTATTGAAATTGGGATTCCCAAAAATTTTGGTTTGGGAATTGGGACAAGAGTTTCGGTATGGGATCCCATATCGAACCACCCCTAGTTTTGCCCATATAAACATTCTCCAACTTTTCTCATGCTTCCTAGGCAGTCATCTTTTCAGTGATGTGTGACCGAACTGATCTTGTGAGATGGATCTCGATGGAGTTCTTAACCTTCTTGAGTCCATGCTATTTCTACCATGTTTGCCGGCTTCTCACCAATGAGTGCATCATCCAAATCCTGATGTAACAATCCGTTCTTCATCATCTTTTGCCAGTCCGTGAAGTCACCCTTCTCGTTAAAGGGCTTTAACGCAGGTCCTAGATCCGCATTCATTTTCCCTTTTGACATTGTAGAACACCTTGAACCTAGCTCTTGATACCAATTGTTGAAATACCGCACACTAGATCTAGTTCTTTAATGTAACCAACGACAATAGACTAAAACTTAGCAAAAATAGAGAAAACTAGAAAACACAAAAGACTTAATACTGGTTTGGTAGAACTTTTGCCTACGTCTAGTTGTGATTACTTTAGGTACAGAAATCACCGCTCTTTTGATTAATAATAAAGATTACAGAACTTTTGCAAACCCTAGAACTAATCTTTTTCTCTTGTCTCGGCTATCACAGTTTTTCTCTTTGAAATTTAAGTCTTGCCACAATTTATTTATAGGCATAGGTTTGGCTTACATGTCCCAAGGCCAATTGAATTCTTATTTCTAAGTGGATAAGGAAATTACACTTATCCAAGTCCAAATAGACTTCTAGAAATTCAAACCTAAATTGAATAAGAAAAAATGAAAATTTTTTCTGAACCAATCTAGGACAAGAATCGGACCTCTAATTTTCCCTAAAACAATCCTAAACCAACTAGGACACTTTGACGAGCCAAAAAACCTAACAATAACGACCATACCCGTTAACATATTGACCAAAAATCAGTTATTCTCGTGTCGAATTAACATTTCGTTTAAGAAATTGTTAGACATATGCCTATGCTAAGTATATATTCCTTCACAAAGTGGTTATTAGTTTCTCGAAGCAACTGAGACGACGTCGTCTGGCAATTGATTGCGCAAAAAAGAAACGAAGGGAAGCACGTCATATCAAAGCCGTAGGAAAAAATACCACTTCGATTGGATGGAACAATGCTTGGCTACTCAAGAATGAGTAGAAACTCCTACTCAAAATTTTTCGTGTTCGAATCAAAGTTTTGCACTTATGATCAGAATAGATCATATTATGAATCACTCTGTAAAGATCATATTTGCAAAAAGTGAATTAAAACTAAGGTTATTTAGTTAATCTATTGTAGCAAATACATAGACGGTTCGTAATACTTTTACCAATTCTGTTCATTTATTTTTATACAGTTCCACAGTTGAACGATCTTAATTTTAATTATTTTTTGAAGAATAAATCTTTGTAAAATAATTTATAATATGGACGATTCTAAAAAAAAACGAACTGTTATGAATTAGCAACAAACAAATTTAAGGCCTGGTTTGGCACTGAGGTGATTCTGAAAAAAAAAAACTGCTATAAAAAAAAGCTGGCAGCTTTTTTGTGTTTGGTAAACATTCAGCTTCAGCTTTTTTTCACAGTTTTGGGTGAAAAAAAATCCAAAAACAGTAAGCTGCAAAGCCCAGCTTTGAAAAACCGGTTTTTTTTTCATATCTGTTTTTTATAAAAGTTTACCAAACACTATAATACTATCTTTTTTTTTTCAAAAGCACTTTTACAAAAAAAGTTTACCAAACACCATGCTGCTTTATTTCACAACTGCTTATTTTCACAACACAACAAAATTAGTTTTTTTTTTTTCAAAACCCAACAATACCAAACCAGATCTATCTAGGAACTCTTACTTATTCTTAAGAGCCAAATATTATGGGAGAGTGAAAAATGTCATAACGCATTCTCTCATCGTCGACTTCTTTTCTCTCTTTCACTCTAACCCTAGACTTTGTAGAGAGATAAAGTCATCCGACTTTCCACTTCTACCCCTACGCATCCCTGCCCCCAACCACTTCTCAACTTCCCTTCGCAGCTGTTTTTATCCATCTAACTCCTCTCCAAGGACTAAGGTTTGGTCAAGGCCTCGTCCGACCCCCGAATCCTCCTTTCTTTTTAGGGTTTTGATTTAGGGCTAGGGTTTCTCTGTGTGATCGTTTTGCTTTTGAGGATGGCAATGGAGCCGCGGGTCGGCGGAAGGTTTCGACTTGGCCGGAAGATCGGTAGCGGATCGTTCGGAGAGATCTACCTAGGTTATTTTTCTTCACCTTTTTTGGTGATTTTTAAGTTTTTATTCTTTCAATTTTATTTATTTATTAATATTTTTTTGTGGTTTTTATTTTCAGGTACTAATATTCAGACAAATGAGGAGGTTGCAATTAAGCTCGTAAGTTCTGTTTTAATTCACACATTTTCTTGGAATTAAATGTTTTTTTATGCAGCATTAAGAAATTTTAGTTTTTCTTGGATATTTATGCTGTATTAATAATCTTTTTGCCGAATTGACCTCGAAACAAGGATCAATTATGTATTTATGTCATTGCTAGCTGATGATGAGGCCGTGTAGAAATAGGCTATGTTAGGATGAGTGCTGTAGAAATGGAAATTTAGGCCGGTTTTAATGTGAAACTTTGGGGGCTCTTCAACTGTGTATCGCTTATGTAAATGCGAGGAGGGGATTTCAATTGAGGCATGACGTTCATGGTTGAAACTGAACCTAGTATCCTTTATGTTCTTTGCGTTTGAAGTAATCCATCTCCCACGTTGTGGGTGGTTGAAATTGGGTGATACTGGAAAATGAAAATTTGAAAAGGCAGAATGTGATTTGTGTGGTTGAGTGTTGTTTGGGCATGTTGGTTCACTGTGTTGGGTGACACAAATGGAGTAGTTTGTTTGATACTTTGGCGTCAATTCCTGTTCGCTTGGTAGATCTTGGAGTGTCTACACTGTAACTATTGACAATTATGGGTCATTGCTAGGTTACAGTCATGGGGCCCTAGTGAACCTGACTTTCGAATGCTTTCAGTGCCTTCTATGCATTACAATAGTTATGTTTGAATTTATTTCTTTTCTTTAGCAAGTCTTTGTTAATGTAGTGTTTCTCATTGATGCTTAGACTGCTGCCGTTTGATTCCTTGAACTGTTTGTGAGGATAAATGTTAGAAATCTGGTTATGATCATCGTTTTGTGTGTGTGTGTGCATATTTGGATGAATTTGCCAATTTATACGTTTAATTTGCTTAAATTTCATTGTACTTCTTTTTCTCAGGAAAATGTCAAAACAAAGCATCCGCAATTGTTGTATGAATCAAAGCTGTATAAAATACTACAGGGAGGAAGTAATGGCCTTTACCACTATCAGTGTTGCTTTTCAATATTTTGCAAGGTCTAGCATGTATCTTTCTGAACTGGCTACTCTATACAATTTTCGCAGCTGGAGTTCCAAATGTGAGATGGTTTGGCACTGAAGGAGACTACAATGTTCTTGTGATGGATTTACTGGGACCTAGTCTTGAAGATTTGTTCAACTTTTGCAGTAGGAAATTGTCTCTTAAGACTGTTCTCATGCTTGCAGATCAAATGGTAGGATTCTTTTCACAGATGCATTTTCTTTTAGAATCTAATCTTCCTTGCAGTTTGTTCATCTGAGTCTTGGAACTTGTGTCAGATCAATCGAGTTGAGTTTGTTCATTCCAAGTCATTTCTACATCGTGATATCAAACCAGACAATTTCCTAATGGGCTTGGGTCGACGAGCAAATCAGGTTTTTGGAACTTTCTATTTAAATTTGTTTTTTTTCCTTATTCTGTGACTCACTCTGAAACTTTGGTTTTGATTATGTGTTTTTTTAATATATAAATGCATTAAAAATCTCTTCTTTCATGTAGATTTACATCATTGACTTCGGTCTCGCTAAGAAGTATAGAGACACTTCAACTCATCAGCATATTCCTTATAGGTTGGTTTGTTTGGATTATTTAATTATTGATTCTTTGTTTATATTACTTAGTTACATAGCTGACTTCAAATATGAAATGCTGTTAGTTCTGTTCTTCTTGTTCCTATTTTTAAAAGTAAAATGTGTATCAAGATTTCTGCCCTATTCTTTAAGTGGTAACTCTTTGTTGTGTCTGTTGTTAACTCTTGTTGCAATAGATGTCCGTTGTACCATCAGTTGATTATCATTTTTAAGAGTTCTTGGTCTGAAGATATGTTGTTAGGTGCTCCGTTTTATTTTCCCATTGAGGCTGAACCTAAACTTGTGTACAAGAGATAGCTGTCCATATACTGATAAGGGATGTATGGATAGCACCATTAGATAGCATAAACTAAGTGTAGGGACTCTGTTCTAATGTCATTTAATTTCATCTAGTGACTCTGGTCTAGAATACCGAAGTTTAGTGAAGCATTTTAAATAATGGTAGTCTTTCACTAATTATATTTTAGGGGACTTATAATATTACTTTCTTTTGGTTTTTGGTGTTTGTTTTAACCATCCAAGGGGAAGGAGAGATGGAGTTGGTCAGTATCTAGACCACATAAATGATTCAGGAAGAAAACCACACGATATTGCTTGCATGCAATTTATTCTCTATATTGTGATCAATTCGTCTTTTCATTTTGGGAACTGCCCTAGTTCAATACTGTTATGACAATTCATGTCTTTCTTAGCCTTTTTATGTTAGGTGTTTCTGTGAAAAAATAAAGTATGTTTGTAATAGATATGAAGATAACATATATGAAGTGGTAAACTAAAGTTGATTTGGTAATTGTTTAACTGCAGAGAAAATAAGAATTTGACTGGTACTGCAAGATATGCAAGCATGAATACCCACCTTGGCATTGGTAAGCTCTCTCTCCCCCTCTCCCGTAACTTTTTCCCTTCTTCTTCCACCTATCATGTTAGTCTGATCATGGTAATTTTATGCTGCATAGAACAAAGCCGCAGGGATGATTTAGAATCACTTGGATATGTGCTCATGTACTTTCTACGAGGAAGGTAATTATTGTGCTTGCCATTGTCATGTGTGTATATATTTGCATGTTCTATTGTTTTATGACCATTTGTTCTCCTTCTTAAGTCTTCCTTGGCAGGGACTGAAAGCGGGAACGAAAAAGCAAAAGTATGAGAAGATCAGTGAAAAAAAAGTGTCAACGTCTATCGAGGTAAGCTGAAATATAATGATTACAATTCTTTGTTAATATATATATTTTTTTATAAAGACATAAGATGATATAGAATTATATTCGTTAGGGAATATTCACTGGTTTTTCTCTTAATTCTTTCGTAGGCATTATGCCGTGGGTATCCCACAGAGTTTGCATCATACTTCCATTACTGTAGGTCTCTGAGGTTTGATGATAAACCAGATTATGCTTATCTGAAGAGACTCTTTCGTGATCTTTTTATTCGGGAAGGTTTGAAATTGTTCTTGATAGGTTGCAGCAACTCTATTGATGTTAGGTCGTTAACCATGCCTACTGACATGGTTGTCTTCTCTCTTCAGGTTTTCAGTTTGATTATGTCTTTGATTGGACTATCTTGAAATATCAGCAGTCACAGATTGCCACACCTTCCACTCGGCCTCTTGTAAGTGCTGTAATGGTACATTTTCAGTGCATTTTAGTGCATACATTTATCTGACATGACATTATATTGAATAGGGTCCTAATGCTGGTCCGAGCTCTGGCTTGCCTCCGACTGTTGCAAATGCCGAAAGACAATCTGGTAATTATGCCATTCGTTTCATTTTCTGCATAGCAGCAATTCATTTGGATGCCAAAACTCTGTTTCATGTCTCCCTGTTTACCTAGTTTAGTACCTTGAAAGTGCAGTGACATACTTGTTTTGCTGCATCGTGCGGGTTACTTTATATGGCTGTTATAAGTGTTCTCCCAATCTCCTTGAAGTGTTTCGTATTATATTTTATTCTAGTATTTGTTTGTCTTTCTTTTCAAGTAGCTCAACTTTATTTATTCACCTTTTGTTCTTAACTTTTTGCAGGTGGTGAGGAGGGTAGACCAACTGGTTGGTCGTTGTCAGATCCTTCTCGTAGGAGAAACTCTGGACCGATTCTAAATTCTGGAAACATTTCTAGACAAAAAAGTCCTGCTGCAAATGATCGATCTCTTTCTAAAGATGCAATGGTAACGCGTTTCTGTTTAAATCTTGATTCATTAAACTTTCGTCCCGTTTGGTTATTTTCGATTAACTAGTTTGACAAGATTCTCTCAGTTCTACGGGTAGTTCATTTTATTCATTGTTATTTGGGTTTGTACAGTTTTGGATTAATTTATTCTATTCATTTTACTTGGGTCATGCAGTTATCAAGTTCTAATTTCATGCGGTCAAGTGGATCATCGAGGAGGGCTGCAGTCTCGAGCAGTCGGGATGCTGTGCTTGTTGGCAGTGAAGCTGATCCCTCTCGCCCTCAAACCACAGAATTAAGCCCTGGAACACTAGGTAAAATTTCTAGTGGCCAAAGAAGTTCACCGGTTGTGCCTTTAGAGAACAACCGTACATCTTCAGGAAGAAATATTTCAAACGCAAAGAACATAGAATCCACTCTCAAGGGTATTGAGAGCCTGCATTTTAATAATGATGATAGAGTACAGTATTAGCAGCAGCCTCTCTCACTTTCTGGTCCACTGTAAATTTGAAAAACTGTATACATTTGTCACGCACGCACGTGGGGTGAAATTTGTTTTGAAAGTGTATTATGTTTGAGGAAAGCTGCAACAGTTTGGGGGCTGTCTCTCTAAAGCAGTTTGCAATAAAGACGCGATACAGAAGTGGAAATTGGATGCCCCGGAAACCCTACCCAGGTAAAAAGCCCTTTTGTCAATACAGTTCCAGTTGGGTCGCCCTGGTTTCACCTTCTAGATACCTTTGTTAATTTGATGTTATCATGCATGTTTGTGCATTTCATCAAACGTTACAATGTGACTCAATGCAGACAGACACTGTAAAACTGTAAGTACACCAATGTTTTGATTTGTTGATGCATATTATGATATTGTAATCCTCCTTGTTCCGGTTATGAATAGTTAAAAGAACCAAGTGTGAAGACCTATGAGTTGAGGTTGATTCGTTCCTGTTACATATTTTTTTTGGGAGCTATGTGCGTCAATATTTAGGGTTTAGTTTGGTATTGACGTGCTTTGAAAAGAAACTTCCTTACTTATGCTGTGTTGCGAAAATAAACAAGTGCCTAGTAAATTGTAGTTGTAAAAGTGCTTTATCTTATATGGAAAGCCAATAGAAAAGCAAACAGTGCAGCATAGTGTTTTATGGCCAAATGACCAATTTACCTTTGCATAATTTGAAATATGATTTTGGACTAGTTTTGAATTTTTTTGGTTGAGGGGCATTTAGGTCCAATTTTTTTTGTCGAAACTGGTGACACCAAAAGTTCTTATATGTGACCCCAAATTCCACTGTTCATCAGAGAACAAAATAAAAAAAAATGAAAAGGAAGGGGAAAATAATAAACAAATGACAAAATTGATGGTGCTCGCGTGATATAAAAAAGGTTTTTCACATGCGGATAATAATGTGATTAAATAAGTTGTCAAATAATTATTTTTTTATGTAACAAACGATATTATTTACACTAAGAGGAGGAGTGGGCTTAGTCTCACAATAAGCTAGCAATAATGTGATTCGATCAGTTGTTTATTAAATATTATTTTCTCTATTTTTAAACACGTTTAAAATATTTTAAAAGGCATGTAGTGCTGGTTATAAAAAAGGATCTTTCGCACGTGTATAACGCATAATTAATTCTTTTTGTACAATTTTTTTTAACGTGTAAGTTCATCGCAACACGTCGTGATTCAAAAAATACCCTTTGCACGCACTGTCAACTGGTCAAATTTGGAAAGATATCGCTCCGGATCTCTCCCATCAAGTCTTAGGGATCCAGAGATTCACAAATACAGACTTTTGAAATTTGATCCAATGGTTACAATTATTATAATTTTTAGAGAGCCCCTGTTTGTAGTCATTGGATCAAATTTCAAAAGTTTATTTATAGATCTCTGAATCCCTAAGACTTGATGGGAGAGATCCGGAGCGATATCTTCCCAAATTTGACCAGTTGACAGCGCGTGCAGAAGGTATTTTTTGAATCACGGCGCGTTACGATGAACTTACATGTTAAAAAAGCTGTACAAAAAGAATTAATTATGCGTTATGGGGCCCCTGTTTGTAGTCGTTAGATCAAATTTCAAGGATCTTGATCTCAGGATCCTTAAGATTTGGTGAGAGAGATCCGGAGAGGATCTCTTCCCTTCAAATTTGAATTTCAAAAGATTTTTAAAAACTTTTTAAATGTATCGATTTTATAAGATTCATAGTATTTTAAAGGATTTATATTTGATTAAATGAATCGATTTGCTAAGATTAGTAGTATTTTAAAGGATTTATATTTGAATTATTTTAGGGTAAATTACACCATACCTCCTCAGGTTTGAGGTCTATTACAACCCCATACAACATCTTTAAAACATTTCACTTTCATACCTCACGTACTATTTTATTTCAAAATAATACATCTGTTACATTTTCCATCCATTGATCCGTTAAACGCTGACGTAGATGCCACGTGGCGCACATATGGCAACCACGTGGCAAAAAAAATAAAAAAAAAGCCTTACTCTTCTTTATTAAAAAAAACGGAAACCGTATCCCTCCTCATCCTCCTCTCTTCCTCCCCGCAACCCCCAAATCTCCCACCCCCTACCTGTAACCCAAAAAAAAAAAAAAAAAAAAAAAAAAACCAGATCCCTTTTCGCCATCGCCGGATTCGTGAAGTAGGATGAATGGGAGTGGATTTAAGGAGTGGGGTGTGTGTAGAGGAGGAAAGAGGGTGCAGAAGGAGGGATGTAGGTTTTTGGATTAGATGGGTCGCACAGGATGGAGGGTCGCGGGGGTGGGGGGGAGGGGGGTCGCCGGTGGGTGGGGGGGTTGGGGAGGGACTGTCGGGGATTGGGGGTGGGTGGGTTTTGATCTTTCTGATGGGTATGGGGTTTTGATCTTTCTGGGTTTTGATATTTTCTTTCCCCCTTTTTTTTTTTAATTTTTTTAATTTTAATATTATATAAATTTATTTATTATTATTTTTGTATAAGAAGATTTAGGTTTTTTTTTAAAATATTAAAAATTATTTTTTTTGTCATGTGGCTGCCAAATGTGTGCTACGTGGCATCCACGTCAGCGTTTAACGGATCAATGGATGGAAAATGTAACGAATGTATTATTTTGAAATAAAATAGAACGTGAGGTATGAAAGTGAAATGTTTTAAAAATGTTGTATGGGGTTGTAATAGACCTCAAACCTGAGGGGGTATGGTGTAATTTACCCATTTTTTTAAGTGAGTTTTTTTTCTTTGTATATCTATTATTAAAAAGAAAAAGGGATGAAATTATAATAATTTAGGAGGGTAGAAATTTTCAATTTGGAACGCATATAAGAAAACTCAATGTCTTCAAACCGATAACGCATAATTAATTCTTTTTGTATATTTTTTTTATATAAAAACATTTAAAACATTTAAGTCCATCATAGCACACCGTGTTTTTTTTTATAAATAATTAATACCTCACAATAGGCTAGTAATAACGTGATTTAATCAGTTGTTTGTTAAATATTATTTTATCTATTTTTAAACACGTTCAAAATATTTTAAAAGGCGTGTAGTGCCAGTTATAAAAAAGATCTTTTGCACTCGCATAACGCATAATTAATTCTTTTAGTATAGTTATTTTTTAACGTGTAAATTCATCGTAGCACGTCGTGGTTCAAAACATGCGTTATACATGCGCGTGAGTGCGTGCATGAAGGCTAGTAGAAAAAATAGTGGTGTTTGGTAAATTTTGATGAAATTTATTATATATAAATATTAGGTGACAAAATTTTAAGAATCCCTTCAAATTTAGAACCATGTGCGACTGCATTTTTCATTTTCCCTCAACTCCCCCTCTTTATATGAGTAATGGTTTCCAACTTCACGTATGCTTTATTCGATATAATTACTTAACATGGCAAAATCCCAAGGACCAAACTTTATTCGGTCCTCTTTCAAATGAGCGGCATCATTCGGCCCGTTTTAAGGAACATTTAATATTTAGTGTACGCGTATTTGTCAATACTTAAACAATTTAATTGATTGTTTTAACAAATTAATTTGGTGTATACCATTATATTAAAACGTTATCTGCAACAAATTAATACTTTTAGTCAAATGATAATGGTTAGTGTAAAAAAAATGATAGTGGTTAATAATTGAGTAAAATATCTTAAGTTTGATTCTCAACATTAACTAAATAATTTATTTAGTTAGATAAATAAGGGTGTGCTATCTACAAATAGTGGCGAAGCGCCACTCCCTTCGCCGGAAAACACACCCCTAGCGTAGGTTCAGCCCCTCCCTTCTCGGAAAACCCAGCCCTCCATGTCCTCCGGTGAACTGGTTCATGAATTGGATTTGCTGCACAGCAGCAGATTAGCGTATGTTTTTTTTTTTAGGTATATTACAAAAAACTACCTCAATTATTGGGTCGTTAACAGTTTTATACCTCATCTTTAAAAAAGTTTCAATGTCATACCTTTACTTACGAATTTGTTGCAATGTCATACCTTCAGTCAGTTCCTCAATTAAATGCTGACGCGGCATGTGACGAGGTCCACTTTTTATTAAAAAATTATTAAAAACTAAAAAAAAAAATTAATATTTTTTAATATATTAAAATAATTAATAAAATTTTTGACTCCCCACATTTTTCTTCTTTTCTTCCCCACCTCGTGACCCCTTCTTCTTCTTTCTTTTCCAGCTCTCCTGTATCTCTCTCTCGTACCACTCTCTCGTTCTCAAATCGACACACACACACACCCATCACCACTCCCGTACCCACCTCACTCCCCAACATCATCACCATCCCCTTCTCGTCATCTCTCTCTCTCTCTCTCTCTCTCTCTCTCTCTCTCTCGGCGTGGGAGGCTTGGCGGAGCCCAAGAAAACCCAGTGAACTTGCGGGCACCCAAACCTGAATTTCGAACACCACCGACCGTTCCATGGCGAACCAAAGGTATAACCTCACTCCTCTCGTTGTTCTCTACGTTTTTGTACGTAGATCGGACCTTAAGGTCCATGTTTGCAGTTGGCCGGAGCTGGGGTAGCTCCAGCGAGAAAGGCATTTTAGGCTGTTTGGAAAACTATTGGGCCTTAGGCCCCTTTCCAAACCCAAAATGCATGTTTTCATAAGAAGAACTGGGTTTTTTTTTGGAGGGGGGTGGGGTTGTAGGAAGGGGTTTCGGGGGAAGAAGATAAACATGGGGGAATGAGAAGGAGGATGGAGGGTGGGTGCAGGTGCGGGGGGAAGACAAACTGGATAATTTTTTTTTTTTTTTTTAGGGTTGCAGGAATGGGGATCTGGGGAAGAACATGAACATGGGGAAAGAGAAGGATGAGGGGGGTAAGGGGTGGGGGGTGGGGAGGGTAATCGAATTTGATGATTTTTTTATATTTAAATTATTTAAATTAATTATTATTTTAATATTTAAAAAATATTAAATGATTTTTTAAGTTTTAATACTATTTTATTATTATTTTTCGTAAAAAAAAAGGGACCCCGCCTTATGCCACGTCAGCATTTAACTGAGGAACTGACGGAAGGTATGCCATTGCAACAAATTCATAAGCAAAGGTATGACATTGAAACTTTTTAAAGATGAGGTATGAAACTGTTAACGACCCAATAGTTGAGGTAGTTTTTTGTAATTTACCTTTTTCTTTTAAAATCCAGGCAATAACGAAGTCGTTTTGGTCCTGGTAAAGCAGATTAGCTTTTTTTTTTTTTTTTTTTTCAAATCTAGGCCAAAACGACGTCGTTTTGGTCCTGGTAAAAAAAAAATTAAAAATTGACACTGAATGACGTTGTTTTGTACGTTTGAAAAAAAATATATATATAGTTGGGGGGCAACCGCGTGTCCCTCATTCAACCTTTCCTCTACTCTTTCAGCACTTTCCAAAGCCAATTAGAGACAAAGAAGCAGTAAAGCTGCCCCCCAAAATCCCAGCAACAACAGAAACCCTAAATGAGCCGTTGAAGCCTGAAGCCACTAAGTAGAGCGACTGAGCTTTTCCTCTAATCCCAGCAGGCAGCAGCAAAGCCTTTCCTCTCGATCCAGCCACTCAGCCGTTGGCTCCTTCAAAGGTAAATTTATAATCCCTACCTAACCCTAAATAATTATTTAATACAAATTTTATTTAATTGGTATTGAAATAGAATCATATTCATATGGTAATGCACTAAGTTGGGTATTGGTTGTTGATTATTGATTTGAAATTATGAAATTAATTTTTAGAGTGAACATTAATTTGAATTTTTTATTATTGATTAATTAATTGAATTATTACATAATGTATACAAATTGGTATTGATTATTCCTATGATTAGTTGAATTGAATTTTTATTTATTCAATAATTTGTATGCTAATTGGTATTGATTAATTGAATTGTTGGTTGGATTAGTTATTATGCATATTAGTATAATTTACTTTACTCTAGGATTAAGAGTCTAAGAATTTTTTTTTTCTTTCCATTTTACAATTACGTAATGGAACGATACTATAAGAAACAATGCTTAAATCCTTCGTCAAACATTTCGAATAGTCCTTCTCCTTCAAATATTCCGAGTAGTCCTCCTCCTCCTTCAAATATTCCAAGAAGTCCTCCTTCGAATATTCCGAGTAGGTCACAACAAAGTGAGGCCACTGAGTTGGATGAAATATTGGCTAATCTTCCTGCAGACCTTGCACATAGACGTCGAATGCTTGATTATCCACCTAATTATCGTGAAGCAATTCATAGACACTATCTCCAAAATGATCCTTGTCAACCTAGAGACCACATCATGCCAAGAAAGGTTAGCAACAATTGATGTTTTATTATCGGTTGGTTTGATAAGTTTAAGTGGTTGAAGTATAGTATATCAAAAAATGTTGCATTTTGTCATTATTGTTATCTTTTCAAATGTGATTTTGATCAAATGGGTAGCACTGTAAGTGAAGTCTTCACTAATATAGGGTTTATAAATTGGAAGAAAAGACCCGAAAATCTTCGAGTCCATGAGGGAGGTGTTGGAAGTCTTCATAATAAAGTTGTAGAACAAGTTAGAGATTTGATGGCACAAAAACAACACATTGAAACATTTGTGATTAAGCAAACCGATGAAGTTCACATTAATTATCGTACTTTATTGAATGCCTCACTTGAGTGTACAAGATGGTTGTTGGGACAAGATTTGCCTTTTCGTGGCCACGATGAATTGTTCAAATCAAGCAATAGAGGTAATTATTTTGGAGCTTATGCAATTTCTTTCCAAACATAATGAGCAAGTAAGGAAAGTTATGTTTGAGAATGCTCCTAAGAATCTTAAGTATACTTCTTCCGATATTCAAAAAGATCTTGTCTGTGCTTGTGCCATTGAAACTATAGATGCAATCATTGAAGATATGGAAGGTGTATTTTTTTTCTCTTTTGGTTGATGGATTACGTGATTCTTCAGTTAAAGAGAAAATGGTGGTGATATTGCGCTATGTGAACAAAAAATGAGAAGCAATTGAAAAGTTTTTGGGTGTGCAACATGTCAACTCTACAACTAGTAGCTCGCTTGAAGAGGCTATTGAAAGATTCTTTGATACAACAAATTTGAGTATGTCCAAATTATGGGGACAAGGCTCTGATGGGGCTAGTAATATGAAAGGTGAGCTAAATGGCCTTAAAACAAAGATTTTGAACAAGTATTCTCAAGCATTTTATGTTCATTGTTTTGTACACTAACTTCAACTAGCTCTTGTAGTCGTTGCAAAAGGAATTGAGGGTGTCACCATTTTCTTCAACAATGTTAGTATTTTGGTCAATACTATTGGATCATCGTGTAAGTGTCATGATGCATTTAGAGAGAAACAACTAGAACAAATTAAGAAAGTTCTTGATATTGGTGATCTTGAAACGAGTAGAGGGTTAAATAAAAAAAGTAGTCTCATGTGTCCTTGTGATACACGTTGAAACTCACATTATGGTACTATAGTTAGTATTATTGTCATGTTTGAAGTCATGGTGAAGGTGCTTGAATGGATTAAGGACGATACCAACCAAGACAATTTCAGAGAAGCAAGTTTCATGACATACAAACTTTTGATTTTGTGTTTCACCTTTTTTGATGAGACTCATATTGGGAATTACAAATGAGTTATCACAAGCATTACAAAAGAAAGATTAAGATATTGTGAATGTGATGGCGTTAGTGGAAGTATGCAAGCAAAGACTACAATCCTTGAGAGACGGTGATTTTGGGGAGTTGCTTGATGATGATGTACAAAAGTTTTGTTAAGGGCATGATATTGTCGTTCCTGACATGAAGAATTTGCATTTTGGACCAGGAAAATCAAGGCATAAAGCTCCAAGACTCACAAACTTCCATTACTATCGTGTGGACCTCTATTTTCAAGTCCTTGATACGCAATTAAAGGAATTAAATGATCACTTTGATGAGGTAAACACCGAGTTGCTTCTTTGTATGACATGTTTGAGTCCGGTGAATAATTTTGCATCTTTTGACAAAGCAAAAATTATTCATCTAGCTCAACTTTATTCTCAAGATTTTTATCATATGGACCTCATGAATCTTCCAATTCAACTTAATAATTACATGCATGAGATGAAGATGCATAGTGAGTTTTCATCATTAAGAGGAATTGGTGATCTTGCAAAGGAGTTGGTGAAGACTGGAAGGTGTGCAAGCTATATATTAGTGTATAGGCTTCTTATATTGGCTTTGGTGTTACCGGTTGCAACCGCTTCGGTGGAAAGAGCTTTTTATGCTATGAAGATTGTGAAAACACTATTGCGTAACAAAATGGGAGATTAATAGTTAAGTGATAGCATGCTTGTTTATATTGAGAAAAATGTATTTGCTTTTATTGATAATGAACCTATTATGTGACTTTTTCATGATACGAAACCTCGTCGGCAACAATTGTAATTTGTTTGTATTGATAAATTATGGAAGACACTACTATAAATGATTTAGTTGTTGCTATTCTTTTGAATCTTGCACTCTTTTAACTTCGCCCCTCTCTTTGTCAATTCCTGGCTTCGCCACTGTCTACAAACCCTACTACTCACACACATTTCTCAGTTTCGGTCATCGAATTGAATGAATCAAAGAAAATAAAAAATCAGAAGTTAATAAATGTATATAAAAAATAAAAATAAGTATCTAGATAGCACTGACATAAATCTTTAAATATTTTGAATCATTCCCCTCCCTTTAATAATAATAATTTTTTTTTTAAAAAAGTGTCAACTTCATCTAATTGTTGGTATAGAAAGTTACATGTGATTTACACATAAATCTTTAAATTTTAATTTATGAGACTACTTAGTATTACGATTTAGTCATATTTTTCTTCACTTATAAGCATGGATTAAAATGCCGATAATATCGGCGAAATATCGCCGATATTATCGGTATTTAGAGACATCGATATTTAAACACATATCCATACGGTTTTCGGCAAAAAATCGACGAAATATCGAAAAAATCGATAATATCGCGATATTTGCGATATTATCGACATTTCTCTTGGTCTGAAAACAGCTGACGGAGGGGAAGATGCGGACGAGGAGGAAGGCGAGGGAGGGAGGTCTGTGCATGTGGGAGAACTTCTGTGCGTGAGTGAGGGAGAGAGGGAGGTCTGTGGGAACTTCTGTGCGTGAGGGAGGGAGGGAGGTCTGTCTGTGGGAACCTGGGTGTGGCGTGTAGAAAGGAAGGGAGGGAAGAGAGAGACGGAAGGGAGAGGAGGAGAGAGAGGAGAAGGGAGAGACGGAAGGGAGAGGACAGAGAGAGACGAGGGGAGGGATAGAAGAGAGGGACGGAAGGGTTTTTTTTTGTGGGGAGGGGAATCACAGAGTGCTTTTGTGTTTTTGTTTTGGGGGGGTAATCAGAGTCGGCTTTTTGGGGGGGGGGTAATCAGAGACTTTAGAGGGGGGGGGTAATCAGACTTTAGAGTCGGTGTTGTGGGGGGGGGGGGGTTAATGATATGACAGAGTAGGGGGGGTTAATGATGCGGCAGAGTAGGCTTTTGTTGGGGGGTAACAAACCAGCTTTGGTTTTTGGGGGGAGGGAAGTCAGTGTGCGTGAGTGGTTTTTTGGGGGTGCAAAAAGAATCCAATGCAATGTGTGTCAGTGTAATGTGTGGTGGTGTGAGGAGAAAAAAAATATCCAGTGCAACGTTCAAATAAAAAATATATATAAATAATTCAAAAGTGTTTGTTTAATAATTTTGACAAGACAAAAAGTAAAATCTTTTTCATACACGATGTTATTTTACATTCTCAGTCAAAGGTAGCTAAGCAATAAAACTACCTCTCCCTATGGTCGAGCTTGTTTTATTTCAGAACCAGAAGTAGGAAGCAGCATAAACAAAGAAGGATTTGTCATCACACATTTTGTGACCATTCAAAAATTGGAAAACCTCTACCACCTTTTCGTTTCTTCTTCTTCTCGGCAATCCAGAGCCATTCCAAAATCCAGAGTAATTGTTGCTCCTTTCAGATTCTATTTGGCCTTTACAAATTACACAAAGGGTTCCATATTTAAGGTAAGTTTACAAACTTATATTTATATTATTGTAATTTGTAATTTATACAACAACAAAAAAAAATTGTGTGAACCTATGCATGTGATCTACGAACCAAAAAATACTTGCATGTTAAATTTTTGATCTACGAACCTATGCATGTGATCTACGAACCAAAAAAAAATTTCCTTCCAATTTTTTGTGATAAACTAATAGATAATTGACTAAATAAACATCCTGCAAAGTTTCAATAAAAATTTCCAAGTTTTTCTTACAATTTCCGTGGTTTCCATGTTATTTTTATCGATATCGATATTTTATCGATATTTCCGTCGATATTTCCGTGTTTTCGGACTACCGATATTTCCGATATTACCGATATTTAAATCCTTGCTTATAAGTGAGAAATTTAGGTTTAATTCTCGCCAAATAAATTCAACTTTTTTCCTTCTATTGAAACAAACATTATTCTATAAAGTTAATTTCAGTTTACTACTTTGAAATTTCTTGGTTTTTAACATTTGGCACATGAAGTTTTTTTCATTTCAGAATCATAGCTAAATTGTTAATTTTAGGACAGTCTCATCATACATCCGTTAGTCTAACTGTTGAATCTACTGTTAAATGATGACATGGCACCCATGTGGACAACGATTAGACGCCATGTGTCATTAAGGGATCTACGTGAAAATTAAGGGCATGTTTGGTATTGTATTTGAAAATTTTTATCATTTCTCAAAACATTTCTTAAGAACATTTCTTAAAAACAATTTTCTTTAAGACTCAAAAACTTGATTGGTTTCCAATTTAAAATTTTTAAATCTTACGACTTAAACTTGATTGGATTGGAGTAGAGATGAAAAAAGTAAAAAAAAAAGGAGAAAGAAAGAAGAAAAAGAGAGAGATATATTTGGAGTGAAAGGGGAGGGGGAGAGAAAAGAAATGAGTGAGTTTAAATTTAAAAACTCTAAAAACTCACTTTTTATGTTTTTAAGGAATATATTATATTTTTGAGTTAGTCTTGAGTTCAGTTTTTAAAAATAGTTATACCAAACAAGTTTTTAAGACCTAAAACTTAAAAACTGTTTTTGAGTTTAAAAAGTTAGATTCAAATACACTACCAAACAGGCCCTAAAAGTTCCAAAAATAAAAAATAAAAATTTAGAAGGGGGTTAAATCTCTATCCCGCCCCTCCCACCCCACCTTCTCCTTCCCTGATACTCCCCCGCCACCATCCTTCTCCCCGTCCCCTTTCCCAAGGGCCCTCTTAAGCAAAGGGCAGCTCCAAAAGTGAAGCTCTCTTGAGAATCCAACAGGGAATCAGAGAGAGGAGTACAAAGTGAATGAATAATGTGTCTCTTCTTGTAAGATTAAGGGTTGATCAACTGAGTATTCAACTTTCTTAAGAGTCGTATATAGGGAAGGAACTAAATTTTAGATGTATACATAACCGGTTCCCTGTGTCTTTGTTTCTATTGGATTCTATCTCATCATATCACATTCTGTTCTACGATATTTGAGAATCACGGTCAATACCTCGGCGTAGCTCCGGGTACAACAATTATTAGGAAATAATCGAGTTAGAGCTGTAGCTATGAGTGCTACAGATGGTCTAACGAGAGGAATGTTCTTCAAGGGTGGTTGGGTCAATCCCATATAGAGCAATAGCTGGAACAACCTTTGAGCATACCTGTTGAAGAGGGAAATACCCTACACTCGAAGCCAAGGTCTTCATTATGGTGGTCATGATGCTATTTATCAGAGGGACTATTTTAACACTCTGAACACAAATAAGAACTTCGTACAGCGAAATAGTGCATTCTCCAGACAAAGAACCAGTTTCTTTAGTCTGAGAAACTTGAGCAAGAAACATGGGAATTGCCGTGGAACCAAATCCTTTACATAAGATTTCAGCGCTTTCATTGCTGATCTACGACTGTCAGCATCTTTATCCAGATTTTCCAACTCACGCTGCAGTATCGGGCTTGCACTTCTACCCATTGTTGGCCTGCATCCAATTCACGAAAGGTTTATAGAAATGATTAGTGCCTAATAAATATTGTTTCATGAGATGGATTTTTCAAGTTTTGCAAGAGAAACATAGAATGAAACACACAATCCATGAAAGTCCTAGACTTTGGAAATGTTTGGAACATTCCCAAATCACAAGAATTGAAAAAATATGAGTTTTTGAGCATTTTGGACGTCTGCAATGACCATAAATGTCAAAGCTTTTCTGCATCTCTTAGTCCTCAATGTTGAAATTCAAAATTGAGGACAAAAGTTGGTTTCTTTCCTCACATTTGCATAGAAATCAAACAGACAAATATTCATTTGCTGCAGGGAACGATAAAATTCCTAGGGCAAAGCAGCACAACAACTCAACATAGAAAATGGGTTTCTCAGATTTAACACCAACAAACATTAAAAATCAAAACAAGAAGCGAAATGAAGAATAGAGTAGAGTGTTTTATATCGACAACTGAGAAATACTACCGTCAAAGCTGTTCTCCCCTGATGCTTGGGTTTTGATGCTGAGCTAAAACGGAGACCTTTGAGAGAGAGAGAGGGCACGCAGAAGAATAGGGATCAAACGGCCTCTCGATTCCGTCGATCTTCGGCTATACTATGAAATCGAACTTCTCTAGCGGCGGGTCGGCCTATGCGTGTGCCAAGCTCTCATCCAAATCGAGAAACTCCATCATCTTCTCTGGAGAGACAGCGGCGTAAGCAGTGGATCGAACAAGAGCTTACGGCAGACTAGGTTTCCTGATCTGGATTCGCATTCTGGGCGTCGGCCGTGAAAAGAGAAGGGAGGGAGGGTTGGTTGGGGGTTTTGGGGAAGGGGACAATGGATGGTGGCGGGTGGGTATCAGGAACGGGAAGGTGGGGTGGGTGAGGGGCGGGATAGAGATGTAACCCCAGTCTAAATTTTCAATTTTGAAATTTTGGTTTTTTTATTTTATTTTTATTTTTAATTTTCATGTGAATTTTTAATGACATGTGGTTCAATCATTATTTACATGGACACTATTTTATCAGTTAAGTAAAACTCTGAAACGAAAAAATTTCATGTATTAAATGTTGAAAAGTACGAAATTTAAGATAGTGACTAAGATTTACCCTTACCCTGTAAGAGCAAGTCCAGCGGAGGACTTTGCTCGGGGGAAGGTGGATGAAAAAGGCCACGCCACCCGGCCTGCCAGCTCCAGCGTGCGAGGGCCCGAGTGAAGGTGGAGGCCCGAGGGACGGGCCCATGAAAAATTGACTGACCCAGCCACCCAATGGATATGATGTCAGCCTGACGTCATGCCATTATTTAATTTTTTTTTCTGTCAGGCGCGTGCACCCCACTCGAGCGTGGGGGCGCGTCACCCGACAACTTTTCAGAAAAAAAGCCCACTTTTCAGTCTGTGATTGTTACCGTTGGGAAGCCACGCGGCTTCCCACGGTCCGTTCGATCCCAACGGCTATTTAATTTAGACCGTCCGATTTTCAACTGTAAAAAAAATAAAAAAATCTTATTTAATATCAACCGTTGGATCTCAGATCAACGGTTGATATTATTCTGCTTTATAAATTAAAAAAAAAAGAAAAAATAGTTTTAAAATTCAGAAATGTTACCGTTGTGACACGTGGCACAATCTGGAGTGTTGGAATTCAATTTTTTTAAAATCCAAGGGCAGAGATTAATTAGTTGAATAAAAAAATTTAAAAATTGTAAAAAATCTGACAAATATATATATATATATATTTTTTTTTTTTTACTTTTCTATAAATATCTTGTCATTAACATCTACCTTACACCACAATTCCATATTTTCTCAACTATTTCTCCTCACATTCCTATCTTTCTCTCAAAGTTTGAAGCCAAATTTTTTTTTAAAACAAAATGAGTATTGGTGCAGGTACGAATTGGACGCTTCTTGAAGATGTTGCGTTGTGTGCTAGCTGGGTTAAAATTACTCATGATTCACTTTTGGGTAATGAGATGCAGTTGCGAGAAATGCGGAGTCTTATTCATACCATTTATATTGAGAAAATGGGTGGGCAAAGAACCAAAGATTCACTGTCCAGTCGTTGGAAATTACTTAATATATCGTTTAGTTTGTGAAGAGACGCCTTGACACAAGCTAGTGCTAATCTTCGAAGTGGGGAAAGTTTAGCGGATCAGGTAACAATATATTATTTATTTGTTTGTATTATTTAATTGTTAGCTACTTTCATTATAATTATTTGTTAGCTACTTTCATTATAATTATTTGTTACCTACTTTCATTATATTTATTTGTTAGCTATTTTCATATTATTTATTTGTTTGTATTAATTATTTGTTACCTATTTTCATTATAATTATTATGTTGTATTATTTATTTGTTAGCTACTTTCATTATAGTTATTTGTTACCTACTTTCATTATAATTATTTGTTAGCTATTTTCATATTATTTATTTGTTTGTATTAATTATTTGTTACCTATTTTCATTGTAATTATTATGTTGTATTATTTAATTGTTAGCTACTTTCATTATAATTATTTGTTAGCTACTTTCATTATAATTATTTGTTACCTACTTTCATTATAATTATTTGTTAGCTATTTTCATATTATTTATTTGTTTGTATTAATTATTTGTTACCTATTTTCATTATAATTATTATGTTATATTATTTATTTGTTAGCTACTTTCATCATAATTATTTATTCTCCCGCATTGTATAGGAACTTCAAGCACAAGCTTGGTATGGTGCCAAAACCAAAAGCAAAAACAAAACATTCACCCGGTTTGAATGTTGGAATGTTGTCAAAAATTGTCCTAAATTCAGAGTTGTGCCTGTCGGTTCAGAAGTTTTCATGAACAGCACCCCTCTACACTCTACACCCGATCATGCCTCGCATGATCTTGATGAAGATGATGCAGAAGAAGTGCCTGAAACACCCCCGTTGAACAAGCATCAGGGTCGACCCGTTTTCCAATTAGGCCTCAAGGTAAGAAGGCTGCAAAGAGAAAAGGTAATACTTCAAAGAATGATTATGGAAAGTTTATGGAAGACCTTGCCCGCCAAGGTGAATTGACTTTGGCCCGAGAAATGGCTAAATATGAGGCCGATAAGGCTAGAGAGGATGCAAAAACTGCAGCTTTTGAGAAAAAAATTGAAGCTGATGAGAGAGAAAGAGAACTACTTCGGCAAGAAAGGGAACGTAGAAGAGAAGAAAGAATGGTTGAACAAGATCGTAACATTATGAAAGAGCCTTTAGAAGGGAAGTCTCCAAACTCTAAATATTTTTGGAAGTCGGAGAAAGAAGACGTGGTGCGAAGGAGGCGTGCAAGAGAAGCGAGAGGAAGAGGAGATGGTCCTAGCACGACAAGAGAAGATCATCCTAGCACCACAAATTGGTTAAGTGATGATTATTGAATTTAGGTTGTAATTTCTTATTCATTGAATAAGAAATACTTTATGTTGTTTCTAATTTATCGAATTGTGTACTTTATGTTATTTCCAATTTATTGAATTTAGTACTTTATGTTATTTCCAATTTATTGAATTTAGTACTTTATTCAAAACACATTTAAACACACCAAATAAAATAACATCAACATACCAAACAAAATTACATCACATACTGAATAAAAAACACACTAAATGAACTAAATAAATACACCACATGAAATCAAATAAACACCCCAAATAAAAATAAACACTAATGAACTTAAGTATCTTCAACACCCCTCAATTTCCACTGGTGTTCTATCAAGTCAATTTGGCGAGCATTGTGCATATATGGCCTTTGCATTGCAGTATATCGTTGAATGACTCTATCATTGTAACGTCCATCCCTTTGTATTGGGTCGTGTTGCACGGGTTCTTCGGTGGCGTCATGAGCACAATATATTCGTGTTTTGGAATTGTTCATCGTGTATGGCTCATATTCATCAACAGCATCATAATCGTACTCATCTTCCACAATCATGTTGTGAAGAATGATGCACGTCATCATGATAGATCGAAGCGACTCCACATCAAACATTCTGGCAGCACCCCTAACAATAGCCCAACGAGCTTGGAGTATACCAAAACAACGCTCCACATTCTTCCTGCATCCTTCTTGACAGCTTGCAAAGTATTTTTCCTTTGCACTTTGTGGACGTGGCACTGTTTTGACAAAGCATTCCCACCTTGGGTAAATGCCGTCTGTTAGGTAGTATGGCCCGTCGTACTTACGTTCGTTGACCCAGTATGTGACTTTTGGTGCCTTTCCTTACAGGACTTCATCGAACACTGGGGATTGGGCAAGGACATTAAGATCATTTTGAGCTCTCGGAACCCCGAAAAAGGCGTGCCAAATCCAAGTATCAAAAGATGCCACCGCCTCCAAAATGATACTTTTCGATCCTTTTCTATCCCCATAAGCGCCTTGCCATGCACTTGGACAATTTTTCCAAGTCCAGTGCATACAATCAATGCTTCCAATCATCCCTGGAAAACCTCGCATCTCGCCATTCTTCAAAAGCCTTTCCAAGTCCATATGAGTAGGTTTCCGGAGGTACTCATTGCTGTAGATAGATTCGATTGCCAAGAAAAACCTCATCAGGGACTCAAGAATGGTTGATTTTCCCATCCTCGTTATCTCGTCCACTTGGCCTGCAGTTGCTCCATATGCAAGCATCTGCAAGGCAGCAGTAATTTTTTGCTCAGGCAGGAGACCCATAGCACCAAATGCATCCGGCTTTTGCACAAAGTAAGAATCATGGTTGCAAACAGCGCCCATGATTCTGTTGAACAAATGTCGTTCCATTCTAAAACGATGCCGGAAGTACGTATCAGGGAATGCACTGTTACGGACAAAATAATCGTCCAAGAGCTCCTGACCTCATCGTTGCCTGTTTCTATCAATGTTTACAGCACGGTTGGGCTTGCAGATCTGAGCCATACCTTGGACGACTCGACGGGAATGTGAGGCTCGTGCCATTCTTGATTCGTTATCTCTCCGTCTACGCTCATCATCATCTTCCATCTCATTTTGGGCCCAATCCCCGACATTGAACATTCCTTCTGATTGGTTAAACAATTCTTCCTCTTCTTGATCGATTTCCCACATCATCTTTGAAGAAGAAGAAGACATTGGTGAAGAAGGAAGCAGAAACTATGAATAATGATAGGGATTTTGGTGAAGAAGGAAGCAGAAACTATGATTAATGATAGATAGCTTGAGAAAATTGGTGTGAGATTTCTGAGGATGGAGGGTTTCATTATATGGAGGATTTGGGCAAGGTATGGTTGTAGATAATGCCACGTGGCATGCCGTCATTCGTTAAAAATCTGGTGGAAATCTATCCTCAAAGATTGTAATCGGATTATGATACGTGGCACGACGTGATTGGTTACAAATCTTATCAGAAATCCATCACCAATAATTGTCTTTTCAGATAATGACACGTGGCGCAACGACAACGATTAAAAATCTTATCGGAAATCCACCACCAATAATTGTCTTTGCGGATAATGACACGTTGCGCAACGAGAATGATTAAAAATCTTATTCAAAATAACAAATAAAATTATTTTGAATTTTTTTATTATTGGTATTCGCTTTTCGGATAATGACACGTGGCGTCACGAGAACGATTAAGAATATTATGTATTATTTTATAAATAAAAAAAATACTAATATTTTATTGCCAATTGCCAGGGCTATTCAAGTGCAGGGGTGGAGATGCAAAAAGGCTATTGCCAGGGGAATACACTGTTCATTAAGGCAGTTACTGTTCACTAGGTGGATTGAATAGTGTATTGCCTGGGGGGATGGCTCATACACTGGAGTTGCTCTAAATAGTTGTTGGTTTCGTAGTGTCGTCCAAAACAACAAATTGAAAATGAGAGCACTTGAATGGTGCTTTTTGTCCTCAAAGAGGTCTCAGACAGGGCGACCCTCTATCCCCCTTTTTGTTCCTCATATGCACTTAAGGCTTCTTGAGTTTGATCAGGAAAAGCATGGAGTGTGGTGCTATCCATGGTTTTAAGGTCTCGCCGACTGGCCGCCCTATTTCCCATTTGTTCTTTGCCGATGACTCAGTCCGGTTTGGGGACGCAACGGAGTTGGAGGCCTCTGGGATCATAGATGTGCTCAATGTGTATGCTCGGGGGTTGGGTCAAGCTATAAATTTGTTTAAAAGCTCGATTTTTTTTTGCTCCAAAGTCTCGACTCGCATGAAGAAGAAAATTGGTTTAATTCTTGGTATTCAACACAAGGAAGGCTTCGGGAAGTACCTTGGCCTCCAGGCGGACTTCGGACATTCCAAAAAGAAGGTCTTTGCAGATGTCAGAGACTAACTCGAAGCTAGATTGGCGGGTTGGGCGGAACAATTCCTATCCCCAGTTGGTAAAGAGGTACTTATTAAAGCTGTCGCTATGACTCTGCCCAACTATGCTATGAGCTGTTTCAAACTCCCTATCGAAGTTTGTAAAGATATCGAAAAAGCCATCTGCAACTACTAGTGGCGCGGGAACGATTTGAGGAAAGGTGTCCACTGGATAGCTTGGGACAAACTTTTGAGAAAAAAGAATGTGGGAGGTTTGGGTTTCAAGGACATTCAATGCTTTAACCTTGCTTTTTTAGCCAAAATTGCTTGCCGCCTCACCCTAAATCCTTCCTCCATTCTCGCCACGACCCTGCAAGACAAATATTTTCCTGGTAAGTCTTTTAAGGAAGCCAACAGGGGTAAGCGAACGTCCTGGGGCTGGAAGGGCATTTTTGAGGCCCGATCTATTCTGCTTAATTGGCTAAGATAGAGAGTAGGGGACGGAGCATGCATCAAAATTAGAGATGACCCATGGTTTCCCAAGCCCAACACCTTTATGGTCAGGCCAAAAGAATGCTTGGCGGCTAGTTTGGTTAGTGACCTCATCGACCCAAGCTCCAAGTCTTGGAGAGTGAATCTGATTACCTCCGGCTTCAACAGAGAGGATGCGGTCCACATTCTTAGCATGCCCCTCAGTAAATCAGGAGAGGGTGACAGATTGGTATGGCATCATACAGTCAACGGGTTATATTCTGTTAAATTAGGATACACAGCGTGGCGGTTGATCTCATGAACAATGGTTCCCTGGGCAAGAAAGGAAGAGGCGGACCTAGCGAACTCAAAATTCAAAACCAGGTTTGGATTAAACTTTGGAGTCTGCAAGTGCCTAACAAAATCAAAATTTTGTGTGTGGAGATGCTGTAATAATTCCTTATCGGTCAGACACAACCTTCAAAAAAGACACATGCGTGTCGATAATGTCTGTGGTGTCTACAACAAGCCGGATGAAACTGAAACTCATCTTTTTTTCCACTATGAATTTAGCCATCTCTTTTGGTTTTGTTCGCCCCTACACTTGAACTCCCACGAATTGGCAGAGGCTGATTTCCGCGAGACCTGGGAATCCTTCTGGAACCAAGTCAAGAACAAATCTGACGTGGTCGAAATATGTCAAGAGTTTGCGTTCGGTCTTTGGAGAATCTGGAAAAACAGGAATGATATGGTGTTCAACGGTCGCTGCCGTCATCCTTTGGAATCTCTTGAGGTATGGCGCAAGAATATCTCCGATTTCAGGGAGGCTAACCCAAGAGGGAAGAGTGACTCTTTAAACCTTACTGTTGGAACTGGTGCGGCTGTCGGCAATGCCCACGGTCAGTGGAAAAGACCATATTTCGGGGTTATTAAGATAAACACTGACGCTGCCTGGTGCAAGGACACCCTGCGTTTTGGGTACGGTTGGGTTTGTCGAGACTTTGCAGGTATCCTCCAGGCTGCTGGTGGCTCAGGCACTGGGCTATGCTCATCCGCTGCTGCCGCTGAAGCGTGGGCTATCAGGGAGGCCCTGATGGCTTGTTTCGAGTTTGGGTTCGAACAAATTGTTATCGAATCGGATGCTAAGACGGTAATTCAAAAGATCCACAATGAATTGCCTAAGGATTTCATATTTGAATGCATTCTTGGTGATATCGAGATCTTAGCGCGAAGGTTGACGTCCGTTTCGTTTGCGTTCGTGTCTAGAGAGAATAACTGTGATGCTCACTCGGTTGCTAAGTTTGTTTTTAAGGAAAATCGTTCCTACACTTGGGGACTGTATTGGGCCAGAATTTTTGTTTACTGTCCTGGCCCACGATGTAAACCTTGCCATTCGGCTTTAATATATTTCTTCTTCCTTCGGTTAAAACAAAAATGAAAATGAGAGCACTTGTTTCCTTCAGCCAGTTCTGGCTTTGAGAGCGGCGGAGCAAAACCGTAAATCCCGAATTGGCGTAGGAAGTAAAGCAGTTAAGAAGAGAAACCATTGTCTATTTGGTGAGTTCCTGCTCGCTCGCTACAAGTACTGCTTTTGTGCCTGGTTGTATTGCATCCATCCAATTATGCTCAATTCTTGTTGTAAAAGACTGCAATTAATGCTGCTCGGAATTGTTGGTGATTCAGCGACCCATTTGAAAGTTTTCCAAAAAGAAGCTATTTTTCTCAGGTCATATTCATCGAAATCATCATTAGTTTCTGAAAAAAGATATACTAGAAGAAAAATGTGGCTCTTTTACAGAGTCTTACCTTATGAACTCATGTGGGTTGTCCCAAAAACTCGATGTTTCTGTGTCCAAGAAGGTACAATTTGATACCCGAGAAAGACCGGATTCGGTTCTTAATCTTCTCAAACACCATGGATTCAGTAAAACCCACATCTCAGAACTTGTTAAGAAGCGTCCAAGTTGCTCTTAGCCATTGCTGAGAAGAACCTTGTCCCAAAGCTTGAGGTTTTCGCTTCTATTGGCATTTCAGGTACCGGCCTTGCTCACATGGTTTGTATCAGCCCGGTTGTTTTAGAAAGTTTACTTGTTCTCGATGACAACAAGCTTTCTCGTTTGTTTGCGAACATTCAGTGGGTAGGGCTGGCCAAAATTAGAAGCAACATTGCTCCCAACATTTCAGTTCTGAGAGCACTTGGAGTGCCAGAAACCTCAATCTCTTATTGGGTGTCACATTGTCCTTTTCTAGTATCCCTTGAATCTGACAAGTTTAAGAAAAATGTCAAGAAGGTCACGAGTATGGGTGTCCCCGCTTCGTCTGCCTCATTTATGAAAGTGCTGTATGTGATTACTCGGGTGAATGAACCAGAATGGGCACAAAAGATGGAATTTTATAGGAATTGGGGCTGGACTGAAGATGATTTCTTGTTGGCATTTAGAAAGAATCCCCAGTTTATGGAATTAACAGAGAAGAATTTTTCTAGTAAAATGGATTTTCTTGTGAACAAAATGGGTTGGCATCCCACAGATGTGGCTGGAAGTTCAGTTGCTCTAAATTATAGTTTGGAAAAGTATGTCATACCAAGGTGCTTAGTTATTAGAATTCTCCTGTCGAAAGGCTTGATATCGAAGGGAGAATTTTCTTTAGGCACCCTTGTTAGGAAACCAAAGCAGTACTTCTTGGATAGGCTTGTAATCATATATCAAGAGCAAGTACTTGGTTTACTTAGCATCTCTGAAACAATTGTAGGAAGAAGCTGCGATGTTATTTCTTCTTTGATGATTGAAGACTAACCGTAAGTCCTGCTGCAACAAAATGTGAAATCATTCTCTACTTTGACATTACAATAGGCATTTCTTTATATCAATGGCTATATGAAGAAATATGTTTCAGATCCATATGGATGACTTCACCAAATATCATGTATTGAAGTGTTCTTGTTCTCTAAGAGAGACTTTCTTCTTACAATTGATGGGTCTGTATCCAATCTGACACTATTATTATTAATGTATAGTAACAGATTTTTTTAATTTTGTTTCTGCTATGATCAACTTAAAATTTAGTTTCCGGAAGCCAGTGGGCTGGCATCATGTAGACGTGCCCAGACTTCCTAGTGCAACTGGTCTTTGTATTTGAGGAATGAGGTGTATTGTAGTGAACAAATTGGAAGACGAAACTCTGCTAGTCTTTTTATTAATTTGATGACTAAAAGGATCGTAAGAACTACTTATTCATTGAAAGCTCTACTGTAAAATGTGATTTTAAATGGCTATACACACAGATTTGTTTGTGTTAATTCCATATGCATGAGTTACTCATGAGATAGAAATATGCTGTTATAGACACCTCAGAAAAAACCATCCTACCTGGTGTTCAGATACGTTCTGCTACAACTTGAATACAGCCTCAGTCAAGTGCCAATGCTGTTCGTGATGGTCTGAGGACAGTTAAAAATACAGTTGAAGATGTAGCTGTTGCCTTTGTAAGTTTGAATTAGAGATTTTCCCTAAAAAAATTTCTTTTTCCTTATGTTGTTTTGAAATGTACGGTCTTCTCCATGTTGTATATGGCATAAGTTTTTGGCTTCTGGTGTGTATATATATCAGATCGTGAGTTGTATATGTTGATGGAGTGCCGGAGCTATTGGGGTTGCAGCCAGACATTATTTAGTACACGAAGTTAAGAAAACTATTCAAGGGATAACTGAATGTATTTCCCCTCTAAGCCTCTCTCTTTCTCATATTGACATACTCAACTTGGTGTTGAAAGCTTTTGCTGTTGCTCTCCTTTGAAGACGCTAAGAATTCTGGCCTTGATACTAACAAGATGTGAAATTGGTAATTGCTCTTTCGGTATACTTCTTCGAAAGTTCCTGAATGTTTCAGTTTATATAACTCATTGATGTTTGTTATTTTATGCAGGCCCGTAATTTCATCTCAATTGTTGTTGGTTGATGAAGAAATCTGTGCTGGGCGTAACACGCAGAAGCCAACTTAGCTTCAGCAGATGTTTTTGGCCGTCTGAAGCGCTTCTTTTGGTTCAGTGCGAATTGGGTGAAACTACCTTAATGTAACTGGCCGAGGTGAATTGTGTTGTTGATGATTGTTAGAGGGAATCATAATTTTCATCCGCTCCGGATGTTTTTCTTGTGAAAGATGAATTTGTGCAATAGATACATCTAGATTGGCCAAAACGTTTCGAGATTCTCATTTTTCACCCATGAGTCATTCACTCCTTTATGTTTGTTTGTCATCCCTGAACCCCAAATTCAAAATTTGAGACTCTATTCTTCGAATTTGATACCAAACTTGCAAATTACTGGATCTTTGAGGCTTGGAATAGTTTTTTTTTAGTGAACCTCGACAGTACGAGGGGAGCTTTATTTATGAATTAACTGAAAAATCAAGGGTAAATACCAGGCCCTGAAAACGCCAGTAGCTACTTCGCAAGTCTCAAGGCCTTGTATTTCACTTGTCCCCTGTCGCCTGCAGACCAAAGTGGCTGCACCATATTCCCTTATAAAAAAAGAAAAATTAACAAAAAGTTCTTCAAAATTTTAGTTTTAATTAAAATGACAAAATAAAGGTGTAAGTGAATAGTATCAAGAGTAACTTTTCATGTTAAAAATGTCCTTAACATTAAAAATGAACAGTATGTCCGAAACGCTGATTAAACTCTTGTGCCTTCAACTGGTCCCACATTTACTCGGTTGCAAACATAATTGGCTTAAAATAAACCTCTACTTAGCTAATTTTTATTTTGAAGAAAAAACGGTATTACCTACACTAAGAGGATGAGAAAATAGGTTAAGGCCTCACAATGTGTTAGCAATAATGTGGTTCAAATTTATTTTTTGGCGAGAATCGAACCTAAGACATCTTACTTACAAGTGAAGAGGAATACTATTAGACCGTTGTACTAAATTTTTAATTAGAAAATGCAAACCTTGCATATCACCGTGCCACCGCAGTTGTAAACCGAACTGGAGTGGCGCTCTTTCTCTTATAGACAAATTGTTTGGGTCTAAAATACTAGGTTTGTGCCAGAGAGAGCTAACTCGGGTTGAAAGACTCTGATTCTCGACTCAATGACGATTTCCTAGGCCATATAGCTTAGCCCAGGAGGATGTAATTCGATCGAGTCCTAGCTAAAGTAGGGCTCTTAAAGGATCAGGTCTAGGCGTGGCTCGGTTGAGTCCTGATTGAATTGAAATTGCCAAAGATCGACATAGATTTGGATAAGATTTGAATTATTCCATGGATCAGGTATACACGCATCATTCTCATACTGTGAGAAAATACTAATTATCTATTCCCTCTATCAACATATCTTCAGTTTCGATTAACAACACCCTGGAGCCATAGAACCAGTCAGATAAGAAGTATTTTTTATTTGGATAAACAACACTATTTTAAATTTGATTGGTTACATACTACTATATATTATATTATATTATATATAGCATACAACATAGATTAGTTAGCACAATTAACCTATAATAGAGGTAGAAAAAATTGAGATACGGATCGCGAGCAGAAGAAACAAGATTGAATTTTTATATATTATGTTATAAAATTAAACTTATATAAATTCTACTTAAAATTAATATCTTTGTTTTCTCAAAAAGAAAAAAAATACATTTCGGCCAAATTAAAATGTAAAGTATACACAGAGACAATTCATCAGTTGTATTGTGAGCGGAGAAGCAAAACCCTAAATCCCAAGTTGGTGGAGGTACGAAAGCCAATTCATCAACACTTAAATCTCTGGCCTGTCCAATCTGAGCAGATGATAAGGATGAACTTATCAACCTCAAACCCTATCTCAACCTGCAAGCAGCACAAACGAAAAGGGGAAACAATGGCGGGAAAGGGAAAGAGAGGAAAGGAAGATAGCCCCAAATGTTTCTTCCAATTGATATTTCTGATTTCAAATTACAATTCTACTCGCCCCCCAAGCTCCATGTGAGCTTTAATACAACTTTTCAATTCCACAAAATGCCACCTGGCACTAATGACTAAACCTAATATTAACCTCTACTGAGTGATTTAGCTTATCACTTATTACATTCATATCATTATCCCTCCCTCGAAGAACAACCTTGTCCTCAAGGTTTCAGAACAAAGTTGGGAAATCTGGTAGTGAATTGATCATAGTCCTCCCAAGTAGCTTCTTTGGCCGGCAAACCCTCCCACAACACCAGCACCTGGACTCCTGCAGCGTCACCCTTCCTGTACATTCGTCTCTGCAACACCTCCTGTGGTTTCTTCACTTCCATTTCATCAGTAACTTGCTCTGGTAAAGCAGCCAGAGGAGTGATCTGAGAACCCAGTTTTTTCTTCAAACAACTCACATGAAATACAGGATGTATTTTGGTGCCCTGAGGAAGCTTAAGTTTATAAGCTACCTTGCCAATTCGTTCCACTACTTCAAATGGCCCATAGAATTTAGGGTGTAGCTTATGAAAAGTACGTGAATTTAAAGACTGCAGCTGGTAAGGTATTAACCTCAAGTACACCCAATCTCCCACTGTAAACTCCCTCTCAGTTCGATGTTTATCAGCCTGATTCTTCATTCGAGTTTGAGCCCATTCCAAATTATTTTTTAACAAGGCAAGCATTTGATCCCGTTCCAATAGAGCTTGCTCCACAACTTCCAGTTTGGCTGTGCCCTGTTCATAGGTGATAACAAGCGGAGGAGGAATACCATACACAATCTCAAATGGAGTAAGTTTGGCAGATGTGTGGTATGAGGTATTATAACTCCACTCGGCCCATGGAAGCCAGTTCACCCATTTCTTTGGTTGATATCCCACAAAACACCTCAAGTATGTCTCTAAGCACCTGTTCATGACTTCAGTTTGCCCGTCACTTTGGGGATGATATCCAGAACTCATGCTCAGTTTAGAGCCCTGTAGCTTGAAAAATTCTTGCCAAAATTGACTGAGGAACACCGAGTCTCGATCACTGACTATATTAGAGGGCATACCATGAAGCTTAAACACATGTTCCACAAACAAGTGGGCTACACTAGCTGCTGTGTATGGATGAGAGAGTGCAATAAAGTGAGCAAATTTAGACAGCCTGTCTACCACAACCATTATCACTGTCTTGCCCTTGCAGTTAGGTAGCCCTACAATGAAATCCATGCTTATGCTAGTCCATATTTTCTCTGGAATGGGTAGAGGTTGAAGTAAACCCGGTGGAGCTATAGTTTCATATTTATTCTGCTGGCAAACAGCACACTCCGATACAAACTTCTTAATATCTTGCTTCATGCCTTGCCAATAAAAACACCTTTTGAGCCGTTGGTACATTTTAAGCACCCCTTGGTGTCTAGCCGTGGGAGTGCAATGATGCTCCTCTAGGACTTTGAATTTCCAACCCGAAGAAGGACTAAGAACAATTCGTCCCTTGTACTTCAAGAATCCATTATCCAAGTGGAAATAACTGAGCTTAGAACTGGCAGTTTTCGAAGGGTTGGCCCTAAAGTGAGCCACTTCTTGTGATTGATTCTTAATCCAGGGATCAAGCTCCAGCTGCCTTCGCATCTCATCCAACCATCCAAAATAAGGGTACGTGATAGCCCGGCATTCCAACATATTAATCGAAACTTCCACAGGCACTTCCGTAAGTGGGGGAATCCTTGATAATGCATCAGCCACCACATTGTCCTTACCATGCTTATACTGAATTTCATAGTCATACCCCAGCAACTTTGAGACCCATTTTTGCTGGAAAGCAGTGTTAGCCCGATGATTTAAAAAATATTTGAGACTGTTATGATCAGTCTTAATGATGAAATGTCTGCCCTGTAGATAGTTCTGCCATTTTTTTATTGCATGCACTATTACAATGAGTTCCCTCTCGTAAGTCAAAAGAGCCTGATTCCTTGGCCCCAAAGCTTGACTAGTGAAAGCCACAGGTCTTCCGTCTTGCTGCAGCACATCGCCTATTCCCGTGCCTGAAGCATTACACTCTAGCTCAAAGGGTTTCGAAAAATCAGGAAGAGTCAGGACCTGTGGGGATGCCATGACCTTCTTCAAGTGTTCAAAAGCTTCATTAGCCAAGGGTGACCAAACAAAACTATCCTTTTTAGTGAGCTGGTACAAAGGCTAACAAATCTTCGCATAACCGGGCACAAACTTCCTGTAGTAGCCAGTTAACCCCAAAAATCCACGCAACTGTTTCACAGTAGTGGGAGCTGGCCATTCAAGTATAGCCTGAAGCTTTGTAGGGTCTGCCGACACTCCTTCTCTCGAGACCAAGTGACCCAAATATTCCACAGTACCCTGACCAAAGGCACATTTCTGTTTTTTCACATAGAGCTGGTTCTTGTGCAATATAGCAAAGGCTTCTTGCAGGTGAAGCAAGTGGTCCTCCCAGGTCTTGCTATAGATGAGGATATCATCGAAGAAGACCAAGATAAACTTCCTGAGAAAGGGTCGGAAGAGATCATTCATCAAATTTTGAAAGGTAGCAGGAGCGTTGGTCAAGCCAAAGGGCATGACCAAAAATTCATAATGGCCTGCATGAGTGCGGAATGCTGTTTTCTCGACATCGGAGGGATGCATACGAATTTGATGATAGCCAGACCTCAAATCTAGCTTAGTAAAGTACCGAGCGCCAAATAACTCATCCAGTAAGTCGTCAATGAGCGGAATGGGATATCTGTCCTTCACAGTATTAGCATTCAACTCACGATAATCCATGCGCATCATCCATGTGCTGTCTTTCTTCCGAAGTAACAAGACTGGAAATGAAAACGGACTATGACTGGGTCTGATAAAACCAACGTCTAAGAGTTCTTGCACTGCTTTTTTGATTTCGGAATTTTGCAACGGTCCATAGTGATATGGTCGTATGTTGGGGGGCTTGGTACCAGGAATCAATGGAATCTGATGATCATGTTCGCGAATGGGTGGTAAAGCAGCAGGTACTGCAAAAACATCCGCAAACTGTCCCAAAACTGATTGCAGTTGTTGTAATTGCAGAGGAGTCAGATCGGAAGCTTCTAATTTGTCGGAAGTCATGGAATACAATAACATTCCCAGATTAGAGTTAGACACTTCCTTATCCAGTTGTTGCACTGTAATCTCTCGCACCAAGGGTGTAGTAGTAGCATTGTGATGCAGCTTGTATGTGTAACCCCCCGCACTAAATTCCAAAGTCAGTAATTGGAAGTCCCAAAGCACAGGACTGATGGTTGACAACCATTGAACACCCAAAACCATATCAAAACCCCCCAGAGGCAATGGAAATAGCGCAGTAGAACAGTTATAACCTCCTAGTGACAAGGGAACATCCTTATAACAGCCACTGCCTTGAATCCGTCCCCCATTAGCAATCATCACTTCAAAAGCATAAGTACTATCAAGTAGCCAACCCCATTTCTTTGCTCATCGAGAGTCTAAAAAATTGTGAGTACTGCCGGAATCAAGCAGGATTCGTAATGGATGGTTTCGTAGAAGGCCCTCAACCTTCATGGTTTGCACGGATCGAGTGGCAGGTGTACCATAGAAAGCACATTCGCTCAACTCCATGTGCAACAGTTCAGGAGGTACATCCCTGTTATCAATGTCACCTTGAGCATGTTCCTGAGCAGATTCATGAGCAAGGTCGAACTCATCCTCCACAACATCAAGCATCAGCAGTTGTGTACGGGGACATGTATGATCTCAAACCCATTTCTCCTCACAATACCAGCATTCGCCCCGATCCTTCTTGCGCTGGACCTCCGCTGGTGTAAGTTTCTTATAAGGAAGTGGAGGAGGACGAGGAGGAGGCGCAGGAAGTTGAGGAACCACCTGAGGCTGGGTCTTTGATGAGTCAATTTCATATTATATATTTTACCCTATTCTTAGTATGTTTTGGTAATTATTTTGGTAGAATTTTGATACTTTGATTTATATTTTCAATATAGGACATTCGACTTCCTCTAGAGCAAAACATGGTCAAACGGACGAATTTTGGAGTGATTCAAGTTGGAGGATGTTCGTGTGTCACTTGGCGTATGCGTATCAAAATTTGGGATTTTTCTACCAAGCGGTTATTTTCTGCCGATGGAATAAAGAAGCAGCGCGCAGTGCTGGAAAATGACGTTTCTGAGCTTAAATTGCGTTTTTGGAGCCCAAGACGACTTCTGATGGGTTCGGGGCCTTCTGGAAAAGTGTTCAGAATATTTCAAACCTTAAATCCAGTCATTATGGGCCGGTTTTGGAGCAGTTTAAGGGTCCAAAACGGGACTGTTCAGATTTCATACGAATTTCACCATTTTAATTAAGGGATTTTTTTTCCTATTTTATGTGGGTTTTCCTAGTTGAAAAAAAAAAGGACTTAGAATCTAGGGTTTTATGATATATTTTCCAGCGGCTATCAGTCTTCACATTAGGAAGAACACGAGGAAAAGAAGGCTTTAAGGCAGTCAATTTAGCATCAACTTGAAAAGCAATGGAGATGGCATCATGAACCGTGGAAGGTCGTAATAGTTTGACATCATATTGCAACTCACGTTTTAAGCCGCCTAAAAAACAACTTTTGAGCATCACAGGACCAACAGCACCAGATCGAGTGACTAACTTACGGAATTCATGAATATAGTCCTTCAAAGTACCTGTTTGCCTTAATTTGAAAAGAGACTCCAAGCAATCGTCAAATTCAGGAGGACCAAACTCCTGACAAAGTGCGGCGGTGAATTCCGACCAATTGGGCGTGGTCTGCAAACAATTTCGCCAACGAAACCACTGTAAAGGCTCCCCATCCAGATGGAACGAAACGACAAAAACACGCTGATTGTCCGGAACAGCGTAGTAGGAAAAATACTGTTCAACTCGGTAGATCCAAGCCAAGGGGTCGTCTCCATCACTGAAACGAGGGAAATCCAGGCGAGGCTGCCATGGAGGTCTGAAATTCGGTCCACCCCCATCACCACCGTCCCGACGAGGTGGACGCGGGGTCTCGAGACAGCGGAAATCATCAGGATCAGTGAAGGTCTGAGAAGGAAAAGCGGTCGGAGGATGCAGATCTGAAGTTTGACCACCACCCCTGCCGCCGAGAAAAAAGGACTCACGGCGAAATTGCTCGAGGAAGGCCTGAAGTTTCAAATCCCACGACGCCGATAAGGAGGCATTGTTAGCAGACACAGCATCCTGAAGCATCTGAGGGAGGTCAGCCAAAGAGGCCTCCACAGCGCTCATGCGAGATTCCATAGCGACGAACTTGGAATTGTTGGTGTGGCGGGGCATACAAGAGGGAAACCAGGATCGGAAGGCTGATACCAATGATAAGGATGAACTTATCAACCTCAAACCCTATCTCAACCTGCAAGCAGCACAAACGAAAGGGGGAAACAATGGCGGGAAAAGGAAAGAGAGGAAAGGAAGATAGCCCCAAATGTTTCTTCCAATTGATATTTCTGATTTCAAATTACAATTCTACTCGCCCCCAGCTCCATGTGAGCTTTAATACAACTTTTCAATTCCACAAAATGCCACCTGGCACTAATGACTAAACCTAATATTAACCTGAGTGATTTAGCTTATCACTTATTACATTCATATCAGCAGAGAAAACATCGCTGGTATTTGGCGAGTCCCTTCTTCTCTTTCGACAAGAACAAGAACTGCATTTCTGTCGGGGTGCATTTGGTGAGTTCCTTTTTCACCAATAGTTAATTATGCTTAGTTCTTGCTGTAAGAGATTGCAATTAGCGCTTCCAAGCTGTAGAATTTTCGGTGATTCGGTGACCTTTTTGCAATTTTTCTAAAACGAAGCTATTTTTCTCAGATCATATTCATCCAAATCATCATTAGTTGCTGAAAAAGTTAAACTCCAAGAAAAAGGTCGCTCCTTTACAGTATCATACCTCATAAATTCATGTGGGTTGTCTCCAGAAATTGCTCTCTCTGCGTCTAAGAAGGTACATTTTGATTCCCCGGAAGGACCCGACTCAGTTCTGAACCTTCTCCAAGCCCATGGATAAAACGAAACCGACATTTCCAGACTAGTCAAAAAACGCCCAAGACTGCTATTATACGATGCTGAGAAAAACCTTTTTCCCAAACTTGAGTTTTTAGCCTCTGTTTGCCTTTCAGGAAGGGGCCTTGGTCTGGTCCTCTGTTGCAACCCAGAATTGCTGAGATTAAGCTTAGAGTAAAGTACCATACCCTGCTATGATATCATAAAAAGTTTACATCTCCTCAACGACAACAACCTTGTCCGCTTCTTGAGGATGCTTCAGTGGGTAGTGCTGTCCAAAGTGAGAAGCAACATTGCTCCCAACATTTCAGTTCTGAGAGCACTTGAAGTGCCAGAGATCTCAATCTCGTATTGGGTGTCACATTGTCCTTTTCTAGTATCCCTTGAACCTGACAAGTTTAAGGAAAATGTCAAGAAGGTCACAAGTATGGGTGTCCCCCCTTCCTCTGCCACATTTATGAGAGCGTTGTATATGTTCGCTCGGGTGAATGAATCAGAATGGGTGCAAAAGATAGAACTTTATAGGAAGTGGGGTTGGACTGAAGATGATTTCTTGTTGGCATTTAGAAAGAATCCTCATATTATGGAATTAGCAGAGAAGAATTTTTCGAGTAAAATGGATTTCCTTGTGAACAAAGTGGGGTGGCAGCCTGCAGATGTGGCTGGAAGTCCAATTGTTCTAGTTTTTAGTTTGAGGAACTGGATTATACCTAGGTGTTCAGTTATCAGAATTCTCATGTCGAAAGGTTTGATAGTGAAGGGGGAATTTTCTATGGCTACCTTGCTGGGTACCGGAAAGGACTACTTCTTGGACAGGTTTGTAGTCAAATATCAAGAGCAAGTACCTGAATTTCTTTGAAGGGCAAATGGGACTTTCGGAACTGGGTTTAGGATTTGAGCAAAAAGAGGTCGGGGTGAAACAATTGTAGGGAGACCCGCTTCATTTCATGATTGTAAGACTGTAAGTCATGCTGCCACAAATTGTCAAATCTTGCCCTACTTTGAACATTACAATAGGCATTTCATTTACTTCTTCTTTCTATCTGGTAAAGAAAAATGTACTTTTCGAGTGGCATATTAGGCAAAATTGGCACTCCTTTATGCTAGTTTTGTTTTAGAATCGCTGGGTCTATGTCCACTCTTGACGCTAATTAGTTTATGCATTGTAGATAGACACATTTTTAATTTTTGTTCCTGCCATGATCAACTTAAATTTTATTTTCTGGTGGAACTGGGTTTTGTATTTTCTATGGATGTATGAAGAACTGGCATCGCCTAGAAGTTGCCAGATTTCCAAGTGCAACTGGTTTTTGGGTTTGAGGAAGGCAGTGTAGTGTAGTGAACAAATTTTAAGATGAAGCTTGTTAATTTTCTTCTCAATTTGATGACTAAGAGGATCAGAAGAACTACTTACTCAGAATAATGACAAAACTCTTAATGAGTACCTGTTATTTATGTTTGTTGCTTCTTTCAGTTGTTGATTCTCTGTATGGTATCCCCTTTCAAATCTTCCTGGTTTTGGTCTTGCATGAACTTGTATTTTGCTATCATCCTCATCAACTCTAGTTTCGAAGTTCTATATTAAATGATTTGCAAAAGAATCATCATTCCCTGGTGTTCTGTTCTCTATCCTGCTAATCAAATGGATAACTTACCTTAAGGTCAAGTTTTGGATGTTTTAATCTGGCTGAAAATGTGAACTTTGCCCACTCGTGCGAAACTCAATGGCCACATGTGCTTCACTTCATCTCGTTTGTAGTGTTCACGTGTTGGGCTTGAAAATTTGTTACACGTGTGGCATGTGAGAATGTGAGGACAAAGTCCTATATCGGTTAGAGGCCAAACCATGCAAGAGCTTATAAAAAGTAGGGCTCTCCATTTTGCCAATTGATTTTATGGTGAAACCTCAACTTTTTTAGACAATATTCCAACACTATTGTTTCCTTTTATCATGCAACCATGAAAAGATGAGATTAGAAAGTCATAGTTCAAACACCAGCCCTTCTCGAAAGAAACAATTGTTTCATTAACTTAGGTACACCCCAAGTCTGCATCAAACACATTCATCCATTACTACATGTGTCGGATTATCCGCAGGAATAGAAGAGTTCAGAGAAAATGACGTCCAGTTACAGAAGTTTAGAAAGAAAATTTACTTTTCTTCAATAAATAACGAATTAACATTTTGTTCCCACAGATCAGAGGAAATTAGAGAGGTTGGAAAGAAGTTTGCTTGTCAATTTTTTTTTTGTTGTAATTGGAATTTTTTCATTTTCTAAGCCACGTGGCGCCCTAATCAATCAAATTGTGGAGTCCACATGCACAACATAGCTCGCGGAGTTTATTTTGAAGGATCAATGTTTCACAATTTTTCCAATTAAATACCATATTTAATGAATTTTAATTCTAAGAACATAGAAATCTATTGATTCCTTATTGGATTAAGTTCCTGTGTCTTGCGAAACAAGTATGGTCAATCTCAGCTAAGTCGTCAGACTTCGCCTACTGCTCCGAAACAATATGATGGTGGCATTGCTCCATCATCTATGCAACTCCGTTGCCGAAGCTATTGAGTCCATGACTAGGCTTCTGAAGCATTTGTCTTCCGATCAGTCTTATTCTAGCTCTAAAAAATCATGGTCCCACAATTGCTCCTAATTATGTATTTAAAAGGACTTGTGTCCCCTTGAGGATGGATAGTTATCTAAAGACCATATCTTTCAGAGAAAATCAAAATGCATACTATTTGAAATCTTATGTGGCTTGGCTATTCAGCCCAGAGAATTCTACAAAGCAATCGAGACATTCGGGATGCAGGCGTGCAACCTCAATAAATGTGTCATCAATATCGCAATGATGATGATGTCTTAGTTACGTATTCACGAAGAACGAGGAACTGTTCGTTTTTTCCCAATTAATTCCAGTTGTCGGATTTGTTGATCTTGTGTTGAGACGATCTTGATTCAATATTGGATGATTCTAGAATATGTTCAGATCTTATTCTTCGTCTTCTCTACTTTAATTTCCAAGTCTTTTTTTTTTTGGAAAAGTAAAAAAGTTTATTAAACACTAAAGCAAAATGTACAAACAAAACAAAGGCCCAACATACACCAATAAACAAACAAAAAAGGGCCTAACACAAAGAAAAACTGTAAATGAGCCCAACAACCTAAGAGCCTAGAAAACAACACGATCGAGAAGCTTCCACTGATTTCTCCATCGACAGAAGTCCAAGCCATCCAATTGAGATGTCGTCCACCTCTGAGTATCACCTCCTCCAATGCCACCTGAGCACAGCAATTAGTAAGAGATAGTCGGCAACCAAGAGAGAAGCCAACTAGCAGTATGAAGCTCATGGAAGCCCACAAGCAATGTTGCCGAACACGGAAAATAACCAAGAAAACGTGGTGGTGTAGAAACACCTGAGCTGGTGAAAACACCAGACCTCTATACACGAACTCGACAGAAGACATGGCTGAAAACCAAAGCAAGGAAGAGCCAAGAAAAGTTATACCCGCAGGTGTAGAAGAATTGGATAGGCCGAAGGAAAAATTTGGGAGAAACATCAGTAGGAGCAAGCATTCTTTCAGCCACAGCTGCCAATTACAACTCTCAATAAGACCCTCCAATGGTTAGGGTTAGTAGTCAAGAAGAAGGAGAAGTCTTCATACAACGTCACCGAAATCTTTTGAACGAATGTAGGGTTTTGTGGGAAGCTAGTCACAACACCCAGGCAACTTTGCCTAAACCTTCTGATCCCCGACATCCATGTACCAGAATCCATCCTTGATACTTAGATTTAGGCTTAGACTTGCCATTGTCAACTCTTCTAAAGGGAAACTTAATCAACTATGACATGGCTCTCTACAATTTGGCATCATCTCCTACTTCGAATTGTTGGACGAATGGTAGGGGATTGATCTTGGGCTTCAAGAGTTTCGCGTGTTGTATAATGTGCGAAGAAGTTCGGATGGCCACTACTTCTTCCAACCAAGTCCCACCCATGTATGAGCGACGTACATCACCGATCTTCCATGGCAGCACAAGGACTGGTACAAGGATACCCTCACCGTGAATGGCAATTGAGAGAACGACATTTCTTGCGTACGAGTCAAGAAAGCCATTTGCCTAATTTTCGGCCGAATAATGATGTGAAGAGTATCGGTCTTGGAGGTATTTCAAGATCAGGGCGTGGCATGAATTTTTTTATTTTTTATTTTATAGGTTAGCCAAACAAGAAAAAATTACAAAATTTAGAAAATAAATTCACATCATTTCAAATTTCATCATTCTGGAATTCCTTAGAAATCTTAAATTTCCTTATTCAAACATAGAAATATGAAAAGTAGATTACATTAGGGCTGGGCATAGGTCGGGCCGGGCCGGGTATAAGTATTTTGAGTTTGGGAACCGGACCTAACCCGGCCCATTTCGGGACGGGTCCACGGGTCCAACTACTTTTTTTTTTTTTTTTTTTTTTTTTTCAGTTTTGGGCATACTGCCATCAGCCCGCGACCCCAGTTTTCCATCACAAAGTCCGCTGTATAAGGGCATCGCCGCCGTCTGCTTGCCACATCTCAGCGATCAACAAACCACAGATTTCCAAAACATGTGATTCATCTTCTACTTCCTCTCTCTATAAATGCAAGTAAAACTCCCAGCTAATTAGATTTGCAACTGCAACCCTTCTGATCTGGGTTATGCAGGGGATCAAAGACCAGGCTTCCCATAAAAAAATCCAATATTTTTCAAGCATTTCTCACGCCCCAACCTAAATCCCCAAATAGAACAAATTAATATAAAAAAATCTTCATATAAAAATTCGAATTCATCAAAAAATAAAATAAAACTGAATCCCTAATTAAGCTAAATCCCCAACATTTTTATGAATGTTTCAAGTAAATTAACTGAATCCCTAATTCCTAAATCCCCAAATTCGAATTCAGTACAAAAATGAAATTACATGCCGAGAAGAAGAAAAGTAGGAGCCTGGGAACGCCGTCTTCCTCACGGATCCAAGACGGCTGGGACAACATCGTCTTCCTCACCGACGACTACGATGAGTTCCGGTCCATCGTCCACTACCTCCGCTCAGTTTCTCCACAACCATTGATTTGCGACGACTCGAAGGCTGGGACTAACGGCACAGCTTCTCCATATAACAAGGTGGTTTACAAGGCGGTTATGGAGTGGTGTCGACGAGCGGGCCCATGACCCGTTTTCCCACCCTTGCGTTTAGGGCGGGTGAGATTGGAGAAAAAGAGACTGTGGGAGAGAGAGATCGAGAGAGAGGAGATCAAGTATTCGAGATAGAGAGAGATGAGAGATCGAGGGAGGACCGGAGGAGGAGACTCGGAGTGGAGTCTGAGAATAAGAAAGAGAATGGAGGGTTGAGTGAATTAGGTCTGACTTTGAGAATAAGAGAGAGAAGGTAATCAGTAGGAATAAACGGTAGAGATTTAATCAGTTGGATGAACAGTTCGGGTCGGGGACCCGTTTTCTTTCATTTTTAGAACTGGCCCGCCCCGTTATTTACTAGGAACAGGCTCAGCCCGGCCCGGCCCGTTTTGTATTTATAATTTTTGTACCAGCCCCAAACCGCAAGGATCCGCCCCTACCCGCGGGTCTAGGACCCGTTTGCCCACCCCTAGATTACATGCCACTTAGTGCTATGGTCTAGTGACATTCGTCTTCACTGGTAAGTGAGGTCTTAAATTCGATTCTCGCGAAAGGTGAATTTGAACATCTCCCATCTTCTTAGTGTAGATAATATCAATTGTTCAAAAAAAAAAACATCAGTTTATAGCTTAGGGGAATCCTCTTTGCCTTTTTGTAGCCAACTGTTTGGACCCAAAATGACGTTTTTGGGCCGAGCCCATAATCACTCTCGGTCTAATAAGAAAGGCATCAAGAATTTCATAATATTCTCACCAAGGGCCCGAACCAATGGGATTTGGCCAAGTCCTATTAGTAAATGGTTTCATCTAGATAAGGGTGAGTGGTCGAGTCTTAGTATAATAAGGAATCCTCAGAGGCCAGTTATGCTCCGAATAGGAAAAAATGCCAAGAATCAAGGGTTGAATCTGGTGATAATAAAGCTAGATTTAGAATCCTACACAGACTAGGAAATTGGCCAAAGCCTGTTTGGATTTGATCAAGGAATTGGAGTTCGAATGGAATTCTAATTCGGCCATGGGGGAATTTCTACTATAAATAGAGAATCCATGCATCATTCAAAGCCCTCCAAATCAACACACAAATCTTCCCTAAAGTCTTACTCTACGCAAAACCTCTCAAACATCTTGAGATTTTTATTTTCCCTTATTCCCGCCAACATACCTTTAGTTTGGATAAACAACACTGTGTTGCCAACCGGCAACATCTTCAGTTTGGATAAACAACACTGGAGCAGTAGAATCTACCGACCAAGGAGCACCTTCAGTTTGGATAAACAGCACTGCTTCGTGACCAACTGGTTATCTATCTAAGTCTTGGTCAATGAATATTCCTTGAGTCCTTGTTGGAAGAGGTCATCTCATTAGCATTCTCAATGAAGTGAGGTGTTACCAAGTTATGACATTCGACACACTGAAAGCTGAATTTGATATTGAACTTCGTAGAACTAGCAGATTTGTCTTCAGAATCTAGAACCTGAATACCGATACGTGTTCCTTCCTTAGCTACAGTTGCAAGATTCAGAAGTCATCAGTGCGTCCAACGCCACATCAACATTCATTTTACTCCCAGACCTAGCTCGGCCGACGAGTTGGCACGCCCTGCATTCAACCTAATGACATAGTTAGCTTATTAACTATTCAACTTGTGTACCATGTAGACTAGGTAGTTTTTAGGGTTAAGACTAGCTAATGAGACTTTTGCCCATTTGTTTGTGAGCTGTGATGTTGCTTCTCAGATTTGGATGCGAGACTTCGTTAGCTGTAGATTTGTACCAAAATCATACTTTGGCCTTCACGCGAATGGAACACCAGTATCTTAAAACAAAAACAAAAAAACACGTTTTCAGAGAGATGTCAATGAAGATAAATTCATTTTATAGAAAACTTCATTTTAGTCCTTGGCAAAGATTACTTTTTTATTAAAACCATGAGTAAGATCAAAATCTAATTTTAGTCCATTGATACATTAATAACCTCATTAATTAATTATATTTTGATTTTTTAATTATTTATCTTTTTCTTTTCTAATTTTTACTGTATTAATTTTATTTCATTATAATTTTTATTTTCATTTCATTCATTGTAATATATTTTTGTTGTGAACATTTAGATAAACTAATTTTTGCTATACAATATATTTTAATGTACTGTAACTTCTTCATTTAGGTATATTAAATTCATTATATTACATTTCGGTGCATACATTTAGATATACACATTTTGGTACTAACATTTCGGTACACACATTTTGGTGCATACATTTAGGTACATACATTTCGGTACTAACATTTCGGTGCATACATGTCGGTACACACATTTAGGTACATTAATTTAATATTAATACATTTCAGTGCATATATTTAGGTACATACATTTCGGTGCATATATTTAGATACATACATTTCGGTGCATATATTTGGATACATACATTTCGGTGCATATATTAGGTGCACATATTTAGGTATATACATTTCGGTGCATATATTTAGGTACACACATTTTGGTACATACATTTCGGTATACACATTTAGGTACATTAGTTTAATATTAATACATTTCGGTACTAACATTTAAATATATTAGTTCAATATAATATATTTCGGTACACACATTTCGGTACTAACATTTAGGTACATTAATTGAGTCTTTCAAGTTTGAAGAATGTTAAATAAAATTAATAAATTAAAAAACTCTTTTTTGGTCAAAAAATAAATTAAAATTTGTGTATTAATAAATTTAAATATTTAATGGGAGATATTAAATAAAATACACATTAATTATTTTGAATTAAGGACACATTAGGGACTAAAAATCAATATTCAATCTAACACCAGGTTTTTTTTAAATTTTAATCTTCTTGAAGGATTAAAGTTCAAAAACCCCTTCATTTTAATTAGTCAGAAAGTTTAGGGCTGGGTCAATCAAACATTTTGTGTTTTTAATAAGAGGTCGACGAAGATAAATTTTATCAAGGCCCTTAGATGGAAAATTATTTTCATTGATCTTATTAGTAGAGAAAAATTGTTTCTATTAACCTATATTAGAAATTGAAATGTACATCAACATAGTTATTTCACATACAAAATTATTTATTGATCAAATTCAAATCTCTTATTAATTTTTATGATCTGGACGAACCACCAACATATATAATAGTCTAAATAAAATTAGGAAAAACAATTTATATAGGTGTAGTCAAATTAAGATTTGATTTGATTTAAATAGACTTTAAAATTAAAGTGTAGCCAATTAGGATGTTAAAAGAAGTTTTATTTTTTTTATTTTTTTATTTTTAACAAATGATATTATCTACACAAGGAATGGTGTGCACTTAGCCTCACAATGAGCTAGTAATAAAATATTTGAAATTCGCATTTGACGAGAATCGAACCTAAAATACAAATGAAAAGGAATACTGTTAGACCGTTGTACTAAGCGGTTTTAAAAGAGAATTTTATTTTTTGAACAAAAGATTTTAAAGGGGCTTTCAAATCATGATGTAATTAAATTAGGAAATAACATGATTTTAAAAATACATCTAAATTTAGAGGTAGTCAAGTGAGATTTTGAAAGACATTTTTAGAATGCTTCTAAATCTTTTGGTATTAAAAAAATCAAAGATTTTGTAGGATTTCATGAAGTTGTGGATTTCGTGAAATTTGAGATCATGAAGTATATATACTCAACACTAAAATACAATCTCACCTCAAACCCTAGGATTTCTTTTAGGCTTATGATCCATTCTCTCTCTTGGGCCCTCACTTCTCAGCCGTAAGCAGCAGCAGAACTACTTCTCTAATCCATATACTAGTGAACCAACACTCACACACCTTTGTACCTTCCCACTATTTTTCTTTGTATTTTTATGCCTCAATTTGATAAAGGGTCAGTTAAACTCATTGAATCTGCCATGAAAGTGGTTGGTTTGTCAACATTGTTGCAAATTGACTTGAGCTATGGAGATATATACCATTCAAATCAAACCCAAAAGTTTAGAGTCTGTTTGGTATTGTATTTGAAATTTTTTATTATTTCTCAAAACATTTCTTAAGAACATTTCTTAAAAACAATTTTCTTTAAGACTCAAAAACTTGATTGGTTTCTAATTTAAAATTTTTAAATCTTACGACTTAAACTTGATTGAATTGGAGTAGAGATGAAAAAAGTAAAAAAAAAAGGAGAAAGAAAGAAGAAAAGAGAGAGATATTTGGAGTGAAAGGGGAGGGGGAGAAAAAAGAAATGAGTGAGTTTAAGTTTAAAAACTCTAAAAACTCACTTTTTATGTTTTTAAGGAATATACTATATTTTTGAGTTAGTCTTGAGTTCAGTTTTTAAAAATAGTCATACCAAACAAGTTTTTAAGACCTAAAACTTGAAAACTGTTTTTGAGTTTAAAAAGTTGGATTCAAGTACACTACCAAACAGGCCCTTAGTTACCAATCTAATCGGCAAAAGTCAGATCAAAATTCAAAACCCACTATCTATTACGTAAAAACATATCGACCCACTTGGGTAAAAAATAAAAACCAAAGAAGAAGAATTTGATTTGCACCTGAAATCCAATTGAATCACTCGTTGATGCCTCGAATCATTTCGAATCAAAACCAATCATTCTTCAGGGAGACAGAAAATGGATAAGAAAATTGAAAAGTGCGAATTGGGTTGAGAGGCCGGCTTGAAAAGCAGAGAAAGCAGCTGCTGAGGATCATGTTTTAGGGCACGGAGGGAGAAATGTGTTTTGTTTTGTTATTTAAAAAATAAATAAAAACTACCTAGATAAATGAAAAGAAAAGCCTACGCAAATTCATTAAAATTTACAAATAAAATTTACACAGATGTAACAAATCCATAGAAATTTATAATAGCAATCCATATAAATATGTTAAAATCCATAGAAAATTGTAAGTCTATTATTTTTTCTTTTGTTTTGTTATTTAAAAAATAAATAAAACCTATCTAGATAAATGAAAAGAAAAGCCTATGCAAATTCATCAAAATCTACAAATAAAATTTATACAAATGTAACAAATCCATAGAAATTTATAATAGCAATCCATATAAATATGTTCAAATCCATAGAAAATTGTAAGTCTATTAAAATCTGTCACTTAAAAAAAAACTACCTAAATCTTCTGAAACCCAAATTGACTAAACCCCCATTGTTATTGCTATAGTTGAAATTTCCAATTTTCAATGAGAAATAACAATATAAAACAAACTTTTTTTTAATCAAAATTATTTTACATGCCAATTGGACTGTGTCGTGTAAGTAAACCCGATTCATACAAGCTGCTCTTCCACCTGAGGTCAAAATTTATTGAAAATTGGTGGCTCCACACTATTTCTCCGACAGCGCTAGTCTATGTTGGCTCACCTGGAATCAGAACAAAACTACTACAAAATGAGTATGAACTCAGCATGTAACTAGACCTGCTTTAGAACTGCAACAAAATACTGTAGCCCTAAACTATCTATATTTATATGCTATACAAGCTAGGTAGGGTACCAGTGTGTTTACAAACTTCACACGTGTTTTAAATGGAGAACAAAATAGGTCTATTGCGCCTTCACCTTGGTAGCAGGAATGGAAACTTATAACATTTTGGATTCGAAGCCAAAGACATTTTCGTCTTGTAACCTCGGTGACAGTAATATGGAACACTGACAACATATCATCTATTAAGGAATATAGGAACACGATGACACCAAGACAGAAGGGATTGCTGCATCCATGACGGAGTAAGTTTAACATGGTAGAACACTAACAACCTCTCGTTTATCCTCTACTGTATAAGGGAAGTATAGTATGTACCTTAAAAGTTTCTTAATGGCATTGAATCCCAGGAAAATTACACCAGCAATCAACCAAGGATATAATCTTAAACGCTTCTTGGCCCGCTGAAACGTAAAACAACGTGTTTGATTAATGGAAAAATTGACCCGTGGAATTCAAATTAAACAAAATATGTACAGGACTGGCAATGCATTAGATCAGCATATTATGCATATTAGTACCACCCAAACCTACACAAAACTATTTCATGTCAGTTTAAATATACTTTTTGTTTTTTTTTCTTCTTTTTGAAATCATGGTATACAGAGAAGAAGAGAAACTCAAAATCTGTGGGCATTAATAGGTGAAATATCATACCTGTTCAGCAACTGCCTTAGAAACAATGATCTCGGCACGTGCCAAGAATTGCCCCCAAAAACTTTTACATTGGAAAGGCATGAGCAATGTTTTTGATGATTCAACCTGCATAGAGAGGGGGTGAAAAGTCACAATAAAGGTACATGGTGCTTACATGAAAATAAGAGACTACCACAACATGAGCACCTGATCAGAGAGAGGGGCAGAGAGAAATCAGGGGAGGCGATGAGTGGAGGGAGAGAGGGAGGCACTTTGCAGCCCACATCTCCCACAAGGATGAAAACATCCGAATATCATCCAAGTTTCGGTATTTTTTATTCAGTAATGGAAAGCGGGTGGAAATTATGGGGAGGGGGAGAATTTGTTTGCAGGTGAACAATCAGATTCTGATTGGCATGGGGAGAGGAGGATATCTTGTATTTGTGATGTTCCACAAGGACGCTGGCATGTCCATGTCCGGAAGAAACCAAAGTGCATAGCCTAATTTCTAACTAGAGAACCAGAAGTGACAAGTTTTAAAAATTCATGAGCAAAAACGGGCACAAAAGAAAGTTCACCTCTTCCCAAGTATTTGAGGCCAGTGGGTCAAATGTTGTGACATTCCCATCTCTAGCAGAAACATTTGTGGAACCAAGCAAGGCACGGGATAAAGTATTCAGAACATTTTTACCATCATCATCACCATCCAAACGGCTCACAGCCAAAACAGAAAGCACTTCTAAGGCCTGAAAAAATTAGCAGTATGCAAGGTTAACAAAGCTTCAAGTCAAATTCAAACTCAAGTTTCAATAGATGTTATAATATAAATCGTGCCATACTGCAGAACGAGAAGTTTTGGTGATTGCTGTGATATCTTCCCACCCGTTCCAAACACGTAGAATGGAATCAGAATCGTGGCTAAAATGTTCTGAAAACCTGAAGGCAATTTAAATCATCAGAGATTCAGAGTCATGGCTAAATAAGCTGCAAATCTTCAGGCAATTTAAATCTCAATCGCATACGGTAAAATCTGAAGCAATGTTATAGCATGATCAAACAAGTGTAAGAATTTCTTACCTGTCCATCATATGGATCAGAACCCTTCCAGCCTCTTCTATTGCTTTAGCTTTAACCACACGTCTTGCGTGTTCCTCTAGACTTGCACGTATTTTGCCTTTGGTTTGATCATCCATATCAAAACCAGGAAATGCAGTACAGCTCCCAGAAAGAACTGATTCAATTTCTTGTGGGAGAATTTTTCTTAATGTGGGCCATGTCTCATTGTTAGGTCTTTCTAGAAGGGCTTTCAATGGTCCTGACAACGACTGCTCCAACTTCCACTGCATTTTTGTTACATCATCAACCAGGTTCCCGGGACAATTTAGTCACCATGGATAAACATATAGAGATTGACTACCATTTTAGAAAAGATCCACAAACTACTTGGAATGTGTCGCAATATAATCAATCAGACTGCTTAAAGAAATTAACTTGTAACAGTAGCTCCATTTTTTTGTTCATCCTACCCCTTTTACTTTCTTCTTGGAGTCAACTTCTGGCTTGGAGGTTTATGAATACCAGTCACTCCAACTATTTCAAAAAAAAAAAAATTATACCTTACAATGTGCAGCAAGTTCAGATATCTTGAGAGCATAAACTGTAGCAACATGGGCTTTCATGTCACGTTCAAGTTCATTCGTAACTGTAGAGGTGTCCCAATTTGCTTGTTTGATAGCAGCATCTGCATAAATAATGTGTCAAATCTCAGAGTCCTTTACAAAACAAGTTAAACACAAATCACACCAGTTGAAAAGGTCTATTAATTATGTCTTCGCCCATAATTGACTGATCAGCAGGAAGCAAAAGTTTCACTTAAATTGTGCAGCTGTGCTTAAGATGTGTCCGAGTGTAGAAGGAATGGTACTCTCAAAACATACCTGCGCAGCCTTCTTGAAATTGAGCCATAAAAGACTCGGTACACCTACAATCAGCAACAGAAAATCCCTCCTGCCTGTCCAAGGCTGTATTAAATGCTTCCTTGAACTTATCCAGTGTAAAAGAGCTTATATTCTCCACCAAATTATGGAATGCAGGTTGAACAAGCTAACAGAACAGTGAAAACAATCAACATGAGAATAAAAATGTCTGATTGAATGGATGATTAAAACTGGAAACTCTTTCTTTCCAGAGAAAAAAAGATTGATAATTTTAAGTAAAAACAGTTCAGCTACTTTGATGCACTGGGAATGCCTGATCAACTGACATGCATGGAAGATTCAGGGATGAGTAATAACAAAAATTTTATCAACCACAATCAGAGGAGTAACAAACACATTTCGGCTGCATTGTTATATAATAGCCATGTACATCACAAGGAAAGAGGGGAAGGGGGAACACACAGTTCGCACAAGAATGGTATCGAGATTAATTACATGCAGCAAATTTTCTTCAAGCAGCTTGCGCTTCTCAGATCTGACACCTTCATCATAATATGTAGTCTCTCCATCATACCTAGAATTATAAAATAAAAATAAAACTAAATATAGAGAAGCATCCAGCAAAACAAAATAAAACTTGGAGAGACAGCAAATATCTTAGAGGCCGTTTGATAATCATTAGTATTGGCGGTACTGAAAATGGTGGAAATATTACGGAAGGTAAGAAGTCAAAATTATATCCTGCAGCCTAAAACCGAATAACCTAAATGAAAGGTGCATACTTTGAGATGTAGGTATCAAGGAGTGAACTGAGCACATCGCCAAAGCCAGGATAAGGAGCAGATTGAACGGCCTCTTTCAACTTACTCCACTCCTGTGATAATGCTAAAGCAATTCAAGGCCATCCCACTTCATTTGAAAAACATGGAGAATGTGGAAAATATATGAAAAGCAGGTACCTCATTTTGTGCAAAAGCAACATAATTCTGATCGGCAATCTCTCCACAACGTACAGCTGCCACCATGACCTGCAAAGGAAGAGTTATGGATGTTGCTAACTGGCTTATTTTTAATTTAAAATCATGCATCATATTCACAGTTCTACCATGTGGCCAGGAAGATCAAAATCTTTGTTTTCTTTGATCTTTTCCCATATCTTCTGTGAACTGAGAGAAAATCCAGAAGCAGGAACAGCTGCCGGTCGATCTCCAACTAGTCCCCCAAGTTCATTAGAAGAGAATCTCTGCCTCAAGCAAGCAACCTTAATTGACAAACATATACAGGAAATTTAGAAATAAAAACCGAAATGGGACAATCGATTTCTTTGGGCAGAAAAAAAAAAACTGGAATGGAAAGAAGACAAAAGAGGAGATGGGCATGAACAATATGAGAAAATAATTTGTAAGGTATTCACCAAACTGTGTTTGAAAATACATATGCAAACAATTGAGAGAAACCCTGACACTCTTGCATAGTTATTCTCATTTCCTTCTACGGAAGATCCTCTTATATTCCTTCCCAGACATTGTGACTAACCCTATATGCATGTTCTTTTACATGGTGTTCATAAATGCACAAAAACCACATGCACGTACCTCCTTTTTAAATTCGTCTTCTTTTTCTTCATAACTTGGAAGCGCAACAACCTCAACCTAGCCATTCAATCACACATGACACATTTTCATTGCAATTGATTGATAGTTTTGACAACAAAAGCACCATTAAACTCTTATCTGTAAATATATAAGCATGAGATCTTACATTAAAACATTCACTTAGTGGAGTCTTCTTGTGGGCTTTAGGAAGAGAGTCCCACATCTGCATTAAAGGAGAGAGGGGCTGAAAATACCAATAATTAAACTAAGGCAATGTCAAATAAAGCTCACACAAATTAATCACTTGCCTTCTGAATGTCGTCTTTAAGATCGCGTTCTAAATAATCCACTGGTGTCTACAAACAAAGAAGGGTAACTATACTATCAAAAACTCAACCTAGAGTGGAATGGCCTTATACCAAGAAAGGGAACAATGCAACAGACTCTCAAAAAATGAATAACAAATGCCAAAAGAGTAGAACCAATTACCTTTGTCTTGTCACGAATGACAAACATCAGAGTTGTCTTGCGTGGACTAAACAATCGCATCATCACCTATATATTAGCAAATTGAAGCATAAAGTTAGGTTCTGAAACTCGTAGTAATGATTATTGCAGGAGGTAATTACTAGGTAGGAAATACCTCGACCACGGTTCTTATGAGAGGCTTATTTGCAGCTTGCTCACGACCAATATCATGGCACCACCTATACGAAAATTGCTTGAGAAGATTGATCACAAGGACTGAAGAAATACAAATTCCAAAGAGTCGGTAAAGAGGAGGAGGGGCGAATCTCACAGGTTTATGAGCACTACATCTGCAACAACAAGAGCGAAAAGGGCACTCTGCCTCTCGAATGCTGTATCATCCTGTAAATACAAGACAAATAATAAACGGCAAGCGATTATATACTACTGCATTCTCCACGCCTGCTTAACACTGAGAACATGTTTCACAATTCTGTAGCCTCTACTAAATAACTAAATGCCAAGCGCATATATAGTTCAATTAAGCGTTTTTTGAAGAAAAAAAAAACTTGGGAACAGGAAAATTTGCATGATAAGGTATAAAGTTAAAGTATAGTATCATAAAATTTCACAAATAGGTGGATAATAACAGCAAAGGGGATATAAAAACACCTAGGATTTCATTCTTTTTGGCGTCATGTGATCACCATTTCGTTTTTACTTTTTGAAAACTGAAAACCAAACACTAAAAGCTACTTATTTGACTTTTTCAATATTTGGCAAACTACAAACTGAAATGATTATCAAACAGACCTCTCGATATATATTTAGAAAATTACAGCAATGAACTCATGACAATAAATTCAAGCGTGATCATAAAATTGAAGTTGGATGAAAACCAAGGGTATGCAAACTCCAAGGGATTTAGGATTTAGGTATAGTGATTAGTGATGAAGAAATAGATCATAAAAGTCATAAGAAAATGCACCATATAAGCATTTACAAAAGGTATGTGAGAGGGATTTGCGAATGACTACTTAGAATGAGTCATTTACAAATTTCTACATACATCTGCAATGCTCATTTTGTGCATTTTCTTATTCCTCTTATTCAACTTTTTGTGATCTTTGCCTGAATGCCTTGGAAATAAAATCCCTCACCCAAACACCCTTAAATAGGGTCTCGAATTTACCTCTCCCCGTTCTCTCCCATCTGTACCCTCTATGTCGATAACAAGAGTGAAACGCCCAGTGGTGAGACATTTTGCAATCCAAATACCTTTTGTTGTTTGAAACCTAGAAAAAAAAAACTTTACCACCTCACGATATGTACAACTAATTAATGTTAGTGATCATTGTCAAAGTTTTCTTGTGCTGAAACTTGCCTTCCCATACGATGGTCCATCTCTTTGAAGTTGGTGTCGAATAAATGGTTTAGCAGTGTGCTCTTTCCTGGCCAGATCATAATATTAAAGGAAAACAAACAAACATAATCAGAGATGTAAACATTCAGATATCATATGCCATCTCACTATTGTAACAAGGGAAAAAAATTATAGATGCAAAATCTCTCTGTTGGAAAAAAATAAAATCAAACTTTGCAGGACGAGGAAAATACAAGCATGAAATCCTTACAATGGTAAAGTAGAGAGCTGAATTATATATCCATAGCAGATGACAAAAGAAAAAGTATTCCATAGGAATTTATCTGATATTTATATCCATGCCTTTCTATACTTAGTAAGTAGCCTGGAAATAAGTTGAGCTCTTGTATGACGGCGTAAGTTCGAACCCCATCGTAGCTAATATAATATCTAAATCAATAAAATGTATAATTTAAGCGTTTGAATCTATTTGCTGTTTCAGTTTTTAGGTTTAATTTTTTTATAAACAAAAAACTTGTTAATTTTTTCAAAAGAGTAGCTTTCACTTTTCGGTCTTCATCTTCTTGAAAACTGGAAATAGAAAACAAATTTTTGCTTTTAGTTTTCAGAAAAATTGAAAACAAAAATAAAAAACTAAACAACAAAATAGTTATTAAATGGAAATTCATCCATTCCAAACCCTCAAGATGGGAGGATAGAAGGGATAACTTTCCTTGATATATATCCAATCCCCTCAAATTAAAAAGTCATGCATTCCATTCCAAAAAGATTTTATAGGCAGGCCGTAGTAATTTGTAATTAAACCCTTCTCCATCCCATCTGATTAAGCTTCAAAACGTGTAGCAGATAATTCAAAAACATTCACCTGGAGTGTAATTACAATTTGATAATCTAAGAAGACAAATGCAGAATCCATACCACTACTTTGAGGGCCGATAATGGCGACAGCAGTATAACAAGTTCCATGCTGGGCAAAATTAGTTGACCTGACAAAACTTGCAACTCCAGCTTCATTGAATCTTCCGTCACCATCAACCATCTGTGTAGAGTAGCAGCAGCCACCACCAGTCGCACCACCGCTCGCGGTCCACCTCGGCGCATGATAACATACTACTGAAATGAGTTAGCCAAGACATATGAGGAGCATTAGGAGAAAGAAACAACACAAGCCATGGATTCCAATCTATCCCTCTACACAAGCAGTGAGGTCAACGTCTGATCAGACACCAAACCAAAACTAATTTTAAACGATCGTTATTTCATATATATTTGTTTTCTTGTTCAAATTGTGGCTTAGGTTTATTCGTCCCAGTCTTGAATAGATAATTTCCAAATATGACACGCAACAGACACGGAAGACTCTTCTGCTTTCGGATCCTATACAGGCCCATTTTTGGTAGACCCGAATACAGGGCTGTCTTGCACGTGTCAGCTACGTGGTGGTCCACCGTGCCCAAGAATTTCTCAAACTCCGTCACCGCACCGTGGCAATCAAAAAGTAAATAAATAATATTATTATTATTATTAAATATAATAATTATGAATAATACGAAAATGGCGATCACCGGTGCCCTACGATCATCTTTAAACGCACTGGTCTCCTATCGGATGGCAAGTCCGTTCAATTCGATCGCAGATGCCTTTTTTTTAAACGCAATGGCCCAAAAAAACTCGCCAAATTCGAGAAGCTCGCCGTCACTGAGTTCACCCTTCGACTTCCCATCACCAAACTCGCCGTGCGTGGCGGAGTTCACGACAACCCATCCCCATGCTTGTCGAACTCGCCATCGCCGAGTTCAACCACCGCTAAGTTCGTTGTCAAGCTCGCCGTCACTGAGTTCACCCTTCGACTTCCCATCACCAAACTCGCCGTGCGCGGCGGAGTTCACGACAACCCATCCCCATGCTTGTCGAACTCGCCATCGCCGAGTTCAACCACCGCTAAGTTCGTTGTCAAGCTCGCCGTCACTGAGTTCACCCTTCGACTTCCCATCACCAAACTCGCCGTGCGCGGCGGAGTTCACGACAACCCATCCCCATGCTTGTCGAACTCGCCATCGCCGAGCTCAACCACCGCTAAGTTCGTTGTCAAGCTCGCCGTCACTGAGTTCACCCTTCGACTTCCCATCACCAAACTCGCCGCGCGTGGCGGAGTTCACGACAACCCATCCCCATGCTTGTCGAACTCGCCATCGCCGAGTTCAACCATCGCTAAGTTCGTTGTCAAGCTCGCCGTCTTAGAGTTCACGGGCCCTTTTCCGGCGAGCTTTCATCGCCAAGTTCATCGTCCCAGATATAAGCAGCCCCGTCCCATTTCCAAGTTTGTCGTCCCACATATAACCGGCCCCGTTTCGGACGAGATTCCATCGCCAGGTTCGTCGTCGAACTCCCCATCGCCTAGTTCTCCCTGGTTGCTGACGTCCCATTGCCAAGATCGCTGGGTCGCCGAACTCGCCACCCAACTCGCCCAGTAATGCAATGCGCACATGATATATGAGAGAAAACTAATTTCTTACAAAGAAATAAGTGAACGGCCAATGCATGGTGTAGGATGGTAACTCATAGCTTCTACTAATCTACATATATAGCGTGGAATCAAGTTAAGACTTACCATCTCCAATGTTTTCATCGGCATCGGCAGGTTCATGAAATTTCACACTTTCCGGCGGAGCACTAGCAGCTTCCATGGCGGCGATTTACAGCGTGCTTTGACCAAGAGTGTCTCAAACCTCACACAATCGCAGGGAAGAGGTAAGAAGAGGGAAGACGTAAGGCTGTGTTGTGTGTTGTAATGTATTCTGTCAAGAGGAAATGAAAAGTGTATTCTCAAGAGGAAATAAAAATTGTATTCTCAATAGGAAATGAAAAGTAGGAGCCTAGGAGGCTTCGGCTGTGTTGGAATGTATACTGTCGATAGGAAATGAAAAAGTATATTCCTGCAAGAGGAAATTAAAAGTAGGTGATCAAATATTTAATCAATAAAAATAGATTGGGCAATTTTTGCAGTTGACACCTGGACTTCATATTTGACATTTTCGGTTTTGTTTTCCGTTAAAACCCCCGTACTTCCACGTGATTTGAGAAATTTAAAAAGAAAAGAAGTCCAGGTGGCAACTGCAAAAATTGTTTTGTTAGAGTGGTGGTAGTACAAGTTTGCAATTGCATACATGCAAATTTTCCATAAAAGTAGACTGAGACGTCATGCTGATAATGATCTTTGTTTTTTTTTTTCCCCAAATATAAATGATCTTTCTTGCTTGCCTAACAAGTCAACCAAACCAGTGAGGTTGAATATAAATATTCAGCGAGTCAGCTTCATTTTGTTCAAGTTTTGTGCATTCTCAACTTTACAAATTGTTATTCACAAATCCTTTTTATTTTCACACACTTTTTTAATTTTCAATTATCGGATCAAATAAATTGAAGAAGATAAAGACAAAAAATTAACAAAGAGTGTGAAAAGTAAAAATAAAAAAAATTGTAGATAGCACATCTCTACAAGTATTGCATCTAGCTATTTAAGAAATCATTGACACACTGGAGCATTTAATGACTCAATAAATATTTTGCTTAAATTTAGTGTTAATTGGTTTTGGTTTTTGAAGCTTGTTCCATTATGAATTGAAATTAAGCTCTCAAGCTACCCAAACTAAGGAGCTTTTGCTCAAACAACAAGCTTAGGCTTCGCCAAAAGACTATCTCAAATAGGACTGAAATCCGAGTTCACGCTTTGCTTTTAAAATTTTGCAAACTCCTTTTGTTTTCGTCTCTTATATACTTTAATTTAATTTATTCACGCGTTGCTTCCAAAATTTTGCACACTCCTTTTGTTTTCCTCTTCCTTTAATTTAATTATTCAAGTTCGACTTCCGGCCGCAATAATTAATTCAAGTTACGCTTCCTGTCGCAATAGTTTACTTCCGTTCGCAATAATTAATTCAATTTTGTGACCGAGCAATCTGAATATGGAAACCAAGCACAAAAGCCGTGGTACCGCTGATTGACACCTTTATTCATCTCAACAGTGAAAATTTCCTCTTCCGTGCATCCTTGTTTTATGGTTGTCCTTAGAGCACTTCCACACTTATAAAGCCCCTGGCCCATGAGCAATTCAATTCTCCCCAAATAAACATCTGTATCATAATATATTTTACTGAACTAGTGTACCGAAATATCCATATCTAAATATATTGTAATAAATTAGTGGCACATTAGAAAATATGCAAAAAGATAAGTGTAACGAAAAATCCATATCTAAACATATTACACTAAACTAGTGTATTGAAATGTCTGTACCTATATATATTGTAATGAATGAGTGGCACCTAAGAAAATGGGTAATGCTAAGGAGTTCACAACAACCCGTCCCATGCTTGTCAACTCACCGTCGCCGAGTTCAACCGTCGCCAAGTTCGTTGTCAAGCTCCCAGGCGCAGAGTTCACCGACCCTTTTCCGACGAGCTTTCATAGCCAAGTTCGTCGTCGAACTCCCCATCGCCTTGTTCCCCCCGTCGCGGATGTCCCATTGCCAAGTTCGCCGGGTCGCCGAACTCGCCACCCAACTCGCCTATTAACGCAATGCCCATGCACATGATATATGAGAGAGAACTAATTTCTTACAAAGAAATAAGTGAACGTCCAATGCATGGTGTATGATGGTAATGCATAGCTTCTGCTAATCTACATATATCTGCACAAATATAGCGTGGAATCAAGTTAAGACTTACCATCTCCAATGTTTTCATCAGCATCAAGTTCATGAAACTTCACACTCTCTGGCGGAGTGACTAGCAGCTCGCATGGCAGCGATTTAAAGCGTGCTTTGACCAAGAGTGTCTCAAACCCCACACAGTCGCTCGTTGTCAGATGCAAACTGTTAAGCAAAAAGAAGAAATGATGTTTGCTGCTGTGTTGCATTTTGCTTATTCTTTGGGGGAAATCCGCTTCTTCACTCCCAATATAAGTATCTTCTTATTATATTTTTTGTTTGTTGATTAATGTTTGTGTTATGATGTAGCATTACAGCTCAAACACACGTATACATAGTAGTGATAATAATTTTGAGAGCAAGGACGGAGCTAGAAATTTTTTTGACTGGGGGCGTCCTAAAACAACCAAGTAAAATAATGGGTGTTAAGTTGTTGAGGGCCAGGTACAATGAAAAATCTCTAAATTAGAAAGTTAAATTGTAATGCCACAAACGAATGGATGAAGTAAATTCATATAAAATACTTTGCAGAGTAAATTTTTTATATCAAGTTATGATACTTCATCGGTTTAATTATCCAATCTATTTAAGAAAACCTCCAGTTCAATTGAGTTTGATTTAGGTTAGAAAACGTGGAATATTCGAAACCAAAATCAAAATTTTAATTGTTGTTTTAATTGTCATGACAATTTTTTTCACCACCCAAAAATCTGAGTGGGGGCGGATGCCCCCTCTGGGCCTTAGGTAGCTCCGCCCTTGTTTGAGAGTATGGCTAGCTAGCTAAGGTGTTGTTATAATGTTTGTGTTATGATGTAGAATTATAGATCAAACACACGTATATAGTAGTGATTATAATATTCAATAAATACATGTTTGTGTAATTATCTCTTTCTACTTTGGTTGAATATTTGGGTCACACGGTTCAAAGAGTTCCACGAAAATTTATCATATATAGCCAAAATTTAACCTTCAATTTTATAAATGTAGTTTTATAAAATAAAATAAAAAAGCTGTCAATTATGGCAAAAAAAACATGAAAAGACCTAAATGCCTTAAAAATTGATATACAATTACATTACTGGAATAAACTGACTTGAGTTATCAAAAATCTCACAATCGAAACCCCCTTTGCCTCCTCCACCCACTGTGTGACAGCCCGTCCTGAATTTCTAATTCTCGATAATGTGAATTGACAATTTTACCCTTGAGCGCTGGGGGTGCATTGTTTTTTTTTTTAAAACTAAAATCATGGTCCAATTGCACAATTTCCTAAACATTGGGGGACCAATGAGAACTAGGGAAGATATTATTTTGATTGGTGGCTTTTAGACCACACATCCATCATCTCTCATCACTCCCATGTCACTCTCTCTCTAATCTCAGATTCACTCTCTCTCTATCTCTCGAAATCTCACTCTCTCTTCCCTCACTTACAGACATCACTCAAACTCACCCTAAACTTCACAGATCAAACTCGTACTTGGTCCCATTGTCTTCATCTCGTCACCACGACTCCATCCGTACTGGTTACATGTGAGATTTACATCATTTTCACGTCGAACTCCTAACCTCCAAGATACGTACTGTTCATGCAATTATAATTGGTTGTGTTTTTGAAAATTTTAAGCTCACAGGGAGCTTTAGGAGGTTCCTACGAAGCTCGGGGACATTCGTTTGATGATTTTGGACGTCAGAGTGTCGAGAACGGAGTTGTCGAAGTTTGGCCGGAGTTGGTGAGATTTTCCCGGCGAGATCCCATGATTATTGAGGCTTAAAAGAGGTATATTTGTGTTCTACTCTTCAAATGCTTCAATTTGACATAAAATCGTGAAAAATGGTTAAGTTTTGACGGAGATATGAAATTTCGAAGTTTTTCTAGATTCCGGCGCCGACGACGGTCGCCGAAGTCCTGAGGTAAGAGATGACGGCATATTCCTTTAGAGTTGAAGGAATATGCTAACACCATCAGTCAAATTTGACAATTACCGTTGGGTTTTAACGGAATATTCCGAGGAATATTCCTGACGCTGTTTGTGGTCCGTTACACGTGCCAGGCATGTGGCCGCGCGTGGAGGCCGGAAATTTTTTTCTAAAAATATCACGATGTTCGTGACGTCGAGTAGGTCACGTTGGTATATTTGAATACCAAAATTGAGTTATGTATGAGAAGTTATTTCTGTAGTTCCGTATATATGCTTAAATAATGTTATTTCAGTAAATTCTCATATAGGTGAGTCGTATCCCGAGGACGATCGTAGCCAGGCTAGGTGTGGGGGCTACGACCCGGCTACTTATTAGTGAGTGGGCAGTTGTTTTCCGTATATACCTATATATATTGTTATTTTCCCAGAAAATGAAATTGAATGTTTAAATGATTTGAAATGCCATGCAAAGTATCTATTTATTTTAATGATGCATTAGTGACTGCATATATTTATGATTAGTGCTGCGGACGCTCAGGTAAGTGTCATGTGAGTTTTATACTGTTTATGATGAGAGTGATGTGATGTGATTAGAGCTCATATACCTGCACCTTGATATTAGTGCTCCCGCCCAGAGTTAGGGGCATAGTCTTTCACGTGATGTTCACCTCCCAAACCGCATGCTCGCCTTCGATCCAAGTTAGGTGCACAGTCCTGTCATATAGACCACTATAAGTGGGTTTGACTCGTAGGTGACCCGCGAATCCTTCGCACAGTCTTCACGTGATTGTAGCACTAGAGTATCGTTGGTGGCTAACGAGGATCGTTCGGCAGTTCTGACAGACTTCTCATTATGTACGACACCCTTTGGTGTTATTCGAATTTATTATTTTATGTTTGACTGCATTGACTTAGTATGCTCTGAATTTGTATAAGCACTATAACTTCGCACTCTAGCGCACTATCTTCTTAGGTTGCTAGTGGCCTGGTTTAAATTCGTTCGTATTCTTCTTATGAATCTTGCTTCCACACTGTGCACAGGGCTACGTCACGTTCACGTGACGGCCAGCATGCCCCACTTTCAGGTCGGGGTGTGTCACACCGCCGCAACCCCTCCCCTTGTGTACATCCCTTCTTCCTTCTTATGGCGTAATGCACAATTTATTTTTAAAAAAATCAAGGGAAGCAAAGTTAAAGGAGGGTGGAGCATTATTTGTAGGAGACAACGGTAGTCATCCATCATCTAATAATCACAAACCTCTATCTTTTGTTAAAAGTCATCAAAATTGTATGTCAAAAAAATCCAACTGCAAAAAAAAAAAAAAAACATTTTCATTGATTGGAGAGGTGGAGATGAGGCAGTGATTGATAAACAAAAAAATAATTCAGTTTTTGATGAACACACACATATATATAATTGTTTGGAGGAGGTGGGGATGAAGCCCTGATGGGTGGATAATATGGTCAAACATCAATTTTTCTTGCATGTGAAAAACTATACTTTAATTTTAAGGTTTGGACTTTCAGGGTTGTATTGTTTTTAACTTGGATGGTATTAAAGTATATTGAAGTCTGATTTTAGTTATATTTGAAAGTTTATATAAAAACTGAATTTTATAAAATTAGAGTCTTAATTTTCGTCATTTATGATAAATACTCGAGTTTCAACGAGTCAGTTCAATTTTTGTGCATTCTCAACTTTACTAATGTTGCATCTTTTTAAGAAATCATTGACACATCGGAGCAGTTTGATGACTCAATAAATATTTTGCTTAAATTTACTATTAACTGGTTTTGGTTTTCATCAGCGAGCATATGATTGTGAAGGGTGTTATCTGCTTTAGTTTAAAAAAGATGTAGTGTATTTAGGAATGCTCATGACTATTTGTATGAAATTTCATTAATAACCCAAACACTTGAATGGGCTCATCCCTTTGTATGGGTAGGTAGTATTTGAATCATTCCATTCAATAGGCTGTCAAAATCTCATTCTTTTGTTCTTGGTTCTCTACACTTGATTGTTTAATTGGGAGGCAGATTCTCTGCCTTCCCACTTTCCATGCACTCTCATCATCTTCTCCTATTTTGTACGGTCACGGTTAAGTTATGTCAATATTTTATATTAATTTTTTATATAGATAATAAGACAAAAAATAATAATAATATTAAATATTTATGTGGTTTAACCGTGATCGTACAAATAAGAGATGATGAGAGTGTATGAAAAGTAAAAGAACGGAGAACCTGTCTCTACAGAGTACGTGTCTCAAACCTTACACAGTCGCTCATTGTCAGATGGAAAGTATTAAGAAAAAGAATAAAAAATCAGGCATGTCAGCTATATACAATATGTATATTTAACATATATGTTTCAACTTCGACGCCAAAATGTCAAAAACAAGCTTTTATAATTTCTTTTTAGTGATAAGCGGTATAATATTTTTTTTTGGTAAAAAGCGGTATAATATTAATACAGATAATTTTAACTAAAAACTTCCGATACTGTTTACTTTAACGAAAAGCTACATTTTTACACTAAAAAGTCAATCTTAGTACTATTTACTTTACCCTTTATTTTGTCATTATCGTTAAAACTCAAAGTTTTCAAACCCTTTTCATTAGTTTTCTTATTAATATATTATAAATGATTCCTTCCAGATAGAATTCCCACATATCAGCCGTTTATCGTGTATCGTGCGATTAGTTTTCGTCATGTATTATTTGTGTTTAATTTAAAAATAATAAAAATCAAATAATTTTTACCTTACGATACACGATGAATGGTTAATATGTGTGAATCTCTAAAATCCCACGTAACTAATATATGTATCAACTTTCCAGCCAAGATCGAATAATGGAAGGGAATCAATTTCCTAATATATGTATCAACTTTTCAGCCATCCTTTTCCTAATACATTATATATGCATGAACTTTGCAGCCAAAAACCGATCTTTTATCATTTTTAATTGATAAAAAGGACTACGTTGAGTATGAGTGGCTTGCGAGCGAGGCACTGCGTTTTGTCTTTTTTATCAGGTAAACTAAATCAAATGGACTACGTTGAATATGAGTGCGTTGCGAGAGGCACTGTGTGCTGTCTTTTATATGATCTTCACATCTCAGTCGTTTATCGTGTATCGTACGGTTAGTTTTCATCAAGTACTATTTGTGTTTAATTTAAAATAATAAAAGACAAATAATTTCTGATTGTACGATAGACGATGAACGGCTGAGATGTGGAGATCTCTAGAATCCCCCCATAATAGAAGGGAATCCTTTTCCTAATATATGTATCCAACTTTGAAGCCAAAAACCGATCTTTTATTGTTTCCAAAAAAAAAAAAAACCGATCTTTTATAACTTTTAGGGTAAAGGACAGTCAAGGTCTAAAATATCCATAATATTCCGATATTTCCATCGAAATTTCCGTGTTTTTGGACTACCGATATTTCCGATGTCATCGATATTTCCATTGAAATTTCCGTATTTTTTAAATTTCTATATTTAAAAAAAACACTAAGGGGATGATTCGAACCCCTCCCATTTTACTCCTTCAACACCTTGACCACTATATCACTTATGTTTTTGTGAAAATATGCTAAAATATTTACATATTTTCTACACTCACAATGTTTACCAGCTTGCTATATAATCAACTTAAATCAGTTAAATCCATCATGCAATGCATTTCCTTCCAATTTTTTGTGATAAACTAATAGATAATTGACTAAATAAACATCCTGCAAAGTTTCAATAAAAATTTCCAAGTTTTTCTTACAATTTCCATGATTTTTTTCAATTTTTATTCAATTTTTATCGATATCGATAATATCCCGATATTTCCATCGAAATTTCCGTGTTTTTGGACTACCGATATTTCCGATATCATCGATATTTTAGACCTTGAGGACAGTTTACTACCCTCATGTTTGGTGGTTTTCAACATTTAGTACATCAAGTTTTTTTCATCCCAGAGTCGTACCTAAAGTGTAAATTTTGGGACAGTCTCATACATCCGTTAGTCAAACTGTTAGTTCTCCTATTAAGTGATGACGTGGCGCCCTGATTGGGCGCCACGTGTCATTAAACATATTTAAATAAAAATAATATTAAAAAAAACCGAACCCAGAAAAGAAAAGGAAAAAGAAGGAAGAAGAAGGAGGAGGAGGAGGAGGAGAGGAAGGAGAAGGAGAAAAAGGAGGAGGAAGAAAGAAAAAAAATCTGGGATCTGGGTGGGTGCGCAGGGGGAGAAGAAGAAGGAGGAAGAAGAAGGAAGAAGAAGAAGGAGGAGGAGGAAGAAAAGAAAAGAAAAAAAAATCTGGGATCTGGGCGGGTGCGCAGGGGGGTGAAGAAGGAGGAGGAGGAAGAAAAAAAATATATCTGGGATCTGGGTGGGTGCGCGAGGGGGGGAGAGAAGAAGGAGAAGGGAGGAGGAAGACTAGGATTTGGGCAGGTGCGCCGGGGGGGAGGAGAAGGGAGGAGGAAGAAGAAGGAAGAAGGAGGAGGAGGAAAAAAGAAATGAAAAGAGAGAAACCGAATCCATAAGAAGAAGAAGAAAAAAAAAAATTTAATATTATTTTTATTTTAATAATAATTTTTTAAATATTTTTTAATATTATTTTTATTTAAATAAAATTTTTAATATTATTTTAATATTATTTTTATTTAAATAATTATTTAAATATTTTTAATGGCACGTGGCGCCCAATCAGAGCGCCACGTCATCACTTAACGGGAGAACTAACTGTTTGACTAACGAATGTATGAGACTGTCCCAAAATTTACAGTTTAGGTATGACTCGGAATGAAAAAAAATTGATGTACTAAATGTTGAAAACCACTAAATATTAAGGTAAAAAAATGAGATATGTCCTAATTTTTAATTGATAAAATGGACTACGTTGAGTATGAGTGGCTTGAGAACAAGGCACTGCGTGATAAAAGCTTTTTCCTAATATATGTATCCAACTTTGAAGCCAAAAACCTATCTTTTATAATTTTTATAATTTTTAACGGTAATTTTAACTCTGATTTTAATGATTTTTTACAGCTACACTCCTTGACCCTATATGAATACAATGAATGAATTCGATCTTTAATTTAAAATATTTACACAAGTGGATACCACAAAATCTTATGTTATACTTAATGAAAGTATAAATAAATTCTTAAGTGTTAGTTAATTTATTGTTTTGATGGGATACAAATTCTCCGAAACTAATTTCAACAATCACAACCATCAAACTTTTTTGTATATGTTTCGAGATCACATCAGCAAAAAATCACAAAAAACAAACATTCAGAGATCAAGTAACGGGACAAAACTTTTCAACGGTTATAAACGAAAAATCACAATTTAACGGTTATTTTAACTCTGATTTTGATGATTTTTTGCAGCTACACTCCTTGACCCTATATGAATACAATGAATGAATTCGATCTTCAATTTAAAATATTTACACAAGTGGATACCACAAAATCTTATGTTATACTTAATGAAAGTATAAATAAACTCTTAAGTGTTAGTCAATCTATCGTTTTGATGGGATACGAATTCTCCGAAACTAATTTCAACGATCACAACCATCAAACTTGTTTGTATATGTTTCGAGATCACATCAGCAAAAAATCACAAAAAACAAACATTCAGAGATCAAGTAACGGGACAAAGCTTTTCGACGGTTATAAATAAAAAATCACGATTTAACGGTTATTTTAACTCTGATTTTGATGATTTTTTACAGATACACTCATTGACCCTATATGAATACAATGAATGAATTCGATCTTCAATTTAAAATATTTACACTAGTGGATACCACAAAATCTTATAGTATACTTAATGAAAGTATAAATAAACTCTTAAGTGTTAGTTAATCTATCGTTTTGATGGGATACGAATTCTCCGAAAATAATTTCAACGATCACAACCGTCAAACTTGTTTGTATATGTTTCAAGATCACATCAGCAAAAAATCACAAAAAACAAACATTCAGAGATCAAGTAACGGGACAAAGCTTTTCGACGGTTATAAACAAAAAATCACGATTTAACGGTTATTTTAACTCCGATTTTGATGATTTTTTACAGATACACTCCTTGACCCTATATGAATACAATGTATTAATTCGATCTTCAATTTAAAATATTTACACAAGTGGATACCACAAAATCTTATGTTATACTTAATGAAAGTATAAATAAACTCTTAAGTGTTAGTCAATCTATCGTTTTGATGGGATACGAATTCTCCGAAACTAATTTCAACGATCACAACCATCAAACTTGTTTGTATATGTTTCGAGATCATAGCAGCAAAAAATCACAAAAAAAAAACATTCAGATATCAAGTAACGGGACAAAGCTTTTCGACGGTTATAAACAAAAAATCACGATTTAACGGTTATTTTAACTCCAATTTTGATGATTTTTTACAGATACACTCTTTGACTCTATATGAATACAATGAATGAATTCGATCTTCAATTTAAAATATTTACACAAGTGGATACCACAAAATCTTATGTTATACTTAATGAAAGTATAAATAAACTCTTAAGTGTTAGTCAATCTATCGTTTTGATGGGATACGAATTATCCGAAACTAATTTCAACGATCACAACCGTCAAACTTGTTCGTATATGTTTCGAGGTCACATCAGCAAAAAATCACAAAAAACAAACATTCAGAGATCAAGTAATGAGACAAAGCTTTTCGACGGTTATAAATAAAAAATCACGATTTAACGGTTATTTTAACTCTGATTTTGATGATTTTTTACAGATACACTCCTTGACCCTATATGAATACAATGAATGAATTCGATCTTCAATTTAAAATATTTACACTAGTGGATGTGGATATCACAAAATTTTATGTTATATACTTAATAAAAGTATTATTTTCGGGTGTAGATGTAATACTTAAACGACAAATGTTTTAATGTTTTGAAGTAATATTTATGTGGCAATGTGTGGTATGTGCAATTTTTTTTTTTAAATCTTATTAATTTTTCACTAAAAAAAACATTATTCATGAGATTTGGAGGGTTTTAAAAATCTAAACGACCATGTAACGATTGTCTAAGGGTAGAGGATGCAATCATGATCATTTATATAGGGGTGTGCTATCCACACACCCCATTTTACTTCTTACACACCCCTTGTTAATTTCTATTTGTTGATTTTCTTCAATTCATCCGATCCGACGGTCGAAAATTAGAAGGGTGTGTGAAAAGTAAAATGGGGTGTGTGAATATCACACCCCTTTATTTATGCTTTCACATTTTTCAGACTTATACATTAGTGATTATGAATTTTATTTATTTTGAACTACCTTAAAAATACTTGAGGGTTTGTATAGTCTCATGTACGCACCTTTAAAGCATAGATGATGCGATTAAGAGTGCTTGCATATTTTTTTCACATTTTTTGCACTTGTAAATTAATTATTTTAAATATTTAAATGTATTTGGTATTTTTTAAATTACTTGATGTTTTTATTTTTAATGTGTTTTATAATTTTTTAATCTCACTCTTTGCTCATAATATTTTATAAAATAAATAAATAAAACTTAAATTTTTAAAATTTATTTAGAATAATAATACAATAATAATTAATGAACAATATATATATATATATATATATATATATATATATATCCACTATATTTATTGTATTTTATGGTAAGTTTTTTTTAGTAATTAAAAAAAATTAAAATCATCAAAATAACTTTTTCCTTTTCGTGTCAAAACAGGTTACCTGCGTGTCACTCTCGTGTAAACCTGTTAAGGACCCGTTATTAACGGGTTCTTAACAGGTTACCCAATAATGACCCGATTAGTTATCGTGTCGACCCGAAAATCCGTTATTTTCGTGTCGTGTCATCGTGTCGTGTCAGAAACTGCCAGATCTACATGTAGTAAGACAAAATATGGGTCAAAGGATCACAACCGGTATATGGTGGCAATGTAATTGAAGGGCATGTATGCAAATATCCATTGGTTGTTGCTGTATCTAGATAACGTAGGTGAAGGTCGTACAGGTACGCTTTAAATTTAGTACCATAATTTTTGTGTCCACCAAATGTTTGATAAAATATCTATTTGGCATATCTTGGCAGGACACATAGACATCCCTTTGACAATATGTGTCAACACCACTCAATAGCGGGTCGTTAGCAATTGTACTCGATAAAACTCATCAAGGATTCTCAACACTACTCTGGAAATGTTTACATCCTCAATGCACGGCGGAGCTACACTCACGGCTACAATGGGTTGTAGCCTAGGGAGGATTTTAACAAACTGCTGCTATAATAGCTTATATATGAGCTTGTTATTGCTTATTGTAGGATAATAGCCCACCCAAATTCTGCCAAAACTACTAGTTAATGTGTTTCTTAATTTATAAATAATACTTTTATTACCTTATATATTATTTTATTATTTTTAGACTAAAAGTAAAAATGATAAATTAATACATAATTGGATTTCTCCTATTTCCCATGCTTTTTACCCTTTTTGTTCAAAACAAAAATATTAAACTCTCTACCCTAAGAAAAGAAAAACTATGAATCACCATCAAATTATTTTCTAATGAAATTCAACACTAGGTATGTTCTTCATCTCTTCATTTAACTTATTTCTTGATTCAATTGTTAGGTTAATTTGTTTTTTAGTCCTTGAATTTGTCTATTAGGGTTGAAGATTATGGGAATAGTCCATGTTTCATGGTTCTTGTATTTGTAACTAATAAAAAGGACTCGACGACAATATTGATTCTAATAATAACAAAAGATTTCAATTTCATTATAGATATCTATGGCACAACTTGAATTGGTATCCCCTAACCTTTTTTCCTTTTGGGTACTTGTTATCAACAAAAGTGAGAATATTTGTTCTCTTTCAATTGTTTTTTTGTATGCATGTTTTATTTGTGTAAAAATTAGTTGGAAACTAATTAATAAACTTGTTTGGATTAGTACTTCATGTTCTTACTTTTATGTAGATTACTATATAATTGTATGTAGGAAAAAAAATCATAAGATTACATGCTAATAATTTTAGTTAGCCCACTCAAGAAAAATTTTCTGGCTCCGCTATTGCCTCAATAGGCTCCTAAAATACTGGATCAAATGCCTCACTGAAATTTTTTTGCTGCATGCGCTGTTGTCGCCTAAAAAATCTTTTTACACTAAGAGCTCTGAGTATAATCCTAAATCCGTCACTAGTTATACTTGTTTATAATCTGAAGAAAGCTATGTCTCAAAAGCGTTACTAACTTTACTAGTTACCACGGAGGCACCACTGGTGGTGGCTAGTTAATTGAAGGGCCTATAAGCAAATATGTATTAGTTGTGGCCTGCAACTAAAATGAAATTTTCCAAATGAAAACAAACCTTGCACTCAGGTGCTCCGGAGAGCAGAGGAGCAAAACCCCAAAACCCCGATTTTCTGGTAGTAACTAGAAAGCGATCGAATCCATCAACAGTTAATTACTGGCCAAGAACAACTACTGCATTTGTTTTCTGCCTAATTGTATTTGGTCGATCCAATTATGCTTAATTCTTGCTGTAAATATTGCAAGTGCTTCCAAGTTGTAGAGTTGTTGGCGGTTCAGTGGCCCATTTGCGATTTTTCCAAAAAGAAGCTATTTTTACCAGACCCAATTCATCGAAATAATCATTAGTATCTGAAAAAAATGAACCAGAAGAGAAAGGACGCTCCTTTACAGTTTCATACCTTATAAACTCATGTGAGTTGTCTTCAGAACTCGCTCTCTGTGCGTCCAAGAAGGTACATTTTGATACCCCGGAAGGACCCAACTCAGTTCTTAATCTCCTCAAAGCCCATGGGTTAAACGAAACCGACATTTCCAGTGCTGCTCTCAGCCAATGCTTCGAAGACCCTTCTGCCTAAACTAGAGTTTCTCGGTTCCATTGGCCTTTCAGGCACTGACCTTGCCCGAGTCTTCTGGTGCAACCCGGATTTAATATTGCAATGAAACTTAGAGACAAGTATGATATCATCAACATCAAGAGCAAAAAGGTTGCTCGTTTCTTTAGGAGCTTTCAGTGGGTAACGCCGTCCAAAGCGCTAAAAGCAATATTGCTCCCAATGTTTCAGTTCTGAGAGCTCTTCAAGCGCCAGAAGCCTCAATCTCTTTGTAAAGAAGGTCATGAGTCTGGGAGTTCGCCCTTCGTGGTGATTAGAACTAACAACTTTTTCTTGGATTGGTTTGGAATCAAGTATCAAGAGCAAATACCTGAATTAATGATCCTCTATCAAGGGAAAATGGTCTTGCGTGAACCAATTGTAAGACGAATGATCTTAATTTTGTTCTTAATGTGATGATTAACAGGATCAAATCTTTCCCACTTTGAACATTACATTAGAACTTTTATCTATACATGTATCTGTCTATATATATATATATATAGAGAGAGAGAGAGAGAGAGAGAGAGAGAGAGAGAGAGAGAGAGACGGACATACACACACACACCACGCCACAACATATGTGTATTCAATGTCAAGTTTTTTGTTTATGATTTGAAAAGGGGTCAATCCTTGGTGTTCTGTTCTCAGTCCTATTATCTAAAGTTTGACAAATCCTTTTAGTGATTCTTGAAGCTAAGAAGTTTTAGAAAATGTTGACAAGGCCTTGAGCATGGGGTTTAGACCTTTGTCTGCGCCATTCATGAAAGCGCTACATGTGATGTTGATGATGGGTGCATCAAAATGGGGGAAATGGGAGGAATTTTATAGGAAGTGCAGTTGGACTGAAGATGATTTCTTCTTGGCGTTTAGAAGGGATCCCTTGTTCATGCAGCCTCGGAGAAGAACTTTGCAAGTAAAATGAATTTTCTTGTGAACAAAATGGGTTGGAAACGTGCAGCTGCAGAAGACACTGGAAATTCAGGTGATCGATCTCATACTTAATACAAGTGGATCATTCCTAGGTGCTCAGTTATTAGAGTCCTACTGTTGTAGTGCTTATTAATGAAGGAAAATTTTCTTTACGAACAGTAAGGAGTACTTCCTCTATTAGGTTTAGATATCAAGACCAAGTACCGGAGTAGTTGAGAAAGTTTGACGGGAAAATGGATCTTGCAGAACTCAGCTTAGATTATGAGCAAAGAGGGGGAGTTAAACAATTGCAGGATGAAGTGTCTTAAGTTTTCTTCATTTGATGATTAAGCGGATCGTAAAAATCACTTTCATTGTAAGTTCTGCTGCCACAAAATAGTTAAATCTTGCTCTACTTTGAACATTACAACCGTCATTTCTTTTACTTTGTTCGGTCTTGTAAATTGTGATTTGTGAACGGCTAGGCACACAAAAAAGTAGTTTGAAGGTGACACAGAAGTTAATTTCTTATGGCATTCACATTATACCCTGAGGTTTTATATGTATTCAAACGTCGCTGTTCCAAGAGATTCATACTTAAACGAAAAATTATATCTGCAATTTGAACTCAGTTTATTCAGAATTATATGGTAGTTTCTTCTTACAATTGCTGGGTCTATATCCTATCAGACACTTACTTGTTTATATCCTATAGTCACAGTTTTTATCTTTTGTTTCTGCTATCATCAACTTGAAATATATTCCAAGGTGTTCTGTTATTAGAGTTCTGCTATTGACATATAAAACTTGCTCTTATCGATTAACTGCGGGATATCTATCTGGGACGAAGATGGGATGAAGTCGATTTGGAGTTTTGATAACCTGATCGAAACACCAAGAATAGGGTCCAGATGCAATTCGATATGATCTAAATGTGTTCAGATGTGGTTTAGATAAGTTTGGATATTGAGTTGTGTCTTGATTTGTTTTGGATGTGTCTACGGACTAGAACAACATATCTGGATCGCAACAGATTGCAGTATATAAATCTCATTGAAACATAATTAGACCATCTAAACTGTATTTTGGCTCCATCAAGACACATTTAGATCAAATAACGACTGAATCTATACCTCATCGTGCCTTTTCGATCCATCCACTGTTAATCCACAATCTCAAATGACGAATTGAATGAAACAACCATCTGAATTCACACTCCACCATCCGCTCCCAGCAAAAACATCTCTCTGAAATAATGAAAAGCTTAAAAAGAAGAAAGATTGAGAAGTATGGTTACTCACCAGTGTAGCCTGAATGACAGTTACTTAGAGGGTGCCAAAGACCGTAATGGAGCCGTTTTTTGTTTCGCTACAAGTCTCTGTGGTTTTCTTGCTTGTGATCGCAACATAGAAGATCGAATACGGGGATTTTACCCTTTCTGAATGGAATCCGCAGCAGGCGAATGCTCTTTTCCGTTTACATTCCAAACAAACTGCAGAATTAGGTACACCTAAAAACCTGCAATCATTGAAAGAAATGCAAAAGTAGAAAGGAGCCCTGACAAGTTATGGAGTTTAATCTAATTCATGACCAGATCAGAACCAGACCATCAAACCGAAGCATACAAAGCGGGTTAGGGCAGTTGGTAACGGCAGTATGCCCGCCCCATTGCACCCAAGTTCAAATACCCGTAGTATATTAGAGTAAACAAAACATCTCATTGTCTAAAAAACAGAAGCACACAAATCTCCACAACACACCCAAAGACATTCATCACAGACCAAGGTTTTCTTGCTTAGCTAAAGAAGTTAAAACCAAAGTATTGAATTCCATTACTTTTTTATAATTAATTTCGTAGACAGATGCATAATAAACTTCACAAATGCATAGAACAACAGAACAACAAAAACTCCTGAATACAAAAGAAAAAACCAATAAAGTATTTATTCTCTTCTTCTTCTTCTTCTTTTCTCTCAAAGTACCCGTTGATCGAATCATCGCCATCCGTAGACTACTTGGGTGTAGGTGTTCTTGATCCACTTGAAGCTCTTCCTCAGAGACCCTTTCATCTTCTCCTCTGCAGTGTAAACTTTGTACCCAGCAACCCTCTTCTTCCTCTGCAACTCCGGATCACTCAAGCTCCAGCTTTTCGAGGCGGATAGGCTGCCCTTCCCTTTCTTCAGCTTCCCATCCTTCACCACCATCTGATGGTTGTTTGGCTGGGAAACACTAGTGCCTGCATAATTTGAGCTGAAACTTCTGAGATCCTGCATGCTTGTTGGAGGAGCACCTGGTTTGCCTCCATAGTAAACGTCCATCTGCATCCTCCCATCTCTCCCATCTCTGCATGACTTGGATCTGAAATCCTCCATGGGAAGATGAAGAAGAGCAGACAAAGCAGACAGGGTTGGAAGGTTTCAATGCAAGGATGACAATAAGACAATGGGGGAAGGAAGGGGAGGCAAAGACTTTTCTTTTCTTGGGTTTGCGTTTCTTTGTTGGTGTGTGTGAACGTAAAAATTTGTAAAATATTTATTTTTTTATGTTCTAATAATTTGATATTTTAAACCATTCTAATTTATATAAAAATAAAATAAAATAAATCTAACTTAAGTGTAATGTTGAGAATATATATCCTAGCCAACTTTTTTTTTTTGGAAGGTTTAATAAAATACTTCCAGTACTGTTCACTTTTAACGAAAAATTATTTTTTTACCTTTAACTGTCACTATTTATTATACCTTTAAAAGAGGCTTTTCGTTAAAAAAATTTTGAATTTTTCGTTAGTTTTCTTTTTTTTTAACCTGCTTAGGTTATAAGACATTATTTGAACCTGATTTATAGTGAAAAATACTCGAATTCGAGCCGGACGAGAACATTATCGTAACCAACTGGACTATAACCGACATCTGCATTTTAATATTTTATATTTATTCTCCTAGTTTTGGAACAGTTCAAGATGCTGATTTTAGACTTTATTGCAGGGTTATTTTCAGTTATTTAATGTATAACATTAACATATAACCATATTCTTATACCCCAATTTGACATCATCATGGATATATTCATATAAAAAATTATTATTTTTTAAATTAAAGAAAATCAATGTGAAATTATTTTTAAATTTTGGAAATTGAGATTGGATTCATCACATGTTGTGGAGTTGTGTTGTATGAGAAAGTAGCTGCCAAGTTTGACTCAGTTTTAACACATATGAAAGAAACAAGTAAAGTTGAATAAAATTTTTGGATTTAGGAGATTCTTATCATTAATAATGGCGTACCTTCAAAGTCTTGACCTTGCAAATTGCATATAAATGGCAGCAGGATGATGAAAATCAATGATGCATTCCTAATAAATTACAATTTTTTTTATTCAACCAGGAAAAGGTAGTTTCAATTTTTAATCGAAAAGTGAAATTTTCAATTAGGATTTTAAGATTTTATTTTATTTTATATTTTCATGTTTACAACTTTATCAAAATTCATAATTTTCATCTCTAGAAATCAATTAATACGTTATAAAACTCAATAAATTTATAAATATTCATTAAACGCTCTCAAAATTCAAATTTGATACACCTCCTAAGTTGTACAGTTTAATAAAAAAAATAGTGTTACCAGACCCACCCCAATGTCCTATTTTCACACCCACATGATAATCCCACCTACCATAAAAAATTAAAAAAGTAAAATGTTATTTCTCCACCCACATTTATTTCCAAAATAACCATAATATATAATTTTTTTAAAATAACTCTAATATATCTTTAAATAATATTATAAATAAATAAATAAAAATAGAAAAAAATGAAAGAAAATGCAAGACCTAAGACCTTGACATTCATCATCTCATTCACACCTAACGCCACCCTGCAGAGACCTCGGATCCCCAAACCACTCTTCTTCCTCCTTTTTTGTCAAAACCGCAAATCTCACACCCATTTTTTTTTCTACATTGAAGTTTCTCGCCTTCATCTAGCACATACCCATTCCTTCCTCCAACATTTCTGTCGATTCTAACCCAAATTTTTCCCAACCTCTTTCCACCAAAGATATCACACCCAACCCACCATTATATTATTTTTTGTTTTTTTTTTTCAAAATTTTAATACTTAATTAAATAGGTGTTTAAAAGTCTTCTTTTAAAAGGATAAATATGTTATTAACATTTTCATTAAATGGTGGGTGGGGAAATAAGACACCGGGGTGAGAATATCACCACTCTAAAAAAAAGAATGCTACTTAATAATACAGTTTAGTAATATTCTTCTTCACTTGTAATTGATAGATTTTAGGCTCGATTATCGCTAAAGGTAAATTTAAACTACTTTATTGCTAGCATATTGTAAGGCTTAACCTACTTCCCTATCCCCTTAATGTAGATAATATCGTTTGTTAAAAAAATTGGATGGTACTTTTCTCTTTCAAGTTTGATTGAATATGGTCATTCTCCTTTATCAAGTGTTTCTATAGTTGCCCCAATCAAATTTTCCCAATTGACAGTTGACTATGAATGAAAAAAATTGTTAATCTTTGACTATGAGAAAAAATAAAGCTAGTCTTCGAGAAGGTTGAATTTGGTGTGATCATATTATATATGAATTTATAGTTAACCAAGATTTGAGCTCAAATTTGGCATAGAAAACTATCGGCACATTAAGGGTTGGCTTGGCGTTGTTGTCCTTAATAAAAAGTTGTTTTTAAAATTTTGGATCTTATATGTGTTTCGATATAAGTATAGGTTTGGAATTGCTTAAATTTTTTAAAAAAAGCAGCTATAAAAAAATTTAGAGCGTAAAATGTGTTTGGTAAGTGTAAAAATAAGCTTTTTTTTTTATTTATTTCAAAACTCAGGTCATAATAATAAAAAAAAAAATTAAAAAAAAAGCAGAAGTAACATTTTGCTGCTTCTCAAATTCGGGGGTTTTTTTTCCCCAAATGAGGCGGGTGAAGGGAGAAATGCGAGATTTTATTCAAATTAAAAACGAGAGGTTTTTGGTTCGAAACTCGCTACTGGTGTGAAAGCTAGACTTGTGGTCATGAAGAGGTTGAAATGTCTCTGTAAATCTTCCTGGCCCCAAAAAATGGTAGATAACTGTAACTTGTCACCAATTGTTCCCTTTTTAAAAAAAAAAAAAAAACAATAGACTACAATGAAACTTTCTCAATTCCAATAATACCCTCCTCCATTTCTCCTTCTTGTTGGGCTGAAGATGTCATCGTCAGGTCGAATCTTGGATGGCGACCTCGTTGGGTTGAAGACCCCATCGCCAATCCTCAAACGGCTGCCCGCCAATCCCTTATATGATTCGGGTGCGTCTGCAAACCGTGGTGCTCACTAATTAAAAACCCGAGTTTCATTTGAGCCCATCTCAAGAAAAACCAATCCTTATTCTTATCCGACCTCAGAACCAGCCCTTCAGATCTCACCATGCATGCAGAAAAACAGCCCTATTCCAATTCGACCTGGGGACCAGTCTTATTCTGATCCCTATTCCGATCAGAACTCGCCGCCACCACCACAAAGCCCAACAAGAAAAATTCAGAACCCAACCACCCCTTCAAATCTCATCATGCCCCTAGACCTTTCAAATATTCATGCTCATCCATCAAATGATAAAGAATCAAAAAACGAAGAATCGTCCCGTTGACTCAGATGAAGAATAATCAGACTAAAAAAAAAAATCAGTTTTATATAAAAAGTTTACCATACAATCGAACATTATTTTTTTTTTTGTTAAAAGCATTTTTACAAAAATAAATTTACCAAACACTCTATTGTTTTATTTTATAGTTATTATTCATATGTGACTGATATTGGTGCTCTCAATCCATTTCTTAAATTCGTTTGATGTGATTGCAATGTTTGAGCTTAGTTTCGCGCCTATGTGGTAAATCAAATATATTGTTGTGAGTAATGTGATGCTTTTAGGAATTTACGAATCAAATATCGGATGTGTGGATTTTTCAAATTAGATTAGTAGGGTTATTGACTTTACCGTTGACTACATTGATGGGAAATGTCCTGAATCATTCTTAAATGCCGAAGTTAGCATTACAAGACACCCGATAGAGCCTAGTGGGCCTACCCTAGTCGGTGTGCCATCTTAGGAATGTGTACATCAGTTTGCATGCAAGTAGCACCGTACTAGGATTTACGTGTCTATTGTACAAGGTGAGAGTAATGGTTATGTGTGATTGCTAGTATGAGAGGATGATTCGGGAAAATGTTAAGATTATCTTGTAGAACTTTGTACATCCGTGTGGTTAGATATTGGTTGTCATGTGGAACCAATAGCGTATGTGCATAGTATGTAAATCTTGTTGAGTTGCTGTATGATGTATAATCTATGAGTTATGATGTGTGCTGATGAGACTATACCATGTAACAGTGTGGTAAATTGATGATCCTGCCTGGTTAATTCGCATTGAAGGACTATACTATCATATGTATGCCTATGGTTTTCCTTGTTAATCCGCATAAGGAGACCGCACTAATATATGTATGCATATGGTTTTGCCTGGTTAATCTGCATTAAGGGACCACACTATTATATGTATGCCTATGGTTATGCCTAATTAATCCACATTGGGGAATCATACGCATTCTAGGGGTGACTTTACTTGGTTAACACGCATTGGGTGATCATTACATATTTGATTTCATTGTTCTCAGGAGTGATCATGCATGGTTAATCTGCATTATGAGATAATACTATTAGGTGCAAGCTCATGGTCTTGCTTAGCTAATCCACATTGGGGAACCGTACACATTCTAGGGGTGGTCTATTGATTTCGTCTGGAACCTTATATTTGATGGATTTCATTGAGTAAATCCATAATTCTACTTCCTCTATGGTTCCATTAATTGAGTTGGTCCAAAACTGTAACGCCCCGTCCTCAAAATATTTATTTTCGAGAAATAATACCAATGGTAGGCCCAATTTCTCACATATGTATTTAATTTATTAACATCACACATTATTCTTTAAAATTAAAATCTCTCAATTATTCACATAAGTCTACCACCAAACTTACTTAGCAAAACATACATGTATATATATATATATAAAAAATTTTAACAACAATTTCTTACTTAGCTCAAATTCCCAAACAATGATTTTGTCTCAATTAGTTAGTCTCACTTATTGTATGGCTGCATCTAACATCTCGTTAGACTGCCTTCGTACCCTAAACAGAGATCAAGGCATTCGTAGTTCACTTGTCAATTCCAAACCAATTTACGATAATTGTTCAATTTATCCAAAATATCACAGATTCGGGTTAATAATCCAAACATGTTAATTAAATACCCAAAACAGAATTAGATTTTTGAAATTTGCATAAAAATGAAATCTCGGCTCACTGGACAGGCGCCGCAGTGTGCACCGCCACGGGTGGCGGTTGACCACCATGAATCGCTGGAAAAATTCAACTATTTAAAAAAATTTACCAAATGTTATAGAAATGTAGATTTCAATGAGTAGAGCAACTTTCGTACATGTGACCAAGTCTAATTTGGCTTGGAAAGGCCTCAATTTGCCACGAACCCGCCAAAACCTTAGAAAATGGTGTTCCTTGATTCGTCCCCAAATCGACTCCGACGCTTCAACCAATGGTTGGGCATTGTTCCTGAGCTCAAGGGAGACATTTTTGTGGTGTTATTCATCGAAATAATTTTCAGAAACGGTGGATTGCCACTGTGCACCCCATAAAACCCCACGGTGTAAAACTCACAGAATTGAGTTAATTCTTGTTTGTTCTTGGGTGGAAATAGGGGCTGGGATATCGTGGTGATGATTTCAGATGTGGTGATGATTTCAGATAAGGGAATGGCTGTGATTCAATGGAAAAACCTACTGAAAACGTGACAGAAAGCTACGGGCATTCGAGTCTAAGTTGGGTCGCGGGTAGAAAACGGGTCTAAAGGATGACCCGGGTTTTATTCCCTTCCTTTCGCTTTCCCTCCTTTCCCTCCTGTTCTCTCCTTCTCATTGGTCATTCTCTCATCTCCTCTTTTTTGATTGGGCTCCTCTCTCCCTCATTTCTCTCATTTATCTTCCATCTCCACCGCCTAACTTTTCTTACTTTTAATCTAGGCCACACACGTGGCCTTCCAGATTTGGCCCCAAAAATCTGGAGCATTCTAGAAGTGGTCAATTTATAATTTTACCCTCGACTTTAAACGTTAGTAACTTCTTCATTATAATTCATTTTCACGAGCGGTTTGCGCCCACGCGTTCGTGAGGTTGAGCTCTATTCAAAAATATAAATTGTGACCTCGAATAGTTCATGTATTTTAAATAATTAATTTACAAACTTGCACCTTCGTAAGTAGTTCAATTTAAAACTAAACTCAAATAAATTATTATAAATTCTCAAAAAATCATATAAAATATCAATTCAATTTTTCATAAGCATAAATCAATTTATTTCTGACTTTTCTCCACATATTCATAATTATGAATATATAATTCATATATCTAAATTTTTCAGGGTATTACAAAAACCTTATATCCGATAAATTTTGTTGGGTTGGTCTGAAATCCTACTTTCTTTATGGTTCTGGTTAGTTGGTCTGGAACCATATATCTGATGGATTCTGTTAAGTTGGTCTGGAATCCTACTTCCTCTATGGTTTCGTTGAGTTGGTCCAGAAGCCCATATCTTTGAGATTTCATTGAGTTGGTCTAGAAACCTAGTTGTTAGATAGTTCGTTAAGACTCCATATGGTTTTATTGAGGGGTTATAGAACTCTATGTTTTTCTTAGATAATGCCATGAGAAATTGTGAAGTCATTTCAATTACAAGTTTTTTTTTAGCTTAGTAAAAAGGTGAACTACAATTGGCTTGATCCCTTCACAGGGTACATAGACAGTCTAACTTAGGTGAGGCCATAAAATAAGATGAAAGGATACTACGTCGTTGAATTAATGGTTTGTTGTCGGTACTTCACTTTGTGTGAGTACTAGCTTTGTTTATAGGTGCTTTGTGCATGTATTTTATTGAAGTACTAATATAGCTTGATTTTTATGTGGTTGTCGTAATATGTGCTGACGTCACATGCCAATTTTGGATATATCTCATAATCGGAGCGTGACACCAAGACTCCTCCCTTTAAAGGGCACAACATTTCTTACAAGAAACAGGGAAATAGGCCCGAGGAATTTGTACTCTCTGTTCAAATAAAATTGTGAACTTGTAATAATACGGTCTTAGGCCAAACAAAAATAGAAAAATTGTGAGATAACATGCTTACAAATTTAGAATCAATAAGAGTCACCTTCCCAACCATAAAGAATGATTACATCAATCAGATATATAGTTATGAACTTGATTAAGCTTTTTTAGGTCCCCAAGATAAATAAGGGAAGCTTTCCAACATGAGATGCTCCACCAAGAGTAAATTAGAGATCAACAAGAATTGGAAAATATTAGTATTTTATGGTTATTTAATTATTTGAGTTTGCTTGCTAGTTTAGTGTATGGGTCTAGCTCAACTGAAATAGAGTTTTTACGTTTTACTCTTTACAAATGTAGCTTATAATTTAGTATGAATAACAAGTTAGTCACGATATTGTAGTTTGTAGCTGTTTCGGCATTATTTATTTAATAATATTTTATTATCGTGTAGCACTTTGATATTCAACTTGGTATTAGAGCAGATTCCATTCTTAGGGATTTAATCTATTTGGGTTTGTATCAGTTGTAGGGGTGGGCACTTGAAACCAAAAACTGAAACCAAAACACGAATCAAATCAAACCGTACCGAACGGTTTGGTTTTGCGGTTTTGAAATTGTTTCGGTTTCAAAACCGAACCGCGGCAAATAAAACGGTTTGGTTTTGGTTTTGGGTTTTCAAAATCGCACCGAAACCGAAACCAAAACCAAAACCGCACCATATAATAAATAAATGTTAATATGTTATATTTTAAACTTTTAATTACTTCAACTAAGTTATAGATTTTGTTTGTGCAGTTTTTGGGTGCAGTTTGTGCAGTTTTGGCTACAGTTTAGCTGCTGTTTTTTGTGCAGTTTTTTGCTGCAGTTTTGGTGCAGTTTAGCTGCTGTTTTAGCTGCTGTTTTTTGTGCAGTTTCAGTGCAGTTTTTGGTGTTGTTTTGCTGCTGTTTATCTGCTGTTTTCTGCGTTTTTTTTGCAGTTTTGGCTGCATTTTTTTGGCAGTTTTGCTGCTGTTTTTTGCTGCATTGTTGTTGCTGTTTTTGGTGCAATTTTGCTGCATATTCATTAATTAATATACAAGGAAAATAAGACCGTCTTATGCATAAATATGTGTATTTTTTAAATTGTACATTTTTTTCTTAAAAACCAAACCGAAACAGTTTGAAATCGCACCGAATCGAACCAAACGGTTTGGTTTCATTTCGGTTTTGACTTCAAAACCGCACCGCAAAAAGTTTCGGTGAAACCAAACCGCGCCCACCCCTAATCAGTTGTCTTATTCGTCTTCGTTCCGTGGTCGTCTGAGTTTAGCTCGGTTTCGTTCCCGTTTTGTTGTCGTGTAAGTTTAGTATATTTATGTTCCGTTTCGGTTTGAGTAAAAACGATATGTAGGATGAAGCAGCGCAAAAGCCACAACGCTGAAGTCACGCTGCGTCCAGATTTCTGCATCCACGAACCACAGGTTCATTTGTAAACCAGAAAAGAAAAAAACCCATCGTTGCTTTTGTCCTTTCCCGCATCTGAAACCACCGCACCAGTCCGACCCACTTGCGCTGCTGTTTGTTGGCATAAACACCGCGCCAGTTCACCACGCATCTCCAGTTTGTGTTTGTGAAAGAATAAAAGAAGGGACCACGTGGGATCCACCGTTGGGCTTGGGTTGTTTGGAGCAAGGATTTAAATATCGGAAGTATCGGTAGTCCGAAAACACGAAAATATCGACGGAAATATCGATAAAATATCGATATCGATAAAAATGACATGGAAACCACGGATATTGTAAGAAAAACTTGGAAATTTTTATTGAAACTTTGCAGGATGTTTATTTAGTCAATTATCTATTAGTTTATCACAAAAAATTGGAAGGAAATGCATTGCATGATGGATTTAACATTATCAAGTTGATTATATAGCGAGCTGACAAACATTGTGAGTGTAGAAAATATGTAGTAATTAATGAAAGAAGTCTAAACACACCATAAATCATTTATATATAATGAATTAATACAATATTTTACACTTTAGTACCACATAGAGTTCCTATGAGGTTCAAAATTTTCACTATCTTCATCATCTCTACGTGTAGAGTGAGTGTATTGTGAAGAGTAGTTATCAAATGATAAATCCCCAAAAAAGTTTTGCATGTAATTGTTAACATGCCACCCATATGGATCCGAGATTGGTTGAGGTTATCCATAAGCAAAATCATTTGAAGATTGAGTCTGGGATTGTTTCCATGACTCGCTCGATTCCATCCCAACAGGAATGGGATATGAAGGGTAGGGAAATGGTTGGCTATGAGTATAACCATAGTTACTACTTCCCACACCAACAGAGTCCGAAGTTCTAGATAACGAGTCATCTTCTTGACTTGACAAAATCCCCTTGCCTCTTTCTCTACGAGTATAGTCCTTCCATATGGCACCAATTCCTGGTCCTGCCCGCCTACTGCCATGGTCATCATCCTGTGTTGCATGCGTGAAGTTTGCCTCACCAGTGAAGGGGGTCATAAATCCGGGAGGTGGTCCATAATAGTTTCCATATCCACCACCACTACCTCCAGCTCCACTACCTCCAGCTCCACTGTATCCTTCATCATTCCCACCTCCGGTGGTAGGTGAGTCTCCTGATCTTGTACTAGAGCTATCATTAGTATCAGCACGATGTTGTGGTTGTGTAGGATTGGAAGAAGGTGGAATTCCAGTGTTTCTTGGTCTTGGGCGCAAATGTTCTTCCAAAGAGTCAGCGCTGCTAGATCCCACCTCCTCTTCTAATACTCTTTCTACATTTATCCCTTCATTACGTGCTTCTTCAGCAACTCTGGGAGCTGGGTTACCTTCATCATCATCTAAATGAAGAGGTCTAATCCATTGATAAAGTTGGTTATCCTGTGTATCATCATCTGCACCAACAATATCAAACACATCTAGTGGGTCACCACGGTCGACATGATTTATTTCTGCTTCCTTATCTCGAAGTTGAAGTTTCATGTTGTAGTAGCAATAAACTAATTTTTCCAAGCTACTATGAGCTAACTTATTTCTTTGCTTTGTGTGTATGAGTGCAAATGTGCTCCAATTTCTTTCACAAGCAGATGAGGAAGCTGTTTGTGATAATACTTTGATTGCTAACTTTCTCACAGTTGGTGCATCGGTCCCATACATGATCCACCATTCAGCTACAATGAAAAACAATGTTGATAAGCCTAATAACTCCAACAAATTCTATTATAAACTTATAGTGAAATATGTTTATACTCACTAGGAGACATATTTGTTCGAGCAGCAACTGATGTTGGTTCTCCAAAAGTTCTTCTTACATCTTTAAACCATGTTAGCTGAATTCAATAAATCGTGTTAGTTTAATCCAACAAAGTAATTATTATAATTTAAGTAATTGTGTACCTCATTTCCAAATTGGCCAACTGCTGGTGATGCAGGGTCTAATTTAGAGAATACATTATGTACAGCACGTATAAGGGTACCATCATCTCCAACACCGGGTCTGTATTGGTATCGGGGATTCAAATAATATGCTGTTCAAAGAAACACATACTCTAATAAGAGAAATAATACTTATGCAACTAAAGAAATGAATTGCAAATTATGACATAATTTATACCTGCTGCATGCAAATCATGGTATAATGTTTTATACCATCGGTCATCAATTATCTTTATGACCCACCTTGCACCATGTTTTCTTTGCAATTCATCCTTCACTACACGCATCAACTCATATACTGCCCCCATAGTAGGATATACTTCTGTGTCAACGATCCGTAAAACTTTGTACAGAGGTTCAAACTCTTGGCACACATGTTCTGATTGAGTCCAAAAAGCATGATCAAGCACTATACTTTCCACCATACGACCTGTACTTGAGCGGCTGAAATTGTGGTTGGCCCAATCGTCACTAGTGAATAATTGCTTCAACCCTGCTTTCTTCTTAACTAGGCTGTCTAATGCAATATAATTGGTGGCAAATCGAGTGGTAGCTGGACGAATAATTTCTCCCTTGCAAAATTCACGCATCTTTGCCAACAACCAACTGTGATTGTAAATATAATTTGTGATCGTTCTAGCTCTTTTGACCACAGTAGCAACATTCTCTCTTTTCCCCATTGCCTCAAACATGAGATCAATACAATGTGCTGCACATGATGTCCAAAACACATTATGATGCTTCATTAACTTTTTTCCAGCTTTGACAAATGCAGAACCGTTGTCGGTCACGACTTGGACAACATTATGCTCTCCCACCTCCATGATTACATCCCTCAATAATTTGTAAATATACTTGTAGTTCTTTATATGGTCTGAAGCATCAACAGACTTCAAAAAAACTGTTTTTCCCTTGGGGTATACCATGAAGTTTATGATTGACAATCTGGTCGGGCCAGTCCATCCGTCACACATGATTGTGCAACCATTAGTTTCCCACTTTGACCTCAACTTGTTGACATACTCGCCAATGTCTTTATACTCCATATCCAAATATTTGTTTCTTATCTCATAGGGAGTGGGAGGTTGTACTCCAACACCGGCTTGTTGACATCCCAATACCATATTTTTGAAATGATGTGATGATGCCTTCTTAGCAGGGACATTGTCATAGATAAAGAACTTGCTAATTAGACGCCCCATTCCCTCCTTCACATTACCTCCTTTTAAATAACTCCAAACACTCTTTTGACGTGCTTTGGATGACTTATATAAACTTGGGGCTATTGGTGGTGTTGGTTGTGATTCTCTAAGACTACCTCCCCGTCTCATTTGTGCACCACCACTTGACCCGGTACCTTGTGCTCTATTAGGAATTTTATGAAGGTGTTCTCTTTCCCATGCTGACTGTTTGGAGGCACGTAATGCATGTTTGAAATTGCGTTGTTCTTCAGGTCCCATGTCATCATCACATTCGTCCTCATCATCTTCATCATCATCATTGTCAACCGCTTGGCCAATGACTTCTCCTCGTAGCTCAGCTCGAATATTTTCCATTCCCTGTGTTATCTTTTCCTACTGCTGTTCTTTATTTTTTACTAATGTTCGGATGAATGCCTTCACTTATGGGGGGACACTATCGCATCGTTGGACATTTTTTGCTGGATCTAATCCACTAAGATGGTACTTAAGTCGTGTCACTCCGCCATTCTTCATTACCCAACCACAATATTTGCAAATTGTGCCATTCTTGTTTCCGTCTATTGGGTGTCCATGTTCCCAAGCCGGATCACGTTTAGTAACTCCACTGGACATCTTAAATGTACCTATATTAAACATAATGATGAATAATAATCCAATTTAATGAATAATAATCCAATTTGATAAAAAAAAATCCTAATATTAAACATAGTGATGAATAATAATCCAATTTAATGAATAATAATCCAATTTGATAAAAAAAAAATCCTAATATTAAACATAATGATGAAAAAAAATCCTAATATTAAACATAGTGATGAATAATAATCCAATTTGATATAAAAAAAATCCTAATATTAAACATAGCGATGAATAATAATCCAAACATAGTGATGAATAATAATCTAATTTGATAAAAAAAACCCTAATATTAAACATAGTGATGAATAAAAATCCTAATATTAAACATAGTGATGAATAATAATCCAATTTGATAATAATCCAATTTAATGAATAATAATCCAATTTGATATAAAAAAATCCTAATATTAAACATAGTGATGAATAATAATCCAAACATAGCGATGAATAATAATCTAATTTGATAAAAAAAACCCTAATATTAAACATAGTGATGAATAAAAATCCTAATATTAAACATAGTGATGAATAATAATCCAATTTGATAATAATCCAATTTAATAATAATCCAATTTAATGAATAATAATCCAATTTGATATAAAAAAATCCTAATATTAAACATAGTGATGAACAATAATCCAAACATAGCGATGAATAATAATCTAATTTGATAAAAAAAACCCTAATATTAAACATAGTGATGAATAAAAATCCTAATATTAAACATAGTGATGAATAATAATCCAATTTGATAATAATCCAATTTAATAATAATCCAATTTAATGAATAATAATCCAATTTGATATAAAAAAATCCTAATATTAAACATAGTGATGAATAATAATCCAAACATAGCGATGAATAATAATCTAATTTGATAAAAAAAAAACCCTAATATTAAACATAGTGATGAATAAAAATCCTAATATTAAACATAGTGATGAATAATAATCCAATTTGATGAATAATCCAATTTGATAATAAAAAAAAACCTAATATTAATGAATAATAATTATTAATAATCCAATTTGATAATAAAACCTAATATTAATAAAATAATAAATAACATTACACATATTAAAATTATCCTAGAGAATAATTATACAACATTACTTAATTACTTAAAAAAATTAACATGCAAGTATGTGAAAGAATATCACCTTTGAATGGCTTTACAAGTAAGGGAAGTAACCTCTGAATGGCTTTGCAAGTAAGGGAAGAAGAAACGATGTTGGTTGTGAATGGCTCTGATACTTGATTATTTTGAAAATGTGAAAGAATATCACAGACTTCTTTCCCTTTGAATGTGAAGGAATCACATAGTGGCACACGGTTTTATTATGAAACCATCAAAAATTTTGTACATATCTACTGTCAAAAAGCAAATGTTCTGATTGAAAGGTAAATTATTTGTAAAAAAGAATCTGCTTTGCAAAAGTTGTCGGTGGAATAATACATCAACCACTGGCTGTCCAATAATGTCTTTGAAAAAAAAAACTCAAACAATTCATCCACCACACACACACTGACACACGCACACAACACAACACAACACACGCACACAACACAACACACGCACGCACGCACATACATCGCACGCATACACACTTCCCTTCCCTCAGTCTCTCTCTCGATCCTTCCGTGCCTCCATCCTCCTCTTCTCTCTCTCTCAGTCGTCCCTCCATCCTCCTCTTCTCTCTGTCTCTCCCTCGATCCCTCCATCCTCCTCTTCTCTCTGTCTCTCCCTCAATCTCGATCCTCCTCTTCTCTCTCTCTCTCGATCGTCCCTCCATCCTCCTCTTCTCTCTGTCTCTCCCCCTCTTCTCTTTGTCTCTCCCTCGATCCCTCCATCCTCCTCTTCTCTCTGTCTCGATCCCTCGGTCTCGATCCTCCTCTTCTCTCTCTCTCTCGATCGTCTCAGTCTCTCTCTCTCTCTCTCTCGAACCTCCTCACTGTCTCTGCAAACCCAGAAACGGTGAGCTTAGGGTTTCGATTTGGGGCTTTAGGGTTAGGATTTGGGGTTTCGATTTGGGGCTTAGGGTTAGGATTTGGGGTTTCGATTTGGGGCTTAGGATTTGGGGTTTCGATTTGGGATTTCGATTTGGGGCTTAGGATTTGGGGTTTCTATTTCATTTTTTATGCCTACATCGGCGTTTGGCTTTTGTTTTTACGGTCGGCCGGAGCTGTACAAGCTCCGGCCTTCTTCTCCGGTTTTTTTTACCGATATTGCGATATTTTCGGAAATATCGCGATATTTGGCCGAAAACCATTCGGATATCATTTAGAATATCGGTGGGTCAAAATAACGAAATTATCGGCGATATTTCGCCCATAATTTCGATATTTTGGTCCATGGTTTGGAGGTTTACATGAGTTTGCCGATACTGTTTGGGATTGTTTGGTGATAGTCACTCGAGTGTTTAGGTTTGTGACCACTAAAGTGATAGTGTTTTGCTTTGAAAATTTTTATTTAAACCCATACAACATTTTTCTACAACTGAGGTGTGAAAATCTAGTCCATTTAGTGACGAGGAGCATTCATGTGCCTTGTTTCCATACTCTCAACATCAACATGTATGAATCGGAATCAGCTTGCCAACCATAATAAATTTGCCAGTCAAACCAATTCAAGTTCGCAAGTCATGTCAAGTCCGCCTAACAGAGCCATTCCACATATGCTTGTTTGCAAACTCTCATGTCTTGCACCGCCATGAGTTTGACGAGAGTGCTGAAAAATATTAGTATTTTATGATTATTTGATTATTTGGGTTTGTTTGTTAGTTTAGTATATGAGTCTAACCCATCCGAATTAGGATTTCTAGTTTTTACTATTTATAAATATAACTTATATTTTAGTATGAATAACAGGTTAGTCACGATATAGTCTCTTGTAGTTTTGTACCCGTTCCGGCATTCTTATTTGGTTATAATACTTTATTATCGTGTAGTGTTATTTGTCGCACTCTGACTTACCCAAATAAACACGAGACTTTGCTTTATTCACCAATTGTCCAGAATTTAAGCCATAATCAAAGAAAGCTTATGTCTGTAAGTTGCACCAAACTGCCCTTGTTCCAATGATAGAAAATCATGATATCATCTGCAAAAAGAATTAAGAGAGGAAATCTTAGCTGGTTGAGGGAAGAAATGGCGTTGACCTTTGCAATAATAGCTGAATTTGTTCACAATGCTACCCTTGACAATCGGGTGTATTATACCTGGGTTGGGGATTTGAACTAGCCTATTCTGATTGAACCATTTGTAAACTCCACTGATGAAAGCTTAAGGATACAGAGAAAGGAAGAAAATATGGAAGAAATACAATCGCAAAATTGATGCTTGTAATGAATAGAATGTTACATAGCTAAACTATCATTACATTATATATAGCCTTTACAATTAAGTCAAATAATCTTTAACTACAATAACTCGTGATTAATTGCAATTAGTTAGTAGATTACCTTGATTAGTGGTGATTTGTTAAATTCTGATAGAGATTTGTTTAGTTCTAATCTGCTATATTTCTCAGTTCCATTACCTTATTGAATTTCTTCAATTTCACTATTAATTGGTATCAAAGCCCATCTACATGGTAACAGTAAAAGATTGTTAGAGAGGTTGTTATGATTGTTAGAGAGGTTACTTACCTACTAAGAAAGAGATATATATCTCATCGCATTTCTTTGTGATATTCACTATTGGAAATATATAGAAAACACTTTCTTCTTCTTCAGGCTTCTTTCTCACTCTACAAACTTTTGATTCTCTTCTTCTCTGCAACCATGTTTGTTGCTTTGCATGGTATGAATCGCCTGAAATCTTCTTAGCTTGATGGTTCAATTATGGATCTTTCTCCTGCTTCTGCTACATTTACTGAATTCTTTTGCCATTTCTATGCTGTTTTGCGATTCTCTGCGATTCTAGGGTTTCGTGTTCTTCCCCAATTATGTGAAATTCTGATTTTTCTGTCACAAACACTTCCTGACTCAATATTTTCTTTGATTTCTTCATCAAATTGCTACAATGGTGACTCCTGCTTAATTACAAATCTTGCAATCTCCGATTACGTCTCTTATTTCAATAGTTTCAACTTCTGTCACAAGTTGGATGACTCGAATTATCTTACCTGGAACTTCCAAATGCAGTTGCTGCTTGAAGGCCACAGTATCACGGGGTTCGTGGATGGCAGTAATCCACGTCCTACTCAGTTTGCTTCTCCAAATTCTGAAGTCAATTTTTTTACTACAAATTCCGGGGATTCTTCTCTCAGAATTGTGATTGATGAATTCAAGATATGGAAAATTCATGATCGTGCCTTAATGCAGTTGATTACTATCATCTTATCTCCTTCTACGATTCTTTGTGCCATAGGCAGCACTAGTGCTCAAGATTTTTTGGTAAGACTTAAGCAAACAATTTTCGATTGTTACTCGAGCTACAATCTTTCAGATGAAGTCTGAGTTAATTCAAACTGCCAATGGTCAAGGTTTACCAATATCCCACATTAGTTCATCTATCCTTAATACTCCAATCTCACATTTAAAATTAAATTTTGTGCTTTATGTTCCTCGAATCACACGGAACATATTTTCTGTTCACAGAATTTGTTGGGATAACCATTGTTGGCTAATCTTTGATGCATTCAATTTCTAGATACAGGACAAAGCCACATGGAGGATAATGTTCAAAAGAAAGTGCAGTAATGGGTTGTTAAAAGGGACCTACTATGAGATTCAATTTACAAAATGAGCATTGGATTTACATGCATAGAGTGATGTTGATGAGGCAGGTGACCCAAATGATCAAAGGTCTACCACTGGTCTTGTTATCTTCTTGTGTTCCAACCCCATCTCATGGTCTTCAAAGAAGCATAATATTGTTTCTATCTCTTCTATTGAAGCAGAGTATAGAACCATTGCTTCTACAACTGTTGAAATTGATTGGCTAAGGCAACTTCTTACTTTTCTGCAAGTTTTAGTTCCTCTTCCAACTATCTTGTTTTGTGATAATCTCTCTACAATTTCCCTCACTTGTAATCACGTCATACATCAAATTCCAATTAATTTCCTCCAATATCTTATCGAAGCTTTTCACTCCACCATCACCTTGGTATGTAGTGAATACTAGTGGCGCTCATGTCCTTTGACAAGTTTCTTTCCCTTCCTCCATTATATATAAACATGAAATACATTTTGCATGTTATCCGTAATGCGTTAATGAGAGTAATTAGTTAGGTTCATGGTTTATTCATTTTGTATGAAATGCTTATTCTACAATAAGTGTGCTTGTGTTGAGTTTTATTCATACTTGTTAGTGTTTCAAAATTATCAGAAACCTCATCAAATGATGGATAGGACTCTTGTCCTTGTGGAGCAAGCTCTGTCATTCAAAAGGCTACCCCGAATGGGAAATTCAAACATGGTTTCAAATATAAAAGCATTGTAGTCCATCAAAAAGGCATGCTAATAACTAGCATGAAAAAACTAAAACAAAATAGACCGGCCGCTAATTGGTTGCTAAGAAAACTAAGGAAACTCGATTTTATTTCTGTTTCAAATCGCTTCCAGGACGCGGAAACAAAATCCAAATTGATTTAGAGTTTATCATAGTTAACCTTATTAACCATGAACAATATGCAAGCACATTAAATGACTTTGCTAAGCACTAGCTAGATGGGACTTAGGACACTCCCTTGTTCATTGTTCACTATCTCCGTCCCAGTCTGAGTCTCATCGGAGTCTCAATCTCAGACTGGATCTCAGCATAAGTCTCTTCCTTAGTCTCAATCTGGGTCTGAGTCTTAGACCACCACTACCCCACCGAGACTGAGACTCGACCACACCAGTGACACCACCACTGTCAACCCACAAAACGCATGTGCCGCCATGCTCTTGGAAAACTGATACCATGCAAGTGACAGCCAAGGCCACAGCCGAAGCAAACCCAGCAATTGACAAACACAAAGCCAGCAAAAAGTAGCAAGGGGGATGACGGTCAGAAAAAGGAGTGCCGCTGAGGGAAGGGCCAAACCAAACCCAGCTACTGCTCCCACAAACACAAGGCCAGTGAAAACAAGCCGGGCGATATTTGGCACTCAGTGAAACTAGTGTCACCCAGGCCAAGAAGATGAATCCCATCACGCCCACAAGTGACAGTCTCCTGTTCTGTACGAGAAGATTCGGAACCGTCCTTTGATTACTGCTGCGTGGTCTACTCTAATCTCCTTGCCGTTGTTAATTAGAAAGTAAACTGGGAGATTTCAGATAGAACTTTTTATGCTTCTTGTTTTTTTCCTTTCAGTAAAAACTACGGTTTTTCGTTTGGGAGGATTGAGCCTTTTGGTTACTTGATAAACAAGTAATGGTAAGTTTGGAATCGGAAAACCGACTCAAGTTTTCCAAATTTTTATGATGAAAAATTGTTTGTCATTTGATAAATATAAAAATGCGTTATGACGTCAGCAAAATTTGGACTATGTTAAAACCGAAGAAGTAATGCTATATAAACTAAATTTACTAATTAAATGATATATCACTAATAAAAAATAAACACGTTAATTAATAAACTAGTCATCAACTTTTATGTCATTTAATTTATAAAATTTAATCTACATATTTAGTCTCTCTGACAGAAGAAGGCTTGGCAGAAATGAATTGAAACAGCATGGAGTGCTTGATGTAATTTATAAATCCTGAGGGGTTTGTAGAAATACGATAAAAAGTCTGGAGTAAAATCCCCTTCAACAAAAACATAAGCAAATAGCAACATAACAAGGAGAAAAACTTGCAAGAACTCTCGATAGTAAGTCTTTCTTGATATATCGATATATCGAAACCGAGCAAGAAGGCGCATACCATTAAACAGTTAGATATGTTTGACAGCATAAATTGAGGACAAAACAAAAAGAAAAGCAGCAGCATTAAACAGTACTTTCAAAACAGGATAATAAATATCCGCCTCAAAAAGATAAGCTGGGGAACAAAATGCGCGAGCTCTTCAGAGAAGATCGGCCACATTCGATGGGAGCTCCTCAATCACCACGTTGTAAAACCTCTGGATGTCATAGAGCATTCTCTCGTCGTCTTTTGTCACAAAGTTAATAGCAACACCCTTCCTTCCAAATCTCCCACTTCGTCCAATACGATGAAGGTAGTTTTCGGGTTGAGTCGGCAAATCATAGTTTATTACGAGAGATACCTGCTGCACATCAATACCACGAGCCAAGAGATCAGTGGTGATGAGAACACGGGATGAGCCTGATCGGAATTCCCGCATGATGATATCGCGAGTGTTCTGGTCCATGTCACCATGGGTGGCAGAGACAGTGTGGTCACGGCTTCTCATCTTGTCAGTAAGCCAGTCCACCTTGCGCCTGGTGTTAACAAAAATGACACTCTGGGTGATAGCCAGAGTCTCATACAGATCACAAAGGGTCTCAAGCTTCCATTCTTCTTTATCGACATTGACATAGAACTGCTTGATACCCTCAAGGGTGAGCTCATCACGCTTTACCAAAATCCTCACAGGTTTGTTCATAAACTTTCTAGTGATTTCAAGGGCTTCAGGTGGCATGGTAGCAGAGAACACCCCAACCTGAACCTTTGATGGCAAGAGCTGGAAAATGTCGTAGATCTGACCACCAAAATATCAAATATAATTAGGAATACATTGAAAACAAAACATTAATAGAGGGCCGAAGAAACACAACATCTTAACACAAATAACAAACCTGATCCTTAAAACCACGAGAAAGCATTTCATCAGCCTCATCCAATACAAACATCTTAATGTAATCTGGGCGAAGTGACTGCCTCCTCAACATGTCAAACACACGACCAGGGGTTCCAACAACAACATGAACACCAGCTTGAAGAATGCGCTGATCCTCACGAACACTTGTCCCACCAACACAAGCATGAACCTTAACGCCAAGGTAGTCACCAAGTGCTCGCATAACCTTCTCAATCTGCTGTGCCAACTCCCTGGTAGGAGCCAAAACCAAGGCCTGGCACTGAACAACACCATAATCAAGTTGCTGCAAAATGCCTGAGCAAAAGGTTGCTGTTTTCCCAGTTCCAGACTGAGCCTGTTGAATCACATCAAGGCCTTTGCAGAATGGAACAATTCCCCTTTGCTGAATTGCGGAAGGCTTCTCAAAACCTTCAGAATAAAAACAAAATTATACAGAGGCCTTTAAAGATGAATATAAGTATAACATTCTTTAACAACATTGCAAAAGGAGAAATCAAAATTAAGAAATTGAACATGCATTCCTGCAGCGGTGGAATAAATTAGGTCAACTAAAACAAAAGAGAAGCATCCTACCAAACAAAAGACAACTAAATACTGAATACAGTTGTACCTACCATAAGCATAAATGCCTCTCAGCAGATTTTCCTGCAATCCCATGGCATCAAAACTTTCAAAAACTTCATCATACGATGTGAAGAAATCTTGCCCATCAGTTGAGAGCCTATAAAAGTTGTCAAAACATTAATGGTGACATCAAATCATAAGATGATAAATGATCTTCCCCGAACAAACTTAACCAATAACTATAAAAATAAATACTAAGAAAGACACTCACAGCTCACTCATCTTAGTATCATACTGTTTTGCATCAAACTGTGATCCCTCGGGTGCAACACCTGCCATGACTGCAGAAAGAATTTCATTTAAAACTTTAAGGATCATAAAATCCAAAATAAACAGAGTGTTTTTGACGCGGGATTCCCAAGCATGTAGAAAAACATGAGACAGGCACATAAATCTCTCCACAATATATATATATATATATGAAATCCAAAGGCTTGCCAAAGATGGCTTGAAAGGAAATTTATACAAAAAATATAAGAGAAGAGCCAAACTTGTTAACCAAACAAAAAGGCGAACAAGCATTAACTCCTGTTTTGGTTTTCGGAGAAGCGTTTTAAAAAGGGGCGGATGTCCATTTTCTATCCAGAGAATGAACCCACGAGAAAACAGACACCTCTTTGCCCAACTCCCCAAAAAGGGCATACAACTTCCATACCAAACATTTACTTTGACAAAAGGTAACACAACACTTCATCTAAGAGTAACCTGGATAAAATTCAGAATTACAGTAGCAAGTATATCAACTTTCAAAAACAAATTTGATATTACAATACAACAATTTAGATGTCAGAACAGAAAAAACATAAAAGTTAAAAACTTTTCACCCCAAACTCATAGACAACATAATTTTCACCAGAGAAACACAAAAAGTAACCACAGATACATCAATAAAAAGGATAAACTGTAATTACACTAACTAGCGTAACAAAAACTAATCACTCGATGATGGGTTGCCAAGAAAACAGATGAATCCCCAACTTACATGTTCGAATTGGATCCAAACACGTAAAAAATCACATAAAACGTTAAAAAGTTACTATCTTTACATCATATTTCCCACTACTTTCTCGAGAAACAAATAGACAGCCATTGAAATCCATTCGTAACAAAAAAACATAACTTGCAAACAAATCGAGCAGATGGATCCAGATCCAAAACACGATTAAAACCCACAAATGGATCACCAAAACAAATACTTCCACCAATAAAATCAATCAAATTAACAACTTTACAATAAGATATATAGATATACAACAATATGTATAAACATATGAGAGAGATAGAGAGAGAAAGAGAGATGTAGAGAGAGAGACCTGATGATGTTGATGAACGCTAGAGAGAGAGAGAAGCAGAGGACAATTGGAGGTTGATAAAAGAGAGCTAGGGTTTCCCAAACTCCTCGGATCTGCGCCGTGGAGTTTGAAAGTAGGCGAGTGTGGAAAAGAGGCTGAGTTTATACTCTCTCACTGGTTTTAGGTTTTGGTGTTTCCGACTTTAAAATTCCGGATATGCCCTTGGGCTTCTCTTCTTATCACCAACTCCCAGGGGATCGTTTCGTCACTTGCGGAAATTTGTGTCCAACAAGTAAAAGAAAACATTGCAACTAGTTTACCACTTAAATTCTTTTTTCTATTTTTTTTTAAATCACGAAATTATTATTCCAGGATGAAATTAGGACAATTAATTTATTTGTAACACGTGTTTGTTTTATCTAACAATATTATACCCTAAAATGTAAATATTTATGTGACATCCCGTCCCGAATTTTCTATACGTTCGATGTGAAATGACGACATTGCCCTTGACCTCGCGCGAACGGGTACGTTTGGGCACGATATTGGGCTTTTGGGTGTCCTAAATTATTAAGCCCAAAGTTTGGGCTGATATTTAACACCTGTCCTGATTCCTGCACTCATACACGTGCACAGATCCTGTTCTTCCTTATCTCTCTCTATTTCGAACTCTATCATTTTCTTCCTCGACTTCCATGTACGGACGACCACACACAGACCATTTCCAACTCGATCGAGGCTTAAGGTAAGCCTATTCTTACTCCCCGAGACTTGCTAAGTTTGTTTATATAGGTTTTAGGCCTAGAAACCCTCGAAAACATCTCGAACCCGTGACCTAAACTTGAGGTACTATTCATGTACTTTTGTTTCAGGATGTTCTAGGTGAAAATAAGATCACCACAAGCTTTAAAATTGTTCCCACGAGGCTCGGAGTACCTCGTTTGCTCGTGTTGGACGTCGGGATCGTGGGTTTCGAGATTGGCCGATTTTGGGAGGAATTGTTCATCGAGATTTTGGACGTTTTTCGAAGGATTTAAAGGTACAAATGTATTCTATGTTGAATTTGGAGCATTTTGGTATAAATTTCACGAATTTTGGATGAAAAATGAAGGAGATATGAAGGTTTGAAGTTCGCCGGAAAAGTCGCCGGAAAAACCAGTCCGGCGCCGGTGCCGGCGAAGGTCGCCGGAGCTGAGGTAGGGGGTGACGGAATATTCCGTCAAAGTTGACGGAATATTCCTCACGCCGTCAGTTAAGTCTAACGGAATCTGTTAGAAGTTAACGGAATATTCCTGACGCCGTTAGGGTTCAGGCGCGCGTGCACAGCACGTGACGGCGCGTGGGGGCGCGTCTGTCCGTGCAGTTCCCGGCGCGTGGGGGCGCGTGCCACTTCCAAAAATTATTCTAAAATTATCACAACGATCGTGACGTCGTGTAGGTCGCGTTGGTATATTCAAATACCAAAATTGACCTTCGTATGAAAAGTTATTTACGTAGTTCGTTTATGTGCTGTTAATGACGGTTTTGCGATTAATTCACGTATAGGTGAGACGTATCCAGCGGACGAGCGCAGTCACTCTAGGCTCGGGGGATACGACCCGTCGACATATCAGTGAGTGGGCTTTGTTTTCAGTATATATATATACATGACGTTTTTCCCAGAAACGTACATTGATTGATTTACGAATTGATTGGATTGGATAATTAGATTACCATGTCGTATGCCTACTATAGTGTATAAATATGATTATGATTGCATTTATTATGCACTAACGCCGAGGACGGTCAGATAAGTCAGGTAAGTACTGTGATAGTGTTTGAGATGATGATAGATTGTGATTTAGCTAATCACCTGCACCTCGGGTGTTCGTGCTCCGCCAGAGTAGGGCCTAGCCTTCACGTGATCGTTCACCTCACGCACCGTACGCTCACCTTGGATCCAAGGCAGGTGCCTAGCCTGTCGTACAGACCACAATAGGTGGTTCCGACTCGTTGGTGACCCGCGATTCGTCGCATAGCCTTCACGTGATCATAGCACAGGGCGTAATATTATACACCTAGCCTGTCGTACAGACCACAATAGGTGGTTCCGACTCGTGTGCAGGATGATGATGATTGATAGGGATTGAGTATGTTTGATGAGCTATAGATTCAGCCGTACAGGTCATTAGAGGTGACTCCGGCTGATAGAATACTAGGGACATCCTAGTTTTATATTACTTGCCTGATGATGATAATGATTTCTGAGTTGGTATATCGACGTGGCCTATTATTACGTTTTGATAACGAGATTTGATGTTAAGACGAGTTTTCGTATATAAGTTTATATACGTGCTATTTTCTGGGAAAATTATACTGATTTACAGCGAGGGGTTATTTATGAATTTATGAAATGGTTTTGGAAAACTTTGTTTTTGCCCACTCACCTTTTATGTTTTGCGCCCCTCCAGGTACTAGGTAGCAACGTCGTGGACGGTTAGCGAGGCACCAAGGCAGTTCTGACAGACCACCACTTATGTAGGATTTCTTTCGTAGTTGTAATGTTTGTTTAAACTTGACTGCACCTAGGATCGGCTCTGTATCATATGTATATTATCAACTTAACTTTCACTGCTGCACTTTATGCCAAATTTGCTTCCGCTGACGTCTTTGGCTACGTCACTCACACGTGACGGCCGGCACGCCTCGGTTTTCGGATCGGGGTGTGTCAATTTATCAATCATCAACATGTGTTATAACAAGTGAATTGATAACGTGTTTTTTGTGTAGGATATATTGTAAGGGATGAACTTTGTTGGGACGGTTGCACACCTCACACTCTTGGAGAAGGCCTGATTGACAAGAGAGATAAACACATCATGAATATTATGTACGATGTATTCAATTGGGATTATAGAAGATTTTTAATTCTTTTAATAAATATAATGGTATTCAATTAAGATTTTAAGTGATTTTCTGAAATTTAATTGGTATCCAATTAGGATTTTAAAAGTTTATTAAAATTTTTAAAAATCGAGGTGTCTTCAATTAGGATCTTAAACAAGTTTATAACATTGCAAATATATTCAATTAGAAATTTGTTCAAAGAATTTAATATAAAAAAAAGTTGATGAATTTGAGCATTCACAAATCTCAACTGTTCTCCTGAGATTTTTGAGAAATTGAATCAAAATTTTACATAAAATCTCTATAAATTAATCATCAAAATCCATAGATTTATAAATCCATTAAAATCCTTCAAAATCTCAATTAAATACACCCTCCTAATCTATTATATATAAAGCCAAAGGTATGCTAAACAGTGTAGCACAGTGGAGATCAGATTTTTGATGGTCAAATTACCAATTTACCCTTGAATAATTTGAAATATGATATTGGGCATGTTTTGAATTTTTTTGGCTGAGGGGCAATTTGGTCCAAATATTTTTGTCAAATTGGGTGACACCAAAATTTTTGTCTTATGTGTAAAGAATAAAAAAATGAAAGGGAAGAGAGAAAATAATAAACAAATGACAAAATTCATGGTGTTCAGGTGATATAAAAAAGGTCTTTCACACACGGATAATAATGTAATTAAATAAGTTGTCAAATAATTATTTTTTTTATGTAACAAACGATATTATCTACACTAAAAAGATGGGGCTTAGCCTCACAATGGGCTAGCAATAAAGTGATTTGATCAGTTGTTTATTAAATATTATTTTCTCTATTTTTAAACATCGTAAGAAGCGTTTAATACCGGTTATAAAAAAGATATTTTGCACGCGGATAATAATGTGATTAAATTACTAATCAAATGATTTTTTTTAACAAACGATATTATCTACACTAAAGGGAAGGGAGTGAGTTTGGCCTCACAATGGCTAGCAATAATGTAATTCAATCAATTGTTTATTAAATATTATTTTCTCTATTCTTAATGTAAATTTCATAGAGACCGATTTTATTATGTGAATTCAGCTGTTTTAATTGGTTTATGAGATGTTATTTCTAGCATGATTTAAAATTATTTATTTACTTCAATATTTAACTTTTCTTTCGTCAATTTACTCATATAAATATAAATACATTTAAAACGTGTAAGTCACGTTGGTGTCACCAAGCTTCAACAAACAAATTCAAAGGCATCCCAAAATAATGCATCAAATAAGGCAGAGGTATTTTTGTCATTTTAACAGTATTTTTTTAATAATTAATTTTTTGGTTTTGTTTTGTTTTTTTTTAATTTTTATAATTAGAACCTCACAATAGACTAGTAATAATGTGATTCAATTTCTCTATTTTTAAACACGTTCCAAAACATCTTAAGAGACGTGTAATGCCAGTTATGAAAAAGGTCTTTCACACGTGGATAACAATATGATTAAATAAATTGTCAAATGATTGATTTTTTTTTTTGTGTGTGTAACAAACGATAATATCTACAATAAGGGGAGGGAGTGGGCTTAACCTCACAATGGGATAGCAATAATGTGATCCGATCAGTTGTTTATTAAATATTATTTTCTCTATTTTTAAACACATTCCAAACATCCTAAAAAGCGTGTAATGCCGGTTATAAAAAAAAAATTTCGCACACAAATAATAATGTGATTAAATTAATTGTCAAATGATTTTTTTTAACAAACGATATTATCTACACTAAATATGAAGAGGTGAGTTTGGCCTCACAACGACTAGCAATAATGTGATTCAATCAATTGTTTATTAAATATTATTTTCTTTATTCTTAATGCAAATTCTATAGAGACCGATTTTATTATGTAAATTCAACTGCTTTAACTGGTTTATGAGAGGTTACTTCTAGCATGATCTAAAATGATTCATTTACTTCAAATATTTGACTTTTCTTTTGTCAATTTACGCATATAAATACATTTAAAACATGTAAGTCGCGCGTACATACCGTGATTTAAAAAATGTCTTTTGTTTTGCGCGCCCGCAAGCGCATGCATGAAGGCTAGTGTATAATATGAAGCCTTCATTTTCCAAATCACCATGTATATGTGAGCATTTGAGCATAATGACGTGCTATGGATCCCTCCGAAATGTTACGTAAGAATTGGTATTTCGGTTGAAAAATACTCAAACTATTTTTTCACTATTATTACTGATGTAGACTTTTTGATTTCTCAGTTAAAATTAAAAATGTTCTAATATAGATCCCTCTACAGATACAATATACCATTCATGTGCACCTCTTTTGAACTTGAAAATGCAAATGACTAAAATACCCGACGAAAAGCCAAATATACATATATGACTAGGGCTGGGCAAATGGGCCTTGGGCTCGTGGGTACGGGCTGGTTCTTAATTTTGTAAAAACAGATCGGGGCGGGTCGGGCCGAGTAATTGAAGTTTTCGATTCGGGCCGGTTCCAAAAGTATAGGAACCGCGGGTACCCGGACCGGCCATTTTGTGTTACAAAGGATGGATAAGATTTAAGATATCATCTCTTCATCCAATTTCAACCATCAATTTCAACCCTAGCCAATTCCACCTCCCGAGTTCCAAAAGCACCCTCAGTCTCTCGGATTCTCAGACTATGACAACATAGTGGAGTTCGAAAACAATTATCCAAAATCCAATGTGGAAGGTAGCCTTTTTGTAGCAAAAAGTAAGTGGAAATAGGAAAAAGTCGGTTGCGTTTTGATGTCTTTTTGACTGCACTGTAGCCCAACTTCTTTACGTCCAGCCAAAACACTAGTGTCATTCCAGCATCAAACCACCTCAACTCCATGTCAATTTCCACTCTCAAATCTGAATTTCCTTCTCCACTAAGTTTGCTCTTTTATTGGGCTTCCAAGAAACCCGGCCCAACAATCCACAACCTTCTATGCTAAAACGTTTAACAGCTCGTTTTGAAAGTGTATTTAAAATGATTAAAAACACTTTTAGAGAAATTATTTTTAAGTTTTCATAATTTATTTTCATTTTTACAAAAAAAAAAATTCTACAAACACTTTCAATTATTTTAAAAATACTTTCAAACGGGTCTAAAACTTTGCGTTTTCATTCTCATCACGTTGTTCTTGCTCTGTTGTTGTTGGTCAAGCAGTTGAGACTGACGTTCTACAAGAGCAGTTTCGGCTCACACCCGTACCTAATCAAAATCATTGCTTTGAGGAATCTCGATGGATTAAGGAATTTTCTTGTCAATCCTCGTCTCAAATTCTCAATGGTACTACAACTTTTTATAATTAATTTGCGTCATGAAAAGTTTATGTTATTATTAGGGATGAGACTTTGAACTATCACTAAGAAGAAACACAAATCTTATTTAATCAGGAGTTAATCATGCCTATGAATCAATAAATAAAAATTATATCATTGAATTATTCATATCAGGCGTTTTTGTTTTCTAAACAAATTAATTTAAATTACCTAAAGAGCTAGCACATGTCAATTCATTTCTAAAAATCTCACTGGAATTAACTCACAAAATTTGTTATAAGAACCGATGACACAGCCCGACTTTTGTCACCTGTTACAATAATGAAACTTGAAACTTCATTTCGAACAGACAACGATCAATAACAGTCAACAAGACTCACTTGTGTCACCGGTAATCATCCACGATTGAAAGTTATTCATCTTTCATAAATCCAAAAGTTAGTTGTGGGTTGTCGAGAATAAGATGGTGAAACGTGCATAAACTTTTTTTTTAACGAACGATATTATTTACACTAAGAGAATGAGGTGGGCTTAGCCTCATAATGGGTTAACAATAATGTGGTTTAAATTCGCATTTATGAGAATCGAACCTAAGACCTCTCACTTACAAGTGAAGAAGAATATCACATAAATGAAATAACTCAACTAGAAAAAGAGCATAAGAGGGACAAATGCTCAACTTTACGAGAGGCGCTCTATTGTCACGCGACAAATGTTTATTAAACGAGTGATTCACTTGTCAACACATGACAAACATCAACTTAACGTATGCCGCCTAAAACTCTATATTGATTGCAACAGAAAATTTATCCTACTTCGCATAATTTAGTCCCCATTAGATCCCTCAAACCTTGTAGCCAATCAGAAGAGAAAAAAAAAATGTGTGATATCCACACACTTTTTTTTTAACTTTTCACACACCCATCATCGGATCAAATAAATTGAAGAATATCAAATGACAAAAATTAACGAAGAGTGTGTGAGAAATAAAAAGGAATGTGGGGATACAACACCCAAAAAAAAAGTTGCATGGGTACCCGAACAACGACCAGGCACAAGTTCTTGGCTCTTCGTCGGCGGGGAGGTTTGCCGTACACTGGAAGTCTATTCTAGGAAGTCAACTCCAAGGTTTAAATGGTACAAGGTAATCTATTCTAGAAAAGTCAACCTTAAGGAATTAGATACTGGCTTACATTCATTTGCACGAATCAAATCTAAACCTGTAATAAAATTGTAGACAGTGAAATTTCAATAAATAAAATATTGACCAATGGTCAAAATTTTAACACTCATGTATTACATAAATTGTATACATATTGTATGATTCGACGAAAATTCGAAAAGAGTTAAAAAAGCTGTCAAACAGGACACGTGTCGACACCTGGCAGAGACGGCTTATTTCATCTGGAATATTATATTCAAAATTAGGCCTTGGAAAATTCTATAAATAGAAGCCAATTTCATTCATTTCAATTCACCAATTCACAAATACACTTCTCTACTCCCAAATTGGAAGAGAATTCTCTGAAGTTCGTTCTTCGTTCTTCGTTCATCGTTCATCGTTCTTCGAGATCAAGCCCCAACGGCCCTTGAAGAAACGCTCATCCATCCTAAGATCAAGCCCCAACGGCCCCTTGGATTAGCACAATTGTTCTTCAAGATCAAGTCCAGAAGCCCTTGAAGATCCATCCACCATCCATCGTTCATCCGTTCATCCGTTCTTCAAAGAACCAAGCCCAAAAGCCCCTTGAAGCTCGTTCATTGTTCATCGTTCTTCGTTCATCGTTCGTTGTTCATCCATCTTCTTCAAAGATCAAGCCCCAACGGCCCTTGAAGCAACATTCATCCACCCTCCAAGATCAAGCCCCGACGACCCTTGGAATCAATACATTCATCCTTCAAGAATCAAGCAAAGCCCCTTGAAGCTCATCCATCGTTCATCGTTCATCATCAAACATCTGAAGATCATCACTGTTCATCCCAAAAAAAAAATCAAAGCGCCAAACAGCCCATTCGGATCAACACAAACAGAATCCACATCACTGTTCATCAAAGGATCAAGCCCAACGGCCTTTTGGATCAACAGCCCATCAACAGAATCCATATCTTACGGAGATAGAATCAGAGGAACAAATAGAGATTGTAACCCCAAAATTCATCAAATAACAAATATATTTTGTACACGTGTTCTTGTTCCTTCAGGAAATTTTCGTGTTTACAAATTTGGCACGCCCAGTGGGACATTATCTACCTCTCATCTCTATCTTCAAATCCGAAAAGAAAAGCACAAATGGCATCAAGGAAGGCTCAAACCGTTCCCGCACCCAATGTGAAGAACAAAACCGTCCTCGCTGCAGGTAGGAGCATTTCAGAGGTTGTAACTCGAAGCAAGGCAAGAGCTTTCTTGGCCGCATCTTCCGCCCCCGCATCAACTCTGCTGGAGAAACAAGGACACCCAAGGCACGAGCCTGTGATCACCCTAGCCTCGCTAAAGGCGCCAAGGGAGAAAAGCCTGGGGAAGTACTCCGAGTCCATGCTCTCTGACGCCGACTCAAGCAGCAGCACGGCCATGCAAGTCATGACCACCGGAGCAACTTCAATCGAGGAGCAGCTGGCTCAAATGAATGAGGCAATTGCCAAACTCACACAGACGGTTGAGGAAAAAGACTTACAAATCGCCGCGCTTGTCAACCGATTGGAAAAAGAGAACGACAAAAAAGAAGGAGGCGGTGAGGATGAGGAACCTCCGATACAAGAATTCGAGGAGAAGCCAGTCCAGGCAACGGAGCTCATGGGATCTCTGTCTATCCAACAGCTCCAACAAATGATTGCTAACACCATCAAAGCACAGTACGAAGGGAGCTCACATGCCTCCATATCGTATTCCAAGCCTTACTCTAAAAAGATTGATGCCCTGAAGATGCCAAGGGGATATCAACCACCCAAATTCATGCAGTTCGATGGAAAGGGGAACCCGAAACAGCACATCGCCCACTTCGTTGAAACTTGCAACAATGCGGGCACTGAAGGGGACTACCTTGCCAAGCAGTTTGTGCGCTCACTGAAAAGTAACGCCTTCGATTGGTACACCGATCTTGAGCCCGAATCCATCAACAGCTGGGAGCAACTGGAGCGTGAATTCCTCAACCGCTTCTACAGCACCCGCCGTACAGTCAGCATGCTAGAGCTGACAAGCACAAAACAGTGGAGGGATGAGCCAGTCGTTGACTACATCAACCGATGGCGCACTCTGAGCCTCGACTGTAAGGACAGACTCTCAGAAATCTCTTCAATCGAGATGTGCGTGCAAGGAATGCAATGGGGATTGCAATACATCCTTCAAGGCATCAAACCACGAACGTTCGAAGAGTTAGCCACCCGCGCTCACGACATGGAGCTGAGCATCGCTCATCATGGAAAAAAGGAGCCGATCACTGACTTCAAGAAGGATAAGGTGTTTACTCCAAAGGTGGACAATCGTGGAAAGAAGCCCGCTAAGGAAGCTTTTGCCGTTGACGCCATCCCCACTAAAACTTCAGCTGCACCCGTCAAAATCTCCTCTAAATTCAAAGCAAAGGAGATAAAAAGAGGTGAGCCCTCCCGTACCCAAGAAAGGTACAAAAACACCTTAAGGGAATTGGAGCAGAAAACATACCCATTCCCAGACTCTGACATGGCCCCGATGCTAGACGACCTGTTGGAGAAGAAAGTAATTGAGCTTCCTGAATGCAAGCGCCCAGAAGAGATGAATCGCGTTGACGATCCCAAGTACTGCAAATACCATCGCATCGTGAGCCATCCCGTCGGCAAATGCTTTGTCCTCAAGGAGCTCATCATGAAGTTGGCGCAACAAGGACAAATTGAACTCGACTTGGAAGACACAGTCGCAACACACACCACGACGATCGTGTTTGGGTCCTTTGACCCTGTGCCTCTTCAAGTAATGCACGACCATCGTCACACAGCCCCTTCTGCACTACTACCATCGGGGGCAAACAACCAAGATGCACCGATTGAGGATAGTGAAGAATGGACCTTAGTGACCCGCAGAAAATCAAAGAAACCCAAGCCACAGGCCGCAAAGCCAAAGGTAGAATATGGGAGAAGACACCGTCGTCGCAACAATAGGAAACCCAAAAGAAGCGTAAGAGCTGCTAAGCCAACATACGCTGCGGAGCCTATGGAGCAAGAGCCACGCATTCCCGTCTCCTTGCATGAATACTTCCCAAAAGACTTCTTCCAAAGGTACACTGTCGCTACATGTCACGTAATAGAGGTAGATGAGCCATCAAGAGGGGAAGTGATCACCGCTGAAGAAATAAAAACCTTCATGACTAAAGAAGGTCTGCCGACTCACGTGAGCATCGAGGAGGCATTGCGATTACCCGAAGAGACGCGTAAAGCACTGATAGTGGCCTTAGCAAATCCCGATGACTATGGGGTACAAGGAAACAAAGACGAATGCTCAAAACTTCAGTCACATGAATATACCACATGTTGCGCCGCCCAAGACTCAATCAACTTCACTGACGAAGACTTATTGTTAGGATCAAAACCTCACAACCGTCCTCTCTTCATCTCAGGATACATAAGGGAGAGCAAAGTCAAACGCATGCTTGTAGATGGCGGATCGGCCATAAACATCATGCCAAAGTCTACAATGGCCACAATTGGCATCAAAATGGACGAACTATCTCTAAGCCGTCTACTAATCCAAGGTTTCAACCAAGGAGGACAAAGAGCGATAGGCATGATCCGAGTGGAGATGACCATCGGTGAACTCAAATCCAGCACAATATTTCATGTGATCGATGCAAGAACTTCATACGGCCTGCTCTTAGGAAGGCCTTGGATTCATGAGAATGGAGTAGTGTCGTCTACCCTTCACCAATGTTTAAAATTCTACCGGGAAGGAGTGAAGGTGGTTCGAGGCGATACAAGGCCATTTACCGAGGCAGAATCACACTTTGCGGACGCCAAGTTCTACATGGAGGAGGACATGATACCCGAAGCTCTCCCGAGAGAGGTAAAGTCCACAGGCAAAGCAACGCCTAAAAAACAAGAATGGCAATCCGTTCCCAGAAAGCAAGGAGGGGAAGCCACACCATCTTCAAACAACGACGAACTCGTGACAGCAAAAGGGGGTGAGACGCCTTCAAAAGAATCAAATATGCCCGTCTTCCGATACATCCCAATGTCGAGAAGAAAGAAGGGTCAAACACCATTTGAAACCGGGACAAGCAAAGCCGACATGCAACAGTGCAAGGATGATGTGGAACTACTCAAGGCGAATGCAATTCTACCTCTAACACAGCTAGGCGGGACCAAGATTGCAGGACCACCACAAGGTTTCATAAAAGCTCTGCCAAAGGGAGTAGAATCAAGTTTTCTCCCAACCAAGAGAACCGAAGAAGGTTTTGATCCAAACGCCTACAAACTCATGTCAAAGGCTGGGTACGACTTCATCCCCTCTTCAAAACCTGGAAAGAAGGTTTCAGATGCTGTCGACAACAAAGAACGTGACCTCACCGAGACTCAAAAAAGGCTGAGAAAGCATGGTTACGGAGTTGACAACGGTAAAGCAGGAATCGGCTTCGCACCAAGTGCACCTGTGAAGATTTCGAGCAAGGCGAAAAATGCTAGCACTCAGCACATCAGCGTGAGCGTTATACAAAAACAAGAAGAGCCTAAAACCGTCCCTCGGATGCCGGTCGTCAATAGGATGAGTCACCCAAGACCCAGAATATCGGCATTGCATCGTATTGGTGGTCAAAGCCGAACCTCCGTCTTCAAGAGGCTTAACACGCCAACATCCCAAAAATCCGTTTTTGAAAGGCTGTCAAAACCTAAGAAACAAGGCAACACGGCTAGCTCGCCTTTGCAACAGTCAGTTTCTGAAAGACTGGAAGACAACAAAAAGCCTTCTAGAAGAAAGGAGACAGCGCCAAAAGAAGAAAAGCCAGACATGCTAGCAGAAAAAGGCGATATTCGGAGTTCAATTCCTTCAAGGATGAAGCGTCAAGCAATCTTGGAGATTGACACAGAAGGACCACTAAAAGTAAGAAGGCGCACCATCATCCATACCGGACAAACCTCATGCCAGCAAGTCCAAGAGGACGACACTGAAGAGGAAGTCCAAAACGTCTTCCACATCACAATCCGAGAAGACGAAGAAGACGAGATCCTTGAGGAAGATGTCACTACTGCACCACCACAGCTCGAAGACGGGGGGCAAGCCACGGTAGATGATCTCAAAGAAATCAACTTAGGCACAAGCGAGGAACCAAAGCCTATCTTCGTAAGCGCACTGCTAAGTGCAGACGAGGCAGAGGAGTATTACCAACTGCTGTTAGAGTATAAAGATGTCTTCGCTTGGACATACAAAGAAATGCCCGGCCTTGACCCTACCATCGCTGTACATCACCTTGCAGTCAAGCCTGGATCACGACCGATAAAGCAAACTCAAAGGCGCTATCGATCCGAGCTCATCCCACAGATTGAGGCTGAGATTGACAAGCTAATTGAAGCAGGCTTCATTCGAGAGGTGCAATACCCAAAGTGGATCTCTAACGTCGTTATCGTCCTCAAGAAATCAGGACAGATACGTGTTTGCGTGGACTTCCGAGACCTCAACGATGCATGCCCGAAGGACGATTTTCCTTTGCCAATCATCGAAATCATGGTGGATGCAACCACTGGCCACGAGGCACTATCATTCATGGATGGCTCATCCGGATACAATCAAATTCGCATGGCTCCCGAGGATGAGGAACTAACAGCCTTTCGCACTCCAAAGGGTATATACTGCTACAAAGTAATGCCATTCGGTTTAAAGAATGCTGGAGCTACATATCAGCGTGCAATGCAAAAAATCTTCGATGACATGTTACACAAAAATGTAGAATGTTACGTGGACGATGTGGTGGTCAAAACAAAAAGAAAATCAGACCACTTGAAGGATTTGCGAATAGTGTTCAAAAGACTGCAAAAGTACAATCTCAAGATGAACCCATTGAAATGTGCATTTGGCGTCACATCTGGAAAGTTCCTGGGCTTCATTGTCAAACACCGCGGCATTGAAGTGGATCAATCAAAAATCAAGGCCATTCAAAACATGCCTGAGCCGAGAAACCTGCACGAGCTGAAAAGTCTACAAGGACGCCTAGCCTTTATCAGGCGTTTCATCTCCAACCTCGCAGGGCGTTGTCAACCATTCAGCCGACTCATGAAGAAAGATGTTCCGTTTGTATGGGACAAAGCATGCCACAATGCTTTTGAGAGCATAAAGAAGTATTTGTCAAGTCCACCTGTCTTAAAGGCACCCGTGCCCGGAAAGCCGCTCATATTGTATATTGCCGCTCAAGAAAGATCAGTAGGGGCACTCTTGGCACAAGAAAATGAATCCCAGAAAGAAGGAGCGCTCTACTACCTCAGTCGAACTCTCACCGGTGCCGAGTTAAACTATTCCCCGATAGAAAAGATGTGCCTCGCTTTGGTGTTCGCCATCCAGAAGCTCAGGCATTACATGCAGGCTTACACCATCCACTTGGTTGCTAGAGCTGACCCGGTTAAATACGTCATGACCAAACTAGTTCTGACTGGGCGACTAGCTAAATGGGCGTTGCTTCTCAATCAACACGAGATCATCTACGTTCCAGCTAAAGCCGTTAAAGGACAAGCACTGGCAGACTTCCTCGCCGATCACCCTATCCCAGCCGATTGGGAAATCTCAGACGACTTGCCTGACGAGGAGGTGTTTTACATCGACGTCTTCCCAACATGGACGATGTTCTTCGACGGATCCGCCCGAACAGATGGAGCAGGGGCAGGAGTGATATTCATGTCACCACAAAGGCAAATACTGCCTTATTCCTTCCAACTGAGCGAACTATGCTCTAACAATGTCGCTGAGTACCAAGCACTGATCCTCGGCCTCCAAATGGCAACTTGCATAGGAATCACAGCCCTTGAGGTATACGGCGACTCCAAACTCATAATCAACCAACTCTTGACCGAGTACGAGGTAAAGAAAGATGATCTCGTCCCTTACTTCCGACTGGCAACTCAGCTGCTGCAAAAGTTCGAGATGGTGACGCTAGAACATGTGCCAAGAAAAGAAAATCAAATGGCAGATGCTCTCGCCAACCTAGCCTCTAGCATGACGCTAGGAGAAGGAGAAGTCGCAAATGTGCCAGTTTGCCAAAGATGGGTGATTCCACTTGCCGCTGAGATACTGCTAAATGACACAAACGTCATCTCAGTACTCCTGGTTGACACTGAAGAATGGAGACAGCCATTAATCGACTACTTGGAACAAGGAAGGCTTCCAGACGATCCCAGGCACCGCTCTGAAGTACGTCGACGAGCACATCGCTTCCTCTACTATAAGGGAACACTTTATCGACGCTCTTTCGAAGGAGTACTTCTGAGATGCCTAAGTGAAGAAGAAGCCAGTCAAGCCATGGAGGAAGCGCATTCAGGTATATGTGGAGCACATCAGTCGGGGCCAAAGCTACATTTCCAACTTAAAAGAATGGGCTACTATTGGCCAAGCATGGTGAGGGATTGTATGGAATACGCCAAAAGGTGCCAAGCCTGCCAATTCCATGCCAACTTCATTCATCAACCGCCTGAACCATTGCACCCTACAGTTGCTTCATGGCCGTTCGACGCATGGGGGTTGGACGTCGTGGGACCGATCGCACCAAAGTCATCTGCAGGAGAAGCTTACATCCTAGCTGCAACAGATTACTTCTCCAAGTGGGCTGAAGCCATACCCCTGAGGGAAGTCAAGAAAGAAACTGTCGTCCGTTTTATCAAGGAGCATATCATCCACCGATATGGTGTGCCTCGCTACATCATTACGGACAATAGAAAGCAATTCTCCAACCGACTCATGGACGAACTCTGTGAGAAATACAAATTCAAACAGCATAAGTCTTCCATGTATCATGCCCCAGCTAACGGTCTCGCAGAAGCATTCAACAAAACTCTATGCAACCTGTTGAGAAAGGTCGTTGGTAGGAGCAAGAAAGACTGGCACGAAAGAATGAGCGAAGCGCTTTGGGCATACAGGACGACGCACCGGACGCCTACTCAAGCTACACCATATTCACTCGTGTATGGCGTAGAGGCGGTTTTGCCGCTGGAAAGCCAAATCCCCTCCCTGAGAATGGCTATACAAGAAGGACTGACCAACGAAGAGAACGCAAAGTTACGTCTTCAAGAGTTGGAAGCACTAGACGATAAGAGGCTCGAAGCTCAGCAGCACTTGGAGTGTTATCAAGCACGTTTGTCCAAGGCCTTCAACAAGAAAGTTCGCCCGAGGTCATTTCAAGTGGGAGACCTCGTCCTTGCATTACGTAGGCCTATCATCATGACACACAAGACGAAAAGCAAATTCACCTCGAAGTGGGATGGGCCTTACGTAGTACAAGAAGTCTACACAAACGGTGCTTACATGATCGTGGAAGAAGATGGCTTGAGGATTGGCCCCATAAACGGCAAGTTCTTGAAGCAGTACTACGCATGAGAAGAAACCACGCTCCTGGCCCGCAAGAGCATAAACTGTGTACGGCAAAATCATCATCAGAATCACCATATATAAAAAAAAAAAATAAAAAAAAAATCCATCATTCATTTGAACTACGTGATGACTTGATCCCTCCTTAAACCGAGGGTACGTAGGCAACTTGAAACTTCAAAACTTCAAGTACAGTCACATCATCAACAAAAACACAAACACTTCGAAAAACATAAAGGGCAAATTCAATGACAAAAACACTTTAAATCTTTAAAGGAGGATATCGGCTCTAAAGCCTTGTTACAAAAGAGGAAAGAAAAGACACTACTCGAAAGTTATGCCTCTAAAACTACGAAGGCGATCCTCAAGTAAATCCTCCAAATTCTTCAAAGACTCGACCTCAGTAGGAGACAAGATAGGCGATTTCATAGCCATGCCCTTCTCTTGCTCTAGGTGAGAAATCTCTTCTTGGTGCTCCGCGAGCACTCCTTCTAGATGAGACGATTCGGCCTCCAACCGCTCTCGCTCTCGCCCTAATGCATCAAGACGCGTTCGGACGGAAGCTAAAGAAGTCTCTACAGTCTGATAAACTCCCAAAACAGCTTGCCGAGAAGATTGGACTTGGGCTAGCGAAGAATCTAGTGTTGCAAGTTGCTGAGCCCTAAGATCCGGATTCAATTTCTCCAAAGAAATGGCACGCAAGGAAGAATACTCAGTCGAGGCAGCCATAAGTTCGGCAATTTTGGCCTTCAAGGTCGAAGAATCAACGTTGAGATTGTCAATTGCAGAAACGAACTTTGACAAATCCTCACGGAGCAACGCAAGGTCTTCCAACGAACACTTTGAGATCCTACTGTCAATATGGCCCTTGATGTCCATGGCCGCACGGAGACTAATACGATGAATGAGCTGCTCAGTACTGCTAAGGTTTGGCCCCCTCAAAGAAATCTCAGAATTAGCTGGCAAAGGTACCGGACGCATAGCAGACTCTTGTACGCATTCACCAACACGCGGCAAGCTTGGGAGGTTCGACGGATTTGGAGTAAGCTCTGCACCAGGAAGATCCCTGATCCCCTCATCGGCGGGTAGACTGCCTCTGGCCGGCATAGAGGGCCCAACCTAAGGAGAGCAAACAAAAAAAATGTTAGAAACAAAAGCCAAAATAAAGAGAAGAAATCATGTAAGAAAAAAAAAATATACATACATCTCTCTCAAAAGACCTACAGACATCAGATGGAGGAAGCCTAAACGCTTCTTTCTTCTTATGACTGAAATTGACGTCACTCTCAACCCAAGAAACCTCAAGTGGTCGCTTGTTTAAAGCTTGTTGACGCGACCGCGAAGCAAGTCCATCCTCGTGCGAATCGATTTCGTCACCTGCCTCTTCAGAAGCATCCAAATGAGAAGAAAGCAAGTGTGATCGTTGACGGGCTATGACCACAGGACTATCTTGCAAGGGAGTCACACTCGCACAGTCAAAGGGTACTAGCTGAGGAGGAACTGGAGAGCAACCCTCTTTTGATACCTTATGATGAGAATGGGAAGAATTAGTATCACTGGCCATCCCCAAGTTCTCGTAGTGTGCCTTCAACCACCAATTTACGTAAGCACGAGTCACAGGATTATTCTTGAACTCGTCTTTAACTGGCAGGGTGATAGAAGCATTTGTGCGTGCACGGGTGCAAGACTCCCAATGCATGTACATATCTTGCAAAGATTTCGATTGGTCTCTCTCTTTCAGCCTACCCGGAATAGTTTGGACAAAACCAAACTGCCTGCTAAAACGGTGGGGATTATACGGCTGAATAATGCATCGGTCTTCTTGCCGCAGAGAAACATACGCCGATCGAAGGCTTATGAAATAAGACAAATCTGAAGAGCGAAGGTGTGGATCATCCACAATGATTTGTCGCGTCAAGCCGACTCTTGCCAGACGATCCATTCTCGGGCCTTCATAACTTTCAAATAGTGCTCGCGCCTGCAAATCATCAAGACCCTTCGCGGAGAGCACACCAGAATACTTCGTCATTAAAGGCCCCAATTTCACTGAAGTCGACGAAGAAAAATGAGTGTTAAAATATTCGCCCAACCACCCATACACATAGTGGTAGGGAAGTACCGCAGCACGGTCTTCAGTACTTGCCAAGTTTGAAACAACACTCAAACCGTTGTAAATATTGGCTAAGACCGGGATAGCAAGACTAAAAGATTCGCCTGCAGCCATCTTGCTGGCAACTTTGAAAACTCCGGGACGGACAAAATTGACGTCATCTTTAGGGAAAACAAATTTACAAAGCCAACAAGCTAAAAAGGCGGCTAAGTAAGATTCCTCCAAGTACTCTGATGACACACCAAGGTCTTCAAACGTCCTCAACTCAGTAGGGGTACGGCGCCCAGCCGGACCAATGACGCCTGATGGATCCGAATCTCCCTTAGGCCTGGTCGTCTTATTACGACCGCTTTTCTTCGAAGGCCTCTTATACTTCATGGCATCCCAATACCAAAACCGAATCCATGAAGAGATCTTCACGCCTGACTTGCCCTGAGCCTCTTGGGAAAGCTTGTGATATACCCAAAACAAGTAGCGACAGCTCACAGGCAATCCTCGACTGTTGCGACAAGAAAACTCCTCCACACTAGGGACAACTTCGTCGTAAAACTTTCCCTGGATTGGCAAGCCCCCTATCTTATGAAGATCCCGAAGAGAGAGCGACATCTCCCCTCGAGCTGTATGAATTGTGTTGGTTGCCGAACACCAATGCTCAAAAAATTCACGAATGACGGAGGGTTGGCGATCATAACTGAACAAAGATGCATATACAGCATGGTAAAGGCTCGTCTTGGTAAGCGCATCCTTGGAACGGCTCAAGACATCTTCAAGCCATTCCCAATAAAAATCAACAAAAGCAGCCCCTCCAGTGGTCGACAGGGTACCACTCCAAGCCACGGCTCCGTTGCGGATACGATCGCCAAGAAGATCAAACATAAGCGAAGGTTTGTCGTAAACATGGTGCGAAGAGTTCAAAATAAGAATCTTCGATGGGCACGACCTCTTCTTTGCATTAGAATGAATAGAGTTCACCACTTCCCAAGCTACTTCAGAAGACCATGAATCAATATGCATGGAGTTGTCTTTGGCGGGAAGGACAAGCGCCTTAGGGCCAGTTAGTGGCGCATAAAGCTTCAGCGTCGTTCCACTATCTTGGGAATCACCTTCCTTTGCAAGAACAGTAAGGGTACCGCCCTTAAAACACCTAAAAAACACCATGACCGCAACGAAAAGTCAGCCACAAGACTTCGGCAAGACAGTGGACAGTACAGCAAGGGGCAGCAAGCACGGTAACAAGGGCAGCTACAAGACGGTCCTTCAAGGCACGTTACGGTAGCAAAGAAACTAAAATGCCACGCAGTCACACTACGCAAACTCGCAGCGACTACGCAAGCAGTTTCTTGCACCGCACGGCAACACCACCACCGAGGGAAAATTGCGACCAAAAGACAATACGCAACAAAGTCCCAGTGCAGCCTCTTGTACAGCCCCACACGGCAGCGCACCGACCGAGGGAAAACTGTGATCAAAAGGCATTACACAGCGGAACTCCGGCGCAGTCTCTCGCACAAGCGCTTGGCAGCAAAGAGCACAAAGTACACCGTCGTCCACTACACTTCCAGAAGCTTCATAGGGGTCCCATCATCATGCTCTGCCTTTGGGAGACCGTTTACTTGATTCCTAAAATCACAACAAAGAAGTCCATCAGTAGGGGTACACACATTATGTTATACATGCATATATGTATACAATAATGAGGCAATCTGCTACATGCATTTTGTAAAATTAAAAAAATAAAAATAAAAATAAAAAAAAAAAAAAAAAAAAAAAAAAAAAAAAAAACGTATATATTTATATGTCTTGGCCCATCCTCATGTGCCTCGGCCCAAGCAGCGAAAGGAGTCCAAAAAAAAAAAAGCCCAAATTAGTGGGCTGAAATGTGGTATTAAGGGCAAAATCCTGTCTGATCACCAAGCCCATTCTCGTTTGGCCCAAGTCTCACAAATGCTTGACCCATCCGCAATTACAACATGGCTAGGCCCACCTCTCGTGCTACGACACCATCAAATGCCGAGCCCAAGCCCAGGATAAGTCTAAATCCATCCCCGTCCAGCATGACGTCACTATTTCACCATTCTCTCAGGTACCCAAGAATCCACTGAGAGAGAATATTTTGCTGGTGTAAATTCCGATCGGTGGACGAAAGATCGTCACCCTCTTCCCAAAACCTTAGCAAAACTGCACTTCTCTGTCACGATTCCGAATCTAGAACAACCAAATCAACGGGTCGGTTCCGAAAGGTGTCGGGTTATTACCCAATCTAACCTTCGTCGATTTAAGCGGCAACAAATTTCACTGGCACGATCCCGGAAGATCTCGGCAAATGCCGAAGCCCTCAGTTACTTGAACACTTCGCTGAACCCATTGCACTCAGTCCTTCCATCAAACATTGGCGCGCACCAAATCTGCAGAGCTTCTACCACACCCGCGCCACCTTCAACGCCATCTTCAAGATCCTCTCCAAAGCCAAACTCATGTCCCTCATGCTCGACGTCATCTCCACCTACAGCAAGCAGAGGTACGCCCACACTGTCTGATTTCACGACACGCTGGTCATGGGCTACGCTGTCGCCGGCAAGCCCGATTTTGCCCTCCAACTGTTTGGTAGAATGCGCTTCCAGAGTCTAGACCTCGATTCCTTTGCCTACCATGTCCTTTTGAACGCTTTGGTAGAGGAGAGTTGCTTTGATGCCATTCAGGTTATTTGCCAAGCAGATTTCTTTAAGGGACTTTGAGAACGAAATCACCCGTTCCATCATGCTCAAGTGGTTGCGTAAGAAGAAGTTGATCGATCAAGCTGAAGCCTATTCGCGCCAATTAGTGTCGGACGGCAAGGCCGTCACCAGGCATGCAATCAGTGTCTTTGTGAAGCCCTTTTGTAAGCATAAAAAGTTCCAGCAGGCTGGTGAATTAGTCGAGGAGTTTCGGGACTTGAGGGTGGCTCTCATAGAGAGCGCTTATGGTGTGTGGATACGCAATCTTGCTGTAGGCACATGGGGAAAAGGACGACATCAGCCGTTTGTTCGCGGATGAGCTTTTGATGTCAGTATGGATCAACGATTGGTGAGGCTCTTGATGGGCTGAAGATTTCGGCAAGGCTCTCGCTGGGGAGGTCAACAGTGACCTTAATGCCAGAACACTACCGGGTTGAAAATCAAAGATCTTGACCCGCTCCAAGCTTTTGGACTTCAGAAGCTGCACGAAGTTTTCCTCCATAACCTGCCATCTACTCATCGCCCAAGCGCCGGAACGAACCAAGTAGACGGAGAAAGTCGCCATGACTGCCTCAAACGGGATTGAATTCTTGGGATGCCCTCTGTCATCGCCTTCCTCTATCTCCACCACCTCCGACCCTCCAAGGCTGCACCGAGCATCTCTTGGATCCTCCACCATGCTCAGCGTTGACACAAATTTGCTCAAACAGCCCACCGACCCACTTCCCAACTCCAGCTCGAACAGTCCAATGACAGAGAAAAGATAAATGGAGCCATAAAAAAAGGGGGAGGGGGGGAAATAAAGCTGCATGTCCATCAAAATGGGCGTATGTGTATGTGTAAATATATATGCATGCATGAATTTCCTGAGAAGCAAGCATAAATATGAAGCAAATATAAAATTGATATGTAGCTAACCACAGCAAATAGGAGGTTCCCTGGCGATCTGCGTAGAGTTTGCAAGATGGAGAGCTTAAAACAGCATTTGGTAGTCGGGTGATAAGCTTCGAAGACAGTTAAAAGGTCATAGGAGGAACAAATGACTAAATAGATGCTTCAAAATTGGCTGAACAGACAAGAGTGCAAGTGGAATCTTTTCTCCATTTTCTGCTCATACCAAAAGCTACAAAGAAAAAATAGCTTTCATCATTTCTTATAACAGGTAGGGTCGAAACAAAAAGAAGAAAAGGAATTTTTATCATGCTTATTTGACAGAAAGGAAAAAACTTTTGAAGAAAGAAGATGCTGTTGGCATGATTAGTTTTGACTTGTTGGCATAGCAGACTAGCAATTGCTTAAGTGACATAGGATTCTATAGCCATGGTGGAAAACAGGAAACATGAAGGATCTCCAACATATGCCGTGACATTTGTATAAAATGGGCCTGGGGCCTAGCTCCCCAATTTCAGGGTTCCAGCACTCGTTAATAAAAGAGAAGAAAAGAGATTAAAAAAAATATATATATATATATATAAATAAATAAATAAATAAAAGCATTGAGAGAAATAAAAGGTCCATTTTATTTATTTCTCTAGAAAATTACACAAATTGGCACTCTACATGCCACAAAAAAAAAAAAAAAAAAAAAAAAAAAAAAAAAAAGAAAAAAAGAAAGAGAAAGTCAAATCAAAATTACAAGCAGGAAATATTCAAGGACGATCAGGAGGTGCCTCAGAAGTCGACGGAACTCCGGGAAGACGAAGAGCCAGAGTTGGAATCTCCAGAGCCGGGACGCTTGGTGCAACTCCGGAGGACGAAGGCAACATGAACCTCGGGAGTAACGCCATGAACCTGTCATGGTCACTTTGGATCCGACCATCCGACTCCTGCAGCTGGTCCAGCTTCCTCTTCATGCTGGTCGAGTAACTAGTTGAAAGCAGGTGCAACTCCTTGTTCTCATGCCTGAGTCCTCTGACCTCTTGCCGAAGACTCGCCACCTCCGCCATCAGTGACTCCACCTGCCGAGATCTTGCGAGAAGGCGCTGGCCCATGTTTGAAACTGAGCCTGCACTTTGGACGCTGAGAGCTAAAGATTCCTGAACAGCCAGCTCGTCCGACCGCCTGGATAGCAACCTAGTGTCCCTTGGAGTGAGGAGATTTCGAGCAACCACCGTAGCGGTTATTTCGTTTCTCATCAATGAGTCCCCAACTGTAAGAGGACCGTTGGGGGATATGAAGGACGGACGCCAAATGTTGTCTGGAGAAGACAAGTCATCATCTTCTCCGACGTTCAAGTTAAGGCGGGTGTCAGAAGGGCAAGACATTTTCAGAATGTGTTAAGAAAGAAGAGATCAGAAAGATTAAGATTACAGAAGTTCAAGAAAAGTGTTTACAGGAGGGAGTTCAAGCGTGAGGTGAAACAAAAATTCGCGCCTCTATAAAAAGAAGAAAAATGAAGAAGCGCTCCTCAGAGATCGAAGAAGCGCTCCTCTCACAAATCAAAGAGTGACGCTCCTTTCTCGAAGACCGGAGTCCTGTCTCAAAAAGAACCGTTCCTCTATCAAAAGCTGGGCTTGACTCAGAAATCGGCATCAGCTTTTCCAGTTTGTCGTCACCTGCGTCACATACAGCTTGGAGCGTTGCGAAAACCACGAGCCGCACCCGGATTTGAACCCCGGTTTTCAAAAGATCATCATTCCAGTTTGTCGCCACTCGTCACATGTGCAGTCAGCTTCGCGGAAATTACGGAAGCTTTGTCAGAAAGCACGTAACAGGCACTGTTTATCCATCCACCGGCTGCCGACAAATAGTGAAGGAATAGTTCCGGTTGTGAAGCCAAAATTCTATAAGTTCGACCTTCGCCTTCCACATCAAAGGCACACCTTCACACCCTCTCAACCTCTCAATCTATCTTCATCTCTGATAATGTCTTCCCAAAGAAAGCTTTCGAGTCACTCAGTGTTCTTCATCCCTTGGAACACCCCAGAAAACAAATCATCCAGAGCGAAAGTATTTCATATTAAAAAGGTTAAAAGCAAAAGTATCTCATATTACACTTTCTCCTCACCTTCATCTGAAGAACATGGAGAAAGTGAGATCCTGATTGCTTACCTAGTCTTGCTCTCGAGTACTCATCTCAGACCCCTCCCAACCCACTTCAAAAATAAACCTGTGTAGAGGTGCTTCTTCAAAAGCAAAAGTACCTCACAGACGAAGCAGGAGGAGTCTGAGTTGCATCCAGATGAAGTCGGAGTCCGAGATGATCCAAGAGTTCAAGAAGATGCACATCTGCATGGAGACCTGAGTACTTGAAGCATGTGGAGACAACGTGCTGAATCATCCTCAACTAAGCTGAGGATCGCTTGCAAGTAAAAAGGCTCCCAAACCCGATTCAAGATCAAGTGATCGTCACCCTTGAATCAACCTTCAAGACCAAAGCCGCGACGGCCCTTGAAGAAATCACAAGTCTGATTCAAGATCAGGTGTTCATCACCTCTGAATCAAAACCTGTTCAAGATGAAATCTGTGGAAAGTCAACAAGCACAACAAATACACGTGCCGATTCACCCCAGTAAAAGTTGAAAATAGTCTCGGCCCAATTCAAGATCAAGCCTCGACGGCACTTGAAGGAGATCCCGGCCCAATCCAAGATCAAGCCTCGACGGCCCTCGGATCAACGTCTACAGTAAGGAAACTTCAAGATGCATCTCCTACATATGACAAACACATGTATACGACACGCCTTGAAGTGGGGGCATTTGTAGACAGTGAAATTTCAATAAATAAAATATTGACCAATGGTCAAAATTTTAACACTCATGTATTACATAAATTGTATACATATTGTATGATTCGACGAAAATTCGAAAAGAGTTAAAAAAGCTGTCAAACAGGACACGTGTCGACACCTGGCAGAGACGGCTTATTTCATCTGGAATATTATATTCAAAATTAGGCCTTGGAAAATTCTATAAATAGAAGCCAATTTCATTCATTTCAATTCACCAATTCACAAATACACTTCTCTACTCCCAAATTGGAAGAGAATTCTCTGAAGTTCGTTCTTCGTTCTTCGTTCTTCGTTCATCGTTCATCGTTCTTCGAGATCAAGCCCCAACGACCCTTGAAGAAACGCTCATCCATCCTAAGATCAAGCCCCAACGGCCCCTTGGATTAGCACAATTGTTCTTCAAGATCAAGTCCAGAAGCCCTTGAAGATCCATCCACCATCCATCGTTCATCCGTTCATCCGTTCTTCAAAGAACCAAGCCCAAAAGCCCCTTGAAGCTCGTTCTTCGTTCATCGTTCTTCGTTCATCGTTCGTTGTTCATCCATCTTCTTCAAAGATCAAGCCCCGACGGCCCTTGAAGCAACATTCATCCACCCTCCAAGATCAAGCCCCGACGGCCCTTTGAATCAATACATTCATCCTTCAAGAATCAAGCAAAGCCCCTTGAAGCTCATCCATCGTTCATCGTTCATCATCAAACATCTGAAGATCATCACTGTTCATCCCAAAAAAAAAATCAAAGCGCCAAACAGCCCATTCGGATCAACACAAACAGAATCCACATCACTGTTCATCAAAGGATCAAGCCCAACGGCCTTTTGGATCAACAGCCCATCAACAGAATCCATATCTTACGGAGATAGAATCAGAGGAACAAATAGAGATTGTAACCCCAAAATTCATCAAATAACAAATATATTTTGTACACGTGTTCTTGTTCCTTCAGGAAATTTTCGTGTTTACAAAAATATAAATAAGTTGTTCTCTACTTGGGTTATGAGTCTTATGACACACAAATTAAATTCATAGCATTCATCAATGGAACAAACAAATAAGGTTCCTTCGAGTGAAGAAAAACGAGGAAGGGTGGCGATCATGCACAAATCATTCTTTCTCCTGGAGGCGACTTTATAGTACTCGATCCTGTCGATTTCATCTGATTAATCATGGGAAAAATCAATAAATAAATATAAACATGCCATAGAATTATCATATGAGTCTTTTTTTTTATTACACAAATCAATTTAATTTATTTAAAGAGCACACATCTCGATTGATTTTATTGTCGTTTGATCATATCGATTTCATCTGGTTAATCATGCCAAAAATCAATAAATAAATATAAACATACCATAGAAATATCAAATGAGCCTTTTTTTTTTACACAAGTTAATTTAATTTACATAAAGAGCACATTTTGATTGATTTTACCCTCGTTGTAATCTTTACGCTTTCTTAAAAAAAACTCACCGAAATTGACATGCAAAAGCAGTTGAATTACAGATGACACGATCCGACTCATGTCACCCGTTAAGGTTATATATTATTTGGAAAGGGGGTGAATGGAACTTGAAACTTCAACACCCAATAACAATAAACAACACCAGGCTTGTTTCACCCGTTAATCATCCATTATTAACAGTTATTTGTTTTGTATAAATTCAAAAGTTATGGTGAGTTGTTGAAATGATTTTGAAGGAGAATATATATAAACTATTTTAAAATATCCGATTTTAATGGGCCAAAATAGATATTTGTGATAATGCTGAACTAACATGTTAGTTAACGAGTCAATTACTAATTCAGTAGTTTCAACTCGATCTTATTAAGACTCACCCTAAATATTTAATTTTTCGTGTCATATATAACATTGTCAGATCTAATTATGAACATTACCACATCACATGCCCTCGAAATTACAATTAAAATGTCCATATCAAAAAGCCGATCAACCATTCGACGAAAATAAAAAAAAAGGGTCAATCAACCAAATGAGAAGTGTGATGATTGAGTAGACCCGGCACGAAGTGCAAAATAACTTGTTATCTTTAAGGCTTGTGTTGGTATGGTTATATTTTTAAAAAAAAATTATTTTTGTTGTATTGTGAGAATAAGTAATTGTGAAATAAAGCAGTAGAGCGTTTAGTAAATATTTTTTTAAGTGCTTTTAGCAATATATATATATATATATATATATATTATAGTGTTTGGTAAATTTTTATGTAAAATTGTGAAAAGTAACTATGTTAGGGTTCTAAATGTGAGGTCTGGGAAGAAAACTTCAGTATATCACTACTACAATACAGGCTATCACCGGCGGATCTCAAACCGACAATAAAACGACTTTCTGTCGAAAAATTGGCAAAAATCCGACGTTAAACAATGTAATGTCGGATTGGAATAGCGACACATTTGCTAGCGTCACTAAAGGGCTTCAGTGTCGGTTTGTACCCCTAATCCGCCACTAACTAGCGTCGGAACAAAGCGACACTGAGACTAACGTCGGTTTAAAGCGACGTAAAGTAATTAAATAAACATTATAATATTCAACCTAGTGTCGCATTAAACCGACGCAAACTAATAAAATAAATATATAATATCAAACGTAGTGTCGAATCAAACCGACGTTATCTAATAAAATAACTATAAAATGTTAAACGTAGTGTCGGAAAAAAACCGACGTTATATAATAAAATAACTATAAAATATTAAATGTAGTGTCGGAAAAAACCGACGTTATATAATAAAATAACTATAAAATATTAAACGAAGTGTCGGAGGAAAACCGACGTTATATAATTAATAACTATAAAATATTAAAAAGAGTGTCGGATTAAACCGACGTTATATAATAAAAGACCTATAAAATAATAACCTAGTGTCGCATTAAACCGACGTTAAAAAAAATAAATTAAAAAAAAAAACGTTTTTAATGTTAGAAACATTCATAAAAATACCTATATGATTATCAGCCAAAACATTCATAAAAATAAACAATTGTTAAACCGTTAAATAAGCTATAGACAATAAAAGTTAATAACAACTAAACACTTGAACGAAAAAATCAATTACCCCAGTGCGCTCCGATGATTCATCGACCCAACTCTTATCCTTTCTAGTATGGTTCATCGTTTTCATTTGCCTATTAATTTTCTTTTGCTTGGCAATTTCCTGAACAAAAAAAAATGTTAGGACAATTTTAAAGCGGTAATGTAAAAAATCATGACAATTACCATTGTTCTTTTACTATTCCAGTGATCCACCATATGACTCCACTGTTCGGGATCCACATTAGGTGGAGGGCGGATTCGCTCCTCCTCTGCTCGTTTAGTGTAATACTTTTTTTTTTAACTTATTTCTATATTCCTTGTGGGCATGCTCCGCACACTTAAGCGTCATGTAACGGATCACGGGCATTTTTACTATATCTTCATCTTCAAAAACAATATTTCCCTACATCCCAAAAAAAAACCAAGCTAATCAATTATTATTTCAATCATTTGCATGTTCTATTTTCATATAGAAATACAAATATTTATACCTTTATTTTGTTCCAGAAACGTTCCTTTGTTTCGTTATCAATCCTTCGCCAACCACTCGTCATCAGGAGAATATTGTGGTCCCTAACCTCCCCTGCCACATATCTCGCAAAAGCACCAGAGTTCTCACTAACACATTTTCCAAAAGCATCAAAAGAACAGAGTTGTTTCGTCCACTTGGGAACTGAGGGTCCTCGCGTCCTTTGAGTTGTTCCTAATAAAAATAACAACAACCAAAAAAACAATTAAAATGAGGAAAGAACTGTAATTTTTCATTTTAAGGATAATAAATAAAAAATACAAAACAAAAACAGAATTTAATAATATATCAAAAATTACCGTCTTGGAGCTCCTCCTCTTGAACATGAGGTTGGTCGTCATCAAGATTATCCATATCTCAAGTTAGTGGAAGGAGGAGGAGAGAGCGAAAAAGAGGGAGCAAAGAGACAGAAATGAGGGAGCACAGAAGACAGAAAAGAGAGTATACGGTTGAAATGGGAGAAAAGAGGGAATAAGAAGGAAATGGGAGAGAAGTGAAATGGGAATACATTGCGTCGGATTAATGTCCCTTGCGTCGGATTAATGTCCCTTGCGTCGGATTAAGAGCAGCACTGCGTCGGATTAGCAAGTCATTGCGTCGGATTAGCAAGTGATTGTGTCGGATTAAACCGACGCTATATCTCTGATGCCTCGATTCAACACCTGCGACTCTTCGACTGACACGCCCACTGACAGAAGTGTCAGTAGCGTCAGAATAGGGTCACGTAGCGTCGGTTTAATCCGACGCTATGTCTGACAGACCTCGATTGAATATTTGCGACTTTTTGACTGACGCGCCAACTGACAATGGGTTACATTGCGTCGGAATAGGGTCAAATTGCGTCGGTTTAAACCGACGCCATTTTCGACGCTGGTATTAAAAATATCTTCCCGTTCAAAAAAGAGGGAAATTTCCCGCCCAACTATATTTAAACTAAACCGACGCATATGACCTATGCCGTCGGCTAAAACCGACAGTAAACGTGGAAAAAAAAAACCAATGTTATAAAATTAGCTGTTTTATTATGTTATATAATATTTTAACTTATATAAAAATTAAACCCAAATTTATATAAAAAATATAAAAAAAAACACAAAGTTAAAAAATTAAACCCAAATTTAACTTATATAATACTTAATAAAAAACAGAAATATAATTTTTTTTTATAAGATATCATCACACACAAATTAAAACATCCTCTAATTAATACATAAAATAACTACTATGATTATTCCATGTCATCATCTGTTAGCTCGTCGTCCGCATTGGCATGATCCCAACCGTTAAACTTGTTTGTATATGCTTTGAGATCGCATCAGCAAAAAATCGCAAAAAACAAACATTCAGAGATCAAGTAACGGGACAAAGTTTTTCGACGATTATAAACTAAAAATCACGATTTAACGGTTATTTTAACTCTGATTTTGATGACTTTTTACAGCTACACTCCTTAACCCTATATGAATACAATGAATGAATTCGATCTTCAATTTAAAATATTTATACAAGTGGATACCACAAAATCTTATGTTATACTTAATGAAAGTATAAATAAACTCTAAGTGTTAGTGAATCTATCGTTTTAATGAGATACGAATTCTCCAAAACTAATTTCAACGATCGCAACCGTCAAACTTGTATGTATATGCTTCGAGATCACATTAGCAAAAAATCACAAAAAACAAACATTCAGAGATCAAGTAATGGGACAAAACTTTTCAACGGTTATAAACGAAAAATCACGATTTAACGGTTATTTTAACTCCGATTTTGATGCTTTTTTACAGCTACACTCCTTGACCCTATATGAATACAATGAATGAATTCGATCTTCAATTTAAAATATTTATACAAGTGGATACCACAAAATATTATGTTATACTTAATGAAAGTATAAATAAACTCTAAGTGTTAGTGAATCTATCGTTTTAATAAGATACGAATTCTCCAAAACTAATTTCAACGATCGCAACCGTCAAACTTGTATGTATATGCTTTGAGATCACATCAGCAAAAAATCACAAAAAATAAACATTCAGAGATCAAGTAACGAGACAAAGCTTTTCGACGGTTATAAACGAAAAATCACGATTTAACGGTTATTTTAACTTCGATTTTGATGATTTTTTACAGCTACACTCCTTGACCCTATATGAATACAATGAATGAATTCGATCTTCAATTTAAAATATCTATACAAGTGGATACCACAAAATCTTATGTTATACTTAATGAAAGTATAAATAAACTCTAAGTGTTAGTGAACCTATCGTTTTAATGAGATACGAATTCTCCAAAACTAATTTCAACGATCGCAACCGTCAAACTTGTATGTATATGCTTCGAGATCACATTAGCAAAAAATCACAAAAAACAAACATTTAGAGATCAAGTAATGGGACAAAACTTTTCAACGGTTATAAACGAAAAATCACGATTTAACGGTTATTTTAACTCCGATTTTGATGCTTTTTTACAGCTACACTCCTTGACCCTATATGAATACAATGAATGAATTCGATCTTCAATTTAAAATATTTATACAAGTGGATACCACAAAATCTTATGTTATACTTAATGAAAGTATAAATAAACTCTAAGTGTTAGTGAACCTATCGTTTTAATGAGATACGAATTCTCCAAAACTAATTTCAACGATCGCAACCGTCAAACTTGTATGTATATGCTTCGAGATCACATCAGCAAAAAATCACAAAAAACAAACATTCAGAGATCAAGTAACGGGACAAAACTTTTCGACGGTTATAAATGAAAAATCACGGTTTAACGGTTATTTTAACTCCGATTTTGATGATTTTTTACAGCTACACTCCTTGACCCTATATGAATACAATGAATGAATTCGATCTTCAATTTAAAATATTTACACTAGTGGGTGTGGACACTAGATATCACAAAATCTTATAGTATAGTACTATTATTTTATTTCTTTTCATAATTATTTATTTTGTTAACCAACTCTTGTCCATGTTTTACCACTTTGCGAGGGCAAAATATTATGTTCACACTAAAATGCCTACAATCTTTCAATCCCTATCATGTAGGCATAACTATTAGAATTTTCAATTTCTATCTTTCAACCCTCGAACTCTATCACGATTGTAATATTTCAATTTTCAACACCTATTATAGTAAAAACAAATTAATATAACAACAAAAAGTTATCAAAATTATGCTCATCTAATCCATTCTAGGTAATAACAACCAAAAGTTAACAAAGTTATCAAAATAACAATAAAAACAAATTAAAATAACAATTATAATGCAAAACAAATTAATTTAGCATAATATATTCTTATATTACTAAATATTAAAAGTTTATATTATATTTAATATTGTTAATTTCACATAAATGCTAATAAATATTATTCATTTCCATTTTCTCATAACAATTCAAGTGACAAAATTAATTAATTCAACTAAATATTTATTAATTTAACAAAAATAGTAGAGATTTATCTAACTACTTAAACTAGAACTTTTAAACAAATAAACTTCTATATTAAACAATTTTAAATTAAAGAATGTAGTAAAAAAACCTGAATTATGGAAGAATTCCGTCGTCGATCAATTCTTAAACTCAAATGAATTTCCTACAAAAATAAATTGTAATTAAAAATTAAACATAAATAGAGAAAATAAAAATATTAAAAGTAAGAAATACTTACTGTTGCAAATAAAGAAAACGAAGTAGGGAGTACAAGAAGTGCAAGAGAAAACATGGGAAAGTTTGTGAATTGGAAGAAACAATAAGAAAAATTCAGAAGAGGAAGAAGAAAACACGGGTAGAGTATAGAAAGACAATCTAAATGTCGCTTACAACCGACACTAGGTTTCAAAATAATTTAAAAATTAAAAATTATGTCGCTCAAAACCGACGCAAGCTTAAAAAAAATTTAAAAATTTAAATCTGCGTCGGTTTAAAAGCGACGCTAAATTGTTGCGTCGGTTTAAAAGCGACGCTAAATATTTGCGTCGGTTTAAAAGCGACGCTAAATCATTGCGTCAGTTTAAAAGCGACGCTAAATCCGACGTTATATCTATTTAGTGTCGGAACTGTCTAATCCGCCACTATATTATATTAAACCGACACAAGCTACCGACATTATAAGGCCCTTTTGTAGTAGTGTATTTCTCGATGATCTCTTTACATGGAATACAAGGTGGTCTATTCTAGGAAGTCAACTCTAAGGAATGAGAATACGATTTACATTCATTTACACTAGGGGTGGTGATATCCACATACCTATTTTTACCTCTCACACACTCCTTTCAAATTTTTACCGTCCGATCATGTGGATTGAAGAAGATCAATGGACAAAAATTAACAAGGGTATGTAAAAAGTAAAATGGGCTGTGTGAATAGCATTACCCTTACACGAAAGGAGAATCAATCATGTATCTAAACAATATTGTCTTCCTATAAAGTATAAATAAGTCGTTCTCCACTTACGTTATGACACACAAATTAAATACATAGCTTGCACATATTCAAGTGTTTTATTCATCAAAATGACAATCACATTCAGAGGCATCAACAACCCTTTGCTCGAATTCCACCCTAGGCCAATTACACACAAATTAAATACATAGCTTGCACATATTCAAGTGTTTTATTCATCAAAATGACGATCACATTAAGAGGCATCAATAACCCTTTGCTCGAATTCCACCCTAGGCCAATTTTCTTACTAACTAGCTCTTTCCAACTTCCACCCTGTATTTCATGCTATATTGAGTTGGATTATCATTTTGTTCGTGACCATGTCATGCTTGGGACGCACAAGGTGTTTTTTGTTCCGTCCAATTTTCTTACCAACTAGCTCTTTCCAACTTCCAACCCTGTATTTCAGGCTATATTGAGTTGGATTATCATTTTATTCGTGAGCATGTCATGCTCGGGACGCATAAGGTGTTTTTTGTTCCGTCTCTGAACCAATCTACTGATATCCTAACCAAGGGACTCTAACCAACAATTTTCTTTTCTTTGGTCCAAACTTGTCTTCTCTGAACCGTCTTGTTTGTGGGGGCATGTTAAAGGAGAGTTATCACTATAAAAAAATAAATAAAAAATAAAAAAAAGGTGTTTGGATACAAAAGTAAGGACACGAATGAGGATTTTGTTTCTCTTGGAACACAATAAAATGAAACAGTGACCATTGAATAAAAGACACTAACTATTGTGCCCAATGTAAGTAAAAATTGACACAATTACATTAGCTGACAACTTTATCAAAAATGTCGACTCAAATATATTATGTGTGCCTATATTTTGCTTCCAACGACACAAATGTTTATTTTTTTTATTACTTTTTCAAAAATTTATGGCCCACTACACCCCACTTTCTCTCGTTCTCTTCCTATAAGACCATCTCCAAACGAAGGGTCTAGAGGGCCAGAGGGCCGAAAATAGCCCTAAAACCATCTCCAACCGAGGGCTAGGCCAGAGGGCTCTGGAATCTGGGAGGGCCCCACGGGATCGGAGAGGGCTGGCTATTTTTTTTTTATAATTTTCTTACTACTGTCGGTTGTAACCGACATCATTAATAAAGGTTTTATTAATACTATCGGTTATAGCCGACAGTAGTAAGGATTCAAGGCAATTTTTTTTTTTGAATTACTATTAGTGTCGGTTATAACCGACACTAATAATTTTAAAAAAAACTAGCCGTTGGAATTTTTTTTTTAAAATTTAAATCTTGTTTTTTCTTCTATAAATATGATGAATTTCTTTCAATTCTTCACTTCATCTACAATATTTCCTTCATTTTCAATATTTCCTTCATATGCAATATTTCCTTCAATATTTTTTCAATAGTTTCCTTCAATAATTTCCTTCAATATTTCTTCAAATTTTTCAATAGTTTCCTTCAATATTTTTTCAATAAAAATGGCCTCATCTGCAATGAAAGGTAGGGCTTGGACCCGAAAAGAAGATGAAGCTCTTTGCAGGGCTTATAGATGGGTCTCGGAAGATAGTGTGAGGGGGATTTGTCAAACAAGTGAAGGTGTTTGGACTCGTGTGTCCAAAAAATACCTAGAGTTCTACGAAGGCACCATTCCACCAAATACCCGAAACCATGAAAGTTGTTCTTCAAGATGGAAGAAACATCTTCATCCAAGTTTGAATAAATGGCATCAAGCACAATTAGCAGCCGCAAATAGACATCAAAGCGGCGCCAATTACTACGACGAAGTTAGTGTTTTCATAATTTATTTTAAATGTTTAATTATATTACATTTATTTTCATGAATTAATTTCCTTTAATTTTTGTAATTATATTTTCTAGGTACGCCAAGTGGAGGAATTGTATATGGAGGGCAACTCAAAACCCTTTCAATTTCACGGTTGTTGGGAAATTTGTAAAGGGTGGGTATTATTTGAAGATCCACCTCAACGTAGAGTAGATCCTATGCCAGTGTTCGAAACTACGTCCCCAATTGTAGATACGGATGAAAATGAATCTCCTACTCCGGCCGAAGGTGCTTTACCTAGGCCTATGGGACGAAACAAGGCCCGAAGGTTGAAGGAAAAGGGCAAGGCAAATGATAATTACGCTGCTCAACTTGAAATGGCGGCCTCATTGCGATTAATGGCGGAGCAAAATGCCCGTGAGGCGGAAGAAAGGAAGTGTAGGCATGAACAACAGGCCAAACAAATACAAGAAGAGATGGATGACAAGAATATGGAAAGGAACACTTCAAATTACACTCCAATGAGTAAGGCCTATTTTGATATGAAAAAAAAAGGAAATTATGGCTCGGCGGCAATTGTTTACCTCTGACTATACTCCTACAATGGCAGATGATGAAGATGATGTTGATTATCCATATTAAATTTAAATTGTTGTAGTTTTTAAATTTAAGTTAATGTTGTTTTTAAATTTAATTTGTAGTTTTTAAATTTAAGTTAATGTTGTTTTTAAATTTAATTTGTAGTTTTTAAATATAAGTTGTTGTTTTTAAATTTAAGTTGTTGTAGTTGTTAAATTAAAATAATAAATTATGTTTGGCCCTATGGCCCTTTGGCCCTCGGTTGGAGACGGTTTTTTGTGACAGGGCTAAAACGAGCCTTTTGGCTCTCTGGCCCTCGGTTGGAGACGGAAGCAAATATGGCCCTGTACTGTTCATTAAAATATTAATATCTTGGAGAATCTTGGAGGGCCAGAGGGCTAAAACAAGCCCTCTGGCCAGCCATCGGTTGGAGATGGCCTAACCCACCCACATCCCACTTGCTCTCTCTCCTCTTAGCCCATTCACTGACACCCATTTCTCTTCCCTCCAGTCTCTAGTAAACCCACACTTCACTTATTCTCTCTCCCTTTAACCCCACCCACATATTTATCACACTCATTTTCCTTATTTTTTTATATTTTTTGTTCAGAACCTACCCCTTTCTTTTGTAAAACCAGATTCTCTCTTTCTTCCTTCTCTGTTCTCTCTCTAAAATAACCGAACCAAGACTCTCCAACCAAGTTTCGGCCAAAATTGCATATTGACCTGATAGAGAAATGTGATCCTCTCTTGGTCAGCTCCCTATCTATGTAAGTAGATTTCTTCAATTTTAACTTTTAGATTTGAAAATTATTGAGATTCAAGATCCTAATTCGATTTTAACTTGCACATTAAAGATTTGGTTCATGGTTGTGTTTGGGAGATTGAATTCGAGTTGGGTTGTAAAAGAGTGGTTCATATTGTTGGATTTGGATCAGAACTCGAGAAACCCTAACCCTAATCGAAGCCTTTTTTTGATTTCTAAGTGCTGGGCTTTATTTCTGTGTTTTTTATGTGAATTATTTGAAGATGGTGAGTTTATATAGGAAAATTTCAAACGTTTTCACTAGAATTTAAGTGAGTAAAAGTGTATAAAGGAGTTGGTTAGAAGAGATTGTAAGTTCACCATATTTGGGTTTTTTCAAACCGCACCAAGTATGAATTTGTGGTTCTTTTTGGTGTTTTATTTTATATATTTTTAGATCTGAGTTATTGTTTATTTTATTTTAGTTTTATATATTTTCATGATCTCAAGTTCATGAGGAACCAAAGGTGTGCCAGGAAGCTCAACAAGACTAAAGAACGAATCAGCCTCCCCAGGAGTAAAATGAGACCTCCAAACTATATTTAGGTTGGTTTTATTTTGATTTTTAATGTCTTTTATTTATGTATGAGAAGTACGCAAAAGATGATTCTTTTACGATGGAGATTTTTAAGCTATTTGTTAATTGAAAAAAAATATTTTAAGATCCAACTTAGCTAGGTGTTCATGATTTCCTTTTTGAATAAAAGGACGAGATGAGGTGAAAGACTTTGAGAAGATGCAGTTCAAGAAATATGTTTATGTTTTTCTTTTCGAAGATATATTTTTGTTTAAATGGGGATAGAATGTGTAAAATTCAAGTTGTTTTAATATATACTTTGATAGATGGTTGTGAATCTCTTTATAAATTGTATCATTTTAGATGCTTGTGGTTGTGGGCTATTTTAATTTTATGAAAAAAAAGATTAATTTTTTATTTAGTCTCAATTTCAGTTTGTGGGCTTATGTTTTTTGAATTGTTTTGTTTTTAAATATTTGACCTCTTGGACACAATAACAAAAATTGGGGTGGAGGAAGTAATTTGACAATTTTGTCATAACAGAGGCACAAAAAGACATTTATCTGTGCATACCTCTTTGGGCACCAAGAACTATATTGTGCCCTATAACCAAGGGGCACGCCTATATAGGGCACATATAATAATTTAGTTGCTGCACTGTTGCTATTGCCCTATGGGCACATATGCTAGTGCCCTTTGGCCTCATTGAGCACAAATAACTTTTTGTGCGCACTGTCTATTTTTCTTGTATTGTATTCTCCAAATAATCTGGTCCCTCATAGGTTTGGGATTTCTGTTATAATTCTACTATTATATTCTTGTATGACAAGGATTCTTGCCTCTTACAAGTTACGGAAGTACATATACCACTCTTATGTCATTAATAAAATTATCAAATTCACAATTTCCAAAATATTAAAACGAAAACGGAAAGTCCTCAGTACACGTAACATTGCATTTCAGTTGTGGATTATAACTTAATCCCCCCTTGTGCAAGAAACCCCTATAAATTTCATTTCTTGCAATAGGCAGATACAACAACACTCAAGGTAGTGAGAAGAATAATCCATTAGATCCCTCAAAACCTTGTAGCCAATCAGAAGACAAGGTAAAAAAGGGTCACATGATTACCAGGGATGGATTTCTTCCGGTGATAGATTTCTCCAAAGAGGACTGCTTGAAGCCAGGGACAAGTTCTTAGTTCTCTATCCACGGGGAGGTTTGTCGTGCACTAGAAGAACTCGGCAGTTTCATGACGATAATGACCTATAAAGTTTCCGCAGAGCTCCATCAGACCATGTTTATGTTGGATTTTTGGATCTCCGAGCCCGCCCCACTATAACAACACCGATATTGTCCTCAACTTTACCACGTGCCTAATCCGTCAAGTGTGGGGTTTTACCACAAAAGGCATCGGTGTTAGTTAGAGTAGAGTAATCATATTTAAACTTATTGGGTTTCTTTGAACCCACCGATGTGGAACATTTAACACTCCCCCTCACGTGTAACCTCATTTAGTGGTTCACACTACCTTACTCTAACAAGTAGTAAACTACCACCTTCATGCTTCAAAGGGAGTTTTCTTCATTGATCCCTGCCATGATCATCCTTAAATTGACTGAAATACATTCTTTCTTGGGGGACCACGCCTTCGGGAGAAACTAGCGATGATTAGATCTACATCGACAATTGAAACTTAGAGGTCGGCTTCAATGGAGTTCAAACTTGTTTTCAATCTTTCCAGAAAGTGTCTCTTAGGAACTCAGAGACTGGATTTATGTTAAGAGTCCAAGCTTGTTTCCAAGCCCACACCTCTTGGTGACAAGCTCGTTGGCTTGCATAGGCCTGAACCTTGGCTCTGATACCATGTTGGATTTTTGGATCGCCATACCCGCCCCATTCTAACGACACCGATATCGCCAATCCGTCAGGTGTGGGGTTTTACCACAAAAGGCCTCGGTGTTAGTTAGAGTAGGGTAATCATATTTATGTTAGATTTTTAGATCGCCGGGCCCGTCCCACTCTAACGACACCGATATTGTCCCCAACTTTACCACCTACCAAATCCGTCAGGTATGTTGTTTTACCACAAAAGGCCTTGGTTTTAGTTAGAATGAGGTAATCCTATTTAAACCCATTGGGTTTCTTTGAATCCACCAATGTGGGAAATTTAAGACTCCCCCTTATCGACAATTGAAACTCAGAGGTCGGCTCTAATGGAGTCCAAACTTGTTTTCAATCTTTCTAGGAAGTGTCTCTTAGGAACTTAGAGGCCGGTTCTATGTTAAAAGTCCAACCTTGTTTCTTAGCCCACACTTCCTAGTGACAAGCTCGTTAGCTTGCATAGGCCCGTAACTGTGGGCTCTGATACCATGTTGAATTTTTTTAGAACGACGGGCCCGAGGGCCCCACTCTAACGATACAGATACTTTCACCAACTTTACCACCTACCCAATCCGTCAGGTGTGTGGGTTTTACCACAAAAGCCTCGGTTTTAGTTAGATTGAGGTAATCATATTTAAACCCATTCGGTTTCTTTGCCCACCGATGTGGGACATTTAACAGTTTGGTGCACTGAAGGACTTATTTGAGTTCTCTATAGATCTCAAAGCCAGAAACTGATATGAAGAGAATCCATTTTGTGGCCATTTCATGTCCCTGAAAGCTCGGGGATTCAGAATCCCACACACTAGGAAGAAACTCATAAATTCACAGGTCTTTTCTGGGCTGACCAAAATGATTAATTCTGGTATGTACTGTATGAGTTTTTATTTTATTTCATGACATATAGTTCTTGGTACTCTTAATCATTTGCTTAATTAAAACTTATTTACTAACAGTTATTTAATTTTTGGGCCAGTGATACTGTAGATTCATAAGCAAAGGTGATGATGGAGCTTGTCATATTGTAACAAGAATGGTATTCGAATATTTCATCTTGGTTCAAATAAAATTTATACTAAATCTTGCTCGTTTGAATTGAACAATAACCTAAGATGTCCCATTGCCTCCACAAATATTATCTCTGCCCATAGGTTTAACTCAGACAATAACTGTTAATTACTTATTTTTCCTCACTTTTTTCTTGTAAGGGACCTTAAGACCCGGATGACGCTTTTTCACGGGAGATGTGATAATGGCTTATACCCATTCCCAGGTGGTGGTGGACAGTTCAATTACCCTATTTCAGCGTGTATAGGCATTCGAGTCTCAGCCCAAAAATGACATTCTCATCTTGGTCATCCTGGTTAGTCAATAATCAAGTTTTTAATTTCAGATAAGTGCATACCAATTCATGGTACTTCTAATGTAACTTTTTGTCATTCACGTCCTCTAGGAAAAAGTACTAAGTTACCACTCAGTGCTTCAGAGTCTGTTTTTCAATTTCCTTTGCAAATTTTACATTTTGATGTTTGGTGTTCTTGAATTAATTCAGTTCCAAGTTTTCGTTATTATTTGCTATTGTTGGATGATTATTCTAGATATTTTTTTATTTTTCCCATTTTTTGAAATATTTGCTAAATTTAAAGCTAAGGTGGAAGTTCCAAATTTTCTAGCATCTCATATTACCTCTCATACTACCATAATTTCATCCCAGCCCAAATCCTCCAATCCGGATGATCTCAAGTGGAAAAGATCACCTAAGGGGTGGGGGGAGTCGGTGTTATTATTCGCAACTGCCAAGGCAATTTTGTTGCTGCGTTCGCTAAAGATTATAGTTTTGTTCCATCCCCTCTGCATGCGGAGGCTGTAGCTCTAAAAGATGGTTTGGAGGGGCTATCAAAATGTGATGTTCGAAATCGATTCAACTATTAATATGTCTTCTATTGACCATATTATTGAAGATTCCAAAGACACGTTGACAAAGATCACCAAGGCTTCTTACACCCACGTCCGTCATCAAGTCAATCGTTGCCCATCGATTAGCTCATTTTGCTCTTGGAGCTATTAGTCCATTTTTTTTGTTTGATACACCTCTAGGCTTTATAGTTGATGTTGTTGTGGAGGATGTTCTGTAATTGTAAATGGTCTAACATTGTAATCTTTTTGTTCTACTTTTTGCAATGAAATGCAATACTATCGTTTTGATCGAAGGAAAAAAAAAAGCTAAGGTGGAAAATATGTTCAATACTTCAATAAGAACTCTTCAATGTGATGAAGGAGGTGAGTACAAGAGTCATGTTTTTCAACAATATCTTGCAACACATGGCATTTCACAAAGGTTTTCATGTCCAAAACATGCTGAGCAAAATGATATTGCGGAAAAAACATCGAAGCAGCGTTGAAACTAATATTGTTATGCTTTCTCATGCTGTCCTACTAAATATTGGGTGTAAGCTAGTTCAACAACAACTTATTTAATTAATGGATTACCAACTCGAGTTTTATCACATAAGTCGCCATATGAGAAATTGTTTCAAAAGTCTTCCAATTATGAAACGTTTAAAGTGTTTGGTTGTAAGTGTTTTCCATGGTTAATGCCTTATGCTCAAAATAAACTTCAACCAAAGCATGCTGAGCAAAATGATATCCAAAATATGCTGAGCAAAATGATATTACGGAAAGAAACATTGACAAAATGTTGAAACTAATATTGTTATGTTTTCTCATGCTCACATTCCTAATAAATATTGGGTGTAAGCTAGTTCAATAACTTATTTAATTAATAGATTGCTAACTCGAGTTTTATCACATAAGTCGCCGTATGAGAAATTGTTTCAAAAGTCTCCTAATTATGAAATGTTTAAAGTGTTTGGCTGTAAGTATTTTCCATGGTTAATGCCTTATGCACAAAATAAACTTCAACCAAAGTCAAGAAAGGTGATATGTCTATTGCTAACTATCTTGACCAAATGGACTCAATTTCTGATAACCTTGCCTTAGCTGGGAAACCTGTAAATGAATGATTAGCTTATCCAAATAATTTTGAATAATCTAGGCCCTGCATGAAACACTGTAAATGCTACTCAGGCACGTGATACTCCATTCACGTATCATACTCTTAAAGCTCTCCTACTGACTACAGAGAGAAGAATGACTGAGTAAACTGCGCCTCTTGTGGAGGCTGCTCCTGCGAATGCCTTTGTGACAACTAGAGGTTGTGGTGTACAATCTCGTGGAAATAAATGTCATGTGTTTCCGTCTGCTCGTGGTGGTGCTGCTACCAACCAGCGAGGCTTTATTCCTCGTAACAACAACTAACGGCTCAACTTTACTTGTAATGGTGAAAGGTTCAACACGGCATGAGAAAGGATTACCTGCCAAATATGTGGAAAACTAGGGCATCATGCATTAGACGTTTACCAAAGAATGAATGCAGCATATGGGGGAAAGATTCCAGCCAAACTCTTCACTGTCATGGTCATGTCACCTATCACTTTCAACAGGTAGAACAATGGACAACGGCTCCTAGACAGTGGTGCAAATGTTCATGTCACAGATATTCAGAATTTGGTGAATGCGAAAGAATATAACGGTAACGAGGATGTTGGTGGTGTAGGTAATGATACTGATCTTTCAATATCTCAAGTTTAATATAGACAATAACTGTTATTTGCTTATTTTCTTCACTTTTTTCTTGTACAGGACCTCAAGACCCGGAAGACGCTTTTCCACAAGAGATGTGAGAATGACTCATACCCATTCCTAGGTAGCAGTGGACAATTCCATTACCCTATTTCAGTGTGCGTAGATATTCGAGTCTCGGCCTATAAATGGTAACCGCTAAACCTTAATTGGTGACCACCAGACCCGACACAGTCGTATCATTTGACAAAATTTTGTCTCCAGTTGATGTGTCACTACGTATGTCAAAGTCATGATAGAATGATTGAGGGAAGCAGCTTCTGACTTTAGGCTATCTCTAACCAAAGGGTTCAGAAGGCTAGAGGGTCGAAAATAGCTTGAAAACCGTCTCCAATCGAGGGCTAGGCCAAAGGGCTTGTGGGCCCATGGGACAAAAAAAAGCCAAAGGGCCAACCGGCTAGCCCAACCCATCCAGCCCTGGGTCAGGTCGGATTTTGAATGCAATGATAACATGCTGACGTCAGCTAGTCGTTATATTTGATTTTTTTTTTTACAAATTTTTAAAAAAAATTTAGAAATTCTATTTTTTTCTTATAACTTCCTAAGCCATTAAACAACATTAAATAACATTAAGTAACATGAAACAACATTAAATAACATTAAGTAACATGAAACAACATAAAAAAAAACATTTAACAACATAAAACTCAAACAACATTTTTTAAAACATTTAACAACATAAAAGTTAAATGCCTACTCCATGCTTCTTTTGGCCCAAATATGTGAAACAAGATCATGTTGTAGGTACTTGTTTGTGGCATGTGAATGTATCATCCTATAGCACCTCATGTACTCATTTAAAGTGATATTACCAGTTCTTGGGTTCAAAGGCAAATTAGGCTAATCATATATTTTTGCACGAGCCTTTCTTGACCTGTTTGGATCCTCTTGGTCGTCATTAGACTCTCCATCAATATACCCATCTCGCTCATCCTCCATAATCATGGTTTGTAATATGATGCAAGACATCACGATGGAGTCCAATTTTTCTCGACTCCACCCTCTTGCCGGTTCCTTGATGATCTTCCACCGTTCTTGTAAAATATCGAAAGCTCTCTCAACATCTTTCCAGTATGCCTCTTGGTGTAAGGTAAACCACTTTTCGGCGTCATTCTCATGGTTTAGAATTGCTTGGACAAGTGTCGCCCACATCTGCCAAGTAATACCATATATTGTACTGACTGCCATTGATGTAGTAGTCAAGTTAAGGTGATTTACCTTCTATCAGGTTATTGAAGGGGGTTGAACGCCCAAGAATTGTAATGTCATTTTGGGATCCAGGGACTCCAAAGAAAGCATGCAAGATCTATGTGTCATATGAGGCAACCGCCTTAAACACAATAGTTAGCTTTCTCGACCTTCTGCTAAAGCCTTATTTCCATATGGTGGGATGGTTCTTCCAATTCCAATGCATGTAGTCTAATGACTCTATCATGCCTGGAAAGCCACGGTCTTTAGCATTGCGAATGAGCCAATCCAGATCTTCTTGATGTGGCTTATGGAGGTACTCTTTTTTGTAAAGCTGAAAAAATGTGTCACATAATTCACCAAGAGTATCAGGGCATGTAAACTTAGACATACCATATGTATCATTCATCGCATCAGCTGGGGAGGCATAAGCCATCATTTGGAGTGCAATAGTAACCTTCTGATGAGGTGAGAAACCAAGGAGGCCTGCTCTATCCAGCTTATGTTGAAAGTATGGATTGACCTGTTGAACACCATAAGGTAAACGCTCGAACACATGACGCCTCATCTGGAAGCGACGTTTGAAATCCTCTTTTGTGTACACCGAGTTGGGGTTAAAGTAGTTGTTCATCAGATTGGCATGCCCCATCACTCTGTTTCATGGTTTGTAAGAGCAACTAGCAACAGAGCCACCCCATTGAGGTTATTCCTCGGTTGGCTTCGAAATTGGAAATCCGAAGAGGATCCAAAGTTGAAATTTATTGCAAACTTGAATTGAAAGAGATTGAATCTAAAGGTGTGTGAATTATAGCCCAATATCCACTCTATTTATGAACAATCCAAAGTTGGAATCTTAAAAAAAATTCAAATTAATTACCGTTGAATTTGAGAAAAAAAAAATCGACCAAAATTTTAAAATAAAAAAAATAAAAAATTCTCATTTTTTCCTATAAATTTAAGTTGTTATAGTTTTTAAATATACGTTTTAATTTTTAAATTTAAATAATAAATTATGTTTGACCTTATGACCCTAAAGCTAAAGAGAGCCCTCTGACCCTCATGTGGTTAGTGATGACCTTAGTTCCCAGAACACTTCTCATGATCTTGTCAACTAGATCCAAGGGGATTGTTAACAAGCCAAATCAAACCATGTTTCTAATGGGCCGGTAGCATCGAACCACCACTGAAAGAAAACTACATACGACAAACAGAAAAAACAACCTAGAAAACAGCGGCTGAATCCAGGCACACTCGCACATCAAATGGAATTGACTTGTGGTGCAACAGAATTCGAACGCATTTTCATGTCAAAAGAAAGCTTAAACTGTTCGATTGGATCAATGAATTTACATACACCGTTCTATAAGTTACAAGGTACACACTAGTAAGACTTACAATTGAATACCTAAGCCAAGGCAACAACTCCACCACGCAAACCTGTAATGATTGAACCAGAAATTATGAAGGTAATACACATCATAATAATGGAAAGACTTACAACGATTAAAGTACGCATATAAGTTTCATACTTACATTGTTCATAAATCTCTTCGATTAACAGTAGCATTGAGTCGGTATCTTCTGCCATCATTGAAACTCTTTCTGCTTCCTTCATTGCTTGAGTAGCCAAAAAGCATTTGTTATCAGCATCCACGAGTTTGTAGGCAGCATTATCAGCTGCATCCTTCACTGTTTCAGTAGAGATCATTGGCACATAATTCTGCAACTTCTGGGGCCTCACTTCCTTTTGATCTGGAGTAGATATAGGTGTCTGTGCTACCAAAGTTCCATCCTTTTTTATCTTGTAACCATTTTGCGCCTACATTTGAAGGGAACACTTTAGAATGTTTCAAGTATCAACGAGTGTGGTATAATTAGGAACAAGATTTGACATGACAGTACACAACAAAGCATCAAAGAGAAATGTTCGAAAGATATACAAAGTACAAGATCTAATAATACCGTGCAAGTGCCAACTAGATAGTTAGAATATGAGTATTAGCTATTACTCAACATGTGAGAAATACAACCATGTTGTGTTCAAGCCTTCAGAGTTCTGACAGGCTACATGCAATAAGCGACATAAACAAAAAATTATTAATGAAAAACTTGTAAAATGTCATCATGCTAAATATACCTTGTCCAGTTTTCCTTGCATAGCAAGCTGTCTTAACCTTGTACCCAAAACCCTTCTGAAATTTGCTGGTACAGGCACCTCATGCCTTTGCTGCAGTAGGTGAATCAAGATTCAAGACAGTCACCATCTTTCTTGTACGAATATGAAATTAAAAAAAAAAAGAAGGCAGCTAGAGATTAATTGCAAACTCAAAAGTACGAGTGAGAGGCGAGGATTCAGCAAGTGTGCCTTGCTGCTCAGATAAATAAGTATACTTAAATAGTTTAATACCCATAATAATTGATAATGTTCGTGAGAAACACTTCAAGATGAAACCATAGAAAACAAACCCCACACTTATGCTGCTAACAGTCGGGTGTAATAATAGTTGGGTCCAAGGGTTTTTCTCCTTCAGAAAGTCAACTGGTAATCTGATTGAAGGTCAATGAAACTAACATATAATATGTTCTCAACCTTACGCAGCTTGTCTTTGGTTTGTGCAATAAAATTTTAACTTTGAACGTCTGAATATATGTAGTGAAAGGATTTAAGCTATGCAAGACTTTTTTCATAATTCTGCAGCAGGTTTCCCAACTAAGCTACGAACATTCAACAACCTAATACAGATATTTCATAATAAGTCGAACTAATCAGATATTTTTAATAATACATAACAAAAGACCTCCATCTGACCTCAATATAGTTAAGAATGGCACCTATAGTAGATCCATCCTTATCTTTCATCGTTAAAAGGGCCTCAAAAATCATTGCATCATACCTGTCGAAAATTGTTTAAAAAGAAGAGAATATAAAGGAACAGATCAAGTACCCTGCAGATGACTTAAACAAAAAGCTCTACAAAGTTTATCCATAATGTAGAAGAAAGACATTAATAACTGTGGATACCAACTGTGAAAACAGAATAAATTAGTGAATGGTTGAATGAGTGAATGCCTAAACGGAAATTTTTTGAATCGTTGTATATAGTACAGAAAAATTGCACTAGCTAGAACAAAATAAACTTTAATGTCTATCACAATAGAGGGAGGATCTGTTCTATACAAACGTACCGCACCTGCAGTAAATACCTCACTATCTACTGTTGTGCTTTACTATGTCCTCCTACCATACTGTATCAGATCCCACAAAAGGTCAACAATGGCTCTAGTTTGAGAAATTTTGGTACGTTTGGCATTTTTCAAAGATCTCTATGTCCCTGGAACTGTGTTTCAACCGGTCTCTAGGAAAAACAACGTATTTCAATCCTTAATTCCAGTTGTCTGAAAAGAGGAAAAACTGAAAGAGCTCTTCATAGCATGTCGGGACTCGGGAGTTTTTTCTCTCCATCTTTGAATCCTATATTCTAAACATCGGTTGACATGCCATACCATACATTTGCAAACACCCTTTCTACTTCAATTCAAACAGTCCCAACATCATGTTCATTTCAACCGGAATTTTGTTCTAAAGAAGCCATATTAAAAAGAAATATGAAGTACACCGTCTAAGGCCTGACAACATCAGGATCACAAAAGCACACACCTTGAAGCATTTTTCCCATCAGATGCTGTGCTCAAAGCATCGTTCGTGACAGCAATGAGAGATGCATTCGGTTGAACAGAAGCAGCAGAAGCAGGGCTCTGAACAAAGTCATGCTGGGTACCCACAACCTTTCTAATCTTTGTAGCCCTTGGTCTTTCCTTAGAACCATGTCCACAAGAATTAACACCCAAGTTCCTCCACTTATCCTGATTCGTGAGCGATAATCGAGACAAGTAAATAACATTGCAAAAGAAAGGACCAAAGTCATCAATCCATTTACTGAAGCAGCCGATCCATCCATAGCAAATGCAGATTAGACAAAACCAAAACTAGGGTTTCTTCATATACAATTATATATATATATATATATATATATATATATATATATATATGTATATATATATATATATATACAAAAAAACATGCATGCACATTTGTGTGTATCGATTGCTGATTATTTTTGGTCAATTGCAAGCAGAAATTGGAAGACCTAGGGTTTTCTAAGTAGGAAATTGCATATTTCTCAGAAATTCCATGAATAATATATCTGCCTAATAGTTCAAACAGCATCAACTCAGTTAAAAAAAAAAAAAAAATAAAAAGAATAAATAAATCACACTTTACTTTGTACAGTTTAATTATTTTTACCTTAAAAAATTGAGCTAAAAAAAGGAAAACTGAGGAAAGAGTGAACTTTTCTTTTCAGTAAGATGAACAAGTGGCAAAAGATGTAAATAGGAAGGAACCTTGAGGTCGATATTGGAGCGGTGAATAAGGAAAGGGGCGCATTCAGGATCTTTGATGATGTTCTTCCACTTGCCGGGTCCGTGCTTCGCTACTCCGGCGAGTAGGGCTTCTTCCTCCGCCGCCGTCCACTTTTGCTTTTGGTTTCCCATTCTACCCCTCTCCCTCTCTCACTCTCTCTCTCTCCCCCGAAGCTTTCTCTGTCTTCGTCTCTTTTTCTCTTGACTTCCCAGTCTAAAACTCTGTGTGTGTGTCTCTCTATCTTAAACATATTTTGGCTTTCGAGGGAAGGACGACATCTGTGTCTCTCTCCCGCTTCCCGCTGTCCTTTCGTTGGTTTGGATAAAAGCCCATCTTACAATATCTATGTCTCATGTCGGCCCCAGACACTATCGTGTTTCGCGGCCCAAAAGGTCCAACGACTGGTTAAATACATAAATGCCAAGTCAACACACTAACAGATTTTTTGACGGAGTTGAAATGACTCCATTGGTGATCAAAGCAGGAAATGAGGGATGTAAATGATGAATTTGAAATATAAAGAACAAACTGATGAGTTGACAAAACATAAGAATTATTTTATGGTGTTTCATGGAGAATCATAAGCCATATGTCGCTTTAAGAAAACCCTTCCAAGTACTTTTTCAAGAGGAACTTGTATTTTTAATAAAAATTTCGACGCGACCAATTTCAAACAACTTCTATGTGCTTAGAGCAGGCATGGAACAGATTATAATATAAACGTTTTATGAGCATAAGTGTTCTTTACAAAAACAATTTCATACGAGAACAATTTATATTAGTTAGGGCCGGAACATGTGGCGGCAATTGAAATTGTATGTACTAAAGTGAAACTTTGCTGAAATTATAGAGATTAAAAAAATAATTGAAATTACTCCGTACATGTATGGAAGATAAGTCCCTAAATGAGGGAAATTCCCCTAGAATTTGGCTACTCCAAGGTGTGGTCAAAGCAATGGGATTTGGCTCTTTGAAGTTATGTAAGGTTTAAGCATGTGAGGACCTTAAAACAAATGGGTGACCAATGCTTTGAATTGTTTATTTGAATAGTGTATTGCATGTTGGGATTAATTTAAATGTTTGGTTCTAACTTTTAATTGGAATATGTCAAATTTTGATAATATAAATGATAACATAAAAAGCAAGCTTCCTAAGAGCAAGTCCAGCGGTGCTGGATGCTCGAGGGACAGGCAGAAGAAAACGGCCCGAGGGCCAGTCAATTTGCTCCAGCGTTGCTGGAGGCCCGAGTGAAGAGGGAGCCCGGTGGACAGGCCGGTGGAAAATCCACCCACCGAGCCACTGGGTGCATTTGAGACAGAACAGAACAGTCAACTTTTCCAAATCTAATCTTTTAATGTAAGAACAACATAAAGCCGAATAATAATACAAAACAAAAAAGGACCAAAACATAAATCCAACCAGAAACCATACCTTAAGATCAAAAGAACCGATCTTTATCGCCAATTCTTCAAATCCAGGAAACCCAATTGAACCCAATTGAAAATAAACCCAAATCGATCCAATTCTCCAGCAGATCTCAGAAATTAGACAAATTGGAAAAAACCCAGATGAAAAGTTCACTGCTTGGATCCCAAAAATCAAAAGAGAGAGTGATCAAATTAATACATTGAAGCAGACAAAACCACAATTCCAATCACAGCTCTCTCTCTCTCTAAAAAAGTGTCTCAGTCTGTGTATAACTGTAAATATTTATATAATGTGTGGGAGAGGAGAAAATGGCTTAAGACTTGAGAGGGACGAAAGGGACAGAGGAACAACTTGAAAATCCACCCACTGAGCCTCTGGGTGTATTATTATTCGGCTTTTTGTTTTGTATTATTATGTATTATTTATAAAATAAAAATACTAATATTTTATTGCCAATTGCCAGGGCTATTCAAGTGCAGGGGTGGAGATGCAAAAGGCAATTGCCAGGGGAATACACTGTTCATTAAGGGCAGTTACTGTTCACTGGGTGGATTGCATAGTGTATTACCTGGAGGGAGGGTTCCTACATTGGAGTTGCTCTAACATACTTTTGGTACTAACATAGAAACATAAAAACATATGCTTTCAAGATAGTCTACTAATTAAGATTTTTTTTTTTGGCCAAAAGATAGATTTTGTTAGATTAGCCACCGACAAGATTCGAACCTACACCATCATGCAAAGACTCAACACCCTTCCACCACTGTGGTAAAGGGTTACTTACCAAATTGAGAGTTTAATTATTCCTTCTATAAAAGGGGCTTTTTTTGGCAACCGACTTATATCGGTTTAATTCTCATAATTTGATACCTAATAGAATATGACCAAATCATTAGATATCTCCTCTTTATGATTGACTTTTCATTATACATGAAACACAGTCATGCAAAGTTATTATTCAACTCAAATTATAACACGTATATTTGCTTTAATTAATATAATTTAAAAATAAAACATATCAATCATGTCGTTTACTTTTATTATAACACGTAAAATACATTATATAATTTATACAGCAGACAGCGAAGAAAGAGACACCTACTCAGATCTGAGGCATCTACTGACTTAACCTTGAACAGTTAGGTAATTCCAGAAAGGCGGGCGCCTACCCACCTCTCTCAACCAAACAAATCCATAAAGCCCAGCCCAAACTCTTCCCCTTTACCTCTCCTCCTCCTCCATTTTCTTTCACCCTTTCTCTCGATCGCTCAATCGTATTTCACTCATTACATAAATATTTATATTTATATACACACAATTTGCAAGTCAGTGCGACCCCTAAACTCATTGGGTTCCTCTTCCGTCGCAATCGTCGCAATCCCATAAATTTCCAATTTTTTTTTCGAGTTTTTTGGGTTCGCTGGTTTCTTGGGTACTGTTTGTTTGATCGGTTTGATACCGGAGAAATATGACTTACGCATCTCGTATCATCCACCATTCCAAAAGGGTGCGCCTCAGTTGTCACCATTTACCCTATCTCTCGTGAATTTTGTTTAGGCATTGATTTTCTGGGTTTGTAGCTTGTTTGGTTAATGGGTTTGTTTCCAAGCACTTGTTTTACTGTTTGAATTCCCCAAAACTTGAATCTTGGTCTTGTTTTGTATTGGATTTAGTATTCACTTGAAGATTTATATTCTATAATTGGGTAGTGATTGGAGGAATATGTTTATACTTCACATTAGCATTTCATTCCTTTTTGGGTTACCCAATTTCATTCCGTTTTGGGTTACCCAAGTTTGGTAGCAAGTAGCTGTGTGAGCATATAAATGGAGGTAGTGTAAATTTCAGACTTAATCCTCAATTGGGTAATTTAGGAATACTATGTCCAGGGTGTTTTTACTTTGAATTTCACTAGTTTCAAAATTGTAGGCAGTGGATCATGCTTTATGGAATATAGTTTTTCGGTGTATATTTTGACAAAAGTTTTTGAATTCGGCTTAAAGTTACCATGATCCCATGACCAAATAGTGATTAGAAGCTTACATGGCCCATTTGAGATAGGGAATTAAAGCATTGCTCGTGCTTTGTTTTGTTTCCTTTTTATTTTTGGGTGCTTTATATCATTGATTTAGATATATTTCAAAGCATTAATCTATGAAGCTGATGGCTCTCTGTTATCACAAAGTTTCTTTTAAAACTTATTTTTTGTACACATTTTGTGTACACTGCAGTTACAGAATGCCCCCAACTTATTACGGCAAGAGCAAGCGGTCTTGGTTCGTTGGTTTTCACATGATGCTCAGCCCTCTACTGGTAAATAAAGCTGGTCTTTTGTTATTTATTTACGTTGGTTTTTAATGTAAAATTGAAAACTTGCTGACCTGATGACTTAATTGCATATAGTTCTATCAAGAATGAGTGTGTGGGTGTGGATGAATGTGTATTTGTTTGGACAATTATTTGTGCAATTTTTTTAAATGTGTTTCCTTATCATTCTTCATACATTAACAGATACTATATGAATTAAGAAATTTGATGATTTAACTATGAATCACATGTTAAAGTTTTCTTGTTGTACAGTGTGTGATACAAGATATGTGGCATCATTTGAATGCAACAAGCCACTTGGATTTTTAATTGTAATTTGAATGTGTCTGAAATTTTGTTGTCACTTGAATGCAACTAGCCACTTGGATTTTTAATTATGCACTTAAATGCGTCTGAAATTTTGTTTAAGCCGATTTAAGCGAGTTCAATTTTTATTCTCAGATATACTGAAGGCTCGTTGCCCCAGTTATGTGCATTCAGAAAGAGCAAGAGGTTCTAGGTCTTTCAGCAGTAGCACTGTAAGTTAAACTAGTTAAATATTAAAAATGTGCCATCTTTTGAGTATTTCTGTTCAAAGTTTTTAGTGGTCTATCTTTGCTTCTGGCTTTTATTTATTTATTTATTTTATCTTGTCACACACACTTAGAAAGAAATTTTTACAAGTGAACTTTGTATCAGTTCTAACACTATCACGTGTCATCTTTTGCAGAAATCAGTGTCTGGTATATTTACCAGGGATATCTCAATGACAAAGAAACTAGGAAGTTCAGTTTCTGAATCGGTATTCAACAAACGGCTTTCATGGTATGCTGTGCTAGATTTTGTTACTCTGTGTGCGCGTGCGTGTTCTTGGAAAAATCTTTTTTGATACATCTATTTTTCCCTAAATCAGTATGCAGGTGCAATTGAGCAGAGGTTTTTCATCTGATGCAGGTACACGTCTTGCTATTTTGCATCTCTCAAATTTCTTTATGTATTTTTGTGTCCTTAAGTGCACATTGCCTTTTGCATCTTCTAGTAGGCTAATATGATGATGGACTTCATGTCACTATAAGAGCTGCTTCAAGATAACAAGTTTCTAGCATAGAGCTATAAGAACTTAACTATTTGTTCATAGATTTCTCACGCTCGTCCTTGCTGGAAATTGAAAGTGTAGTATTGTCATCAATGACTGTGGCTTTGTTGTTTCGGTTATTTTTTCATTTCATAACTCTATTTGGATATTAAGTTTGAGGGTGGTCACTGGTCATTACTATTCGAATACTGATTTTATGTATTACATTTTCTTGATCTCTGCTACTTTAATTCATAGAGAGATAGTTAACTTAATTTGAAACTATGATTTATTGTGAATATTTTATTTCCCTGGTTTTGGGCATTGAAGTGCTTTGCATCCCTTTGCAAAGTGTGATATTCTTTCATTTTGCACTCTTTTGTTGGTTTGGCAATCCTCAAAAATGCTACCTTGAGTTATATGATCATCTAACTTATCAAGAATCATGTGCTGCCCTTCAGGCCTTCCTCCACACCAAGAAATTGGAATGCCTTCTCTTTCACCCACTATGTCTGAGGTATGTACTGTTTTGAGGCTTATTGGAATATCTACCTTTGAAAACTTACTGCTTCTTTCTAAATCATTGTTTTATGATGTGTAGGGTAATATTGCTAGGTGGCTGAAGAAAGAGGGTGACAAAGTTTCTCCTGGTGAAGTTCTTTGTGAAGTTGAAACTGTAAGTTTTCTTTAAATCCACTTACCTGTGGCTTGTTGATTGAGTAAAATGTACATTTTGTTAGTTTTATGTGCTTTTTTTATGATGGAAGCCTGACATGTACCTCGTATCCAATTACCTGTTAAGGATAAAGCTACAGTGGAGATGGAATGCATGGAAGATGGTTATCTTGCCAAGATTCTACAACCAGATGGGACCCAAGGGATCAAAGTTGGAGAGGTATTGATTTTAGTCAAGTTTTATGGGGCTTGGGTTGATTTATATTTCATCTTTCTTTTGCTTGTGGTTGGTGGTGTTCAACTGATTAATAATGGGGATCAATTAGATTGAATAGAAAGAAACATCTTGGCATGACACGAGCTGTTTCTAATGGTTAATGGTGTTGGCGCATAGGTGATTGCTATCACCGTTGAGGAGGAGGAACATATTGCAAAATTTAAAGATTACACACCATCGGCATCTGGTGCCAGTGCTCCTGCAGCTAAAGAGTCATCTGAGCCTACCCCGCCGAAAAAAGAGGTGGTTGAAGAACCAGTTACTTCCCCAGAGCCAAAGGTTTCAAAGCCCAGTGCAGCTCCTGCTGCTTCCCCTACTGGAGATCGCATATTCGCAAGTCCTCTGGCAAGAAGTTTGGCCGAAGAGCACAAGGTATGCCATGCAAAATTCTGTGGCTGAATTATTATCATTTGATGGTAGGAAACAAATCATGCGCCATTTCTGACTTCTGTCTTTTCTAGGTTTCCCTCTCAAGTATCAAAGGAACAGGTCCTGATGGAAGCATTGTGAAGGCTGATGTTGAAGAGTATTTGGGTATACTTTTGTTACTCTTTGCTATTTTATTGTTTACCTGTTGTTGATTTCTTCTTGAACCTTTGTCTACCATAAGTTTCTTCTGGTTGAAAAAAAAAAGAAGCTAATCCACCTGATGATTATAAATTGTGTTTGATCTTTGGGCTTTTGTTTTCTCATGATTATGTAGCTTCTCGTGGGAAGGAAGCTCCTAAAGCTAAGGGTGCTGCACCTGCAGCGTTAGATTACACCGATATCCCCCATTCTCAGATACGGAAGGTAATATTAGAAGTAATGATTGTAGCAGTTCAGTCCTCACAACTCTTCTTATTTTTTGGTGCACCTGAAGTAGTCTTTGAAAATTTGAATACATTTCCCTTGGTTTGCTTCACTTAAACTTTTCAAGTACTTTTCATCTATTAATTGTTTAATCTCTGTTCTGAACTTAACTTTTTTCTTTCTAAAGCTATATCTGGTATGATTTTTGCAGATCACAGCTTCGAGATTATTATTCTCAAAGCAAACAATTCCTCATTATTATTTGACAGTAGATACGTGTGTTGATAGACTCATGGAGTGAGTATATGTTTCTTGAACATTTTAAAAAGTGAACTAACTGCATAACTCTTGGATATGTTTAACTCTTGTTTTATCTGCAGTTTGAGAGGCCAACTCAATGCATTACAAGAGGCATCAGGTGGGAAGCGGATATCTGTTAATGATCTCGTAATTAAGGTACAAGATTTCTTCACTGAATCTTTCTATCAGCCAATTATGGTACAAGTTTCCCCCCATGGTAAGACCAATGGAATTTGTGAGGTGCTCAAGTGTAGAATGAGATAACGGGTTCTTGTGATCTCTGGAGTTATGAAATGAAATCTAACGATTATCAGAATGACCTCTAGTCTATAAAAAGGTGTCTCAAGGGGGAGACTGAGTTCTAGAGATAACTAGAACCCAGTTAAGTTATGAGTTCTTATAAGAGAAAATAAAAATCAAGTATACTGGAGGTTGTTGCATTCCGACTGTGGATTCACTCCAATGTAACTATTATTGCAGGCTGCTGCTTTGGCTCTTCAAAAGGTTCCTCCATGCAATAGTTCATGGACAGATGATTATATCCGCCAGTGAGTTTAGATACAAACATTACTAATTAAGTTTCCATATTCCACTTGAAGTAATACTTACTTTACGGTTTCTATTCTCAGGTTTCACAATGTGAACATTAATGTTGCGGTGCAGACAGAAAATGGACTCTTTGTACCCGTCATTAGGGTGCGTGATTAGCTTGGTCCTATATTGTTGAATTAGTTATAACAGCAGTTTGCCTGAGTCTACATTGTTAAATTTGTAGGATGCGAACAAGAAGGGACTATCCAGCATAGCTGAGGAGGTCAGGCAGCTGGCCCAAAAGGCCAAAGAAAACACCTTAAAGCCAGAAGATTACGAGGTTGATAAAAAATTTCCCATATTGTTGCACTGCAGGTATATGATAGCGTTGTAGTTTTGATCTAACTTTGGTTTATTCTCTGCGCAGGGAGGCACATTTACCGTGACCAATTTGGGAGGTCCATTCGGCATCAAACAATTCTGTGCCATTATTAACCCTCCTCAATCAGGCATTCTTGCAGTTGGATCAGGTAATATTGGGACTTAATCATGTCTTCTTTGGACCAAAGTTGTCTTTTTGTTTATTCTGTGTTTTTTTTTTTTTTTTTCGTGAGTAGCTGAGAAGAGGGTTGTTCCTAGCTCCGGGCCCGAGCTATACAAATTTGCTTCCTACATGTCTGTAACACTAAGCTGTGATCATCGTGTTATCGATGGTATGTCAATCTCTAATATCTTTTCGGAACGGAAAATCTGAAATCATTAAAACTACCTCTATACGTATCTGAAACATATAACAACTTTATAACGCCACCTTCCCTTGCACAGGTGCAATTGGTGCGGAATGGCTGAAGGCATTCAAAGGCTACATTGAGAACCCGGAGTCAATGTTGCTCTAAGTAGACGGAATTTTTCATCGTTTTCCCTTGTGTGATTAGTCAAGATAAGGAGGCTTGGCATGAATGGTGATATCCCAGGTGTTGTTCCCAATCTTTTGAGCTGGGCTTCGGATGATTGTATTTGTATAACTGAGGAAATCACTTTGTAGTGTTCATTAATTCAGATTTGGCATAGCTTTTGAAATAAAAGGGTTTCGATGATTCAGGCATCAGATTTTGGACGAAATTTTGCCCAGAGAGCGGTAATCGCCCGCTGTATGTAATAAGAAATTTGAGTTTAACCCATTCGTTTTGTTTTTCCTCAGATTATTGTGAATATTTGCAAGTTTTAGGTGCGCTTTTGATCTGCTACTGTTTTTATTCATTCAAAGTACGACACCTTATCATTCTGTACTAAGATTGAATACTAGATCGTCGCAATACTAGCGACAATAGACCGCAGTACTAAATGATATTTCATCGGTAAGGATAGTTTATATGAATGGTTGTCCTTGATGGCATGAAAATTAGAGAAAATGTTTCAAATGCCTGGTATTCAAGCAGGTGCCTAACGTGTCATAAAAAAAAAAGAGGACGGATACTGAAAAATGTATCATTTCCTCCAACTTGTATAATGACACGTGGACTGTGAAGTATACATCACCTCTCTATGTTAATGGAGATGCGGATGGTTAGTTGGGACCATATATAATGGAGCAACTCGCAAATGTGCTTTAAGGATGACAACTTTGGGGATCACCTCCCGTTGTGCATTGTTCTGTACCACAAACAGGAGAACCAAAATGGACGGCACCCATGCCTTCGTGCCGTGCCCTGCCATGTCCATTACGTCAACAGCCGCCATGATTGTTGTGTTTAGAACCCCTTTGACGTTTTAAGCTTTCTTTCACATTCATAACTACTAACCCCGCCTAGAAGCTCGTAAAAACAATCATGGGTCTCCTGGGAAGTAATGACAGGATTCCAGGTGACAAAAAGTTTGGAAACAACTTGCAAATCCCATGTTTTATACTCGCCTCTCGTATCACGTGATGAGAGTGATAGAGAAGGGTTTACAAAAATGTTACATGGGTGTTTCTCTAAAAAAAGTTATCCAAATACAATGCAGAAGCAAGATACAAGACTACACAAAGAGAACGTCAAAAGCATACGACAATTCCATAATACACGATTCTAGCATCATCACTTTCGCCATTGTGCTCGAGTTTATCAAAGTAGTTCATAAAAAAAATTCCTGTTTTGAAGCAACTTGGTAAAGACTTGCATGCATTTTCATATTTTCTAGACCAAACCCAATTTCTGTCTACGTTCCACCTTCTACAAGTATGTAATCTACCATCAACAGAAAACCATCCAAAACATTATATTCCCAACCAAACTATGTTAACTTCCTAAACATCCTCAAAATATGGGTTCCCCGCATCACTCATCGAGTATTACTCAAATTTCTACCCTAATAGCGCCTAACACCAGACCTTCACGCGTCAGCAATCTCGTAACAAAACATTCTACAATGCAGAAATGCCAACGACTGCAATCATAGCACGCATCCTCTCTCACTTTAGCATCAATTTCCACATGAAAGAAGTATCGAACAATCATCAAACAAAAGATAACCAAGCTCTAAAAAAAACCCCAATAGTAATGTGTTCTCAACTCACATATATCCCTAGACAATGTTTAAGTCAGAAGTTCACAATCATACATTGAAACAGAGAACAAACTAACTCAGACTCTTAATACGAAAGATAATAACATCACATGAAAACAATTCCACGACACCAACAACCACAGAATAAAAGATCACCAACGAACATTGCACATCACATGTTTAAAATACTAAGGACTGCAAATTTGAAGAATTATTGATATACAATGAATACCGAGAAGTCTAAATGCATCCCAATTATTCATTATCAGGACAAGTCGACAAATTACAATAGAATTCTTAACACGAAAACTCGAATGAAAGCATGGAAACTCCCGTGCTCAACTACTTGTTCATCAATAATCAATTCCATTTAAAATTACCAAACACAGCAACACCATCTTCATCATGCATTGCCCATATATTTTCACTTTATCATCGTCTCCGACTCCTAATGGGACTATCAAAATTGCCGAAAACTAACCAAACAGACAAAAAAACAGCCAACAATACCACCACTCACATCGCAACCAGGCCTCCCTGATTATATTGGCACATATCGCTTGGCCGCCTGCTTCGCAGTGACTGCAACGCCAACCAGAACTCCTCCAATAGCTCCAGCCACCGCAGCTGACCTCACGCCCCTCGCAGCTCGGTAAATCGCGCCAGTTCCCAGTCCAGCCGCAACGCTATTCCAAACATCGTCAGTGTCTCTGACCGCCTGAATCCCACTCTCCATACCCGCATAGATCAACCCGATCACGCCCAGCCGGTTTCCCCAAACCCGACCCGTGTGGCCAGAGGAGTTGAGAACCCTATTGATCCTGAGCTTGGTCGTGTCTCCAGACTCGAACGATCGAACGCCGGAAACGAGACCGGCGGCGCCGCCTCCAACTGCGCCGGCGAGGTAGGAGCAGCCGGTGTAGAAGGTGAGATTCTCACCCCAGGAGCGACGCTGGCGTTTAGCCTCTTCGTCGAAGAGGAACTCCGGGGAGGTAGGTAGCTGGTAGAGGTTTCTCATGGGAACCTGGAGATCCTGGTAGGGGTTGTAGAGGCGGGCCTTGGACGAGTCGGAGTTGGGGTCGTGATCGGAAGGGGACATTTGATGCGCCATGGCGGAGAGAGAGTAGAGAGAAAGGGAGGGGAGATAGAGGAGAGAGATGGGGAAAAGGAGGAGGATTTTAGGGTTCGGGGGCGGTTAGGGTTTGGTAGTGGCTTCCCGGGGGGCCGCGGGGGGGGGGGGGGGGGGGGTGGGGTGGGGGCGAGAGAGAGAATCGACGAGGTCAGTGGTGTGGTGGCGTCGTGGTGGAAATTGGAATGCGAGAAAAAAGAAGACGGTTCTCGGAAAATATCAACGATATTCTTAAATTCGTTTTTATAGGTGACATTATTATTGGGGAGTTAAAAACCTCTTTATTTGTTTCGCATAAATGGAGTTTATTACACATTTTCCTCATTATTTTAGTCGTTGTTCCACTTTGGTCCTCAAAAAAAAAATTAATCTTTTTTTTTCTTTCTTTTTTTGCTTCCTCATAAATGGATTTTTTTAAATATATAAATCTTGGGGTGATTAGTAAGATTTTTTTTTTGTACAAACTATGATCTACATTAAAGGGAAGGGGTGAATTTAGTCCTATAATAGGCTAGTAATAATATTGTTCAAATTCGCATTTGGAGGAGAATCGAACCTAAGACCTCTTACACAAGTAAAGAGAAATATCACTAGACCATTTGCATAATAGAGTTTCAATGGCGGAGTTTTGTTTTGTATGCTTTTGGTTGTATACTTAGCATTCTTTCATTTATGTGTTTTTGTTCCTAACGCTTTATTGTGTTTCTCTAATTGACAAAAAGTATGTATTTTACAATAGTATTATTATGAAACCAAAGCCTTATATCAACTAGCCTTCTTTATTTAGTTCACTATTTTGCATAGTTTTACAATGAAATCACGCATACATTGAATAGAGGAAGAATTTATCTTAAAGGACAATTTTCATAGTTACAATTTTGAGCCATGATTATTAATTTTTGTTCAACCTCCATGTAGTAACTTAAAAAGAAGTTCAGTGCTTACGATATAATTATCTAAAAAAAATATTCGTGACTTCATTATTCTCTTTTGATTAAAATTGTAATTCCACAACAAAAAAAAAAAAAAAAAAACTTTTTCCTCCCATTAGTTATATTATTTTTTGTTCAATTTCTTTCATATGGATAAGAAGCGTCTCTTAACTTTGATTTTTGGCTCCGCCACTAATGTTTAAAACTGTGTCAAACAACAATAGTGATGCTAGTTTCAAAAGTTGATTTTCTTTTGTTCAAACGGACAACGATTTCTACTATGTTAAGATTGATTATTTTCACACCAACACCTTCTCACCACACATATAAGACAAAAAGAAGGGTGGAAGTTGTGTACAAAGGAACACATTCAGTGCGAAAATGAGTTGGACCTCCTCAAAGGAGTAGGAGTTACAGAAGAGCAATTACTTACAAACGTCCAACAACCCTCCACTTGCTTCTTGCTTGACTTTCCGACATGTCTTCCCCCCATCGATGATGATGAAGAACGACTGCCTTTTCGAAAACTGTTCTTGAAGCTCCACACTTTGGTCATAGACTCCAACCGGAGCAGCAGCCGCCTCTTCTTTACATTGATCTACGTTGAATTTCCATTTCGACATTAGCATTTTCTCTCATTCCATCCTGATATTATACATAATGAAAATTACAACTCAAGTCTATTATATTTTAGAAATGTATCCAAATATCCTTTAGTTTGAAGGAAGCTTTGAATTTATTATTTCCACCATAAGAAGCTGAACAACTCAAAACTAGCTATATGACTAACCTGACTCTGAGTTGATGTTGATGCCATCGGTGGAAGTGACCCCATGTATGGATAATGCCCACAAGAAACTTCAGCGGCTTCATTCTTCATCCCGAGATCTCTCAGCCGGTTCAGCTCGGGCAAGATGACTCTGCTGAGATCTGGTCTATCTTTCTTCCTCAGCTCACAACACTTCAAAGCTAGTTTTGCAAATGATAAAGCCTCTTCAACTGGCCAATTTGTCACTGCAGGATCAAGCATCTCCGCAAATGTACCTTTCTCGACAGCCTTCTCAACTTGGTGGGATAAACCCATTGCAGGCCTTGCAGTAATGATCTGCAATAGCATTACTCCTAAAGAATATATGTCTGATTTCACACCCAACATTCCTGTTTGTTGATACTCCGGGTCAATGTAACAAAATGTACCGGCTGCTGCTGTCATCCGGTATTGAGTGACGCTATCAGCTATAGATGGTGGAACTAGCCTAGCCAAGCCTACATCCGCAATCTTGCTTACGTAGTTTCGGTTTACGAGAATGTTTCCTGGCTTGAGGTCACGATGCACCAGAGGTTCAGGTTTTGTTTGGTGAAGGAAAAGGAGGGCAGTGGCAATTTCAGCAGATATTTTGAAACGAATTGCCCATGAGATTGGAGGACTCTTGTTCTTGCAGAAGAGGCGGTCTTCTAAGCTTCCATTTTCCATGTACTCATAAACAAGGCATCCATACTCGGGGCAGGCGCCTACTAGGATAACCATGTGTGGATGCCTGATACAGCTCAAAACCTCAACCTACATTAAAAAACCATATTGAAAATGAGGTTTTGGACAGATGATACGAGAGAGCTTTTCCATTTCGCCATCTTCTACTCACTCAAATCAAAGTATAAACTTATTTTCCATGCTTTAAGTTAGAAAATTGAACAAAGAAGATAGTTTTACCTCTTGTTGGAATTGCCTCTGCCCCTGTGATATGCCCGGCCTCAAGACCTTGATGGCAACAGGAGTGTGATCAAGAATCGCTCTATAAACCGGTCCATATCCACCTTCTCCAATTTTGTTTGAATTGTTAAAGTAATCTGTTGCAATTTCAATCTCTTCAATGGTGTATCTTCTGTACCGAACTTGATTGTTCGCCAAAGCATCTATAGCTCTCCTGCTCTCTTCAGCTTCCTGCTTGGCTTTCCTTTCTGCAATTTTTCTCTTCTGTGTTTCCAGATCTGCTAGCCTTTGTGCCATCCGTGCTGCTTCCGTTGCAGCTTTGCTCTTTTGCCCTTCCATATCTGCCATTGCCAGCGCAGCCACTTCCGCTAGCTTGGCTTCCTCCAACATGCGCTCTTTTGACGTCCTCCATTTTTGCATCTCCCACGCCTGGACAAAAAAATACAAAATTTCGGGTTTGAAATGGAATAAACTGCTTTCGAGATCATTGGAAAATATAACTATCTTCAAATGTCTTACCTTCTGTTTAGCTGTTGTAGCTTCTTTGCAAGCTGAAGTATACATGTCCATGGTTTGCTTCAGTTCGACCCGTAATCTCCTCATTTCGGCATCCAAGCCAGACTGTAACTTATGCAACATGAGTTTGGTTATCGATTTAAGTTCAAACCATGGAAATGGACATGGATTATGATGAAAGTAATTGTCAGTATTCACTTTTATCTGTTCTTTATACGTTGAACTTACTGGGGTCTGCGAGTTGGAAGAGTTACCACAACCTTCATTATCTGAACCATTTGATTGGAAACTAAATGGCCCTGAGAGATCACTGCAACCTGATGCAGAATTCCTATGAGACGACGTTTCTGACGTGAAGCTTGCAATTGACTGTGTTGGTGAATTTGTTGTGCTGCCAGGCCTATACGCCGTTGGTGGCATTAACTGCTTAAACTCGGTGCTCTTATCCAAAGATACTCTGTCAGAGCTAGCACTGTTTGAGCTCCCGTCACTAAAATGTTTTCTGCAATGTAGGAAAAACTTATAAGTTCTGGTTTCATTGGTAACTTTTAGCAAGGATCATTATACAGTAAAAATCCAATTATTTTACTTATCCACCAAGAAAAGAATGCAGCTGCAAAATCGAGATTATATATATACCTGATGACATCTTCAAAGTCTGACACGCCATGAGTATGGTTGAAAAGCTGTGCCTGTAGAGAACTATTCCTGGGAGTAACTGCACTATTTCTCGGTGTAACTCCACTACTTCTCGGTGTAACTGCATTACTCCTTGGTGTTTGAGGTCTGCTTGCTGACCGTGAAGTCTGAATTCTTCCTTTCGATATGACATATACCGCACAGGTTTCTGGTACAGATTTGAGTAAGCAAGTAGGCACATCTGAATCCTTAAATTTTCTGCGTGAAAGACAAATACCACTCTAGTTGTTAAAAGGGAAAATACATAACATCTCAACCACAAAGGCCTCAAAGAGAGAGAGAGATCACCTTGTTATAGCATTGCGACTAGATGCGCCAACAACAATATTGCATATCGAGTTGTTGACAATATAATCAATGAGCGCACTTGGAACATCAATGTCGTGGAGGATCACTTCCTTGGCTACAATCTGAAAAATTCATTGCCATCAATAATTGAAAACCAGGTAAACTAATCTTAATCTACGACATAATATCCAATAATCCAAGTGAAATATTTGGCAAGTTGTAGTTATTTAGCCATTCATACATGCACAGACCAAGTTTACGAATTTAGGGCACACCAACAGCACTGTATTAGGCTCATAAGACAAATTGAAAAACCAGGACACGCATAAGGAGTTAAGACTAATTAAAGAACAAATTCAAGTTAAGTGTTCATGGTGAGCTACATTACTCAGGTGAATTACTTTTTAGAGGATTTTTAGCATATGGAAATCAAATGATATTAATCACTAACCCCTTTTCGTGCGCAGAATCCTCGGTAGGGAAGAAAGAACTGTTGCAGCTCTTCTTCAGTTGGCGGGCGACCATCTTTGGAGACTAAACCAACATCCTCTGCAAAACCAAGAACACATCTCAAACGCATACACAATGTGAAGGTTACATATTCCATGACATGACAAGGTAAATAATGATTTATTAATCCCGCCAATACATGTTAACAACAAATTAATCAATGGCAAAAATTTCTAGCACAAGGTTGTAAACAAGGTTAATTATTTGCGCTAAGGGGGTTAAGACATAATCTTCGGGCGACCCCAAGCCAACAAGACTCTCCTCTTTTCCAGGGACAAGGGGAACGACTATAGTGTGCAGCCTTATCCTTACTTTGTGAGGATCGGAAGACATAATCTTCTATTTGAACCAAAAAAAAAAAAATGATCCAGATATATATTAGGTTAGTTGGCCAAGGCAGCGTACCAGTCCCCTTGCACGAGAGTTAGAATCCCCTTTCTCCATAGATTAAAAAGGTTTAAAATAGAATATCGTTTTTGTCAAAGAAAAACATAAAAATATGGATGCAACCATGATTGACATCCCAATTGATCATCATATAATGTTCTTGATGGTGATCATATCAATAATTGTTAATTATGGTGGTGATAATTATTAGTGTTTAAGGTGTGATGATGGTGGTGAAGAGACGGATACCTACGAGGATGCAAGCTGCGGTTTCGAACGTGAATGAGGATGCAATGAGAGGTCCTATTGCTCAAAAGATTATCAACTGCCCATTTGACTGCCAATTGGCTGTTCTTGTCTCTGTCAATGGCGACCACGGTGGAGCCGGGGTCCTCGGCCACTGATGATTGTTTGAAAAGTGCCATCAAAAGCCGAGCACCCCTGCGGCCACCACGGAGAAGAAAGAAAATGAAAAGGTGGTCTGTGGTTGTATGTGTTGTACTAAATTTTGATGATTAAATAAATGACATGGGAAAACCAACCTCGATTAACAGACAAACAATTTCCTCCTGTCTTTCTAGCATTCAAGCAATCAGTTTGTAGTGGCCAGCCTAGGTTGTTTGTTCTCACAGGTCACCACTTCTAGAATATATAGGTACAACTGAAATCTAGTGACTGCAAATTTAAATTCGTAAAAATAATAGGAGTTTGGTATTGACTACAAATTGTTTCCTTTATTTTTTTAGAAATTTTGAATATTTAAATTTTATTAGACATTATTAGAGTAAATTTTTCGGGTGACGTTACCAATTCACTTTATCGTTTGCTATAATAAATAATGTGACAGTATGACCGCCACACTTGCATCACATTCGCATCCTAAAAACTCAAGCATATACGTGACCTTAGGTGCAAGGATTACTTTGCGGTCTGACCGCCATATCGATTGAAAGGGTTGTGGCCTTGTGGGTGGGTTGTTTTCAAGTAGTTTTTGCCCTAATTCTAACTCCAAAGGTGTTTCGGTAACATTTCAAAACTGAAGAACCAAAGCAGAATCTGTTTCATTTGAACCAAGTCACCATATGTTTTGGACCTTTGATGTTCTTAATTAGCAACTAATTAGCTCCAATCTTAGTTGTCACTTTTGATTACATATACTGTCTCACTCCGGACCCGAGATCGGTGGAATAAATAATCCTGCGCTCGGTGCGCGAGTAAAAGTGAAAATAATAAGAAAAAGATTAATCATCTCTTATATTTACATTAGAACGTTACACAACAATACAGTCACACTCTAACTTACATTCCAAAAGTCCTCTATACTTCCCATGAAAGTCGACTACTTTTTCAAATTTCTAATTCAACACCTGTCAAATAATTCATAAGGGGTGAGCTACTAGCTCAGTAGGGCAATAACCACAATGCATTTAGCACTGAGAAAGCAATGATGATGCATGAATGTAATGTTTCCTCTTCATTCTATTATGTTAACCTAGTTAACATATAATCCCATTTCTTTTCATTAGTTATATTGTCAAACTCTCAGTTCCAAATTCGAAACCCGAATAGATTGTTTTAAAGGACTCTAACTGAAAGGGCTTCACTCCTTTATTTCGTACACTTTGGGTTGAACATAGATCTTGGTACCCTGGGAGCGGACTCAACTACTTTTAGTTTCATATTTCCATAAATCTCATACTTTCTCAAATTGGGACTCCAACAAATGATCATGTAATGATGATAGTTATTCAATTCCACTGATACTTTCCAAATGAGTCCACAATGCATGTCACAGACTCACAACTATCGTTCATGATAATTATGAAACAATATTCAAATGACATTTCAAACAAATAATACTCTTCCATAAATATTAACCAAAGCCGAACACATAAGCATTTGAATCAGGTTATCAAATAGTCATACAATTGCACCAATTAACATATACCACATAAACACCATGTATGAAGCCAAATAATATATATAAGGAATCCCCCAAAGCTTAGGGATGGCAATTTAATCCGTCAAACCTGATCCCCGTAGGTAACCGACCCAAACAATTCGGTTTCAGGTATCAAATTTTAGGTTTTTTACAGTTATGAGTAACCATTAGATAAATTGTTTGGTTTCGGGTTCTATGGTTCATTATAAGAGTATCTGCTCCGAACCTGTACTCCAACCCGCCCCGTTCTTATTCTTTAATAAAAAATATAAATATTTATTATTTATATTTTTTTTTATAAAAAATGAAATCTCTATTTTTTTTTCTCCAGCAACTGTAATACTCCATGAGAGACTACAATAGTCCTGAGCTTGCAGTGCACACTTCACTCTCTTCAAGTTCCTCCCATTTTTGTGCTTTGTGCTTCTCCCTTCCCCGAGCACCACACACGCGCGCGTACACACATGCAAAATAAGGACCACACCACCATCTTCTCTCCCTCATCCCTCACCTTTCTCTTCTTCCCGTGCTCTTTCCTTCACCTCACTTTTCTACAACTCTCTCTCTCTCTGTCTCTCTTTCCCTCTCCTCATTATACTCTCCTCACCTCTCCCGAGCTACGCACACACGGCACCACCACCCGTCTCTGGCGAGCCCTCAAACCACACCCTCTATACCCCCACCATCTCTGCAACCTCTCACTCTCTCCCCTCGTCCCTCTTGCACCATCATCTCAAACTCCCCCGAAAACCAACCACCGAGACACCACCGGCCTCCTCATCCCTCTCACTATTTAATCAGTTAAATTTTAGCAAGTGTGTTAACACTTGCTTAATTTCTCATAAGAAAGAAATATTATATATTCATAAGGGGAAAACCGTTATTCGACAGATTCGCGGTTACGGGAATATCTATTCAGGTTTTTTACGGTTTTAGGTATGAAAAAAATAAACGGGTTTAGTCATAGGGATGACATATCCGAACCCAATTCGCCCCGTTGATATCCCTACATTCACCACGTGACCGTTATAGTGTATCAATGTCCTTTTATTGCGTGACTAGAGTTCCTAGTTCAATAACAATACAAACGGTCACTGTATAATCCTCATATAGTAACTCGGTTATATTCCTTATTATAATTAGGGTCCAATACTTTTCTCGTAATCCAAATTTGGTGTCCACTAATAGGTACCTATACTCTTGCCCTAAACAGTTTCCGAGTTTACAAAATACCCTTGAACTTTTATGTATTTACACTTTGGTCCCTTAACTTTCTGATAATTACAAAATGACCCATGAACAGAAACTATTATTTTTCATTTAGGTCACTTGTATAAAGAACCGGCAATAGACCTATTTTTCCAGAAAATTAATTCCAACTTTCAAGCCAAAATACAATTCATCAAAATTCATAAGTGGTACAACTCATATCTTCCATACAAATGTCCCTTAATGTCCAAATAGTATCTGACAAAAACAGACCGTACGATGTACGAACATAACTAGAGCATCTCCGAATCCTCACAAAGAGAATTTGGCGAGGATCCCGTGGATCCTGTCTCCATGTCTCCCCGTTTCAATTCCCTTTGATTTAAGGTCAAATGGCAGCTTGCCATGTGTCAAGCAATAAGAAAATTCTAGGGTAAATTACAAAAAACTATTTCAACTATTGGATCGCTAACAGTTTCATATCTCATCTTTAAAAAGTTTCAATGTCATACATTTGATTACGAATTTGTTGCAATGTCATACCTCTCGTCAGTTGACTGTCAGTTTCTCAGCTAAATGCTAACGTGGCGTGTGACGTGACACTTTTATTAAAAAAATTAATTCAATATTAACTAAATATTATTTTTTTTTAAAGTTTTTTTTTCTTTCTTCTTCTTCTTCTTCTTCTTCTTCTGGGTTGCAAGGGGTTCGGGTCCCCCCCTTTTTTTTTTGCTTCTTCTTCTTCCTTCTTCTTCTGGTTTGCAGGGGGTTCGATCCCTTTTTTTTTTCTTCTTCTTCTAGGTTGTAGGGGGTTCGGGTCCCCCTTTTTTTCTTTTCTCCTTCTTCTTCCTCCTCCTCCTTCTTCTTCTTCTTCTTCTTCTGGGTTGTAGGCGCTACCCTGTTTATTTAAAAATATTTAGTTAATATTTAATTAATATTTTAAATATTTTTTAAAGTTTTTAATAAATTTTTATTAATTTTTTAATAAAAAGTGTGCCATGTCAGCATTTAACTGAGGAACTGACAGTCAACTGACGGGAGGTATGACATTGCAACAAATTCGTAAGCAAAGGTATGACATTGAAACTTTTTAAAAATGAGGTATGAAACTGTTAGCGACCCAATAGTTGAGGTAATTTATTGTAATTTACCCAAAATTCTAGTTTCTCTCATTCTCCTTTTCTTTGATCCCATTTATACTTATGCATGTGTTGACATGGTAGAATGACACTACCATTAAAACCTACTCGCTGGTAATCCCACCTGCTGTCACATGGCAAGTCAGCCCCACCTTGGCTGTCACTCTGCATGAAAATTAACCTAAAAATTCTTTGAGTTTTGAAAAATAATCAGAAACATGCTACAAGTTGTAATGACTCGTAATGACGCCCACTGTCTTCATATGAAAACCTTTTCGATAAATAAACACAACATATTTTTCCAAACATTCGTCTTCTTCAATAATAATTTTTGGGGTTTAACATATTCATATGTCAAATCTCGATCGCATATTTTTGATTTTGCATTTTTTTCTAATGGAAATGCTAACAACCTATTTGTTTGGACGTTCATCTTATTTATCCTTCTTAGGAGTGCGGCAAACACTGGACCAATGGTCATTTAAACCACAACAATAACATATATCTACATCTATGGTTTTAGGTGCATTACCCTTATTCTTGAAGTTTGGGGCCTTGGGAGAGAGGTTTAAGTGCTTCGGGGCTTTGTTTCCTCCCTTGGATGGGCCCTGACTTTGTTGACCTTGGTGGGATGGCTTCTGGCAGCCCCTACCATGCCTCTTTTGGCGTTTTGGGTACTGGTTAGTGCTATAATGTACTTTAGGCACATCAGTAGCCCCAGTAGGTCGAGCTGATGATTCTTCATCAACAACTAGTTTTTCTTTTTAGCAAGAAGTAAAACAGAGATCAAATCCGAAAACTTAGTGAACTTCTGAGCTCTTTATTGTTGTTGCAGGACAATATTATAAGCAGAGAAGGTCTCCAGGAGATCCTCTTCGGTCAAAGTTTCATTGCAAAACTTGAGAAGTGATCGAATTTGACAAACTTCATAATTATATTCATTCACAAACTTAAAGTCTTGGAAGTGTAAGTGCTGCCAGTCGTGTCTTGCTTCAGGCAAGAATATGTCCTTTTGGTGATCAAAACGATTAGCCAAAACGACCCATAATGCATGTGGATCCTCCTCAGCAAGGTACTCAGTTTGCAGAGCGTCATGGATATGTTTTCGGATGAAGATCATAACAGTGGCTTTTTCTGCTTCACCAATAAGTTCATCTGTTGCTTCTTCAATGGTAGGATGCAAGTTCTTTGCAGTGAGGTGGAGCTTCACATCTTGAACCCACTTGAGGTAGTTCCTTTAGAGACCTCCAAAGTGGTAAAGTCGAGTTTGTTCAAATTCGACATGTTCCTATCACAAAATAGATGGACAACATGTGGTTAATGTAATGGAGAAAAATCAATCCATTCACATAGGAGTAAAACATACAGGTTCTAATAGACATGTATTGGTTTAATTTTTGCATGAAAAAGCTTCAGGTTTTCATGGGTGATATTTTTAAGTGAAAACTTCAGGTTTTCAAACAAGGCATATTTATAAAAAAAAACTTCAGGTTTCAAAATAAATAATTATGAACTTCAAGTTCATATATTCCTGCAGGCAAACGCAAATATATATGCGTAAATATGCAACAAGAATATATATAAAAATAGCTTTTAGGTGTACAAATATAATTAAATTAATTTATTTGGACTTCGGGCCAAATTAAAATGTGGGTGAAAAAAATAAAACCCATTGGACCTAAAAAAAATTAGGCGAATAACATTCGGGGCCCAAAATATATATAAGCGTACGGGGTGGCTTAAGAACATGGGTCCGTGTGTCCTAGGCCCCAAAATTGGGCTATAAGTCTTGGGTGGGGCTGCAGGCCCACGGGGAAGAGGGATGGGCTGCAGCAAGCAAGCCCAGAGAGAGAAAAAAAAACATGCGGGTCGCTGCAGCCCAGCCCAAAACAAATTTATTTTGTTTTTGTTTTTTTTTTCTTTTTTCTTTCACACGGGCCGATAGTATGGGGGTCAGGGTTGGGCTTGCAGTGGTGAGCCAACAAAAAACTTCTTCTTTTTTTCGCGGGCCAGTGAAAGAAAACAAACCAAGAATCAAGGCACAAATAGGGCTCGGATAGAGTCCAAAGGCATCCCAACCGTAGCTGGGTATGTTTAGCGGGGAAGAAAACCGGCGCCACCATTCCAGGTGGCCGTGTTTGGGTTGTTGGGACTTGTAATACCCTGAAAATTTTAAATATATGAATTGGATATAAAATTTAAATATATGAATTTCATATTTATAATTATGAATATGTGAAAAGAATCGAGAATTTATATTAATTCATTTAAGTTTGGTTTTAAATTAAACTGATTACGAATGTTGAAGTTTGGAAATTAATCATTTAAAATCCATAGACCATTTAGGGTCACAATTTATATTTTTGAATAGAGTTCGATCTCATGAACGCATAGGCGCAAACTGTTCGTGAAACGAAATTTTAACGAAGAAGTTATAATCGAACAAAGTCGGGGATAAAATGGTCATTTGGCCATTTTCTGGAGGGCTCCAGATCTTTTGAAGCAAGGAGGAGTTGAGCCACATGGCGGGCTGTGAATGGAGGAAATGGGCACAGCCCAATTAGAAAAGGGAGGAAGGGAGGGAAAGGAGAGAGGAGGAGAAGGAGAGAAGGAAAACGGGTTTCCTACTTAACCCGCGAGATCCGGTTCGAGATACCAAGCTCTGACGCCAATTTCGGTGCTTTTCTGGCGAACTAGACATCACCACCCCCTTAATTCGACTCAATGACTCTCTTTCTTCCAATTTTAACTCAAAATATTGGGGAATTGGCTTTGATTTAGTAAAACCCGCACCGGTGGGTGCGATGACACACCCGTACCCGAAAGTAGGGCATGCTGGCCGTCACGTGAGTGTGACGTAGCCATGTGCGCTGTGCGGAATCGAAGATCGATAACGAAGTACGAATAAATTCAAATCGAATTCTAGCAACCTAAATAGGGATGTGTGCTAGAGATATTACAATACTTATACATATTCAGAGCGTACTAAGTCAGTGCAGTCAAGCATGAATAAAATATGTTTAATTATACCCTCGGTGCCATACATATGATAAATCTGTCAGAAAAAAAGGCCGGAAGATCCTCGCAGTGCCAAACTCGGAATTCACTCTATCTAGAACCTGGAGGGGTGAAAAACAAAGGGAGTGGGTCAGCAAAAACAATTCTTTTCAAAATCAATCCTTTCTCAAAAGTCTAGCCACTCTCCGTAAAACCTGTATAGTTCCCAGAAAATAATACGTACATATATATCTCAATCTTTCTCAGCATAAAACGTTTTCAAAGTTTCTTATTGTATGCCGTGCAATGTATTTCAATGCCATCTGAATCTCATAAGTAATGCCATGCTATGCATTTCAATAATCATAATGCTACTATATGTCATCTCAGCCCTCGGCTGTAAATATAGCTCATAACATCTCAATCTCATAATCATATATACGCTGTACATACATCACTATCTCATCATATCATCATCATCATCACTGTATCAATAATAAATGCTCTAGTGCTACAATCACGTGAAGACTGTGCGTATGAACGCGAGTCACCTACATGTCGTACCCACTCAAAAGTGGTCTATACGACAAGACTGTGCACCTACTTGGATCCAAAGCGAGCATGCGGTGCGGGAGGTGAACAGCACGTGAAAGACTGTGCCCCTATCTCTGGGCGTGAACACTAATAGTATGTACAGGTCTATGAGCTAACAATTCATGATATCTCATCATTTCACATCATATATCATCATATTCGTTCTCAACTATGCATGTACCTACCTGGTACTTACCTGGCGTCCTCTGCACCAACATATTCATGAAATGTATAATTAAATACTCATGCATCGAAATCAAGTAATATGCAAGTCGATAAAACGTATTTTCCATTTAAAAGCGATTCTGGGAAATCATTATATATATATATATATATAGGTTATACGGAAAATAATACTGCCCACTCACTGATAGGTCGCTGGATCGTAGCCCCCGCGTCGTGCCTGGCTACGGTCGTCCTCAGAATACGTTTCACCTATATGAGAAATTACTAAAAATACGTCATTTAAGCACATACACGTAACTACGGAAATAACTTCTCATACATAGCTCAATTTTGGTATTTGAATATACCAACGTGACCTACTCGTCGTCACGAACATCCCCATATTTTAAAAATAAATTTTCACTGTTCCACGCGCCAGAAACTGCACGAACCCACGCGCCCCCCACGCGCGGTCACGCGCAGTGCACACTGACGGCGTCAGTTAACGCCGTCAAGAATATTCCTGGAATATTCCGTCAACTTTAACGGCATCAGTTAACGGCGTCAGAATATTCTGTCAGAGTTGAAAGAATATTCCAACTCCAGTCATCTTCTCCGGCGACTCGCCGGCCGCTGGCGACTGTTTCGCCAGAATTTCTGGGAAATTTTCAAAGTGTCCTATCTTGCTCATTTTTCATCCTTTTTGACCCATTTTTCTTCCTATGTGCTCCAAATTAAGTGTAGAACATAAATATACCTTTAAAAACCTTGAAAAAGGTCTTAAATTTCCTCGAGGACGAACTCCAAAACCGGCCACTCTCGTTCTCGTCGATCCCGACGTCAAAGCTTAGCAAACGAACGTCTCCGAGCCTCCTGGGAACCTTCTAAGGCTAGTGGTGAGCTTAGTTTGTCCTAAAAATCAACCAAGAAAAAGTTGATGAATAGTGCCCTTTTTGGACCTTCGATTTTCGACGTGAAATCGAATGAGTTCGTACCTGAAAATGGCACCACTATGCTCGTGAAGACTCCAGGAATGCAATGGTGGTCTTAGATGAGTCGATCCGTGAAATTTGCACTGGTTTGAGGGTGTGTCGTACGTGAGAGACGAGAGAGAAAGAGAGAACTGTCGGTGAGAGAGAGAATGGGAGTCTAAATAATTGAGGGTAGAGAGAGAGTGTGAGTGTGACGGAAGTGAGGGAGTGTGAGGGTTGTGTGAGGTCAAAAACTGTCAACCTCCAATAATATCACAACCCCCAATAATTGAGGGCCACCATCCTCACATCCCACATGCATGCATACGTAAAATAATTCCCATGGGCAATTCCGTCAGTTTTATAATTAATAAGTCAATATAATCGGGACGGGTCGTCACATGCGATGGATCCGTGTCTTCGATTCCCCAATCTTGAAACAATTCCATCAAATTATTATCACTATTAGACTCCCATTGAGGCCTGGAACAAAGCCCAAGCAATGGTTGAGGCGTCGGAGTAGCTTTGGAGTCGAATCAAGAACACCCAAATTCAAGGGTTTCTGACGGGTTTTAGTCAAATTGGAGCCTTTCCAGGCCAAATTGGACTTGGCCACAGCTATACCATTTGCTCTACTATTTGAGATCTTCATTTCTATTTTTTTTTTGAGAATTTTTTAAAATAGTGAAATTTTCCGGCAATCCGGAGTGGCCGACCGCCACTAGCTGCGACGGGTGTGGCGGCTCACGACCAGGGAGCCAACATTGCCATTTTTCATGTAATTTCGATATTTTGAATCTTTATTGTTAACCATTTTATATACATTGGATTGTAAAGGTTGATGGTGAATATTGTGGTTATTAGATTATGTTCAGAAATTTGTAAAATAATGAATTGTGAACTACAAATGACTTGATCCCTGTTTAGGGTACATAGGCAGTCTAACAAAACGTTAGATGCAGCCGCAAAACAAGTAAGGTTAAGAAATTTGAGAATTATTGTGGAAATGTGGAACTTTGTCCATATAAAGGAAATGGTGATAAAGTAGAAATATAATTGTACGTTTGACAAGGAATTTTAAATCAAGGCTCATTTGTGGAATCAAGGCTTTAAATAAAGAATTGTGGTGCATGGTAGTGAATTAGATAAATATATTAAATTTTGGGCCTACCATAGAAATTATTTTTCTCGAAAATAAATATTTCATGGCCCGGGCGTTATATGACTCGGAACGAGTCACAATGGTCACGGACAACCACGGAGATAGTCAAATCTCAATGTTTCAACAACCAAAAACCCTAAGAAAATTGAAATCGGATTTTTGAGAAAATTTCGACGAGATTCCGGCGAATCTCAGTACAATTTTGGATGGGGGACAACTTCTGGTTGTCGACAACGTGAACCAAGGGTTCAAGGAAGTGGCTGCAGGCCATGCCATGGTCGAGGACACCATGAAAGGTGTCGGGTTTTGTGACTCCGTGGGGTTTCTGGGGAGAAGAAGAGCTGCAAGCTCTCGGTTTGGCGAGGGGAACCCATAGTCATGGTGGGGGTCACGAGTTCGAAGAGAACCCTAGGTGCCCAAACTCGATTTTTTTTTTAAAATTCAATTCAATATACTATTCAATTTGATATATATTTGAAAGAAAAAACATATTCAATTGGATGCATATGCAAAACAATATTTTCAATGCACGTACATATGTATTTTATGCAATTCACGCAAATATCAAATTCACATAATTCAACAATTATGATTATGAGACATACACAATTTATGTAGAATTTAAAATTCGTAAAACATAAAGTTGGGTCATGCATCATGGTGAATGTTCATGCTATCAAAGCTGCAAAATATCAAGTTAAAAGTCGTTGTTTTGAAAGAACCTGATTGTGTGATGATATGGATGAACTGGTTTGATGCAGAAAAATTCTTCAATGTCAAATTCCTAAGCGCAGCAGTAGGAGCGTGCTGATAACGTGTTGTGGCTTATTTTATCTGACAAGGTTAAAGGGGGCCGGCGGCAAAGGGTGTAGAGAGAGATGTGTTTGTAGAATTGTAGGGGAATATGTGTGTGATGTTATCCCTCCTACATTGTGCCTTTATTTACAGTAAAAGAGGAGAGGAGATATTCCTTCTTCCCCGAGGAATACAAGATACAATAGGAAATGATAACTAGAATCAAATCTAATCTAGGATTTACACAATCACATCTAAACTAGGAATGTTTACAACACGTACCATATTATATAGTTAAAAATTAAAATTAGGGCAACATTAATCAAACCGTTAACAAATTATGTTTGGAAATTTTTTTGTATTTTTTATGTTTAAATTGTGACCTAAAAAAGTGGCCACTCAGATCATAAAAAAAAACATTTCTTATAGCTTTTACGACCTCGAAAGCGTTGGATAATTGTAACCAGTAGCAGATCTACAGAGGGACCTGGGAGGTTCCAGGACCCTCAACAACTCTAAATAGTCATTAGAAATTTTCCGGGAACCCTTCGTACTTGAACACAAGATTTGTGCTCTGCAGGTTGCAAGTTGCAGCGGTGTCTTCTTCTCTGAGAAGACAACTGCTCGCCGCCCATTGTTTTAATTTTTTTATTAAAAAAAATTAAAACAATGGACAAAAATCTGTCATTTGTCCACATTCTTTCAAATCCCAGCCCACATCTGTTCCCACAGTCCCACCATTCCCCACTCATCTGCTTCCCTCAATGTCTAGCTTTAACATATTCATCCAAATTCCAATCCCAAACTCCCCAGATTTCAAAACTCTAAAATTCTAAATACCACTCAATCTCATATTATAATTTTTATTACTTCAATATCATACCTCCACATGTCTCAAATTTACAGGCGACCACTATTTGTTCTGGTAGTTCGAGCTATCAAGACCAAATGAGTGTGACATTGATTTTAATAATCTTGAGAGATCTTGCTAAGAAAATGGTGGAGAAATGGTTGCATCAAACATTTGCATATGTATATTTTCTTGTTCATTTGGCTTTAGTTTTACCGGTTGCAATCGCTTCAGTAAAGATGGCATTTTTCACTATAAATATCATTAAGGATCAACTTCGCAACAAAATGGGAGATCAATGGTTGAGTGACAGTTTAGTTGTTTACATTGAGAAAGATGTTTTTTCATGTATTGGTAATGAAGTTGCCGTGAAACATTTTCAGACTATGAAACCTCGTCGTAGACGCTTAAATTAGGATTTAATTGCTTGTAATGTTGTTTCGCTATGATTTTTAAATGAAATGTATTATATTTAACATTTTAATATTATTTTTGTCTATAAATTTTTTGACCTTTATTAATGGGACCCTCGGAGTTTTAAATTCTAGATTCGCTACTGACCGTGATTTGCCACCAATTGTTTCTCTTTTATTATGTAAATAAAAAAAATGATCATTAAAAAAACATTTCTAAATTAAAAAAATAATGGAGAAGAACAGTAAAACAAAGTTTAAATGAAAAGGTTGCTATCATTTTTTTTTTCTTCTAATAGTTGTTAATTTCAAAATTGGAAATGGTTTTAACCTTGCAGCAAATTTTATTTAACTACCATCAACGACCGAGTGCAGAAAAGTTTCAAACATAAAAAAATAAGTAGGAAGACACGAAAAAAAAAGAAGTTATTTTTTATATATTAAAATGTTTAGAGTGTCCCTTGAAAAAATCTTCCGACCAAACTTAACATGAATGCTTGAGGTAGATAGACATTATTGGCCGTACAATCTGACTGAAGATCGTTTCTGAACCTCACAGTTCAGAGACGGATCAAGGAATCTGAAACTCCTTTAATTCCTACTGTCACCATTGACTCACTTCGCACAAATAAAAATCCGAATATCTCTCTCCCTCTTATGAACAGTCCGGGCATTTCGATCCGTTGGATTCAGATTGCTTTTCATGTCCACGGACACGTGTCGTTCACCGAAGTGCAGAACGAAAAGCCCAATGTGGGTAGTTGTCATCGCGTCAGCAGTGTCCTCACCTCCCAGCATTTTCTGTCTCAGAGAGACCTTCCTGTGTGATGTAACGTTATACGTGTCACCACCTGGAGGGCGTTGGTAAGAAGCAAAAAGCATTTTCCACAACAACACAAAGAATCTCTCTCCTCCTTTGTCTCTCTCTCTCAATTAGCCCTCCAACGCCCCAAGAACAAGAGAGAAAGAACAAATTTAGCTGTGGGAAAGAACGGGGTTCTTCAATCCTCACTCACTGACCATCTTTCTCTGAATTATTTGAAGTCTCATCAGCTTCAGCTGGTAAGAACCCAGTTTTTTTTTCTTTCCATTTTTTGTTAATTTTGGTTAGGAACTGATTAAGATCATGTATTATTAGCAAACCCAGATAATGTTATGTCTCTGTAGAATCTGTTGTGATGGTTCTTGATGATTTGGGGTTGCCTGTGTGTCCTGGAAGGAGGAGGAGGAGGAGGAGGAGAAGAAATGTAAAGCAGACAACCTCAAAGTTTGTAGATAAGGCTGAGCTGTCTGAGATCCAGGAATGCCCAAGTTACGTGTAAAAAAAGGTTTCACCGCTGTCTGGTTTTCTTGTGATGTTGTAGGGTTAGTTTTCTTTTTCATAGGTTGTTTCTCATGAACCCTTTTGCTTTCTCTTGTTAGATTTATAGAAAAGGTGAGATTGCAGTTGTTTTCATGTGCTTATGTGTATCTAAAGGTTGGTGGTGCGGATAGGGTTTTGGTTTTATGTGGCTGATTTTCTGCCAGAAGGAAGAGTTTGATGAGCTAAGAACCCTGTATAAGAAACTCGATTCACCGGTTAAATCATAAAGTTTTAGTCACTTGGAGGTTATAGATCCATTGTTTCCCACGAGATCTGATTACCCCATTGTATTCTGCTCATTTGAGAGAATTGGTGTGTGGATCAGTTGTATAATTTGCGGAAGTGGGGATATTGACCGAATTAAGAACTTGCCTCTGGTTCGTTGCTAGAAATTTACCCCTGTTGATTGAAGGTAAATGTCAAATGTTACAAAGATAAGGAGATTGATGGAAGACATGTCTCCAGCAGTTGCAGTGACTCTTAGTTTAGGTAATGCTATATGTGATAGTGCCGGAATTGGAGCCAACGTGGAGTTCACATGGCTAAAGCTTGTAACAGACTCGGGAAATTTGTCTTCAGATTCCTCCAAGGTGGTTCCTTTAGAGTCAGTCGCTAGCAGTAAAGGAAGTTCCGATGATATTGAAAGCAAAGTTAGTGTGGTTCCCGTGCCATCACGAGACGGTGATGGTGGAAGCACTTCTGTTGCTAATAATGTCATAGTTCAAGAAAGTGAGGAAGAGCAAATCTTAGCCTCTAGATATGATACTAATGGAATTGTTAGTGAGGAATTGCTGAAGTTAGAGATGAGGTCTTCGATAAGCTTGCCAGATGATGTGGAGATTGGAAAAATTAGTGAAGGGAAGATTGTTGCAAAAGCTATTGTCTTGGTAGAATCGGCTGTTGGCAAAATGGCTTCTGGGGTTGTTGCAGCAGTAAGCCCCACTTCTGAGTTATCAGATAAATCTGAATTATCAATCCCTACAGTACTTATCCACGCAAATGGTGAGAAGATTGTCAGTAAAGCAGGCAACATGAGTGTTTTTGAGCTCAACTGTATTCCCCTCTGGGGTTCTGTATCAATTTGTGGAAGACGACCGGAAATGGAAGATGCATTTGCTGCTGTTCCTCGGTGTATCAATATTCCAATCAAAATGCTTGTTGGTAATCAAGTGTATAATGGAATGAGCCAAAGTTTGACCCACCTAACCAGTCACTTTTTTGGCATTTACGATGGCCACGGCGGCCCTCAGGTACATGCCTTCTCTGTATATTTATTTAATTCATTCAAGTTAAGGTTTATTCTGATGCAACATACTGTTTTACGAAATATTTTATTCTGATTTTATATTGTACCATTGAACAATTTCACATTGTTATTGTGCTGAAATATTGGTAATTACCAAACTGTAACTGTAAGCTAAATTAAATAGCATTGTGGTGGCAACACATGATTCTTTACGTCAATTTGTTTGATCTTTTTCCAGTATTCAGATTCGTTCATGAATGTTTTCTTGCATATCCACAACAGAGTACAAGCATATGGCTTGTTTCCTCGGTGGAAAATGATTTGAGTTGTGTCTCCTCGTGCAGGTTGCTAACTTTTGTAGTGAGCGGCTCCATTTGGCTTTGGCCGAAGAACTTGGAGTCATTAAGGATGACTCTGGTGATGGGATTACGGGAGAAACTCAGCAGTTGCATTGGGAGAAAGCATTCACTAATTGTTTTCAAAGGGTTGATGATGAGATTGGAGGAAAAGTAAGCAGAGGCATCATTGAAAGCAACGCAGATGCTTCTGAAGTTACTTTTGAGCCGATTGCCCCAGAAACTGTTGGGTCTACAGCTGTGGTTGCATTAGTTTCGTCATCCCATATTATAGTTGCAAATTGTGGTGATTCAAGAGCAGTTCTATGTCGTGGCAAACAAGCGATACCATTATCAGTCGATCATAAAGTAAGCATGTGTTTATGGTGTACACAATTACATGTTTAGTACTGAAACTTTCTCTCTTTGTAGAAACCAATCTCCTATTATTTATTTATTTACATTTTCATTATCATTCCCAGCCAAACAGAGAAGACGAATATGAAAGGATTGAGGCATCTGGTGGCAAGGTAATACAGTGGAATGGGCACCGTGTTTTTGGAGTTCTTGCAATGTCAAGGTCCATTGGTACGTCTATACTTACCCTGATACTGTTGACTTTTCTCATATTTGTCCTCTCGAAAAGATAAAATACAAAGTTCTTTCACGTTTCCATTCTTTTAATTGCTTATGTTATAAGATTGGTTGAGTAGGCTTGTGTTAGTTGTCTGCTAACAGAACGCAGCAGTGAGGGGCAACCCGCCCATACGACTAACTATGAACATTTCCTCCCACTAGCTCAAGAGCTTTTAATGAGCATTTAGCGAGCAGTTCAGGTGTTTGGCTATGAGACCATGACAAAGCAGTTTGACCACTTTTTCCATGCGCCTCCATCCTTGGAAACAAGTGACTCTTAAAATAATGTAACGATTTACCGTGAGTGTTCGCAGTATGTATGAACATTCAGTTGCTTGTCTAGTCTTGTCAGAACAAATGGATTACAGTTTTTTATTAGCATTTCCCATATATGTGTTAAACTCAATGAGGAGCTTAACATCGTTTTACTCTTCTTATCGATCTACAGGGGATAGATATTTGAAACCGTGGATAATTCCAAAACCAGAAGTCATGGTTGTCCCTCGAGCTAGAGATGACGAATGCCTTATTTTAGCTAGTGATGGTCTATGGGATGTTATGACGAATGAGGAAGCTTGTGATGTGGCTCGAAAACGCATTCTGCTATGGCACAAAAAGAACGGGGCTACACCTCTTGCGGAAAGGGGAACAGGAGTTGATCCCGCAGCTGGGGAAGCTGCTACCTACCTTTCAACCCTTGCCCTCCAGAAGGGAAGCAAGGACAACATCTCTGTGGTTGTGGTGGACTTGAAGGCTCAAAGGAAGTTCAAGAGCAGATCCTAAAATTCGGAGGGGAACTATTCACCCGCATCAGATGGTTTTGGCTATCTCCTTACTATCTGAATAATGTTTAAAGAGCGTGGTTCATTCATTTTCTCGTTGGCTCAATGTGTGTACAAGCATAAAAATCTGTTTTTACTATGTACTGTAGAAACTGTAATGCAATGCCATATGTGTTTTTTTCTTGTTTGTGTCGGAGTTCTAGATGCCGGTTGCATGAAAATGAGCTTACTTCGGCTTTAGATGGAGAGCCACTCGTTACTCGTTACTCGTTTGTATTTGTGTACGCTTTCGGATTTCTTTCTGTTGTGTCCTCTGCCCTTTCTTTTAGGGTAATCCAATTTTGGACCGATCTTTTTTCGTTATAACAAATTCTGGACCTGCACAACTGCTCTCAAGTCTTTTCTTAGAGTCTCTTTTAAAGTCATAGGTTTTCCTCTACCCCTTTGGTCTTGAATCCTGTTCTGTAATTGCATCTTCTAATTGGAGCGATAGTAGGCCTTTGTTTTACAAGTCTAAACCACAGTAACCGATTTTCTCTCATATTTTTTCCAATTTCGGCTACTCCTACTTTACCTTAGATATCTTCATTTCTAATCTTTTTCCTTCTCGTGTGCTCACACTTCCAACGATGCATTCTCATCTTCAATATATTCATTTTATGTACGAGTTGATGCTTCACTGCTCAACATTCCACACCATAAAGTATTGTTGTCCTTATTGTCGTCTCATAAAGATTCCCCTTGAGCTTTAGTGGCATACAACGGTCACATAACACACCCAATGAACTCTTCCACTTCATCCATCCAGCTTTATTCTATGATTGAGGTCTCCATCCAACTCTTTGTTTTTTTGCAAGATAGATCCTAGGTAGTGGAAACGGTCACTCTTTGGTACTTCCTGTTCTCCAATCCTTATCCCTAACTCATTTGAGTATCTCTGTTCGCACTAAACTTGCATTCCATATACTTTGTCTTTGACCGACTTAGGCGAAGACCTTTAGATTCCAACACTTCTATCCAAAGGTTAGTTTCGCATTTACTCCTTCATGAGTTTCATCTATCAACACTATATCGTCTGCGAAAGCATACACCAAAGAATATCATCTTGAATATGTCTCGTTAAATCATCCATTACCAATGCAAAAAGGTAAGAACTTAAAGATGAGCCTTGATGTAACCCTACAGTTATGGGGAAGCTTTCGGCTTGTCCTTCATGCGTTCTTACGGCAATCCTTGCTCTATCTTACATATCGTTTATAGCTTGAATATATGCTGCCCGTACTCATCTCTTCTCTAAAATCCTCCAATGAATGTCTTTTGGGATCCTATCATACGCTTTTTCTAAATTTATAAAGACCATGTGCAAATCCTTTTTTCATATTTCTGTATCTTCCCATCGATCTTTGTAAGAGAAGGATTGCCTCCATAGACCTATCTTAATTTTAAATTATTAACTCTCCCTCGTCACTTAGGCTCCATTTGGTGGGTTGCCTGAGATAAGCGGTGATGAATTAAAATGGACTTGAGTGAGACAGACATGACTGACCTGAATGAGTTATGAATCCACAATAGAATAAGTTGTCTTACTAGTCTATGCCAATCCAATCATTTTGACTCCTGGTTACATCAAAGACAATTTGCATTAGTCCCTAGAATTTGGTCATTGGAGCTTTGGTCATTGAAATAAAAGTTTAGTAGTTTCTAAATTTTTTTTCTTCTGAACAAATGATATTATCTCCAATAAAGAGGTGGGGGAGCGGGTTAAGCCTCACAATGAGTTAGCAATAGTGTGGTTTAAATTCACCTTAGCCAAAAATCGAACCTAAGACATCTCACTTACAAGTAAAAAAAAATATTACTAGACCGTAGTATTAAATTGAACACCACTAGTATTAGTTTTTGAATTTGTCACAACATGGAGTAATGGTCTTTTCCTATTGAGTATAACCGTCACAAATTGGATACAAAATAAAGGGTTTAGAGTGACAAGAAATGGACGGAAACCAAAAAGACCATTATTGTACATTGGATGGAAACCTAAAAGACCATTACTGCACATTCTACTAAATTCAAGATAACACTCACGAATAATTTGAGATTTTAGTTCAAGACCATTACTCAAGTAATGGTCTTTTTCCTTTTGAGTACAAGCGTCAGAAATTAGATACAAAATAAAGGGTGTACAGTGACAAGAAATGGACAGAACCAAAAAGACACTTGATGCACATTATAATGGATGGAAACAAAAAGACCATTGCTCCACGTTGTAATAAAATTCTGGATAATACTCTGATAATTTGAGATTTAGTTCAAGACCATTGCTCCATTTAACTATCACGCCTAAAGGAGCACACTGCAATAGGATCCAATAACTAATGTCTTGCCATAAAAACAGAAGGCCAAACTTTGTAAAATTACTGCCAGACAAGCACAGTGAAATCAAAGTGTGCAGTAGAAACAAAAGAACACAGATACAACGAAGATAATCATCTCTTGCCCTTCTTCCGCCTCCGCTGCTCTTGTGGAAATTTTAGAGGGACAGGAAGGGTCGCGACTGGTTTTCCATTTTTTTTAGTTAACTTGCAACCCAAGTTCTCGTAATGGTCCTTCACATTTGCTTCACCCATTCTCAGATCCTTTGCTATATCTGTCAACTCTGTCTGGAACTCGTCCACATGAAGAGTGAGCACCAAGACATAACTAATGAGGAGATTCGTTTTCTCTCTTGATAGGGTTTGCCTTCTTGAACCTGCCGCCGGATCAAACATGTTAAGGAGCTTATTGCGTAGATTGCTTGGGATTCTGTGGCCCTTCGCAGAGGAAACACCATCCATGGTATACTGATCTTTGAACTTTATAAGATGCGTAATGTATGTGCATATGCAAGCAAGCTTAAACTTCTCCTCCTCAACCTACAAGCATAGAAAACGCGTCAATGAAGATTATTATTCTGTTTTCTCACCATGAAAATGAAGTGAGAAAAGAAGGAACAACAAAAATTTTGCATTCTTACCCGAATATCCTTCAATTTCTGGATTCTATTGAGCACAAAATTTGGGTAAGCATCCCATTTAACATCATTTCCGCCTTGCAGTTTATTATAAATATCTTGGACATCATCCCACTCTCCTGTGATGATGATCTTGTCAAGTGGATAAGCCTCCTGTGGAGTGGTGGCAGATTCATTAAATGGTGGGATATGGCGAGAGCTTTGGGCTTCAGCACTTTCAAGAGCCTCCTTGTTTACCACAATCTGTTTCATTTTGGCATCCAAATCCTTTAGAGAATCAGGACCGTCTGCTTGCTTCAAGGACTGCATTTTCTTACTCTGCAATACCATAGAAAATTCAATTAACATGCTATGCTTTTGAAAAAGATACTATATTCAACTTGATATATTGTGTTGGAAACTCCCAGACACTCTCAGTTGCAACTTGCAAATATCTCGAACCATACATAGCCCAAGCTACTACCTCTACCATGTCCTTTGATGAACTTAAGCATCAACATTTTCTACTTTTGATAAAAGGAATGAATTAAATGAATGAGAGAGGCAACCTCGCCAACATTATAGCTACCCAATGGTTGTTTCTAGTCATTATATAGAATTCTTTTTCATTCCTCTCCAACCCTGATCTTTTATGTATAAACCTCAATACTGGCTAGTGGCCTTTAACATCGCAAGGAAGCTATCCCTTATTGAAATATAAAAAAATCACAAAGCAGTGAAAACACTCAGTAATGTGGGAACTTAACACAAATAAAAACATTGCTCATATATATGCAGCAAAAACCGTAGTTATTCTAATATTTCATGTGTTTTCTCAAACAGTAGTTATTTTAATATTTCATGTTAATTGATTTATAGGGGTATTGAGTTAATGAGCCATACAATGAAGCCTTGGGAGAGAGTAATTGAGCAGAAACTTAGGCAAGAGAAATGGGTCTTCGTTCATGCCAGGGCGCTCGTCTACAGAGGCAACGATGGAATGATATAGAGATGTGGAAAAGGATGTGCACATGATTTTTATATATTTGAAGATCTCAACCATAGAATACAAGTTGGATGGATGAAGTGGAAGAGTGCATTGGGTGTGCTGTGCGACCGTCGTACGCCACTAAATGTCACGGGAAAACATTATAGGAAGGCAATAGGCCATCAATGCTTTACAGCACGGAATGTTGGGTTGTCAGGCATCAATACATGCAAAAAATAAGTGTAGCAAAGATGAGAATGCTTCGCTAGATGAGTGAGCACACGAGAAAGAACAAGACTAAGAACAATGACCTGAGGTAAAGTAAGAGTGGCAGCAACTGAAGATAAGATGATAAAAAATCGGTTAAGGTGGTTTGAAAATGTGAAACGAAGACCTACAGATGCACCTATTAGAAAATGCAATTGTAAGATAGAGGTTCAAGGGAAAAGGAAAGGGATAGAAGAAGATCTAGGAAGATTTGGAAAGAGATTTTAAGAAAAGACATGGAGTACTTGGAGCTAAAGACTTGACACAAAACCGAGTACAATAGCGTTCTAGGATCCATACAGCCAACCCCACATAGTGAGACAAGGTTTTTTTGTTGTTCTATATGTTTTTTCAAAAAAAGCAGATTGGTTACCGCATAATGGATTAATTTTTTAAATTTTTGGTTACCTCATAATGGATTAATTTTTGAATTTTTTTTTTTTTGAAGAATAAAGCTGAAGTGAATTTGATAAACTATTAGAATCATTAAGCGACTTCTATGTTAGTTATGTACATGTGCACAAATTCTAATGTATTCTTGCAAGATTCAAGGACAAGTTCTGTTAGGTTTTGGCTCATCAATTAGTGTCCTTTTCTGTTTATGATTGTTTTAGAGAAAAAAGGGTGCACCGATTCTTCTCCTAAAAGGGCTAGGAAAGAATCTTAGTTTCCATTTTCAATTTAGATTAGAAATCCTAGAAGTCTATTTGGAATTGGAAAAGAAGTCTAATTTCCTATTCCACTTAGAATGGGAATTATAATTTGTAAAGGATATGTAAACTGCACCCTATGCCTATAAATAGGGTGCGACAAGGCTTAAATTTAAGAGAGAAAACAGTTATAGACATCCGAGAGTTTTGTGATTAGTTCTGGGGTTTGCAAAAATTATGTAATCTCTATTATTAATCAAAAGAGCGGTGATTTCTCTACATAGAGAAATCACAACTGGACGTAGGCATAAGTTTTGCCAAACCAGTATAAATCTTTGTGTGTTTCTAAGTTTTCTATATTTGCTAGTTTAGTCTATTGTCGTTGGTTACATTAAAGAACAAGGTCTAGTGGGCGTGTTTTTCAACAATTGGTATCAAGAGCTAGGTTCAAGGTGTTCTACGATGTCAAAAGGAAAGATGAATGTGGATCTAGGACCTGCGTTAAAGCCATTTGACTGAAAGCTCTCAAGGCCTTTATGCCAAAGGCAAGGAGAGGGGGCGGGAAAAGACAAAGGAAGAGAAAACCGGCAACATAAGTAGGTCAAAATCCAAGAAGAAAAAGGAAAAGAAGGAAGGTTGCTTCGAATGTGGTTTAGCCGATCATTGGAAGAGGAACTGCAAGATTTGGAAAGAGAAGAAAGCCAAGATGGAAGGAAGCTCAAGTTCAGCTAGTGCAGTCACAGAGCATGAGAGTGACGGGGAGCTTCTTTCAGTAACATCGAGCTCCAAGGCTTTCACAAATTGGATTTTGGATACCGGATGCACGTTTCATATGTGTGCAGTAAGAGAATGGTTTGATACATTCAAGGAAGTCAGCAGCGGAGAAGTCTTAATATTAAATGTGCAAGGATATGCAAAATGAAAGAATTTTAATTGACACGCTCAGACAAGACATATGACTACAGAAAATATTAGTGATGATGCCTTACATATAAGCTCAAAAATAAATAAACAAATGAATAACGGATAGGGTCTTACCTCCCTAATAGACTTCTTTGTTCCATATAGATTATGTAGCTGCATCTGCTTCTCTGCTTTCTCTTGTGCAGTAAGTTCTCCCATTGCTGAACTTGCAGGTTCCTTATCAGAGTAGTTATATCCTCTAACTTTTGGTTCTAATCTAAATATCTGAAAATTCACATCCCAAGTAAGCTTATCAGCATTCCTTGGAAATGGAAAGCAGAAGCAATGATAAATATACGCACACACGCTCACCTTATTCCATTGGACCAGAGTGTAAACATGAGATTATACACATTCATATAAACATATATAACAAGTATGAACTATACCCGAGATTTCAAATCAATTCTTTTCAATTTTGATAACCACAGTTTAAATTTAAAAGAGCATCCAGTATAGAATCCAACAAGCATGCATGTTATGCTCAAAACAATAATAAAGTCAGCAACTTACTTCACCAAATCCAAACCACAGCAAAAACAAAAGCAACACCGGAGAAACAAACACAATACAAATGTAAACTTCGTGCCAATGCTTTTAAAGCAATACATCACCCAAATCAAACAAATGAAACGAAAACAAAGACGAAACAAACTATTAAAATTGACTAGCCGCCGGAAATAAACCCCACAAAAACGAACAGTCCCAAAGCAATTACCTTGTTAGAAACAATGGGCGTAATCTTCAAAATCTGGGTGGCCTTATCTAGAACACCAAGTGCATAATTGCAGTACTGGTCACTGGTGGCCGCACCAGTATAGCTAGTTCCAACAAAATCGACATTGGTCCCATCCGGGTGCACCACAAGCTCCACTCGTTTGGCTCGGTTAGCGTTCCGAAAGAGTCCGATTTTGGTCGAATTAGGGTCTGGGTTCTTGGTGGGGTCGAATCCAGATGAGAAATGGGCCACTATAGGTGGGGTTTTTTCTGGGTGTTCCGGGAAAACTTGGACGCCGGCTTGGAATGCTGGAATGGTTGGGACGGCGGTTTTCTTCGTCTTCCTCTTCTTGTGTTTGTGCTTCGGTGTCGATGGGTCTTGGTTTTGGGTCAATTGAGACTTGGTGTCTTCTGCGTCGGATTCCATCGGTTCAGAGAGAGAGCGAGAGCTCTGTTAGCTTTGGAGGTGGCTGCTGGTTGGACGTGGGTGACTAGTGCTGCTGGAGGCAGCTTTATGTGTCCCAGCAAACAGAACAAACCCTAGAAACAGAACAAATCAAAAGCACAGTTCACAGATCAGAAGCAGAGCAAAGCTTTATAAGAAATTAACCTTTACCTAAACCCAAATCAGAAGCAGACCTTCTAAAAAAACATGAATAGAGAAGTATCAAACTTCTCTCTCAATTTTTCTTGTTTCCTCCACAAATCCTAATTTTTCCCCCAATTAATTTTTTCCACAAACCATATCACCTTCCCCAATTAATTTTTCCCCGCCCTCCATCCCCAATTGTTTTTCCCGACACCCATACCCTCATCCCTTTGGTCTTCCCACCCGTTTTTCCCTCTCCCATCCCCAAAGTTAAAAATCCAAACAAATAAATAAATAAAATTTACAAGAGAAGCTTACCAAACGAACCTGGAGAATGAGAGAACAAGGGAGAACGCTGGTTTTGGAACGAGAGAACGAGAGAGATCTGGTTTCCTGGTTCTTGTATGCGAGAGGAGAGTAGACTGAAGGATAAAGTAATTTTGCATTACTGAAGGCCAGAGAGGCGGAGAGGAGGAAGGAGGGTAATTTTGTACTATTGAAAAATTCATTAAATCTACACTGTTCACCCGCGTTTTTGGTTTGGGAAGCTGCAGCTGTTTGCAGCTTCCGGTTTTGGGCTTCTTTTCACTCACAATTTAAAATAAAAACAACTTTTGAAAAATTTACCAAACACCTAAGGGCCTGTTTGGTATCTTATTTGAAAATTTTTATCATTTCTCAAAACATTTCTTAAGAACATTTCTTGAAAACAATTTTCTTTAAGACTCAAAAACTTGATTGGTTTGCGATTTAAATTTTTTAAATCTTACGACTTAAACTTGATTGGATTGGAGTAGAGACGAAAAAAGTAAAAAAAAAAGAGGAGAAAGAAAGAAGAAAAGAGAGATATATATTTGGAGTGAGAGGGGAGGAGGGAGAGAAAAAAAATGAGCGAGTTTAAGTTTAAAAACTCTAAAAACTCACTTTTTATGTTTTTAAGGAATAAACTATATTTTTGAGTTAGTCTTGAGTTCAGTTTTTAAAAATAGTCATACCAAACAAGTTTTTAAGACCTAAAACTTGAAAACTGTTTTTGAGTTTAAAAAGTTGGATTCAAGTACACTACCAAACAGGCCCTAAAATCCTTCTAACTTTTTTTTTAAGCACCTCACTCTCACACTCTCACACTCTCAAACTGCACCTTAGAGAGGTCAACCTCGTATCCCTTATATTCTACGCCAGACAAGCACACTAGCCCTTATATTCTACGCTCAACGTGCAGGTCCCACAGGGATATATATTAGCAAGTTCAGCAAATGCTTAATTTTGGACAGTTCAAAAAGCCAGTCCATTTTATAAGTGTCAACATTTTACGGATCCTACCCCAACCACAAAACATATCCGTGTTCTGTCACGCCTTTTTTTTAAGATCGTCGGACGCCTAAGCCACTGATAACTTCAGCTCTCTCTAGAAAATGACTGTCTTTTTCACACATCAGCTGCACGGGGAAGAACTCTTTTACTACTAAGACTTTGGTAAAGACAAACTAAATCATATCGGAAAAAAGAAACAAGTCAATAAGCTTCATCCTCGGGCTGAACTAGACACAATCAAGTACATCTCCAGGAGTCCATGTATAAACACTCCCTCAGTCCACCATTACTGAACAGACTTTCAGATTGCCACCCACCTCCACTCCCCAGCTTGATCCACGTCCATAATTGGAGGATCCTAGAGTGCTTGTTTCCGGCGGACGCAACCGTTAATTAAGCATTATGATTAAGTGGAATAGAAGCTATCTCAATGAACATTGTACATTCTTGGTGATGCTTGGTAAACTAAAATGATGGTTGAAAGTTGACAAATAATCCCAGGCCACAGTATACGTTACCCAAAACATTTGCCTTTGCATCAGCGCAGTTATTTAGCTTGTCTGCATGCATGCTTTAGTGACGCTTTGTAGAAAGGGCGTGTGCTCGATTGTGCGCTCCAGCAGTGAATCAATACTGCACTGTACAGTTAACCTGAAACTTTTAGCACATATAGAATGAATAAGGACAACTTCTCCTACACTGCCAGAAGCCAATATCCAGACAGCAGTTTACATCGTCACCTTTGCTCCAGCAGGTATTACCTCCCGAAGTTCCTTAATACGATCTTCGATCAATCGCATGTCCCTTGGCCTAGGTCTAGAATTCTCACCAGGCCTTGCCCTCTTGCTACTTTTCGATGGTCCGGAAGACCTCTCCACCTGCTCACTACAAGCACTAGGACAAGGTGATGAAAACCATTTTGGGGATATCAATCTGCGTACCCCTGATGAACTGGAGCATTGTTGTGTGTCCTCTTCCGTAAGAGAGGGCTCATCAACGGAATATAGCCGACCCCACTTAGTGAGATAAGGCTTTGTTGTTGTTGTTGTAATTGTATGGTAGCACGGGTAGAAGGCTCTGGATATTTTCAGTTGTCAAAAGAGACCGCATTGATTTAGAAAAGAATTTTTCATTTTTAACACGACTGCCACTTTAGCAAACACAAGCAAGAATGCACGCGCTCTGCGGCAGGTTTTAAGAACGCCGTTTAAGATGATATTTTTTTACATATATAACAAGTTTGATATTTGCAATATAGATAGATGTATATTGTTTGATATTTGCTAAATTTGCTATCAAGGATTGACAACATTAAACCACTCATTGTTCAAAATATTGTAGACACATTATAAACATGTTATTGGATGTAGATTTTCGTACTTCACAAGAAAAAGGAAGAAGAATGTACGTGTTTTCTCCTCTCTTTTTTTTCCTCCTCAAAGTCGCCATGTTTCTTCGCTTTTGAGCCACCTCTTTCCAAACAATCTGTACCCGAGTGAGAAAGAATATATAAAATACTGGAACGCAAACGGAAATTAAATATAAAATCAAATATGTTAATTCTGAAGCCTTATTATTCACCGTAATAAAGTTTTGTTAAATGAAAGTAAATTCCAATAGTTTGTCATGTAGCAATTTCAATATCACCTTGTCTCACATTAGCTGATAATCTTATCGCAGTGATCCATTCATGCAATAAAACCTTACAATCAGATTACGGGGAGAATAAGTACAGACTATTGACTCTAGCATCAAGGTATTACCTCATGCCAGCCCTCCTAAGCGCCAGGAGTAGTCCCACGCAATGCTGACCAATAACCATCAATTGGCTTCTTTTCTTATCTCCCGAGTCACTGCTATCACCAAATTTTTGCTTAGCCAATTCTTCGAATTGATGTCGCAGGAAAGGTGGAACACCAGCCTGAAAAAACAATAGTAATAAAACAAAGGATCAATCTCATGTACTAAAAACTAATGTGATTAGTTCCCAATGACCATAGATGCAGACACAATAACGCTGAAACCCCTTATAAAGTTACGTATGCATCAATCAAAATACTCCTCGGTGGAAATCATACCCATACTATTTGGTATAGCTAACCCATCATTAGTTCAATTCCAAAACTCTCTAAAACCCCAAATGGGGAAAAGATAGTTATCAAGAAATGCCATGTTACAAACAGAAGTGATAAAGCGACTAAGAAAAAGGTGGGCAAAAAATGTGCAGCATTACTAAGATAGCCCTATATTAGAGTAAAAACCCAAGGCATCCTACGTCAAATGGCCATTCAATTATGAGTTTCCACTATTTGGACCTTCCTTCAAGGGTCAGTCCATACTCATTTTCCTCTCTTTGTTTGATTTGAACTGTAGTAAAACATGCTTTGTTATGCATTACATAAGTCTGCTCAAAAGGAGGCGGCTAGAGCCTAGAGACGCTTATAAAGAAGATATTCCACAAAGATTGTGCCTCGATGGCATGAGACGTACTCAAAACAAAGATTGTTTTCTTTAAGTCTTTAGTCTCTTTCTCAGCAAATAGCAATGAGTTCTCTAACTCAAATCCGTTCAGATTTAATTTAACTAATTAACTTATTAACGCCTCCTGTAAATTTCACACCTAGGCTCCGAACAGATTGTGCAACTAATATCCCAAAAAGGGGCAAAAGGGAAGGAAAAAAAAAACCTTTGCTATGGTATACTGCATTGTTTCTGTGTAAGCGAAGTAGTTGATATCATTAGTCCAGCCGCAAAGGAACCCAATTCAAGGCTTAAACCTGGCTTATCACCACATTGAAATGACAAAAAAAGAAAGAAAAAAAGAGCATATTATATCCATCCTTTCAGGCATTCATTAGATAGATGTGGTTGAATGGCATTGATACCAATGATAGAGTTTATCACTCGAGTCTACACACACAAATTTGTGCAGCAAAAACTAATATTCATCTAAAATTAAAGCATCCAAGTGCATTAAAATGAAAATATATCAATATCTAAGGAGGAAGACCGTATATGAGTAGTGTAGTTAGTTTTATATAACTGACCTTGCAACAATCCAAGCAATCTATGGCCTTCACACAGAGTCTCTCCTCTTTAAACCTTACATTGTCATCGCTTTCTCTAAAAGCCCTCCACATAACCATAGGTTCCCAGCTAAGACAAGATGTCCTGTCCAGAACATTTCTGACTATCACGGGCTCGCCATTAACCCGGTGCCTCTGAAAATGCTCAACTTCATCATCTGCGATGTCCACAGCACTTGGACAGTATAAAAAGTTATCACTGCTGTTTTCCCTGGAAGCCCCTTGCCTCACTTCGGACCTTATATTATTAATTTCCATGGAACAATTTGGGTGGCACAGGGAGCATCCTTGAGAAATATCAGCATCTGGCATCTTGAAATCAGTAGTAAAATCCTGTGCATCTTTTAACAGATTGGTTACCCAGTTATCATTATATTTGCGCCTCAATCCCAGCTTTCCCTTGCCACAGCCTCCACATTCCTTTGGAGGACATGGAATGCTGCCCTCCGGATTAGCTCCCCAAACGGGAGAATGAGGGGTAATCTGGCTCTCCCAGCCATCTCTTTTCCTTTTCACATTAGCACAGTTCTCTCTGTCGGCCCCTTGCTCTCCTTTTACGGACTGCTGGTGAGATGTTTCTGCTCCAGAACCTCCAAGTTGGCAACCTTCCCATAGCTCTTGGCAACACGTGAGACAGAGGTCGTAACAGTGTGGGATGGGGCAGCTTCTGTGGAAATTGAGAATAGATGTATGGCAATTGTTGCTGCCATACAAGAAAATGTGCAGGCTTTAACAGCGGTGATGAGACTGTAAATTAAAGCATAATTCAAGGATACGGCAGCATAAATAATGTGCAGGACATACGGGCTGCATTACGCATATCGAAAGGAAAGAAACATGAAATAGCACATTAATCAAGAGAATGGGTATTACTATACTATACTATACTATGTGCATGTAAATATATGGGAATTCGGCCATGACTAAAAAAGAAGTCAAATGATTTATTCAGCATTCTGCTTTAACGGATAACAGGGCAGGGATGTAGGGTAGAGCAACCACAAGATGCGAAAAGAAATGCACTTGTTGGTTCAGTTGCGGGCGGGGGACCTGGACGTACGTACCAGTATATGCGTTCAGAGTGTTCAGTGTCTGGTTTAGTTCTCAAGATGTCGGCTTCTTTCAACCGAACACCTGCCAACAGAGAAAGGCATAAATAAAGTCTCAGGGCCCTAGGCAAGAAAGTTGTAAGAGAACAGCCTATACAAGGTTGAGGTATCCTCAGAGAGGTCACCTCGTATCTTGGCTTCAATCTCTAGTTCAGAGCTCTGCTGCTTATGAATATGTCAGAAGAGGCAAAGCATTATATAACAAGTACTTGAGGCGCTGTAATTTGACATCGGGGCCCAACTTTTTGCTTCAGGGCTATCAAAGCCATTACACCACAGAGAGAGAGAGAGAGAGAGAGAGATTGGATTAGACTAGACTAGAAACTTGGCAGGCAGATTGAGATGAAACAGTGTGTACATAAAAAGGGAAATAGGACCACCCACTTTCTTAGGAAACACACGCAAGCAGGCTTTGCAGTTGTAGTTGCAGCAGCAAAATGGGCATTTCTTCCGAATTTCCTCCCTTGTCTTGCCAGGGTACCTATAACAATATTGCACAATGTAAAAACCCAATGAAAAGCCCTTATGTTTTGAAACCACTACACCAACGCGACGAATGACACATCCATAGTTCAATTTCAGAACTGGCGGGTACAAATGCAAAGTTTACAACTGGGGGTACGGTACTAATAATAACTAATGGATTTCCCATCTTATCATTTGAAATTGAAACCAGTACAATCCGTCAACAAATAAGTGTCAAGTTTCAATACATGATAAAACACGAAATTGCAGAGCAAAATACTAGTTTTAGCTTACAACTTGGTGGATATGCAAATTACCATCTTTCAACGCACTCGAAGCAAAATCGCCTTGACATACAATTAGAGCAGTGGACAACACCACTCTTGTCGTTCCTCTGACACTGGTGGCACATCAAGCTCACAGGCTGCTGGCTCGACTTCTCCTGCCGAAAAAGGGCGGAATTCTCAATGTCTTTTAATTCACCATTCCTCATAAGTCTGTCGGAACCCTTGCTTTTCTTATCGGAACCGCTGCTCCGCTCTGATCGGTCTCTCTTAATTTTCTTATTCATGGCTATTTTCTTCATCTGCTTTTCTTATCCGACTGAACGTGATGGGAATTCCACGTCTCGTACCCCCAATGCTGCGCTTGCACCGTCGTTTCTCCGACGGCTCCATCGTCCGACTGATCGTCTCGTACCCTCAATGCTTTTTCGATAGATCTCTCAAACGGAATTACGGGAATCCATATAATATTTTACACTCAGAGATTAAATGTAAAACATCTTAAACAAGGAAAAGAGGGAAGAAAGGAAAGGTTTCACTTTTAGTGGTGACTGAGCTCCGCACCTCAAGCAGAAACAGGACTGCAGGCTGCCGCTCAGGGTCCCTTTTCAACGCTCAAGCGGAAGTATAACTGACCTCTGCCGCTCACGCGCCATCATAACTGGGCTCTGCCGCTCAGGCTCCCTTTTCAACGCTCAAGCGGAAGTATAACTGAGCTCTGCCGCTCAGGCTCCCTTTCCAACGCTGAAGCGGTAGTGTAACTGACCTCTGCTGCTCAGGCCCGCTTGTCTAACTGAGCTCTAACGCTCGGGCACCTTTGCTACTCCGCTCAACTGTCGATACCTGGTTTTTCTTCTCCTACCTAGTCTCCTTATCTCTGCACTCAGTCTCTCCTTTTTTACCTAGTCTCCTTATCTCTGCACTCAGTCTCTCCTTTTTTTTTTTTTTTTTTTATTGTAAGGAAACTAACGAAAGGGACTTAAAAACTTTACTTTTAACGAAAAGTCACTTTTAAAAGTATAGTGAATAGTGACAGTTAAAGGTAAAAAATTGGTTTTTAGTTAAAAGTAAACAGTACCGGAGGTGTTTTATTAAAGATTATTGGTGGTAGCTTGCTCGACTTAACCAAAAAGTTGTCTTGTATGTACGGGATGCCTAATAATGTGCGGATGAGTTATAAATTAAACATTTTCCCTAAAAGAACTGATGATGGTTGGATATGATAGTAGTTATTAGGGTGCATTATCACACATGAGCAGAGCATTTAGAAGGTCATTCGTTTACTAGTAGGTTATCGTCGGAAGAGACTTCGTTGTTTTTAACTCTAATTGGAGTAGCACCACATAAACATTCATATATGCTTATCAAACTCAAGACATCCAACATTAGATCAATATATATCATTGTAAGAAACACCACCAAAAGCGTTATTAGCAACACATAAACAATCAGGTACTCGGATACGAACATGCCAAATGAAACCCAATACCAAGAAAAAAATCTAGTACACTTTCAATTCTCCAAACCAAGCTCATATATCCAACCTTAGATCTATAATTGTCAATACAAGAAACAACACCTAAATAACCTAAATAGTATTAATGCTTTACCCTACTGTTACTAGAGCCAGCCGAATCTGAACTTGAAGGTTTTCCACGATAGTCCGGGCTAAAACCAAACACATCATTGTCATGACCTTCAGGAACCAACTTCTCCAAGACCTCATAAGAGCTCGAACAGAAGTAGTGTGGCCCTTCTTTGGCTGGGTTTGGGGTTTTTCGCCTTTTGCTACCTTTTGATTTTCTTGGGTAAAAATAACCAAACTGTAAGGTTCCTAATACCTCGTCATCACACCCTGCAGCATTATCCCTGGCAGTCTCCATTTTTCTCTGAAAAACCTCCGGTGTCAACCAAAAACTGTGCATTACGTATCCCCTTATGAAACCCAAAATGGCATAGTCTCGATCACACCCCTTTGCTTTCGAACTGAAACAGCGCCATACGTCGCCAACCGTGGTAGTGAAAACAAACATTTCAAGTTTTCCTCTTCGGGTGGGGTTCTTGATCACATCATCATGAAAGAATTTTTGTTTTCAAGGTTGTGGAGCCTTTCTCAAAAGTTTAAACCTTACCAATGGAACTCAAAGCTTGCATGTTATTCTTTTTACAAAATCCTCAATTTTCATCTATCATCATAATATAAGACTTTGTGGTATCCACTTGTGTAAATATTTTAAATTGATGATCAAATTAGTTCATTGTATTCATATAAGATCAAGGAGTATAGTTATAAAAAAAATCATCAAAATTGGAGTTAAAATAACCGTTAAATCGTGAATTTTCTTTTATAACTGTCGAAAAGTTTTATCCCGTTACTTGATATTTGAACGTTTGTTTTTTGCAATTTTTGGCGTATGTGATCTCGAAGTATATACAAACATGTTTGACGGTTAAATCGTTGAAACTAGTTTCGTAGAATGCGTATCCCATCAAAACAATAGTTCCAACAAAATTGACATTGGTCCCATCCGGGTGCACCACAAGCTCCACTCGTTTGGCTCGGTTAGCGTTCCGAAAGAGTCTGATTTTGGTCGAATTAGGGTCTGGGTTCTTGGTGGGGTCGAATCTAGATGAGAAATGGGCCACTATAGGTGGGGTTTTTTCTGGGTGTTCCGGGAAAACTTGGACGCCGGCTTGGAATGCTGGAATGGTTGGGACGGCGGTTTTCTTCGTCTTCCTCTTCTTGTGTTTATGCTTCGGTGTCGATGGGTCTTGGTTTTTGGTCAATTGAGACTTGGTGTCTTCTGCGTCGGATTCCATCGGTTCAAAGAGAGAGCGAGAGCTCTGTTAGCTTTGGAGGTGGCTGCTGGTTGGAGGTGGGTGGCTAAGGGTAATTGCAGACTTAGTGTTCTGAGACGGAGGGGGGTGGGGAGGGCAAAGTCGTCATTTGGACAGTTTTAAGGGTTTATAAGTGAGGGTTTTGGTAGGGCTTTTAATTTTTTAGAGTAAATTAGTTACTTCCTTAACTTTAGTTCACGTAACAAACTCATACTTCATATATTGTTAGAAAGACCATCTACTTAAACTATACAAAACATTTTTTCTCACCACCATAACTATCGTGTATGCTTACAATGCACTTAATCATTTGTCATGTGTCATTTTACCTAACTCTAGTTAATTTGCACATTAAATGTTACTTTTTTCAATTTAAAAAAAATAACTAAAATTAAGTGAAAGGACACGTGACAGCTTATTGGGTGTATGATGAGCATACACCAAAGTTTAAGATGGTGAGCAAAAATGCTTCTTAAACAAAATTACAAACCAAATAATGTGTCGCTTAATGGTTGGACTCCTTCACATAGAATGCAATCTCAAATCCAGCAATAACCCATCGTTGTACGAACGGGCCATCTGAAAATCAAATATGACAAACCACCGCAATTTACCATGGCAATCTAGGGTAGATATGAGATTTCACCAAACTCGCGGCTCACCCTCCTCATTCTCTAAACAAACTTGTCTTCTCCCTCGAATGGTAAATAGGATGAAAGAATGGACAAATCCGTTACGAGAAAAAGGAGAGCAAGCCACGAGTTTAGTCAAATCTCACACCTACCCTTGTTCACCATGGCGAAGTGCGGTGGTTTGTCAGATCTAATTTTCAGATGGCCGGTTGGTGCATTGACAGGTTATTGCTAAATTTAAGATTTCATTTGTTTGAAGTTCCCACCCACAAGCAAAAATTTCAATAGATTCCGAAATTTGTTTAAGATTTTGGCTTGCGGATTGAAATACTAAGTAAATAAAACAAAAATCTAAAACTATATCTTCCTCACCTACAGGGCCGCAAGCACCCCCTTCCCCATCATCATTGCACCTCTCTCTCATTGTGGGGCTCGTGCGTTGAAATAGGCAGATAACGAAGAAACTAATAGAAATTGAGACAGATGTATGGCACAAGTTAGCAGCCACGTTAATATAAATGTGGAACCATTGTTACCACGTTATCACTTAACAGCTAACTTAATAGATTTTCTAACGGTTATATGAAATTGAAATAAAATAATAACTAAATATATGGTATTGAAATGTTTAAAGATGTATGATGTTGTAAATGCACCAAAGCTTGAGGGAAAAAAATGTAATTTATTCAAATTTTTAGATTTGACTTTTAGACAATAATGATAAAAAGAATAAACATTTTTAATTATGATGCTTGTATGGTGATACAATGACACGTCATTATATAAGGATAAATTATTGTTTACATGATATCATTTCATAGTAATATAATGGTTCATTTAGTTGGCTTGTGGGGGGAGAAAAAGGTGTTTGATAATGAGTTTGGAGTTAACCATGTTTACTTATTATTGTGATGCAAAAGATGAATATTATTTGTTTACCGGAAGAAAATGTAATAGTATTTTTATTATTAACACGTCTTAAACAGCATGGTAAGTGATTATTAGATGCACAACCTGCATTGATGACTCCTCCAATTGAGCAAAAGCAAACATACACAAAACTATCATCTCGCACATTCTTTATAAAACTATACGAGGGAAAATATACATAGAAAACTTTAGACGATGAATGAGGATCCCCTCCGGATCCTCTTTGTGAGGATTCCAGAAATCTTCAAATCTTGTCTATTCATCGTACGGCAAACGGGTCGTGTATGTCGTGTTCGTGTTGTTTTCCTATAACACATGTTATCTTAACAAGTCGTGTCGTGTCACACCCGTTATCTTAACGAGTCCTTAACAGGTCGGGTCATTTTTCTTAAATTAGCACATACCACACATTGTTACATAAATATTACTTCAAAACATTAAAACACATTTTTCGTTTAAGTATCACATCTACACTAAAAAATAAGAGCCTAATAAACAAACATCTATACACTACTAGTCTATTACAAAATAGTAACTGTGCAAGGATATGCAAAATGAAAGAATTTTTGTTTTCAAGGTTGTGGAGCCTTTCTCAAAAGTTTAAACCTTACCAATGGAACTCAAAGCTTGCATGTTATTCTTTTTACAAAATCCTCAATTTTCATCTATCATCATAATGTAAGATTTTGTGGTATCCACTTGTGTAAATATTTTAAATTGATGATCAAATTAGTTCATTGTATTCATATAAGATCAAGGAGTATAGTTATAAAAAAAATCATCAAAATTGGAGTTAAAATAACCGTTAAATCGTGAATTTTCTTTTATAACTGTCGAAAAGTTTTATCCCGTTACTTGATATTTGAATGTTTGTTTTTTGCAATTTTTGGCGTATGTGATCTCGAAGTATATATAAACATGTTTGACGGTTAGATCGTTGAAACTAGTTTCGTAGAATGCATATCCCATCAAAACAATAGATTCACTAATACTTAAAGAGTTTATTCATACTTTCATTAAGTATAACATAAGATTTTGTGGTATTCACTAGTGTAAAACATTTTAAGTTGAAAATCGAGTTCATTCATTGTATTTATATATGGTCAAGGTGTGTAGCTATAAAAAAATCATCAAAATTGGAGTTAAAATAACCGTTAAATCGTGATTTTTCGTTTATAACCGTTGAAAAGTTTTGTCCCGTTACTTGATCTCTGAATGTTTGTTTTTTGCGATTTTTGGCATATGCGATCTCGAAGCATATACAAACAAGTTTGACGGTTGGATCGATGAAATTAGTTTCATAGGATGCGTATCCCATCAAAATGATAGATTCACTAACACTTAGAGTTTATTTATACTTTCATTAAATATAACATAAAATTTTGTGGTATCCACTAGTGTAAATATTTTAAATTGAAGATCGAATTCATTAATTGTATTCGTATAAGATCAAGGAGTGTAGCTATAAAAAATAATCAATATCAGAGTTAAAATAACCGTTCAATCGTGATTTTTTGTTTTATAACCGTCGAAAAGTTTTGTCACGTTACTTGATCTCTGAATGTTTGTTTTTTGCGACTTTTTGCTAATGTGATCTCAAAGTATATACAAACAAATTTGACGGTTGGATCGTTGAAATTAGTTTCGTACAATTCGTATCCCATCAAGTTCAATGGTATATATATATATATATATATATACACACACCACAAGGTACGGCTTTCCTTGCCAAAGAAGGCTTAGCTATTGCTACTACGGAAGACTTGATGAGAACTATTAGATTAAGATCAGAGACCATTATAATAGAAAATAGATTTTCAATAAAATTGATGAATTAAAATTAATGATGCATGTATAAATGAAAATAAGTTTTATAAAACTTTGAAGTCACAGACTTACAACTGATGACGACTATTGCCGATGAGAATAGAAAATAAAGATTACTGAGCTCGACGGCATCTTTTTCCTACTCTATTCTTTGTTTACAAAATTTGAATTTTCTGAGAGATATCTTCTGTTCTCCTAAAGGAGCTCCCCTTCTCCATGAGAAATCTGAATCCTTTTATGGTCTAAGGACCTTGAAGAGAATGAAGTTTGAAGCGGGATTCCCGGTTTGCATGTGCTTATGCTGTAAAGGAGCCGAAAGGCTGATGACTGAAAGATGTTGTCGACGGACTATGGATTCACATGGGTGAATTCTGTGGAAGACATGATGGATGAATAGTAAAAGTGATTTTACTATTCATGAATAGTAACTTGTCTGCTACTGCAGTTTTACCCGAAATGAATGCTGCTGCTGAACCTTTTGGTGCTGATGGAGACATCTTCTTCCTATTGGAATCTACGTACTTACATACAAAAAGTTTCCATATTTGTAATGTTTTGAATACAAAATTAATACATGATTACAAATCAAATGGGTCTTGAGAGCCTTGATAGTCTGCCCATTTGGCAGGTTGCTGAGACGACGCATCTGATAAGTTTCTGGAGTCGGAGCTATCTTGTTGCAACAAGGCTGCTTCTGCAAGGAGTTGCTGGGCAAGATCCAATCTGTTTTTCTTCTTACTAGAACTGGATTTGGACTTGGATAAACTGGCAATACCTTTAAGTGAAGAGGATGGACTAATGTCCAATAATGACTGCATGTTTTCTGGAACTGGAGGCAAAGCCTTTGAAGGTTGATCTGCGACTGTAAGTGTTGGATTGGCAGAAATGGGAAAGTCTTTGAGGACCACGTCGATGATTTTCTGGTGATCGAACTTATCCCACCACTTAACCATTTGTTGTCTAAGGACTTCTTTTGCTTCGACTTGATAATTCCATCGCAGTATCCATGAAACCTGATACTTGGTCATGAACAATGCAAGAAGGGAAATGTCATCGTCGAAACGGCTTTTATCGAACTTCTTCTGGAAAGATTCCTTGAGAACTTGCATAAGCTCATCTGGGACAATGTTGGATATTGGCCCATGAACTGTCCACCAACCGTTGAACCACGCTGGAAAGTTGAGCTTGAAATTCTTATCGATGGTAATGAACCATGAGTGACTAAAATCTTCTGTCTGATGCAAGAAAATATTAGTCCAAGCTTGAATATAATCAAAATAATTATAATTGCTGAAATGGATGGGAAGTTGATTATTATGGAGGGGTTTTGTCTGGTAAAGGGGGATTCCCCATTCGGATTCTGTAAGGAATATGCCAATGAAAAGTGAATGGTAAAGGATTTTATGTTGATGGGTTTTACTAAAAATGGGTTTGATAGAGATAGATGAAGTCTCACTGAGAATCAAGGTATAAAATATCGATGATATCGGAAATATCGGTAGTCTAGAAACATGGAAATATCGACGGAAATATCGGGATAATATCGATATCGGTAAATATAATATGGAAACCACGGAAATTGTAAGAAAAAGTTGGAAATTTTTATTGAAACTTTGCAGGATGTTTATTTAGTCAATTATCTATTAGTTTATCACAAAAAAATTGGAATGAAATGCATTGCATGATGGATTTAACTGATTTAAGTTGATTATATAGTGAGCTGGCAAACATTGTGAGTGTAGAAAATATGTAGTAATTAATGAAATAAGCATTAAACAATATTTACATTGTTTTTAAAAAGTAATACGATATTTATAAATAATGTGAGAGTTTAAGATAAATACGGTGAAATCTTAAAAGAGAAAGTAAAAATCCATACAAGAATAAAAAAAAAAGAGTTAATAAACCACAAAAAGATGGGGTCAAAAGAGAAAAAAAAGGGAGGAAATGGGTATACAAACATGTGGAGTAGAAAGATAAAGATCGGAAGAGAAGTGGTGGTTAGCACAATATTTTAAGAGAGAAGAAAAAATAAACAAACGGTCAGCAGGATAATACTAGGATAAGGTGTTAGTACCCAATTTTTACTGACTTAGGTGGCCCAATAATTGTCCAACACCTATTATATAACCCCACCCTCAAATAATTTGTAATTTCATATATTTGTCCCTCAAAGTTAACGAATTTTACAATTTGGTCATTTGAACACTTACCTTATCCGAATGGGATTTCCTAACCCTATCATCCTATCACGACTTGCCACGTGGCAAGTCCCCATCTCTTTTCCTCTTCTCCTTTCCCGAGCCTCCCCCTCTCAGCTCACTCTTATCTCTCTCAAAGATCTCACTCACCTCTGCCTCTCTCTCGCACTCTCCCTTTCCGTTTGAACCCAGACCCACGCCGAGGAACTGTCGCCACCTTGACGTCGACAACATCGCCACCATCACCTCATCAACTCTCTCTCCCTCTCTTCTCTTTTCCCCACTTTGCCCCCAAACGTTTCCCCAAATCTCATCATTGCCCCCTATGGTCTCCCTCATTCTCCTTCTGCCTTGCTACTCCCCACAAACCCACCACTCCCACCATTCCATCGTCACTCTCCACTCGCTCTTGCTCTTCCTTCTCTGCCACCGCCGCCGCAGACGAAGCTCTCGCAGCCAACCCCCTCCTCCAAGACTTTGACTTCCCTCCCTTCGACGTCGTCGACGCCCAGCACGTCTGCCCTGGGATTCGCGCCCTCTTGAAGAAGTTCGTAATATTTCTCTTCCGTTATTGGAAAATTTCAATCTTTTCATCGTATTTCATGTCGTTTGATTATTTGATGTGTTTTGATTTCTAGGTTCTTCGTGTTTTCATTTGTTTTTGTGATTTTTGAGGATTTGGGTTATAGGGTTTTCTGGGTTTTGGATTTGAAGCTTATATGTGAAATTTAAGTTCAAAATCATGTTTTTGCAAGGTTTTTGGGACGAAATCAGCTCGGGAATAGGCACACCCATCTCCGGCGACCTCCGGTGTTCTTCTCCGATTGCACAGTTCCAACATATCGCGATATTTTCTAAAATATCATGATATTATCGATATTTTGACGAAAACTCAATGGATAACAATTAAAATATCGTTAAGTGAAAAAACCGATATTATCGGCGAAATATCGCCGATAATATCGGCATTTAATACTATGCTGAGAATGGATTGATAATATTTGAGTGACTTATGAGTCTCTGTAGGTTGGTAATGGAAATTTGGAGGAAAAATCCTTTTGGATAATTGTTCTAGAGTTTGGTTTTGACGACTGTCTCTGGGATTGCTAAAGAGATACTCTTTTGGTTCCTTAATGATGTAAGGAGAAATTTTTGTATAACTGGGTGAAGGTGATGGCGATTGCCTATAAAGAGAAGAAAATGGATCATAGTCATTGACTAATGCTGATTGGAAATTTGGTCTGGGTTGTTGGTAATTTGGTCGGAGATTTCCAATGGTTGATCCTAATGGAGTATATCTGTTGGTTATGGCTAAGGCCGATGAACCGGGAATGGATTCCTGTTTTGGTGGTGGTAAGGTGGCGGGGAGCCGCCTTTGTTGGCTACTGCCTTTTTGAGAATTTTGAGGATTTTTTCTGCTTATTAGACATTCTTCTCCTGCAAAAATTCTCTGGTTAAGAAATCTGGAATGCAGCTATGGCTGCCTTTAATGTATTCAATTTGAAAATCAAAGATTGATAATATGACTTGCCATCGTGCAAAAATCTGTTTTGATGCAATGTTTTGAACATCATTTTGTAAAACATGTTTTGCAAATTTGCAATTGACTTTGACAAGAAATTTTTTATTTAATAAATCATCTTGAAATTTGCTAATGCATAATACAATAGGTAAAATCTCTTTTTAATAGTGCTATAATTAGCTTGTGCTGGATTCCATACTCCTGAATGGAAACGAACAAGTTGTTCAGGAGAATCTGGAGAAATTTGTTGCTTGAGGATACCTCCATAACCAATGTCAAAGGCATCGGTTTCAACTATCTTGAGAGATTTGGGAGTTGGAATGCCAAGGCAAGGCAATGTCTTGACATGATTCTTGATTTATTTAATGATAGAAGTATGAGTGGGAGACCACGGTGGGGGATTATCCTTAAGGCGATCAAACAAGGGTTTACACAGTTGACGCAGATGAGGATAAAAATATGAGACATAATTCAGAGAACCGAGAAATCGTTGAAGTTGGGTTTTATCAGTAATCTGGTCTGGGAATTTGTCTGCAAACTGAATGACACGGTCTATGGGTTGAATGGTGGATTGATGAATGTTATATCCTAGAAACCTGATTTTGGTTTGGAATGACTTAATCTTAGTGGCTGACACAACCAATCCATTTGATTTAATGATCCTCGTAAACAAATGCAAATGCTTCCAATGTTCGTCTATTGACCTTGAGTAAACAAGAACATCATCAATATAAACAATTGTAAAATGACTATATTGATTGAAAATCTCATTCTTAATATTTTGAAATTCGCTAAGAGCGTTTTTTAAACTGAAAGGCATTACGTTCCATTCATAGTGGCCGAAAGGCGTTACGAAAGCTGTTTTATACTTATCAGATTCATGAATTTGAATTTGCAAAAAACCTGATTTCATATCAAACTTTGAAAAAATAACTGCTTTACTAGGCCTTTTTATCAAATCTCTTTTGTTAGGGATTGGATACCGAATCTATTCCAAAACTTTGTTCAAAGGTTTGTAGTTAATAACTAATCGGGGATACCCTATTTCTAATTCTGCACTTTTCTGGACATAAAATGCAGGACTTGACCAAGGTGACTTGGATTTTCGGATAATTCCTTTGTTAAGAAGATCCTGAATTTCCTTTTTACAAAAGTCCATTACTTCTTGACTCATTTGGATGGGCCTAGCCTTAGTAGGGATGTTGGATTCATTAAACTCCTTGATGTAAGGTAGTTTAACAATGTGCTGTTTGCAGTGCCAAAAGGCATTGGGAATGTCAGAACAAACTTCTTTGATAAGTTTATCCTGAAACTGGGAAATGCGCTGGGATAAAATCTCTTGTTTAAGAAATCAATACGTTTTGACTTATTAGTGATGAGATTGATGGATCGCGAAATGTTATCCTTTTGGAGGTGCCTAAGTTTTTTTAGATCTATTTCCGTGCAGAACTCAAAGGTAACTTTTTGTCCTAAGACCTGGGTGGTAATCCTATTATGGTGAACCTTAAAAGGATATATAAGGGCTATGAAAGGTAATCCTAATATGACTGGGTCTGAGATGTTCTTAATTAGAACAAATGATGTTTTGAAGCACACTTGGTCTTGGCAAACATGTGCTTTTGGTATTTCAAATTTTAATTGCATTGGAGATTTATTTGCAGCACTAAGTATTTCATTGGACTTATGAAAGTACTTAGTAGGTATTAACCATTCTTGAATACAATTCAAGTCTGCTCCTGAATCTATCAAAGCAATTGTTTCAAAATGGAAATCTTCGATTACTATCAATATTTTGGAATACCATTTCTGAATTCTGATTTTGTCTAAAAGACCTAAGATCAGATTTCTTTGGGACAAAGTTTTGGATAAAGAGTCCGTGTGGTGATCTGAAGAGGAAGAAGAGTTGTCCTGTTCTTCATCTTTGTTGACGATAGTCTGTGTCTGGACTTTATTAAGCTGTGTACCAATTTCTAGGTTTTCGGACTTTAGAAACCTAATTTCGTCTTTGATTTTGTTGACTTCTCTTTGTAAGTCATGGATCATGATTTCTTTCTTAGACTTATTAAACCTTTCTAAAGTCGTGCTAAGAGAGATTTTTTGAGTTGGTTGGGGTTGGCTAGTGCCGCTTTCATCAGAAGAAACTAATTTCTTAAGTTTCTGAAGATATAATGTTTTCATTTCTGGGTCATCGACCTTACTAATTAACTCGAGGAGAAGATCCTCTTGTTCTTTTTGCTTATTAAGCGTTGAGATTTTCTTACAACAAGCGTCGGTACATCCTAGCTTGATGTTAGGAGTTGAAAGGCTGGAGGATGAAGTGTTGTTATCAGGAGAGGATAATTCCAAATCATCTTCTGATTGACTATGGTCGGTCTCTTTTAATTCCAAAACTTGGATAAGTTGAAGTTTTTCTTCCTCAGAAGTCTTCAATTGGTTGATGGTTTTCTTAACCCTACATTTGTTGGCATAATGACCATATTTGCCACACTTGTAGCATTTACCAGTTTGACTATTGTCTTTAGAATGGAATTTTCTAGAGGATTTCCTTTTCCCCTTTTTCCATTTGTTGGATTTTGGCTTTTCGTAAAACGAATTGGGTTGGAATTGTTTATTCCTATATTTGGAGTATCTCTTATTAGAGGCTCGGGTCGGATATTTGTTATAAACATCTGATTTGTGGTGTTTTTTCTTATTAGAAGGTGCTACGGGTGGAAGTCCGTATTGTTCGCAGAATGTGCCTAACTCATATTTGGCTATGACTTTGTCTTTGTTGACCTGCCTTCATATTTTCATATCAATGCACATCTTTAACCCTTCCTTCTGGATAATAATAATTATATTACCATAAGTAAGAGTATGATATGGTATAATACCATCGTCGTTTACTAACACTGTTCTAATCTTATGGGTGAAAAGATTAGGTAAACCATTAATGAATTTTTCTTTCCAAAATGGCTAATTACTATCTTCTTTGAGCATGACTCTTGAGAGGAAAATGTCTTTATACCATCTAAAGTCACTTAAGGTTGGACATCTTAAGTTACTTAGTTGGTCGTGTATCCTAGTTGTTACATTGGAGGGAGTTCTTATGAAATGTTCTATGATTGTGAAGAGAAGTGTATTAACTGCATCTGGGACACCTTGTCCTAGACATTCGTCAAAAATGGGGATTCCTTCTTCATCTTTTTTAACCGCATTACGGATTTTATTTCTTGATTGTTCTGTGAGATGTTGTTCCTACCAGGAATGGAGCATTCCTGTGAAGCCGGTGACCAGAAGATCAACGACTTGGGATTGGCTCAGACTATGATTGGTAATATAATTATTAGCAACCATAGAGATGTGTTGAAGTTTGTTTAATAACTCTTGTTCTGATAAACCATCTATATTTCACTCATAGAGTTTATCAGATGTTACTGAGAATTGGTTTTGGAAATTTCGTTCTTCAAATTGAAGGTTTAAAGGTGTTGGTCTGGGATACCAGTTTTTTGTGAGGGATGTTGGATTGACTCGTTTGTTATTGAGTCGTTTGAGTTCAAGACTCTGAAAGACTTCTTCTATCTTTTGGATAGAATCAACGCTTTCAACTTTTGAATCTTGAGATGATGAAGTGTGGTATGTGGTTGGTTCATTAGATTGTTTAATCACATGAACAGATTTTTCTGGTTTTAGCTCATTGAGCATTTGATCTATTTTTTGTGATGTGGTAGCTATTTTGAGTGAAGGTGACTCTTGGAATGTAACCAATGGTTTTTCTCTTGGCATTGCCTTTGGTTGGGATAGTTTGTCTATCTTTGTTTCTATTTTATCAAGTTGTTTGCCTATGGTATGAAGGCTTTGATTTGTGTAATTTTTTTGTTCAATTACGGGTTTTACTCCTACATCATCCTTAGGGATTTTGAAAGGAGTGGCTGGTATTTGTGTATTGGCTGTGGAGATTAAGATCTTTTCTTGTGGAGGGTGACTCGAAGAAACAATGGTTTTGTCTTCTTTAAGCCAATTTTCTTTGGTTATTACCTCTAATTGTTTTTGTTCAGGCTCGTAGTACTTTTCAACATAATCGAAGAAAAATACTCAAGTCTGTGCGTGTTCATAAAAGCTTTCCATTTGTCATAAATTTCAAGCTTTTGTTCTTGTGTGTATTTGTTTCTGAAAATGTTCCGCCGTGGAATATTTTCAGGGGCTTCTATGTCTTTATTGAGTCTTTTGTTATTAACCTTGAATGGTTTGTTCAAGACTAATAACTGGTGATGAACCTGGTTGGCTTTAAAGTCAGATTCAGTGGGAGAAGTTGGTTCTCCTTGTTTTGGGGGATTGGGTTTGTAAACCGGATTGGTAACTTGAGAAGTTGTCTCAAGTGACTGAAGTTTAATATTGATTAAATCATTTACTAACTCTTGCTGGGTGACTGAGGATCTGGTGTCTACTGACTTTAATTTCCTGTTGGTTAAGGAATTGATCAATTCTTGATCTTGACCCTGCCTATCAGTTAGCATGGATCCAAAAAAGAATGTCTTCCTGAAACAAAGGGTTGCCTATTTGGTCTATTGACATTGATTTTGACAGTGCTATCGAAATATTGTTCGATGTTGTCAAGGTTGACAAGGTCATTTTGGATATTGACTGGTTTGCTTTCATTTATCAAACACCAATCTGTTGGGAGATTAATGTCTGACCACCTAATGGTTCTGGGTATGCTGACATTGGCATTTTCTAAACTGGATTGTATGAGAAGTGTATGATCTTTCGAGCTCTTAGATAAAGCCTGGAAGTTCATATTTGTGCCAGTGACTTTGTAATAAATTCTGTAAATAAGTGCCAGAGGCTGTGTTTCTTCAAGGACTTTGTATCCTAAAGTTTTGGTGTTGATGGTAAGTGCTTTCAAGATATGAGGATCTGAAAGACTTAGCGTGAGATCGGGGTCATGGTCTATAGGCTGAATTGTAGACTGATGAATGTTATAACCTAAAAACCTAATTTTGGTTTGGAATAACCTAATCTTAGCGGCTGACACAACCAATTCTTGGCATTGCCTTTGGTTAGGATAGTTTGTCTATCTTTGTTTCTATTTTATCAAGTTGTTTGCCTATGGTATAAAGGCTTTGATTCCAGTTTGCAGACAAATTCCCAGATCAGATTACTGATAAAACTTTAGGCAACACAGAAAAGATGGTCATAACTATATCCACATAGGTTTAGTCCAGATCGCGATTCAACCTTTAACCAAAAAAGGTCTTAATACCTCAATTCTCTTGTGTCTCCGAGATGCTAAATTCACTGACTTCAGTGATAATATTCTTGGAATGGTTGAATCCAGCCTTTTCAATGGACCTATCCACTTCGACTGTTTTACAGATCTCACGCTAAGTCTTTCAGATCCTCATGTCTTGAAAGCACTCACACTCAACACAAAAACTTAGGATATAAAGTCCTCGAAGGTACACAGCCTTTGACACTCATTTACAGAATTTATTACAAAGTCACTGGCACAAATATGAACTTCCAGGCTTTATCTAAGAGCCCGAAAGATCATACACTTCTCATACAATCCAGTTTAGAAAATGCCAATGTCAGCATACCCATAACCATTAGGTGGTCAGGCTTAATATATATATATATATATATATATATATATATATATATATGTATGTATGTATATATATATATTTTTAAAGTAGATTTAAATTTATTTATTTTGTACGTATAACACTTAGGAAATTGAATGATATGTATATTTAAGCCGATCCAGTGGTCACCAATTTTAAAAAAATTAATTATATATATATATATATAATTATTATAGTTTTTAGGGGTATAAAATTGTTAAATTAATATACATAATTATTATAGTATTTTTTTAGGGTTATAAAATTATAAATTAATATTTTGCTTATCGTGTATACCCGAACCAACCCGTTATCTTAACAGGTGCTTATCGGGTTACCCGATAAAGACCTAATTCGTTATCGTGTCGACTCGAACACCTATTAATTTCGTGTCGTGTCGTGTCGGGTTATCGGGTCATGTCAGGAATTGTCAGGCCTAATTGTGCAGTCAAAAATCATTTTAAATACTTTTATTTAAAATTAAATATAAGTAGTACTTGAAAAAAATTGGCACCACGATCTACGATAAATTGATGGGGTGTGCTATCCACACACCCCTATTACTTTCTGTCCGTTAGATCTTCTTCAATTCATCCAATCTGACGGCCGAAACCCAAAAAGGTGTGAGAGAAGTAAAAAGGGGTGTGTGGATATCACACCCCTAAATTGATATGATTTAAAGATCAATATGATCCTCACAAATATTCTTAAACAATAACAGCTCGTATAAATATTCTTGTTAAAGTGGTTAATATATTATCTCGTACAAAATTCTTGTAAAAAATTTCTTGTTAAAGTGGTAAAGTTCAAAGCCAATATGAAATAATAATTCTAAACCTAAGAAATTAGATTACTACAATGATTACAAACTTTAGAGTCAATATAAAGTAAAGAATTTATTTGTTGATTTGACAAAAGTAAACGGGAAAACATGAATAAATAAAAAAGTATATATTTTATTGTTGACAGTGGGATTTGAACCCACGCCCTTTCGGACCAGAACCTTAATCTGGCGCCTTAGACCAACTCGGCCATATCAACTTTGTTACCCATCATTTCTTTTTCATTAAAATGTTACTATACTGATAACAACACGACATGCCATTCAGCAGCTCTCCTCTGAAAGAAAAAATTGTAGCAATAATCATTTAACTTTAACTCAATTGATGTAATGGTTCCCAAATTGATATAGAAAATTGGGTTAAAATTCAGGAGTTTTAACGAAACACTCCCAGTACTGTTCACTTTTAACGAAAAACCACATTTTTACCTTTTTTCTGATAATATTCAATACACCTTTATTTGTCATTTTTCATTAAAACTAAAGTTTTTTTTTTTGGATTTTTCAATAGTTTTCCTTTAAAATTATGGTCATTTTCGTCAACTGCATCAGAATTCTGTTAAAAAAAAAAACTCATGTTGGAAGGACCATTGCTACAATTAGATTAAAGTTGAAAAGCCATTGCTTCAATTATGTCAAAATTGATGGAGAATGTCTCTAATTGAGTTAAAATTGAGAGACTATTGCTACAATTTTTCTCATTTAGGTTTTCATACTTACCCTTTGATTCAGCCTCACGTGTGTGACACATGACTAATTGTGATGGAAGTTTAAAGAAGTTGATGAAAAAGATCATAGTTACTTTAACTCAATTGATGTAATGGTTCCCAAATTGATATAGAAAATTGGGTTAAATTATGGTCATTTTCGTCAACTCCATCAGAATTCTATAAAAAAGACTCATGTTGGAAGGACCATTGCTACAATTGAATTAAAGATGAGAGACCATTGCTCCAATTAGGTCAAAGTTGATGGAGAATGTCTCAAATTGAGAGACCATTGCTTCAATTTTTCTCATTTCGGTTTTCATACTCACCCCTTGATTCAGCCTCATGTGAGTGACACGTGACTCATTCTGACGGAAGTTTAATGAAGTTGATGAAAAAAATCATAGTTACATGTTTTGATAAGTTAAAAGATCAATATTAAAATTTTTTAGTCTTCCAATTAAATTAAAATTGAGAGCAATGCAATTTCCTCTAAATCAAATAATAAAATTCCTTATCTTTTATTTTCTTTGCTTTAAAAATTGTAAAAACGTAAAGAAACAGGGAGTCGATGTGAGGCTTTCTTTCTCTATCTTCCTTGTCGACGCTCTTCGTTAATGGGGAAACGTCCTCACCTTTGAAGAGAGAGAGAGAGAGGCAAATTCTCCTAAGAAAAAAAAAAACCCATTTATCCATTTCATCAGCCGCTGCTTTTGCAAAACACATTTATTCTCCACGGAAGCTGCTTTCTGCTGATTTCAGCTCTCCGTTACTGTTTCTTCAGAGGTAAAGATTTCCTCACTTTCTCTCTCTCTTTGAAATCCACTGTATTTCTTTGGCTCTTTTTTCTTGGTGAGAATTGGAGTTTTCGAGTTGGGTTGATTTCTATCACTTCATGGTTGGATTGTTTCAGTTTTTTGGTAGTCTTGGCAAAAATTGATGTGTTTAGAGTAATTATTCCACATTAAAATCCTCTGCTCTAACATGGGTTTTGTTGGGTTTTGGAATTCTTGATTGATTTTGGTCTTAATTTTCATAAAACACCTCACTGAAGTTGCTAGCTGTTGTTTTGGTTATCATATATTGGGATTTTCAATGCCATTTGATTAAGTAAGGGTTTTGTGGGGGTGGTTGCCTACAAATTATGTTTTGGCCAAATTTTGATTAAGGAAGGGTTTTGTGGGGGTGGTTGCCCACAAATTATGTTTAGGCCAAAGAATAAAGTTAATAGAACCGCAATATGATGGAAATTTACAAATTCTTTGTTAAGTCGAAGATGGCGATGAATTTACTCCACCACTGCAATATGGCTAGTAGGCCTTGAAATCAAATGATGCAAAATATGTGCAGGATGATAATTTCTCTTCTGCCACTATTAGCTAGTTGGTTAGGCATCCAGAGTGATTGTTCTTTATATTATCCTTTTAGGGTGCACTACTGAGAATCTGGGAAGGCCATTTATGCGTGTCTTTCATTTGGAGGGCATTTTCCTTCCTGCTGAATTTTTTAATAGTGTTTTCAGGTTTCAGTGTGAACTGGAACCGGTAACACTCTTAGGAGAAAATACTGCATAATTGATAGATGTCTATGGTTTCCTTATCGAGTATTGGGGCCACTCGAGTATTTAAGATTATCTAGTAATGAAATGATATGTTCCACATGAGGTGAATTATCAAACCTAGTGCAATCATATGGTGGTGTGGCGAATAAGTCTTTCAAGTCTTGACCTGTTAAATAACTATATTCTCTTTGTAGGACTATCCATTCGCTGGCATGTTAGGTTTTGTTCCCTTTTCATATTCATTTGAGTGTCTCATGCAGTTTATATCTTATTAACTTAATTACTTAACCAATGCTGTGCACAGGAAAATGGTTTTTGATTTTATTTTTAACCAATGCTGTGCACAGGAAAATGGCTTTTGATTTTATTTTTCTCACTTGGTCATATTCATTCGTCAAAGTTTAACCCATCGTCAGTTGTTTAACAGAATAAAATTTTCGCGTAACAGCTTATTTTCTTATATAAAAATACAGTTACTTTCAAGACAGAGAGCAGAACTGAAGGTGACTCTCTTTCAGGCACATGGATCAGAGTATGCAACTTCTTCTGCATCGTATTTTTAATTATTTTTCCATATAAAATGGGACTCTATGAATGTCTGTAGCAGGAAAATGCGGGGTGGCACAATGCTGCATTCTATGCCAAAAAATTATGTTTGCACATGCAATGACCAACCTCATGTATTATTGTTACTGTAATTTCTTATGGTTTTAACTTTTATGATAAGAATTAGTACTTGCTCTTACTTTGTTTTTCATGCGCATGTGGGATGCTACTTAATGATTAGTTTTTGAGATTCAACATCAGTTGGTAAAGGCTAGACCTTTATTAAATCAATGATCTGGCACATGTTTAGTCTAGTGAGACCTCCATACCTATTGTTAGTCCTTTGTAACTGACAAGCCTGCTTTACACATCACATGCCACTGAGTAAAATTGATTTCTGAAGGACTAGTAAAAGTCCGTAACATCCGGGGCACATTTGAAATCTGTTATGCCAATGCAGAAGTCATTTTCCCACTTTTATCATTGGTGGTTAAGCTTATACAAGCTATGCGTTTAATTTATTAATCGGCTACTTTTTGTTAAATTTTATGATAAGATGTTATTGGATTACCTTATGAAAGTGGTTGGGTGAGCACAGGGATCTCAATAGATGTAGTGAACCATAGAAATGGTGACTATGCTCCCATCGGTGATCAAGAGGACCCGAAATTGGGAATGTTTGACAGACGCCTTCCTTGCTTTGGCTGTGGAATTGGATGGTTTTCGTGAGTATTCTTGGCTATTCTCTCTCCCTCTACAGTCCACCCCCCACCCCTACACATACACTAATGGATGCGCCTTTTTTTATCAGCCTTCTGCTTGGATTTGTATTTCCAGTGATGTGGTACTATGCTGCATTTCTTTACTTGTCGAAGCATTATCAGAAAGACCCAAGGGAACGAATTGGACTTGAAGCGTCAGCAGTAGCAGTAAGTTTCATGCTAAAAAATTAAACAGCTCAGTGATCATTTTAGCCTTATTTATAGAAGAAATTTAATTCCATTCTTCCTCTCTAACCCTATTTATTTTCTTCTTCTCTCAACTGTTTCATAAATTTTAACAGATAAAAACTTTAGAAACAGGTGCGGGTAAAATGGGTTAATTCTGATTTTGTTTTGGGAATGGGTTGTAATGAGTAAAAATAACGCTACAAATAGAAGCACCTATAAATTAGTTGTGTATGGATTTCAGTTATTATACCTTGCATTCTTGAACCTCTGTTATTTCTTGCTAATTAAAAGCTTATGTTACAATGTTTTGGTGAGTTTTGATTTCAGTGTGATAAAGCAGCTCTTTTGGTTATTCACGTCCTCCACCACTTACTACTTACTAGTCAGAACACTAGGACACATCGGGAGATCTTATGAGAATCCTTCATTTAATAGTACCACATTCTATGAGAAGCATGCCTTAGGAACTAAACATTTTCTTCTTTTTTGGGTAGTAACCATGTTGTAGTTGTTAACATTCGAAAAATATCGGTAAAGTATAGATATGTGTTTGTACATAATTTCAATTAGTAGTGAAGAAAGGATTTATGGCCTTTTATCATCTTTCATTGATCAGACATGTTGTGCTTTTGCAGGCTTTGATATGTACAGTGGCAGTGCTAATAACGATTGCTGTCTTTGTTATCAAGGCTTTGTTTCACTAGCTTATGCTGGCTTCATTAAAAAAAATCCCTATGTCGACGATGGTTAGCTCAAGCGTTCTTCCTGTAATCACACATCGGGCGCAAGAAAGGACAATGTTGGCACCACGGTATGTCCCCCTACCAATACCTGAAACAGTTTGAGATTTCTCTGTAACAGTGTGCAAGATAGAAAACCGTGTATATAGCAGGGAATCTATGTACAGAAAACGTTGTAGAAAGGTTGCACGTTTACAAATTACACGCAAATTATCATCTTGCATGCATGTATCGGTGAATGAACTCAAGGTCAAGGGCTAGAGGATGCAATCAGGTTTGATCCATGTTTAAGAACTAGCTAGTTAGAAGCACATTCTATATTCCAGGGGCTTACGAAATATAGAGAAGGGGCGGTCTGCCTCTTGGTAGACGCTATTAATATGATATCCTTCTGCGTCTTGGCACATTCTTATACCGTCAATTAGGATTCCATCTGCTGCGGAAATGATGCTTCTTTTGTCCGCCTTGTCGTCCGAGTGACGATGGATGGTGGAACATTAGGTTAGGTCAAGAGTTCGGTTGATTCTAATGCACTGAGAGGTACTTTTCTTTTGATAGGGGTTTTGCACTATATTAGTGGTTTTTCTTTCGAAATTATTCATACTAATAAATGCTAACGAAAATCTTTGTCAAAGCAATAGCAACTTCTTTGATGCTTCACAATTAATAAAATCTTTGTCAAAGTAATAGCAACTTCATTATACCTAACCCCTTTTCCTAAACCACCAACTTCACTTGTGCCCATTCATTCATTTAATATGATTCTTGGTCGATTTAACACCTTTTTCCTTCTTGGATGGGCAAGATCAAGGCCACTTTCAGTCTTTCACCATCATGGGAACAACAAAAAAAAAAAAAAAAAAAAACAAAATCCATGTACTTGGTAAACGAACCAGTACTCTGTGTCATAATACAAGTGGAGGTGAATGGAAAAATAAATACGCTCTACTTGTATTATAACACGTGGATTACCAGTTTACGTACTGGGTATTTGGAAAAATCTCTTTAGCGGAACAAAAATGCTAGAAATAAATGAAAATGCTAGGGAGAGTTGCCTGCATCTACGTATACATGGGTGACTCCAAGCCATAGCAAGAAGTCGGCCATTGAAAATAATTGTGAGCCTGACTGCATGAATGGCTTGGAGTCACCCGCGTGTTGTTGGCGGGCAAACTGTCCCCAAAGCTTAATAAATAAATTGCCATTCCCCAGTGGTGTTGCTCAAAACAGTGATGCCTATATTTCTTCTATCCACCCAACTAGGTAAGAGTATAGACACAAAACAAAACAATGTGCATACTTGAGAGATAATTAAGTCAAAACCAACAAATCTGCATGTGAGAAAATCATGAATAAAAGACTTTATACATGATTTTAGTTAAGACCTTATGCATGAGTTTATTTTTACCTCATTGGTTTTATTTTCAACTCTTTTTTTTTTCTCTTTTAAATGCCACTAATCTACAGAGAGTGAGATTTGAGTATAATACTATGTCCAATTGGTCTAATTCGCTTTTTACTTAATGAAGATAACGAAAAATGAAGATGTCATTCGATAACCATTTCATTTTTTTATTTTTAGTCTTCAAACTAAAATCTCGTTTGAGATTTACTTTAAACTTTTAACCAAACTCAATAGTAAAAGCTAAATTTAAAAACTTAAGAAAGTAGTATTCACTTTTTGGTTTTCAGCTTTCATTTTTTTTAAAACTAAATTTGCTACTAAAAGAGTTTTCGGTTTTTAATCTCTGAGAAAGAAAAAGAAAAAGAAAATTAAAGATAGTGCTATTCACACACCCATTTTTGGCTCCCACACATCCTTATTAATTTTTCTTCATTGATTTTTTTCAATTCATTTGATCCAAAGATAAAAATTGAGGGAGATCTGTGAGAAGTAAAAATTATATGCAGTGGTTAACACTACCCAAATAAGACCTTTATTTTTGGCTGCGGGATCGGAGCGTTGAATGCCATCCGGATTCCTGACAGCGTCTTAAAGCACACGTTTACAACGTGCACAAGCTGTATTTCTTGCAGATTGGTTGGGGTGGGAAGGACACCTCCTATTTATTTATACGAATCAAATTATTCCAACAAAAGTAGTTTCCAAACAACAGAAATAAAAACCCTAACAAATAATTCAATTGAACGACACAAAAACATCCAAAAAACAAACGTTTGGAACATTTGGCTCGTAACGCCTTATGTCGTACTTGACTGCATGAAAGGGGATTAGTTTGCTATTATTATGTGGTGAGCTACCTTCTATACTAAAACAATTGCAATATACACAGATATCATGGCGAAAGTTTATTATTCAAAATATATGGTATTTATCGAGACAAAACTCTAATATTCGGGTTTTACGTACTTTTAAGGAAGCAAACATGACAATAGGCACTTTCGCAAACTTATGACATAAGTATTATCACTCTTGTATTATTGTGTGTAGATGTTAACAGTTTTCGAGTGAGTATGTCAATTGATGTCAATAAATTTTGAAAAACATATCAACATATGCCGACATATGGAGAGTAAGCCTTTAGACAAATGCCCATAGCAACACATGCCAATGGATGAGGCCAGCAGTTGCCCTACCCAATGGCTATAAAGATAATTTGTCAAGCGGTTGAAGGGCAACTTTCAAGGGCATCTTAGATTTTCAAAGGATAGCGCCCAACTCTTCCATGGAGGATTTATGAGCTTTGGAGGGGGATGGTGGTTAGCTAACCATTCTTGCCCCAAGGCGGATCCGCCAATAGTTACGCGATGTTACTAACTCACGTATTAAAATATGAATAAACAACATAATTGATACTTAACGAAGATAATGTATAACCATCGCGTAAACGCCAGACTGAAAACTTCTCAGCTTCAACCACTAAAGCGTACAAACTAGTACACGTCTGTTTGTTTATGCAGGTTTCATTAAAATACAACTAAATATGTGAATGTGATTGTCATATACGCGGATTGTACGAGTGTATGACCATGACCGGTTTGAATAAAATGGCCTAAGAGCACATGGTTTACTCTCAAATTTTTAATCATCTAGCAATTCATTTAGCTGTCAAATGACAGCCAACACACACCACTGTAGTATCTCTATCAATGTGCTTTTCTTTCTAGTCCTACCCATTATATAAGCCAAAGTACCCACCAAAAAGCACAAGCAAAAACCAAAAGCCAAAACAAAAGCAAAAGTATCCCACCCCAAAACGCAATGGATGAAGAGGAAAACATGTCGCCGCCCTTTTGGCTCCAAGCCTCCGACTCTTTCCGGCAATCCAACCGCCGCCGCCTCGGCCGCTCCTCCTCCTCTTTTTTCTTCAGCTCCGGCGCTTTCATTTTCGCCTTGCTAGCCATAGCTGTTGTGTTTATTTTCTTCATAATTCCATCCCTTTTGTCCTTCACTTCTCATATTTTCAGACCGCATTTGGTGAAAAAAAGTTGGGATTCCCTCAATCTCGTCCTCGTACTCTTCGCAATTGTTTGCGGATTTCTGAGCAGAAGCACCGGCAACGACAACAACGTTAGCAGTCCCACGTCGTCCGATGTTTCTTCTCCACAAAAAATTGACAAGTCAAACCCATCAACCCCACGTCAGTGGTACGATCAGTTTTCCGATCGGACGGTCTATAATCAAACCAGTGGTGCTAGTACGATGAACAGACGAGTGAGGAACAGCAGTTCGTACCCGGATCTACGCCAACAGGAATTTTCGTGGAATGTGGATAGGGATGAACGGTGGAGATCCTACGACGATACCCATGTGGCTGGTTATCGGGTTTCGGATTCAGATCGGCAGCAGCAGCTCCACCGCCGTCACCGGTCGTGGCATGAAGAATCGGCACAGTTTCTAGCACGTGAAGAACCGTTTCTCGCACAAGAACAAGTAGGACGAGTACTACGGACCAAGAATATACCAGTGGACACTTTTGTGATCCGTACGGAACAAGCTAGTTCTTCACACGCACAAATTCCGGCAAATCAATCCGATCCTCAGCCCCCATCTCCGCCGCCGACACAATCTCCGCCACCTTCTTCGCTGCCGCGTAAGACAAAGAGGACGTATCAAGCTATTGGAGAGAAAGAAAAATCGAATGCTAGTGACAATTTGGAAGTGAAGAAAAATTTGCCCCCACCGCCTGCTCCGCAATCACCACCGCTGTGGATGTCGAAGGAGTTTGAGAACAAGAAAACGTCTGCCGGGAAATATGCGAAGAAGAAGGGAGTTGCTACGACTAAAGAGTTCTTGATCACGTCATTAAGGAGGAATAAGAAGAAGCAGAGACAAAAGAGCGTCGAAAATTTTGAGACTCTCCTCGCTTCTGCTTCTTCGGCTCCTTTGTCTGTACTTCCACCGCCCTCACCGCCTCCTCCTCCGCCACCGCTACCGCCGCCTTCGGTTTTTCACAACTTGTTTTCTTCAAAGAAATCCAACAAACCCAAGAAAATTATTCACTCAACTCCACAACCGCCATCGCCACCACCGCCGCGGCGGATCACTTCCACCGCGCGTTTATTGAAAACCAAAGCCCAAGTTTGGCCCACGACGACGACCCAAAAACCACCACAGCCCGTTAAGGTTAGTAGGTTCAGCAATGCGGATGATGAGAATGCTAACAGTGGTGGGGAGTCGCCATTGATTGGAATACCGCCGCCGCCGCCGCTACCTCCATTTAGAATGCCGGTTATGAAATACAAGGTGCACGGGGACTTTGTTAGGATCAAAAGCAACGACAGTTCACGCAGCGGCTCGCCGGATTTGGACGATAGTGATCAGGATTCAGTTCCATCACCGACCACGGAAGCTGCTAGTAGAACTCCATTGGTGAGCGGAGAGTCGCCGACGAAAGCCATGTTCTGTCCGAGCCCGGACGTAAACACCAAAGCTGATACCTTCATCGCAAGGTTCAGAGCTGGTTTGAAGTTGGAGAAGATGAATTCTGTGAGGGCAAGGTCCAATCTAGGCCCACATTCACGTGAAGGAGAAGGAGGCCCAAGTTACTAAAACTGATTGCATGCAATTGGAATGTCAATGTGATGCGATATACCGATAACCTAAACCAGTTATCTATAGTCATGCCGAAAAGTTAAAATACATACAAGTTGGGATTGGTTAAGGATACTGTAGGGTAGCAGTAACGTAAACCAATTATCGATGGACGTGTGAGAAAGTTAAAATACAAGACAGTGAGATTGACCGAAGACATCGTGGTTGAGGATTGCAGAGATAGAAATGTTGTTTTGAGTTGTTTGAGTTTTTTTTTTCTGACATATACATTGAGGAATTATACAGAGGTGTATAGGATTTATTTATTTATAATGGTTGGTGGTTAGAAAAATTCTTTTGTTTAATTTTCTTAATTAATACGTAGTAGGGGACTAAGGGGGGAGTGCATTGTTCATCTGATAAGGGTGTGTGTGTGTGAGTACTGGAATTTGGATTTCATGTAATTGTCAGAATTTTAATGGGATATCCTCGCTGGATTCTTTTTGTGAGGACTCTTAAGATTCTTAAATTACATTCGTTCATCGCACATCGTATGATCATAAATCATTGTAAATTTTTTATTTAAAATTGAATATAAACAGTATCTGACAAAAATTAACCGCACGATATACGATGAACAGATGTAATTGGAGAATCCAGCAAAAATTCTCTTTCGGATTGAAGATTTGATACCAATTTTTATACTATTTTTTTCTGAATTAATTCGCTGTTTCCCATACAATTTGTGCGGTTTTGTCATGTACGTGCATGCCTGTAAGTTTGTAACTCTGATGTTGCCAACTTCATCTAATTAGATATAATATTGATCTTAATTTTGAAAAAAAACTTGCATACAATAGGGTGTTGTTGACCTTAAAAGCTATCAACTTTATATAGCGCACATACCGTGTAATTTAGAGCTAATTACATTTTTTTTAGATGAGGATCCTCTATGGATCTTCACATCTTGTCTGTTTACTGTACATCTTTCGGTCAGTTTTCATTAGGTACTATTTGTGTTTAATTTTAAATAAAAAAATTCAAATGATTTTTGGTCGCACGATGTACGATGAACGGATAAGATGTGAAGATATCTTCACAAATTGGATCTAGATGGGATCCAAATCCGTCTTTTTATTGGCTGATGCAGGCGTGCATGGATGGAGCCAAAAACGTTTTTCAGTGGCGCAATTTTAAATGCTGAAATTAAAAATTGAATTTTGATACAATGTTATCAACTTATTGTCTAACTATGTACATGTTTTGCATAACTGGTGTTTAGAATGTTAATGAAAAAAGTTACATGACTAGAAAGGGTGAAAGAGTAGAAAAAGTATAGAACATGGAAAGGTAATTTATATTTTTAATTAGAGCAATTTTTCATTGCAAAAGGAGTTGATTGGGAGCAATTGTCTCGAGTAGGCATATACTGCCTCCGTCCATGCAGGTGTGCCAACGCGCCACTGAGGTGAATCGGGCGAATCAAAACGATTGACTACTTAAACCGTAATTGACAAGTGAAACCAATCCAAACCAGGCTACGTATTTTCTCTAAGTTGAATACCACATATTCTGCATTACTACACTTCGTCATAGTTTTAACTCGTAGAACTAATGGAATTTGGAATTTGGAAACCAACAAACTTCATATGGATTCCATTGGCACTGGACAGCTGGATGACAAAAATAATTGTGGATGCTTTCTGAATGAGGACTAACGCTCCCATGATTTCAGGCATAGTTTAGGAAAAAAAAATATAGTATATACTTTATTGAATACGATAACCAGTTTACGTGTTATACATAACAGACGACAAATTTATATAAATTTATATTATAACACTGGTTATACCACATGATACCGCATTCTACAACAATTTCATGGGTTTTAAATATAAAATTAACTCTAAGAAATGATCAAGTATATGCACTATGAATATGCTAATGATGTACAGATTTGATGTCAATGACGAAGACGGTGGTAACTTGCAGAGGTGGTTTGTAGGGAGGGCGGCTATAAGTCATCTATTTCCAAGTTTTCAATATAATTTTCTTGCTTTTTAAAGAAGAAACCATGCAAATTGTGGTTTTTAAAGCAAGAAAAATTACCACCGAAATTAGACACATATTTTGTTCTAGAGAACATTGGTCAACTAATGCATGCATAGCAAGTTGCATCTATATATATGTACATACGTATGTATATTATATTTGTATGTATATATAATTATATAGAAGTAGTAAGCTACAAGTGAAAGAAACTTAGAAATTCAACAACAAAATCTTTTGTTTTTTGGTTTGATTGCAATATCTTAGTCCTGACCCACAAAAGAGGAACCTGTTCAAGGTATTACACACCAAGTTGACATTTTCTTTTTTATACAACGATATTGGAGGTGAAGACTTGGGCTAACCACAAAATGGGTTAATTATAATTCGGTATTGAATTAATCATTCTTGAGAGTTGGATTCGAGACTTTACACTTACAAGTATAAATAAATGTCACTAGACTGTAGTGTTAGTTGCTAACAAGGTTGTAAAAGGTGTAATGAGCTAGTCGAGCCGCAGGTCGGAGCCTAGCGCCTAGGCATGGGCCTAGACGGTTTTTTAAATTCTAATTTGATTTAGTATATAAACATATAAATAAATGTCAGCTTATAAAACAAGAGAAATGTTATTAGTACTCCACAAATCTCATACACTCCTCATAAATATATTTTTCTTTTTCATTATAAAAAGTTTGGAATGCAAAAATAAGATTTTTGAAGTGCTACTAACTATTCCCTAAAACAAATACATAATTGTATTGGGATAGATAAATTACAAAACGGAATGACACATAGATTATAAAGTATTATAACATATTGAAAGCACGGGGAACAAGCATATAATGAGTGTTCATCTAAGTATTCCAGTCTCTTATAATTTATTAAAAAAATAAAATAAAAAATAAAAGTTATTGTCTTTTATCTAAGTAAGAGTCACAATCTAGGCAGGTGCCTAGGCACAGTAGGTAGGCACCTAGGTAAGTTTAGACGTCATTTCTTAATTTTTAAATGTTTAGAGTTTAATCAGGGCGATGTCTGGCCGCCTAGAGCCGGTGGTAGGCTTGAATTTTAGAACAGTGGTTGCTAACGAGTTGGCAACTTTAAAGGCGATTAAATTCTCAAGCAGTACATATTATTGTTAAACAAGTTGTACCAATATCTGATCAAAAGGACTGTTTCCAATTGACATGTTTAAGATGCAAATTACACGAGTGACAAACTATCATTTCTTGCCCGCTAGTTCTCTGACTTGCCCTTCGAGGGATTGCTCCTGCCTCATGTGTTCAACCCACCTCGCCTTGATTCGGACTTGCGCAATGCTTTGCTCCAAAGTCATGGAAAATGCAGGATGCGCCCGGCTAGCGAAAAATTCTTCGACCTCATCAGCCTTTTCGTTGCTGCAAAGCTGCCAACGAAGATTTAATAAGTAACACAAAGCGGGCGTCAGAAGCAGCAACTGTACCGTGTTCTACAAGGCACAATTGCCTACCGGTCTAAGGACAGATATCATTCTACTTACCGGTGTTACAATGTCTCTTACGAAACGGGTGAGCAGCATCCCAGCGCCGTATTTGGTCAGGATCAGGTCCCAATTCTCCTGCATTCATAACCGAAAAAAGTTAAGCTCTCCAATTCCATGCGACTCTCACAATGCCAATTATACCGATTCCATGTTCATCTACATCGTGTTTACGAGAATTACTGGAACCCGTACCTTTAACCACTTCCACGTTGTTTCGCGGCATTCTAAACTTATACCAGAAAGTCCAAATGTAATGTCTTGATCTAGAACCTGAAAATAATATTTGAGATGAAGTAGATGTAAACTGGCAATGGAAGTGCAGCTGCTGTAGACCACAATTTAGTACTGCGAATAAATACCTCTTCGGATAAGAAGAAGTTCAGAACCTCCAGAACTGTATCTGGGTCTGGAGAAGATGCAAAAAAACCTGTACAGGTTAAATTGTAAAGGAAAGATTCCAAGTTACTTTCGCTTAGACAAGAGATGGAAAATAGGAGAATGCCAGAAAATGCAATGCATTTCAATCTTACGTAGAATCCTTTCCTTCTCTTGCACTGTATTTGCTTCTCTGTAAACATTTAATAGGGACTCAAAACCTTCTCTATTGGAGCTGCTAGCGTTCCTCATCACGGCAATGTAAGCAGCCTACAGGACAGTGTTCATACTTCTGCCTGTTAGCTTTGAAACTTAATAGGGACAAGGAAGTGACTGTGATACACAGTAAGATTTATTACCCCTCTCGTATCAGCTGAAAGAAGCGGAGTGTTTCTATCATTCAATAATGTCTGAAATCGGTATAATGCTTCCTTTTGAGTTTTGTCATGGCCAAACGTAACCAAAGCTTGCAAGATTTCTGCTCTCAGAAGTGCACTGAAGTCAGACTCTCCTGGTACCGATTCCCAACCAAGTTTTCTGTATGAATACATTCAAATATATTATGTTAACTTTAAGCTCTTCTTTGCAATCCTAAGTAAAGTATTACTGCACGATCGCGAGGAGACTGCAAAACATCACAACATACAATGTTCATTTTAGGAAAGGAAAAAAGAGAGAGAAACCAATTTTATTGGCATCGGAATCACAATCGCAGGCCAAAGTACAACTCATTCAATAAGGTATAAGGAAAAAAATGTATTCCCATACTAATAATGAGTGTTCTTACTCTGCTGGAAACAGGAAGAGACTAATGAAAAACTTTTTCAACTCATTTGCCGAATCTGGGATGGCATCACTTGAAATATTAACGACATTATAACAAACCTGCAGTTTCATATACAACACAAAAGGTAATGCCACGATAAATAGTTGGTGGTGCTACTGATATTCACCAAGACAAAAGTTTATGTGCTTACATCTATCAATTTTGTTACCACAATATACTCCTCTTCTTTTCTGTATGCATCCATCAAGGAAAGCAAAGATGAAAATGATTGTTCACAAGCTTCACAAAGAGCATATGCATCGTCCAGAATGCCTGAAATATGAGACTTGGAGTCATATATCGTTGCATTATGAGTGGTTTATAATGGCCCAAAATCAAGTAAACAATTTGAAAAACGAAGCCACATAATAAAAACAATCTGAAAGTGATAAATGGAACACACCGAATTTGTCTGTTGCTGCTAAGCTATTATGCTTAATAGCCTTCCTAAGCCGAGCTGCCAGCTTATCTTCATAATTGACTCTATAGAAACCGCTCTGCTCGATGTTAACCTTGATCCACAGTTGTTCATCATATTTCTCTTTATTCTTTAAATCATTATCAGAGGAATTGACAAGATCTGATATGTTCACTTCTCTGGACTTTGTTTCCAAAAGGAAATTCTCGCGCCTCTCATATGAACCAAGTGAAAATGTTATTGGAACGATCCATTTCCCATCACCATGCAAACTGGATGACAGGAACTGTGTCTGCAAAATAAAAACTTCATTAGATTTCTGCAGATAATATGATTTTGGTGTTGAGTATTAGTAGTACCTGCTCAAATTCCAAAATATGCTCTTTGGCTTTTACGGAGATAACAGGATATCCTTTTTCCTTTGTCCAACCATCCATCATTTCACTGACTTTGACACCAGATTCCTCCGAAAGAACACTCCATAAATCTTCTGTCTTCGCATTTTTGCCAGAATATCTTTTTATGTAGGAACTTAACGATTTCTGATTGGATAATGAAGCCAGAGAGTAAATAAACAAACTGAAATATGTTAACAAATTTCGCTGATTACAGAGAGTAAATTGACAATGAACTGCAAACTAGAATGCCTTCATAACAACATAACAAGAACTTTTCCATTTCCGGTCTTTGCCCTTCAGTCCTTTTTGTTCAAAACACTATATATTGCAGTTTTCATATGTTTATTTTTATCTTGAGAGAACAAAATTGCTTGGTACTGGGATTTGGATTGCAGGTGGAATTGCAGAAAACTGTCTAGGATTGCAAGGCTTAATTTCAATGGGTGAATTTGGTGATAAGATTAAGAAGAGTACTTCCGCATACTGTATTCACTGAGAAAACTTGGGGTACAGTAAGAAAGGTAATCTCACTGGGGAAACATCAGTTTTGTACCTGGAATATGTCATCCCCAAGATAACCCTGCAGCATTCGGATAACAGCAGATCCCTTATTATAGCTGATATCATCAAAGACTTCAAGAATTGAGCGAGCATGTTCAATCTCCACCTGAAATTATGGAAACTCGCATATAAATATGCCGCACCTTGACTTCCTCAATTGTTAAAATGGATATTGACACTTTGATGATCATTAAAGTGAAACTATAATATGTCATTGCACCTTGACTTCCTCAGTTTCTCCTGCTCCGTATACATTGACACTCATGTTTAACAAAAACTTCACTTGATGGAGTCCAGTGCATTTTTCACAACCTTTAACCACATTATTGTTTATACTTTTGTTCGGGTATCAACAATATTTATTTAATCAGTGCTTGCCAAGATGCTCCAGTCTTTGGTTGCGACAGATGATACAGGAGAAAGCTTTTTTTGCGGTTCTTACTTTGAATGACCGCCATAATTATGATTAAGCAGTTTTCACATGAGCAATAGTATCGATTGTTGTTTACCTGAATTGGATGTGACTGCTCCAGTGCATCCTTAACTAGGCCGCCTGTAGTTTCTTGAAGAAATTGAGCCCATATTTTCCACTCAGGGAATAAAATATCAGTGGCCATATAACTTACCTGGAAATATAAGATCAAACAGGCACACAAAAATCAGATAATTATCTCTGGTTTAATGCCATCATGTTGGAAAGGTATAGATAGCTGAATGACCGGAAATTACCCATGTCGCAAAACCCTCATTAAGCCACAAATCGGACCACCATTCCATCGTCACCAGGTTGCCAAACCACTGATGTGCTACTTCATGTGCTACAACAATTGCCATCTAACAGAACAAGAAAAGGAGGCTTTTCAGAGGAACATTTTACAACTGCAAAGGTGAAACAAATCCTAAAGAAGAATTAGAAAGTAGACTTACTCTTTGCTTCCTTGCTGTTGTGGAATGCAAGGGATCGTAAAGCAGTTCATTTTCACGGTATGTGATCAAACCATAATTCTCCATTGCTCCACCAGAAAATTCAGGAACTGCAACCATATCGAGTTTGGGGAGAGAGTACGGCGTTGAAAAGTATCTAGAAGTAACGATCACTAGGTTAAATAAAATTAGCACAACAGAAAAACAGAAAAATGATACAAAACTTACTTGGAGAAAAGATCGAGCGTCTTAACAGCAACATTTAGAGCAAACTCCCCTTTGTCACTCTTCCCAACAGGGCAATATGCACGAACCAGTACCCCTGCAGACGAAATTTAAGTAATCTCTAAAACGAATTCTGTTCCATAATTGAACAAAGTCTTGGCCTGTTTGCATACCGTCGGATGTTGTGTCTTCAATATAATCGAACACGCCAACAACAACAGCCACTAAATAAGTTGACATGATAGGAGACTCCTCAAAATAAACAGTCTTAACATTTGCATCAAGCTTCTCATTGATAATTGGCATATTGGACAAAGCTGTCAGCTCCGGCGGTACATCTACTGCTATCTTGAAGGTGGCCTGAGTCAAAACAATAAAGAAGAGTTTTCGGGTTTAAGCAAAATTTATATGCGACTGTTTTATCGAGGAATTTTAACATAGAGGTTACATCTAATATTTCAACAATTATGAGAACTTGTCGAATATGCGTACCTTGAGGGCAGGTTCGTCCCAACATGGAAAGCACCGCCGTGCATCCACAGGTTCGAATTGAGTAACTGCCATATTCTTCTTCTGTCCTCCATCCATATAAGTGCTGGGAAAAGTGTCAGATTCTTCATTAAAATCCTTGTTTGGTGACAATGAAAGTTCTTCTCAAAAGCCAGAAATCACCTTATTGCGTTCCGGAAATATATATTCCAGATCTGACGCCTGCAGCAACCTATGATGCACGGATACTTCTGTTTGGTCCCGTATCCCGTATCCGATACTTGATCGGATACGATACTTGCCCGATACTCAGATACTCATCCGACACGTATCTTGGTTGATGGACACAAATTTGACATGATAGATACGCGTATCCTACATTTAGGATACACGTATCTGACTTTTAAGAAACATTTACACTTTCAAAAAAGGTAATGAGAAGGAGAAATTAATAATAGACATCTATAATTGAAAGTTGCTGAATACAAAGAGCTTCCCTCTAATTAAAACCATGAATACGACTCTCACCCTTCTTCTACTGTGTAAAGAGGATTAGATTTAAAACTTTTCTTCTCTAACAACTCAAATGTACTTGAATTTGAATGATGAATTATGTTTTAAAATGTATATTTTTGTTGCTATAAACATTTTTATTTGCCGTATCCACAACGTATCGTGTCTTAATTTTTAGAGATTGTCCGTATCGCCGTATCGTGTCGTGTCGTAACGCCGTATCCGTATCCGTATCCATGCTTCATAGGCAGCAACTTATAAGTTATCTACAACTGATTTAAATTTTCTTACCATTTATAGAACCCTTTCAAGTGCGCGTTAAGGACTGCAGAAAACTCAATCCCCAAAACTCCTTCACCAACACCAAGTGCTTGATCAAACACCATAACAAGAGATTCATCATCACCGTCCAAAACAACATCACACGGGCGGTAAAGCTGCAAATGAAGAACATATAAAAAAACCCAACAAAACGAAAATCCAATAAAATCAAATCACTGTTGATCAAGAACTAGTTACTTGGCCACGAGAGCTGGTGAACGAAACTTCATGAACATCAAGTTCAAGAGCGTTCAAGACAAGAAACCTGGTCTCTTCGACTATGCTAACGTTAATCTCCACAACGCCGGAGAACGCACATGCTGACGAGAGATCAAGCTTGAGATGAAGATCGTAGCGTTTTGGAACTGCAAAATTTGGCAACCTTGGGTGGCCTTTGAATTCTTGTATGCTTTGCTTCTGCTCCATCTCAGCGCGTAGTGATGTGAAGTGTTTACCAAGGAGGAGTTGGAGATATATTTCGAGTGGTGATCGGAGAAAAACGTTCAGCAGTCAGCACACGTTTCTATGCATTTGTCTTGAATCCAGCCGGTAATGAAAGTTACTGCTGATGCTTCAGTCTGTGATGATCCTGTGGTTGTCTTTGTTTTATGTGTTTTGAGTCGACTCCTTGACATGAATGGGCCGAAGTGATGGACATTCTTGTCTTCTGCAATAGAGTATAGTTTCGGTATATCTACTAACTCTTAATTTTATTTCTCCAAAGACGAAGAAAAATGTTTTAAGTTTAAATATCATTAGAGTTAATAAAAAGAATAAAGCATTCTCTTAATAGTTAATACTATTTTAAATCTTGCGAACAAGCGATTTTTTAGTGTCAGGAACACAATCTCATGCCCTAAATATAATAATACAATTGGTTGGATACTTAAAATTACTTGATGTACCTAACTGTCACATCCTGACCCGATGTCCACCACATCCCGGCTCTGACCTCCGCCGTAGCACGATATTGTCTGTTTTGGGCCCCGACCATGCCCTCACGATTTTGTTTCTGGGAACTGACACGAGAACTTCCCAGTGGGTCACCCATCATGGAAGTGCTATCGCGCGCTACTCGCTTAAGAACTCCGAAGACAATGAGCTCCCAAAAGGCATCGTGCTAATTGGAGGTGAGAATACATATAAGAATCACTCCCTTGGGCGATGTGGGATCTAACAATCCACCCCTCTTAGGGGCCCGACGTCCTCGTCGGCACACCATGGCCAGGGTTTGGCTCTAATACCAAATTGTCGCATCCCGACCCGAGGTCCACCACATCCCGAGCTTGACCTCTGCCGTAACACGATATTGTCCGTTTTGGGCCCCGACCACGCCCTCACGGTTTTGTTTCTGGGAACTCACACGAGAACTTCCCAGTGGGTCACCCATAATGGGAGTGCTCTCGCGCGCTACCGCTTAACTTCAGAGTTCCGATAGCTAGTGAGCTCCCAAAAGACCTCGTGCTAATTGGAGATGGGAACACATATAAGGATCACTCCCCTGGGCGATGTGGGATCTAACAATCCACCCATCTTAGGGGCCCGACGTCCTCGTCGGCACACCACGGCCAGAGTTTGGCTCTAATACCAAATTGTCATATCCCGACTCGGGGTCCACCACATTCCGAGCCCGACCTCTGCCGTAGCACGATATTGTTCGTTTTGGGCCTCGACCACGCCTTCACGGTTTTGTTTTTGGGAACTCACGAGAACTTCCTAGTAGGTCACCTATCATGGGAGTGCTCTCGCGCGCTACTCGCTTAACTTCGGAGTTTCGATGAACTCCGAAGCCAGTGAGTTCCCAAAAGGCCTCGTGCTAATTGGAGATAGGAATATACATGTAAGGATCACTCCCCTGGGCGATGTGGGATCTAACACTAACAGTGTTCCACACACTGCTTGCGAACATGTCTTTGGATGGGTGAATTAAAAGATTATGGAAAATCTCTATATATAAAGCCAACACTGCTGTGAACAATGTTTTTTTGGATCATAGGCTTCACTAAAAAATAAGTGGACATAAATGCCCCCCAAAACAAAAAAGTTCAAAAGCAATCGAAAATATAATGTAGAGGTATTTTCATCATATAAATAGTATTTTTTAAAATAATTAATTCTTTTTTTTGTTTTTTTACCAGTACTTCACAATAGGCTAGTAATAATGTGATTTAATCAGTTGTTTATTAAATATTAGTTTCTTTATTTTTAAACAGGTTCAAAATATCTTAAGAGGCGCATAGTGCTGGTTATAAAAAAGGTTTTCGCACATACATAATAATGTGATTCAATTAGTTGTCAAATGATTATTTTTTGTTCTCAAACAAACGATATTATCTACACTAAGGGGAGGGGAGTGAGCTTAGCCTCACAATGGACTATCAATATTGTGATTCAATCAGTTGTTTATTAAATATTATTTTCTCTATTTTAAACACATTCAAAAATCTTAAGAGACACGTAGTGCTAGTCATAAAAAAAGGTTTTTCGCATGTGTATAATAATGTGATTTGATTAGTTGTCAAATGATTGTTTTTTTCTTCGAACAAATGATATTATCTACACTAAGGAGAAGATGGTGGGCTTAGTCTCACATTGAGTTGGCAATAATGTGATTCAATTAGTTGTTTATTAAATATTATTTTCTCTATTTTTAAACACGTTCAAAACATTTCAAGAGCTGCGTGCCGCCGATGATAAAAAACATCTTTCACATGCGCACAATAATATGATTCAATTAGTTGTATTATTTTCTTTATTTTTAATTATTTTCTCTATTTTTAAACACTTAAGAGGCACGCAGTGCTAGTTATAAAAAAAAAGTATTTCGCACGCGCACAATAATGTGATTCAATCAGTTGTATTATTTTTTGTATTTTTAAACACTTAAAAGGCATGTAGTGCCAATTATAAAAAAAAAGGTCTTTTGCAAGTGCATAATAATGTGATTCAATTTGTTGTCAAATGATCTTTTTTTTAAACAAACGATGTTTTCTACACTAAGAGGGAGGGGGCAGACTTAGCTTCATAATGAGCTAGGAATAATGTAATTCAATCAGTTGCTTATTAAATATTATTTTCTCTATTTTTAATGGAAATTCAATAGAACGTAGATGAAAATTGAAAGACCGATTTTATTATGTGGATTCAGTTGCTTTGATTGGTTTATGAGAGGTTTCTTCTAGCATAGTCGAATATTATTCATTTACTTCAAATATTTGACTTTCTTTTTGTCATAAATAAAATTATTGAACCAATTCATGCATATAAATACATTTAAAATGAGTAAGTCAAGCGTAACACGCCGTGATTTAAAAAAATGTCTTCTACATGCGCGTGCGTGCATGAAAGCTAGTAATATATAAAGAAGTTAAGTTGAAGTGGGGCTTTCTCAAAATAAATAAAAATGGAAAAAGAATTTAAAAGAGTGATTGGGAATTGAAAACTTGGACCATCTAAAATATTCCTTGGGAGAAAACATGCATGAATCTCTTCAAGGTTTGTAATTAAAATAACGAATTGATGATTAAAACACAAAGAAAATTTCACCAATTAGCACAAAAGTACAAGTAGAACCTTGGAAGCTAAGGCTTGATTGTGATAGCTTCCGGAGGGTTAAAAGCGTTTTTTAACAATTAAAAATACTTTTAGTTTTGTTTGGCAGAAAAATATAGAAGTCCTTATGATTCATAGCTTTTCAGGGAAGGACTTGGCAGATCTTGTTATAGTCTCCTTCTGAAAAAACACTTATGACTTATGAGTGGCTGAAAAAAATACCCAAGAAAATCAGACATGACACTAATCATATCGAGCTCGACCCGATAATCTCAAATAGTTCAGGAACCGAATTTTATTGAACTTTCACTATGGTATTCGGTTTCCATGAAATTATTATTAACTGTTAGATTTGGTTGAGATTGAATCATACTCTCAATTTTCATCCTAACGGAGCATTTGTAAGTCTTCAGTTTACATGTCCAAATCACTTTGACCTATTTTATCTCATCTAATACTTAATCATTTAGGTTCTGATTAGTTTTAAAAGGGAAGCTTTCTGGAGCAATTTGAGGCGAATCCTACCCGGAGTTCTTCAGTTCTCCTCTGTCAAATCCCCCTGCAATTCTGGGCAAATTTCCATCGATTCATCTTGCAATTCCATCATCGAATCCTCTCTCAATTCCACTGCGGATCGAAAACTTCAGTTCGACGTTGGTTTTATTTCTGAGGCCCCAATAATTCGGTTTCGGTTTTCGGTAACTGGTTTTCGGTTTGGGCACCGAACGGAAACCAGCCCTACTTATGAGCATATAAATGTTTTCTAGAGAAACAATCTCAAACGGACGGAAAAAAAAATCACCCAGAAGAAAGCCATGATGGAATTCGAAACATAATAAACTCATACTAAAATTAGCGATGCAGCCTCAGAATTTGTTCCCCTGAGTTGTACAAACAAACTAAACTAGTTGCTCAACCTATAACCATTGAGGAACCCAACAAAAACGCCAACACAGACTAAACCGATGCCTCTTAACCAAATAACAATAACATAAGACTACATAATTGCTTGAGCAGAGCACACTCAGCAACTAATTCTTCGGCGCCTTGCTCAACAAATACTTCTTCAAAACATCCATCACAGACCCAAAATCCGCCTTCACTTGCACCGGGGGGGGGGGGGGGGGGGTTAGCATACTTGCAAGCCAAATCCTTGATATCATTTGAATGATACTCGATCGTCGACTGTGTGAATTTCAACCCGTGAGCCGTGCTCATCACCACAGTCCGGTCGTTAGTGCCTATGATCCCTTGGTTCTGAAGCTTAATCAATGCAGCCAATGCCACACCAGTGTGAGGGCATATGAACATGCCAGTGGAGTCAGCTTGAGCCATAGCATCCATCAACTCCTGCTCGGTGGCTTCCTCCACAATCCCATTCGACTTCTTCAGTGCATACACGGCTCTGTCTATCGAAACAGGATCGCCTATTTGAATTGCGGATGCAAACGTAGTGTTCGCCTTCACGGGCTTGAACTCTTGATCCCACCCTGACTTGTAATGCAAGTACAAAACGAATTTAAAGAGTGATTTAATAACCTAAAATATTAAAAACGAATTTAATTAAAAATAACTAAATAACTTGGCAAAGTAAATCAAACAAAAGAAAATAGTTTTGAAAATCTAGTTGAGCACTAGGGTTCCGCCGTTACCTTAACAATCCTACGTAGTTCTTCCAATTACTTATGAATTACACATGCATATTTGAAGGTTAGGTTTTCCTAAATTATGCCCTACTTAGAACCTCCAACATAGAACGTATATCTAACATGCAACCCGTCCGTGGTGTCCAGATCGAATGTGAACATGCAAGACTCATTAAGCTTTATGAAAACCCTTTGAAAAACCATATAACCCTTAAAACGTGTCGTCCATCCTAAGAGGTTACACATATTAACCACAAGAAGCCAGCGCCAATTTCAGGGACAGCCCTCCGCCAAAATTGCATCAAATTACTTTTCTAAATATCCTAATGGTGGCCAATCACTAAGACAATTAGATAGTTTCAAACACGGTGATTAATAATTCAAAACTTGCATGCATAACATCATAAGTAAATTGAAAAGAAACTACATATTCTTACTAAGGCTCGTGGCCTCGCCCTAGCAAACGAAACTAGTTAAGAATAATCATAAAACAAAATATAAATAAGAACATGGATAGAAAACACCTTAAATCGTCAAAACTTCTCTAAAGCCAAAGTAGTGCGTTCTCTCCTCCTAAAAATAATTCTCCAACCTAATGGCTAAAAAGCCTTATTTATACTAGTAGAAAATAAAACCCTCATAGGAAAAGGCTTTCTAAAAACTAGGAAACAAAATAATAAAAGGATAACTAAAAATTACATTCCTATCATGACTAGGAAATCTATCTATCAAAGGAAAACTCACGTTTCTGGACCTTCAGGCCTCCAAAACAGGCCCAAAACGAGTCAAATTAAAGATCAGGACCTCCTCTTCAAGTTCTAAGAACAACCCAAGTTCAAAATCCATCATCTTCCAGCCCAAAAGTCGCTCACAAGCTCTGTAGCTCAATCTACCAACACTGCGCGCTGACCATAAATTAATTCGCCACGATCACATGCTTCGGGATAAAATTATGAAATTTTGACACCACCTCCTGAACTGACGAACGAACCAGCTCCAATTGGAATTGCTCAAAAATTCCTTCGTTTGATTACTTTATGCTCTGAACAAGTCCGCACGTCCTATATTAAAAACATATAACAAAGCATCAAAATCTCACCAAAATAATAACCAAAATATACCAAGAATAGGGAATAATATATAATATGAAATTGACTCATCACTTGCCAAGATGCTCCAGTCTTTGGTTGCGACAGATGATACAGGAGAAAGCTTTTTTGCGGTTCTTACTTTGAATGACCGCCATATTTATGATTAAGCAGTTTTCACATGAGCAATAGTATCGATTGTTGTTTACCTGAATTGGATGTGACTGCTCCAGTGCATCCTTAACTAGGCCGCCTGTAGTTTCTTGAAGAAATTGAGCCCATATTTTCCACTCAGGGAATAAAATATCAGTGGCAATATAACTTACCTGGAAATATAAGATCAAACGGGCACACAAAAATCAGATAATTATCTCTGGTTTAATGCCATCATGTCGGAAAGGTATAGATAGCTGAATGACCGGAAATTACCCATGTCGCAAAGCCCTCATTAAGCCACAAATCGGACCACCATTCCATCGTCACCAGGTTGCCAAACCACTGATGTGCTACAACAATTGCCATCTAACAGAACAAGAAAAGGAGACTTTTCAGAGGAACATTTTACAACTGCAAAGGTGAAACAAAGCCTAAAGAAGAATTAGAAAGTAGACTTACTCTTTGCTTCCTTGCTGTTGTGGAATGCAAGGGATCGTAAAGCAGTTCATTTTCACGGTATGTGATCAAACCATAATTCTCCATTGCTCCACCAGAAAATTCAGGAACTGCAACCATATCGAGTTTGGTCAGTTCCATCACCGACCACGGAAGCTGCTAGTAGAACTCCAATGGTGAGCGGAGAGTCGCCGACGAAAGCTATGTTCTGTCCGAGCCCGGACGTAAACACCAAAGCTGATACCTTCATTGCAAGGTTCAGAGTTGGTTTGAAGTTGGAGAAGATGAATTCTGTGAGGGTAAGGTCCAATCTAGGCCCACATTCAGGTGACGGAGAAGGAGGCCCAAGTTACTAAAACTGATTGCATGCAATTGGAATGTCAATGTGATGCGATATACCGATAACCTAAACCAGTTATCTATAGTCATGCGCAAAAGTTAAAATACATACAAGTTGGGATTGGTTAAGGATACTGTAGGGTAGCAGCAACATAAACCAATTATCGATTGACGGACGTGTGAGAAAGTTAAAATACAAGACAGTGTGAGATTGGCCGAAGACATTGTGGTTGAGGATTGCAGAGATAGAAATGTTGTTTTGAGTTGTTTATGAGTTTTTTTTTTCTGACATATACATTGAGGAATTATACAGAGGTGTATAGGATTTATTTATTTATTTATAATGGTTGGTGGTTAGAAAAACTCTTTTGTTTAATTTTCTTAATTAATACGTAGTAGGGGACTAACGGGGGAGTGCATTGTTCATCTGATCAGGGTGTGTGTGTGTGAGTACTGGAATTTGGATTTCATGTAATTGTCAGAATTTTAATGGGATATCCTCGCGGGATTCTTTTTGTGAGGACTCTTAAGATTCTTAAATTACATTCGTTCATCGCACATCGTACGGTCATAAATCATTGTAAATTTTTTATTTAAAATTGAATAGAAACAGTATCTGACAAAAATTAACCGCACAATATACAATGAACGGATGTAATTGCAGAATCTAGCAAAAATTCTCTTTCGGATTGAAGATTTGATTCCAATTTTTATACTATTTTTTTCTGAATTAATTCGCTGTTTCCCATACAATTTGTGCGGTTTTGTCATGTACGTGCATGCCTGTAAGTTTGTAACTCTGATGTTGCCAACCTCATCTAATTAGATATAATATTGATCTTAATTTTGAAAAAAAAAACTTGCATACAATAGGGTGTTGTTGACCTTAAAAGCTATCAACTTTATATAGCGCACATATCGTGTAATTTAGAGCTAATTAAGTTTTTTTTAGATGAGGATCCTCTATGGATCTTCACATCTTGTCTGTTTACTGTATATCTTTCGGTCAGTTTTCATTAGGTACTATTTGTGTTTAATTTTAAATAAAAAAATTCAAATGATTTTTGGTCGCACGATGTACTATGAACGGATAAGATGTGAAGATATCTTCACAAATTGGATCTAGATGGGATCCAAATCCGTCTTTTTATATGCTGATGCAGGCGTGCATGGATGGAGCCAAAAACGTTTTTCAGTGGCGCAATTTTAAATGCTGAAATTAAAAATTGAATTTTGATACAATGTTATCAACTTATTGTCTAACTATGTACATGTTTTGCATAACTGGTGTTTAGAATGTTAATGAAAAAAGTTACATGACTAGAAAGGGTGAAAGAGTAGAAAAAGTATAGAACATGGAAGGGTAATTTATAATTTTAATTAGAGCAATTTTTCATTGCAAAAGGAGTTGATTGGGAGCAATTATCTCGAGTAGGCATATACTGCCTCCGTCCATGCAGGTGTGCCAACTCGCCACTGAGGTGAATCGGGCGAATCGAAACGATTGACTACTTAAACCGTAATTGACAAGTGAAACCAATCCAAACCAGGCTACGTATTTTCTCTAAGTTGAATTCCACATATTCTGCACTACTACACTTCATCATAGTTTTAACTCGTAGAACTAATGGAATTTGGAAACCAACAAACTTCATATGGATTCCATTGGTACTGGACAGCTGGATGACAAAAATAATTGTGGATGCTTTCTGAATGAGGACTGACGCTCCCATGATTTCAGGCGTAGTTTAGGAAAAAAAAAATGTAGTATACATTATTGAATACGATAACCAGTTTACGTGTTATACATAACAAACGACAAATTTATATAAATTTATATTATAACACTGGTTATACCGCATGATACCGCATTCTACAACAATTTCATGGGTTTTAAATATAAAATTAACTCTAAGAAATGATCAAGCATATGCACTATGAATATGCTAATGATGTACAGATTTAATGTCAATGACGAAGATTGGAAAATTTACTTTTGGGACATATATTTGGGAGGAGGATTATCTCTTCTTTTTTTTCCTATACACTTCCATCATCCTCCTGTTTGTGTAGTGACGGTTAAGCCACATCTTTTTGTCTTATTATCTTTATAAAAAATTCAATATAAAATGTAAACATGGTTTAACCGTGACCACACAAATTGAAAAATAATGGAAGTGTATAAAAAAAAAAAGAATGAGAGAATCCTCCTCCATATATTAGTGTCGTTTTGCCAAAATAGTCAAAATAAGTATGATTTAAATACTATTTACAACAATTTACTGAATATTTAATTAGCTTTGCATGGACCTAACTAGCGATATTATTTGAGAGTTTGTTTGAATGAGTTTTTAAGATGACTAAAATCGTTTTTTATGAGAGTAATTTTGAAATTAATCTTAATACGAATGCGAGTAAATCTTGAAAAAAAAACTTTTTAAGTGTTTCCTGCAATAAGTAAAAACATTTGAAGTGCTTTTAAAACTCAAAAACGCTTTCACAAAAAACATGTTCAATCATTTTAAAAGTGCATAAAAAAAGGAGCCTTTAAATTGCTCAAATTTCTAATTGTACAAAATCAGGAACAATCCTCTCACTAAATGACCTACTACTCACATATTACGTACATTAATTGAGTACTGATTATAAGAAAAAATAAAAACAAAAAGGAGCTGCAAATATTGACTTAGTTATAAGAGACAGGATGAAAGACCTAGATACAATTATCTCGTACGTCTCTTCTGATTAGACTAAAACCTGACTAGGTGACTAACTGATGATTGTCTCTCTACGGGAGACTGTGAGAGCTTTCTATAAAAGCTCTACCAGTTTCCATAAGAGAGATGAGAAGATCATCAAGAAGCAATTAGAACAACTTGGAACACTCACAAAACCAACACAAATCTCATATAGATATACATGCATACATACATACATACATACATATATATATATATATATATATATATATATATATATAGATATATATATATTAGCCAGTGATTTCACTGTCGGTTGAGAATTTTGAGATCCAGAATAACTGAGATACTTGTAATGCCAGTTGGTCACCATGCTGGAGCTTGGCAAACTCATACTTACAACTGGCCCTCCAAATTCTATATCCATCCACATCCTCATCACCACTCCCCCGTACAGGGTTGATGACACTCCTTCGTATATCGCCTCCGTCTCTTCCGATTCCATGATCTTCCACCACCTCCCCCGCCATCTCACTTCCCCCCTCCCCGCGTCACTTCCTCAGTGCCCGCACACGGAACTTTAATCAGTGACGTCCTCCGCCTCAACAACCCTAATAATGTCCGTAATTCTCTCCTTTCCATCATTATAAAAAACTACAAGATTCAAGCCTTTGTCATGGACATCTTCTGCTCTCCTACGCTTTTTGTGGTCACCGAACTCAACATCCCCGGTTATTTCCTCTTCACCTCTGGCGCAGCCTGCCTTGCCTGGGCCCTCTACCTTCCCACCATTCACAAAACCACGGAGAATAGCTTAAAAGACTTAAATACCCTTCTCACCATCCCGGGATCACCACCTATCCCAAAACTCAATCGAGTTTGCCAAATCAGCCGGCATTATAGTAAACACCTTCCATCGGCTTGTGCCGAGAACTGTTAAAGAAAGGGTTATTGTGATAATTTGGAAGATTTGTATTGATTGTATGTAAGAGATTACAAGGAAATGAAATAAATACAAGTGGAGAAGGTGCTGTGAGTTACACGAAAGACATCACACATCATACTTCACACACCATGCTTAGACCCATACTTTACACAGTCTAAACCATAGCTGCTTACATCATGATCCTAACTACTAGAACCTATGCTAACCCATACTTAAATATTAGGTATTCTAACACTCCCCCTCAAGCGAAGGCTAGTATATTCATCAAGCTAAGCTGGACCAAAAGAGTGTTGAATTGAACACGAGACAATCCTTTGGTGAAGATGTCTGCTAGTCGATCTTTGCTTCGAAAAAACACAGGTTGAATGACATTGGATTGGGTTTTTTCTTGAACAAAATAACAGTCCATTTCGATGTGTTTGGTTCTTTCATGGAAGACAGGATTTGATGCAATATGAATAGCAACTTGATTATCACATAAAAGAGGCATTGGCAGCGTTATCTTGAACCCTAAGTTGTTGAGTAAACCTTGCAGCCAAATCAACTCACAGGTAGTAGATGCCATGGCAAGGTATTCAGCTTCTGCACTTGATCGAGCCACCAAGTTTTGTTTTTTTTGCTTTTCCATGTCACCAAATTTCCCCCAACAAATGTACAATATCCAGTAGTAGACCTTCGATCAATTTTGGAGCCACCCCAGTCTGCATCCGTGTAGCCAATGATGTGAGCATTTCCAACCTTTCTCATCACAATCCCAATTCCAATGGTACCTTTCAAGTAACGCAAGATCCTTTGAACAACTTGTAAATGAATTGATCGAGGAGAATGCATGAACATACTGACTAGACTCACGACATGCATGATATCAGGACAAGTAATGGTAAGGTAAATAAGTTTCCCTACCAATCTCTAGTATAAACCAACATCTGTTAACAAATCTCCATCTAATCCCAGTTTCTCTTTGCAAGCAATTAGAGTTGCCACTGGTTTTGCTTCAAGCATTTTTTACTCTTGAAGTAAATCTAGTATGTACTTGTGTTGATTCAAGAGCAAGCCTTTACTAGATGAAGCAATTTCAATTCCTAGAAAGTACTTCAAAGTTCCTAGATCTTTGATTGCAAACTTTATGTGGAGAAGACCCTTAAGCCTCTGAATTTTTGTCAAACTGTCACCAGTCACACTGAGATCATCAACATAGATGAGATCGACAGGTTTACGTGCTGAACTATCTCTCACAAATAGTGAAGAATCTGCATTGCTCCTTTTAAAACCAATGTCTTATAACACAGAACTTAACTTGGCATACCAAGCCCGAGGAGATTACTTGAGGCTATATATAGCCTTGTGTAATTTGCAAACCATACCTTTTATTTCTTGTGGACGTCCCGGAGGCAAATGCATGCACACATCTTCTTTAAGTTCTCCATGTAGGAAGGCATTCTTAACATCCATTTGGAATAAATGCCAATCATGGTTAACATCAAATGAGAGAAGCACTCTCACTGAGTTCATCTTTGCCACATAAACAAAAGTTTCCTTGTAATCGATACCATAGGTTTGAGTAAAACCTCTAGCCACCAATCTAGCTTTGTATCTCTCCACTGAACCATCACTCTTGAATTTGGTTTTGAACAGCCATCGATACCCAACAACTTTCATCTATTTAGGTAGCTTGGTGATGCTCAGTTTTGCTTTCATTTAGAGCTTTAAGTTCCTTATCCATTGTGGTTTGCCAGATCAATTGAGAATTAGCTTCTTGGAATGCGCTTGGCTCATATGAGGCTGAGATTTTGCTTAGGAAATCAGCATGAGAATGACATACTCTTGAGTATTCAAGATACTTTTCTATAGGGTATCTTGAGGTGTAACTTACATAATCTTTAAACCAAGATGGCTTACCTTGATTTCTACTAGGGTTTCTCCTTGGAGTGATCACTTCAGGAGTAGTAGCAAGATTCTATTCAGATGAAATGTGATCACTTTTGCCTAACGGACATGAATGACAAAAACTGACAAAAGAGGTGCCACTAATTGGCATTTGTTTATTTGAAATAAAAAACTTTATTACAGAGGAAGTAGAATGACCAAGTCGTGCATGCCACTTCTTTGAAGACACTCGAACTCCTAAAAACACTGAAAATGGACAATTGGATAATCCACCGCCATTTGGAAATGGGTATAACCCATTCTCACACCTCCCCTAGAAAAGCGTCATCCGGGTCTTGAGGTCCTTAACAACAAAAAAATGTGGAAAAAAAAATTAAAATATAGCAATGGTTATCAAGGATGAACCCATGGGTAGAAATCAGGCTAGTTGAGGCAGAAGGGCAATGTAAAATATTATTTAGGTTAAATGAGCAAGAACCATCCTTAATTTTATTAGAACCAAAATGTGCAGTAGAGTGTCCAGAATCATTACCTACGCCACCAATATTTTCATTACCAGTATATTCTTTAAGGTTCATCAGGTTCTGAATGTCAAGTGTGATATAAGCATTTGCTCCATTGTCTAAGAGCCACTGACCATTTTGTTGACGATTGAGAATGATTGAAGATAAGGCCATTGTAGTGAGGCGTTTGGCTGGGATTCGACCCTTATAAGCAGAGTTCATACGTTGGCAGGATGCCCTTGTCGTCCACAAATCTGACAAGTTATGCGCCTACTGGCAGACGCACATCATTCCCTAGTAGGACCAAAGCCTCGCTAGTTGTTATTGCGAAGAGCAAAACCTCGCTGATTCACATAACCACCACAGTTGGACGGACCATCACCACGTCCAGTTCTTCGAGAACGTCCACCACGTCCTCTTGTAGCCACATATATATTGACTGGAGCAGTTTCAATAAACGAAACAGTCTACTCCGCCAGTATTCTCTCGGTGGTCAGGAGAAGAACCTCAAGGGTGGGATATGTAATGGGAGTATCCCGTGCTTGTGCAACATTCACAGTCATTTCAAATGCCGGTCCAAGATTATTTAAAATAATTTGAACTAGTTCATCATCATCAACAAGCTTGCCAGCCAAGGCAAGGTTATCAGAAATCGAATTCATTTTATCAAGAAAGTTAGCAATTAAAAAATTACCTTTTTTTGTTTGTCGAAGTTCATTTCACAGAAACAAGATCATGTTCTGCGAGGAGGATGCATAACGTTGCACCAAAGCTTCCCATCTCACACACGAGGTGCGTTTGCTAGCCAAGGTCGACAGAAAAGACGTCGTGAATGAACCATTGATCCAGTTGAGGATCGTTTGGTCCTGTTGAATCAAGATGGTATAGGCGAGATTAACAACTGCATTTCCAGGGATGTGTTTGGGAGGACAAACACACGAGCCATCGACGTAACCTATTAGGTCACAACTCTTTAGGATAAGAAGGATTTGGGCCAACCATAGTGGGTAGTTGGTCTTGTCAAGTTTAATATTGACAACCTTTGTCATGGCGGAGGATAAGGGATTTAATGCAGATGGGGTGGGGGGGGTTATTGTTTGTGGAATTGATGGTGTTGGAAGCGTTGTTGTCAGTCATTGTCAAAGGTGATGGGCAGAGAAAAAAATTTGGATCTTGTCGTTGGACTTAAGAAGGCTTTTGTACCATGTACAAAGTTATGGAAGGTTGGAAAAACTTTATCAGAGCGCCAAGTTTCTCACCAATGTGCATACCCAATTAACGTTGGGTTGCTTGTATTTATAATACATTAAAGATTACATTCAGGGTTTGAAAACCCCATTTACAAGGAATATTTGAAATTCAAATATACACATATAAGATATTTACACAGCTACAAAACATATGAAAAAGTCATAAACTTAACCAACTGTTTGAAGATAAGAATTAGAAGACAACTCAAACAGTTGAACTGGTGACTGCTTCTGAGCGAGGACTTCGTCTAACATCCATGTGTTAGACTTGAAAATTTGCCACATGTGAGGAGGCATATGAGAATGAGTCTCACATTAATGGGAGGATGAACCTTACATGGACTTATAAACGGTTGAACTACTCTCTATATTGCTAATTGGTTTTATAATAAAATCTCAACTTTCTTCACTGAATTGACGAACTTGGGATCGGTGGAAGGTATTTCCATCAGGGTAAGGGCCAAGGATCTTCAAATTGAAGCACGTGTTGCGTTGAGTGAGAGCGGGACGTCTAGGGTTGCATTAACTAGACTCCTAGGGTGTGTTTGTTGCACCGGACTGTCTCGGACTGGACTAACTGCAGGGACTAAGCTGTACTGGCTTAGACTAGACTAATCTGGACTAGCTTAGTGAAGCGTTTGTTGCAGTATCGGACTAGGAAGCAGGATAATATTTTTTTTTTATTTTTTTTTATTTTTTTTGGAAACTAATGAAAATTCTATTTAACATTAACCAATTGTGAATAGGGCGAAACTGGAATGTGAATAGGGGTGGTGGAATGGCAGTGCAAGGTGGTCTTAAAATGAGGACTCCTAACACATCATGGGCACTTGTGGATACGAATTCGAGTTGGAAACAATGTGAGGATGAGTGCTTGAGAAACTGCTCTTGCTTGGCATACACAAAATTACGAGCAACCTAAAGCACATAATTTACACAAAATTATGGCACTCGCTGCACGCATGCACCGCCCCAAAGTACATATCATTTTCTCAGTAGACCAACCTAAAGCACATAATTTACACAAAATTACGAGTTGGCATGCACAAAATGCTTGAGAAACTGCTCTTGCTTGACAGACACAAAATTACGAGTTGGCTTAATTTACAAAATCCTGCTTCTTAGTAGATCCCCATAATTTACGAAATCTTAGTTAACATTAGCCAAAATATTTCACAGTGCAAAGCTAAGTTAAAAGCCATAACCTAAGATTGTACGATTAACAAAATACATCCCATGTCAAAAGGATTGTACGATTAAAAAATACACCCATGTCAAAATGCACCACATAATAAAATCATCCACTTCCTTTGTCGCTTAAAAGCCTTTGGACAAACACTTTCTTGAGTTCTGATGCAAAGATACGGGTTTTCAGTGTCTTTTTCCTTTCCAGCCCAGAAACAAAACCCCTTCTGCAAAAGGCAACAAACCTCCTAGTAAATCAATAAATAACTTGAGATAATCAAAAGTTACATCACTAATTTTAGAAGTGAAAAAGGAGGATGTTTAACTGCACAATAAAAAGTAAATTTCTCGAAGTAAAATGCAAAACTGTGATAGAAAATTGAACAGCTATGATTTTTTTCTCTTCTTTTGCCAACTTGCCAATAAGAAATTATACTCAACTCTAAGCAAGATAAAGGATCCATTAGGTGGAAATTCTAGGAATCTTCACATTTCAGTCATTAATTATGTATCGTACAGTCAGTTTTCGTCAGATACTATTTGTATTTAATTTAAAATAATAAAAGTCAAATAATTTTTAATTGCATGATACACAATGAACAGTTGAGATGTGTGGATCCCTAAGATCCTCACATAATGGATCCGGAGGGGATCCTTTTCCTTAGCCAAAATGATCATCGGTTGATATAACTCATCACTTTGATATTTGAGATTTGAAATCGATAAAAATAGTATCTAAGTTTATTCACTATCAATCATTTAGTTATTCCGTGAAAATATTTTGTTAAATAAGAACTAAAATTTAATATACTCTTAATTTCGTAAACAATGGGGCCAAAAAAAATTTACAAAAATTAAAGGTATTTTTGTCATTTTAGTCTTATTAACAAAGGTATTTAAGGAATGACCAAATAATTGACAGTAGACAACAAACTAAATAACTATTTCTTGTTGCAGTCCTATTTAGTATAGGAATGTGATTGTGTAAATCCTAATAGATTAGGAATGTATCTTATATTCCTATTAGGAGTAGATTACTCATTAAGTATTGTAATCGTTATGGGAAATGGTTTGTCCTTTCTACCACTATAAATAGAGGCACAATGGGGTGAATTAAAACACACCTCACAATCAAATCAATCTCTCTTCTCTCCTAAGCTTGCCGCACCACCCCTCTCTCTCTCTTCCTAGATCGCTCACTCAATTAGGCCTACAACACGTTATCAGCACGCTCTTGCCAGAAGCTAAGGAATTGACGCATCGTTGGAGGAGGCTTTCATCCACCAAATATTCAAAGGCTTATTCGTTTTCTGCTAATCAGGTACGCTTAAAATAAATGAAGATATTTGAAACGTCCACGAAGCATGAAAACATTCCCCATGATGCATGAACCCCTCTATGTTTATATTTTCCTTTCGATATATATATTGTATATGTTCATATATTTGTCAATATATATATTTGTTTCATGCATTGCAAAATTAAAATTGCTATGTGGAATTTGTGAGTCAAATTATAAAAATAAATTAGAAGCAAGTTAGGGTTTTTCCTAAAACCCTAAGGGAATTGAAAAAAAAAAAGATGGGAAAATCGGAATGGGTGCACTGCACCATTCCTGCGTCGTGCAAGCAACAGCAGGCTTCGGCCTGCTTTGTTTCCGTTACTGGGCCTGCAGTCCTCGGCTACACTGACCCGCAAACCCAGCCTTCGCTGGGCCTTCCCCGTGTCACGGCCTGCACATGGGCTTCGCCCTGCGGCCCGCATAACTCCAGCCTGGTGGCTGGGCTTTTCCCGCGCAACCCACAAGGCCAGCCTTCGCTGGGCCTTCCCCCGTACGCCCTATCAGCCCAAACCCAGCTCGGCTGGGGGCCTACCTTCTACCCGTGGCCTGCAGCCACCATCCAATTATTTTGGGCCTTGTCTTCTGATTAAGACACCCAAACCGTGCCCCATTCCCACGACACTAAGCCCAAATTATTTTGGGGCTATACTTTCGACCCACTAATATTATTTTAATATTATTTTGCTTCTACAATCGCCCCGTATGGCCCGATTTATTAAATTAATTAAAATTGACCTGCAGTTCATTAATCTGATTATGAATCCAAAATTATTGACCTGAAGCTCATTTTTTGGACATTAACGATTCAATAATTTATTTTTATACTTTGAACCGTCACATACTTTCGTAGTAATGAAGCTCTCACACTTGAGTTCCCGAAGAACCTCAAATCCACTATATGTATATTTGTATATTGTATTCTGTGTTTCTTGCAGGAACCTCTCATTATGAACTAATTGTTCATAAAACTAAATTGAACCTGTAGTTTCAATTTTAGTGCCTTTGAAACCTGAAGTTTTCATTCAAAACATACCACATGAAACCTGTAGTTTTCATGCATGATTTAAACCACTACATGTCTAATAGAACCTGTATGTTCTACGATATATGTGTATGGCTTACCATATGACTACTCACGTTTTTTCTCCCTCTGTTTTAGGGACATGTCGAACTTGAACAAGCTCGATTTCTCCGCTCTAGAAGTCTTTGGAAGAAACTATCTAAAGTGGGTTCAAGACGTGAAGCTCCATCTAACTGCAAAGGGTATTAGAGCCACCATCGAGGCACTCGTCACTGACAAACCTGTTGACGAAGCTCAGAAGGCTACTGCAATGATCTTCATTCGAAGACACATCCATGATGCACTGCAGACTGAGTACCTCGCTGAGGAGGACCCACACACCCTCTGGCTTGCTCTGGCTGACCGTTTCGATCACCAGAAAGACATCTACTTGCCTGAAGCAAGACACGATTGGCAGCATCTTCGCTTCCAGGACTTTAAGTCCGTGAATGAATACAACTCTGAAGTTTGTAGAATCCGTTCTTTGTTGAAATTCTGCAAAGTGGAACTCACCGAATCAGGTCTCCTGGAGAAGACCTATTCGACCTTCCATGCCACTAATATTGTCCTGCAGCAACAATATAGGGCACATAAATTCACCAAGTTTTCGGATCTAATCTCTATTTTACTTCTCGCTGAAAAGCAGAACCAGCTTTTGATGAGAAATCATCAAGCTCGACCGACTGGCTCGAATGCTGTGCCTGAAGCACATGCTATATATTCTAGCAGCCATAAACGACGTACGAATCGTCGTGGTCGTGGTAATAGGCAACAAGCTCCACCACGAGCCCAAGGTCAACAGAGAGCCGCACCTAAGGGAAGGATTGTGACCCAGCAGCGTCCACCACTCAAGGTCCCAAACTTCAAGAACAAGGGCAAAGCTCCCGGTCAGTCTGCTTCTACTGAACTGGACATGTGCTATCGCTGTGGATCAAAGGATCATTGGTCACGCGTATGCCGAGCTTCCCCTGAGGCTATTGCCAAGTATCATACACATCGTGAGTCTAACTTTGCAGCTGTGGATCGTCCGGAAGATGCAACCACATCCATGGAGATATCGGATTTTCAGGAGGCGTCAGCCCCTATGGACGAATAAATTTAGACATGTTTTTAGGGTGTTTACCCCTAGTGGCCGAACCCACTAGGAGTGGCCGGCCCTATCTCCTATTTATCTAGGTTTATGGTTTAAATTTTTGAACAATTTTTCTAAGTATTTGGAATAATTTGTTTGGTTTTGATTTGTTTTGAATTATGGATTATTATTTGAATGGATATTATTTTCTCGAATTGCTTAATTGAATGAATGGACTTATATTTATGCATGTGACCAATTCAATCAATTTATTTCTAGGTATGTCTAGTGGGGAAGTTAGTTGTCTGGCAGATAGTGCAACCACGCACACCATCTTGCGTGAAAATCACTATTTTACTAACTTAATACCCCAGAAATCTCCTTTGACAACCCTCGCAGGTTCATCCGACCTGGTTGAAGGATACGGAAAGGCACGTATCATGTTGTCTAATGGTACTATCTTGACCATTAAGGAGGCACTCTATTCTCCACGTTCCGGAAGAACGTTGCTGAGTTTTAGAGATATTCGAGATAATAAATATCATATTGAAACCACTGAAGATCATGGTTCTGAATTTCTTTGTATCACTTCATACGAATATGGCCAGAAGCGTATTCACGAGAAGTTGGAACGTATGCCGAATGGGTTGTACATCACAACCATTCGGGGCATAGAAGCCCACAGTGTGGCCGGCCCTATGCTTGAGTTCCAGGACATTTTGTTGCTTTGGCATGACCGTTTGGGACATCCTGGACGTGACATGATGCGCCGTATCCTCAAATCATCACACGGGCACAAGTTACATCCTCATGTTGGACTCCCACCATGCAAAGCGTGTTCTTTGGGGAAGTTGAATACTCAACCCTCATATACAAAGATTATTCACAACCCCCCTAAATTTCTTCAGAGGATTCAAGGGGACATTTGTGGACCAATCCAACCAACTTGCGGACCATTTAAATATTTTATGGTGTTGGTTGATGCATCGACACGATGGTCACATGTTTGCTTGTTGTCCACACGCAACGCCGCGTTTGCTAAACTCCTAGCTCAAATCATTAAGCTAAGGGCTCACCACCCTGATTATCCGATTAAGTCGATTCGATTGGATAACGCTGGAGAGTTTACGTCACAGACCTTTGACGATTATTGCATGTCCGTAGGGATTGATGTGGAACATCCTGTACCCCATGTTCACACCCAAAACGGCCTGGCAGAAGCTTTCATAAAGCGCCTTCAAATGATAGCTCGGACTTTGGTTATGAGAACCAAACTGCCGGTATCTGCCTGGGGCTATGCAATATTGCACGCAACCATGTTGGTCCGTCTGAGGCCCACCGCTACCCAACCACATTCACCATTACAGTTGATCACTGGATACGAGCCTGACGTCTCACATTTACGAGTGTTTGGGTGCGCCATTTATGTGCCAATAGCGCCGCCGCTACGTACCAAAATGGGTCCTCAGAGAAAAATGGGAATCTATGTCGGTTATGATTCGCCATCAATTGTTCGATACATAGAACCCTTGACAGGAGATCTTTTCACCGCACGTTTTGCGGATTGTCACTTTGATGAGACAGTCTTCCCGGCGTTAGGGGGAGATAAGCATGCTAACGTTCCCGTAGAACGCCGCAAATTGTCGTGGTATGCTCCCACTATGTCTCATTTAGATCCCCGCACTGCTCAGTCTGAAACTGAAGTGCGTCGAATTATAGATCTTCAGAGCATTGCTCAAAGCATGCCAGATGCTTTTAATGATCTAGCTAAAGTGACAAGATCACATATACCTGCTGCAAACACACCTGCAAGGATAGATGTACCCCGTGTACGTCAACAACCCGCCTGGGAAGGCCGGACCGTCCCCGAAGGAGGGGAGGTCGCAACTTCCACGCGGCACGGTACATTGGCGGCTAGCCAATCATCTGCTCCGACCCTGAAGCATGGCAGACCACCTGGTTCAAAGGATTCACAACCCCGGAAGAGGAAAATGGCACCAACTAGTGACCCTAGTTTGAATCCGACCATCGCTCACTCATCCGCTCCAACGCATGAGGTTATTCTAGATTACGGTGATGCTTCAGATGAAACATACCGGCCTCCCGAGAATCGCGAGATTTCGGTCCATTACACAGTATTGGATGAGGTTTGGAATAGGAATGAGATGATCGTCGACGACGCATTCTCGTATTTAGTAGCTACTGACATCATGCTTAGCGATGACATTGAACCACGTTCCGTCGATGAATGCTGACGTAGAACCGATTGGTCAAACTGGAAACAAGCAATCCAGGTCGAACTCGATTCGCTCGCGAAACGTAAAGTGTTTGGACCAGTCGTTCCTACACCACCACGTGTGAAGCCCGTTGGCTACAAGTGGGTTTTCGTGAGGAAGCGTAATGAGAAGAATGAAATAGTACGATACAAAGCACGCCTCGTAGCGCAAGGCTTCTCTCAACGCCCTGGAATTGATTACGAGGAGACGTATTCTCCCGTAATGGACGTCATAACGTTCCGCTACCTAATCAGTTTGGTAGTTTCCGAAAAACTGAATATGCAGCTTATGGACGTGGTAACCGCGTATCTCTATGGGGATCTAGATACGGAAATATATATGAAAGTTCCAGAAGGACTTCCATTGACTGGCTCAAATAGTTCTAGACCACGGAACACTCTCTCAATTAGGTTGAGAAGGTCACTCTACGGATTGAAACAATCCGGGCGGATGTGGTATAACCGTCTGAGTGAATATTTGACAAGTCAGGGTTATGTGAACGAACTATGCCCATGCGTGTTCATAAAGAAGTCACATTCCGGATTTGCAATCGTTGTAGTTTATGTCGACGACATGAACCTCATTGGGACTCCTGCAGAGCTTGAGGGAATTGCTGCACACTTGAAATCGGAATTTGAGATTAAGGATCTTGGAAAAACTCGATACTGTCTCGGCCTGGAGATCGAGCATTGTTCGGATGGAATCCTAGTACATCAATCGAACTACACCCAAAAGGTGTTGCGTCGTTTTAATGAGGATAAAGCGAAGCCTTCGAGTACACCAATGGTCGTTCGGACTCTAGATGCTAAACGAGATCCCTTCCGTCCAAAGGAGGATGAGGAAGAGATTTTGGAACCCGAAGTTCCTTACCTGAGTGCAATTGGGGCTTTATTGTACTTGGCTCAGTGCACTAGACCCGACATCTCCTTCGCTGTTAATCTTTTGGCATGATACAGCAATGCGCCCACACGCAGGCACTGGAATGGTGTTAAAGACGTTTTCCGCTACCTCAAGGGTACAACGGATTTGGGCTTGTTCTATACCCACGAATCACCGAGTGTTGCCGCCCCTTACGGTCCTCGGGATGGTTCTCGCCTTGTTGGTTATGCAGATGCTGGATATCTGTCTGACCCACATAGAGCACGTTCTCAAACGGGTTATGTCTTTACCGTTGGAGACACTGCTATATCTTGGAGGTCTACCAAGCAAACACTAGTGGCTACTTCGTCGAACCATGCTGAGATTCTCGCCCTACATGAAGCAACGCGTGAATGCTTTTGGCTAAGAGAAGTTATGGAACATATTCGAAGTACTAGTGGTCTTACATCAGTCGTTGACCTTCCTACGACGATCTTTGAAGACAATGCCGCATGTATCGAGCAGTTAAAGAAGGGATACATCAAGGGAGACAACACCAAGCACATAGCGCCAAAGTTCTTTTACTCACACCAGCAGCAGCAGCATCAGAACATTGAAGTCAAGCAAATCCGTTCCCAAGACAACTTGCCCGATCTCTTCACCAAGTCATTGCCCAAGTCTACTTTCCAGAAGCTTGTCCAAGAAATCGGTATGCGTAAATTATCTGAGTTAAATCGCTTGTAGTTCTCTTATTTAGAAGTTATGTCTAACTCAGGGGGAGTATCTAGAAGTATACTCACATGATCTTAATGTACTCTTTTTCCCTACGATTAGGAGCATTTTTCCCACTGGGTTTTTGCTACCTAACTAGGTTTTAACGAGGCACCCATCCTGGGATGATCATACTCCGTTGAGTTCACTACCTTCGTCCAGTTCGACGAGTGTTTAGACATTATGCATACTTTCTTACTTTTCTCCTTAGTCTATGAGTTTTGCCTATCATGGGTTTTACCATAGCGAGGTTTTTGTGAGTTTTTACAAATGCATACTTCAACGTAAATATGAGACTCGCGAATACCTGTTGTGCCGATGGCTTCATCAACTATTCAACCTTATCTGCTGAAGATCTGATGCGATGGTGCTTTGAGTATTTACACACTCAAGGGGGAGTGTTGCAGTCCTATTTAGTATAGGAATGTGATTGTGTAAATCCTAATAGATTAGGAATGTATCTTATATTCCTATTAGGAGTAGATTACTCATTAAGTATTGTAATCCTTATGGGAAAGGGTTTGTCCTTTCTACCACTATAAATAGAGGCACAATGGGGTGAATTAAAACACACCTCACAATCAAATCAATCTCTCTTCTCTCCTAAGCTTGCCGCACCACCCCTCTCTCTCTCTCTTCCTAGATCGCTCACTCAATTAGGCCTACAACATTTCTATCAATTTTAAATCTCATAAATAAAAATGAACGGTTATGTCAATCTCAACTACTATTTTAACTATAAATAAAAAAAATAAAAAAACTTGTATATAATATTTGGTATCAATTCAAGAGTTAAATTTATTTGGTAAAACAAAATCTTTGATGAAAATTAGATGCTTGCTTTAATGATTACATTTATCACTTGAATTAGTGATATGTGTACCTTCCTTCCTTTTTTTTTAGTTTGAAATTGCTTTAGTGGAATGTATGTACCAAAAATGGACATATAATTTTTTGGTGGGCCACTGTATTGTTGTGTATTTGCACAATGTGTAAATGGTTGTTGTTATTTCTTCAGCTTATCAATCACATATCTCAACCGACACGAAATTCACCCACATAAAAAAGATGTAGTCTTTAATGTAGTCAATAAACGTAGTATATATGTGTAACAGTACTCATAAATCTTGAATAATAATGTAAGAATGTTGTATTTAAAATCACATTACGTGATGTTTTAGCTTATCACTTGATCACAATAATTACTGTACTAGGCGAATTTCAACTCCGCCACATAAGCAGTTTAAATACGTCTTTAATGTAGCATTACTTAACCTTTTTTTTAGTCAAATAATAGCGTGAGTAAGTTAAATATTAGATTAGATACCAACGGAGTTCGAACTCATTCCGTGGGCACAGCATATTTCCATTAATGTAATAAATGACCAATTGCAGCATTACTTAACCTTTAGCTTTAAGTAAAAAGGTTATAAAAAGCAAATTGAGAAGAGAGTCCTAACCTTATTATCTGCCCATGGATAAGAGACCAGTTGGCCTTCAGCTACCTTTTCAAAACCTTCACTACTAGCTGCTGCTCCTGCTGCAGCTGCATTTGCTTTTAACTCAACGATCCGAAGGCTCCTGCCTCCGGAACTTGTGATCGATAGCGAAGAACTGCTCGTACTCGCATATCGTCTTGAAGAACAGAGAAGCACTGATTTACTCCACGGCTTTGCACCGCCTGCAAAAATTCCCAGAAATGTCAAAAGCCTTCCCCAAATTCACAAATTTATGCCACTCTGTTTGGAATCCGAGAAAGTGCTGGAAAAATACAAGAAATAATCGAAAACTACGATCTGGGTTCTGATCAGATTACCAAATCACACAACACTTCTTAAGTTCTCGGTGACTCTTGCTCTACTTTTCTTCCCTTTTTCTCTCAACATTTTCTCAGCAACCAAACAGCATAATCCAGACTCCATTAGTTCATGTCCCAAGAATTTGAAAAACAAATTTGTGCAGCTAATTAAGAAGAGGAGATCAATTAAGAGATAGAAACATACAATTACAACTGACGGGAACAAGAGGAGCTGAAGCAGTCAAAGCAATCTGTGTCATCGAAGAACTTTAAAAAAAAAAAAAACACCAAACTCCGATAAGTGCTATTTGTTTGGGTGTAAAAAACTTTAGGAAAACAGATTAATCAAGTCGTTTTAATCTGTTGATTTGAGCAAGTTACTGTGCATCCAAACATGGCCGGCTACCTGCAACTGCGCTGCAACCAGAGCTGTTGGAGTTGAAGCTCTCAGGTGCTAACGTGGCACTGGTGGGGTTTTGATTTGACAAGCAAAGTTCAGAGAGCCGAGAAAGGAGTATATTCTGCTTCCGATTTACCATTGGTCTGGATGAAAAGGGAATATCCGTAATAATACCATCCAGTCCAATCCGGATCTTCCGTGTAGCAATTAGTCCAGGTTCACTAATTTGTCTGGATTTTGAAGGAGAAGGATGGTCAATGGCACGTTATCTTGTAAACTAAAACATCACCTAAAACATCACCTAGGTCGACATCATCCTTGCCGTGGAGCTCAAAATGTCTTTAAATGGAAAATTTTAAGGTGAAACGATAGCTGTTATGTTTACGATTATCTATTGAGCATATAACTAAGTCATTGTGAAGTTTAGTTCACTCTCTCACATTCTTAATGTATATAATATTGTTTGTTCAAAAAGAAAAATATGATCGACACACTTTGTCTACTACTGAGGAGTGAAAGTCATCCACAAATAATTTAATCACCATCACATCATTACACACGCAGAGGCGGATGCACGCTAGGACCACTTAAAGTTCAGAAAATATGAATGTGAACGTCTAACGAGGATCCTCCGAAGGTTTTGTACGGGCCCCTTTGTAGCTTATACCTACTAATTGTTTGATGTAATATATGTTAGGCGTATCTTGACAGATTGTGTGGACAACACTCGACAAATTTTCTTGATGTCACCCATTTAACGAAATGCCTCAGTGAGTCAGCTGAATTTTTATTTTTTTGTGCCCTTTGCACTCTTTCTAAAAAACTTGAACTTTTAACATAAACCACCAAAAATTCGAATCATAGATCTGCCACTAAATGCCAGCATATTTCAAAAGTTTATAATTGAGGAAGAGTCAGATAAAGAGTTGAGATGATGTATTGGAAATATAGAATTTATGTAGAAACTAGAATTCATCTTTATTTTTTCTTTTCTATCTTTTCAACCCTGGTCTTGACTCATATTTTGTATAGCTTAAGTAAAAATTAGTTTCGTCAATTAAGCAAATTAATTAAGTATTAGCATCCGATCTAAAGAAAATCCTGAAAAGGTTAAGGAAGAGATTGCCATAAATTTCGGCCATGTGAAGAAATAAGAGGTCATGCAAGGACAAAGCAATATTTATATAATTCTAGTGATTTGGAAATAATATTATTATTTGCTACACTTGCACGATCCAAAGTCCAGGTGTATGTGCTGCCAAACTTACGGATATCCTAAGGGATGTGGGGATGTGGTATAGGCATTTTTTTTTTTAACTTTTTACACAATTTTTAAATTTGTTTAAAAATATTTTATAAAATTTTTGGACTTTCGAATTTGAAGTATCTTACTTTTACGCAATTTACATTTACAGGGTTCGAATCATACTAAGAGGTCTACTAGAGATCAGAAAATGTTGAAGGAACAAGTGTTTCTTTTATCCCTTCCAGGCGATCGGAAAATAAGAAAATAGTTAATATATTCAAAATAATTACGTATTTACAAAATGCTGTCTCAATTCATCATATTTCATCAGATCCGAGATGTGATATGGTTGCGAATGATGAATTGGATATGGACAGTTCTAATACCATGGGAATGGTCTACAGGGTTCATAACTACTTCTCTTTACTACAGGACGCTTACCCAGCCAACATTTAGATATGTCTTTACCCAAACTTTTTTGGCTCACCTCAACATTCTCCACTTATCCAATTGTTCCTGACTAGTTTTTGGATATCAAACATTCTTTCTTATTTCTTTTCTCTTAAAATTGTAGTACTCTTTTGGAGCCATACTTTTCTCAGGGGGAGTATGGAGGTCTAGAAAAAAAGAGTTGTTGTCGAATCGAATAAATTAAAGAAGATATAAGAACGAAAATTAATACGGAATGTATAAGAATTAAAAAATAATATGTCGATAGCACACTTCTATCCCTAATCCCTTCCTGGTCCCTGCAACTTCATTCATTCGCACCTACAACTTTAGGATTTTGGAATTCGGGGCTCATCCGCCGAATGTTCGATTATTAGCTTAGACACTTCCAATTGTCTTAAAATATAAAGGTAAATAAAATTAAAAGTGTTTATTCATCTTAAATCTTAAATATCTATGCCGAATCTCTCATTCCATCGATATTGCTTATACATAATAAAATGCAAGAGATATATTTGAATCAATAAATATTGTCACACTATTTGTTGAATAAGTTTTGACGGTGGTAGCCATGTTTGACAAATCAATGGAAGAAAGATTTTTTTTTTTTGACAAACCAATGGAAAAAATATTAAACAAGGGTAAAAGTTAAATTTAGATGAAGTTAGTTACTTTTGGATTGTGGGGGCCACTTTACTGGAAATTGAGCAGGATTTTGCTGGTAACAAACGAGAAATTTTTGCGATGTAAATACTTATGGTACATCACGTGTTTTTGTACGAGTGGTGAAAATTTTAAAATTTTAAGTTTTTAACCTTTTAATATACATATCCCACTATTTATATAGAGACACGTAGTATACTATTTTGTGTGACAATTACATTGAAAAATCTCTGGCACTGAACTTTGAAATGTCTTGTGCGTGAGGCCATTTGCCATTTGGCGGCCTCATCCTAGTGCACACTTCACTCCAAGAAAAATGGGATTAGATTACCTAATTTATATGGACCTGGTTTAGTCAAACTCGGTTATTAGTCCACATTGTTTGTCTACATTTGTGGACAAAAAAGTCACTTCACTGGACCTTTAGACACAAAAATTATATAATCACACATATTTGCGTAGTTTTATATTTTAAAAATCTAAGGTTTTCAATTATTTTAAAGAGTGAAATGACCGAACTACCCTTACATGTTGTGCACATGCTTCAATTTAACAGAAATTTAGATGGAATGAATGAAAAATTAACAGCAGGAGAGAAATCGACAAAAAAAATTAGTTTAAGTCCTTAATTTTCCAATTAAAAAGTTCAGAAAACAAATAAAAAATTAGATGATAGTTCAAGGACAAGTCAACAATTTATTCTAATTTTTAATTTAGGCGTCTATAAACAATAATTTAATTTGGGAAAAAAATAAACAATTAATTATTGAAGGGTATTTATGGAAAGCGGAAAATGATGGATGAGCGAAGTTAGATGTCTTGCTCACCACCCGGCAAACAGACGTCAACTGCCGTTTTCTTGTCCCCCCTACCACAATTGCTACCCCTGTTTTTCTCTGTCCCCCTTTCCCTCTTCCCAATCGTAATCCCACCCTCTTCCGTGTTTGTTTCAGTGTTATTTTTTTTTAATATTCGTAATTAGTTGATTTAACGACACTTAATTTCATTTATTTGGTCAAAAGAAATTTAGCTTTGATTCACACGATTGCCACGCACACTGCAAGAAGTATATAAGTATTTTATTATTGATTATCATTAGTGTTACGGTTTGGTAATTTTATTCACTTGTTACTGTCTTATAATGAAGTTGTAACCATAATATTATTATGACCAAGGTATTAAATATCGATGATATCGGAAATATCGGTAGTCCAAAAACACGGAAATTTCGATGGAAATATCGGGATATTATCGATATCGATAAAAATTGAATAAAAACCACGGAAATTGTAAGAAAAACTTGAAAATTTTTATTGAAACTTTGCAGGATATTTATTTAGTCAGTTATCTATTAGTTTATCACAAAAAATTGGAAGGAAATGCATTGCATGATGGATTTAATTGATTTGAGTTGATTATATAGCGAGCTGGCAAACATTGTGAGTGTAGAAAATATATAAATATTTTAGCATATTTTCACAAAAACATAAGTGATATGGTGGTCAAGGTGTTGAAGGAGTAAAATGGGAGGGGTTCGAATTCCCTTGGTGTTTTTTTAAATATAGAAATTAAAAAAACACGGAAATTTCGATGGAAATATCGATGACATCGGAAATATCGGTATTCCAAAAACACGGAAATTTCGATGAAAATATCGGGATATTATGGATATTTAATACCTTGATTATGACTAACTCACTTTATCATCAACCCAAACTCAACAATGTAGCTACTCAGTACTAGAGTCTAGTAGTATTTCTCTTCACTTGAAAGTGAGAAGTCTTAAGTTTGAATCTCGTGGATGGCGGATTCGATACCAAATTAGACTGCCCATTGTGTGACTTAATCAAACACCTCATTTTCTTAGTATAAAAATATCAATGTTAAAATTCCGCGTACAAATTAGGTTGAAAAAGTCAAGTCCACCGTTTAATTTGATTTTTGAAGCAGCCATTTTATATTTGATTGATTAGCAATACAATACTCTACCCATCACCAAGAATATAATTCATACCAAACTAGTTAATAATTAATATCAAGTTATCAAATCACATTCCTGGTTTAATGCCTGGGTTTACTCTTCTGAATATAATAGACTTGTCGCCACTTGTTACGTTTTTACTTTGTCTCTTTCAAGTTGGCTATAAATTATACTAGGAGTGTACTATTCACACACCATTTTTTTACTTCTAATACATTCCTTGTTAATGTATGTTCCTTTATTTTTTTCAATTCATCCGATATGATGGCCGAAAATTACAAAAGTGTGTGAGAAGTAAAAAAGAGTGTGGATATGACACCCCATTATACTATTCCATAAAATAGTATTCAAATTCAATTTATATTAAAATTTCAAATATCATCAACATTTTAAGATTATATAAACACTGCATTTTTCCTTGAAACTTTTCTACAATTCACCAGAGTATTGCTCTCTAGTAGTAGAAATATTTGGAAAGAAGGGGGAATGCAGCCTAGACAAGGAAGTTTCTCCTTCCTCACATTCTAATTTACCTAAAATTTCGTGGTTTTCCAAAATTTTATATATTAATTTTTTTTTAATCTCAATCTCATACATAAAGTGAGTTTTTGTGACATTTTTATACATCTGTTAAGCTTTTCGTTAGAACTGCAGATAACCGGTGACGTGACACTCATGTTGACAATGACTAGTTGCCACGTGTCAATCAGGCCCATGTGGACATTAAAAAATTTAAAAATTTAGATGCAAAACCCATCCACGTAGGTTCAAAGATCAACAACCCTAGGGTCATCGACGGACTCGGTCCCTTGCCACAACCCAAGCCAGTTACCAACCCAGGGAATGAACAAAAAGCCTTAGAGGCATAAGAAGGTATAGGAGACTCAGGGGGCTTCTAAGATGCATGTCTTGGCAGCCAGTACATTGAATCCAAGGAAAGGCCACATGCCTTTGCTTGAGCTTCCTAACTTCAAAGAGATGATGGAAACTTACGAATGAGGTTTCTAATAGTGCTTGACTCCACTCAGGACCCATTTATCCTGCAACTCCTCGAATAAGTGAGCAAACTAAAAACTGAACGTGAGGCCGTGATATGCCGAGACCGAACCCTCTGACAAGGAAGATCCTTGGCACCCCTTTACAAGGTGAAACAAAACAGAAGATGAGCTTGCAATCATATATTGGGAGGGAAGATCTATTAAGCATATCCATCTATTTGAATCCACCATGATGTACCAAAGAAACAGTTTGAGGAACGATGACTCATTTTTCCCTCCACTTTCTTGAGTGGAGGTGGAGCCCTTAATTGGTATTGTCGTCTTCAACATGATACGGTGGATTCCTTCGCTGAGCTAAGGAGACTTTTTGTGGCTCAACACATCTTCCGTTGATCGCTTACACTCTGTTGATGATTTATACACCATTTTTTAGAAGCCAAACGAGTCACTGCGTGGGTATGCAGGTCATTTCAACAATGAGTATTCTCGCTGTGCAGAGACATATGATAAAACGGTTCTTAGGGCCTTCACGGTAGACATGCATGAATGCTTCTCCAAATACAGGAACAATGCTAACACTTGGAATGCTTACTATGAGGTAATGATACAAGCTTACAAATCATGCATTTGCCGAGGCAAAGACATATAAAGGGAACCCTCTACCCCTATCAATATGTTGGGAGTGTGAGTATTCTGCCCCACTTAGCAACCCACTAAGTCACCAAACTTATTCATCCATTGGCAAGAGGAATGATTTTTACTCTCAACAAGCTCATTACAACAAGAATGATTGTCACTGAGTAGCATTTTCTTCAATTACTATGACTCTAGGATCAAGCCTTGCTCTTTCAAAGTAGGGGACATGGTATTGAAGAAAATGCTACTCGGTGACAAAAACTCAAATGGCAAAACCTTCACTATTATAAATGAGCATACATACTGCATATGTTTTTACCTGCATCTGTTCATTGTACTGTGTAACACGTCTTTCGATAAATATTTAAGGAAGAGGCAATTCAGACAACTTCGTCTAATTCTTTTACGTTCCTAACACTAGAACACTTGGTCTCACAAGAGAAATAGCAATATGTGCAACATTTTCATCTTCAATTATTTTTGTTGTGTGAGTTTAATATTTTTTTTCCATATGTATACTCAATAATTATTTTTAATGTGTTTGATATTATCTATACTAAAGGGTGTGGAAGTGAGTTAAATTTCACAATGGGCTAACCATAGTCATTTGGTTCATATTTGCCTTTGGCGAAAATTGAACCTAAAACTTTTCACTTACAGATGAAGATGAATATCACTAGATCACAGTAATAAGTGGCGTATACACAATAAAATCAATAACTTTGAGAAAATTCATTACGTTTTTCTGAAAAATTGATTAGAAAATTATGGCCCCACAATTGCCCCTAACTATGTATCTGAAAGGCAACTTCTTCTTTTTGAGGATGGATAGTTATCTAAAGGCTATGTCTTTTAGAGTCAGCTGGAATACGTACCATTTTTGGTCTTTTTTCTTCGTTTGGTGATCTAACGTTTAGAGTGCAATGGTGACGTTTCAGATTCTGATGCATGACCTTGAATAATGTGCCATAAAGTTCCCAATGATGAAAATTTACGCTAAGTGCACAAGAAAAATAAGAAATTACCTTCAATATTCTTCACTGATTTTAACAGTCAAATTTGCTGATCCCAAGGTGATTCGGTCTATATTTAACAGTTAGATGGTTCCGCTATGTGACACATATATAATTCCAAATCTTTTCCTTTCGCTTTACCGAAGCCTTCAAATCACTCATGGAAAAAAGGGTCAAACTTTCTTCACATACCAATTCAAAATTCCCATAGATAATTTCGTTCTTCATTAATGGCGTCCTTAAGCAAGACCTCTAAAGCGCCCAAAGTCTTGCCTTATAACCTTCAGCAAACGAGGGTTTGCAACCGTAAGAATTTCAAGTTTTCATCGAAAGTCGCCCGAATGTCCTAAGTCAATGTAGGATCTAGTGGGAGTCAGGCCATAACATATATGTTGAACTTCCCATGCCATCAGTCCCACAACATTTATGTGCCAGAATTTATCATTGGTTATTGGGTTTAGGTTTGGGCTTTCCTCTCCCTGATTTCCTATATGGCCATCTATGACCTTTCTCTGGCGCCCTTCAGACTTTACATGTTTCTGGTTGCTTAATTAGTGGTATGGGGCCAAACTGGGAATCTAAGAATTCAAAGTACTGTACAACATCATGAAAGGTTTCGATAATCACTACTACTTCATGGCCAAGCTCAGCCTCGTCTGGGAGTCATACATTTTGGATGTCCCTTGGAAAGACAGAGACCGGTCTATGACATCTTAGTAGTTAATGGAGAATGGGAAGGGGACATAAGAGGAATTAGAGTTAAGGTTGCCCCTTCTCCCAATCCACAATTCAGCAACGAGTAGGAGGACATCGGGTGTGTCGGCCATGATTAATCATCGAGCAATGTGGATTCCTATTGAGCATTGCCACTAGAAGTGGTTATGTTCTTATAGCCATTTTTTATTGTGGGAAAGATCCTGCTACTAATCATTGCTCCAAAATCCCTATACCGAAATCGAAATGGGTCGAGGCTAAGAATGTCCACACAAGGACTCACTTCTTTAAGTCTAAAGTCTTTCCGACTTCTGAGCCAAAAAAGCAGAAATGATGTAGCCACTCATCTTCTACATTATTGGTTAATCTTCCTTAACCGTGATTATTGATTGTGTAACGTCTGATGGGGTGGAAGAAATTCCATTGAAAAGAAAGAAGTGCATTGTCCCTCCGACACTTACAAACCTAGAAATGCTTGACCCATTGCCTTCAGTTGGTGGACTATAAACTTGGTGTCTTCCATTCTTAGAGCCAACATCACAACCACCCCCCGAGCCTGAACTTTAACCTCCTACTCCGATACTTCAAGGAACTATGTAGTTACAGCTGTGGAAAATTCCAACTTGTCCTTCCGCGTCTTCCTCCTTCCTTCTCGTTTTGTCTGCTAGACACATCAAGGCACCTTCCAAGATGGCTACTCCTCAGCTAATAGCTTTGACCGGGTCTAAATGAGTAGCACAACCTCTACTTGTAATTAGACCTGATGTAGATCATATTTTCATTCCAGTAGATGCCATCGATCTTTGAAATATGGACTATGTTTTGGCTCTCCTTGGCGCTACTATTATTGCCCTTGTGGATTACAAAGAAGTATGCACGTCTTTCGAGAATGTCATGATGTGGTAGCTGTTAAGAGGTGATCTTTCATTCTTTTCTTATGAATTCATTTTATCGTTCTTTTCTTATGAATTCATTTTAAACACTTATATCCTTCGTTCTTATTCTTGATAATTAGGCCAACGTATAGACCGAGATGACCTTGTTCCGCCAAATGGGGCAGATCTGCAAACTCGAGTGGGTATGATCATAAGAGTCAGATGTGAAGTTGAAGCTAAAACAACGGCTGCTAGCTCAATCGGAGGAACTCAGGAAAATTCAAGCCAAATAATAAGTCCTAAAGGATGTCCATGAGGTGAAAATACACAAATATATCAATGCCGCCATATTTTAGGAGATGAAGGCAAAAGATTACCAAGAATACCTTGTGAATGCGAGGGAGAAATGTAGGCTAGAGCTTCGAGCTAGAGTTAAAGTGGATCAAGTATTGGTGGATCTAAAATTTGAGTTAGAATATATGCTATCCTTGGAGCAAGGTGCCTAGGCGATAGAACGAGCTGGCCTTTGATTAGAGGTAGAAGGGCTTCACCTAGAGATAGATTAGAAAGACAACATTTACCTTGCGAACCTTAAGCAGCTCATAAATGTGCATAAGTCAGAGCTCTTAGCGCTTCGTAAAGTCCATAAGAAGGCAATTATAGACTAGTATACTGAAGGGTAAAATCTCAAATACCTTACAAGTTACGCTCGGAGAGCACATCGGGGGCTATGATGCCTATAGAATATATGAAGAAATCAAGAACACTGATTTTCCAGTTCCGAAACATCTTCTGAACGGGATTTCAAACTTGGAGGCGGAGTAGGAAAAAGAGTCCAATTCCAATGATAACCTAATGCCCAATTTGTCTGTAGGTCAAATTCCACCATGGGAAAAGAAGTTACAAAAAGAGATTAGTTTAAACGTTTTACCAGGATGGGGACATGTCCTTTCCATGATTCAAACTTATCATCTAATGACTCTTTGTTTTTTCCTTAATTCATGTTTTATATATGCGCGAACTTTTCTTTGACTGATATTCATCCTCATAATTAAATAACATTAAGGACCTTCCCTCCTTTGTTCCTACATCGGAGAACATACTTTAATCTGACAATCTTTCTGAAGTAAACCAACTTTGGAGTAATAAGAGACAGAGTGAAATGAGTAAACTTGTGGGCCTAGAACAGAGCTTAAAATCCCCTCTTTGTTATGTTGATTTAGAAAAACATCACCTCATAAACTTAGTACTAATAAATATCCCCATCGTGATATCCGAAGAACCACCTTATTACAATACAAGGTATTGAAGCATTAAACCCATGGAAAATCTTTTACTATGCACTTGCCTTAATGTATCAATCAGATTATGAATGAGAAGGTATCTTCTTGTGTCTAGAATGGCCTCCAATCTTTGTCTCATTTAGTTATTTGTTCTTGTTTTAAGGTTCGTAACATCTTACAACGTAATGCTAAGGTAGTGTTTCCCTTAGCTTATATTGCTTGCTTGTCCCCAGTGAATTCTTTGGGAACTTGGTGGCCTATATACGGGTCGAAAAAACTTTTGGAATCACTTTGTTTGACCTATGCATCAGACTTAAGCATGCATTTCCGATCGAACTACTTTGACTAACTTGGTCAAAGAATTTCCGCATATTAGAGCTCCATTGGAATAAAATTCCTCTTAGGCATTGCATAGCCTGGATGTCCTATTTGGACCTGCTAAATACATGGTGTTGCAAAACATGCTTAACTTAGTGTGTTGGTATAGGATAAAAGTCGTCGTACTTAGGGTTGGAGTTCAAAGCCATACTCGGATAATTTTTGGACTGCCATTTCGACTATTCCCTTGAATGGCGTAGAGCCCCGGTTTGAATGTTATAACCCACAATCTTATTACTTGTACAAACATTCTGGAGGTCGGATGGGGCACTAGATGTCCGAGTCAAGGCGCTATATGCCTGTGCCTATAGCCCACCAATCGTAACCATACTTATTGCAGATGGAGTTTCCTAAGCTACTAACCGTATCATACGAAATAGGATAAAGGAAAATAATCTAACATTATTACTATGAATTTTTAGAGTTGCATTCGTGCAAAGTTTTCAAAGTTCGTGCGAAGTTTTTGAAGTTTTCAAAGTTTTCAAAGTTTACAAGCTTCAAAAAATGCAAACTAGATTGCAGCCATGAAGGCTGAGTTTCAAGCCTTGCAATCCACTAGAACTTGGGATTTAGTTCCTTTTCATCTTGATTTGAATTTGGTAGGTTGCAAATAGGTGTTTAAAGTCAAGCATAAACCAGATGGTTGATCGAAAGGTATAGGGCTCGGCTAATGGCTAAAAGGTTCCATCAACAAGAGGGTCTTGATTTCTCTGAGACTTTTAGTCTGGTTGCCAAGCTTACAACTATAAGAATTCTATTATCCATTGCAGCTTCCTATGATTGGTTTATTCATCAGCTTGATGTAAGTAATGCATTCATGCATGGTACTTTAAAGGAGGATGTCTACATGATCTAGCCATGGGGTTTTGTTGATCCCAATAGACCACACCATGTTTGCAAGCTCAAAAGGTCTCTCTATGGCTTAAAATAGACACCTAGGGCTTGGTATGACGTTTTTTACAAGGCTATTCTATCGTTGGGATTCTCAACTTCATCCTCTGACACCAATTTGGTTATAAAAAAGGATTCTACTATCACATTTCTTTTACTCTATGTTGATGATATTATCATCACTGGTCTATTTCCGTCTACACCACCATTATTTCTCAGTTACAAACTATGTTGATGATATTCACTATTTTTTGGGTATTGAGGTTCACAAATCTGCTACAGGTCTCTTTCTTAATTAGTCTAAATATGCCCTTGATTTATTAAAGAAGACTGATATGGTTGGTGTCAAGCCTTGTTCCACTCCTATTAGCTCTGCAAAACTGGATCATTCTAGTACTCTTATCTTCGATCCTACGTTTTATATATTAACAGTTGGGGTTTTACAATATTTCACATGGACAAGACCCGATTTGGCATTTGCCGTTAACCAATTTTGCCAGTACATGCATTTTTCTCAAACAATTCATTTGCAGGCTGTCAAGCGGATACTTCATTATTTGAAAGGTACTCTTGATTCTAGCATATGGTTTACTAAAGGATATCAAAGCCTCACTACGTGGTCTGATGCAGATTGGACAGGATGCCCTATTGACAGACGATCTACTAGTGGTTATTGTGTTTTCCTTGGTCTTAATCTCATATCTTAGAGTGCAAAGAAGCAATGCACTATTGCACGATCCTCAACTGAAGCTGAGTATAGGTCTCTGGCTAATACAGCTGCAAAACTCAGTTGGATATGCAAGAGTGCGATTGCACTGGCCTTCAATCCTGTTTTCCATGCTCGGACCAAACATGTTGAAATCAACTATTATTATATCTGGGAAAAGGTTCTCAGTGCCAAAGTTAGTGTAAATCATGTTACCTCTCTTCTTCAAATGGAGGACATTTTCACCAAATCCCTGCCCTCTCATCGATTTGCCGAGTTAACTTCCAAGCTTTCAATTAGATCCCCTAACTTTAGCTTGAGGGGTGTGTTAAGGATACAATAGGACCTCTAACTAAGTTTATACCTGATTAAAAGCTTTCTTAGCTGTTAAGCTATAGTTGTTAGAATAGTTGGATAAATAACTAATTGTACCTATTTATATGGGATTGTACACATTTTATTTGGGTAATAAAATCATTCCATTCAATAGCTTCTCTCTCTACAATTCTTTCTCTCTTTTTTCCCTAATCTTTCTTCTACAGAGATATGAGTTTCTACAGCTCATAGATGGCGGTCAGTGAGAATGACCATTGTTGAAAGCTCTATCGAGGGTAGGGAAGTAATGGCTGCCTGGAGCTCTTCTTCCCACGAAAGGAAAATTCTTATCTGCCGATCGAAATACCGATTTCTTTCATTGATCATGGATGCGTCACGATGACACAAACCATGACAATGATATCATCTAAATCATGGCTTTTAGGCAAAATAATGTTTGAAAGGGTTTTAATCACAAATGGTCCCTGACATTGATCAAACACATCATTTTAGTCCCTGACATTGAAAATCAATAGAAATGATCCCTGAGATTGTCCATCATCCATCATTTTGGTCATTATGTTAAAAACTCCGTTAAGTGTCCTGGAGTTCTTGGCCGAAAGTTTAGACAATTTTCAAAACTTTGTAACTCAATCGTTTTTTAACCAAATTTGACCCATAATATATCAAAATGAAGATAGGAAAGTGTAGAATAAGATTAAATCTATTTGAAAGCTCAATGGTTACTAGAGATGGCCAGAAAATAGCCTCAAAGTTGACTGGTCCGAGTGAAAACTTGAAAACTCGCTGGAAACTGAGTAAACTTTAAACGTTCATAACTTCTTCAATACTCAATGAAATGAAGTGATTCAAAAACCAAAATCATACTTCTCTATGCGACGAACAGAATGATACCTTTTTTGAGGGCTAACTCGCCGTGGTTTGGCCTGAAACGGCTCGAAAGTGGCTGTCTTGGTCTTGAGTTAGCCACTTTTGGGCCAAACCATGTCGATTTAGCCATCGAAAAAGGTACCATTCTCTTCGTATCATCGAGAAGTATGATTTTTGTTTTTGAATCACTTGATTTCGTTGAGTATTGAAGAAGTTATGAACGTTTAAAGTTTACCCAGTTTTCAAGTTTTCACTCGGATCTTTGAGGCTATTTTCCGGCCATCTCGGCACCATTGGGCTTCCAAATAGGTATAATCTTATTCTACACTTTCCTATTTTTATTTTAATATATTATGGGTCGAATTTGGTTAAGAAACGATTGAGTTACGAAGCTTTGAAAATTGCCCAAATTTCCGACCAAGAGCTCCGGGACACTTAACGGAGTTTTTAACGGAAGTACCAAAATGATGGATGGTGGACAATTTCAAGGACCATTTCTATTGATTTTCAATGTCAGGGACCAAAATGATGTGTTTGATCAATGTCAGGGACCATTAGTGATCAAAACCCTGTTTGAAATTAGCATAATCCTCAATTTGATCCTTAATAATGAAAATCAATAAAAGTGGTTTTTGAGTTTGTTCATCGTAAATTATTTTATTCCGTGAAAAATCTGTCACTATTCTCATTAAATTGTTACATGGATGACCACGCAACCGCCTTTTGAACAATGATATTTGTCAAACCAACCCCTTCATTTAACAATAATATTGACATATTTTCCATAGAATGTCCAAAATGATTTACAGGGGACGAACTCAATGACCACTTATATCGATTTTTAATGTTAGGAACTAGAGTGAGGAGTTATACCAATCTATGGATCATTTTGGCTAAAAGTCTCTCAATCAGTATATGTTACCTTTCGAGCTTGAAGAAAATATGATGCTTGATCAAGAATCCTATGAGGACTTATATGAAATGTGTTAATGCTTGACCGCTTAACATTCATTGCTATAAAACATTGTTGTCCTTATTATCATCTTATAAAATTTGCCGAATCAACTAAAGGGAAAATTGATGATTAAAATCATGTCACACACTATTAAAAATAAATAAATAATAACGACCTTATTGTAAATTTATGCTCTATCACCAGCTAGAAGGACTTCAGAGGGACAATTCACTATTCTTTTCTCCAATTATCCCTTGTCATGTTGTATTTGTTGTATTTCTGTAGAAAAACTTGCTTAGTTTTTGATCTTCCACTCACCAACTGATTTGATCTTGCACCGCAGATTAGGCAATAGCATATTATAAGATACCAGGTCAGTTCCTTATTACACTCTTGACACTCTTGTTTTTTTTATTTTTGTTCTTATTTGTAAATTTCCAATAGAAATAACGAACCCTTTCATAGATCAGGGATGAGTCACGATGACACAAACCATGACAATGACATCATCTAAATCATGGCTTTTAGGCAAAATGATGTTTGAAATTAGCGTAATCCTCAGTTTATCCTTAATAATGAAAAGTAATAGAAGTGGTTTTTGAGTTTGTCCCTCGTAAATTATTTTATTCGATAAAAAATCTGTCACTATCCTCATTAAATTGTCACATGGACGACCACGCAACCATCTTTTTAACGATGATATTTGTCAAACCAACCCCTCTATTTAACGATGATATTGACATATTTTTCACAGAATGACTAAAATGATTTACAGTGGACGAACTCAAGGGACCATTTCTATCAATTTTCAATGTCAGAGACTAGAGTGAGGAGTTATATAAATCTTATGGATCATTTTGGCTAAAAGTCTCTCAATCAGTATATGAGAAAATATGATGCTTGATCAAGAATACTATAAGGACTCATATGAAACGTGTTAATACTTGACTGCTCAACATTCATTGCTATAAAACGTTATTGTCCTTATCACCATCCTATAAAATTTGCTGAATCAACTAAGGAGAAAAATTGAAGATTAATTTTTTTTTTCACACACTATTAAAAATAAATAAATAAATAAGAATGACCTTATTGTAAATTTATGCTCTATCACCAGCTAGAAGGACTTCAGACGGACAATTAACTATTCTTTTCTCCAATTATCCCTTGTCATGTTGTATTTAGAAAAAACTTGCTTAGTTCTTTCTCCGTTGGATTGAAGGGTTTACTTTTTTGTCGTATTTTTTTTGGCATGCTTATGCTCGAACTGGTGATGTATACTATATGGTGGAATGATGTGATAGGATTTCCCGTTATTCCTAACCCATTGACTTTGAGTATGACATTCGAAGAAAAACTGTACTTTTTAATAGGAAAGTTTGGATTTGTAAATGATTCATTTTTCCTTTAAACAACAAAATTAAGGGGAGAAAATTCAGACACAAATTAAATATATACTCTTAATTAAACAACTAATCTAACAAAGCTTATACAAATCCTTCATATTGAGTGTGAATTCCGACTACACACCCTCCTAAAAAGGAAATAAAACAAAACAAAACCAGATAAAAAAAGAATTGAAATTATTTTAATTAGCTTTATAAAAGGTCAAGACGTGTGGGACGCATGTGGGGTCATGCATGGGTGGTGGAGACCTTGCCTCCAAAGCAATGGTGGTGGATGAGCGAAAAGAAATTTTTATCTGAGAAATTTTTTAAATTATTAATTTTTTAACACACATGTTTTATTATTTATATAGAGATATATGATATACTAACTTGTGTGACTATCACACTAAAATATCTGTAATGAGCAAAGAAATGCATACATAATACCACTTAGCACGCACCATCAGTCCTACTCCTCTCTCTCTCTCTCTCTCTCTCTCTCCACCAACACCAACACCAAATCCGAAAAATGGGTTCGACCCCAGAGACTCAGATGACTCCAATCCAAGTCTCCGACGAAGAAGCCAACCTCTTCGCCATGCAGCTAGCCAGCGGCTCCATTCTCCCCATGGTGCTCAAGGCAGCCATCGAGCTCGACCTCCTCGAGGTCATGGCAAAAGCCGGGCCTGGCGCTTTTGTTTCTCCGGCTCACTTAGCTTCGCAGCTGCCGACCAAGAACCCCGACGCCCCCGTCATGCTGGACCGCATGCTGCACCTCCTGGCCAGCTACTCCATCCTCACTTACTCCCTCCGCACACTTCCAGACGGCAAAGTCGAGCGGCTGTACGGCCTCGGCCCCGTCTGCAAGTTCTTGACAAAGAACGAGGATGGTGCTTCCATTAGTTCTCTCTGCCTCATGAATCAGGACAAGGTCCTTATGGAGAGCTGGTAATTACCATTCTTCTTCTTTATTTATCATCTTAATTTGATCATTAACAAACATTAATTAATGGGGTTCAAATAGGTTGATCATAATACAATATTCATAAAATGTTACGTACTAACTGTGAGTTATGGCTTTAATATGTGATTGTTCTCTATTTTTTCCTAACGTGTTCTTCGTTGTTCATATTACTTTTGGCCCATTAGGCGGTTGGGGACGGACATGATTCCAAATTGACTTCTTGTCAGAGTTTTAAAGAAACCAAAATTTTGAACAAAATTTACAAACTAAATTATGTGTCATTAATAAAAAATGAGCATGTTTATTAACGTCTAAGTAGTAATTCAATCATTAACTTTCATGTCAATTAATTTGTAAATTTCATTTATAAATTTTATTTTCCTAACATTACACTATATGACGACTGGTCACCTGTTTTATGATTACCACTTAATCAAATTAGGAGTGGAAAGTTGGTACCACCACTTCACCAACCACACCATAGTGTTTCGATGTTACACGTTTATTTCTTATCAATCATTTTTCTTAGTACAATTGTATGTTTTAACTATTTTATTCTTCTTTGTAAAGCGTAAGTTATGTCAATTAGCTAGAGGTGAAATTTAAATTAACTTCCTCCCTCATTTTTATCAAAACGGGTGAAATTAAAATTAGCTATACTATTTTACTAACTGACTGACGTAATTCATGTCAATAAAAGACCAACATGATGCTCTTTGTGAGGATCCTGGAAATCCTTAAATCGTGTCCGTTTATAGTGTATTGTGCGATTATATTTTGTCAAGTACTATTTGTGTTTAGTTTTAAATTAAAAAAAAAATAAAATAATTTAAGACCACGCATTATATACGATGAATGAACTCGATTTACAAATCACCAAAATTCCCACAAATAAAAGAAGAGGAAGTTGTTTTAACAAACCCATAAATTATCTGATTATTGTGAGTTATGCGGGCCTTGAAACACGTGGTGGGTGGGTTGGCCTAGTTTACAAGATTGCTTGTACTTTGGTATTGTAGATTAAAGCTTTAAACACAAATGAGTCATGCATGCTTGTTTTGGGTTTATGTGCAGGTACCACTTGAAAGATGCAGTCCTTGAAGGAGGAATCCCATTCAACAAGGCCTATGGAATGACTGCTTTTGAGTACCATGGCATTGACCCCAGATTCAACAAAGTCTTCAACAATGGAATGGCTGACCACTCTACCATTACCATGAAGAAACTTCTTGAGAACTACAATGGCTTTGGGGGCCTCACATCCATTGTTGATGTTGGTGGTGGCACCGGTGCTGTCCTTAACATGATCGTTTCTAAATACCCTTCGATTAAGGGCATTAACTTCGACTTGCCTCATGTCATCGAAGATGCTCCCCAATATCCTGGTATGTTATGCATTTCTGATAATGTTCGTAGTTCAATTACTTAAAAGCATTCACCTTTACATTTGATCTCTCAAGTTCAATTTCTCTTCCCCTAATATTATTGCATATAAAAATAATATTTGTATTATTTATCATTTTTCCTATTGAATATGAGGTCAATGGATGTTGAATATAGGTGTGGAGCATGTTGGAGGAGACATGTTTGTAAGTGTTCCAAAGGGAGATGCAATTTTCATGAAGGTGAGTTGTTATTTATCCAAAAAGAGCCGATGATTGTTTTGTGGTGCTAATATTAATTTCTTATAGGAGCTTAGATGCTCAATATATTTGGAACTAATATCAAATCCTATATTCAATCTTACAGTGGATATGCCACGATTGGAGTGACGAGCATTGCTTGAAATTTTTGAAGAACTGCTATGCTGCACTCCCAGACAATGGGAAGGTAATTGTTGCTGAGTGCATTCTTCCGGTAGCTCCGGACAGTAGCCTTGCCACCAAGGGAGTTGTCCATATCGACGCAATCATGTTAGCTCACAATCCCGGCGGAAAAGAGAGGACGGAGAAGGAGTTCGAGGCCTTAGCTAAGGGATCTGGATTCCAAGGCTTTCGAGTCGTCTGCTCTGCTTTCAACACCTATGCCATTGAATTTCTTAAGAAGAATTGAGTATAATTTGCCTTTGGTATGCTGCCATCTGCATTTATATTGCTTTGGTTTTTTATATGGTGATCGTGTATCAGTACGTGGATTTTACACCATAAGTAGGTTTTCATATGTTACAAAAAAATAATAAGAAAGTGATTTTGTTGCTTTGATAACATGTAGAATTATGACTCTTTGTATTGTTGTGTGAAAAATATTACAATATATATACAAGGTTACATTAGTCCCTATCAAAATGGGAATCCTACACAAATTACAATTAAAAAAAAAAAGGAAAACTAATGAAAATGGCTTGAAAACTTTGATTGTTAATGATAAAGACAAAATAAAGGGTAAAATGAATAGTATTATGATTGACTTTTTAGTGTAAAAATGTGGTTTTTAGTTAAAGTGAACAGTACTGAGAGCTTTCATTAAAGTTCCCTTAAACTATCTGTATGTTGGGTTTTTGAGAAGTTTCAGAATTACAAAAACAACTTAAACGATTATTGGCCTCATTATGAGTGTCATAAATGTACAACTGAGCAAATTTAGGATTCTCACCTTCATGAGGCAACAAAGAACCCATCAAATGATGCACTAGACCATTGATCTTAAAAATATAAAGACCCCGGCTCTTGTTAATCGCTGCATCCACTTTAGCTCCCATTGAGGTTAACGCTATCATGGAATTGTACAACCTCACATTGGTTTTAAAATGCAAATTCTCTCGAATTTGTTGGATCTAGCAAATGATCTAAAAATGCAAGGGTGAGTTTAACAGGTGAAAACTTAACTTTTCCACTCATACAACACATAGTAAAATGTGGCCTAGCAACAGAATAAGTTTGCTCTTCGACCGCTCTTCGACCAGAACAAAGCACCACAATATTGACATTGGCAATTTCTAGATTCAAAATCAACATAGTCTGGATACATAAACTTTCTTTTCTTCTGATAAACGGCTTGGCCAATCATAGTTGTGCTCCTAAGAGGGTCACTACTTTCTGCATTTTTCCCAAGATGCCACGCAAAGTGGCAGCATTGGCCAAAATAATAGGTACAGGAAATTCATGATAAGTACTAGGACCAGGTAAAGATGAGTTTAAGGCACCATCAACAAAGGCATTTTGTTTTAAAACCGGTGCAGAGGTTTGGAAATGATTGCTCACCTCTTTATCTAATGATAAAGAGGCTGGAACATTGTTAAACTCATCATCATAAGAGGTTGGTACATCTTGCAAAACAAAATCATCCAGATTAACACCACCATTATAACATATTGAAAGCACGGGGAACAAACATATAATGAGTGTTCATCTAAGTATTCCAGTCTCTTATAATTTATTAAAAAAATAAAATACAAAATAAAAGTTATTGTTTTTATCTAAGTAAGAGTCACAATCTAAGCAGGTGCCTAGGCAAAGTAGGCAAGCACCTAGATAAGTTTAGACGTCATTTCTTAATTTTTAAATGTTTAGAGTTTAATCAGGGCGATGGCTGGCCGCCTAGAGCCGGTGGTAGGCTTGAATTTTAGAACAGTGGTTGCTAACGAGTTGGCAACTTTAAAGGCAATTAAATTCTCAAGCAGTACATATTATTGTTAAACAAGTTGTACCAATATCTGATCAAAAGGACTGTTTCCAATTGACATGTTTAAGATGCAAATTACACGAGTAACAAACTATCATTTCTTGCCCGCTAGTTCTCTGACTTGCCCTTCGAGGGATTGCTCCTGCCTCATGTGTTCAACCCACCTCGCCTTGATTCGGACTTGCGCAATGCTTTGCTCCAAAGTCATGGAAAATGCAGGATGCGCCCGGCTAGCGAAAAATTCTTCGACCTCATCAGCCTTTTCGTTGCTGCAAAGCTGCCAACGAAGATTTGATAAGTAACACAAAGCGGGCGTCAGAAGCAGCAACTGTACCGTGTTCTACAAGGCACAATTGCCTACCGGTCTAAGGACAGATATCATTCTACTTACCGGTGTTACAATGTCTCTTACGAAACGGGTGAGCAGCATCCCAGCGCCGTATTTGGTCAGGATCAGGTCCCAATTCTCCTGCATTCATAACCGAAAAAAGTTAAGCTCTCCAATTCCATGCGACTCTCACAATGCCAATTATACCGATTCCATGTTCATCTACATCGTGTTTACGAGAATTACTGGAACCCGTACCATTAACCACTTCCACGCTGTTTCGCGGCATTCTAAACTTATACCAGAAACTTCCACGCTGTCTCACAATGCCAATTATATAATGTCTTGATCTAGAACCTGAAAATAATATTTGAGATGAAGTAGATGTAAACTGGCAATGGAAGTGCAGCTGCTGTAGACCACAATTTAGTACTGCGAATAAATACCTCTTCGGATAAGAAGAAGTTCAGAACCTCCAGAACTGTATCTGGGTCTGGAGAAGATGCAAAAAAACCTGTACAGGTTAAATTGTAAAGGAAAGATTCCAAGTTACTTTCGCTTAGACAAGAGATGGAAAATAGGAGAATGCCAGAAAATGCAATGCATTTCAATCTTACGTAGAATCCTTTCCTTCTCTTGCACTGTATTTGCTTCTCTGTAAACATTTAATAGGGACTCAAAACCTTCTCTATTGGAGCTGCTAGCGTTCCTCATCACGGCAATGTAAGCAGCCTGCAGGACAGTGTTCATACTTCTGCCTGTTAGCCTTGAAACTTAATACGGACGAGGAAGTGACTGTGATACACAGTAAGATTTATTACCCCTCTCGTATCAGCTGAAAGAAGCGGAGTGTTTCTATCATTCAATAATGTCTGAAATCGGTCTAATGCTTCCTTTTGAGTTTTGTCATGGCCAAACGTAACCAAAGCTTGCAAGATTTCTGCTCTCAGAAGTGCACTGAAGTGAGACTCTCCTGGTACCGATTCCCAACCAAGTTTTCTGTATGAATACATTCAAATATATTATGTTAACTTTAAGCTCTTCTTTGCAATCCTAAGTAAAGTATTACTGCATGATCGCGAGGAGACTGCAAAACATCACAACATACAACGTTCATTTAAGGAAAGGAAAAAAGAGAGAGAAACCAATTTTATTGGCATCGGAATCACAATCGCAGGCCAAAGTACAACTCATTCAATAAGGTATAAGGAAAAAAATGTATTCCCATACTAATAATGAGTGTTCTTACTCTGCTGGAAACAGGAAGAGACTAATGAAAAACTTTTTCAACTCATTTGCCGAATCTGGGATGGCATCACTTGAAATATTAACGACATTATAACAAACCTGCAGTTTCATATACAACACAAAAGGTAATGCTTGTTCACAAGACAAAAGTTTATGTGCTTACATCTATCAATTTTGTTACCACAATATACTCCTCTTCTTTTCTGTATGCATCCATCAAGGAAAGCAAAGATGAAAATGATTGTTCACAAGCTTCACAAAGAGCATATGCATCGTCCAGAATGCCTGAAATATGAGACTTGGAGTCATATATCGTTGGATTATGAGTGGTTTATAATGGCCCAAAATCAAGTAAACAATTTGAAAAACGAAGCCACATAATAAAAACAATCTGAAAGTGATAAATGGAACACACCGAATTTGTCTGTTGCTTCTAAGCTATTATGCTTAATCGCCTTCCTAAGCCGAGCTGCCAGCTTATCTTCATAATTGACTCTATAGAAACCGCTCTGCTCGATGTTAACCTTGATCCACAGTTGTTCATCATATTTCTCTTTATTCTTTAAATCACTATCAGAGGAATTGACAAGATCTGATATGTTCACTTCTCTGGACTTTGTTTCCAAAAGGAAATTCTCGCGCCTCTCATACAAACCAAGTGAAAAAGTTATTGGAACGATCCATTTCCCATCACCATGCAAACCGGACGACAGGAACTGTGTCTGCAAAATAAAAACTTCATTAGATTTCTGCATATAATATGATTTTGGTGTTGAGTATTAGTAGTACCTGCTCAAATTCCAAAATATGCTCTTTGGCTTTTACGGAGATAACAGGATATCCTTTTTCCTTTGTCTAACCATCCATCATTTCACTGACTTTGACACCAGATTCCTCCGAAAGAACACTCCATAAATCTTCTGTCTTCACATTTTTGCCAGAATATCTTTTTACGTAGGAACTTAACGATTTCTGATTGGATAATGAAGCCAGAGAGTAAATAAACAAACTGAAATATGTTAACAAATTTCGCTGATTACAGAGAGTAAATTGACAATGAACTGCAAACTAGAATGCCTTTATAACAACATAACAAGAACTTTTCCATTTCCGGTCTTTGCCCTTCAGTCCTTTTTGTTCAAAACACTATATATTGCAGTTTTCATATGTTTATTTTTATCTTGAGAGAACAAAATTGCTTGGTACTGGGATTTGGATTGCACGTGGAATTGCAGAAAACTGTCTAGGATTGCAAGGCTTAATTTCAATGGGTGCATTTGGTGATAAGATTAAGAAGAGTACTTCCGCATACTGTATTCACCGTGAAAACTTGGGGTACAGTAAGAAAGGTAATCTCACTGGGGAAACATCAGTTTTGTACCTGGAATATGTCATCCCCAAGATAACCCTGCAGCATTCGGATAACAGCAGATCCCTTATTATAGCTGATATCATCAAAGACTTCAAGAATTGAGCGAGCATGTTCAATCTCCACCTGAAATTATGGAAACTCGCATATAAATATGCTGCACAGAGCAGTTTAGGTCCCTCCCCCCCCAACCTCAACTGTTAAAATGGATATTGACACTTTGATGATCATTAAAGTGAAACTATAATATGTCATTGCACCTTGACTTCCTCAGTTTCTCCTGCTCCGTATACATTGACACTCATGTTTAACAAAAACTTCACTTGATGGAGTCCAGTACCATAACAAGAGATTCATCATCACCGTCCAAAACAACATCACACGGGCGGTAAAGCTGCAAATGAAGAACATATAAAAAAACCCAACAAAACGAAAATCCAATAAAATCAAATCACTGTTGATCAAGAACTAGTTACTTGGCCACGAGAGCTGGTGAACGAAACTTCATGAACATCAAGTTCAAGAGCGTTCAAGACAAGAAACCTGGTCTCTTCGACTATGCTAACGTTAATCTCCACAACGCCGGAGAACGCACATGCTGACGAGAGATCAAGCTTGAGATGAAGATCGTAGCGTTTTGGAACTGCAAAATTTGGCAACCTTGCGTGGCCTTTGAATTCTTGTATGCTTTGCTTCTGCTCCATCTCAGCGCGTAGTGATGTGAAGTGTTTACCAAGGAGGAGTTGGAGATATATTTCGAGTGGTGATCGGAGAAAAACGTTCAGCAGTCAGCACACGTTTCTATGCATTTGTCTTGAATCCAGCCGGTAATGAAAGTTACCTGCTGATGCTTCAGTCTGTGATGATTCTGTGGTTGTCTTTGTTTTATGTGTTTTGGATGGACATTCTTGTCTTCTGCAATATAGTTTCGGTATATCTACTAACTCTTAATTTTATTTCTCCAAAGACGAAGAAAAAGGTTTTAAGTTTAAATATCATCAGAGTTAATAAAAAGAATAAAGCATTCTCTTAATAGTTAATACTATTTTAAATCTTGCGAACAAGAGATTTTTTAGTGTGTCGGGAACACAATCTCATGCACTAAATATAATAATTCAATTGGTTGGATACTTAAAATTACTTGATGTACCTAACTGTCACATCCTGACCCGGGTCCACCACATCTCGGCCCGACCTCCGCTGTAACACGATATTGTCTGTTTTGGGCCCCGACCATGCCCTCACGATTTTGTTTCTGGGAACTGACACGAGAACTTCCCAGTGGGTCACCTATCATGGGAGTGCTCTCGCGCGCTACTCGCTTAAGAACTCCGAAGCCAATGAGCTCCCAAAAGGCATCGTGCTAATTCGAGGTGAGAATACATACAAGAATCACTCCCTTGGGTGATGTGGGATCTAACAATCCACCCCTCTTAGGGGCCCGACGTCCTCGTCGGCACACTATGGCCAGAGTTTGGCTCTAATACCAAATTGTCGCATCCCGACCCGAGGTCCACCACATCCCGAGCCCGACCTCTGCCGTAGCACGATATTGTTCGTTTTGGGCCCCGACCACGCCCTCGCGGTTTTGTTTCTGGGAACTCACACGAGAACTTCCCAGTGGGTCACCCATAATGGGAGTGCTCTCGCGCGCTACCGCTTAACTTCAGAGTTATGATAGCCAGTGAGCTCCCAAAAGGCCTCATGCTAATTGGAGATGGGAACACATATAAGGATCACTCCCTTGGGCGATGTGGGATCTAACAATCCACCCATCTTAGGGGCCCGACGTCCTCGTCGGCACACCACGGCCAGGGTTTGGCTCTAATACCAAATTGTCATATCCCGACTCGGGGTCCACCACATTTCGAGCCTGACCTCTGCCGTAGCACGACATTGTCCTTTTTGGGCCTCGACCACGACCTCACGATTTTGTTTCTGGGAACTCACACGAGAACTTCCTAGTAGGCCACCCATCATGGGAGCGCTCTTGCGCGCTACTAGCTTAACTTCGTAGTTTCGATGAACTCCGAAGCCAGTGAGTTCCCAAAAGGCCTCGTGCTAATTGGAGGTAGGAATATACATATAAGGATCACTCCCCTGGGCGATGTGGGATCTAACACTAACAGTGTTCCACACACTGCTTGCGAACATGTCTTTGGATGGGTGAATTAAAAGATTATGGAAAATCTCTATATATAAAGCCAACACTGCTGTGAACAATGTTTTTTTGGGTCATAGGCTTCACTAAAAAATAAGTGGACATAAATGCCCCCCAAAACAAAAAAGTTCAAAAGCAATCCAAAATAATGCACAAAATAATGTAGAGGTATTTTCATCATATAAATAGTATTTTTTTAAATAATTAATTCTTTTTTTTTTGTTTTTTTACTAGTACTTCACAATAGGCTAGTAATAATGTAATTTAATCAGTTGTTTATTAAATATTAGTTTCTTTATTTTTAAACAGGTTCAAAATATCTTAAGAGGCGCGTAGTGCTGGTTATAAAAAAAGGTTTTTCGCACATACATAATAATGTGATTCAATTAGTTGTCAAATGATTATTTTTTGTTCTCAAACAAACGATATTATCTACACTAAGGGGAGGGGAGTAAGCTTAGCCTCACAATGAACTATCAATATTGTGATTCAATCAAAAATATTATTTTCTCTATTTTAAACACATTCAAAAATCTTAAGAGACACGTAGTGCTGGTCATAAAAAAGGTTTTTCGCATGTGTATAATAATGTGATTCGATTAGTTGTCAAATGATTTTTTTTCTTCGAACAAATGATATTATCTACACTAAGGAGAAGAGGGTGGGCTTAGCCTCACATTGAGTTAGCAATAATGTGATTCAATCAGTTGTTTATTAAATATTATTTTCTCTATTTTTAAACACGTTCAAAACATTTCAAGAGCCGCGTGCCGCCGGTGATAAAAAAGATCTTTCACATGCGCACAATAATACAAGGTTCTAAAAGTCGCTAGGCGCTAGTCGGGCGGCGGGCTAAGGACTAGCGCCTAGGCGGCTAGGCGGGCGCCTAGGCGGACTAGGCGGACTAGGCGGACTAGGCGAATTTAAGTAAATCAATCATATTTCGTGTAAATAAGTGTCTGCTTATACTTGAAATATATATAATTTCACCATCAACTACAAAATAGAATGCATATATATTATGAAGTATTGAAACATAATGAAAACATGTGAAATAAGGATATAATGTGTGTTCATTTAAGTATGCAACAAGTCTCTTACAATTTATTGGGAAAAAATCAAAATGCAAAATGAAAGTTATCTATTTTTTGTCTAAGTGAGTTATGACCTAGACGAGTGTTTAGGCGGGTCTAGGCGGTCTAGGCGGGTGCCTAAGCGGTCTAGGCGGTTGCCTAGGCGTTCTAGGCGGTTGCCTAGGCGTTTTAGGCGGTGCCTCAGCAAGTCTAGGCGCCCTTAGCATTAATCGGGGCGGCGAGCTGGGGCCTAGGCGGCGCTAGGCGGGGATTTTTAGAACAGTGCAATAATATGATTCAATTAGTTGTATTATTTTCTTTATTTTTAATTATTTTCTCTATTTTTAAACACTTAAGAGGCACGAAGTGCCAGTTATAAAAAAAGTATTTCGCACGCGCACAATAATGTGATTCAATCAGTTGTATTATTTTTTCTATTTTTAAACACTTAAAAGGCATGTAGTGCCAATTATAAAAAAAAAGGTCTTTTGCAAGTGCATAATAATGTGATTCAATTTGTTGTCAAATGATCTTTTTTTTAAACAAATGATGTTTTCTACACTAAGAGGGAGGGGGCAGACTTAGCCTCATAATGAGCTAGGAATAATGTAATTCAATCAGTTGCTTATTAAATATTATTTTCTCTATTTTTAATGGAAATTCAATAGAACGTAGATGAAAATTGAAAGACCGATTTTATTATGTGGATTCAGTTGCTTTGATTGGTTTATGAGAGGTTTCTTCTAGCATAGTCGAATATTATTTATTTACTTCAAATATTTGACTTTCTTTTTGTCATAAATAAAATTATTGAACCAATTCACGCATATAAATACATTTAAAATGAGTAAGTCAAGCGTAACACGCTGTGATTTAAAAAAATGTCTTCTACATGCGCGTGCGTGCATGAAAGCTAGTAATATATAAAGTTAAGTTGAAGTGGGGCTTTCTCAAAATAAATAAAAATGGAAAAAGAATTTAAAAGAGTGATTGGGAATTGAAAACTTGGACCATCTAAAATATTCCTTGGGAGAAAACATGCATGAATCTCTTCAAGGTTTGTAATTAAAATAACGAATTGAAGATTAAAACACAAAGAAAATTTCACCAATTAGCACAAAAGTACAAGTAGAACCTTGGAAGCTAAGGCTTGATTGTGATAGCTTCCGGAGGGTTAAAGGCATTTTTTAACAATTAAAAATACTTTTAGTTTTGTTTGGCAGAAAAATATAGAAGTCCTTATGATTCATAGCTTTTCAGGGAAGGACTTGGCAGATCTTGTTATAGTCTCCTTCTGAAAAAACACTTATGACTTATGAGTGGCTGAAAAAAATACCCAAGAAAATCAGACATGACACTAATCATATCGAACCCGACCCGATAATCTCAAATGGTTCAGGAACCGAAACTTATTGAACTTTTACTATGGTATTCGGATTCCATGAAGGGTTTGTTCAGTAAAACCAAACACAATGGAAAATATTTTTTATTTCTTCATTAATGGAATTATTATTAACTGTTAGATTTGGTTGAGATTGAATCACACCCTCAATTTTCATCCTAACGGAACATTTGTAAGTCTTCAGTTTACATGTCCAAATCACTTTGACCTATTTTATCTCATCTAATACTTAATCATTTAGGTTCTGATTAGTTTTAAAAGGGAAGCTTTCTGGAGCAATTTGAGGCGAATACTACCCGGAGTTCTTCAGTTCTCCTCTGTCAAATCCCCCCTGCAATTCTGGGCAAATTTCCATCGATTCATCTTGCAATTCCATCATCGAATCCTCTCTCAATTCCACTGCGGATCGAAAACTTCAGTTCGATGTTGGTTTTTATTTCTGAGGCCCCAATAATTCGGTTTCGATTTTCGGTAACTGGTTTTCGGTTTGGGCACCGAACGGAAACCAGCCCTACTTATGAGCATATAAATGTTTTCTAGAGAAACAATCTCAAACGGACGGAAAAAAAATCACCCAGAAGAAAGCCATGATGGAATTCGAAACATAATAAACTCATACTAAAATTGGCGATGCAGCCTCAGAATTTGTTCCCCTGAGTTGTACAAACAAACTGAACTAGTTGCTCAACCTATAACCATTGAGGAACCCAACAAAAACGCCAACACAGACTAAACCCATGCCTCTTAACCAAATAACAATAACATAAGACTACATGATTGCTTGAGCAGAGCACACTCAACAACTAATTCTTCGGCGCCTTGCTCAACAAATACTTTTCAAAACATCCATCACAGACCCAAAATCCGCCTTCACTTGCACCGGCGGGTTAGCATACTTGCAAGCCAAATCCTTGATATCATTTGAATGATACTCAATCTTCGACTGTGTGAATTTCAACCCGTGAGCCGTGCTCACCACCACAGTCCGGTCGTTAGTGCCTATGATCCCTTGGTTCCGAAGCTTAATCAATGCAGCCAATGCCACACCAGTGTGAGGGCATATGAACATGCCAGTGGAGTCTGCTTGAGCCATGGCATCCATCAACTCCTACTCGGTGGCTTCCTCCACAATCCTATTCGACTTCTTCAGTGCATACACGGCTCTGTCTATCGAAACAGGATCGCCTATTTGAATTGCGGATGCAAACGTAGTGTTCGCCTTCACGGGCTTGAACTCTTGATCCCACCCTGACTTGTAATGCAAGTACAGCGGGTTCGCATTTGCAGCTTGGGCACAAACGAGCCTAGGAATCCTATCGACCAGTCCCAACTCTTTGCACATATGAAATCCTTTGTAGAAAGCATATATGTTACCCAAATTTCCCCCTGGAACTATGACCCAATCCGGCACTTCCCAATCAAACTGCTGCAAAATCTCAATTGCAGCGGTTTTCTGACCCTCTAATCTCAAACTGTTCAAAGAATTAGCCAAATAAATCGGCAGCTCCGCTGTGACTTCTCGAATCAACTGCATACACCCATCGAAATCAGTATCAATGCTCAGCACAAAGGCCCCATTGGCAATGGGTTGAACCAGCTGAGCCAGAGATATCCGATTCGCTGGTAGAAACACAATCGAGGGTATCCCAGCTGCGGCGCAGTAGGCTGATAAGGCGGCGGATGTGTCTCCAGTGGAGGCACAGCCCACGCCGACCACTGGGCGGTTCATTTTCCTCAGCCGGTTCACTTGGCTGACCAAAACAGTCATGCCCAAGTCCTTAAAACTTCCAGTGTGGCTGATCCCACAGTGTTTGACCCACAAATCGCTCATGGCCAGAATCTGTTTGCCATAACGCTCAGCCCAGAAGAGATTGGAGTTACCTTCAAATGCGGAGACAATGTCGTCGCTGTCGATCTCGGGTAGGACCCACTCCTTCTTGCTCCAGACGCTGGAGCCGTAGGGCCAGATGGTCTTGCCGACGCGGGAGTCGAAGAGGTCGCGCCAGTACTTGTCGTCGTAGTTTTTGAGGGCGGCCATGTCGTGCTGAACGTCAAGGAGGCCGCCGGAGTTGGATCGGTAGACGATCTCATCGAGGGAGTAGGACTCGGCGGCGACGGCGGAAGATGGGTCGGCGTTGAAGGGAACGTAACGGGCGGAGAAGTGGTGGGAGTGGGTTGTGTTGTGGTGGCGAGCCTCGTCGCGAATGTTGTGGTGAGGGTGGTCGGAGGAGGAGGAGGAGGAGAGAGGAGGGGTGGAGATTGAGACGCATTTGATGGGGGTGGCGAAACAGGGTCTGGTTGGAGGGTGGTGGGAAGCGGGGCTTTGGGGTTTGAGGGAGAGAGGCGGAGATTGGAAGAGAGAGGAATATGTCATTGTTGGAGAGTGAGAGAGAGAGTGTGTGTGTGGAAATGAAAGTGGGGGCTTCGGTGGCTGATTGGTTTGTATTATATAACTGGGTCGGGACTCGGGACTCGGGACTCGTTTTAAAAGAGAAAAAAATCTAACTACATTTTGTAGAATATTATAAATAGACAAAAGTTAGAGAAATAACTTTTGCTAGGTATATGAGCGAAACAGTTGCCAAAATACTAACGCAAAAATGATTGCAGAGGAAGTGAAGAAAATTATTATCAATTGTTTTTCCCTCTTCTCTTATTGTTTTTCTATCTCCTTCTTGATCTCTCATTCTTATTGATTTTCAATCTCTTATTGCCTTTTTGTGTAAACTTCACATTTGAACACTCATAATACTCTTATTTATAGAGTAATTATCTTTGCTAAGATACAAAATACACTATTAAACATATGAGTTGTTACTATACACATGTGGGTATACAATCCCACTATTTATAACACTCCCCCTTTGGATACCCACATATCAACATCAGTTACCTCGTTAAAACCTTGCTCGGAAAAACCCAGTGGGAAAAAACCATAGCGAAGGAAAAAGAGTACAACTTTACCTGGATTGGTGATATAGTGTTGAGTATGCTTATGTTGCCTCGTTAAAACCTTGATAGGAAAAACCCAGTGGGAAAAATCCTAGTCGAAGGAAAAAGAGTACAACAATCATGTATCATGGATGCTCCCCCTGATATTTATCTCCCCCTGATTTTGCATTCTTCAAATTTAGCTGATTGGTAAGTCGACGTAATCCGATACTCTGCACTAACTTCTGAAACATGCACTTTGATAGAGACTTGGTGAACAGGTCTGCCAAATTTTCATTGGAACGAATTTGTCTGACTTCAATAACTTTAGCCTTTTGAAGCTCATGTGCACTGAAAAACTTTGGAGATATGTGTTTAGTCTTATCGCTCTTAATGAATCCTTCCTTCATTTGGGCAACACAAGCTGCATTATCTTCATGGATGACAGTTGGATTGTCTGTCTTCGATGGTAGACCACATGAATTCCGGATGTGATGAATCATTGATCTCAACCAAGAACATTCACGACTTGTTTCATGCAAATCAAGTATTTCCGAGTGATTGGAAGATGTAGCAACTAGTGTTTGCTTTGTTGAGCGTCATAAGATTGTTGTATCTCCATTAATGAACACATATTCAGTTTGTGAGCGGGCTTTATGCGAATCAGAGAGAAAATTAGCATCTGCATATCCAGCAATGATCTGGTCATTTGTGGATTTATTTGAGTGGAAGAAACCTATGTCCGTTGTCCCACGAAGGTATCGTAGAACATCTTTGACTCCCTTCCAATGACGAATTGTTGGAGCAGAGCTATACCTGCTAACAAGTTTACTGAAAAAGTTATATCTAGTATAGTACATTGTGCCAAATACAATAAAGCACCTATTGCACTCAGGTATGGTACTTCTGGACCAAGGACCATTTCATCATCTTCTTTTGGACGGAATAGATCTTTCTTAATGTCCAAAGAACGAACGACCATTGGCGTACTGAGTGGATAAGCCTTGTCCATGCCAAATCGCTTCGGGATTTTTTCAATGTAAGCTGATTAGTAGACCAAAATTCCATTAGCACACTGCTCGATCTGCAGGCCGAGATAATATTTTGTTTTCTCAAGGTCTTTCATTTCAAATTCATTTTTCAGATATTCAGCAGTTTTATTAAGCTCTTCAGGAGTTCCAACTAGGTTCATATCATCAACATACACTGCCACTATAGCAAATCTAGAATTGGATTTCTTTATGAACACACAAGGGCAAATAACATTGTTGATATATCCTTCTTTGATCAAATATTCACTGAGGCGATTATACCACATTCGTCCAGACTGTTTCAGCCCATACAATGATCGCCTTAATTTGATCGAGAGCCTATCTCGTGGTTTGTTAGTTGTTTCAGGCAACTTAAGTCCTTCTGGGACCTTCATGTATATGTCAGTATCTAATTCTCCATATAAATACGCAGTGATGACATCCATAAGTCGCATGTCAAGCTTTTCTGAAACCACTAAACTTATTAAGTAACGGAACGTAATTGCGTCCATTACAGGAGAGTATGTATCCTCATAATCAATTCCAGGTTTTTGTGAAAAACCTTGTGCAACGAGTCGTGCTTTGTATCATGCAATCTCGTTTTTCTCATTGCGTTTTCTTGTGAATACCCATTTGTAACCTACGGGTTTTACATCAGGCGGAGTTTAGACTAATAGTCCAAAAACACATCGCCTTTCCAAGGAATTTAATTTTGCCTGGATTGCATCTTTCCACTTAGGCCAATCTTGTCTCTGTTTGCATTCATCAACAGAGCGGGGCTTAATATCATCACTTAACATGATTTCAGTGGCTACTGCGAATGCGAACATATCATCGATGATTATTTCATTACGATCCCATAATTCATTTGTACATGCATAATTTATGGAGATTTCTTTGCTTTCATGTATTGCTGTCTCTTCAGGGACATGTGTCTCATCAAGGAAATTTTCCTTTTCTGGTAGTACAGAATCATGAATTGTGGATTTGTCATTCATTTTCTCTTCCTGAATGATTTCACTTGGATTCAGCTGTGCCCTTGTCTTTCTTTTTTTGAGGGGCTGAATCTTTTGAACCTAGGAGTTTACCACGCTTCAGGCGTGTACCAGATGAATCATTCGCTGCCACTTTATTTTGTCTAACAGGGACATCAATTCTTGCAGGTACATTTGTAGCTGGTATATGAGATTTTGTCACTTTCATAGCATCATTAAATGCATCTGGCATTTGATTGGCAATACTTTAAAGATGAACGATTTTTTCACTTCATTTTTACATTGAGTGCTACGTGGATCAAAATGAGACAAGGTGGGTAAAACCTATGTTAGCTCTTTCCGTTCTTCTGGAACGGTCTTTTCTCCCCCTAACAATGGGAAAACTGTCTCATCAAAGTGACAATCAACAAAACGAGCTGTAAACATATCACCTGTTAGGGGTTCCAAATATCTAATGATAGATGGTGAATCAAAACCCACATAAATTCCCAATCTACGCTGAGGTCCCATTTTAGTGCGTTGCGGTAGTGCAATAAGCACATAAACAGCATAACCAAAAACTCATAAATGTGAAATATTTGGCTGATGCCCAAACACGAGTTGTACTGAAGAGTATTGGTGGTTGTCTATAGGTATCAATCGAACCAATGATGCAGCATGTAAGATGGCATGTCCCCATGCAGAAACTGGCAATTTTGTTTTCATGAGCAGAGTGCGAGCTATTAATTGAAGCCGCTTGATCAATGCTTCTGCTAAGCCATTTTGAGTATGGACATGAGGAACAGGGTGTTCAACATCAATGCCCAATGTCATGCAGTAATCATCAAAGGTTTGAGACGTAAATTCACCAACGTTATCAAGTCAGATTGACTTAATGGGGGTAATCTGGGAATTGTGCTCGCAACTTAATTATTTGAGCAATAAGTCTCGCAAAAGCTACATTCCAAGTAGACAAGAGACAAACATGTGACCATCTGGTAGATGCATCAACCAAAACCATAAAATATTGAAATGGTCCACAAGATGGTTGAATAGGTCCATAAATATCCCCTGAATTCTTTGCAAAAATGATGGGGATTCAGCATCAACCTTTAGTTGTGATGGTCTAATTACCAATTTCCCTTGAGAACAAGCCTTGCAAGGGTTATCATTTGAGATAGTAACGTTTTTGCTCAATAATGGATGTCCATTAGAGTTGGTAATGATCCTACGCATCATGGTGGATCCTGGATGACCTAGACGGTCATGCCAAAACATGTAAACCTTTGAATCAATGAACTTCTGGTTCATAACAGTATGTGATTCAATTGTCCTTATGTATGTATAATATAATCCATTCGACAAACCGCGCAACTTCTCCAATATACGCTTCTGGGTATCATTAGAGGTAATGCATAGATACTCCACATTTTCTGCACTTTTTGTTTCAATGTGGTATCCATTTAAACGTATGTCTTTGAAACTCAACAAATTTTGAGTAGATCAAGTAGCATATAACGCATTTTGTATGGACAATATTGTTCCATTTGGTAACATAATTTGAGCTTTCCCTGAGCCTTCAATTATATCTGATTTGCCTGATATTGTTGTTACCCTTACTCTTTTAAGCATCAAGCTTAAGAAATACTTTCGATCACAAAGTATTATATGTGTGGTTGCGCTGTCTGCAAGACAAGTATCTCCGCTATAGTTTTTATCCATGCTTTCTGAGTAAAGGAGATCACAGTTAAACACAACTTATAACGGGAAATTTACATGCCACTTTTATTGAATTGAAATGCTAGTTTTACAAGTTCAGAATAATAAAAATACGTCAAATATAAATGATTCATTCGGACCGATACACTTCATTCCCCCTTTCCTCAATGAAGTCCGAGACATCTAGGTGGGTTGTGTTTAACTGTCCTGATAAGTCGCGCACTGGATCAGGTATATCCATTGGCCTAGCCTGGTTGAGGAAATTAGTCTCGACACCCTTCTCCTTGAGGGAGGCTTGATATAGATCCACCAGATGTTTTGGGGCACGACAGGTACGCGCCCAGTGCCCATCGCCACCACACTTATGGCAGGCTCCATCCAAGTTTCTAGGAGCATTGTTCATAAGAGCTTTGCCTTTGTGGCGATTCCCATTTTTAAAGTCAAATCTCAAGTAGAATGTCACGTAATTTAAAAGAGGAATAAACTTCAATCAATGTCTCAATCTTAAGTGAACAGACATATGAAATTTTTGTTGTCAAATTTGATGTAACATCCCACATCGCCTAGGAGAGAGGATCCTGTAAGCCTTATATGTATATTCCCATCTCTACTTAGCACGAGGCCTTTTGGGAACTCACTGGCTTTGGAGTTCGTCGGAACTCCGAAGTTAAGCGAATTTGCGCGAGAGCAATCCTAGGATGAGTGACCCACTGGGAAGTTCTTGTGTGAGTTTCAAGAAACAAAACCGTGAGGGGGTGGTTGGGGCCCAAAGCGGACAATATCATGCTACGGCGGAGGTCGGGCCCTGGATGTGGCGGCGGCCCAGGGCGGGATGTGACAATTTGGTATCAGAGACACTCCCTAGCCGGAAGTGTGGCGACGAGGACGTCCCCTAAAAGGGGTGGATTGTAACATCCCACATTGCCTAGGAGAGAGGATCTTGTAAGCCTTATATGTATATTCCCATCTTTACTTAGCACGAGGTCTTGTGGGAGCTCACTGGCTTTGGAGTTCGTCGGAACTTCGAAGTTAAGTGAGTTCGCGCGAGAGCAATCCTAAGATGGGTGACCCACTGGGAAGTTCTCGTGTGAGTTTCAAGAAACAAAACCGTGAGGGTGTGGTTGGGACCCAAAGAGAACAATATCGTGCTACGACGGAGGTCGGGCCCGAGATGTGGTGGACCCCGAGTCGGGATATGACATTTGACATATGAGAAAATGTGTTGTCATGCCCTAATTATGACATATGTCCAGAATCAACACATGACGTCAAGGCGTAGCAGACAAGCACTAACAATCAAGTTAGATTCCGTACTTCAATAATATACATATACAAGCACTTGTAAACCAACTCAAGTAGTAGAAACAACCTATAATCCAGCTGAATAGTATCTTTTCGTTTACTTTATGGCTGCATCTAATTTTTGTGTTAGATTGTGTTACGGAATCAAACCATCCGTTGTTCACCCTTTTGTTAAACTCCAACATTTCTCATAATACTTAGAGCAAAAAAACATAGGGTTCCATAATCACTCAATGGACTTTACGAACATGACTTACTAGATTTCAGACTACTTAACGAACCATATAATAAGTAGGATTGTCATTTAGTTTTTCACATCTCACAATGTTTTCCAACCACAATTCCACATTCACAACAAGTAATCAATTCCATGAATCAAAGATGCACCATATTAACATTTAACTATGTTAATCAACTAACTATATCAATTATCACTTCACTAATTTTAAGAAAGGCAACCTCCATAAAGTTTGCCATATTTCCTTATCTGAAATTCATAGCAATAACATTGTAACCCTAAGTTACAAACACAAACATAAACTTGAGCAACTTCTAAGCATAATAATCTATGGTTCTGGACCTCTCAACAAAATTGAATTAGGAAAGGAATTCCGGACCACTCAACGGAATCTAACGAAGATGGGGTTCAGACCATTCAACGGAATTTAATGAAGTTAAGGTTCCGGACCACTCAACAAAATGAAATAGAGATAGTTCTGGACCACTCAACAGAATCTGTCTCTAGAATTAGGATTAACCAGGCAGGACCATGTATAACATAATTTGACCATGTAGGCAGTGACCCGTCAATGCAGATTAACTAGGCGGAGTTACCCTGGGATGTGTATGGTCCTCCAATGTAGATTAACCAGACATTACCACCTATGGAAGTAAGTAACTGAAAAGGCAGTTACCATCAATGCGAATTAACCAGGCGTAGTCCTAGAATGTGTATTGGTCCCCCAATGCGAATTAACCAGTCAAGACCAGAAGCATGCCTCCAATAGTGTGGTTCCCTAATGAGGATTAATTAGGCTAAACTATCTATGAAAATAATGTAACCAACTAGATAGTTAGTGACTCTCGAATGCGGATTAAGCAGGCAGAGTCACCCTAAAATGCATATAGTCCATAATGGGGATTAACCAGGCAAGACTATAAGCATACACATATATAATAGTATGGTCCCCCAGGCAGAGTCACCCTAAAATGCATATAGTCCATAATGGGGATTAACCAGGCAAGACCATAAGCATACACATATATAATAGTATGGTCCCCCAATACAGATTAACCAGGCAGGACCATCCATAAAAAGAGGTCTAAATGACCATTTTGCCCCTAAGTTTAGTGGCTTGTAAATCATTTGTTACAACTTTGTTTCTCGACCTACTTTCGCCTACATGTTCGTGATTTCGAGCTCTATCCAAATATACTTAGTGTGACTCCAAAAGGTCTACCGACTTTTAGTGACTAATTACGTGAAATCAAACTTTGTAACTAATTAACTAAGATTCTAAAATTAACGAAAAATAATAACAATTTCCCTAAAATATGAAGTACAAAAAATTGAACAGTGAAATTTAGCAACAGGATTTCACTAGTGCTGTCAATTAATTTTTCAAATATTTTTATTGGATAGGTCCAATTAATGCATCAATTATAAATCTTGAAATTTTTTAATTGATTTCTTTTTTAAAAAGCTTTTTTTTTACTAGCACCCCCATAATGTGAGTGTCTTAACCTTGCACACGCCGTCAAGGTAATAGGATTGGTGAAATTATCTGACTTTTCATTTGCCTCTTGACTCAAATAACATGTTATGGAAGAGATACAAGGTATCTTCCCATCGATTATCTCTATAGTAGCTACAAAGCATGGCATTCGAGAGAGAGACAGTTAAGTGGGGTGTTTCATCAAACACCTTGTAGGCATGACCGAATGATTCATATGATTTATAAGTGTGCCTATTGATCTCTCTTCCTCACTCAACATTACATTAAAATACCTCTTGGCCATCATATACTGGCCATGGCGCATAATGACCTTATATAGAACCTCTAAAACTTGAAACTTCTATGCACACGTAATTACTTAATATTGTCAAATAACTTAATAGACTCTTGAACAATGACAGCCTTACCGTAGCCCTCCTTAACGACTCTGTTCTATGTGTTTTTATCCTAGGACCAAAACAACATCGTTTCGGTTTGGTTATTTTAAAAATAAAACGCAGAAGAAGTAGTGAAGCATAAAACACAGAAGCAGCGAAGTAACGCAACATGTCAGTAGTTCATATTAAAGATTAGAAACCAGAACCATATCAACTAGGCATTAGGGCTATGATACAATCTTATATTTAGTTAATTAATGAGGCATATATGTATATATTTATCAAAAACTGAACCTTTGACCATCTACCTGAGCTCGACACCATATTTGTGGTGCAAGTCGGTCTTCTACTCCCACCACTCAATAGTTCCCTTATTGCACGAATAGGTCTCAGTAATATTTAGGGTTTTTTATTTTTTATTTTTTATTTTGTTATTTTATTTATTTTATTTTATTTTTACGTGTGGGAGCAAGAACTTCGACCTGATATATATATCAGTTAGGGTTACACAACCGCCTTATCAACAGTTGTGTATCCTTATCTTTTTAACATTGAAAAAGTCCTATCATGATTCAATATCCTTGAATTAAACCCTTATCAAGTTTGATTAAGTTAGCTGCATGGATATAAGACTCCATAATCCTTTATGAAGTTGAGATTAACCATACTACTCGTATATCAAATAACTTGAGAACCACGTTATATGTTACCTACGCAATATCAAACACTCATTGTCATTCACTAGGAATTTTACATTCTCCCACTTGAATGTCAATGAGAAATCTCAATTCACAAGGACTCATGGTGATCACTGAGCCTTCAAAATTTGCAACCAACTTCTCTTGACAACGTGTCACCAAAAGTTAAATGTTGAACCAAGGAAAACAAGAAACAATTTGGTTTATCCTTTGCACTCCATGATCACATGCTCATTCAACTTAAGGCACAATGTTGCCATCAAGGTCATGATAATAAGAACCATTAACCAAAATAATGGTTCACCAAATAAACACAATATCTGTTAAGAAACATTATGAATGAAGATGTCAAACAAACTAAATGCTAATCAAACAATAATGACTAGAGTACTAACCAACAAGATAAACATATTCAAGCATGACTACAATAGCTAAGCGAGTGCTTAGTCCCACTTATTAACTGATTCAAAAGTCTCTTGAACTCCTATTCTAAAAGCACGATTCTTACATACTCCCATTGGTAGAGCTTCAGTCATGGGATCAGCCACCATAAGAGTCATGCTTATATGTTGAATGTCAATCGTCCCCTTTTTAACTTCATCATTCACCTTCAAGTATGTCATATCCATCAACCTGTTTGCCAGAGATCTCTTATTGTTCTTAGAGAAAAATACGGCTGCTTTATTGTTACAGAATAATCTCAATGGCCTGTCAATTTTGTCCATAATTTCCAACCCCTTTATCATATTTTCCAACCATATTGCTTCCTCAGTTGCTGTATAGCAGCCAACGAATTCAGCTTCCATGGTTGATGTCGCAATCGACTTTTGCTTGGCATTTTTCCACGATATTGCACCACTAGTAAACATGAATAGATATCCATTAGTGAACCTCCTATCATCAACACAACCTGCAAAATCTGAATCTATGTAGGCCATTCCAACTCATCAACTCGACTGTAAACAAGCATAAAATCTCTAGTCTTTTTAAGATATCACATCACTTTCTTGGTTGCAGTCTAGTGAGCTGTCCTAGGATTTGATTGAAGTACACTTACTGCAAAAGCTAAGTCCGACCTAGTGCACACTTGAGCATACATTAAGTTGCCCACAAATGATGCATCAGGCTTGGTTTTCACGCTCTCTCTCTCTCTCTCTCCAAGTCATTTTTAGGGCATTGATCACTACTGAACTTGTCTCCCTTTCCAATTGGCAATTCACCACTGGAGCAATTTTCCATACTGAATTTCTTGGTTATCCTGTCAATATACAACCTTTGAGAAAGTCCAAGAGCTTACTTACTTCTGTCTCTAATGATCTCAATCCCTAGAACAAACTTGGCTTCTCCCAAATCCTTCATATCAAAACTGCTGGCTAACATGTCTTTTGTTGACTGGAGAAGATTCATGTCTAAGCTGGTTATTAAGATATCATCAACGTACAGAACTAGAAAAACAACTTTAGAACCATTTATCTTGAGATATACACATTCATCCATCTTGTTTTCATGAAAACCGAACGCTGTCATCACTTAATCAAACTTTTTGTTCCACTGTCGAGATGATTGTTTCAATCCATAGATGGATTTATTTAATTTACAGATCAATGATTCCTTCCCCATTTCAACAAATCCTAGTGGCTAGTGCATGTATATATATATTCCTCTAGATTGCCATTTAGAAAGGAGGTCTTAACATCCATCTGATGAAGTTCTAAATCAAAGTGAACGGTTAAGGCTAGAATCACTCGCATAGAATCCTTTGTGGACACAGGAGAGAAGGTTTCATTGTAATTGATTTCTTCCCTTTGAGTGAAACCTTTAGCCACTAGCCTTGCTTTATGTTTGTCAATATTGCCTTGTGAGTTTCTTTTGGTCTTAAAGACCCACTTGCAACCTACTGTCTTTGTAATTCCTGCAGGTTTTGGCACGAGGCTCCAAACTTGGTTTTTCTTCTTTGACTCGATCTCTTCATTCATGGCTTGATTCCATAGTGGTGTTCTTATACTTGTAATGGCTTGGTGAAATGTTATAGGATCATCTTCATCTCCCAAATTGTATTATGCTTCATTTAAGTACACAAAGTCTGGAAGTGTCATTGCTGTGCATTTCTTCAAACTCAAGTGACTCTGAAATGGTGTCACATGAACTCAACTCCTCAGGTTCCTCCAAAAATTTTGCATTATGAGTTTCCATGATCCGAGATTGACCATGAGGACAATAGAATTGGAACCCTTTAGATTTTTCCGAGTAGCCAATAAAACTGCAACTTCTTGTTCTTGGATCAAGTTTTTATTTATTTTCATTTGGATTATAGAAATGTGCCTCATCTTTGCAACCCCATATTTGGAAGTGATTAAAGCTTGGTTTTCTCCCAGTTCAAGCTGCAAAAGGCACTACTGTCACCGATTTACTTGGCATTCTATTGATTATATAATTAGCAATTTTTAGGGCTCCCCCCCCCCCCCCCCCCCACAGAAATATAGGTAGCTTCGACTGTGCAAACATTGATCGAATCATGTCTTTTAGGGTCATATTTCTCCTCTCCGCCACCCCATTTTGTTGTGGAGTCCCTGGGGTAGTGTATTGTGCAACTATGCCATTGTCTTGAAGATATGTAGCGAATGGACCTTTGTGCTATCCAGTTTTAGTATACCGGCCAAAATACTCACCACCTTTATCGGATCTTACTAGTTTAATGTGTTTTTCCAACTGTTTTTCAACCTCTAACTTAAAGACTTTAAAACAATCTAATTGAACTAAATAATTCAAAACCCAGCATCATCCTCTTTTGAGCAAAAATCATATTCCTCATCTACTAACGCCGAGTACTCACAGCGTTGCATCTCTTTCCATGGAACAAATAGGATCAAACAATTGAAGGGCTAGAGAAATATAATGTGATGGAGAAATATGATGGGATAAACACATGCAAATAGGAACAAACAATTGTTGGCATCACATCGTCCAGATATTAAGTGATGTAGGACGGTAGTGTATATAGGACAATATGCAAGGATTGAGAAATAGAAGAGATCCAGACTCACTCCGGCCTTTGGCATCCATCAGACCAAAGTCGTACTAGAATCACTCCAATATAGAAATTAGAAAAATTCTGGATCACGCCGGCTTCAGCTCCACACTGAAGGTGCCTTAGATGACTTTATGTATTTGCACAAAAGATGTGAAGAGTGTGAGGTGTATGTAAAAAATGTGGTGTGTATTAGAAAATGTAAGGTGTATGATGAGGGTGTGCTGTATGAGGGTATTATGAGAAAGTACGTAAAAAATGCGGTGTGTATATTAAAAATTGTAAGGTGTATGGTGAGAGTGTGAGATGTGAGGGCATTGTGAAAAATTATGTGGGGTGTCCCTTTGTCAAAATGGCCCCGAGTGTTAAGATGAACTCCTCGACAACTGAAGCGTCGAATTCAATAAGCTTGGCTGCCCTCCTCATACTTGGCCTTTGGGATGAACACGTGAATAGCCTAACATGTAAATAGCATACTCTGAGACTTTCATAGTGGTAGCACTGCTAAACTTCTCCAACTAGCATTTTTTTACCAAAGAAAACACTTATACATGTGGTAAATAAATTGTCACTAGCATTTTTTATTTTTTTTTATTTTACCAAAGAAAACACTTACACATGCACCATATCTTACTAGAGTTTTGTAATCTCGCGTACCATTTTTACATCATGAGACGTGAGATAGACGAACATTTTCATCCTTATGAGCCGCAGGCCTTGTTTGGTATGTCAGTATGAGGCCATGGATTGTCATTGTCTAGTTGGATAAATTCATAAATTAGCAAATTTTCATCTTTATGAGTTGCAGGCGTTGCTTGATTCGAATCATTAAAATATGTTACACAGTGAGTTCCACAAAAATTTGTGTCAAAAGTTGGGTAGAAGAAGTGGTGTCATGGATCTGGGTTCATTCACAAATAAGAGAAATTTTCTTTTAGTGTGTTGACTAATTTCATGATAATTAAGCTAACTGCCAAGCAAACGCATTGCTGCTGGCCCTTTTCCAGGCTTGGGCTGGCGACATCCTCTCCTTTCCTCCTCCTAGCCCCTTTCCCGGACCCCTTCCACAGCTCCCCTCTCTTTCTCGCTTCCCATAGCCATTGTTTATTTTCCGGCAAATCTCTCTTCCTCTCCCCCACCTTCTTGTTGGCTTCCGCCGCTCCAAATCCTCTTCCCCGGTTTGTGAATCCTTGGGCCTCTTTAGTTTGGTTTTATGTGTGCTTTGTTTAGGTAGGGCTGTAATATTCCCGGTCATTAATGAAGTTTTAGTTTTAGAAAAAAGAAAAGAAAAAAGAATCCGAATCCCCTCTAGATTCAAAAAATCTGAGCTTAAGAATCAAATGATTCGGACCGTTAAAATTTAATCTAATTGCTACAAATAGAAGACCCCTCTACAAATTATAATAATTATAATCGTTAAATCAAATTTTAACTGACCGAGTCTGAATTTAAGAAAAAGCTAAAAGCCAAACTTCAATTTAAGCTAATAAATATTAGGGGAGGGTGGGAGGGGACCCACCAACGCTCATAAAATAGGTTTTTCTTCTTTTTCTGAAACGGATAGTATCGCACAAATTACCGGTTCTTAACCCTCCGCCTAAAATAAAACCCGCCATATTACCGGTCACCAACTCTCTATTTCTCCATTTCTCTCTTTCTTTCTGTTTTCTCTCACTGACTGCCTCTCCTCTTCTGTTTGGTGCCCATCGGAACCCTAGCTTGCTCCGGCGAGCTTCTCCGGCTACCGATGATCTCTCTTCCGGTAAGGTTCTCCGATAAGCTTCGCTCTTTTTTTATCTGAAAATGTTGGATGCATTCGGAGCGGTTCTTGTCCGATCCAAGACCTGGTTTCACAGGAGGAAAAAAACCCTGATCCGTTGAAATTCGATCCTCTTTTTCGTCATGAAAATTTTCGAATCTGTATCATATTTGAAGGCTTCGTCCTTGTAAAGCTCCCAAAATTAGTTTTTTTTGTTTTTGTTTTTGTTTCGATTTGTAAATTTGTGTACATTTAGGGTTTGTAGTTGAAACTGAGGAACTCGTGCGTGATTGGAGGAGATTAGGGATTTGAGTGGTGAAATTTGGGGGTGATTGGGGTCTTGGTTTGATCAATTTTGGGGAATTTGAGTCGTTGAGAAGGTGGCTAAGATGAATTTGAGCACCGCCGAGGAGGAATCGGCGCAAGAAGTTCGTATTCCTGCTGAAATTGATTGGCAGATGCTTGATAAATCCAAGTTCTTCGTCCTTGGCGCCGCGCTGTTTTCCAGCGTTTCAGCAACTCTTTACCCTGTTGTGGTGTTGAAAACCCGGCAACAGGTAGCTCAATCCCAAGTCTCGTGCATCAAGACCGCGTTTTCGATTGTTAGGCATGATGGAATTAGGGCGTTGTATAGAGGATTTGGGACTTCTTTGATGGGTACAATACCTGCCCGGGCGCTTTACATGGCGGCGCTTGAGGTCACTAAGAGTAAAGTCGGAACTGCCACAATTAGGTTAGGGTTCTCGGAGTCCACTGCTGCCACCATTGCCAATGCCGCTGCAGGGTTGAGTGCATCAATGGCTTCACAGCTTGTGTGGACTCCAATTGATGTTGTGAGTCAGAGATTGATGGTGCAAGGTGGTGTGAAGTCAAATCCCAAAGTTCCTAGTGCATCTGATTGTAAATATGTTAACGGGGTCGATGCATTTAGGAAAATCATGAAGACGGATGGGCCAAGAGGATTGTATAGAGGGTTTGGGCTATCGATTGTGACATATGCACCGTCAAGTGCAATTTGGTGGGCATCTTACTCTGTTGCTCAAAGAACAGTTTGGGATGGAGTTGGGTATTACCTTTGTAAAAAAGGTGATTTGAGCAATGAGAATGGAGTCAACACGTATACACCGGGTTCGAAAACAATCATGGCAGTTCAGGGAGTCAGTGCAGCCATGGCTGGTGGCATGTCAGCCCTGATCACAATGCCCCTCGATACAGTTAAGACAAGGCTGCAAGTTTTGGATGGGGAGGAGAACGGGCGCCGTGGACCAACAATTGGACAGACTATTCGGAATCTGGTTAAGGAGGGTGGGTGGACGGCTTGTTACAGAGGATTGGGGCCGCGTTGGGCTTCAATGTCAATCTCTGCAACAACAATGATCACCACCTACGAGTTTCTGAAACGGTTCTCCACGAAGAATCAAGAGGTATTGCCATGATAAAAACAGCAGAGAAACAGATGTTTGATCGATCATAGGTCTAATTCTATTTAATTTTATCTTAAGTTGTTTTCTCTTCTTCATTGCAAGGAAGAAGTTGTTTCTGTTTTTCCTTTATAATATTAACCTGCACACTTGGTTGATCAAATGTAATACAATGCAGGCTTTCCTGTATACATTAAATACCTTATTTCAATCAATAGTGTGTCGTTCACTAGCTAAAATATGGATGTTAATGTGCCTTAATGCTCTCTTAATTTATGCTATGAGATTTAACGCTTGGTTAGGGCTAAAGCTGGTTAGTACTCTCGTCTCCGTATCTAAGTTTTAATCTCTTCGTTCGTATATAAAAACAAAGAAGTTATATGTATAGTGTTTTCAAGATTGCTTGGATTTAAAATTGAGTAGAAGTCATCAACTAATTTTATTATTTCCGGTTGAGATTAGAAGATTAGGTAAAGTAGGAGACAATCCGCGAATTTGGATCCTCCGAAGCTTAAGGGCCATGAAACTCGAGCTTTTGTTTTGAGTGAGAGAGATCAGAACTCTTGATTTGTATGAAATGGGCTAGCGAAATAAGTTAATAAGGATTATCGGATTCAATTTGAGCAGTCTGAATTACTCATCTTTAAATTTTAAACAGTAAGATCCAGAGAGAATCTCTGTCCAGAATCCACACCCTTATGTTAATAATTGTTGGATTGATGTTAAGTCTCGACGATATCCACCTAGCGATCTCTGTTTTCTTTTCTTAGTATTTTGTAAATAATTAAAGAGCACATGCTTGTTAGTGGAGGAAAGCTGAGACACTTATATTGGAATTTTGGGTGTGATTAGTTGTGGATAAAAACTAACATATAAAATGATGGGGCTAGCCACCTAGCTTTTGAAGTGATGTGGGATCATGGAGGAGTACAATTCAAGGTTTTAACTAATCTGTGGACCCTTGTATCTATAATCCTTCGTACTTATGTACAACGATACATATACATTAAGAGTAAAATTTAAACAATCATTACCGATTCATCATAACTTTTACGTTTATTTATTTAGGACACTGATTGACTTCTTATTTTTAACAAGCAATTCCTCTTTACATAACGATGTGATATCATTTTGTTGAACAAACGTCAAAATTCAAACATTCATTCTCTTCATCATCATCTACTGATCATATTTAAAAAATCTATTTGAAATTTGAGATTGCTTAGTTCTTTATGTGAGTCAAACGATTTGACGACTAATCATTAACCTCCATAACTCCTTACAATGTTATTATAACTGTTATTTGTTCAACAATATGAATTGTTAAGCGGCCTCTTTGAATTAACAATTTTTTTTCTAGAGAATTAAAGATGATTTTTGAACAAAATTAAAGAAAATAAACAATTTTAATTATAATAATTATATGCTAAAGTAATATCACGTGAATATAAAAAGAAATGACTCCTTACATTATGTAAAAGTATTATTATTACTTAGTAGAAAGAGATTTTAACATGAGCACAAACAAAGTGAGACGGCCAACTTGGTTTTAGCCTTGTTTATATCAACATTCGGATTTGGACGAATCTTTTCCAACGTGGACCAACTTGGTTTTAACCTGTAACCTAATTTTAAATCAACATCCGGATTCGAATGGTTATGCGGACCCATGTGCCTGCTGGATTTCCTAGTTATTGAGGTTTATGATTTCATTTGGAGATTTATGTTTGGGGTGTGATATCCACACACCCCTTTTTACTTCTCTCATACCTTTTTGGATTTTGGCCGTCGGATCGGATAAATTGAAGAAGATCTAACGGACAGAAAGTAATAAGAGTGTGTGAGAAGTAAAAAGGGGTGTGTGGAAAGCACATCCCGCAAGTGGTCGTTTTATACATATCACAAATCAAACATCATCTATAGTTGGAACGCCTTTATCTAAGGGGGTGCTATTACATATCTTTTTTTTATTTTTTGCATTTTTTTTTAATTTTATGTCGTCAGATCGAATAAATTGAAAAATGATCAAATAATATAAATTAACATAGGGACGTGTGGATAGCATCACCCTTGTGCAATATTCATATTCTATTTTGCATACTGAGTAAAGAATTCTACGGTAGTTTGAGTGAGCTATATGTAGGATCAAGTAGCCTAAATCTAGTAACTATATATAACATGATTTGATAAAATGCGTAGAGCGTGAGTAATATGATAGATTGGTTGGTCTGAGACCAAGATTTTAAAGATGTTAGGCGCTGGTCGGGCAACAGGCTATGGTCTAGGCAGAATTTAAATAAATATATTTTATTATTGAATCATATAAATAAGTGCCTATTTACAAATTATAAATATACTTGTATTGAGAATAAAATAAAAATAAAATGCAATAAAAGCCAATAAACTCAGTAAGCAAAATTAACAAATTACAAATATAAAAACAATATTAACAACTGAGTTAATTTAACAAATTCCTTAGGGTAGGCTATGCGTTACCCAATTTAACTTAGTTAATTAAAAAAAATTGGAACCATCGAGGTGACCTAGACTACCTAACCCTTTCCTGCATTTAGTGATCGTTTTGCCTAAAATCGCCATGGAAACCCACCGCTCAGCGTCTAGACGCGATCTAGGTCGATTTTTAGAATACTGAGATCCTTTGCTTGATTGTGATTACTTATATTTATAGAGTTCGTATAAGCCATGTCAAACTCTGCTCATTGATTGTTGTTTTTCTTTGTGAAAGTATTGTCAAACTTTCTTTGATATTACAGTAAAATATCTCTATAATGATATCTATATAGGAATAACCTTCGTCTGGTCTGCTTTCAAAAAAATTCATCTAGTCATAAAAAATTTCAGTCCCAATTTGGGCCAATTATATATAGGAATACATATCACATTGTAATAAGTTATAATTTTTCTAGTTCTCGTCTTAAGAAACTTGTCTCCAAATAGTAATAATTGTCAATAAGTTCAAAACTATGCAATGTCACAAATAAAAATATAAGACAAAATAAAACATTTCTCTAAAATTGTCTTAGGATAATGATTTATTCTTTGCAGTTGATATTATGTCTTTGAGCTTGCGGGTACATAATAATCGTGAACATGATATTGTGTTCTTAAACCTAAAATGTTTATAACTTCTCAACCATGTTTACAACTTAACAGCATATTTTAGGCTTTAAAAAGAGCACTACATACGCATGCATTAGTTAATATAGAGGCTGGGGTTTCTCTCTTTTTCCAATGTTTAATCTGACAAGAGAGAGAAGGGAGGCGCGGCTTGTGTTATTCCTCCTACGCAGTGCCTTTATTTATAGTAATAAGGGAGGGAAGAATCCTTCTCCTCCAAGGAATACAAGTCCTAATAGGGAAGAATAACTAGTATAAAATCTAATCTAGGATTTACATAACCACACTTTAATACAATGTTTATAACACTCCCCTTTTAGTGTGTAAATACTCAAGTAGAGTCAGCATCATGTAGAGTTGAGGAAGTTAACTCGTCGGTACTGATTCTGGGAACACGCTTGTCTCAACAAAGAAGGAACTTGCATATGGAACTAAGTCTCATAAAAAACCCAATGGCTATGGTAAAACCCAAGTACGGACAAAACTCGTAGTCTAAGGAAAAGTGTTAAGAAATACAAAGTCAAATGTAACGTCAACAGAACATCATCAGAGATATGATCAACCCAAGGTGGGTGCCTGGTCAAAACCTTGTTAGGTAGCAAAAACAAAGGAAAAAATGCTCCTAATGGTAGGGAAAAAGAGTACATTAAGATCAAGCAAGTATACTTCAGGAATACTCCTCCTAAGTTTGACATAATTCCAAAGAGAACTAATAATGTTACAACTTAGAAAGTTTATGAATACCTATTACTTGCACAAGCTTCTGAAACGTCATATTTGGTAGTGAGTTGGTGAAAAGGTCTGTCGGGTTGTCATGTGAACGAATTTGTGTGACTTCAATCTTATGATGCTCTTGTTGTAGATGTGAGAAGAAGAACTTCAGCGTAATGTGTTTGGTGTTGTCTCATTTGATGTAAAACTTCTTGAGTTGTTTGATGCATGCTGCGTTATCTTCATAGATCATCGCAAGGACATCAATGATGGGGTAAAGATCGCAAGAACTTTGAATATGGCGCACAACTGCTCTCAGCCAAAAGCATTCTCGAGTAGTTTCATGTAAAACGAGTATTTTAGTATGGTTAGACGAAATGGTAACTAAGGTATTTATGGTTCACCTCTAAGATATTACGGTGCCTCCAACGGTAAAGACGTAACCCGTTTGTGAGCGCATCTTGTGCGGGTCAAATAAGTATCCTGTGTCGGCATAACCAACAAGGTGGGAATCGACTCAAGAACCGAGAGGGATTGCGGCATCACTCGAGGATCCGTAGGGATAAAACATGCCTAGATCTGTCTTACTCTTAAGGTAATGAAAGATTTCTTTAACACTAGTCAAATGTCTGTGTGTCAGCGTACTACCGTATCTTGCCAAAAGATTAACAGTGAAGGAGATGTTGGGTCTAGTGCATTGAGCTAAGTACAATAAGCGCCTATCGCACTTAGATAAGGAACTTCGGGTTCCAAAATCTCTTCTTCATCCTCATTCGAATGAAAGGGATCTCGTTTTGCATCTAGCGATCGAACGACCATTGTAGTACTCGAAGGCTTCACTTTATCCTCGTTAAATCTGCGCAACACCCTCTGGGTGTAGTTCGATTGATGTACTAAGATTCCATCTGAACAATGCTCCATCTTTAGACCTAGATAATATCGAGTTTTCCCAAAATCTTTCATCTCAATTTTTGACTTCAGGTGCGCGACAGTTCTCCCGAGCTCTTCAAGAGTTCTGATGAGATTCATTTTGTCGACATAGACTGCAACAATTGCAAAACTGGAATGTGACTTCTTTATGAACACGCAAGGGCATAGTTCGATGAACACATATCCCTGACTAGTCAAATACTCACTCAGACAATTATACCACATTCTTCCGGATTGCTTTAAACCGTGAAGTGAACGCTTCAGCCGAATTGAGAGTATGTTCCTAGGTTCGGAACTATTTGTTCCAATCAATGTAAGTCATTCGAGAACTTTCCTATAAATTTATGTATCAAGATCCCTATGGAGATACGCAGTTACTACGTCCACAAGCTGCATACTTAGTTTTTCAGAAACTACCAAACTAATAAAGTAGCGAAAAGTAATCACATCCATAACGGGTGAATAAGTTTCGTCATAATTAATCTCGAGGCGTTGTGAAAAGCCTTGCATAACAAGACGAGCTTTGTAACGCACAATTTCGTTTTTCTTATTATGCTTCTGAACGAAAACACACTTGTAGCCAACGAACTTCACATGTGGAGAAGTATGAGCTACAGGCCTAAACACCTTACGTTTCGCAAGCGAATTGATTTCGACTTGGATTGCTTGTTTCCATTTTGACCAATCAGTTCTACGTCGACATTTATCAACAAAGCGTGGTTCAATGTCATGGCTCAGCATGACCTCAGTAGCTATTGTATACGCTAATGCATCGTCGATTATCATCTCATTTCTACAGCAAACATCATCCAAACTAGTATAATGGACCAAAATCTCGCGATTTTCGGGATGTTGATTCATTTCTTCCAGGATGCGTCCGTAATCTAGAATTTCCTCATGAGTTGGATAGAATGAGTAGGCGACAGTTGAATTCACGATATGCTCAACAGCCTATGTTGTGGGTTTCCTCTTCTAGGGTTGTGAATCCTTTGAACTAAGAGGTCTGCCATGCTTTTGTGTAGAAGCAGAGGATTGGCTAGCCGCTAATGTACATAGATTAGCCATTAGAGTGTCCCGGGCCTCCAGGAGGGAAGTCTGTTATACATTTGGTATATCCATCTTTCCAGGCACATTTGCAGCTGGTATATGTGATCTTGTTACTCTCGCTAAATCTATCAAAGAATCCGACATATATTCCCATCATTCTCCGAGGACCCATTTTTGTACGTAAGGGGGGCTCAATCAACACATAGATCGCACAAACAAAAATGCACAGATGCGATATGTTGGGTTTGTATCTGGTAACCAACTTAATTGTGCTATATGGTTGGGTTGCGATAGGCCTCAGGCGGACCAACGTCGTTGCATGCAATATTGCATTGCCCCAAGTAGCGATTGGGAGCTTGGTACGTATAACCAACGATCGACTAATCATTTGTAAGTGCTTAATGAATGCCTCTGCTAGGTCGTTCTGGGTGTGACCATGGGGTATAAGACGTTCAACTTCAACCCCAACCGACATGCAATATTCATCAAAAGTTTTAGATATGAATTCTCTAGCATTATCCAATCGAATAGATTTGATCGAATAATTAGGGTGGTGAGCCCTGAGCTTGACAACCTAAGCCAACAGTTTGGAGAATGCAATGTTCCTTGTGGACAATAAGCACACATGTGACCAACGTGTGGAAGCGTCAACAAATACCATAAAGTATCTAAATGGTCTGCAGAAAAGGTGAATCGATCCATTAATATTCCTCTGAATCCTTTGCAGAAAAGTAGAAGGATTTTTACGAATCTTGTCATAAGAAGGATTAATGATAAGTTTTCTCATGGAGCAGGTTTGACATGCGATTCCTTGAATAAAACCTAAACTTTGGGTTGTGGATGCCCGTGTGAAGATTTGAGAATGCGGCACATCACTGTTCATCCATGGTTTCCCAAACGATAGTGCCAAAGTGTAATTTCGTGCGCAGTCACTGAGGTAGGGCTGGCCACATAGTGGCTCTCTATAGGGCATATAGTTGTAGTATACAGTACATTTCTGGCCATATTCGTAATAAGTGATGCACATAAATTCAACTTCATTTTCTACATAGGTTTCAGGGTGGTAATTATTTTCTCGAATGTCTTTAAAGCTTAACAACGTTTTTCCAGAACGTGGAGAATAAAGTGCATCATCAACGGTCAAAATTGTACCATTGGATATCATTATACGGGCCTTACCATATCCTTCGATCAGGTTGGATGGGCTAAGTAGGTTGTCAAAGGTGTATTCTTAGGTACGAAGTTAGTGAAATAGATGCGTTCACGCAAAACAGTGTGTGTGGTTGCACTATCTGCCAGACAAGTAACTTTCCCACTAGTCATACCTAGAAATAAAATTAATTTGAATCGATCACATGCATAAATGTTCTAAAAACTTATATCCATTCAAAATAATTTAAGTAATTGAGGATGGTAATTAATAAACTTAATATGCAAAATTAAAACAAATCATTAACAAATAATCCAAAAATAAAGGAAAATTGTTCAAACTTAAATCAAAAGACAAAAAGGATTTCAGCCACTTAGTGGAATTTGGCTCCAGGGGTCTAAAAGTCAACTAAAAATGGTCCTAAGATTCCAATCTTCCACAGGGGTAACAACCTCTTGAAAAATAAAAAACCTCCATCTTGGTATTCTCCAGTTCATCCACTTGCATAAAGTTTGATTCAAACTTCTTACGACGAGAATGATATTCAGCTACAACCTTCAGGGGAGCACGACAAACACAGGACCAATGGTCTTTTGAACAACAACGGTAGCAAATATCTGCATCCATGGTATCAGGTGGTTTGCCCTTATTCTTGAAGTTCAAGGCCTTGGGAGCAAGGTTAGAACATTTCTAGGCTCGGTTTCCTCCCTTAGATGGGTATTGGCTCTGTTGACCTCGACGAGGTGGCTTCTGGCCACCCCTACCATGCCTAGAATGGCATTTTGGGCGTTGATTCTTGCTATGGTGTGCTTCAGGCACAACGATCGCCCTAGTAGGTCGAACTTGATGATTCTTCATCAACAGCTAATTCTGCTTTTCAGCAAGAAGTAAAACAAATATCAAATCCGAAAATTTAGTGAACTTCTGAGCCCTATATTGTTATTGCAAGACAATATTGGTCGCAGAGAAGGTCGAATAAGTCTTCTCCAGGAGATCTTCTTCGGTCAAGTCCTTGTTACAGAACTTGAGAAGTGATTGGATTCGACAAACTTCAAAATTATACTCATTCACATACTTAAAGTCTTGGAAGCGCATATGCTACCAGTCGTGTATGTCCCTTTGGTTATCGAAACGATCGGCCATAGCGACCCAAAGTGCTCTTGAATCTTTCTCAACAAGGTACTCGGTTTGCAGTGCATCATGAATATATCTTCGGATGAAGATTATAGCAATGGCTTTCTCAGCTTCGCCAACCGAGTTATCTATCTCAACTTCAATAGCTGGGCACAAATTCTTTGCAATGAGGTGGGGCTTCACATCTTGAACCCACTTGAGGTAGTTTCTTCCACAGACCTCTAAAATGGTGAAGTTGAGTTTGTTCAAATTTGACATGTCCCTATCACAAAATAAATGGACGAGAATGTGGTTAGTGTAATGGAGACAAATCAATCCATTCACACATGAGTAGAACGTTCAGGCTCTAATAGATATTTATTGGTTTAAATTTACATGAAAAAGTTTCGGGTTTTCATGAGTGATGTTTTAAGGAAAACTTCAGGTTTTCAAACAAGGGATGTTTTGAAAGACTTCGAGTTTCGAAAGAAGTATGAACTTCAAGTTCATAGGTTCGTGCAGACAAACACAAATATATATATATATATATATATATATATATATATATATATATATTATCATCAAAAACAAATTTGAATCACATTATTGTTAACCATGGTGAGACTAAACCCACCTCATCTCCTTTAGTGTAGATAATATCGTTCATTAAAAAAAATTGAATTTTGAAGAGAAATGATGCACAGCCAACATACAAATTGTACCCCGGTATGTATAAAACACATCTGGATTCTAGTGCCGGAGCATCTTCATGTCCCCATTAGCGATAACGTCCTTGTCCCACTAGTATACACATATACTGAAAATATAATTCTATCAGTCGTCTACTAGAACCATGCATTTATAACTTGGCATGAAATTATCAGGCTTCTGTAAATTTAAAGTCCCAAATACTAAATTTAAGAATATGGAGGTAAAAAAGATTTTTTGAGACGGCTCATTAATTAGTTGATTCTTATTGTAGAATGACTGGTTTATTTTATTTTTTTGGTCAACAATAGTGATACGATTGCGTAAGGTGTCACAAAAAAAAAACTTTTAGAACATTTGGTAGAAAGAGATTTCGCTAAGGAAAAAGCTTTCAATGCTGCTCTATATTTCTTCCTTTTTCAAATATTTTTACGAATACATTTTTTTTTATAAATAGAGGTGCACTTTTTTGGAACTGTCATTAAAAAGTTAACAGCCAACCCAGCAGCAATAATAGAAGCGGCAGAAATTAGTGGATTCATGTTAAGTTCCTCGGCACCCCACACCCTCCCCCCCCCCAAAAAGAAATAGTGAATGATACAATCGACCAACGAATTATGACTTAATTATTCCATCGTTAAGATTCATCCTGTTAAACTAACTAGAACCCCGAAAAAGAAAAAAGAAATAGTGAATGACACAATCGACCAATGAATTATGACTTAATTATTCCATCGTTAAGATTCATCCAGTTAAACTAACTAGAACCCCAAATTGAAATATTTCAATATTGAAATAATAATTAATAATATTATTGAATCTGCAGAACGACTTCGATATCTCTTTTTGAGTTTCTACCCACGGAGTTTTTGTGAGTCTCTACGACTTTTTTTCTTTTCTTACATTTCATTTCTTTTTTTCAAACCATTCTTTGTTACCACAGGTTTAGCTTACGAAGTATTTGGAAGCCCTCACCCAAACGACTATTTTACAGAAAGCCAACAAGGAATTCCATTAATAACTGGCCGTTTTGATCCATTGGAACAATTCGATAAATTTAATAGATAGGAGGCCCAAATGAATATGGAATAATTTTTTTCGCTATCTTTTTTCGAGGGCCCAAATGAATACGGATCCTCCCAGGCATAGCGTAAGTGTTCTGGCCACCTCTCGTGAACTTTTAAGCCCAGCTGACCGTTGAACTTTGGAAGCATTCAGAGCTACCCCTTGAAGATCCATCTTCTTTCTCCTCCACTTTCTCGTTGAGCATCCATCTAATCCAACAAGATCTTGTTCTTGTTCATGGCTTCTTGTTCGTCCATTTTTGATTGGAAGTATGATGTCTTCCTGAATTTTAGAGGCGAAGACACTCGCAAGATCTTCGTCAGCTATCTGTACAAAGCTCTAGTTCAGAACTCAGTCAACGCCTTCATTGACGCCGAAGAGCTCAGAAAAGGCAACGACCTTTCGCAGCTACTGACATCCATTTGCGACTCGAGGCTTTCGATTGTAGTGTTTTCTCAAAACTATGCTTCTTCAACATGGTGCTTGAAAGAACTCGTCCAGATCCTGCAATGCATGGATCAGAAGGGGCAGATTGTCATTCCTATTTTCTACGAAGTAGATCCATCTCATGTTCGTAAACTCGAGGGCAGTTTTGGGGAAGCTTTTTCTAGACATGAACATGATCCTAATGCCGACATGGAAGAGGTGCGGCAATGGAGATCCGCTCTACAAAGAGCCCCCAATTTATCTGGCTGGGATTCGCGAAATTACCAGTAATTCTCACTCCTCCATAATCTTATTAATTAGTTTACTAGTTTAGTTTAGCTATTTAATTTCCTGTTTTGGTCTTTTTAATTTGCTAGTTTACAACATATTAAGGGGTTTTCTTATTTAATTTAAGATTACGATTCTACTCTTTTTTTTATTTATTTTGTAATTTGTGATATTATTCATGCTGACATTGCTAAAATGTTAATGTTAAAGTTGATATTAGTGTTAATACAACTAGAATCAAGACTTGCTTCCCAACCAACTCTAGAAAATTGAACACTCACCAAATCTCTGCAAAACTCTCTACCACCACACCTAGATCTTTGCCATGAGAAGGGAAGAGGAAACTAATTAAAAAAATTATCGCCAAATGAAGATTGATTTGTGATCATAGGGGCCATTGATATTGATCATGCGGTGAATAATTCACGTGTTTTTTATTTACTTTTTCACGTGGGACGGAGTCTTTGTTCGCACAAAATCTGTTTTCTCCCTCTTTCAAGGTGAGGAAAGAGCAGGTGTGAAGAGCAACATAGGGAAGAGACATAATGTACAAATGGCGTCGTCCAGCATGAATAAGTAAAAAGAACAAGTTAAATTAATTCTTGACCGCAAGATCAATATATACGGCCACGATTAAAAGGTCTATAAAATATGTGGAGAGAATCAGAGTCCACTTTCTTTACCTGAAAAGATGACTAGTTCTCTTAACTGGATCACTGCTTTGGGTCAGATGACATTTGGTTTCAGTTCAAATTTTCTATGACAGTATGTGATGATGAGTGTTCACTGTATATAACTAGCAATCGCAGGACTTCACAATACTGTTTTTCATATTTGGCAGGGATTATGCCAAGCTTGTTGAGTTGATTGCAGATGATATTTTTAAGAAATTGATCAATATCTCATCAAGTGAAAAGAATGGCTTGGTTGGAATGGATTCCCGCTTACAGAAATTGGATTCATTATTATGTCCAGCGGTGGATGCCGTTCGCTTTGTTGGAATATGGGGTATGGGTGGTATCGGCAAAACCACCATCGCTAGAGCTATGTATGACAAAATCAATCATCACTTCGAAGGTCGTTGCTTTCTTGAAAATGTCAAGGGACGTTTTCCGTCGACTGATGCAGGTGAAGCACCACTAGACATGCAGGCACAACTTCTATCTAGTATCACGAATACGAAGGTGGGGAGTTCAGACATTTCGAGCAATGGTTTTCAGAAGATGATGGAAAGAGTTGGTAAGAAAAAAGTTTTACTTGTTCTCGATAATGTGGAGAATTCATCCCAAATTGAAGCCTTAATTGGAAAGCAACTCTCATTTGGTGGCGGAAGTCGAATCATTATAACAACTAGAGATAACCAGTCACTAAGTAAACTTGGTGATCAAATATATAAGCCCGAGTTGTTAAATGACAATGACGCTCGTGAGCTGTTTATGCAGTATGCTTTCAGTACAATGCAACCTACAGAAGAACACATTGATCTTTCAAGCCATTTCATAAAGTATGCTCAAGGCCTGCCTTTAGCACTTAAAATCTTAGGAGCATTTCTCGATAACAAAAGTGTACTTGTGTGGAAAGATGAGTTAAAGAAAATAGCGAGAAACCCGCACCAGGGAATTCAGAAAGTCCTTAGAACAAGCTTTGATGGACTAGATGGTTTACAAAAGGAAATATTTCTTGATATTGCATGTTTCTTTAAACAAACGAAGAAAGACGATGCAACAAGGATTTTGGAGGGCTGTGGCTTCCATCCCCATACCGGCTTAGACGTTCTAGTTAGGAGAGCTCTTGTCACTATCTCATCTGACGGTGTACTCGAGATGCATGATTTACTAGAGGAAATGGGCTGCGAAATCGTACGCCAAGAATCTATCAAAGAGCCTGGGAGGCGCAGTAGGTTGTCGAGCTATGAAGATGTTCATCATGTGCTAACTCAAAAAACGGTGAGAAATACATTATATTCATGACCTCTTTTTTTTTGTTCTTTTTCTTTTCCTTTTGTAGCAGTTACTCGTAAAAAAGCTTCAGTTTTGCATGTAGTCAAATATCTTAAGTGGATAAGGTGTTGGGTTTCAACCCGTATGTGTTGAGTTCGAAACTCCCTCCTACCTTAAATTAATGTAATGAGAAATGCTAAGGAGACTCTCTAAAAGTGGGACTCTCCATAAACTCTCTGTCACCTCACAGTGTAAAGTCAATTCCCATGCTAAAATTATAAAACATTGCGCAAAAACATGAGGTGGCAAATAGTTTATGAAAAGTCTCACTTTTGAGAGTCTTCTTAGTATTTCTCGTATGTAATTGCTTTGAATGCTATCCCTCCCTTTAATAATAATAAATTTTAAAAAATATAATTAAAAAAAAAGAGTATAAAGCTTCAACTTTGACCAAAATCCAATTCATGAGAATTATGTGCATTAAGCGTTATAATTTTAAGTTCATACTCATTTGATTTGCAATTTTGGTTATCCAGGCTATGGAAGCTGTTGAAAGCATAGTTGTTCGTTGGCCACTCTCAACCAATATTGTGGAATTAGATAATGCTTTTGTTGAAATGACAAAACTAAGACTACTCAAAATTTACTCCCACTATTTCTCACGACCATTTCTACAGCAAAAAAATGAGGAATGGGAATACGAGAATTTAACGTTTCTCTCCGAAAAGTTAAGTTATCTATTCTGGCACAAATGTCCCCTAAAGTTTTTATCCCTCTATTTTAACCCAGAGAATCTTGTTGACATTGACATGCAATATAGTATGGTTGAACATCTCTGGAAAGGAACTAAGGTACGCTCATCATTTGCATATATGGTTTGGTTTTTATATGCCTTAATATGTAAGTAATTCATATGTTCCTTCATGTATATTGACAGCCTCTGGAAAAGTTGAAAATTTTCAATTTAAAAGGCTCTTATCACCTAAAGCTTACTCCCGACTTCACGGAGGCGAAGAATCTTGAGAAACTAAATCTTGGTGGTTGTACAAGTTTATCTGAGATTCACCCTTCCATTTCTGCGCTTGAAAAACTTGTCCTCTTGGATCTAAGTTGGTGCTACAAACTCAAGACCCTTTCAAGCAACATTCGTATGAAATCTCTTGAAACCTTTAATCTCTCTTTTTGCTCAATACTTGAAAAGTTTCCAGAGATTTCAGTAGTTATGGAGAAGCTTTCAAAGCTTTATTTGCAAGGGACTGCAATAAAAGAACTACCTCGATCAATTCACAATCTTACGGGACTTGTTACTTTGAATCTTAAATATTGCAGAGAACTTGAGATTCTTCCAAGCAGCATTGTTCTACTCAAGTCCCTTAAATTTCTTTATCTTTCTGGTTGTTCAAAGCTCAGGGCCTTTCCAGAAAATGTTGGAAATATGGAAGGATTAAGAGAGCTTCGCTTGGATGAGACATCTGTTGGAGACCTTTGCCCATCAATTTCATCTCTTGAAAACCTTGAGCATTTGAGTCTAGAGCAGTGCAAGAAACTTCATAGCCTTCCAAGCAGTATTCAGATGAGATCTCTTCAAACCCTTAATCTTTCCGGTTGCTCAAATCTGGAGAAGTTTCCAGAAATTCTTGAAGTTATGAAGAACCTATTAGAGCTTAATTTAGATGAGACTGCAATTTCAGAACTGCCCTCGTCTATTAACAATTTTACGGGACTCGTTACTTTGAACCTGAAGGATTGCAGAAGATTAAAGATTCTTCCAGGCAACATTCATATGAGATCTATTCAATCCCTGAATGTTTCTGGCTGCCCAAGTCTGAATAATTTTCCAGAGATTCTAAAAGTTATGGAGAACCTATCAGAGCTTCATTTAGATTGGACTAGAATTAGAGAAGAAGACAAATCAATATTCAAAAATCTTACAGAGCTTGAATATCACCAAACCTCTTGCGGCCGAAAAATTGAAAAGTTTTCAGGGATTCCAATTGAAGAATTGCCATCCATAGTTTATAGTCTGACGGGACTTGCTACTTTGACGCTACGGTATAGCAAATGCTTTAAGAGTCTTACAAGTAGCATTTGTCAACTCAAGTCCCTAAATTATCTCTCTCTTTCTGGTTGTACAAAGTTTGAGGTGTTTCCAGACATATTAGAAAATATGGAACGATTAGCCGGCCTTGATTTGGATGAAACATCTATCAGAGAGCTTCCCGCATCAATTGAAAGGCTTCAGGGGCTAGTGTCGTTAAATTTGAAAAATTGCAAAAGCCTGGTCTATCTTCCGGATAGTATCTGCAATTTGTTATGTCTCGAATGGCTCGCACTCCGTGGGTGCTCAAAACTTTCTAAGTTGCCTCAGGACTTGTGGTATTTGAAGCGCCTTGACGTAGAGGGAGCTGGTATAAGTACACACAACAACCATGGAACAACGGGCTGGCGCCCAAAACAGCGGTTTTTTAGCACTTTGGGGGATTTGGCTCAGTTTCGAAGCACTGCATCTGTGATTGATATTGTGGGCCCAAGCAATAAGCAAAAAGAGGCAATGGCTGATGAGGAATCCCTTCTGACCAGTAGCGATGATTCAGAAATTTTGACTGATCAAGAGGAGTCAAGCTATGAGGAAAAGACAAGGCAGCGACATTTGGAGTTCCTTGAGGTAGAGAGTATGCTAGAGGGAACTGGTATACATCTAGACAACAATCATGGATCAACGGGCTCCCACCCAAAACAGCAAATTTTCAGCACTTTGGGGTATGTGGATCAGTTTCAGAGCACCGCACCTTTGAGTGATATGGTGGCCTCAAGCTACGAGGAAAAGGAGGCGGTGGCTGTTACGGCAGTTTTGAGTGATCTCAAGCAGTCGAGACATGATGAAGAGGAGGAGGAGGAGGAGAAGGCGGTGGCAGCATCCAGGAGATGTGGGAGGATATGGGGTTGCATCTGTGGGTCAAGGGGTAATGGGGATTGAGGTATTTGGCGCATCATCACTGATGTAATAGTAAGACTTGGGACATGGGAGGAGGAAGAAATGGTGATTTTCTGTGGTGGAGTTTGTGACTCTTTCGAGTTTTGAGTTGGTTTCTGTATTTTTTGGAGCTCTTCTATTTGGTTTTTTTCTTTTTCGCGTACTTCTCTATTCATCTGCGGTTTGTATGTAGTCAGTATTTACTTATCCCTGCGTTTTGTAAAGTTGTTTTTTGTTCCTTTTCAATCAGGTATGTACTGTGTAGTGATTAAGCCTTGAAGCTGATTTCTTTAGAGTTAAGCTCTTTACGTCTGGTTTTTATTTGTTTGAATTGAAAATTGATGGCTGAGATTAGACAAGCTCATAGGCTAGGATTGTGCCAGGCGTGTGCTGTGTGTGAAGTTTATAACAGTTCCTTCTTGTATTGTCTCTCTCATTTTTATGAATAATGCTAGGCAGACCAAAGCATTTTAAACCAAATTTGCGACTAAATAATATGGTTATTGATGATTGAATTATTACTTAAGCGTTGATTAACGTCTTTAGAAATATCATTTGGTTTGCAAATTTAGTTTAATATTTTGGTCTTCCTAGCATTATCCCATTTTTATTTAGTGGGCAGAATTGAATCGAAGAGGAGGTTGGAGCAACAATTTTCCGTTTTGCTTCACATCTCTTTTCCTTTCATTCCTTCTTCTCAGATTCATCGAAATCCACTAACTAAAGTTACAAATTGAGAAGGGTTAGTATCAGTTTACTACCTTAAAGTTTATTGGTTTTCAACATTTGGTACATGAAATTTTTTTCGTCCCAGAATGGTACTTAAAGTCATAATTTTGGGACACTTTCATACATCCGTTAAGTTTTCCGTCAGAACCTCCGTTAACTGGTGACGTGACACACACGTGGATGGATATTAAAAAATTAAAAATTAGGGTAAATCTCAGTTTACTATCTTGAAGATTTTTTGTTTTAACATTTCATACATCAAGTTGTTTTTTTCATCTTAGTCTGGTACCTAAAGTGATAATTTTTGAACATTATCACACATCCTTTAAGTTTTTTTGTAAAAATAGCAGTTAACATATGAAGTGGCACCTACGTGAACAATAACTAGGTACCACGTATTAATCTAGGGCCCACGTGGATATTAAAAAAATTTAAAATTTAAAATAAACAAATATTGAAAACACCAAGTTCCTAGTGAGTTTAAAACTCAACCTGGACAAACTTGGCCTTGCTACCCCCGACACGTTAAAACAAATATTGAAGCCGACTGTCGAATTTGAAACAACGACGCTGAGAAAGCTGGCTCTGATTCGGAGGTAACTTGCTAGGAACTCCGTGTTTTCAATCCCTTCATTTTTATGTTTAAAATTTTTATATCCGCGTGGGCCCAATCATTGTCCACATAGATGCCACATCATAGGTTAACTACTGTTTTAACAGAAAGCTTAACGTATTTATGAAATTGTCCAAGAATTATCACTTTAGATACCAGACTGGGATGAAAAAAAAAATTGATGTATGAAATATTAAAAACTAAGAAACATCAGGATGGTAAACTAAGTTTTACCCTTTTTCTATTTTTTTATTTTTTTATTTTTTTATTTTTTTATTTTTTTATTTTTTTTAATATCCACATGGGTGACATGTCACCAGTTAACAGATGTTCTAACGGAAAACTTAACAGATGCATGAAAGTGTCTCAAAATTATGACTTTAGGTACCACTCTGAGACGAAAAAAACTTCATGTACCAAATGTTGAAAACCAAGAAACTTCAAGGTAGTAAACTGAGATTAATCCAATTAAGAAATATAACATCAACATGTATAGCGAAGTTGGCACCTATTCAATTAACGATGATTGTATTAATTTGGTTGTTGAGTTAACTACTTTATCCATTTATTGTGTTCTTTCTGGAAATTGGTCAGTAAACAAACAAATCTGGATTCTGGTTCTAGAGTATCATCATGTCCCTAAATTCCTATCAGCTGTAACGTCCTTCTCCAAGCAGTATACATACAGATACTAGAAATGTATAAATCTAATAGAAAACTTCATTTTAATCCTTGACAAAAATGACTTTTAGACAAAAATCATGAGTAAGAATAAAATCTAATTTTAGTCCCTTGATACAATAATAACCTCATTTATTAATTACATTTTGATTTTTTAATTATTTATCTTTTTCTTTCTAATTTTTAACGTATTAATTTTATTTCATTATAATTTTCATTTTTATTTCATTCATCGTAATATTTTTTGTTGTGAACATTTAGATAAACTAATTTTTATTATACAATATATTTCGATGTACTTTATCTTCTTCATTTAGGTACATTAAATTCATTATAATACATTTTGGTGCATACATTTAGGTATACACATTTCGGTACATGGATTTCGGTACAAACATTTAGGTACACACATTTCGGTACATACATTTCGATACAAACATTTAGGTGCAATAATTCAATATGATACATTTCGGTACACACATTTAGGTACATTAATTTAATATTAATACATTTTGGTGCATATATTTCTGTACATACATTTCGGTACTAACATTTAAATATATTAGTTCAATATAATACATTTCGGTACTAACATTTAGGTACATTAATTGAGTCTAGACAATTTCCTTAGTTTTGGGGACCAATGAGAAGTTAGGAAATTGTTGTTGTTGATTGGTTAGTGTGTTAGCATGTGGACCACTCACTCACCTTCTCTCTCTTCTCTCACTCCCGTACCCTCTCTCTCTCTCACAGACCTCTTCCTCTCTCCTCCATTTGATACGGACGACCCTTAAGCACACCTCAAACCTTGCAGATCGAGGGTGTGAAGCACACCATTGTGTTCCTAAGGTCCTCACGAGTTCAAAGGTACCAAATATAGGTAAGATTACCTTCGTTTTCACGTCGAAACCCTAATTCCGGTTTGAGTATTGTTCATGCAATCGTAAAATCGTTTGTTTTTTGGAATTTCAAGCTTATAGGAAGCTTTGTGAGGTCCCAAGGAAGCTCGGAGTGGTTCGTTTGAAGGAATTGGACGTCGGGATCAAGATGACGAAGCTTGGCCGGTTTTTCTCAAAATTCTCCGGTGAGATCCCGTGACTTTTAGAGCTCCAAATTAGTATGAATGTGTTCTACAAGTTATGAGCTTCAATTTGGTATAAATTGCATGAAAAATGAGTGAGATAGGACGATTTTAAAATTTCCCAAAAACCGACGAACAGTCACTGGCGACCGGCGACTCGCTGGAGAAGAAAGGAGAATATTTCGTTAGTTTGGACGGAATATGTTGACGCCGTCAGTTAAGTTTAACGATTTTCGTTAGAAGTTAACGGAATATTCCTGACGCCGTTAGCCATTCCTTCACACGTGCCAGGCGTGTGCCGCGCGTGGCCGGTGCGTAGGTCCGTGTCGTCGCCGGCGTGTGGCGGTGCGTGGAGACCGGAAAAATTATTCTAAAAATTTCTAGGTGTTCTTGATGTCGAGTAGGTCGCATTGGTATATCCGTATACCACAATTGAGCTATGTATGAGAAGTTATTTCCGTAGTTACGTATATGTACTTAAATAATGTATTTTTAGTAATTTCTCATATAGATGATACATATTCTGAGGACGAGCGTAGCCAAGCTAGGCGTGGGGGCTACGATCCGGCTATTTATCAGTGAGTGGGCAACTATTTTTCCGTATAACCTATATATATATATGATGATTTTCCCAGAATCAGCTTTTAAACGAAAAGTACTTTTTTATCGCCGTGCATATAACTTGATATTGATGCATGAGTATTCATATATACATTTCATGCATATGTTGGTGCCGAGGACGCCAGGTAAGTACCATGTAGGTACATGCATTGTTGAGAAAGAACAGATAATATATGATGAAATATGATGTGATATGTTAGCTCATAAACCTGCACATATTGTTAGTGCTCACGCCCAGAGTTAGGGGCACAGTCTTTCACGTGTCGTTCACCTCCCACACCGCATGCTCGCCTTGGATCCAAGTTAGGTGCACAGTCTTGTTGTATAGACCACCCTTGAGTGGGTTCGACTTGTAGGTGACTCGCGTTCATTCGCACAGTCTTCACGTGATTGTAGCACTAAAGCATTTTTATATTGATTCAGTGATGTGATGATGACCTCATGAGGATATTGATGTATGTGCAGTGTATATATATGATGAGATTGAGATGTTATGAGCTATATGTACAGCCAAGGGCTGAGTTGATATCTAGTAGTTATATGGTTATCGAAATGCATTGCATGGCATGGGTTATGAGATTCAGATTGGCATTGAAGCGCATTGCATGGCATGGGTTATAAGATTCAGATTGGCATTGAAGCGCATTGCATGGCATATGTTATGAGATACGTTTGATAATGATTAATGCTGAGAAAGTTTGTGATATATATGTATGTATTATTTTCTGGGAAATTATACAGGTTTTACGGTGAGGGGCTATACTTTTGAGAAAAGAATGATTTTGAAAAGATTTGTTTTGCTGACCCACTCAATTTTGTTTTTTGCCTCTCTAGGTTCTAGATAGCTAGAGTACCCGTGGTGGCTAGCGATGACCTTTCGGCAGTTCTGACAGACTCATTATAATGTAGGACACCCGTTAATGTTATTCGAATTTAATTATTCATGCTTGACTGCACTTTAACTTAGTACGCTCTGGTTTTGTATAAGTACTATATATTATCTCTAGCAAACTATCGTATCTAGGCTGCTAGTGGATTGGCGTAAATCAGTTCGTATTCTGTTATCGATTCTTGCTTCCGCACTGTGCACTTGGTTACGTCACACTCACGTGACGGCCAGCACGCCCTACTTTCAGGTCGGGGTGTGCCACATTATGGACTAAAATCAATATTCAATCTAACACCAGATTTTTTTTTAATTTTAATCTTCTTAAAGGATTAAAGTTCAAAAACCCCTAAATCTAACCTAAAACTACCAAAACTATTCAATTCTAGCGTCTACCGCATTAGCATTAGTTGGTACAAGGGACATTCTTCCGAAGACAGAGACGAAATCGACATTCTTCCGAAGACGGAGACGAAATCGTTGAGGCTCTTTTTATTTGTTCCTCCTCTTGTTGTACCCTTTTAGACTGCTAATTCCAGAAGATCCAATCTCATACACCTTCCCTCCAAAAGCATGTGTGCCAGACTTTAAGATCAATTTTTTCCAACAAAAGAAACTTAAAGATCAAACTCTCCAACAAAAGAAACTTAAAGATCAAACTCATTAGCGGAATAAAATGATGCACATAGGGATTTAAAATCTTGAAATATGTGTATCTTTGGCAGATTTTATGTGAGCATGCAACTAAAATTGGCATCATCAATGGTGCACAAAGATTGGCGGAAAAGCGTAAAGGGAAGCAATCACAACACATGTATGAGCCGTCATAAATTATTTTCGTAAAATTGTGAGGCATTTTTGTGAAAACCCATTGAGAAATTTTATTTGAACTCATGTACACCTCACTTTACATTCAATTTAAATCTAAATTGTGAATTGTCTTCTTAGCCCTATTGTGTAATTACCATCAAGTACAAGATGAATAAATACAAAAATCAAAATTTATCAATAAGCCCACTATGAAGCATGGATACGGATACATATATGGCGATACGGCACGACACGATACGGCGATACGGATAATTTCTAAAAATTAAGATATGATACGTTGTGGATACGGCAAATAAAAATGTTTATAGCAACAAAAATATACATTTTAAAACATAATTCATCATTCAAATTCAAGTACATTTGAGTTGTTAGAGAAGAAAAGTTCTAAATCTAATCTTCTTTACACAGTAGAAGAAGGGTAGAGTCATATTCATGGTTTTAATTAGAGGGAAGCTCTTTGTATTCAGCAGCTTTCAATTATAAATGTCTATTATTAATTTCTCCTCCTCATTACCTTTTTTGAAAGTGTAAATGTTTCTTAAAAGTCGGATACGTGTATCCTAAATGTAGGATACGCGTATCTATCATGTCAAATTTGTGTCTATCAACCAAGATACGTGTCGGACGAGTATCCGAGAGTATCGGACAAGTATCGTATCCGATCAAGTATCGGATATGGGATACGAGACCAAACAGAAGTATATGTGCATCATAGACCCACATTCAATAATCTAACACTTGCCATCATGCAATAATTCTTTACGTTCTGTTTTGGTTAAAACCCTAAGACGTTGAAGAGAAAAATAAGCTCTTTTTGACGGATGGATGATCATTTTGAAGTTTTAGATCTTCCAAATAAAGTATGAATTGATTTATGTTAATTTTTAGTTTGATTTCAATTCTTTTTGTTTAGGCTTTATTAGCAGTTTTATACTGCCTGCAAATAGGCTCGAAATCAAGGATAATAAAGGTGGATGATGTATTTTCTGGTATTTTGTTTCTCTGCAGCCACATGTTTTAGTTTTTTCAAAGATCCATATATATGGCTACTCATCTTTACCAGGGATGACCTTGGAGACAAGTTTTAATGGTAGTGTCCCGATACATATATGTCAGAACTGAATCTTTGCTTGTTAAGAATTCATCTATCACTTAAGGAGAAATTGAAATTAAATAATTAAACTGGGTAATTATACTTGATAAAATCTCATCGAAACAATAACTTGTCCGGAGCACCAAGTGCGAAAGAAACTCACACGATAACCCACTCCAATTTTCTCACAAGTCTCCACTAATTCTCTAAATTACTTCAAATACTATGTACAAATTGGGTTGGTTCGGTGAAGAAATAGAGCAATGAGAAATATGCAGGAAAAGAAGGATTAAACATGAGACAAATATGTAAGATATAATTCTTTATACATTTTGAATGTGTTGTAGAAAACTAATTTTGTGTTTTTATTCTATCAATGGGTGTAGAGATAAACTTACATGCTAAATTAGATTTGTGAGGGTAGTTTAGGTAGTAAATTTAGGTTCAAAGAGATATTGATAGTTTAATTGAAATTGATATGGATGTACAGAGTAATTTGGGTGTAGAAATAGGTTATATGGGTTCAAATAAAATTTCTCAAACCCATTTGTGCCTAAGAAGATACATGAGCCGTCATAAATTGTTTAATAAAATTGTGAAAAGACCTATGGTGTTTTGAGTAGGGCAGGAAAATTTTTCCGAAAATCCCAAACCAAACAAAAAACTTCCCGATTCCATACCGAAAATTTTCGAGATCCCTACTAGACCGATCCCGAACCTTTCAGTATGGAAATCGGGATTACATATTCAATGGTTTGAGAATCCCGAACCAAACAAAAAAATATATATATTTATTTATTTTGGTTACATGCATGTTGAATGTTGAATTAAGTAGTTTGATAGTAGATTATATTATGGTAAATTACACTTTACCACCTCAGGTTTGAAATCTGTTGCAACTTCATACAACATCTTCAAAACATTTCACTTTCATACCCCAAGTACTATTTTATTTCAATATAAAACATCTGTTACATTTTCTATCTATTGATCCGTTAAGAGTTGATGTGGCTGCCACATTTGTGCCACGTGACAACAAAAAACTTTTTATGCATTTAAAATATTATAATATTTACCTTATTTAAATAAAAAATATATTAAAAAAACCCAGAAATCCTTCCCCCGACCCTTCCCATCTCACCCCACCCCCATCTCCTCCGCAACCTCTCACCCACCCTACTCCACCTCTCCCGCAAGCCCCCACCTACCTAACCCCCAACCGACATCCTCACCGACTATGCCGTCCCTGACGATGCGTTATTTCCTATCACAGGCAGTGCCGCCGCCATCTCTTGCACCGCTACAGCTTCCCACACCAACAACGATCCTTCCTCGTTCAACTTCACCTATCAATTACGTCTTAGCGAGTCTTTCGCGATCGATGCAAACAAAGCTCTAGCGCGAGAACATCGAGGCACAAGGGTTGTCCCATCCACCTCGTCAAACAGAATCAAGGTGTTAAGGATGAACCGGGTAGAGCCCCATCGCCAGATTTGCCTTTCGCCCTACTGAGTCATATCAAGATCGAACTCGGGGAGTGACGGAATGGGCCGAGCTACGAGCGATTGTGAGATTGTGGGTTCTGAAGGTGGTGATTGGAAGTGTATAGGACTATGAACTGATGTAGAGGATTGGGTTATTGGGGATGACTACCAAAAAAAAAAAATCCTTCACCAAGTTACCCAAATCCTCTTTTCAAAATTTTAAGCAAGGGATTTAGAGTTGCTGGGTTTTGTTTCAAGCCATTGTGTGTGGAATTCCAGGGATTTGCACAAGGTGTTGGTGCGGGGGAGGGTGGGAGGAAGGTTGCAGGAAGGGAGTAAGGGTTAAAGATGAGTGGTTGGAGGGTGGTGGTCGGGGTGGATTGGCAGGGGTGTGGTCGTGTGGCTGCGGCTAGGTGGTGAATGGGGATGAGTGGGGAAGGCGATTTATGGGCTTTTTTCTTTTCTTTTTAAAGGGTAAATATTATAATATTTTAAATGCATAAAAAATTATTTTTTTTGCCACGTGGCACAAATTTGGCAGTCATGTCAGCTCTTAACGGATCAATGGATGGAAAATGTAACGAATGTATTATAATGAAATAAAATAGTAATTGAGGTATGAAAGCGAAATGTCTTGAAGATGTTGTCTGAGGTGACAATAGACCTCAAACTTGAGGTGGTAAAGTGTAATTTACCCATTATATTATAAATAGAATATAGAATTAAGTAGTTTGAAACTTTGGAACATCAATTTGACTTGTATGAAATTTCAAATTGGTGTGAGGTAAAAAGAACAAAGGTAACGGAAGATAAGCATGAGATGGAAAAATCATCTTTCCACCAATTGAAGTAGAAGGTCCGGCTCCAGCAGAGTTGACCTAAACCATGCGTCTGTAAATCCAAGTGCAATTGCAAATCCTATAAACACTGTAATTAGTAAGGTGGTGAACATAAAAGTTAAAAATTTGAATGCAAATTAGTTGTATAAATACGGAAGAAAAAGCAACGAAATTTCTCGTAATTAACAAAACACCAAAAATTCACCGAAAAACACATGCATGAGCTCTGAAGGTTTCAGAAAACATGTTTTGATGCTATTTAACTTTAAGCTCATGTGGAAATCTACTTGTACGTTGAGTTACAAACCATTCTGTAAATAATTTTTTACATATAACGTGCAAATTTCCTTTTTCAACCTGTTGTATGCCTATTATGTGATAAACATATAAAAAGTTTGCAATTTGACGGCTCATATAATACCAAATACATTTTCAAAGTATCTCTGGAAATATATAAGGGAACTTTAACAAAAAGTTTCAGGTACTGTTCACTTTAACGAAAAACCACATTTTTACACTAAAAAGTCAATCATGATACTATTCACTTTACCCTTTATTTTGTCCTTATCATTAAAACGCAAAAATTTCAAGCTCTTTTCTTTAATTTTCCTAATATATAATGAAGCTTTAGTGGGTACAATTTAGACTCGGCAGTTTCTTACACGACACGGTGATACGACACAAAAATAACGAGTTTCGGGTCAGCAAGATAACTAATCGAGTCATTATCAAGTGACCCGTTAATAACAGGTTCTTAACAGGTATACACGCGGCTAACACATGGGTAACCCGTTTCAACCCGTTAAGAAAAATAAATTATAATTTTAAAGTTTAATTACTAAAAAGATTATTATAAAATACAATAACCATATTTTATATATTGGTATATTCTATATTAAATATATATATATATATATATATATATATATATATATTGTATTATTATTGTAACGACCCGTCCCTACTTTTACGATCTTATTAATTTTAGAAGAGTGAAAGGACGAGATTGCCCTTAGAGAAGAGGAGGTTGACTTTCGTTGACTGCCAGGTCATGTCATGTAAGATTTGTTTTCTTGGCATATTCTCATAGTACTCGTCGCTACGAATGCGTGGGCGCATGCGGAACGTAATTTGGAGTTATAACGAATGAGATATTAATGTTTAAAGTTGGGGACATTTTAGTAAATTGGTTAATTTTTAGAACAAAATCTAGAAGGCCACGTGTGTGGCCCAGATTAAAAGTAATATAGATGAGTGGAGGAGATTGGAAAGGAATGAGAGAAAAAGGGAGAGAAACTAGCTAGTGAGGAAGAGAGGGAAAAAGGAAGTGACCAATAGGGAGAGAAGAAATGAGGGAAAGGATGGAGAGAGAGAAGCAGCAAAACCGGACCCCGACCCGCTTGCCATCACGACCCGGTTCCCTGAGCCGGTCCCTGAGGCCATTTTCTGGCGAAATTTCATGAGATTTCCGATGAACTAAGTTGATTCATCACCACCAGTCATCAAATCGTCACTTTCTCTCCGCTTTCCACTCAAATTTGAAGGTTTTTTACCTCAGTTTTACAAATAATAGCACCGGTGTGCTCGGGAGAGTTCCATGGCGGAGATACGCCAATCGTGAAAGCCACGTCGACTACCACCACCATCAAATCACTCACTTTGAACCAGGAATAAAGCCCAAGCAATGGTTGGGGTGTCGGAGCTTGTTTGGAGTCGAATCAAAAATCACCCATTTCTAGGGTGTCGAGGGGTTTTTGTGGAAATTAGAGCTTTTTCCGGCCAAATTGGCTTTTGTCACAGGTATGAAAGCTACTCTACTCATTGAGATCTTCATTCTGGTAAAATTTGAGAATTTTTAGAGATAGTTGATTCTTCCGGCGAGTCAGATCGGCCGACCGCCACCCACTGCGGCACGTGGCCAGAGGGCCATCAATGCTATTTTTAGGTTATATTAGATGTCTTGAGTTCAATTTTGAGAAATGACGTCAGTTGATCGTTAGAACTTAAATTATCTACGATACATTAATAGGTCATTATATTAATCGACGATCTGACTGTTGGATCATCATCAAACTTTCATAGGATATTATTCATAATATTTGAGGAATGTAGGAACTTATGGATTGGGAATCCGACGTACGGATCTTCCCAAATTGGAGTTGTAAGTTCGTAAAATAAAATGTTAACCGCCACTTGGTTTTGGCAATTTGCAGAGATCCGACCGTTGGATCGTTCCGAAATTTTAGTATGTTATTCTAGAAGCATAATGTGAATTCTTGGAAGCTACAGATCAGAAATATGATATGTGGATCTTTTAGATCGAATTACGTAGACATATGTTCTATGTAAGTTGCGTATTCTATCGACAAGAATTCTGAGATGTGATTTGATAATTGTTTTAGGCAACGATCATTCGAGACATATCGATATTGTGCTAAGGAGTTGTAGTGCGGACTTCAGGTGAGTATGCTTCTGGTATTCTATATATGTGATTTTATGTTTTACGTTTGTTGATGCACAAAACCGGATAGGCCTTGGTACAACACAAATCCGACCATGAATCTGCAAGAAAGTAAATAACACAAGATGTATCGTGATTTACCCCAATGTTTGGGCTACGTCCACACTGATGTTGATATATTTCTGAAGGCCTTTGGCCTATTTTGAGCCCTTTGGCTTTGTGTTGCTCTCTCTTGGCCTAAACATTTGGCCTCTAAATGCCTCTCTCAATGAGGAAAGTGAGGAGTACTTTTATAGAATAAGGGCTCCTCACTTATTACATATTTTCCCCTTCAGTTGTTGTATAATTACATTTGAGTCCCTCGAGTATTTATACAAGGTCTAAATACGGAGGCCCTAAATATGGTATAAACAGTAGTCCCCCAAGTCTTCAGTCAAGAGAGTCTTTTGGCTGGAGACTTGAAATTCAGTCCATGTGTGGGTCGAAGTAACTAGGGGTCGTCTAGAACTAGTACTTGACATGCGGTGATGTTCAACATAAAGTGATGGAGGTGAGGCTGTTCGGCTAGAGGTGAGGGAGTCCCTTTTATAGAATAAGGGTTTTCTCCTCAATACATGAATAATGGGCTAAGTCCCCCAAGTATTTTTCATGAGGCCCAAATGCATAGGCTCACTATATGGTACTAGAGGCGATGCTTGTGGCGAGGCGGTTGCTCAGCTGGCGACGGTGCTCTCTAATGAGGGTGAGGGAGTTCCTTTTATAAAATAAGGGCTCGCTCCTCAATACATGAATAGTGGGCTATGCTCTTTTAATGAAAGTGGGGGAGTCCCTTTTATAGAATAAGGGCTCACTCCTTAATACATATATGATGGGTGCTCTATAATGAAAGTGAGGGAGTCCCTTTTATAAAATAAGGGCTCGCTCCTCAATACATGAATAATGGGTTAGGTCCCTCAAGTATTTCATGAGGCCCAATATATAGTCTCCCAAGTCTTCAGTCAATAGAGTATGTTGGCTGGAGACTTCAAATTCAATCCATGTATGGGCCGAAGTGGTGGTTTGTCCGGCTAGGGGCGGTATTTGTATACCATGCACTGAAGATTTGTAGGTGAAGCTTTGAAGCCGGAGCTTTGTAGTTGAAGTCTTGTAGTTTTGAAGCTTTGATGGTGAAGCTTTGTAGTTGAAGCGTTGTAGCTTTGAAGTTTTGTTTTTGAAGTGTTGTAGCTTTGAAGCTTTGTAATTGAAGCGTTGAAGCTTTGTAATTGTAGCTCTGAAGCTTTGTAATTGTAGCTTTTGAAGCTTTGTAATGAAAGCTCTGTAATTGTAGCTTTGAAGCTAGAGCTCTGTAAATGAAGTTTTCGAAGCTAGAGTTCTGTAAATGAAACTCTTGAAGTTAGAGCTCTGTAAATGAAGCTTTCGAAGCTGATCGACATGAGTGATGTTCATGAATGTGTATTGTTGATTGACATGAGTAATGTTCATGGATGTTGACATGAGTGATGCTCATGTATGATTGACATGAGTGATGCTCATGAATATTTATGTATGATTGTCATGAGTGATGCTCATGTATGATTGTCATGAGTAATGCTCATGTATGATGGTGATTGACATGAGTGATGCTCATGAATAATAATTTTTTTGGAGTACGGGTTGTACCTTTGATTACCTGGTTGGTGATAATAGCGGCAGGTTTGCCGAATAATTTATAGAGGACTGGATGTACTTTTGATCACCTGGTTGGTGATAATGGCGGCGAGTTTGCAGAATAATTTTGTAGTACTGGATGTACTTTTGATCACTTGGTTGGTGGTAATAGCGGCGAGTTTGCCGAATAATTTTGGAGTACTGGATGTACTTTGATCACCTGGTTGGTGATAATGGCGACGAGTTTGCCGAATAATTTTGGAGTATTAGTGAACCCTCTTTTTGTTTTTGTTTCTTGTTTTTTTTTTTTTTTTGACTGGGTACGATAACAGAGATACAGATAGTGATAACAGTACATATACCAGCAAAAATTCATAATAATGTATGCGGTGCCCGCATGTGCATGCATCCCCTCTTTCTCCACTTTTCTCTTCTTTTGGTGAGTGGATTTTGCGCTCCATCCCTCACTTGAGTGATCCACTGTGGGATCCTCACTTTCATTTCCTGCTTCGTTCCAGTGGCGTCAAAATTTGTAGGCAGGTGAAGCCCATGTGGGTCAATTCAGAGAGGAAGCCGAGGTGGGAAACGCCTTGGGCATCATCATTTGCTTTTGTCTGCCACATATATATATATATATATATATATATATATATATATATATATATATATATTGTACAAAGTGCCGTGCCCGACATGGTGCCAGCTGCACCGAAAGCAACCCTCCCTTTTTTATTATTTTCTTTTTCTTTACAGCCTTGGTGATGGGCAGAAGATGGAGCAGATGGTGCAGGCTCCACAATAATCCAATCTGTTATCTCCATGATTTTTCTCCAGCTTAGTGTAGTTCTTGAAAGAGTGCGTTGTACACTTGCCTGTATTGGTGTGAGCGCTCTGCACATCATAGTGGTTGGATAAGAACAAATCTTTGGCTTTCCAGTAAGCGTAGGCCATGGTGAACTGTTAGAGATCCGTGAGCAGGGGGTGACCATTGGATTGGTGGGGGGCGCAATGACCTGACCCGAATCAATCGGGCCGTTCGAATTCGCCGCCATTCGCATATTGGTTAGTTTTTGCTTCTGCTTCTGGTAAGATATATATGTCTACAGAGAGAGGAGAGAGAAACCGCTGTGAATGGGGAATAAGGCGTTCTCATACCATTCATCGAAACGTAGGAGACAGAAGAGAGCCAGAGATACAAGGGGTGTGCAGCTGACGTGTCGCTGGTTTTTCGTGGCTGCTGTCGGATGAGTTGACTTCGGAGCGACACGTCAGTCTCGTTTCAACCACCGTCGAAGCTCAGTTTGCAATCATCGTGAACGGCGTCATATCTGAGACCATAACCTCTAGCTCCACATAAAAACACCTTCCATTCCCGACGCTGCCGTTCGTACTGGCGTTTAGGAATTAAGAAACTGTGTAAGTTGCAGTGCCTGGGCTGCCATGTCCACTGTGTAAGCTCCGACCCCCCCATCATCGTCATCTTCGTCCCACCATGAGTGCAGAAATGTTGCAAGCCCTCTGCTTGTTGAAACTTTCTCTCTCCTGTGAATTTCTGGCAGGTGAAGCACTACTACAAAAGAGATTAACAGTGGCGCTATTAAACCGACAAAAAAAGTCAATTAATGTCGGATATATGCTAAAAACCGACATTAAATCATGCAATGTCGCTTAACTAAAGCGACGCCAATACTACCGTCACAAAAGGGTATTGGCGTCGCTTATCTGCCTTAATCCGCCACTAAGAAGGAAAGTATTATTAAATAAATAGAACAACAACGTCGCTTGAAAGCGACATAGGCCCTTACGTCGCTTGAAAGCGACATAGGCCCTTACGTCGCTTAAAAGCAACATCCTCAGACAATCAGACGTCGGTTTAAACCGACATTATTTAATATATAATAATAAACCTATCAAAATTAGTGTCGCTTTACAGCGACACTACATTAAAAAAAAAAGTAAAATACTAAACTCACGTCGCTTATCAGCGACACAAGTTCTATTAAAAAAATATATATATCAAATTTAGTGTCGCTTTAAACCGACACTACATTACTAAAATAAACAAAATACTAACTTAATGTCGCTTACAAGCGACAGTAGTTCTATTAAAAAAAGATTTTACTAAGCTTCACGTCAGTGAAGTACCCAAAAAAAATATATCAAATGTAGTGTCGCTTTAAACCGACACTATATTAATTAAATAAATAAAATACTAAACTAACGTCGCTTACAAGCGACACTACATTTAAAATATCAATGTAGTGTCGGTTTAAAGCGACACTACATTACGAAAATACATAAAATAAGCCCACTTGCGCGTGTTGGAGAGCAACACAGAGATGAAATGGCATTCGTGATCATCGCAATGTAGTTTTGACAAAACACAAACACAATTGGAGAATCATACACCTAGAGTTTGATAGTATTCGATGACAAAAAACCCTCAATTCGAAGGTTGATTTCTTCTTCAAAATAACGAGCTCTAAATCTCTGATAGAGAAGTAACCCCAAGATAATGTGCAATTGAAAACCACACAAGATATATATAAGCACCAAGGATTATATGAACCACAATCGGATTTCACTTCCTACCAAGATAAAGATCGAGTTCCAAATCAACGTAAATTCACAAAAAAAATTGAAAGCAAAATACACATTTACTAATTAAAACCCTAACCCTTCAAGAGCTGGTAAACTTAGTCTGGACGGCGGTCTCACCGGGGAGCACGAGCCTCACGGCGGTCTGGACGGCGTGCTTGGCGAGCTCACCGGGGAGCACGAGCCTCACGGCGGTCTGGATTTCCCGAGAAGTGGTCGTGGGCTTCTTGTTGTACCTGGCGAGCTTGGACGACTCCTGGGCGAGCTTCTCGAAGATGTCGTTGATGAAGCTGCTTCAGGGTGGACCTGCTTCAGCACCTTGAAGATGTAAATCTTGTAGGTCTCCACGCTTTTCTTCGATCTCTTCTTCTTCTTGTCTCCGGCGACGGCTCCGGCCTCCTTCTGGAGCTTATTTCCGGCCTTGGGCTTCTTCTCGGCGGGGGCTTTCTCCACCACGGCAGACTTCTTCTCCGCTGCTGGTTTCTTCTCGGTGAGCTTCTTCTCGGCTTTGGGCGCCATTGATGGAGTTGGGTGACAGAAAAGTTTGCGGATTTGGGGACTGTTCGATTTGGATTGAAAGACTGAAAGTTGGATATTTTTTAGATGGACTTAAAAGGTGAGGAGAATGTGTTGGATTCTATTGGCTAAAGTGGTTTGACGAGGATCGATGTCTGGAATGTGATTTTAGCCGTGGATTGGGTTTGGGAAAGTTCAACAATTGACGGTTGAAATGGGTTTGGGAAATATTTTCCCACCTAGTATTAAAAATATTAAAATATTTTCCCACCTAATATTAAAAATATTAAAATATTTTCATTGTCAAGTATCCAATTTTGAAGCATATACAAACAAGTTTGACGGTTGGATCGTTGAAATCATTGTACTAATTTCAACGATCGCAACCGTCAAACTTGTATGTATATGCTTCGAGATCACATCAGCAAAAAATGTTAAGATTTTGGACATGGACTCGCTAAAACCTGCTCTACCATTGAGGATCAAAAGATAAGAAAAAATCGTTCACAAAAAGATAAGAAAAATTCTTTCACAAAAAGATAAGAAAAGATGAGTGGGATTTAGATATTTTTGGCAGGTATTTCAGTAGAAAATAAACTTTGAATTATCAAATTATCAAGTAGATATTTTGGTATTGGCAAAACTGCAGTAGCATTATGATTTGATCAAAGGATTATTTATCAAACAATGTAGAAGTACCAATATAAGTTACTTATGTCGAACCTCATGGATTTATGGCTAAAAGTTCGGATCTGATCTGATTTTTGATGATTTTTTACAGCTACACTCCTTGACCTTATATGAATACAATAAATGAATTCGATCTTCAATTTAAAATATTTATACAAGTGGATACCACAAAATCCTATGTTATACTTAATGAAAGTATAAATAAACTCTAAGTGTTAATGAATCTACGTTTTAATGAGATACGAATTCTCCAAAACTAATTTCAACGATCACAACCGTCAAACTTGTATGTATATGCTTCGAGATCACATCAGCAAAAAATCACAAAAAACAAACATTCAGAGATCAAGTAACGGGACAAACCTTTTCGACGGTTATAAACAAAAAATCACGATTTAACGGTTATTTTAACTCCGATTTTGATGATTTTTTACAGCTACACTCCTTGACCCTATACGAATACAATGAATGAATTTGATCTTCAATTTATAATTTTTATACAAGTGGATACCACAAAATCTTATGTTATACTTAATGAAAGTATAAATAAACTATAAGTGTTAATGAATCTAACGTTTTAATGAGATACGAATTCTCCAAAACTAATTTCAACGATCACAACCGTCAAACTTGTATGTATATGCTTCGAGATCACATCAGCAAAAAATCACAAAAAACAAACATTCAGAGATCAAGTAACGGGACAAACCTTTTCGACGGTTATAAACAAAAAATCACGATTTAACGGTTATTTTAACTCCAATTTTGATGATTTTTTACAGCTACACTCCTTGACCCTATACGAATTTGATCTTCAATTTATAATTTTTATACAAGTGGATACCACAAAATCTTATGTTATACTTAATGAAAGTATAAATAAACTATAAGTGTTAATGAATCTAACGTTTTAATGAGATACGAATACTCCAAAACTAATTTCAACGATCACAACCGTCAAACTTGTATGTATATGCGTATCCCATCAAAACGATAGATTCACTAATACTTAAGAGTTTATTCATACTTTCATTAAGTATAACATAAGATTTATTGGTATCCACTAGTGTAAATATTTGAAATTGAAGATCGAGTTAATTCACTGTATTCATATAGGGTCAAGGAGTGTACCAGTAAAAAATCATCAAAATCGGAGTTAAAATAACCGTTAAATCGTGAATTTTTGTTGATAACCGTCGAAAAGTTTTGTCCCGTTACTTGATCTCTGAATGTTTGTTTTTTGTAATTTTTCGCGTATGCGATCTCGAAGTGTATACAAACAAGTTTGACGGTTGGATCGTTGAAACTAGTTTTGTAGAATTTGTATCCCATCAAGTTCAATGGTGTGTGTGTGTATATATATATATTAAGTAGATTTAAATTTATTTATTTTGTACGTATAACACTTAAGAAATTGAATGATATGTATATTTAAGCTAATCCAATGGTCACCAATTTTTAGAATTTAATTTAATATATATATATATATATATATAATTATTATAGTTTTTAGGGGTATAAAATTGTTAAATTAATATATATAATTATTATAGTATTTTTTTAGGGTTATATAATTATTATTATTTGTATCCCATGTCAGTGCACTTTATGTCGCTTAAAAGCGACACTAATATTCAAAAATATTAAAATGAATTCTTACGTCGGTTTAAAAGCGACACTATGATTTAAAAACATTAAAAAAAATTCTTACGTCGGTTTAAAAGCGACACTAGAATTTAAAAACATTAAAATTATTCTAACGTCGGTTTAAAAGCGACACTACGATTTAAAAACATTAAAAATTATTCTTACGTCGGTTTATAAGCGACACTAGAATTTAAAAACATTAAAATTATTCTTACGTCGGTTTAAAAGCGACACTAGTATATTAGTGACACTTATAAGCGACAGTAAAACCGACGTTATATTCAATTAGTGTCGCTACAGTCTAATGCGCCACTATATTATATTAAAGCGACATCACCCAGTGACACAATAAGTCCATTTTGTAGTAGTGAAGGAGGATGGGGGTGGGGTTCTTGAGCTCCGAGAAGTTCTCAGATATCTTTCCGGTGAGCTTGCTAATGGAAAGATCCAGAGGCATGAGCTCGTTCAATCGCCGAGATAGCAGTAGCAAAAACTTTCCGGTGAGCTCGTTAATGGAAAGATCCAGAGGCACCCAGCCTAGTGAGATCCAAAAGATTGGTGACAGCAGTAGCAAAAACTTGGGATCTCAAATTCTTCTCCTTGGAGATTGGGTAGAAGACGAAATAACGCAGGAGACGCAAGAGAGAGAGAGAGACGATTGTGTCGACCCTCTCGAACATTCGCTTCCTTCTTCTGTTGTCTGTCTACATCTCGCACTCCAGCCAGTAAGCTGAAGATCCCGTCCTCGGTGAACCTCGACATGGACAATAACAAATGGGGTCTCGGATGCACTCACAAGGAGACAGAGGGATAGAGAGAGGAGAGAGAGAGAGAGAGAGGTGATGGCGTCGGTGCAGTTGGGGTAGAGTTCTCGCCTGAGCCTTGCTCTTGGGAAGGTGAAAAATGGGACCACCACATTCCCAGCCGTATACTTTTAGCTTTTTTTTTTTTTTTTTTTGATATCTCAGAGAGAGATAGAGAGAGAAAGAGAGAGATAGAGAAAGAGTCTCCCCTTTTTGCGGATTTTTCTGGGTTTGTACCTACAGAGAGAGATGGAAAAAGAGGTTTGGATTTGGTTTTCTGCAGATTCACGGTGGTGTGATGAAAAAATGGAAAAGAACCGACATAGCTTTTTGTGTCGATTCTCACAGACGGTGCCAAATGTTGATGCACAAAACCGGATGGGTCTTGGTACAACACAAATCCGACCGTGAATCTGCAAGAAAGTAAATAACACAAGATGTATCGTAGTTCACTCTAATGTTTGGGCTACATCCACATTGATGTTGATATATTTCTGAAGGCCTTTGGCTTATTTTGAGCCCTTTGGCTTTGTGTTGCTCTCTCTTGGCTTAAGCCTTGGCCTAAACATTTGGCCTCTAAATGCCTCTCTCAATGAGGAGAGTGAGGAGTCCTTTTATCGAATAAGGGCTCCTCACTTATTACATATTTGCCCCTTCGGTTATTGTATAATTACATTTGAGTCCTCCGAGTATTTATACGAGGTCTAAATACGGAGGCCCTAAATATGGTATAAACAACGTTTCCTCATAAACTGCTTTAAACGGAGTTACATTTTTTTAAATGTCAAGTCAATTGCATTACATTTTGGTATATGTATTAGTATAGCTATGCATAATGTCGCATGACGCTGCAGGCGCCAGGTAAGCTTCAAGTAAGTACTTACTGATGATAGAAATTACAGTGAGTATAGTTGGATGAGGGTCAACCATAAAGGTCATGTTAGGTGACTTCGACTGACATAGTACTATAGATTGATGAGTTAGGGATTTAGCCGTATAGGTGACTCCGACTGGATGGATATAGCCGTATTGGTCACGTTAGGTGACTCTAGCTAAATAGTTATAGCCATACAGGTGACTCCGGCTAGCTAGATGGATATAGCAGTACAGGTCACGTTAGGTGACTCCGGCTAGATAGTTACAGCCATACAGATCACATTGGGTGACTCCAGCTAAATGGATGCAGCCGTACAGGTCACTCCGGCTAGATGGATACAACCATACAAGTTACGTTAAGTGACTCCGGCTAGATGGGTACAGTTGTACAGGTCACTTCGGCTAGATAGATTCAGCCGTACAGGTCACGTTAGGTGACTCCAGTTGACATATCATTCTATATTGATTTATTTCAGCTTGCTTATATGGTTGTTATTGAGAGACTTCAATATGGCATACCTTGGTTCTTACTGCTCTTCAGTATGATTTTTATATACATATGTATTGTTATTTTTCTGGGGAATTATATGAGTTTTACGGTGAGGGGTTATTACATTTCTAAATATAACATGTTTTCAAATCCTTTGTTTTTGCCCACTCACACTTTCTGTTTTGCACCCCTCCAGGTTTAAATGCTGAAAGTTCGTATCAACGAGGATTCTTGGCGAATCTCAATATGGTGGCTACTTTTGAGGGTATGATCCTTACCCACACTATTGTACTTTACTTATGCTCTGACGTCACGTGTAAGATGGGTTCACTTCCGCTCACTAGCGCACTCTGATATTTAGGCACTATTAGGTTTAAATTTATTTACATTTTCCACATCACCACACTTTATGGCTTCGTTACCTTCCAGGTGTCGGCCAGCATAGCTCGATTCGGTGTCCTAGTGGACATTCCGGGTTGAGGTGTGTCAATTATTCTATATAAGTTTAAAAAATTAAGTTTTATTCATTTATTTATTTTTATTATGAGAGTTTTTTATTATCATTAATAGGATAAATTTTACTTAACATGTTGTTGTCCAAAATTAAAATCAACTAGTATAGTATTAGTATAGGCAATAACACATCCCTACACATATGAAAATTTTGAAAGAATATATAAACACTTGTGATTCATCATTCCTCTACGAGTAGACAATGGTTATACTTACATTATCGTTTAGATTTTTAAAACCCTCCAAACAATCATGAATAGTATTTTTTATTTCAGTGTAAAAGTAATATAATTAATAATAATTATTGTAGAAGTGTAAGAAATGTAAACTTTACAACTTTTGTGAATGAGTCAACTTCGAAATCCGACACTGTAATCCATAAACCTTAAATTTATATTTAACCGTCGATTGTCGTTTAGGCTTTATTCTTTATATTGAATATCATTTTTTAAATTTTCTTTTTTTGAAAACATGATCTTCTGGGAATGTAGAAAGATGAACGGTTCGGATCTTTAATATCATGTCCCGATATTTACGGTTAATTGAAATATCATTCGATGTTATATAGTTTGTAGAGACTTTATAAACACCAAACAATATTTCACTAACGATAAAACTCTGAACATAATATCAACTATCCGAACCGTTCATCTTCATGTATCCTCTAATAGATCATGTTTTCAAAAAAAAGAAAAAAAAAAAGAAAAAGAAAACAACAACAACAACAAAATTTGGTGAGAAAAATGAAATATAAATGTAAACAACAATCGACAGTTAAATTTTGATCTATAATTTATATGATTATAGTGGCACATTTCAAAGTTAAGCCCTTTACGAAAGTTGTAAAGCTTGCCATTACAAGCGTTTATATTTTTCACACTTCCACGTTAATTAAAAAACTATTAAAAACTTTACTTAAACAATAGCCATAGGTTAAATGAGAAGAAAGTGCTAATGTAGAAAGTCTCACTGAAAATATCATTATTATAACTCTTGAAGACAATATATCAAGCCAAAATTTCAATACCGTTTCCCATGGTGATTGATGAAAGTTGAAGAGTTTGATTGTAAGAAAATGTGCAAGGTTCCAAACCTTGAAACATAACTCCCTTAATTTTGTAAATCTTTTAAACATTTGATAATTTGAAATGTTCTAATGTTTTTTTTTATTATTATGCTCTTATTTTGGGTATGTAAATATGTAATACTTGAAAAACAAATACGTTTTTATGTTTTGAATGTGATAATATGGTATGTATATACTTATTTAGTATTATGTTTTTCATTTGATTATTTATTGTTTTAAAATATATTTTTCTTAACGGATAAGGGGTTGGGTCATATTACTTGTTAATATTATCGGATCGGGTCATTTTACCCGTTTATTTTAACGGATATTACATGACATGACCCGTTAAGATATCGAATATGACACGAACACGGAAAACACGATACAAATATCAGGTGTAGTACAATTGGACCATATTGCAATTCATCTAACATCAACTGTTCACTGCAATTCTTCCGGTGAGAAATGACTAGGTTGCAATTATGACCGCGCATGGCACGCGGACTTTACGACTCAAATTGTTAATTTTGTATTTCTGAAAAATTTTGGCTAATTTCTCAATACCATTTTTTCAAAAACGTGCGTACAACGACTATCCTTCCTAAAAGCTGTAATCCAAATTCATTCTCAGCTCGGTTTTGGTTCTATGATTACTCACTCACAAATGTGATCGATATTCTATGTGCAAAATAAAGCTGCACGAAAATTTAAGGCTGCGTGCATTTATGCATCACAAAGTTTTCATGCCTATGCTGTTTTACCTTCTCATTAGTCATACAGAATTAATATGGTTTTGAACTGCTTACGATATACATCATAATCAAGCATGCTTACAAACTTCAACACTCTTAAAAACAGCATGCAGTCACCTAAAAAGTTTTCCGATCTTACTCAAGGCCTGAATTCAACTTAATTAACAAAACACCAAAAATTCACACATAATTAACAAACCGCCGAAAAATAAAAACCCAGACACTAAAAGCAATAATGCATAAAATTCAGATCAAAACCACAACTAAAGACGCACACCCACCCCACCCCAACCCCCCCCCCCCCCCCCAAAAAAAAGAACTCACCGAAATCGAATGGAGAAAAAGAACCACCGGGAGATGAGGAAAGTGGCAAGCCAAGGAGAGGGGCGACATATGAGTGGGTTTTCTCGTTCAGGGGAAAGAGGGAGGAAATTGAATTAACGTTGGAATGAAAATGGAGCACGATGGAAGAGGTTTGAGTGACTGTGAATGCAATCCCAGATGTCAAATTGGATATTTTGGTCGTAAAAAAAATTGTATATAGTACCATTTTCATGCAAAGATAATACTTGATGTGTACATGTAGAAAAATGTATTTGCCTCAACTGAACTTTCATTCATCCTCAAATGTAGAATATAGTAAATACAAATACGTAGATTAATTACAAATACACATCATTTACTCTGACATAATGAATCTAATGTAGAAGAGTCAATGAACCTATTAATTAACTTAATTGTTCAAAGAACCTAATTAACACTCCCATCAAGTTGCTTTAACATATTTCTATGAAATATGGCTCAAGCCACTTTTGTAGGAGAAGGGAGAGGCTTTTAACGCTCCCCCTCAAGTTGGAGAGTGAAGGTTGAGAACCTTAAACTTGTGTATCATAACCGAGAACTTCTCCTAGCCCAATGGCTTTGTAAAAACATCTGCTAGCTGTTGCGAAGACGCTATATGTCGAGTGGTGATAGTGCCATCAATTATCTTATCTTGAATAAAATGACAATCTGTTTCAATATGTCGTGTCTTCTCATGAAAAATTGGATTTGCAGTTATATGTAAAGCCGCTTGATTATCAAAATATAAAAGTGAAGCTCCTGAATGTGGTAATCATAAATCTTCCAATAAAAATTTCAACCAAGTGACCTCACAACAAGTACGTACCAGCCATGGCCCTATACTCAGCTTCTGCAAATAATAAGGAAACGATCTGTTGCCTCTTTGTTCACCAAGAAATGAGGGAACTACCCAAGAAAACACAGTACCCAATAATTGAACAGCAAGTCATGGGACAACCAACTCAATCTGAATCATAATAAGCAACCAAGTTCAATTTGTTATCAGACGAAAAGAACAAACCATGACCAGGAGTGGATTTGAGATACCTGACAACCCGAATGGATGCATCCATGTGAGGTTATCATGGTTCATGCATAAACTGGTTGAGAACATGTAGTGAATAGTTGATGTTCGAACGAGTAATCATAAGGTAAAAAAGTCGTCCCACCAAATGCCAATATTTGGCAAGATCTTTGAGCAACTCGCCTTTGTCAAAAATCGTAACATCTTCCATTGGGAACTCTGGCCTAGCTCCCAAGAATCCCTGATCTTTGAGTATTTCAAGGGCATATTTTAGTTGTGAAATATAAATGCTACTTTTGGAACAAGAAACTTCAATGCTTAAGAAATATTTCAAATTTTCCATATCTTTGATGCGAAAACAGATATGAAGGAAGTATTGAGAGATTTGATTGCACTAATATCGTTGCCTGTAATTATAATATCGTCAATGTGGAGCAAAAAATAATCAAGAAAAATATGGACACGTGGACTTTTGGGTAAAAAGACAAAATTACCCTTAAGGCACATCAGGACTCCCATGCGCATGCAACGGACAATAACGGCTCAATCAAGGTCAAAATGGTATTATTCTAAACCCTCTCATCACTCTTCATCAAATCCTCATCCACAAGGTAACTCCCAATTATCCTTTTCAAAGTGGGATTAATTGCCATAATCAATTAATTAATTTCCTAATTAATTAATTTATTGCCAAAATAATTGCAAGATATTATTTCTCCTAATAGGGTCGGCCACACCCCTATATATAGCCACCCATTTTCTCCAAAACTTAAGTCATATTATCTCCCAAAAATTCTCTAAACACTTTCTCTCAAATTCTAACTTTGGCATCGGAGATTCTTCGGCCACAGCCCCCTATTCATCATGGGCTCATGAGGCTTTTGGCCTTGATCTTAGATGTTGATTGTTTTGCAGGTGCATTTTCGTCAAATGAGAAGAATGTGGAAATTTACATCCACAAATTAGTGCTTTCATTGAAAGTCTTGATTCACACGCTCGAAGAAGACTCTTCCATTCAAGGTTTCTCATTTCTTGTTCATTCGTAGATTTTTCGTATGTTCTTTTTTTAGAATTTTTTCTATAAAAATTCTTTGAATAAACGTAAAAGAAAAGTACAATGACAGGAACTTCAGAAACCACGACGAACGGAACTTCCAACGTTCAAGAATTTAGACCACGGCAATCCACAAGGCAGCCAGTCTAGCGCAAGGCAGCCCATATTCAAGCCCACGGTGCTGCAGTGGCAGCTGAGGCGCAAGTAGTTGCAGCAATTAGAGCTACCCAACACTCGCTGGCCCAAGGCCAACACGAGCTCAGCGCGCTCCAAAGTCGAGCCCTAGACTTGCAGGGCCCAAGCCACGTCAAGAAGAGCCCAACGTCCATGCGCTCAAGCGGCCCAACCTGCGCCCATGGCCCGACCTGCTTCCGCAGTCCAACCTGAGGTCCGGCCCACTTCCGTGGCCCTCCAAGCAGCCCAAATCAATCCAAGACCAGTTCAACCATCCCGGCTCTAGATTTCTAGACCGACGATTGAACCAGAGGTATTTTCACCCAATTTTTTCCACATATTTGACATATCTCAACTCAAATCTCACACCCGAAGTCCACTACACTTCCACTACTCAAGAAGATGCATATCGTCCAATCTCTTCCAACCCAAATGGAGAACAACGGTTGTCTCGACAAGTTATAGAGTTGAAAAGCGCCCTAGCACAGTAGACTAAAGGTGGTTCGGTATGGGATCCCATACCGAAACTCTTGTCCCGATTCCCAAACCAAAATTTTCGGGAATCCCAATTTCAATACCGATCCCAAACCAAATTTTCGGGAATCCCAATTTTTGGGAATCCCAAAATAGTTTCGGGATTTCGGGACAAATCGAGAATCCTGAAATGGTTTTGGGCATTTGAGCATTTTAAACATATTAGTTGTGACCTTATTACCCAACTATTCAAATTTGATTCAAATGCACAATTTCATTTCCAGCAACATCAACTTCCATTCAATTTATGAACGTAGAAATTAAAGCCGTATCAACCACTTAAAATATTCTTAAAACAAGAAAAAAGAAAAAGAAAACCCTTCTTAGAATGCACAGATATTACAGTAAGTGTATAGTTAAATCCCAAGGGCGATAATGAAGAACCATTTATTCTAGTTACATGGAGAACAGGGCGTTAAAATGTTTGTAGAATTCTTCAGGCCGCTACTCTACTTGCATAGAGGGAACCATATTACTAGGATAAAAACTAATTTAAAAGCTCATAACTCTACATATTCTCGACGATATTCTAAGCAAGAAGACAAAATTAAAAACAAAAGTAAAATTTCAAGTTAAACGATATTAGGTCTGATTTGTATTTCCAAATTTCAAGTTAAACGGCAGGGACAACAAAGCTAAAAGCCTAACAAGGAATAGATTGACGGATTAATTTGAAACAATCCAAAGGTTCAAATTAACTCTAATTATAATTAAAAATAATAATATATATTATTATCTGTGTAAATATATATATATATATATATAATTAAAAAAAATTCGGTTCAGTATGGGAATACCAAAATATTGGAAAGACAATCCCGATTCCCATACCAAAATTTCGATATTTTTTCAATATAGGAATTTTTGGTTTGAGATTGGTATTTTTTTTGTTTGGTTTGGGAATTTTGGGAATTTTTTCCACCCCTACAGCAGACAACCTTGGTGAATCAACTCTTGCAACATACTAAGATGCAACATGCCCCAGATGAGGTATCCCAAAGTAGGACAAAGGCATATGATGAACCTCTCCAACAACATCCCAGTAAGAAGCCCTTTGATTAGCCATGAACCGAGCGTTTGGGCAGTGTACACTCTCTACTAGGTCCCTGAGATAGCATATATTATCGTCTTAGCGCGCGGAGGAGCGTGCACTCTTGATTAGGCCCACAGAGGAGCATACATTCACGGTTCAGGCCACACTCTGATAATCAACATGAGCAACCTACCAAGCGAAGTGTTCATTCGCAGCTAGGCCCGCAATGAGCATCTTCCACCTCACATCGGAGTAGGCAGCATGATGGACGAAAATAAGCAGTCACTTAATCCGGCTCAAGTTTAACTAGCTGCAAGAAATTCGCTCGCCTGCTAGGAATGTACCATATGCACCACAGCTACAGCATAGACGAGCTGAGCACATGGAAGAGCAACCTAAACCAGCTTGTCATGACTAGGGGCACCCGAGAGCTTTGCTACCCCAACAAAGGAAAATTCAAGAAAGAAGTAGAGAGGTTCCTGACCAAGCGATTGTGCGATTTCCAACATAACGAGGTCACTGATGAGGCATTACGACAAGACATGACCAACATAAGCAGGTCACCCTTCATAATCTAAATCGAGCAAGCAGAGCCTCCACGTAAGTTCGGCATACCACATTTCACATCATTCAAAGGAGATGAAGACTCAGAAAGACACTTGAAGCACTACTGAAGCGTAATGGTCTTTTATCGGAACAACGACGCTCTCATGTGCAAGATATTTGCTACTATTTTTAAGGTGAGGCGCAAGATTGGTTCCACACCGTGCCGCCACAATCTATCTGGAGTTTCGAAGAGCTTTCTTTAGCTTTCACCAAAGAATATTCATCTTACCGCTCGATCAAGAAGAAGTTCGATCATTTCTTCAATGTCAAGAAAAACCTGAAAGAACTCGCTCCACGATTATTTGAAGTGGTTCAAAACAGAGAAAACAAAGATAGTCGGATGCAACGACTCAATAGCTAGTGCAGCCTTCCGAAAAGAACTCCTAGCAGACCACCAGCTGTTAAAAAAATTGATCATGAAAGAAGATCTAAGTCACACGACTCGTTCCTTCTGGCAGAGAAATATGCACTTTGGGATGAGGCTCACCGATGCACATTCAAGGACTTGAAAAAATACCCGACATCACCTCCATATTATCCAAATTAGAAGCAGTGGATGACTTATTTACATGCTTGACGGTATCTGAAGCAGCAATAAGCTCTACCCTCATACAAGAATAGCTGGGGGCCCGACTACCTATATTCTACCGTTCAAAAGCTCTCCTTGATGCGGAAACCAGCTACCAGAAATTCAAAAGCTAACTTTGGCGATAATTGTTGCAACCCAAAAGTTGAAGTTATACCTTCAAATGAATGCAGTCATCTTTATGATGCAGTCATCTTTATGATGCACTGTTCCGCCCAATCCAAGCGCGTGACGATAAAAGGGTAGATACTGACGGATGTAAAGTTTTCCGATGAACACAACAACTCAGCCTAAAAGGTGGGCCAAGGGTAAGACGAACACTAGAATGACACACTCTGAAGCAAGTTTTGTCCTCGTCGCCCCAGAAGACTCTACATAGGAGCAACATGTACCGGCAATTGAGCATCATCTCCTACTTCGCGTCACACAGCCCCAGCCGACCCTTGCTCCATAATTCAGCTCTATAGTGGCCTAATACCGGCAGTTGAGCATCGCTTCCTGCCACGTTGACCCTAGCTCTGCAGCTCCCCGCCGCACATATCTTGCATCACGACTCTCAACCGTGAAGAGCCATACTCCTTGCCGACTCAAGCTCCGCAGATTCTTGCCGCTCCAGTTATGCCTGCGGCTCTTTAGACTTCAAAGCATTCAATGATGGAGCAGAATATGAGGCTTTACTAATAGGCCTCTGAATGGAAAAAGACTTAGTAGTGAAAAAGCTCGCAATTCATTCTGATTCCCAGCTAATCACTAGTCAGGCTATTAAGGAGTACATGGCAAAGCATCTGAAGATGGCGCAATACATAGAGAAGGTATGAAAGCAACTTAAGGCATTTCAGACTTGCACCCTCACTTAAGTTTCGCGGGCTGACAATGCCCACGCGGACGCCCTAGCCAGCCTAGGCTCCACCCTTGACCATCAACCCAAACGCTCTATTCCGATGAAGTATCTACACAAGCCAAGCATAGAGGTGGAGTTGGCAGCCGTGGTATCACAGGTTAGTACAACTCTAAAATGGCATTATTCCATTATAAACTACATGGTCAATGGCATACTCCCTATGGAAAGATTGGAGTCTAGAAAACTCTAAACGAAGGCAACATGCTACTACATATGGAATGGCATTCTCGTCTGAAGATCCTACACTGGACCACATCTCCACTACCTAACGCCTCCAAACGACCTAAAGGTTCTAAGTTCAATCCACGAAAGTGTTTATGCAAATCACTCCAGAAGCCGATCCTTAGCACAGAAAGCTCTCAATGCAGGCTATTACTGGCCTATTATACATCAAGACGCTAAGGAGTTAGTACAAAAGTACCAACTTTGCCAACGCTACAAGCTGGTGCTAGCATTGCCTGCCAGCAAACTACACCCGCAGATGAGTCATTGGCTGTTCATGCAATGGGTAATCGACTTGGTAGGGCCAATGCCGTTCCCGGCTGGGGGCAGATGCTTGATGATCGTGGCGTTCGACTACTTCACCAAATAGGTAGAAGCTGAGCCCATGACAACCACAACTCAGATGAACATAGAGCGCTTTATATGGAGGAACATCATTTACAGATTTGGCATCCTTCAATCCATCATCACGGACAATGGCTCGTAATTCATAAGCAAAGATTTGGTGAAGTTCTTCCAGAAATATGGCATCAAGCAGCACATGTCCACGCCTAAGAATCCCCAATGCCATAGGCAGGCCGAAACATCCAATAAGATGATTCTCGACTGCCTTAAGAAATCCATTTACGACAAGAATGGAAAATGGCCAGACGAACTCCCCAGATGTCTATGGGCATATCGCACCACCAAATGACAAGCAACCGGTGAAACTCATTTCTCTTTGGCATTTGGTTCAGCAGCAATCATTCCTCATAATATCATCATGCCAAGTATCAGCACTCTACTACCAAGCATCGAACAGAATAAAAAGGAGGTGGCCACAAACTTAAATATAGTAGAGGAAAAACGCGATAAGGTTATCACCCACATCGCAGGCTACCAGCAGCAGTTCCTCTCCAACTACAACAAAAGAACCAAGATCCAGCAATTCCAACCTAGAGATCTAGTCCAAAGAAAAACCTTCATCACTGCCTACAGAGAAGGCTCGGAAAAGATGAACATATCTAGGAAGATCCGTACAAGATCAGCAGAGTGGGCGGCAATAGTAGTTACACCCTCGCCACTATGAATGACAAAGAGATCAAAAAACAGTGGAATGCCTACAATCTGAGGAAGTACTATATGCGACCTTCCGTTACATCAAAGCTCGAAGATTTAAGTAGCTCGACGAGCACCACCTCGTAAGAGTTGTTATGCAATTCCTACTTTACAACTAAGTTTTCGTTCATTTCACTTGTTTTTCAATGAGGAATTCAGAAGTCAGTTACGACTTGGCTTGCCTGCATGCTTACAACAACTAATCACTTATATACTTCAAAAGAAGACCGCACCTTTCTTAGAGACTTATTATAAGAATTGCAACCCTTTGGGGACCAACCATGTTCTCCAGTGCAATAAAGTAAACCAATCCCCCAACACCCACTTGGGTCTGCTCTCCAGTGCGAAAGGATAAACTAATTGTTCTCTAGTGCGAGAGGGTAAACCAATTCTCCGACACCCACTTAGGTATGCTCTCTAGTGCTAGAGAATAAACTAATTACTATCCAGTTCGAGAGGGTAAACCAATTCCCAGACACTCATATGGGTTTGCTCTCCAATACGGGAGGATAAACTTTACACTCCTAATATCCAGACGTGGATGAGTTGAAGGCTTAGCTAACTGAAGGATTTTGGGTCTTTTGGCCTAATCCGCAAGGAACCGGGCTTTAGAGATAGAGGAGGAACATTACGCAATACGCCCTATGGACGGATGCTCTGAAACTCTAAAGCTACTTCTAAGTGCACTAAGGTGGCCTACAGTTTCCAGAAGACTGCTTATGGCTTGCCGTTCGAGTAAAAAGTCGCGCTAAACTTATATAACCGCACATTTTTGTGAAAAGTTAAACAAGTTAGCGTACATATACGAAGCTTTATCCACTGCTGATATGCTACACAATTGATGAGCTTCACCTCTGCCCAGCACAGAATGATCATTCAAGATCTACACTAACTCCTAAAGTGTTGTGATACTTGCTACGCAACCCATAGAATTGGCTACATACTAAATTCCATACAACTGTGTACTTTTGATATGAAAGGTTAGCGAATTTCATGACCAAAAAATCTTTAGTATGTTGTGATGCAGGCCACACAACTCAAAAGATTGAAGAAAGCCAAAGTTAACAACTAAATTCCATAAGGCGTCCGGCTGCCGACCCTATGGTTAACAACCTTGCAAAAGTTCTACACCAACAGCTACGGCTGCATAAACTATGTTGGCCTGTCTGCTTATAGAAAAGCAGCACGCCTGCCACTGGTCTAAAAGCCAAAGTTTGGGCATAAACAAAAGAAGCAAAGATGAAGAAAAACCAAGGAAGTAAGTTTATTAAATTTTCTAGCAAAATTGATAAACAAACAGCAAAGTCCGAAGGAGTTCACGCAAAACAAAAGCAACAAGGAAAACAAAGAAAATCTTAAAGGCTACCTAAAAGACTACCATTTAGCAGTTTGGACATCCCACGATTACAAGGCTGCCACACCTTCAGCAACCGTAACACTCCCAGCAGCGGCATCATTAGGCGCTTCACCCCCGGCTGCTCCAACTTGGGCATTAACCTCTCCAACTACTTCACCAATTGAGGCCTCAAAAGTAAAGGCAAGCAAGTACTCCAAAAAAAAATAGAGAAGGTTTCTAAGTCTTTCCCAGCAAACTCAAAGTCAGGCAGCCTACCAAAGAGATAATCTACATAACCCAGCTTGTAGAAATCGGCCGGACTCTGAACAAGCAAAGCCTCGAGCCCAACCTTCTTACCTTTCAGCTGCTCATTCTCCTTGAGCAGACCAATGCGGACACGCTGCAGCTCATCCACTTATTTCTTCAAACTTTTATTGATCTTCAGCGCACCTTAGAGTTCCAACACTTGGAGTTCAAGCCTATCAACGACCTTCTTGAAGTGGATCACTTGGTTATAAGTAGCAATCAACTCTTCATCCTTTACATAAGTTATCAAAATGGTATTCTTCTAAACACTCTCGTCACTCCTCATCAAATCATCACCCACAAGTTAACTCCTAATTATCCTTTTCAATTTGGGATTAATTGCCATAATCAATTTATTAATTTCCTAATTAATTGATTTATTGCCAAAATAATTGCAAGATATTATTTCACATAATATCTTGTAATCAATCCCACAAATTAACTAAATGCAGCCGGTCCCAATTCTCCTAATAGGGCCGGCCACACCCTTACATATAGCCACCCATTTTCTCCAAAACCTAAGTCCAATTCTCTCCCAAAAATTCTCTAAACACTTTCTCTCAAATTTTAACTTTGGCACTGGAGATTCTTTGGCCAAAGCCCCCCCCCCTTTATAGTGGGCGCATAAGGCTCTTGGCCTTAATCTTAGGTGTTGATTGTTTTACAGGTGCATTTTCATTAAATGAGAAGAAGGCGGAAATTTGCATCCACAGTCAACATATATCAATAAGGTTGTGAAAGACTTTCCTGTACTGTGAGTGAAAAGTGAATAATCGGCCTTGGATTGGATTAAGCCATCAACAATAATAACTTCGGTGAATTGGCAAACCATTGCCTTAAAGCTTGTTTTAAACCATAAAGTGACCTGTTGAGGTGACATACAAGATTCTCCCCCTGTTGCCGAAGACTATGAGGAAAAGACATGTAAATTTCTTCATCTAAGTCACCATGGAGGAAAACATTGTTGACATTAAGGTGTTGAAGAGACCAATTTTGACTAGCAGCAACATAATAAGGCAAAGAATGGTGATCAGCTTAGCAGTGGGAGAAAAAGTGTCACAATAGTCAATGCCTTCAATGGAACCATATTCGGTTAACTGCACCCTAAGATATTTTTAAATGCCCAGCCCTAGTTTAACCACATGATTTGAACCCTTTCTATTTTACGTAGTCATTCAAAAGTCATTCTTACAAAATTTCACTTGAAAGTTTACTAATATGATTATTACTATGAACATTTCTTACATAACTAGACGGTTTTTTATTTGAATGACCTCTAAATATGTTATTCATATATATTTTTCTAAAGGGTATATCTCTGTTTACTACCCTCATGTTTGGTGGTTTTCAACATTTAGTACATCAATTTTTTTCATCCTAGAGTCATACCTAAAGTGTAAATTTTGGGACAATCTCATACATCCGTTAGTCAAACTATTAGTTCTCACGTTAACTTATGACGTGGCGCCCATGTGGACATTGATTGGGCGCCACATGTCATTAAAAATATTAAAATAATTGTTTTAATAAAAATAATAATTTAAAATAATAATAAAATAAAACTCCATTTCACCCCACCCCCACCCCCCCCCCCCCCCACACCCCCAACCCAAATTTCTTCTCTTCTTTTTTCTTCTTCTTCTTCTTCTGCCCAGATTTCGGTTTTTTTTTTCTCTTCTTCTTCTTCTTCCTTCTTCTTCTTCTTCCTTCTTCTTCCTTCTTCTTCTTCTTCTTCTTCTTCTTCCCAGATTTCGTTTTTTATTTTATTTTTCTTCTTCTTATTCTTCTTCTTCTTCTTCCTTTTTTTTTCTCTTCTTCTTCTTCTTCCTTCTTCTTCTTCTTCTATTCTTCTTCTTCTTCTTCTTCTTCTTCTTCTTCTTCTTCTTCTTCCCAGATTTCGTTTTTTATTTTATTTTTCTTCTTCTTCTTATTCTTCTTCTTCTTCTTCCTTTTTCTTCTATTCTTCTTCTTCTTTTTCTTCTTCTTCTTCTTCTTCTTCTTCTTCTGCCCAGATTTCGTTTTGTTTTTCTTCTTCTTCTTCTTCTTCTTCTTCTTCCTTCTTCCTTTTTTTCGTCTTCCTTCCTCTTCTTCTTCTTCTTCCTTTTTTTTTCTCTTCTTCTTCTTCTTCTTCTTCTGCCCAGATTTAGTTTTTCTTTTCTTTTCTTTTTCTCTTTTCTTCTTCTTCTTCTTCCTTCTTCTTCTGCCCAAATTCTCTTTTCTTCTTCTTCTTCTTCTTCCTCCTCTTCTTCTTCCTTCCTCCTTTTCTTTTTCTGCCCAGATTTCGTTTTTTTTTTCTTTTCTTCTTCTTCTTCTTCTTCCTTCCTCTTCTTCTTCTTCTTCTTCTTCTGCCCAGATTTCTTTTTCTTTTTTTTTATTCTTCTTCTTCTTCTTCTTCCTTCATCTTCTTCTTCTTCTGCCTAGATTTCGTTTTTTTTTCTTCTTCTTCCTCTTCTAGGTTGGGGCACGAGGAAAAGGGTGGTTTTTTTATAATTATTTTAATATTTTAAATGACATTTGGCGCCCAGTCATTGTCCACATGGGCGCCACGTCATCACTTAACAGGAGAACTAACGGTTTGACTAACGGATGTATGAGACTGTCCCAAAATTTACACTTTAGGTATGACTCTGGGATGAAAAAAAATTGATCTACTAAATGTTGAAAACCACCAAACATGAGGGTAGTAAACTGTCTTTTACCCTTTTCTAAAAATATGAGTACACCATTTAGAATTCAATTTTCTTTATCTAAAACCCATCATGGTAAATTTCTCTAACAAAAACCCAATGACTAGGCTCCAACTAAGCAATATCCATAATTAAGTTTGACTTGGCAAAATTTGTATTTTTGGATGTCTAAATTAGTCCTAATAACACTTACTTGGGTCTCTCACTTATTATCTACATTTATTTTACATTATTTCATTCAATTAAGTGTCTTCAAATACCTTATGGGGATTTGGAAAAAAATTTAAATGTCATGATTCCTATGCATTTAATAAAAAAGAAAAATTACATGATACCAATGTTCCTTATATAGTTGTTTTCACATGATGCTAACATGTAAATTAGTATATCATACAAATATAAAAAATAGTTATTTTATTCAAAATTATCAATATTTTAAATATAACATAGGTAAATTATTTTGCACAACATATATATAATAACAATATAAGTTCCTAGTAAATTATGTAATGATACATGCAAAATAATTTACCTACAAAATAAATAAATATTTTTCATTCAAAATTAAATAAATACCAATATTTTGCAATATATATATAACAATTTACCTACATGCAAAATAATTTACCTACAAAATAAAAGAATGTCGGTTTATTGTGTACTCTATATACTAATAACAAAATGTGGCTAGTATATATGTAATATCACATGAAAAATAATTTACCTACAAAATAAATAAATGTTTGTAGCCAATTGATTCAAAACTAATTAATTACATAATATTTTACATAAAATATAGATAAATTATTTACACGCATATATATAATTTTAACAAAATGGGCCTAATACATACATGCAAAATAATTGACCTACAATGATTGTCAAACAAATAAAAGAAATGAAACATATGATGTAAGAGAAGTATAAAGTAAATAATTTTATAATAATAAGGCACTTATTTCCCACAATTATGGTGGATAATTAAATTCATTAACATAATTAGAGTGTTGTGGCACAATTGTAAATAGTTTGAAAATATTAGGTATTTATTTGTTTGCATGCAATCTACTTCAAATTTGGTTTTTATTTGGATGTTTAAAATGAGATGGGTTTTTATTAAAGAAATAAGAGTTGCATGGGCTTATATCTAACTCGGTTTCTTTTGTCAACACTTAGGTTAGATCTATTTTATACCAAAGTACGGTTACAGAGATGACAAAAGATGACAGAGATAACGACACTCGGTAAAAGGGTTTTTGACCAAACAATTTCTTTTCTTGACATTCTTAATGTGAACTGAAGAGAAAACCAATTTGCAAGGTTGCATCACCACCATTCCAGGCCATCAACAATTCCTAGTGAAGGCATTTCACTATAGTCAGTTTCAGATGCATAACAAAAATGATATTCTTACAACATTTGCATACCACATTTGTATCATTTCTCTAATAAAGATGAGACTCACATGTGTCGGTAGACCTTAAGTGTAATATTACTCTGCATTTATATCTATGTGGTGGTATGATATAAGACTGGAAAAAAAACCCAAATTTCCCAATCCCAATAAAAAAATCAGGAACTGACAAAGCCCGAATAGTTCGGTAACCCAACTTGAACCGAAACCGAAACTTTTGGTATGGGTTTTGGTATTCAACCTGCCTTCGCTCGGGAATCCTGAACCGAACCAAATAATTTTGTCACGCCCCGATCCCGACGTACGTCCAAGATCGACACGTGACATTATCAAGTACCCGTGTATCTAACATACCCCGCCTCCGAGATATGGACAAAGCACAACTCAAGATTCAAATTGCGTAGTAATTTTCGTATACTTTATGGCTGCATCTAACCTCCTCGTTAGACTGCCTACATACCCCAAATAGGGATCAAGCCATTCGTATTTCACCATTTGTTAAACTTTGAACTCTTCGTAAAACACTTTCTAGCATAAAACACAAAATACCACCCTACATATCAACCATAAGCCAAACAAAGAGTTATCATCTTGCCATTCACACACATATATGCTTTCTAACACCATTCAACAATCACGTCAATCAATAACACATACAATACACCAAAATGCAGGGCTAGAGCAACACAGTTCAACCGAAGCCTAGATCTCTGAAGAATGAGATTTCTGACCACTCAACGAAATCCAACAACATTGAGTTCCGAACCACTTAACAGAACCAAAATACCAAATGAGATTTCGGACCACATAACGGAATCCAAACCAGCATACGATTCCAGACCACTCAACGAAATCGTGGAGTAAAAGGGATTCTAGACCTTTCGACAGAATTTGAGTGGATACGATTCCGGACCACTCAACGAAATCGCGGAGTATAATGGATATGGACCCACTCAACGAAATCCAAGGCAGGATACGATTCCAGAACACTCAACGAAATCATGAAGCACAAGGGATTCTGGACCACTCAACAGAATCCAGACAGAGCAGGGAACTGGACCACTCAACGGAACCTTAACGGGACCTAGTTCCAGACCACTCAACAGAACTAAGCGGAAGTCCAAGAAACATATCAACGGCTCGAAGAAACAAGACATGAATCAAGTTACTTAATTTATAGAAGCTCAACGAAATAAGAAATGAAACAAAGCACAAGTTACACAATTTAGAACGGTCAACGCACCGCCGCAGGTGGGGTTTCCGACGAACGGAAATCCAATTTTCTGACTAACTCCAAAAATTGTCAAATTTTATAGGAAACTAGAGCTTAATGAGAGAAACAAGTTTCATACCTAAGCCGAAGTCCAACTCGACAAGGAAACATCTCAAATCACCCTCGATCCGCTGAAAACCCTTGAAATGGTTACATTTCGATTCGCCTTCACTGGTCCTCCACCGTCCCCAAACCTGGTTAGGCTTTGTTCCTGGTCTCAAGAGCATTTGAATAATGATGGTTGTCGACAATGGTACCTGCAAAATTGACGGATCACTGCCGCACACTGAACGGAACCCATTGGTGCATTTTACCCAAACCCAAGGCTAATTTCCATCGATTTTTTAGTGTAAATGGGAGACGGAAGGTCGAGGATTTGTTTCCAAGTAATAATTCGGTGTAATTCACCTGAATTTGGCCAGAGAAAACATCGGAAACCATTGTTTCCGTCGGGTCAGGTCGCAAAAAGGGAAACGTGTAATACCCTGAAAATTTAAATATATGAATTAGATATTTATAATTAGGAATATGTGGAGAAAATTGAAAATAAATCGATTTATGGTTGTGAAAATAGAATTGGAAAATTTTAAAGTTTTATTTCTAGAAGTTATTATAATTTACGAAGTTTGAAATTTTAAAATTAATTATTTAAAATCTGTAGACCTTTCGGGGTCACAAATTATATTTTTGAATAGAGCTCGATCTCACGAACGCGTGGGCGCAAACCATTCATGAAACGGAGTTATAACGAAGAAGTGATTAACGTTTAAGGTTAGGGATAAATTGGTAATTTTAATCTTTTCTAGAAGGCTCTAGAAAATTTGGGCCATATGACATGCCATGTGGGTGGCTAAGATGAAAGGAAAAGAAAAAAAAATAAAAACAAGATAAACGGCTGGGATTAAAAGGAGAGAAGAAAAAGGAGAGAAATGAGGGAAATGATGGGGGAGATGGCCCAATGGAAGAGGAAAGAAAGGAGGGGAAATGAGAAAAAGGGGGAGCAGGGATCCCTGACCCGCGAAAGGGGTGACTCGACCCGGTCAATGTTTTTGCCATTTCCGACGGATTTTAGCCCTTTTTCTGGCGAATCCCATCAAACCACCACTTGGGAAACTCTCCATATACCTCTATCTTCCTATTATACCCAAAAAAATCAAAGGATTGGGACTTGAAATTGGGAGAAACCGCACGGTGGGGTGCGGCAGGTGTGTGTTCGAGTCTACCAAATCCGAAGCTAACTACATCAATCTCCACCATCATTAGTCTTCCCTTGAGGCCTAGAACAAAGCCCAAACAACTGTAAGGGCGGTGAAGCACCGGCGGTGACGCATTGAAACACACCCATTCTAGGCTTTCCGGCGGGTTTTGGTGAAATTGAAGCCTTTCCCTGCCAAATTGGACTTGACCACAGGTATAAAGTTTGTTCTACTCTTTGAGATCTTCATTTCTGTAAATTTTGAGAAATTTTAAAAATAGTTGAATTTTCCGGCAATTCAGGGCTGCCGATCGCCATTGCCGGCGGCGCGTGGCCAGTGAGCCGATGCCGTATTTTTAAGCCAATTTTGATGTTCTAAAATCAAATTTGATAAGCACTTGGTGTGATTCACTTGTTGAAGATAAATGGTAATTGTTAGTTAGTTATAAAAATATCGAAATTTAATTGAATTGGAATTGATGAACTACGAATGGCTTGATCCCTATTGAGGGTATGTAGGCAATCTAACGACACGTTAGATGCAGCCATAAAATATGTGATGTTAAATAAATTTGAGATTAAAGGTTGCTAAAATGGAAATTGATCCATAAAGGGAAACGGCGTTAAAATCGAAAATAATATCGTACATTTGGTAAGGAATCATAATTATGGAGCATGAGTGAAACTTAAGTAGAGATTGTAATTGTAGATAGTTAACTAAACTACATTAAATATTTTGGGCCTAATCATAAATTTAATTCCCTAAAATAAATATTTCGGGGCCGGGGTGTTATAAAACGGGTCTAGGGATCCAGTGACCCTCATTCTCTCCTTTCTCTCATTTCCGTCCTTTCTTCCCTCCTCATTGGTCCGCACCCCTCCTTTTTTCTCATTTCCTTTTCGTGTCAACTACACACGTGGCACCACATAGGGTTGCTCCAGCAAAGCTAGAGCTTTCTCGATAAGTGGTCAAATGACCATTTTGCCCTTGTCTTTGTTCGTTTATATCTCTTTCGTTATAACTCCAAATTACATTCAATTTGCGCTCACGCGTTTGTATCTACAAGTGCTATCAAATATGTAAAGATAAATGGAAAAATACAAAGGAATCAAACACGACCACATAGAATTCCGCTTAGTTCATTAATGGCGTTTTTGTCCTTTTACTTATCGAAAAAAGAAAAAAAAACTAAACGCCGTAATTATAAATGTGTCGAACTAAGAATACGAAATATGTAATTTTAAATAGTGAAATCCGGAGATGGGATTTCAAAAAATTTTATACATAATTTTAATTATTATAGGCCGTTGGATTTGGTTGAGATTGAAATTTCAAAAATAAAATACATGCAGTTTAATGATTTCATAAGTGCATTCATGTTAATCGCCATAGTTATCTAATAAAACAAGTCTTAATTTCATAAGTAATCACATGGCATTAGTTCCGGTTCTTTTGAAAATATATAAATCGTGGTGTTTTTTCTTTATTTTTGGGATGAAGGATTTGTTTATGAAATCAACCTTAGATTCAATTGTCAAGATTCTGCTTGGAATCGAACTAGATACCATGTACGGGACAAATGAAGAAGGTATTCGGTTTGCCAATGCTTTTGATGAAGGAAACGAAATAAACATGTATTGTTATGTTGATTTCTCCTGGAATATCAGACGGTTCTTAAACATTGGATCAGAAGTGGTGCTGAAGAAGAATATCAAAATGGTAGATCAATTTATTTGTAACGTAATCAATAGCAAGATTGAAACTCCATAGTTCACCAGACGATGATCTGTCTGCGGTGAGTTACCTTCCAGTCCATGATATCTGTCTTGTTCTTGACTGATTAATTAGTTTAGTATCAGTCGTATTAATTTTTATTTAAAATATAATGTGGATGAATGGCCAGCAGTACAAAAAAGGAGACATAATCTCAAGGCTTTTGAAATCGAGAGAGATGGATCCAAAGTTCTTGAGAGACTTGCTCCTTTGTCTTATTGTTGCTGGAAGAGACACAATGGCGAGTATTCTCTCATGGTTTATTTATATGCTCTGCAAGCATCCTCATATACAAGAGAAGTATGTACAAGAGGTTAGAGAGGCAACAAATCTGAAAGATAGTTCAAGCATTGATGAGGTTGCAGGCAGCCTTACCGAAGAAGCTCTTGACAAAATGCATTATCTCCATGCATCTTTGTCTGAGACACTCAGGCTCTACCCTGCAGTTCCACTGGTAATTAATTACTTTATTATCTTCTGAAACCGAATGCATCAAAACTTGCTGGCGTTTTTCTGAATTTGAATCGAGCGTAAATTAATTTGTGATACATAGGATGCCTCGGTTTGTTTAGCTGGTGATACATGGTCAAATGAATTTAGTGTCAAGAAAGGGAGTTTAGTGGGATACCACGCTTATGCCATAGGTAGGATAAAATATTTATGGGGAGATAATGAGGAAGAATTTTGGCCTGAGAGGTGGCTCAACGAAAATGTTATTTTCCAGCAAGAAAACCCTTTCAAATTCCTTGCCTTCAATGTAAGAAAAAACAAGTTGATCACATACAACACTTGCCCATTTGAATAAAAATATGAACAATTTAAGGTTACGAACTTGAGAAGACTAAATTATAAATATTTGTGAAGAGTTTTGATTTGTGGTTTACATACACAGGCGAGGCCAAGACCTTGTATACGAAAACACTTTGCTTATCGGCAGACAAAAATCATTTGTGCAGTGCTTTTAAGGAGCTACATATTCAAGCTGAGTGATGACAACAAAGTGGCTCATTACAGGACCAAGGTCACTTATAGGAGCATATTTATGCGACTTAGTTAGTGTGTTTTCTTGCATTTATTTAGTTATTGGTTCCTTATTAGAGTGTTTTAAGCCATTTTCGTGTGTTTGTAGGACCAAGAAGCAAAGTTGGCAAAAAGATGCATTTTGGAGCAAATCTGGGCTTCGAATGGATAGCACAAGCAATGGGCAAGTGGATGGACGAATTTGGAGTTCAAATGGAGCAAGGAATGTGCAAAAGATTTGGAGAAATTAATTCAAGTCAGTTGGGACAAGGAATCAACTCAAAAGAAGGAGAATTATCCAAAACATTATCCTAACTGCCTTATCTTATCCTTATCCTAACCAACCTTATCCTAATCTTATCTTATCTAATCCTATCCTAATCCTTTCCTAACTTATTTCCAGCTGCAAAGAGGGTTTATTTCCTGATTAGAATATATTTGAATTAGGTTTCTAGAAGCCTTATTTATCACTTCCCTACAAATGTGCCGCACCCCTTATCCCTTTCCCTTACAAATCTGGCGTCTAACCTTGTTCTAGAAGACCTTATCTATTCCCTGAAACCCAGCCACACCTTATATCATTTTCCCCTTTGGTTTCTAACCTTCTAGATGGCCTAATTCTTGTGGGAATTGAAGTTCTGAAATCCTTTTCCTTTGCTACCTTTTATGCCGCACCCTTTAGCCTATTTATACATCATTCTGCCGCATATTTTAATTCACCACCCCCTATATCACTCATTCTGACCCTAATACACTCATCCCTCCCCATAATTCATCCATACACCTTCTTGTGCCGCAACTTTGCAAAAGAAGGAAGGAGAATGAGCCACTTAGAGTCGTGCATGCCATTCGAGACGTTGGATCGCTGGAGAGTTTCTAGGTGTACTCTATCTTTATTTTTAATGTTTAAAGTTAGTTTTCTTTGTTTATTTGCAATCATGAGGAACTAAACCCCTTTTTGGCTATGGGAGAATTCAAAGCCATGAACATATATGTGACATGAGTTGATTACATCCAGTTATTGTTTCGTAAATCGTGAATGCAATTTGCTTAACTGTTTTATTAAAACTTATTCTTGTGTGTTGATTAAGGATGCATACTTAGTTTGCATGCATGAATTTGATGCTAAAATATAAGGGAGTTTCACCTAATTGTTACAAACTTATATTTACAAGTAGTGGAGGTTGCTAGTCACAATCGCGTTAAGTAAATTCCTGGCAGGAGTGTCATGCTTTTCATAGTCACGAATGCTTTGTCAATGCTTATGATTTTCACGGAACTTAATGATCTTTGATTGTATTTTTATTATGCTTTTCATGTAGAAAACGTTTGGGGAATAATTTGGGTTGACGATGCGTATCCCATCCAATTCAATGAACTTAGGAAAATCTGAGAGTTAAAGCAGTGTTGTCACAGTTAACTTGGGCCGTTGAGGTTCATGGTTTATAGAAAGGATAACTGGAAATCGATTTGTGTTGCATATGTGTCATGTGTGGAGAAGGACCCTCTAGCTAGCCATTCACCCATCCAATTCATCCAATTTCGTGTCTTGTTAAGTTACTTTACAATTCTGTTTTGTTTAAGTTTAAATTCGTTCAAAACCAATCCCTTGCTTTTAATTTGTGTTAGATTAGTCTAAACTCATCAAAACTTGTGTCCTTTAGTCTTTTGAGTCAAGTAAAGTCTTAATTTCGTCCAATTCATTCGTAGGTGTTAGTTTTGAGTCTAAAGAACCTGTTTTGTGTGTTTTGAGTCTAATTAGTTTATTTTGAATGTCTAGAGTCCAGAAACTGTCTAATTTGATTTCTAGTACCTATTTGCAATCTTTTAAGTCCAGTTAAGTGTTTAAGAGTCTAATTTGTGTAGATTAGCATCCCTTTTAATCCCCGGCCTAGAACGATCCCTACTTTCATATACTACATCTATAGGGTTTAAGTTTGAGTGCAATCTAATTTCACATCAATCACCCTCCATATTGATGGGGGGACTTTATGTGCAAGCCTTTCCAAGAAATCTTAATTATGAGAGATTTTTGGATGTGCTGGAAATACAGTATAATACAATTGATTGGAAACTTGAAAAATAAAATTTTCACACAATCATATCATGACACTTTGTGTACTGGATCATGTTTTGGTACACTGAAAAACTTATCCTTAATTAGATGCCTTATAAACATCTTGCTAAGATTTTCTGTACATATATAATGGTATGTTGAATAAAAGGCCTCGATATTGTTGGCGGCCGTAGTAACTTTTTAAATGGTAGATTATTGTTGTACTCCTAAGATGTGGACTTACACATCATGACTTGTATCCCCACTTGGTTGCAGTAGTATTTAAATATGTAATGATTATGGAATCCTTTTCTCGGAGTTATATTGCTTGTATCCCTGCCTTGTGGTAGTAGGGCCAAGGAGTGCTGTTGTACAAAATCATTAGAGTCGGAGCTAAAATGATAGTTAAATCGTAATTTTTTATTTTTAGTTGTCGAGGGATTTCGTTCATTACCTAATTCCCAAACGTTTGCTTTTTGTTATTTTTGGAGTATGCAATATCAGGGTATATAAAACAAGTTTGACAATTGAATTGTTGAAATTAATTTTGTTAACTGCGAAAATTACCAAAGCCATGTTTCTCACTTTTGCCCAATGAAATTTTGTATTTTGTCCAATGAAATAAAAACCCTAAACCCTAAACCCTAAAATATACCTTTGCGCGTGGTTCGTAGCGTTAAGATTGCCATTTACGTGTCAAGTCCCTTGGTGCAAAAGCTTTAAGACCATAGCTTAGCCTATCGAATGATTTTCATCGGGTAAAAGGTTCTAAAGAAACCAAGAACTTTTTGCCTGATAAGTATTATGTCAGGTAAAGACTAGTTACACGACGAATTATCATTCGCCGGGCAAATGATATTTTTGGTCGTGGAGTTACGTACTAGTAAATGAATCATCTTCCAAAAAAATTAAGGAAAGCCTTCAATCCCGCGTCCTGCTCTTACATCCCAGTAAATAGCGAGTGCTTCTCCCATGATCTTAGCTTGAGCCAGCAATTGAGCTCTCTTTTTCCCGGATGGATGGGTTGAAAGATACTCTGTGTGCAGAGTCACCACCAGTAACCTTGCTCAACTTCTCGTACACATTTGGACACACTCTAGGATCATATCCAGCTGAAGCAACCAACAAAAGTCCAATGTGATCCGTTTCAATTTCTATCCTAATTAGTGAAAGGGAGCATGAGCACACGAACATGAAAAACGAAAAAATCATGTTCAGAAGTTTGTCATGCTATCAGCTGGTACGCAAGCACTAGGACATAATAATCATGAGAAAATATAAAATAAAAAGCAAGCCGGTGTTGAGTTGCTCCGGGCATATGCCAAACTTCACAAGGGGAGCATGCTCAACACGGATTGGCTTGATATCGACGTTACCGACAAGCGCAGCCTTATTCTTAGGTTCTTGTCCTAGGCGAGGAAAGGCGAGGAATTCGCCAACCATGTTTGTAGCAGGAAAAAAATTGGATGTTTTTGTACTTCAACGATACACGATTCCGCTGTCTTTTTTTGTACACTATAAAGATCCTTTTTTGTGTAGTCTTCCAATGTTGAAACTTACATAGACCTTCTGAACTTGTTGCACCAGTGTCCTTCTTGTTAATTTGGGACATTGTTGCATCAAGATAATACTTTTGTTTACTTTAATGTAATATTCGAATACCCGCTCATTGTAATGATATGGAATTAATGACTACTTCAATTTCACGCTTGTTCACTATTCAGTGTAAAAGCCACTGTATGCTTTCAGTTATGCTAAAAAGTACATTAAAAATATCAAAAGTTTACTTACTCCAATTTAATAATTAATTTAGAATTTTCTATAGCAATTGTACATGACATGTGCATGATGTGCATATCATGTGCATACGGCAATTTGAAATAGTAAATTTTCAAAATTTTGCCTAGTCGGGAAAATCAATGTGGGCCAAAATTTGAGCGGCATTCTTGAGTTTTGGGATAGGTACAAAATATTTGTTTGTCCTTTGATTTTGTGTCTATAAAAGACAACACAATACACCCCATTTCCTCATCCTCAAAAAAGAAATCCATAACCACACTCAAGCAATGGAATCTTCTTCTTCCCATTACCACTCTTGCTCACCTCTCACCTCCTCCCGAATCGAAGATATAGGTTCGTGGGAGACGTATGAGCATGAAATAATTGTAGGGAGGATTACTAAGCGTGAAGAAAATCATGCAAAGAACCGTGCTTCGTTGAAGCAGAAATTGAAAAGGGCTCATCGACCCGTGAAAATGATCGCGGTAAAAAAGATTGAGAAGTTCATGTCATCCACTGCGATAGTGGGCAAGCAAAACAACCAAGGCTATCGGTTGGGACTTCATGAGGGGTTCAAGATATTTCACCACTATGTAATGAAATTAGATGTGAAGGGGAAGTGGGCAACCGTTGACTACTACAAGGCATTGCCGTTGGGGCCACTCGTTTGTTTGTTCTATGGTTCTTTCGTGTTAAGTAATTTGAACTCTTTTGTGTGTCCTTCAAATTTTCTTATATTTCAACATTCCATGTGGTTTGTCATAAGAGGGACCTTAATGTTTCATCAATTCAATGTTATCTTTTATGTGTCCATCAAATTTTCTTATATTTTGAGATTCCATGTGTGGTTTGTCAAAAGAAGGACTTTAATGTTTCATTACTTCAATATTGTCTATGTAATTTATTGTTTGGAAATAAACCATTTGCTTAGTCATGGGACCAAAATAGGACTTTTTAGACATGCATAGAACATGCTCAAAGGATGCACATGTCATGTACATTGCATGCTCAGCACAGGCACATGATATGCACATTGCATACTAAAATTACGATAACATTTACTAGGCAAGACAAACACCAACCCGCTAAGTACTAAAATTACGACACGTTATCAATTTTTGACTCTAAAGGATGTTATATGGGTTCAGGAGAAAATGTGGAGCTCGAGTTAAATGTTCTTGATCAGTGCCACAGATACATTCTAAATAATTGTGATGAGGTCAACCCATTTAGAAGGTAAGAACATTTAGTTATACGTCTTAATGTTTTATCAATTTTTTTTTTACTTTGAAAAATTAGTTACGCATATTTGGACCTGATTGGCTAGGCAACATGAGGAAGTCTTGAAAAATCAAAATCGTCGAGCAAGGCTAACTGTGCGACAAATCAAGGAGCTAAGCAAGAAGGAATTTCCAGCATGGTTCAAGCAACATGTAAGTTAATATAACAGTCACATTATTACTTTTTTTTTTTTACATTTTAATTATGACGTGGTTATATTTGTCGTGTCAATTTTTATCCTTTTACTTATTACAGATTAATTCAATATGTCATGCTAATGACAACTTGATATCTGAAGACTTGCGTTGGCTAGCCAATTATCCTAGTAGGGTTGTGACGAAATATAAAAGTCACATTATTCATGGGTTCAGATTTCGTACAAAATCTGTGGACGATAAGCATAAGAATCAAAATTGTGGTGTCTTTGTACCTGCAAATGTCCCTGGTGCAATTGGGCAGGTGAATTGTTATGGTAGAGTCATAGACATGTTTGCGGTTAGATACTGTGGCCCTACCGAAGCAGGAGACAGGGGTCGAGCTGTGATGTTGTTTAAATGCGAATGGGTTAATAGTGAAAGTCCAAGAGGTATGAATACCGATCAATATGGATTTACTTTAGTAAACTTCAATCGATTGGGATTTAAAGAGGATCCTTTCATATTAGCTTCGCAAGCATTACAAGCATTTTATGTGGAGGACACAATTGAAAAAGATTGGCATGTTGTTGTTCGAACGCAGCCGAGAGATTTGTTTGACGTATTAGAGGATAATGATGCTCTTGATGATTATGCCATACCTGATTTGGATGATCGTGTACTTGACAATGAAAATCTGCATACAAGGGTTGGCGTGGAAGAGACTCCATTTCAGGAAGTATTACCATTGCCTACTCAGTTTCCTGATTTTGTTAATGCCGATGATGACCTAATAGAAGATGAAATGGAGTAGTTTTATTATTTATTTTATGTTTTTTAAGTATTAATTAAACTATATTTGAATTTGTGGGGTAAAATTTAAAATGTTATAAAAATCATTGTAAAGACGTTATAAAAAAATTATTTTATGTTTTTTAAGTATTAATTAAACTATATGTAAATTTGTGTGGTTATAAAAATTTAAACTATATTTGAAATGGAGTACTTTTATTATAAAAATCATTGTCTTATTTTTTTTTATATTTTGTCTGTGGTGAATTTGATTTAAAATATTTTAGTTTGTGTGACAAAATTTTAAATGTTATAATGGTAAAAAAAAAAAAGAACACATGGTTTTTTTTTTATTATTATTAACTTTTCTGTCGGATAAAACCGACACAAAGTGACAAAATTTTGAGCGGGAAATTTCCCGCTCGTTTGCTACGTCAAAATTAATGGAACACAAGATTCAAACTGAGGAAACCTTTCTGGCGGATTTTCGATTATTCTGTCGGTTATAACCGACAAAATAAGTATCTTAATATTAGTTTCTGTCGGTTTTAGGACAAATTTTAATATTTTAATTGAACTTCTGTCGGTTTCTTTTCACGTCCTGTCGGTTACAACCGACAGGAACCTGACATACACCAACTTTTCTGATGTAATAAAGACGTTCTGACATAATAAATATTTTAATTGACTTTCTGTCGGTTTATTGTCACTTTCTGTCGGATGTAACCGACAGGAACCTGACATACACCAACCCTTCTGAGATAATAAATATGTTCTGACATAATAACTTTTTTCTGAACGGTAATTAATTTCTGACGGTTTTTCAAATATTTCTGTCGGATGTAACCGACAGTAACCTGACACAGGTTTAATATTTTAAGTTACTGGCGGATTTGTTGGCGGTTTAACCGTATATTTTGTCGGTTAAATCCGACAAGATTTCATACAATATTAATTTTATTCAACTACCCTATCTTCACCGGTTCCTCTTCCCCATAATTTCACATTTACAATCTTCACCCATTCCTCTTCTTCCCCTTCTTCACCGAATTTCACATTTATACCTTCTCATTTTCACCCGTTTCTCTTCTTCCCCTTCTTCACATTGTCCTTTTCACTTTCACTTTTCATTTGCTTTTCCATTTTTTCACCTTTTCCTTTTCATTTTTCACCTTCTGATTTTCACCATGGAGGAAGAAAATGAACCTAGGACGCGTGGAGCTTCTATTCCTAAGTGGAAAGGGAAACAATTATGTCTATTTGACTCGACAGGGAAATGTGTAAGTGAAAATTCCTCCGAATTTTCGAAAATGGTATCTTCGGAAGTTAAGGATCCAAGACATATTCCACTCGTGAAAGATTGGCGTCGGGTTCCTGCAATTGAGAAAGAACTTTTGTGGGAAAGAATTAAGGTAAAAAATTTTGTTTTATTTTTGAAGAGTTAAAAGTATATATTTTCGTTTTGGGCCTTATATGTTTTAAGGTAAATATTCTAAATACTGACATGTATTTTTTTGTGAATATAGGGTAATGTATTGTTTCTCGATGAAGATCAAGATAGAATGCCAGTTATTCGCAGCATGACTCTCAATGTTGCGGATCATGCATACAAGGAATATCGGAATTGGTTGAAATCAGAGTATTACACTAAAAGGCCAGAGCATTTGCGCTCAGAACCTCCTCCTGGTGTGGATGGTGGTCAGTGGGCCGAGATGTTAGTGTATTGGGATGACCCTAAAACAAAGGTGAAAAATTAATGGTTTTTTATATTTGGTATTGAAACGTGTTTTTTAATGGATTTTTTTTCAAATTTTCAGGAGGTGGCAGAGAAAAACAAGATTAATCGGGAAGCCAAAACGATGAACCATACTACTGGTTCAAGAACATTTGCTCGGGTTCGTGCAGACCTTGTAAGTTTTGCTAAATTGTGATATTTGAAGTGTTTATTTTATTGTGTTTATAATCGGTGGTTTATATATTTGTTCTCTTTTAACATGTTTAAAGACGAAAAAGCATGGGAAGGAACCAGATCCTATCTCCTTTTTTCGAGCTACCCATACCCGGAAAGACGATACTTGGATTGATGAATCGTCACAGCAGAGAGGGGTAAATGATTTACATGTCTGTTTTGAATGTTTATTTGTCTTTGAATTGTTGAATCTGTGTTGTGGCACATTATCTGTTTTGAATGTTTGTTGAATCTGTTGTGAGAATTATTTATGTGAAATTGATGAAATATTAAATTTCAAGAATCTGTATGGTTTGCTCTTAATAATATTTATTATTTTGTTTATATATTAAATTGCAAGATATCTATGGAGAGTCGAGTTCAGTCCATGGTCGAGTCCGGAGAAGAGGACACCTCTGAGATTAGAACACAAATATATGTTGAGCAGATGGGGTCTGAGACTAGAAATAGAGTTCGTGGCTATAGTCATGGGGTGATTCCGGATATGGTCTCGTATGCAAGTTCTTCAGATGGTAGATCTTCTAGGAAATCATCCAGGGGTGCAGTTGCCAAGATGGTAGCTGAAAACAACGAATTGAGGAGGAGGGAGGAAGAAGCCTCTAAGCAGTTGGCGGCGGTAACGGCTGAGCTTGTGCAATCAAGGGAATCGCAGAACCAGGTGAACCAGCAGCAGCAGGCAATGATGCAGCAACTCATGACGCAGCAACAACAATTATTTATGATGCTAATGCCACAACATCTGCAGCGGCCACCACTTAGCCCTCCGGCATCACAGCATTCGGCTCCAAATCAGCCACCTGCATTTGCCTATCCCATGCAAGATATGTCTTTTCAGCCGCAGCAACCAGTGCCAGTATATCGACCTCAGATTGTTTCTCCCGGTCACTCACATATTTCTCCTGGAGCTTTTAATGCTGGATTATCCCCGGGTTTATATTCTGGATTGTTGTCGGGTAGCTTTGAAGGTGATGTGTTGAGGTATTTTGGACCACATGGAGGATTGGCGGAAGGTGTAGTAGGACATGGAGGAGTGGCAGAAGGGGCAGGAGCACAAGGAAGGTCAGCGGAAGGCTCGGGTTCAGTTGAATAGGGTGGTACTTTTCATGACGGATATATCTGACGCTTATTTATATTTTTTGTTAAGTTATTCAGTATTGTACGTACCTTTAAAGTGTTATGACTGATTAAAAACTCATTATTATATTAGTAAGTTAATTTATATTTGAATTAATGTTATGTTTGTTATAAGCTTTTATTCACTCATTAATTTTTAATTTATAGAATCTCTAAAATAATAAGAAAATTAATTTTTAATTTATAGAATCTCTAAAATAATAAGAAAAGTAAAAAAAAACAGTTGTACTTTTTTAAAATTTTTAAAATTTTGTTTTATTCAGTGAGTAAAAGAAATAACGAAAAAAGTTTTTTTTTTAAATACTAATATTTTCCTGTCGGTTAGGAGCGACGAAAAATAGAGGAATTATTCTTTTTATAATATTTTCCTGTCGGTTACAACCGACGGAAAACAGAGGAATTAATTTTTTTAAATATGTTTCTGTCGGTTATGACCGACAGAATAATGATATATCCGACGGTTTTTTTTAATTTCTGTCGGTTATGACCGACAGAAAAAGGATAATTTCCGACAGTATTTTGGTTTTTGTGCCGGATATATCGGACAGAATTTCTGTCGGTTTTAGGGCATTAACCGACAGAAAAGCCAATTCCTGACGCCAGCAATGCTGTCGGTTTGTATATCCGTCACTGCATCAATTTTCTGTCGGATTTTAGTATTTTTCCGACAGAAAACCCTCCAGGCCCCATGCTAGCTCTTTGTCCCTAGTCTTAAATGCCAGAGGAAATAACTCTCCAGGCCATGTGCCAGCTCCCCATCCCTGGTTTACTAGCCAGAGGAAAAACCTTTCAGGCCCTATGCCAACACAGAACCGTCGCCTCGTAGCGGAAATGTGGTCCACTAGGTAAGTACGAAACCAATGAACATACGTACATTTGAAAAGCATCTTCATAGTATAAAGTCATCCATCATCTATACTATAAAGAAGTGTTCGAAACATATTCTAAATATCGTATCGTCATCCATCAGATATTATATAAAGAATACGGGTTATAGGAAAAATAGCAATAATTCAAAATAGCCTCAGTAAGCACGATATCTCATAAAGCATTTCATAAAATGTAATCATAAAATCATGCTTTTCATGTATGCATTTTTAGAAAGAGTCCACTCACAGTACTTTGCTGTCAAAAACCGCGCTGCTAACGAAGACAGAAACGCCACAATATATGCATCTAAGCACATAAAGGGTCCAACTTAGTCAAACTCTACTCAAACGAATTTATTTGGGAAAATGGACTTCAAAAACGAGTCCAGGATGTCAAAATTAGCCTAGAAGGGGTCTCGAACGAAACCCAAAAAAGTCAACTCGAAAAGTCAACATTAACAGGTCAAAGTCAACGCATACCGTTTACCGGGTCAACGGGTCAACCCGGTTAAATTTGGTAAAAGCCAACACAAAGAATATTTCCTAACAGAATATTCTCAAATGGAATATTCCCTAACAAAATATTCCCCATAAAGGGTTTGGGCCGGTTAGGGTTTAGGGTTTGAAAGGTTAAAGGGTTTAGTAAGAACTTGGGCTATGGTTAAAGGTTTAGGTAGGTTGGGATTTGGATAATGGTTTAATGGGTTAAGGGTTTCTAGTTGAAAATGGGTTTTAGGGCTGGTTATATAAGGTTTTGGCTTGAAAGCCCGTGGGTCTTAGGTTGGTTCAATGGCCCAAAGGCCTGTCTGGCTTGGGCTTAAAGGACCGGCCCAAAGCCCTTTGGATTTAGGAAAATAAATAACTAAAACAATAATTAAAAGAATGGGTTGGGCTTGAGGGTTTAGCGGGCCAAAGGCCCAAGGTTTGGTCACGGCCCGAAGGGTCTAGGTTTCTAGGTTGTGGGTCGCTGGATTCAAATGAGGAAGAAGGCCGAAATTCAGCCGAAAATTAGACAAAATTTAAACATCCATAACTTTGTTACTACTCAACAAAAACGAGTGATTTATGAAGCAAAGTTGTAGTTCTCGAAGAGACGAAGAGAATGGTACCTTGCATGACGTCTAACTCGCCGTGGTTTGGCCGGAAAATGCCTCGAAAGCCGTCAGACTCACTAGAAACTAGGTAAGATTCAAATGAGTATAACTTCTTCAATACTCAACGAAATTGGGTGAAACAAAAATGAAAGTTGTAGTACTCGACGAGACGAAGAGATTGATACCTGCACGCAACTAACTCGCTGTCCCTTGGCCAAAAATTGGTTCGAAAGCCGCCGGAGTCGTCGAGGGAGACTTGGGTGTTCTCTAGGTGTCCCGGAGCTTCGCCGAGACGGGGGAAAGAGAGAAGAAAGTTCCAGAGGTGATGGTGGTGTCGTAACCAGATGGTTGTGGTGATGGGTGTGTGGGTTCAACGATGATGAAGGAAGAGTGAGGTCGAGAGAGAGAGAGAGAGAGAGAGAGAAAAAAGCAGAGAGCTGAGAAAGTTACAAAAATCAATAAAAGAAAGAAAAGGGGAAGGGAACCGGGGACAAGGATCACAGATGGGCCCCTTGGTCACACCAATTAAGAATTAAAAATAATTTTTAAATAAAATGGGGGTTGGGTGTTACACCACGTCTAAAAACATGTTGGAGACACTCCACTGCGAGCGCTTGAAGTGCACGCGCCTGACGCAAAAAACACAGAAACGTGGCTGACGTCAGCCTTGCGTTCACTTGGTCATCGGGCTCTCGGGCCAGCTACTCGTGCCGGGCCTCTCCCTCGAGCCCCCTCGAGCTCAATCGCCAGCATAGGCTAGATTTGCTTGCTTGGGTGATTTGGCCCTGTTTGATAGCTGGTTCATCGGGCTCTAGCATACGCTAGAGCTGCTCTTAAAATTGCAAGAACTTGCAGCGGGATGATATGAAAACAACATGTACCTTTCCTTAACTAAATAGACCCTTCTTTAGCTTCTCATGTGACAATTTTATATTGGTGACCTAACGAAAATTTTCATGCAATAATTCAAGGTTCTCAATCCACACCCTCAAATTAATTTGTCTTTAGGTACGACAACGTTTCGAACAACTAAATATGCAAAATTGAAAGTGATACTGTAAAAAATTTGCAGCAGAAATGAATGTAAAAGTACGTTGAACTTATAATAAAAAAATATATAAAAAAAGGAATGAAATTACCTGGAATGCATAAGGAAACACCCTCAGGTTATAAGAATCTTGGATTCTTCCCCCGATTTCTCTGGTTTTTTTTCTTTGATAGTGGTGTACTACGTCAAAGCAATTGTGGTGATGGTTGGCATTAACAATTGGAACGACGCTGAACCCAAGGGTAGGTCTCATATTTTTCTTCATCGTTTACCAAGTTAAGCATATGGTACTTGATGGTTAAGTCATTCTCTTCCCCAAAACAACAAAGTGGACGTAGTACAGTAGCCCCAGCTTGTATAGATCGTCTTGGTTTTGGCAATTGGTTCTCCCTTCAATGGTATCTTCTTATTTCCCCTAAAATATATCTCTCTTATACGACATTCCTTTTCCTTCTCTTTCGCCGAAAATTCTCCAAACTTAGTCTGGTGATCAAACAGAATTTTCAACTCCCGAATGTCGCAACATCTTTCCCAAATAAGAAGGATATGGAGTCGTTGGTCACTTTATTCTTAATAACCTTAAGGATAGCGTAGTGGTTTAGCTGCCCAAACCAATTAATGCGTCCACGTCAACAAGATGACCGAAACAAGAATAGTTGAATTTCTTAAGCTGATCTCTGGAAATTCGACCTCTTATGTTAGAAGAACACATCACCGTGTATGATAGACACAAGATGGTGGCAAGAAAGACCTCATCTGGTGAACACACAACTTCCGTCGGAAGAGAAAATTTACTTCCGACATGCAAGATTTCCAACATAGCCTTTCAATCTAACAATGACAACCATAAGGTTTTATACGCACATCAAATTAATAAAATAAACATGCACACAAGAAATGCATAGTACTGTTGACTACAAAAATCACCTAGCCTACGTGGCGCGCAGGCCGAGTAATTAGTAAGCTAACTACGTCCTTCAAATATGTTGGGGCGTGCCAACTCGTCGATCGAGCTCGACCGGGGAGTAAAATATGTTGATGTTGTGTTGGTCGCGTTGCTGACTTTTATGTCTTGCGATTACGGCCGATGAAGGAACACCTCTCGGCCTTCGGATTCCCAAACCTGAAGACAAGGTTACTAAATATGCGAAGCTCACGGCTCGTCGTCATCGGATTCGGCCACAGTCACTGTGTTATTGAAAGTGTACTCACGCCGAATTGACACTAAGGTATAAGGGCATAGATACTCAAAGCGAATAAAGGTCTTAATGGTAAACGTGGTTCGGCCGTTGGAATGTCGAACACTAAATCCCACTTGTGAGTATCCAATCATACACCAACTTGGCGCTCAATGTGCCGAGCCCAAAAGAAACAGTAACACCTCACTTTGCCGAGAAGGCTAATGAGATGACCTCTACCAACAAGGATTCGAAAACCCTTGCCGACCAAGACTTTGATAGGTAATCGGTCGGCCTCGACGCAATGCTGTTTATCTAAACTGAAGGTGCTCCGAGATCGGCTGACTCTACGGCAGTAGTGCTGTTTATCCAAACTGAAGGTACCACCGGTTGCCTTCACAGTACTGTTTATCCAAACTGAAGGTGTGTCGGCAAAAAAAGAAAATAAAAATCTCAAGGTTGTTTAGAGGTTTCACGTAGAGCGAGAAATTACGCAGGGCAGATTTGTGTATTGAGTTTGCGGTCCCTTGATTGTTGCACGGAGTCTTGTATTTATAGGGTTGGATATCTGCGTGTTGTAAAGCTGCCGCCAACATCAAAGCTTCACCCTTAACAATCTCATGCAAAACAAAATTGTTATGCCTTATCACTTACCCGCACAAGTGTCACTTACAAGCACGACACCACCTCTTGCTAATTAATAATTAATAGCATATATCCTTGTGATGATAAGAATTCTGACTTGAAATATGCCAAAGATATGCATACATGGCTGACCAATCTTAGCACCCGTGGAGGTTATCAATCCCGTTTATGCAAGCAAGCACACGTGGAGCTCAGCAAAGGTTGAAACACGCCAAAACATGAATGCATGGCTGACCAAATTTAATTTGACCTCTTCATCCTTATGCACGCACCAATATCTATCCTAATCCATAATCATTCGCCAACAAGGCAGTCATGCATTAGGACTCTTAAAAACGGCCTGATGCTCTGCCATCCTTCGAATAAATTGGGGTTTAGATATGGGTTTAATATATTACTCAAAGGTAATATCATGATTAAAATCCCAACATTATCTCAATCATAATTTAAAATTATCTCAACCCCTTTGTCATTCAGCGGTCTGAAACCCTGCTTATTCAACGGCTTTGATTACTCGGGCCGATAGTGTAAAATCGGGCCCAAACATTGCCCCCAATTTCCTTGAGCTTCGGCTCGTAAGCCGAATGGTTAAGGAAATTAAACTTTACAGCACTCCATAATTGGATATTGAATGCTCACAGTTATGTCGAACATGAGTTGGCACCTCGGCCATCTTCAGCCCACTAAACTGCCGAGTTGCCAAATACCAGGCCGCCTTTTCCTTTTCTATTTTTACTCTGCTCGACCTCGGCGACATTTTACTTTTCTCGATCTCAGCAACCTCAGCTTAATACATTGTTTCAAGTTGCCATCCCACTTCAAGCCATATATATCAAACCTGATAGTGTCGTGTATATATACATATATATATATATAAAAGTAGCCAGATGTAGACTTGACATTTCACACAACTTATCCACTGCACCAAGAATAATACCGAGAAGGACTCTTCAGTGTGGATATGGCAGATAGTAGGAATGGCCGAACCGAAGAACCACTTCGTTGGTCGAGGAACATCATATATATATATATATATATATATATATGGGCCGAACCGAAAAACCACTTCATTGGCCGAGGAACATCACATATATATATATAAAGGCCGAACCGAAGAACCACTTATTGGCCGAGGAACATCATATATATATATATATATATATAACCCAAATGTCTGATTCAAATCTTGGCCTATTGGCCTTGTAATGATGTTGTCGACCATGCATTTCTCCATCACATCTTTCTTTCTTTTTTTATTCGGCCGACCTACTGGTCTCGACTTTGGCCTAATAGTTGGCCGAGAAAAACCTTGTAACCCCTTCTTCTTCTTTTTTTTTTCTTTTTTTTCTCTACTTTTCTCGACTTTTCCGTTTCGACCAACTTTCCTCAACCTCAACCTAATGTTGCAGAGAGCATGCCTGGAAACAATTTTTCCTAATATATATATTCAGCCAAACCTAAACATTTGGCATATACATAAGAACCATTAGGCCGAGTACTAAAAAAAAATTATTTGTCGACCTCGGCCTTCCATTTCTTTATATATATATATATATATATATATGCGTCGAGGCGCCGAGGCCGAGGATCCCATATATATGCCGAGGTTTCATTTGTAATGGGGCCGAGGCTGAGGCCAGTTTTCTCTTTTTTTTTGTTTTGGCTCGGCATGACTTTTGTATATACATGAAAAAATTCTTTGCCGAGCACCATACTCATTCAACCAAAATTTTCTGTCAAGCACACCATACTTGTTCCCCCCCCTTATTTTCTCACGTATCGGCCCATAAAGCCGAATGGTCGAGAAAATAATTCATTCTTTTTTTTTTAACAAAATAATACGAAAGTGGCCGAACTACTAAAAAGGAGGAGGCCAACGATGTTTTATTACAAGCCGAGATAAGTTTATATCAAGATTTTCAGAGTGATTTTGCTCTCGACCGAATAAAGAATTTTCTCCAAATATTTTTAACTTGGCGAAAAATTTATTGTCGGCTGCCGAATGTGTTGAACAATTATTATGCCCCCCCCCCCAGGCATAATTTCGACTTTTAACTCGAACAACTTAGCCGAACAAGATTTTTCCATATCGGCTTTATCACCAATAATCATATCAATTGGCGTGGACTTTGTAGCTAGGCCTATATCTCGGACTTGTTCGTCATTGGAACATTCCTCTGACGAATTGCCTTCTGAGTCAATTTTTGGCTCAGAAACTTGAATATTTTCTTCCAGGCCTACCACACTTTCGATCTCGACCGAAATAACTGGTGGCCTAGGTGTTTCTTGGGTCGTCCTAACAATTCTCTTAGGTCGAATTTCGATTATGGCTGGAGTGAAAATTTGCCCCCTAGCCTTCAACCTCTTGTTGAGAATTCTATAGTACTCCTCAAAGAATTTTGTGTGTTTCTCGACATTTTCTTTTAATAGGCAATCTCGCACACTGGAGCCTGATTGAGATCTTGATATATCATGTGAACTTCGTAGTTTCAGCACTAGGTCCCACTGAGCGTGTCAAAATTTTGACTACAAAAATCACCTAGCCTACGTGGCGCGCAGGCCGAGTAATTAGTAAGCTAACTACATCCTGCAAATATGTGTGGGGCGTGCCAGCTCGTTGGTCGAGCTCGACAGAGGAGTAAAAGATGTTGATGTTGTGTTGGTCGCGCTGCTGACTTCTCTGTCTTGCGATTGTGGCCGAGGAAGGAACACCTCTCGGCCTTCATATTCTCAAACCTGAAGACAAGGTTACTAAATATGCGACGCTCACGGCTTGTCATCGTCGAATTCGGCCACAGTCACTGTGTTTGTGAAAGTATACTCACGCCGAATTGACACTAAGGTATAAGGGCACAGATACTCAAAGCGAATAAAGGTCTTGATGGTAAATGTGGTTCGGCCGTTGGAATGTCGAACACTAAATCCCACCTGTGAGTATCCAATCATACACCAACTCAGCGCTCAATGTGCCGAGCCAAAAAGAAACAGTAACACCTCACTTCGCCGAGAAGGCTAATGAGATGACCTCTACCAACAAGGATTCGAAAACCCTTGTCAACCGAGACTTGGATAAGTAATCAGTCGGCCTCGACGTAGTGCTGTTTATCCAAACTGAAGGTGCTCCGAGATCGGCTGACTGTACGGCAGTAGTGCTATTTATCCAAACTGAAGGTACCACCGGTTGCCTTCACAGTACTGTTTATCCAAACGGAAGGTGTGTCGACAAAAAAGAAAATATAAATCTCAAGGTTGTTGAAAGGTTTCACGTAGAGCGAGAAATTGCGCAAGGCAGATTTGTGTATTGAGTTTGCGGTCCCTTGATTGTTGCACGGAGTCTTGTATTTATAGGGTTGGATATCTGCGTGTTGTAAAGCTACCGCCAACATCAAAGCTTCACCCTTCATAACAATCTCATGCAAAACAAAATATTTTTATGCCTTATCACTTACCAGCACAAGTGTCACTTACAAGCACGACACCACCTCATGCTAATTAATAATTAATAGCATATATCCTTGTGCTGATAAGAATTCTGACTTGAAATATGCCAAAGATATGCATACATGGCTGACCAATCTTAGCACCCGTGGAGGTCATCAATCCCCTTTATGCAAGCAAGCACACGTGGAGCTCAGCAAAGGTTGAAACACGCCAAAACATGAATGCATGGCTGACCAAATATTGACCTCTTCATCCTTATGCACGCACCAATATCTATCCTAATCCATAATCATTCGCCAACAAGGCAATCATGCATTAGGACTCTTAAAAACGGCCTGATGCTCTGCCATCCTTCGAATAAATTGGGGTTTAGATATGGGTTTAATATATTACTCAAAGGTAATATTATGATTAAAATCCCAACATTATCTCAATCATAATTTAAAATTATCTCAACCCCTTTGTCGTTCAGCGGTCTGAAACCCTGCTTATTCAACGGCTTTGATTACTCAGGCCAATAGTGTAAAATCGGGCCCAAACAAGTACATACACATTATATGCTCAATCTACAAAGGATGTGCAGTCTTTCATCTGGATCAAATTCAACCAATTCATGAACCAAATTCAAGCAAGTATGCCCAACATCTACACCAATTCATGAACCAAAGTACATATTCAGCAACATCATATTCACATGCACAGAATATGTACACAATATTCACAAATGAAAATTAAATATAGATCGAACAAACCATGAACAAAATTAACTTCAAAACACATGCAATTACACAACTAAAGCCTAATTCGTTAATTTCCTCCAATTTAATTGTACAAAACCCTAAATTCCCAACTTGAGGAAATCTAAATTCAAATAATAAAAATTCAATTCAAAACACTGAATCGTTGGGCACAAGATCTGAGTTAAAACAGTGCTGATTGTCGGATGATTTGAAACTTGGCATCGGTTAGAAAAGTGGAAAAGGATTTGGAAACTTAAGGTTCATCAAGCTGGGGGTCGCGTCATTGGGTGTTAGGGTTCGTTGAGCTAGGGGTCGCTCTAGTTGGGGGTTTCGGACAAGGAGCTGGGGGTCGTGCCATTCGGAGTTCTTGGACAAGGAAGGAGAAAATACTGACCGGGTTGGACGAAATAACCCATTTATATAGAAGGGCAATTTAGTCATTTCAAGTTTTAAGAAAATCCTATTTATGTCATATTATTGTGCATGTTCTGTGTATATCTCAAAAATTATATTTAGTCCCAATATTAAGGAAATGGCCCCCATTTTCTGTCAAATTTCCTTTTTTGTGTATATTTTCTTAATTTAATTTTTATAATTCTGAAAAATGGGCCCGAACCTTGTACAATTGAGAAGGGCTCCTTTTTTCTTTTTTTTTATTGTTTGTTTGTTGAACCCATACCAATGTAAAACGCATTGAAGACCCTCAAAACTCAAGGATTCCTTCCTAATGGCTTGTCTCGGGCTCCCAAAACCTCAGTGCCAGCCCTTGATTAATCTCATATCCTCAACCAAGAAAGAGAAAGCAAAAGCCTAGGCTTCCCTGTTTAAACCAAAATAGGTCGGAAATGGAGGAGTAATTCAGTTAGAATTGCCCATGAACTCCGAGAAGCCGAGAATGGGGTTGATTGGGGCGGGTGATTGAATCCAGATCAAACTACCTACATATCTATGGGGTTGGAGAATCAAATCACGAACTACCTACATATCTCTGGGGTTGGAGAATCAAATCACTTGCATAGGTCTAAAGAATGAGTGGTGTGATGTGTGTGACATCATGTACCATCCTTGATGAATAACCATGGCATGACGTGTAGGAGATGCTTCTCCCAAGCTAGAGTATATATAGAGATCTTGAGAGAGTAATCCCAATTAAACTGGGAGGTAATCTAAGATAAAATATCCAATTCTCCTAAGGTTATGATTACATTGTCTAATACCTGAGATATCTTGAAGAAGAGTTTCATTACTTGGGAGACAAGTAATATCTTCAATGGGCTTAGAGCTAATGGAACCGTGTCGGACTACCATGACATGTGGTAGTCTGATTCGGAATACCCATGTAGCTTTGACCTCACTCTAAGAGATTTTCAGTCATTCTAACCACCCTGAGTGCCACACGTCATGGACTGAAAAATTTACTGTCCCAGAAATACTATTTTCATACTCACTTTATGTTTGTGTATTTTTATATGTCCCTCTCTTTTTTTTTTCCAGCTGATTAATTAACTACTATTAAGGTGAAAGAATGCCAAGAAGAGATAAATTTCCGAAATTTGAAGCTTTGAGTGATTGGGGTCTTATAAACGAAGAATTTGAACTGAAACATTATGAATAATAAAAGCAGAATTAGTTAATAACATTTTTACTAAAAACGTTATCAATTATTTTAAAATTACTTTCAAACGAGCTTTATGATTCCTTTTAATACTCCATGCCAGCCAACAATTTTTCTGAAGTAATGTATAACCATATGAAGCATCCATAGTCTCTTCTCACACTATAACCACATCCAAGGCCACACACTACAAGAGCAAGTACCGGTACATTGACATCATAACGCCTCATGTCAATAGTATAACATCATATGAGGAAAAACTTGTAAGTGTCGATCATTGGCAAAAGATGTGTACCTTTGCCATGAAAATCCTCCATACACCGGACTTGCTGAGAATCACATCAGGACGTGATGCTCCCCTCGATTCAGTACTACATGTGGATTGATAACCCACTGGCGACGTAAAGTAATGCAGCAAGTGATGTAAATAAATTATTCAAAACACTAAAATTACTTGGATAAATATATGAAAAGAGTGTCAAATGTTTCATAGCAACAAACAAATCAAAAATCTATCGCTAAAGTAGTAGCCTGGAATGGAAAGCACGTTTAGGAAGAGAGCCAGTAGCAGCAAACTATGACAACAGCGTTACAACAAATAGTCTTAAACAGATCGGATTTTCGAGAATAAAACCATCGGGGGGCGTTTAAAATTAATCAGGCCGGGCTCTCTTGTTGCTGCACGAAGGGCACTTGTACTGCTTAATCTGTTTTGCCCTTGCGGGGGTCATCTTCACGCACTTCATGTGGAACCACGTCTCACAAAAATCACAGAAAATCCAGGGTTCGTCCAGTGAGGACGGTCCTCCTCCACCACATGCCCCACATGTCTCTTCACGTTCATCTTCCTCCTCTTCGTCCAAGCCCTCATCTTCGTCCCTTGGCTGCACTACTTCTGAATGTCTTCCGTGCAATTCTGATCCTCGCTGCTTTTTTGCCACAAAAATAAATAATATAATTGTTTCATGTCCGTTAAGTATGCTTAAAGTGTGACAACGGAGAATCTAATAAAAGGCCAATTACATAAACTACAGCATCATCTCATTTGAAAACAGTGGTGACTGATCACGCCACTGATCACATAGTTAACGTGACCTGCCCTAAAGGGCACGCCAACATATAGACAGTAGCCATAAATCTAAACTCCACATAAATATAGCACCCATTATATGTAATTTTCTTGAAACAGAAGTACACATGGAATGTAACTTTGTACCGCTTTGGAGCTTGACTTGGATTTGTTGCTGCCGTGATTTGAAGATGATTTCTCCTTTACTTGTTTTTTGGCTGTACCAGTCACAACTTCAAATATTGTTGGCAGTTCATTAATCATATTAAAAAGTCGCTTCCTGCAGCGAAAACCAAGATACAATACATTGAATAGAAGCTCAGAACCACAAAAAAGCATTGAAAGAATCAACTTTGACAAAAAAAAAACAAAAAACAAAAAGTTAAAGCAAACATAAGCAGTTTGGTTGTGTACCTAGATTATTATTTATCACATGACTAATACTTATTAGTTATTAGCAGCCACCGTCAACCAAACAAAAAAATAATAAATAAATAAATTTAACGGAAAACTACCAATTTAGGGTTGCATATAGAAGGAAATGCACTAAAAAGATACACCGATGTTTATCTATCAATACTTCTACCAGAAAAAACATTTACAAACAAAAAATGAACTCCATTCACAATCACGCGGCGTCTGATCAAGAGATTGTATACAGAGTGGTTGCAACTTACCTGTCAGCCTTATCGAACCCAAATCTGGCACCAAAGTAGAACGCAACAGAAACTAGCCAGGCATCACTATGAACAGCAACCAAAGATAGCCAGTCTTTTTCTGCCATACCATCTCTTGCAAAGTTGATACCCAGTGCAGGCTCTGGCAGCTCTGGAGGCACTTCTTCAGCAGGTAGGTTGACTTCCCACTGCTCACTAGGATATCCATATAAGGAAAGATTCTCCTTCTCTGTAAGTAGAAAACATTTCATAAAGATGGTTGAAACAGACAGCAAAAACATAGCCACAAATAGGAAGTAACAACCAAAAATTATAATTGACAAAGAAACCAAATTAAATACGGCTTTAATTTCCAAAAAATCTGAACTCACAGACCAAATTTCACAAGGCCTTGAACATATATGAAGGTACAACAGTGCAAGGCAACAAAGTACCAGTGATTCATGGAAACCATACAAAACCATTAAATAATACACAGAGACCGACAAAAATTACAGGAACGCTATATCATAACAAAAATAATCATCATTGCCATCTCTATATCACAAAAGCCTTGTCCAGGATGCAACATATTTAAAACACTGTAAACGGCAGTTAATTCTCCAGACTACAGCTCTTAAGAAAATTAAATATAACTCATAACACAACACAAGCATGCATGTCACAAATTTCAATTGAATCGATCCCTTGGACAAAGCACAGCATGTACATTGTATATATACGTGCACACAAAGAAAAGAAAAGAGTTTCTTCCTAATTCTCTCTAAAATCTTTAATTAGCTGTTTCCCTTTAGACATTATTTACCTATTAGAATGAAACAACGTGATTCAATCGTATATTCCAAAATTCAAATTATTGACCAAAAATGTTCCTGCAATATGCTAAACTCATGAACTTTTTCCGATGGGTAACAGCCCGAGCAACTCCATTAACTTGTTTGAACAAAGGTTTCCATGTAGAGATTTGTTGCAAACAGCTAATTAGATGACCAATACAAAAAATTCCTGAAAGTCACGGGAAAGATGTAATGACAACCTAGTTTAAGTTCCAAATTTGTTACAGATCTCCATTTACAACTCCAAGAAACAAGGGAACAGTTCATGCATAGCTTGCATGTTAAATAGATGCCACATTTATGATATAAATTCATAGAGCATAGAAAACTTACCAGGATCACACATCTGAAAGAATTTTTCAACATCTGCAACAAAAAATCAAAATCATATATAAATCAATCTAAATTCAAACAAAAAAAAAACAAAGTTCTTAATGCAAACTACTACAGGTCCAACAAATTTTTCAAAATCCTTTAAAACATAAAACTGTAAAGGTCCATTACGATGAAAATAAAAATTACATAATTCAAAACAAACAAAACTCATGCAAAACAGGATTTTCTTTTATCATGGCTCTCCATTCAACAAATCACAAGATGTTCATCTGATACAACAGTACTCAAATCTAGTTTCTCACATTTTGGTTTTTTTTTTATCCCTATGTTTCTTCACTTCCAAATAGAGGTTCATTTCTATAAATAAATAAATCTTCATTCACTTTGGTTCATGAGTTCTTTATTGAAGCCTGTAAAGGCGAAGTCATCCTCCAACAAATTAAGGAACAAATAAATGCTCCAGTTAAGAAAGCTTCCAGCGTAAGGCATAGCATGGGAGGTTTCGCTATGCAATCTCACGCTATGTAGTGGTTTCGTGTAAGCTATTCAAGCCTTGCATAGCGCAAATTAGTATTGAATAAACATATAATAAACTTGCACCAAAATACATATAATTTAAGATAAATTACAATTTGCACCCTCAAGTTTGGTGCAAATACAATCTCAACTCATTTTTTTATATATATTGTCATATCATAAACAAAATTGTGTTTCAGTTGCAATGTCATACATCCTTATAAAATTTAAACTATCCAATAGAACAGGTTTAAATATTTAACAATGTAAAAAGGTAGAATAATCATTTTAAAATATCCAAATCCATTATCAATCAATTTAAAAACTTCATAAAATAATCTCATCTTCTTTTCCTAGAACCATTTCCTGCAACTTTTCCTTCCCACACATCCCAGCAACTCCTCCCACCAATCGCAACTGCCTGGCTATCTTCCACCCCCCCCTAACCCGCGTCTACCCAACCAGCCTTCCACCTCCACCCCACAACCCACACCTACCACCAACCATAACCCTTGACTGTGACCCCACCACAACTCTGGTTCTTGAAGAATCACCATAAATGGTGTCGGCCAATAGTAGATCTCGGTTCAGAATCGAAAATACTGGCCGTATCTGGCCGTTTTGAAATATATCGTCTGCAGAATTCGGAGTTGGTGCAGGCGAAAGAGAAATCTCGTTATATTTTTGTGCTACATCATAAAAACCTCTCCGCAACAAGAGATATATTGTGCAATATCACCCGTTTTTTCAAACCTTGGTTTCTAATCCGTTATCCGCTTTCTCACAGAAGCTAAACATTTTTCCCCTTTACAAGACCAAGTAAAACGTCAAATTCAGAAACATATTCTTCCAGTATCCCTCTCTTCACTCCCAATACAAAAAAAACACTAAATACACCGTAGAGACAAATGTGTTAAGACGAGAAAACGTAAAACGCGAACTAGTCTGAAATTTACTTCCAAATCACAGACAAATACAATAACCATACATGAAATCACATTTTAGCTTCTCTCAAGCACTAAAGCCGAAAAACAAAGTAGAATTCCAAAATCAAAATAATTGATTTTACCATTCGCAATGAGCTTGAAACCTAAAAGCACATAACAGAAATGAAAGCAAAGGGAATAACTCCAACCATAAATGAACTTAAAGCACTCAATTCAGTGAATTCACCTAATCTTCTATCCTTTCATTTCCTCGATTTTCCTGGAAACCGAACAGAATTTGAGAAATGAGCTAAACCCTATTCAAAAGGGGGGGAAGTGAAAATTCCCTATCACTCAAATTCTAATTTGAAACAAAACAAATTAATCCAAACCCAAAACTACATTAAATGTAAATATTCAAAATTTACTTCCATTTGTTTTTCTGGATTTACTCTCAAACCAAACACAGAAGCTAAACCCAGTAGAAAAATATCCATTTTTTAAACCCACTCGTCAAGTCAACAGAAAAAACAAGGAGACGACCAAACAGAAGACTAATTTCCAAATCCCAAGTCAAATAATCTCATTAATCAGTGAAAAACATCAATTTCCCTTCTGGGTTTCCTCCAAAACCAATACAACTTCAATTAGTAACTTAAAAAGTTGAAAAAAAAAATGAAAGATTCGAAGTAAAAATAAAGACAGAGACGAAATTACCTGAAGTGAGAGCCTTAATCATTCCAGTTCTGCGGCCCTTGAAATCTCTGAAAACCTCCTCGACCGTTCGAGGGTTGTAGAGCGCGGCATCAGCTCCCTTCATTGCTCTCTCTCTCTCTCTCTCTCTCTCTCTCTCCCTGTCAGAAAAACCAAGTCAAAAACTTATGAGAGAGAGGGAGAGTTTGCCAAAGGTGTTAACGCATGAGGAATTGCAATTTTGGGCCTGGAGTTTGTGTTAATTTCAACTTTAGTGCTTGATATTTGCAGTTAGATCCTTTAGGGTTAAAAACTTCATTTTCACTTGTTTGTATCATATTTACAATTTGGTCTTTATGTTTTCAAATTTGAAATTTGAACTTCCTTTTCTGGGCAAGATTTCAACCTCGAACTTACTTTAGGCCATGTTTGGTATACCGGATAGGATTAATAATACGGAGTACGGTGTTTGGTGTCCGTTCGTATTAGATAGCCACCGGATTAAACAATCTAGGCCCACCCCTTATATCCGGCTGATACCCGCTTAGTTATACCGCTCAAAACGACGGTATTATTTAGTCGGGTAGAAAGCACGCCTTTCTCGCTCTCTTCGTCCTCATCACTTTCGTCCCGAATCGTTTGCTCTGTCCATCTAGCATCGCTTGCAACTTCTCATCCTCCTCCTTCTCTATTCCGCCCTCCTGCAACTTATCCTCATCCTTCTCTATTCCGCTTTCTTGCAATATTTCTTTCAATTTTTCCTGCAATTTTTTCTAAGTTCTCCTCCTCCTCCTTCTCTATTTCACCCTCCTGCAACTTCTCCTCCTCCTCTTCTCTATTCTGCCCTCCTGCAATTTTTCTTGCAATTTTTCCCAGGTTCTTCTCCTCCTCCAACTTCTCTGTTCCGCCCTCCTGCAATTTTTCTTCTTCTTCTCTCACTGTTCTGCCCTCCTCCTCCTATTTTTCTTCCAATTTTTTTTCAATTGATTGCAAATTTGTGTTTTAATTAAAATTTTAGGGTTTTCAGATCTAAAAAAAAAATTAATCTGTATGTTATTTTTTTGCTTGTGCGCCCTGAGTTGGGTATGTTGCAAATTCAAACCCAGTTAAAGAAATGGGTTAGGAGATTTTTCCAACTTCTTGGCTTTTTGGTGAATTCATAATATCATGCATACTGGGTTCGTGTGCTGGTTTGGCTGCAGGAAGGTATGGAGAGCAGATCCAAGGATGAAATTCACTAGTAAAAATTTGTTTTTTTTTCCTATTTTCTTGTATCCGATAGAGTGTTAAATCAAATTTGGAAGGTGGGTTTTGTTGGGTTTCTTGTTGCTGCCTTTGTGGTGAGGTTTGTTTTAGGGGAGCACATGAAGAAAAAGAAGAAAGAGAGAGGGGGAGGGAGTTTTGTTTTGGGGGAGGGTCTGATTTCAGTTTTTTTTTAATTTAATTTTTATCTTAAGTTTGATTCCTTCTATCCGGTATAATACCAAACACAGTATAAATAATACGGTCATTAGTCCGATACTGCGCCAAACGCCCGACTAATTTAGTCAGTACTATCCGGTGACTAATTATCCTATCCAACAAAAATAGTCAGTACAGTCCGAGTTGCCAAACGAGACCTTAGAGTTTGGAAGACAGTATCACTAGACTAAGACGTAGTTGCAATTGATGCTAAAAGAGAAACTTCAATCATAACCAAAATAGTAGGATAAATTACATTTAACATCCTCAGGTTTCGGTATAATTACAACATCTTTAAAGCATTTTAATCTAATACATTTAGTATTATTTTTTTTCAATTTCATATAACAGTTAAAAAATTTATTAAGTTAACCGTTAAATGATGACGTGGCAAATATAGGACTCCATTTGTGTCACATAGCTAAATACTTAATAAAATTTTTAAAATATTAAAATAATGAATTAAAAAAAAGTAAAAAAAACTAATGAAAAGGGCTTGAAAACTTTGTGTTTTAACGATAAGGACAAAATAAAGGGTAAAGTGAATAGTACCAGTATTGACTTTTTAGTGTAAAAATGTGGTTTTTCGTTAAAATGAATAGTACCGGGAGCTTTTCATTGAAGTTCTCTAAAAAACCCCAAAATCCCCTTCGTCTTCCCTTCCCGAGCCCACTCCCTTCGTCTTGCAGCAAAGGGAGGAGATTGCGAAGCAATTCGAGGAGGCAGTGAAGGAGAGGGACAGTTTGAGGGTTGAGATTGGGAAATTGACTCATATGCTTATGTCTGGAATGGACAAGATATCGGGGAAAGTTAGCAATTTCAAGAATTTTGGGGGTGGGGGATTGCTAAGGTCGCAGAAGTACACTGAATTTCCGGCGGTTGCCTACGGAGTGATTAATGGGGGGAAGGGGTGGGTGATGAGGGATGGGAGAAGGGGGTGGGCTTGGGTGGGGAAGATGAAGGGGGTTCTGGGTTTTTTCTTTTTTTTTTTAAATTTTACTTTTTTTTAACTAATTTTTTTTAATTTTTTAATTTTTTATTAAGTATTTAGCTACGTGACGCAAATATGGCCGCCACATCAGAACAAATGGGAACCTCATATTTGCAACGTCATCACTTAATGGTTAACCTAACTGATTTTTTAACGATCGTATGAAATTAAAAAAAAAAATACTTAATATATGAGATTGAAATGTTTTTAAGATGTTATATGATGTTGTAATTACATCGAAACCTGATGAGATAAGATGTAATTTACCCAAAATAGTAACTTGAAATTAGATTTGGAACATGAACCGATGATAAAACTCGTACAAATCTGGATACTAATACCAAACAAGTAATGAAATTGGTATATGATATGATACTAAATTGATACAAATGCGAGAAACGAAATGGTATCACAACTTAGATATGAAAACAGTGAGTGGTGACCGACCATGATGATCTACTATAACGGGCGGGTCAAATGATGTTGGCTCTAAATTCGTACTTAGGATCTACACCAGCAAATTATAAAGTTACGACTAGTTAGTCCAAATGATCATTTACTTATTTGTCTATGTATATACAAAAGAATATTATGATTGGGGCCAAAAAAATTATTTTTTGCTTCATTGAGAGCTCAATCAGCGAAGAGAAAATTTATCGATCTCAAGTGATATTCGAGAGAGAGGGAATCGAATTCTAGACCTCAAGTACAAGGCTGAATGCTCTTAACTAAGACCATCTCTAACCGAATGGTTCAGAGGGCCAGATGGCCGAAAATGGCCCGAAAACTGTCTCTAACCGATTGTCAGGCCATAGGGCTCTTGGGCCCCACTGGACAAAAAAGGGCCAATGGGCCAACCGGGGGGGCCAAATGAGCTAGCCAGCCCGCCTCGGGCTAGGCTCAATTTTGAATCCCAACGGCTAGCTGACGTCAGTTACCATTGGTTTTTTATTTTTTTTTGCCAATATTTTTTTTTTAAATTCTAAAAAATCCTCATTTTTTCCTATAAATACCTAAGTCATTCATATACTATTCCTCACAAATTTTTCACCATTCCTACACCATTTCAATTCTCATATTTTCTTACCTCTTCCAATAATCTTTCCTTTAATTTTTTCAATAATTTTCAAATGGCCTCATCTGCAATGAAAGGTAGGGCTTGGACCTAAAACGAAGATGAAGCTCTTTGCAGGGCTTATAGATGGGTATCGGAAGATAGTGTGAGGGAGAGTTCTCAAACAAGTGATGGTGGTTGGACTTGTGCGTTCAAAAAATACTTAGAGTTTTACAAAGGCACCACTTCACCGAATACCCGAAACCATGAGAATTGTTCTTCAAGATGGAAGAAACATCTTCAGCCAAGTTTGAACAAATGGCATCAAGCACTGTTAGCAGCAGCAAGTAGACATGAAAGTGGCACCAATTACTACGATGAAGTAAGTGTTTTCACAATTTATTTTAAATATTTAATTATATTACATTTAATTTTATAAATTAATTTCCTTTAATTTTTATACTTATATTTAATTATATTACATTTAATTTCATAAATTAATTTCCTTTAAATTTTGTAATTATATTTTCTAGATACGTAAGCGGAGGAATTGTATATAGAGGGCAGCTCGAAACCCTTTCAGCATCACAGTTGTTGGGAAATTTGTAAAGGGTGGGTGTTATTTGAAGATCCACCTCAACATAGAGTAGGTCTTACGCTGGTGTTCGGAACTGCATCCTCAGCTGTAGATATGGATGATGATGGATCTCCTACCATTCAACAAACAAGGGTAGAAAATCCGTCTTCGGGTGAAGGTTCCATACCTAAGGCTATGGAACGAAACAAGGCCCGAAGGTTGAAGAAAAAGGGCAAGGCAAATGATGATTACGCCGCTCAACAGGAAGTGGTGGCCTCATTGCGATTAATGGCGGAGCAAAATGCCTTTACCGCGAAAGAAAGGAACCATAGGCATGAAGAACGGGCCAAACAAATACAGTAAGTCCTATAATTTCCCTTCTATTCCCCCCCCCCCCCCCCCCCACCCCCAAAAAAAAAAATATTCCATTCCAACCATAGTTCTAATTTGAAGTTAAGTGCTAAAACCGGAAAGAAGGCCAAATTCCGGCCAGGAAATAGGCCAAAGAAACATGTGGAGCCCCCCAGTGAGAGTGGAAGTGGGCGCATGAAGGCCAAACACCCCTAACGAACGCACGCACATGAGCGACACACCAAGCATAGCCAACAGCATGGCCCCACCCACGTGGGCATGTCGGTCACTTATGTCTGATATTAATGAGTCGTAACGACTAGTTTTGTGATCCAACGGCTTGAATCAACTGGGCCGTTCCAACGGCCTACATTCAAATTTTTATTTTTATATTTATATATTTATTGAATCTAACAGTTGAGATCGAATATAATCAAATCTAACGGTAAAAAAAAAAAAGATCTAACGGGTAAAATAATTATAAAAAAAATATTTAACTCAAAAACACTATGGCTAGTGGAAGAAGTGTCGCAGAAGTTGTGATTGGCGAATATTTTGTGTGATGTTGAGGAAACAAAAACACTATGAAAGTTGGATGATGGTTAGATATTCAATCTGTGCTTATATAGAGGATGATTGAATGTTTGCATTTCATGTGTGTAGGTTTGTGTTTCATGCTTTTCATGCGTTTCATGTGTTTTGTATGTGTTTCGTGTGTGTCATGTGTTTCACACGTTTGGTGTGTTATACATATGCATCATGCGTTTTGTATGTGCTTCATATGTGTTTTGTGTATCTTGTGTTTTTCATATATTTTATGTTGTCTATCATGTGTTTCATATTCTTCCACAGTGTTTCATGAGTTTCATGTGTTGATTTAGTGATTTTTCAATATTTTTAGGAATTTAAATATTTTTAGGTTAAAATGTTCATAAAATTAATTTATGATAGTCTACATAATTTTTTAAAGTTAATTTTAAAAAAATAGCCAAAATTCATTTTTTAATAATCTGGGACTAAAATTTTAAGCCAGAATGATTGGAGCAGAAAAATTGTTTCTGGGTTAAAACCTATATTTTCTGGGCTAAAATTTTTTAAGTTTTACTCCAAGGGTTAGATCCAAGAGTTGGAGATGATCTTAATGTAGATAGATACTACTGTTTGTTCAAAAAAAAATAAAACAAAAATAAAAGCCTGAACTTATACGTAGAACAATTTTGTTTCTTTTGGTCCCTAATTCATTGCACTTGCATTTTCAAAAAGTCATGATAGTGCAATGAGTCCATAATATTTACTTTCCATGACCAAATTTGACCACGGCAAGATCATAACTTGGTTTTCCTTGAACGCTGTTAACTACTTGAACTACAAGCCCCTTGACTTGGTGTTGTGTTTCTGGTTTACTATAATGGCGGCCGCAACCAGTACACGGAAGGGCAAGAGATCTGTAGTAGTGATCAAGAAAGTAAAACTGGGTGTGCTTTTGTCATTTGTACTGGTAAATTAATGGAAAACCTTTGGTCTTGGCCAAAAGATGGATAGAAAAGAGAAGACAAATTTAGAAACTTTTATGCTCTTTCAACAGAACTTCTAAAACCACCAGGTCAATGCACACACTTTATTTTTCATAAAATGCAGAAGACCTTCAAAGCCAAAGGTCAGCTGTCTGCAAAAATACGCAGATTATTCATCACACACAAGAGAATTATGTTCTTTTCGCCAACCACGTGTACCAATTTAATCATACTTCATCCGGCATGCTTTGTATTTGCCCGAAAACTAAATGGGAAATAGACGGATTAAGGTTAACTGCAGGATGTAAGGGTTAACAATGACGATAGAGGAACACCAGGAAAGGAAACTGAGCGAGGATGACTTCCCAAAGGAATTAGAGCCGAGAATGACTTCCAAAAGGAATTAGACAGGTAACTTTAACAATGCCGAAGGAATTCGAAAGGAAACTTCAACTGAGCCAAGGATGACTTCCCGAGGGAACGGTAGCAGCCGTGTTCTCCAACAGAACACTGAACACAGACTGCTATGATAATTGTTCACCGGAGGATGGAATGATGGTGCTGGTTCCCCCCGCCACGCACATGAACAAAAGGAACTTGCATGGTCCCACCAATGTGAGAGGGGTAGGCAGAGAACCTGAAATCTTGACGCGGAAATACGTCATCACTGTTGGAAGTGCTTGTGACTTCAGAGCAAGAGGTAGTGGAAGCACCATCTCTATAGTTGTCAGGTTCGTGAACTTCAGATTCTGACATATTTCCGATCAAATGTAGCTGAGCAGCGCCTGAAGCATTCACTCTGAGGTGTGTAGTATTTGGCTTGGAATCTTGGACCTTCTTCATGTTGAGAAAGCGCCCACCAGTTCCTCTAGCCCTCTTCAATGCATGAACATGCCGAGATTCATGAAGATACGGCTGCACATATTTCAGAAAGGTCTTCCTTAGCAAAACCAGTGAAAAAAAAAAAGTACAAATCTCCATAGCAAAAATAAGAGACGGGCATTTACAAATCAATTTCAAACCTTCCCATACCTTACGAACTTTGACGAGTTTGTTCTGAGCTTCAAGCTTAGCGCGAAATTGCCTCCTCCGGAGAATTGCACGGTACTGTTTCGCGTTTACATAAATAGGTTCATCTTCTGTAAGATCAAGAGGCAAGGGAACCCTACCAGGAGTTATCCCCACCACCTGAGGATGATGAATCTGGAGACATTGAAATGGTAAATACCTCATAATATCGCAACAAAAGAGGAACATTCTTATGCAAAAACAGCCACAAGTGGTGTGTATTTTATAGAACTTCAAGTCATGGTTTGACACTAAAGGAAAAAAGAATGAGAATCTTTATCAAAACCACTAAATTGTATTTTATATCTTATAACTTTTGTATTTTGACCCTCACAAGAATAGATCTTCAAGATTAACCCCACTTATATTTGCATCAATGCCTTGAAGGTTCAACTTCATAAAGATATATTCTAGGGTTAACAGGTAAGCAAGAAGAAACTTTAGTACTATAAAGAGATCAGAATAAAGAATAAGAGCAAAGGAGATAAAGAGAAACACAGAATCCCGAAATTTATAAGATACATTGGAACCCCACTTTAAGAATATCAAACTAGCTGTTAAGTTGGCTTTAAACAATTTGCACGACAAGATGCTTAGGAAGGTGCTACGTGGCTAAAGCCTAAAAAGATTGTATAGGTCCAACCCTCGATAACATTTCTGATGAGTTTATATGGATCAGTTCTCCTACCACAATTTGAAGTGCAAGGTGCACGAACATTGTCGAACATAACATTCCAAAGTGTCTTTTGTGTTCATTTTGGCAGTCTTGAGGTTGCATTGGTCATGGTGTAGAGTTGATTATTAATTTATCCTCAAAGTTGGTTAAAAGAACCTACAGTTATAGCATCTGCAGCGTAATTGGAAAGCTCTTGAAAAATTGAAGTAATCTATTATATGTGCTTTCCGGTTAAAGGCACGCCCTTTGTGATTACTTCTATTAGTTACCTTAAATAAATAGTATAATGCTAAAAGCACCATTTAGTGTTCATGATATTGTGCAATCACATTGAAAGAAATAACCAAGCCTTATGTCACTACTCACAGGATTAGCAGGTTCTACAAACCAACCAACCAACCTCTGGTGGCTCTACTGATATAATTAAGTTGGCAAAACAAAAACACCTGGGAAAAGAGGACCTATTGGTATTTACTTTGAAGCACTTACCGTAGCTTGTGGCCCACAAGCAGTAGCCAGTAAGCTTCCAAAGTATGGCTCAACATAGTGGAAAGGAATATGACCCTGAATTAGTAACCAGAAAAATATAAGATTCCCACATCCATTGTGACCAGAAAAAACACAGGCGGGTAAAACTTACAATTGAACGGCTAAAATCAATTTGTGAAGGGAAGATAAAGCTCTGATTTTCCATTGGTGATAGTGATTTCATGTGGGCCCCAACAGGCTTCCCTTGTGTTTCATTATATCCTGTACCAAGAACAAAGGTAAACCAAATTAGATATATGGATCTGGCCTGGTAACAAAGAAATCAATGTGAAAAATCAAATACTTATTAGGGGAAGTTCTCCGAGTAGTATTGTGATATGCGAAGTGAGATGTATGCAAGTTTTGGCAAATTGATAAGGAGCATAATATTAACTTATAAAGACGAGTGCAATGACCAATCACGGATAAGGGGCGTGTGCAATTCCTGACTTAGCGAAGGCCTAATACGTGTTGTCCAACCGTCCAAATTATAATTGACGAACATTACTCCAAGTGGTAACTTAAAATCAATTGATCCTTCTACAGATATTTTGTTTCTTATTAGAGAATAAAAACAAACTTTGATAGAATAACGCCAACATGCAGAATTAAGGAGCAAAAGTTCCGTTTAAACATCAATTGAAGGAGAAAGAAACAAGGGAACAAAAAATATGGGGCAACAAATACATCAACCTGATTGTGCTGAAACTATGCCTTGCCCACAGGGGTTGCCTTCTTTCATACTATCAACTTCAGAGAGAGATTGACCTGTCGACAGAGTTGAGGATGAATCCTGATCATGAAAGTTAATTTGAGATTGCTTGCTGTTATGATAATTATGTAGTGGCACGCCCATGTTCAAGATTAAGCTATTGGAGGAAGATGAGTGTTGGACATGTGTCTGAGTAGAATTCTCCCATGATGAAGATCCAACAACGAATGGAAATGATGGGTGGGCAGAACCAAAACCAGAGTTTTTCTTATCCAAATTCTGCATTTTCTAAAACAACTATTCAGGCTCGTCTACCAAAATATGGCGTTGAAACTTTATAGATCTTCAAATATGTTCAAAAGAAAAACCTGAAGGTTCACTTAAATCACCGACTCATCAGCAACCAAGAAGTGCAACCAGTCGAAATGCTGCCCAAGTAAAAAAGAACAGCACCAAACTTTAGTAACTATTTTACTTCATACGCACTGAACAAACTATAATGAAATCAATTCAGGAGGAACAAAGGACAACATAAAACTACTTGAGTGAACAAAGGTACTGATAGTAAGCATATGCATAACTAAAGAAATATCACTTTCACTGTACCAAAAGGGGCACACCGACAAGAATTGATGCAGCACATATTATTACACAGAATGCACCAACTAAAAGTGCCCACGATCCTAAGTGCCGGATATAAAACTCCAGCAAGAATCATGAATGGAAATAGAGGGAAATTATCTAGGGGACGATATAAACATATAGGGAAAGGCAACGCCCTCAACCACTGTAGTCACATTCATCATCTAGTTTCAAACCAACTGATCCTCAGTATTGCATATCAGCTAGGAAAACCTCAGTTCATCAATTAGAACTCGCTACAAGGGCCAAATAGTTATCACGGCTACTGATTCTGCGCTGTATGAATATTTCTAAACCACACTAGTAATTCGGATCGACACAGAAACTCAAAATACATGCGGCAATCAAATCACTACATAATCAGACTTCTGTTGATTCTATAAACTAAATAATCCAATCACACAATTACATTAACTATGAAATGAAAAGCACCACAGAGATGGAAAAGGCAGGGCTGAAAATGTTGAATAAACTTTTTTGCGCTAAAGTTCCATGATTTTTTTAACATCCCATCCTCAAATTGGAAACAATTAAACCCAAGAACAGGAATTGTTTAAAAAAAAAAAATTTATATCCAAGAACAGGAATAAGTCTAAAATCAGCAAAACATATGACTAAAATTATTACCCTAAATAATTATCAAAAGAAAAAAGATTTAAAAAATAAGTGTTACCCAAATAAGAAATCAATCACCTGAACCCAATAAAACCACTACAAGATCAACCTCACCATCTTAATCTCCACGTGCAACCAAATCAGAGGCTCACTACCATACAGTAAAATTTACCATTGGAATTCCCTTTTATTTTGTTATGAAAAAAAAAAACAGAAACATAATAAATTGTAAAAATAAGTTCAGACAAAATAAAGGAAAATAAAATAAACCCATTTCAAGAAACTAAAAAATGGCATGAAATTTACAGCAGAGAGAGTGAAAGAGTGAGTGAAAAGGAAACACCTTTGAGATTAAATATGGTGAGGGTGATTGGAAACTAATAAATGGGTTTTGCTGTAAGCTTTGAATTCTGCATGCCTTCTTCTTCTTCTCCTTCCTTTAACCCACAATAACTCTCTCTCCCTCTCTCTCTGTTTCTCTCTCTCCCTCTCTCTCTCTCTCTCTCTACTCAAAAACTAACTCTCAATTGGATCGGCTTATTTGGTGCAAAGGCTCCATCTTTCTTCATCGCCTTAAACGACAAATTTCCTTGCATTAAACGCACTCACAAATTCAATCTCTCTCTTCTTTCTCACCAGCTTCCCACCATCCTCACTTCCCTGGACTCTCCCTCTCCCACTCCCTCTCTCTCTCCACCCCTTCTCTTCTCTGAAATAAAGTAATATTGTTCTACGTGTCCATTAACTAATTAAACTTGTGATAATAATTTATTGCCTTAAGGGCTTCTTTATTGTTTGGATAATATATTTTTTCTGGTTTGGTACTTCGTCTGTTTCCTTAGCAGGTCGCTGCTTTTTGTCGTCTTCTGCTAGTGCTAACACAAAGCGAGTTAATGGACATGGATCCTCTTCCAATCCAATCCAGTTGTCCTAATCAACAAATTATTCAGTCATTGAAATTTAATCTAACGACTAAAATTATTATAATTATTAAAGTATGTCTCTGTTTGTAGCTGTTTAATCGAATTTCAATAATCCGGATAATTTAACTAGGTGGATTAAGACAACTGAATTTAGAGAGAATCCATGTCCCGAGTTAATGACAGTGTTTTTCTTGTTTCAAATTTTGTACTTTTAAACTAAATTATTAAATGTTATTTTGCTAATTAATATAGAGCTTTAAATGATTGTATTTATTTCAAAAATTGTTGAAATAAAACTTTTATTGGTTGAAATGTTAGTGGAGTAAGAGAGCTAACATTAAAATTATTATAATGCTGATGTCAAATTTGACTCTAATCACAAAAGTTTCAAAACCAGTCAGCAAACAACACTTCGGTTAGATTGATTTTTTATGTCAAATATGCACAGTGGCATCTGCACTTAGGATTTGACATCTCCTTTGAAAATGTTCTAAGTTGACAATAAGACATTCTACATACAGAGAGATTTTTTTTGTACGACTAAACACAGGGCAAACACCGCATGTTATTATACAATTTGAGGAAAGGTTTTTTTTTTCAAGTGTCCGATCAATGCTGACATTTCCAACCAAAGTTCATATGCCATCTGAATGAATAGTAGGCGTCGTTTCGTCCAATTGTATAATGACATGTATTCCACCCTGTGTCTAAGTACACTGAAAATTTTCTCATACATTTGGTTATGTCAAAATTTAATTGTCTACTTCTTGTAAGATTATTTTTCTTTTTAATCATAGTAAGTTTGGAATGCACAATTAAATTTTTAGAAAGCCAATAATAATTCTCTTTTTATATATAGGATCGTTTTTATACTGGTGTAAGGCTATTAGATTTGTAGTTAAAAATTACATTTAACTCTAAACTTACTCATATCGGACTTTAGATAAATCTACAGTTAAAAGTAGGACCCTTTTAACTTTAGAAGATACAAAAGCTATATTTAACTCTAAAATTACTTAATCCTTTTGTGATGCATAAAAATAAAAAAATCAAATTAACTCTACATAGATTATAAATAGTATAACTTATAGCAGCACATTTAGAGTTAAATATGACTTTATAACTTTTTGACATTTTTGTTTTGGATTAGTGCCAAAAGAACTATAATTCAAAGAATCAAGGCAATACGCACATATTAAAATCAACAATTGGGCTTGTGAATGTAGAACTCAAATTTATATATCTACAATGTGAGTCGAGCGTCTAGAAATCGAGCTCAAAACTACAGATTGTGAAAGGTTTGGGATAACATGTTTAAGCTATGTTAAAAATTAAATATCTAAATACACCGGGGTGATATGAAAATAATTATCGACCTACTCAATTGTTCAAAATAGATGAATAAAAACATAATACATCAATACGCAGAAATTCACTACTTGGCCAGGCAGCGACTAGCCAAGCCACCCTTGGTTGGATCTGCAGCTGCTTTTCCCACGCGCTGCTGTTGCGCGTGAAATGTAGACCAGATTCCTGGTCAACGGCTGGATTTTCTTCGGCTGTCGGAGTGCTCCGGCCATCAAGGAGCCGTTTGTTGTCCACTCCATCCAACGGTCATATCTTCCTCATATGTACCACGTGTCAGAAATTCATTGCCGTCTTTGTATGACATGTTTCCTAGTCTAAATCTTAATCTACTATGTCCAGTGTTACGGAATTGGGAACATTTTCTCAATAATCTTAGAACGTGAGAATGGTGGTAATAAATCATTAAGGGTGCGTTTGGTACGCAGACGGGACGGGACGGGACGGGACGGATGTTGTAAATTTTGAAAAAGACAAGGGGCATTGTTGTCCTAAAATGTTAAAAATTTCTGTCCCACAGACGTGGAACAACCCCGTTCCATGGGGGGGAGGTGGAACCAAAAATCATCCAAAACTTGTCCCGTGGAACGCCTCGTCCCGTCCCGTCCCGTCCCGCGTACCAAACGCACCCTAAATGATCCATGTGTTATTTCCAGATGGCCAATTTAGTTTTCGTGTTATTGATTTGACTAATTTAGTCCTTGTGTTTGTTTATGTTAGTCAATTAAGGATATTTCATTCAATCTATGTTAAAAAATTCATAAGAAAAATTATAAGAGATATAATTACCCTTTTTCTTTACAATAAAATGCAAATCAATGAAAAACAACACATATAAGAGATAAAACTTTCAATTTAAAAAAAGATTAAGATTGTGACATAGAAAAGAGAGGGGGGTAACGTTAGGGAGTTGGAAAGAGAATAATTTTTCCTTTAACAAGTCAAATAAATAATTTTATAAGTAAGTTTAGTTTATAAAAAAATTTACGTATGAAAATGTCCTTAATTAGCTAACAAAAATAAACACAATGACCAAATTGAAAACACAGGGACTAAATTGACCTAGTGACTAAAACATAGGGACCATTCTAACATTTAAGCCAAACCTTTATTAGCACGTGATATTTTCTTGAAAAATCATTTTAAAAATAGTTCTAGTTCCATGGCATTCTTAAATTAGATCTTCGTAATCTAGATATCGAGGCTCGTTTCAATCAATTCAAGACTTGAAACCCCAAGCCTCATACTCTGAACTCAATAATACAAAACTCAAGGCTCGTTTCAAAGTTAAATTAAAGGGTTAAATGTCAAAATGGTTCCTGTGTTATAGTCATATGGCCAATTTAGTTCCCGTATTTTTGATTTGGCTAATTTAGTCATCGTGTTTGTCTCTGTTAACCAATTAAAGACATTTCATTCAATCTCTTTTTAAAAATTCATAAGAAAAATCATATGAGAAATAATTACCTTTTCTCTTTACAGAAAAATACAAATTAATGAGAAATAACATATATAAGAAATAAAACTTCCAATCTAAAAAACGATTAATGACACACCCCGACCCGAAAGTGGGGGGTGCTGGCCGTCACGAGAGCGTGACGTAACCATATGCACAATGCGGAAGCAAGATTAGTTAGGAAGATACTAACCAACTTGAACCAATCCACTAGCAATACCATAAAAGAGAGTGGTAGTACTAGAGTTTAAGTGTTAATACAGATTCAGAGCGTACTAAGTCAATGTGATAGGTACTAAATGAAAATAACACCCGCAGGTGATCCTACTTCATTAGAAGACTGTCAGAACTGCCGAACGGTCCTCATGAGCCACCAACGAACTCTAGCTACCTAGAACCTGGAGGGGCGAAAAACAAAGGGAGTGGGTCAGCAAAACAAATCCTTTTCAAAATCATTCTTTTCTCAAAATTCTAGCCCCTCTCCGTAAAACCTGTATAATTCCCAGAAAATAATACGTACATATATATCTCAATCTTTCTCAGCATAAAACATTTTCAAAGTATCTCAAATATATGTTGTGCAATGCATTTCAAGGCCATCTGAATCTCATCAACAATGCCATACTATGCATTATCATAATCATATCGCTATTATATATCATCTCAGCCTTCGGCTGTAATATAGCTCATAACATCTCTCTATCTCATCATCATATATATACACTGCACATACATCAATATCATCATCATTAACAACGCTGTATCAATAATAAATGCTCTAGTGCTACAATCACGTGAAGACTGTGCGAATGAATGCGGGTCACCTACATGTCGTACCCACTCAAAAGTGGTCTATACGACAAGACTGTGCACCTAACTTGGATCCAAGGCGAGCATGCGGTGCGGGAGGTGAACGACACGTGAAAGACTGTGCCCCTATCTCTGGGCGTGAGCACTAACAGTATGTGCAGGTCTATGAGCTAACAATTCATGATATCTCATCATTTCACATCATATCTCATCGTTATTCGTTCTCAACTATGCATGTACCTACCTGGTACTTACCTGGCGTCCTCGGCACCAACATATGCATGAAATGTATAATTAAATACTCATGCATCAAAATCAAGTAATATGCAAGTCGATAAAACGTATTTTCCATTTCAAAAGTGATTCTGGGAAATCATTAAATATAAATAGGTTATACAGAAAATAATACTGCCCACTCACAGATATGTCGACGGGTCGCAGCCCCGCGCCTAGCCTGGCTACGCTCGTCTTCGGAATACGTCTCACCTATGAGAAATTACTGAAATAACGTTATTTAACGCACATAAACGGAACTTTAGAATTAACTTCTCATACGTCGCTCAATTTTGGTATTTGAATACACCAACGTGACCTACTTAACACCACGAACAACAACATATTTTTAAAATAATTTTTGGACCTGTCACGCGCCCCCACGCGCCAGGAATAGCACGGACCCACGCGCGGTCACGTGCTAGGCACGCTGACAGTTTTCTAAACGGCGTCAGGAATATTCCTCAGAATATTCCGTCAACTCTTAACGGAAACCGTCTAAGTTAACAAACGGCGTCAGCATATTCCGTTAAAACTAATGGAATATGCTCTCGTCTCCTACCTCCAGCTCCGGTGACCGTCGCCGGCGCCGGAAACTGGGCAAATTTTCAAAACTTGTTTTCTTCTTCAATTTTCATCCATTTTCTATGAAATTTGTACCATTGGAAAGCTTGAGATGAGTAGAACGACTTTATACCTGTTTTAGGACCCAAAACTCGAGGAATCTCGTCGTGAAATTTATAGAAAAATCGGCCAAATTCCGATTTGGGGCTTCCCGACGTCCAAATTTATTCAACGAACTTCTCCGAGCTTCATTAGGACCTCACTAAGCTTCCTATAATCTTCAAATTCCCAAAAACACAACAATTATCAACTTCATGAACAGTACTTATCACGGGGGTTATGATTTCGACGTGAAATCTAGAGCTTCCTTACCTGAAATGGATATGGTTGAACTCGCAGGGTCCTCACGAACGCGAATATATCATTTTCTACTTCGATCCATCACGTTTACATGGGTTTTGGATCTCGTCCATTCGAAATGGAAAAGAGAGAGTGAAATATCGAGATAGAGGAGAGAGAAAAAGACTGAGAGGGAGTGAAACACGGCGAAGAAAGAAGAAGAAAATGTATGTTTGTGCGATCCCAATAGTGGATCACCAATCAAGGATCAAAACCTCCCTAATTTTCCATTGGTCCCAACGAAGTAAGAATTTAACACTACCAAAACCAAAATAAAATTTGTTTAATTTTTTACCAACGTACCTTAACGTTCGAGGGTAAAATCGCCAAATCATCTCTCGAAATAAAACGTGCCGGGACGGGCTGTCACAATTAAGGTTGTGACATAAAAAAGAGAGGGGGTAACGTTAGGGAGGAGGTCAGAGAGTTGGAGGAGAATAATTTTTCTTTTAATTTTTAATTGGATAAATTATATAGAAACCCCTCAGATTTGAGGTCTATTACAACCCTATACAATATCTTTAAAACATTTCACTTTCATACCTCACGTACTATTTTATTTCAAAATAATACCTCCATTACATTTTTTATTCATTGATCCGTTAAGTGTTGACGTGGCTGCCACGTGGCAAAAAAAATTATTTGAAAAAAACTGAATATTCTAAATTTAAAAAATAAAAAAAAAACAAAAAACAAAACAAAAGCTAAACCCACCCAACCTGCAACCAACCTAGAAGAAGAAGAAGAAGAAGAAGAGAGGAAAAAAAAACCCATGGGATGGGTGCGGAGGAGGACGATGGGTGCGCGGAGGAGGTGGAGCAACCCCCTCAAAACTTGTCAATGGCAGAAGACCCAACTTCCAGAGATTCGTTGACGACTTAAGAACCCCACCACGTTTTCGACCTATCCTTAACCCACAGTCGCCGATGTTGACCCGACTCGACTCCTGGCTTGCCTTTATTCGTCATCTCAGCCAGTTCACCACTCTTAGCCTCAGCAACAACTCCAGCACTTTCAACGACGCTGAAGAAAGAAAAAGAAGGGGGAAAAACCCAATGGGATGGGTGCGAATGGGGGATCTCGATTTCGGCGGATGGAGGCTCCGACTGGGGGGGGTATGGATCGGGGTTTCGCGCCTGAGGGGGCAGGGATGGGTTGGATCCGGGTTTCACGCCGAGGGAAGGGGTGGTGGGAGATATGGGATATGAGTTGGGGGTAGGGTGGTGGGTTTGGGTTTTTTTTTTTTTTTTGGTTAAAGATTTCAAGTTAAAAAAATGAATTTTTGCCATGTGGCACACATTTGGCAACCGCATGACATAAATGTGGCAGTCACGTCAGCATTTAACAAATCAATGAATGGAAAATGTAACGGAGGTATTATTTTGAAATAAAATAGTACATGAGGTATGAAAGTCAAATGTTTTAAAGATGTTGTATGATATTGTAATAGACCTCAAACTTGAGGGGTTTCTATGTAATTTATCCTTTTTAATTTTATTTCATTTTAAATATTTTGATTTAAAATAAATTTATAATTTTATAAATTCTTATTTATAAAATTATAATTTTTTTTTACAAGAATTAGATTATATGTCCTTAATTAGCTAACGAAGATAAACACAAGGACCAAATCGGCCAAATTGAAAACATATGTACTAAATTGACCCAATGACTAAGGGCTCATTTGGATGTGCTTTTAAAATGATTGAAAGTGCTTTTAGAGAAAATATTTTTATGTTTCAAAAGCACTTAAAGTGCTTTCTGCAAGAAGCACTTAAAGTGCTTTCTGCAAGAAGCACTTAAAGTGCTTTTCCAAGATTTCCTTACATCTTTACTAATGATTGGTTTTAAAAACATTTTCACCAAAAACGTTTTTAGTCATTTTAAAAGAACATTCAAACGAGCTCTAAAACACAAAGACTATTTTAATATTTAAGCCTAAATTAAAATCAAATGATAAGTGATTATGATTTCGTTAAATCATGAAGTTTCATAGAATTATAGAAACTGAATAAAGGTAAATATTTCATTTTCATCTATGAAGATGCAAGACTTCCAACTCCTAAACTTGCTTACACAAAAATTTCACAAAGACATTGATACGCGCTTGGAAAGAGAGTGGAGCAATTTTTGAGTTTTTTTTTTTCCATTACCTTCAAAGAACAGTGATTAAAAGCTAAAGCACTTAACCAAAAGATAAGGATAAAGTGGCTGCATTGCCCATCCACATTTCACATGATCGCAAAACAAAACACAGAAAAAAACAAAACACATATTGTCATCTGCCATGGCTTCCATTATTAAACCAAGTTTAATCGATGTCGAGTCTTAGTTTAATTTTGTAATTAAGGAATATTATCCTTGATAAAACAACTCATATAGCTTTCCAAAAGCTCCAAGGGTTTCACTAATTAACTTCATTACATACATCCCATGATTGTTTTTAACTTTTTTGGCTTGTAATTTTTTGGTTATCCGAGGGCATGGTTCAATTGGATTTTCTAATATACTTCGGTGTATAAGATTCAATCTAAACTATTTCATCAACGGTTTAATACTAATAATAATTTTTTCACGAAAAATTGAGCATTTAAATAATTTTTTTATTCCTTGAATTTTTATCTAGTCATTAAAAAAGATCTGCATGAGTGACATTTACGAGTATTTTCATCTAATTACAAGAAGAGGTTGACAACATATCTACTTCTCTTGCCTCTTCAAAAATATCTAAATCTAACATTTGAATTGTTACTAGTCACACTACACTTTAATTAACACTTAATGAAATGTAAAAGACTAGAGTGCAAAACTAATTTCATAAAAATAAAGAATACTAGAGGAACTACATGCCTCACAATGTGCATGTATATTAGAGCCTATCCCCTTTCATCGATCCATATGTTCATTTTAAATTGCAATTTGGAGGGAGGGTGGTTCGAACTACAGACTTTGAGTGCAAGACAAAATGTTCTTAACCACTTAGAGTGAGTCTTTTACAATTAGACCATATATTAAATAAATTTAATCTAGTTTTATTACGAGAAATGGGAAGAAAAAGGAGGAAATGGCAAAATTCTCCATATCTGTCTTTTTTTTAAATAAAATAAAAATTGTTATATGTCCTTTTTTCAGTGACTGAAATTCCCATCTAATGTATGACATGGATAAGGCTTTTATCTTCAACCCACTGTGCTCTGGATTTGGACTCTCCCCTTTTTCATTGTTTAGATAAATTTAACATAAATCATTTATCGTTTTGCAAAAGTCAATTACCAAGGCCATGATTGTCATTTTGTTATTTATTAATTACTTGACCTTTTCCTCCTTTGTAGTAGGAGATCTAATTATACTATATATAAAGTGAACATGGCAAAGAGATATTTGAGGAGTGATTTAAACTCGAAAAGTGTAAGGGAGAATTATTTTTATCAACTTGAGCAACAAACCTCTTAACTCGATTTAGTACTTACTTAGCCTGACAATTTCATTACATAACTTGTCCAAATACATGACATAAAACATTGCTCTCTACATACAAAATACAAAAGAGACGAGAACAAAATTTTGAATGATAAAAACACATTTCTTTATACAACGATACAATTACACTAAATGAAAGATGAGATAATAAATTGATATTGAATCATTATTCACAAAATTTAAATTTAAGATATTTTCGCTTATAAGCATAAAAGAATTTCCCTAACTATAGTACTTAGTGATGAACGATAGAAAATTAATTTAATAAAAAATGCTAGGGAATCTGCATAAAACAAACAAGATAAAATATTGTAAACCAAAATAATAAACAAAAGAGAAATATTTGTCAAACAAATTCGTTTTAATATTTAAGGGTTATCTGTTATCGGGCCATCTGTCATTTAGATAACTAATCATCACCGTCGCATGTCTATCTTTTTGGAGTCGGGAATTTCGTATATTAATTGTATATCGAACAGTCATAAATTATTTTAAATATTTTTATTTAAAAATAAACATAAATCGTACTTGATAAAAATTGATCGCACGATGTACGATGAATAGACACGATTCACAGATCTCTAGAATCCTCACCAAAAGAATCCGGATAGGATCCTGTTGGATATTTCTCAACCTGAATTTAAAAACTTTAACGAAAAACTTCCGGTATTGTTCACTTTAACAAAAAAAAAATCATATTTTTACACTAAAAAGCCAATCCTCAATCCTGGTATTATTCATTTTATTCCTTATTTTATCTTTATTGTTAAAACTCAAAATTTTCAAACAATTTTCATTAGTTTTCCTTTTAGTAAAACCTCAATTATTCGAATTTCACTATTGAATAAGATGTTAGAAAGTCAAGCCTTAATAAATAAAACTTAAAAGACAAAAATGGGATCCAGTTGTGTCTGTGCCATATAATTTCGAACCGTTTTAGGTTGAATACATCGTATGACTACGATGATATCAGCGGTCATAGTCACGCCTCACAATTTTTACACGACCCATTAACTTGACATGAAAATAATACATTTTGAGTAAAATCTTAACGATTGAGTCGCTATTAGATTAATTATTAAAATAACAATTTGACACAAACACGACAAACATAATTCTTTTCATTGACAGGTAATATATCATTTTGTTTTCGTTCACTTTGTTAGGTTTTTAGTAGATAAACTCTGTTTAGGTGATAAACAAAATATAAATGTTTGCATAAATAAATAAATTTAAATAAAAAAAAAAGACAACAAGGATGTACCGTATCAAGTTTGAGAAAATCCAGAAACAAATTGTACGGGTTAAAGCGTAGGTCACGACGGTATATCGGGAACGAATAAACTTTCCCTTGCACACACAAGATTCAAGAAGTGTATAGCATCTTTTTGGACCGGAGGACTCTGCTCCTTCAAAAAATTGTTCCAACAAGTCTCCAAGGAGTTATTCTTTAGGAGCGGCGGACCAAAACAACCACAATGAGTTCGTCCAACCAATGGCTAATAATCTCGTCCTTTGTATGGCATTTCCTGTAAGACAAATCCAAAACAGAATACATGAACATCTTCATACCCGGTTTGACGCAAATAAGTGATAATCTCATCCAGACTATATATCCTCCAAAGGACTCCAAAGAGAAGTTTTAGGAACAACTTTCATGCATGTAACTAGAGTTATAATTTCTTTCCTTTTCTTCGTTACATTGGAGTGACTGAAATTATAATTAAAGAGAAATTCTAGATCGATCAAGATACGTAATTTCAGAACATCATGAAATTGCTTACAGGTTGGTAGTTTGGCATGTACACTACTTGTCTAGGAAGGAGCATCTGCTGCCCATACTGCAATTAAATGAAGATATCTAATTAATAGCATGAATTAGCATTGTGCTGTTATTAACGTAATGTAAAAGAAATTTCACGACCCCGAAAAATAGATTAAAAGAATCACACCTGGGGACCATTTGGATGAAAATATGGTTGGGGTGCTTGATGTGGATTAAACATAACGGGTTGGTGTCCGAAAGAGGGCCCAACCTACAAATATCAAGGGCATTAATGAAAAATGAGCTGAAATCATTTATTACACAAATAATAATAATAAGGTGAATTCAAAGTCGCAAAATCATCCTAAAAGTGCTGGATAAAAGAGGAGTGCTTCGTCGTGATCTATACAGCAAGTGATGTGGGAGCCTGGGGTAACGGGTTACGATTAAGATAAATCCACCGTTCATTTCCCTCCAATGCAACAAAACAATAAATTGTAATCCATATATTTATGTAATCAAAAAAGAGCACAAGTTTGAAGAATAAAAAAAACAATAAGAACTCAAGAACATTGGGAACTAACTATAACTTCCAAATAATTTGAATCATTAGATTAGAAAATGCAGTCTAATTTTTGAGCTGATGGTAGATGGTATTTGCATTCCATATAAAGGCTTATGTGAGCAACAGTGTCTTCAGTCATGATAAACCAACAACAAACATTTATTATCTGGAAAAATGAAAAATAAACGGTTGAGTTGACATTGCCTCTTATGGGCCAACATCTACGTGAGAACCTAAAAGTCATGGGGAGAAAAGGTAAAAGAATATGTTTTAGTACTTACTCCAACGCCAACAGGCATGCCCGGCATATGTGGTACAGCAGGTGCATTAGTTGGATAATAGAAGGAGCCATCAGACACTGGCGATGGAGGTCTAACAGGCACTTGAGATGGAACAAAACTCTTTGCATGCGGATTGAGTTTGAATTCCTGATAACAATATTTAAGGTAAGAGAGGAGAAAGCAAAAAGAAGAGCTGGATGCATCAGCTATCCACTAGACAAAAGTACCTAGTAGAATGGGAGCATATCTATGATGGTGATAATTGTTGGAACTTCAGGCATAAGATTCAAAGATAAGATTGCATTTACGTCTGAGTTTGTGTTAAATGTGTGATCACGGAAAACATTAAAAAATTATATCAATCAACACCTTCGCATGGGGATTCAATGTTGACTTTTCTGAGGACAACGAACCCAGAGATGAGCTTGGTGATAAACCAGGTCCACCAGAAGCTGAGGCAGCAGCTGGGAATTCCGAATTGGAAGATGCAGAACTACCAGGTCGTCCATGAGAATTTACTGTCTGTGTTTGAATGTGTGATTTGCCAGTCACTGGGTCACTATAACCCGTCTTCCCGTGAACTTTTGATGAAGCCTGACCAGGAGCATAAGAGGTGGCACCGGATGATAACCCCCCTTTATCAAACGCATCTTCCTTCCCATTCAATGATGGCTGTGAATCTACATCCCATAATCAACAATATAACTTCACAACTACTGTGAAGACAAATATTAAAATAATGCTAAAATGGCAATAAAACAAGCTTCTCATTCATAAGGGAAGACAGGGAACAAGATAGGGCAAGCTTCGCCGTTACTACTAAACCCACATCTAATAGTAACTACCCTATTAAGTCCACGGAACCAAGAAACACATAATGTAGGGTAAAGTAAACAGAGATAAAATATGGCACTCACCGTCTGGTTTGGATGTTTGATTGTCTTCAGCTAGCTGCATTGACAAGAACATAGAACATAAGCAATAACTTTAGAGGCCAGTGGCAGTGAATCACAAATAATTATACAAGATTGTGAACACCACAAATACAGAACTCTCACTCACCTTTGCCTTTACAACAGATCCAGCAGCACTATCCACCTCGCCATGTTCACTGAATAATATAGCACATTGTTTAATGAAAAAAAAAAAGTTTGTAATCACAATAAAACTTATTTGCAATTATTATTTAGAGTTGGAAAAGAAATAAAAGACCTGCTTTCCCCATCTGTACTAGGGAAGCTCTTGTAAAGTGTTTCTGACGCCAGCTGTCTAGCATGGTCATAAGATCCAGAGCGACATAAATCTGGGGCAGCATTTGACTCAGAAGATTGTGAGTAATCCTGCATAAAAAATGAAAACATATATCATCAGCTTTTAATCAGGAACTTGTTATCAAAGCACGTCATAAAACTCACATATAAGCACAAAAGAGAAAATCAATTCACAATCCCCAAAGTTGTATTAAACTTTGGACCAAACTAATGACTTAAAAGTAAATGATGAGGGGATTATAATCAGGGAGAGCTTACTCATGCTTGTCAAAATAGATTCTCAGTTGTTTACAAACAAATGGAACAATTAAGAATGCTTCAAAATAATGAATTTGTTCAGATTTACAATAACCAAGAAGAACTAGTGGGGGAACGATATTTGGTCTCCATTTATTAGCAGGAAAAGATAAGAATATACCTACTTTCTTATGACAATTGGAAGTAAAGAAAAACGGAATGAAAGAGAAAATAAGTAGACCCCCTACTGTAACAAAACACTTTATTTACAGCGTATGTGTAAAATTCCGACTGGATGGCACAACAAAATAATCCGTAAATAGGTCAGAAACTAATGCCCCCAGGGCTAACCATGCTGACTATATTATGCATAAGATTAGTGAGGGAACTACCACAAATGAAGAGCTTGGTGGCGCCCCATTGTTGCTTTTTCCAGTGGTCCAGTCCATTGAACTCTTCCTTAAAGAATCAGTAGACTCTCCAAAGGTTTCAGTATTATCCAACAAAATATCCTCATCTTCATCATATCCACTATCATCAACTACTTCCCTCCGATAAACAGAGGAGAATCTTGTCTCCTCATCAATATCCACATGGAGGTGAATGCCTCTTTCCTGTATCAACAAATCAACATGCAAAACATAAGGTACCTCGACATCAAATGAATTTTCAAAAGCACAAAATTATCCAACAAAGCCTCACCTCTGCCATATGCAGATCTGGTGTATCCTCACCCTCAATTTCTCTTGCTATTCTTAAAGCTTCCCTTTCCAACTCTTTTGTTTGAGGGCCTTTCGCAAGTTTAGTTGTGTAAAGGTCCGCGTCAAATGTGCTTTTTACCCCAAATAATGTTTCATTTGTTTCAAATTGATTCCATTTCCTGAAAGGAAAAGAATATAAGGAAAATGTTGAGCAACATAGTATTTGTTTACAAGAGAAAATACAAGCAAACATTAATTAACATGAATTCTCAGAGAGTTGAGCACAGGTCAATTAAATTCCAGAAACAACCAATAAACCAAAAGGCAACCACTGAAATTTGGCTAAAAAATATCCTCTAATCCCATATTACTAAGGCCATTACATTCCCTAAATCCATGTCTAACTTGCATCATCTCAAGCAATATTTTGATTACCATTAAGGCATGTATTAGAACCATACAGCTAACTGTAACTAGTGAATTGATTGGAATCTTGGTCCACCTTTCTCCGACGTCATCCACTTTTTCAGTAAACTACATCGTATGAAGAATTTTGGCAACATACAAAAGCAGAGGGATATGGCCCCTTAAGGACCGACCCTGTCAAAGAAGTTCAACATCATGCAGGCAGAGAAAGCATCATCTCTTCAAAACATGCATAATGAAAGGCCTACATTGCAAATAATGATATCCCTCAGAGATTATTATCTCCAATGACTGGATTCCACCACCAGATATTTTCATCATTGAACAAGACCACCTGCCTTTAAATTAAGTTAATAACATTTTAAAGTTAAATAACATTTTAAGGTTCATTCGCTGGTAATAACTCCAACGAAATGACAACTCAAAGCACCTTGACAAGAAAACTAAACAAGAAAAAACCAGATAGGATTATAGAATTATAATCTTAGATAGTTAAAGCAGAACATGACAGTTTAACATGAAACCTGAAATAGTAAAGTTTAGAAAATAAAAGTCAGGTCCCTAGTATAAATAATAGTGTTCCAGATGGCACATGTTCAAGTAGAGGTTATCTGACCAGTAGAACAGTTACCAAAATATTTAGGGAAAGAAAATTACTATAACAACCTATTCCAATGTCCATCAAATATATTTTCCAATTCAGGACATTGTGGATCATCTTCATCAGGCACCCAGGGTTCCAGCTCTCTCTCCAACTCACCACGACGGGATTGTGATATGAAGGAATCTATCATAAGTTCCTGATGTTTTTCATGCTGAACCTCATTTAACAATCCATCCCTTGTTATTGAGACATCCTGTCATCATTCATTTAAAAATACAATTAGATCCAGGGAGACCAGAGAAACAAAATATAGAAATAGCTGCTTATTCTATGTCAACATCTTACTGCTTGTTATTACTTTTAAATACGGCCATCATATACCCGCCCATCCGCCCTCACCTCTCACCCCCCCCCTCTCTCCTCCTCTTCTTTTCCTCCTCCTCCCAAAATCACAAAAGAACAGAAAAATCCAACCCCTTGAAAACTCGGCAGAACAAATGATGGTAATCTGAGATTCTTAATGCTATTAAGAATAATTTACTTGGGGTCAGCGAATAGCAGTAAGAAATGAAGCAGAACCTTTGCGATAACTTGTACAAGTTCTTTGGGAGGTATAATTAATGTCTTCGAAGGAGCCTTGCTAACTGACTCTGTCATAGACTTTTGTCCGCGTACTAAACCATCCTTTATCATTCGTGCCATTTTCAAGATGATTCCTGAAAGTGACAAGTAAAATAATGTTGGCAAACGCAAATAACCACAAATAAAACTGCATGGAGCTGTGAAAAACTAATGGCAATTGGCAACACTATTGATGTTATACAAAATCTAATTATAACACTGGTGATGAATACATTACCTCTCACCAAACCAAAACTTATGTTAGCGTAAAAGAAAGTCTCTTTATGAAAACCAAAATAAACTAAAAAAAGAAATTATAATAATAATAAAGCCATTTCAAAGATAATAGCGCAAAGTGACCTGAAGCGAATGTTGATGGATGCACTTAATTGCACATAAAAAAAAATTAAAAAAACAAAAGACAAACACCAATTTAGAGCACTAGTGACAAATTCATGATATCCAAATGATCCAAAACAGATGCTAATGTAAATGACAGTCTCATAAGACAACCGCAATCAATACAAACAGGAAGACAAACAAAAACCGTAAATAAAAACCAAAAGCAAACCAGCATACCAAAGTCTTTTTCAGCGTTTGTTGCATGAAATATTCCAGAGTATACAGATCCATTTTTCACCTGGACTTCCACATTATGCCCAATAAGACATGTGGTCATATATACTAATCGATCACGTGAAGGACTCTCAGAGTTCCCAGATTTGCTGCCTGTTTCAGCACATATAAAGTTAATAGGCCAGTTAACATAATATCAAGAAAAATTTATATGTATAAATTTCACCAGTACTTGTTAATCTGCTGTGGTTTTCTGCTCCAGACTTTGACTTATTCTCGACCCTAGGCCCCCCTTCTCTTTCACCTCTTCGACGGGTAAAACCATTAGCAGAAGATTTATGATGGGGAGCTTGTTGTGCATTCATCCTCAGTAGCAGCCTCTGATCTATTAAAAAGAAATCGAAAGCTGATTAAATCATATTGTTATAATAAAGGATATCAGATGAGTGGTATATCTTCCAAAAAGTAAACATGGTGCTAAAGGGAATGTAGATATTCAAATACAGGAAGCAAGAAGCAAGGATGCTATATGAAGATCATACATACAGATGGTCCCATGTGCATTGCTCTTCGTGGAAAATGAAAAGAAAATCCATGTTTTTACTCAAGCGCATACGGCGACAATCAGATCAACATGCACACACTCAAGTACAGGCATCTGCATGCACAAAGAATAACAGGCATGCAACATAAAAAAAAAACAAAAACAAAAAACAACCAAATAAACTAAAATACACACATTTATTTTTCTTTAAACTAACGCACACCAAGGATGCAGCATTAAATTGAACAAATTACCATTACTGATACGTCTCAGAAAATTATCAACTTGTGCACGCTTTTATAAACAAAACTCTACCCGCAAACTACTGGCAACAATCTCTAAATTTCCAGGCAAAACTATGTTCCAACAACACCAACATTGCAGAAACACCAAACAAGATTTTTTTTTTTAAACAATATCTTGATAAATCATGTATACAACCCCAAATGAACTTAAAAGGTAAACAAGGAAAAGAATACTGAAAATATAGACAAAACAAAGCCTTTTCATATTTAAGCTTCCAACAAGGTGGGGAAGGGTGCAATTACTAATCCTACGCAGCGCAACTAGAAATAAAAGTCTTTCTATGTTCTCAAATTTTTGGCACAACTAAGGAACCGATTTGACGCAACGCAACACATCAATAATTTGATTCATCAGCTATGTCATTGAGTGTAGAGACAGTAAGAACATGGCAGGCAATACAACAAGCTCTAATCTTGAAATTTTCAAAAACCCAAAATTTACTGTAACTAAACATAATTAAGTCGCAATACAAGAAATTTTCTCTCATCTTCTTCCATTTCCCTCCGGTTTCTCAGCAACCAAACGCAATATAAAATACAACAAAAATGCTATTTGCGATGCGAAATTAGAAAATACGATCCTTACCTTAAGAAGCTTAATCAAGCCTATAATTACTCCGAAGCTACTTCCAAGCTGGAGGAGAAGATGCTGGGAGGCGTCGAACCCAGTGCGTTAGGGCTTGTTCAAATTAGGGCTCCTTTAGGGTTTCGAAAGCGCGAAGATGGTGCCGGAGCCCGAATCACGAGACTGCTTAGAGAGAGGAAGAGCGGCGGAGGGAGGGGGAGAGAGAGAGAGAGAGAGAGAGAGAGAGAGAGAGAGGGTGGTGGGTCGGTCGGTCTCGGCGTGATCGCAAGCGAAAGAAGGAAGAGAAGAAACGTAAGAGCTCGATATTTTTTTTTTTTTTTTAATTTTGTTTTGGTAAACAAGAGCTCGATATTTTAAAGAGGGTGTGATGAAATACAAACGAGGAGACCGCTGTACGATGCCTGCGTAGGAAAGTGTGAGTTTTCCCCTGTGGTCGGGTCTAAATGATAAATAAATGGACTTCATCACTCTTGGTACATAAGGTCATCTCCAATTAAGAGATGGCTAGAGGGCTCGTTTAAGTTCTCTTGCCCTTCAAGATATTAAGGCCATCCCTCAATATCAGTTTACTACTTTTCAAGTTTTTTGGTTTTTAACATTTAGTACATCAAATTTTTTTCGTCCCAGAGTCATACCTAAAGTGTTAATTTTAGGACAGTATCATACATCTGTTAGTCAAACTGTTAGTTATCTCATTAAGTGATGATGTAGCGCCCATGTAGACAATGACTGGGCGCCACGTGTCATTAAAAATTCAAAATTAAATAATTATAAAAAAATATTAAAAAATAAAAAACCTAAAAGCTTCCCTTATTCTACCTCCCTTATTTCTTTACTCTGCAACGACATCTTTCCTCATCCCCCTGCATCCTCCTTCTTCTACTTCTTATGGGCTGCAGGGGGTTGGGTTGGTGTGGGGGGGACGAACTAGGTTTCGTTTTTTTTCTTTTTTTCTTCCTCATTCTTCTTATTCTAGGTTGCAGGGGGTTGTGTTTTTTTTTGTTGGAGGGGGAGAAAGGGGGACGAACTGGGTTCAGTTTTTTTTTTCTTCTTCCTCCTCCTTCTTCTTCTTCTGGGTTGCAGATTCGGTTTTTTTTTCCTTCTTCTTCTTCTTCTTCTTCTTCTTCTTCCTCCTCATTCTTCTTGTTCTTCTTTTTCCTTCTTCTGGGTTGCAGATTCAGTTTTTTTTTCTTTTTTTTTCCTTTTTCTTCTAGGTTACAGAATCGATTTTTTTTCTTCTGCTTCTAGGTGGGGGGGGGGAGAAAGGATGGTTTTTTTTAACTTTTATTTAATTAATTATTTAAATATTTTTAATGACACGTGGAGCCCAGTCATTGTCCACATGGGCGCCACGTCATCACTTAACAGAAGAACTAACAGCTTGACTAACGAATGTATGAGACTGTCCCAAAATTAACATTTTAGGTATGACTCTAGGACGGAAAAAAATTGATGTACTAAATGTTGAAAACCACGAAACTTAACGGTGGTAAACTGATATTGACCCTAATTTAAATTTAAAAACTACAACTTATATTTAAAAACTACAACTTAAATTTAAAAATGACAAATTAAATTTAAAAACTACAAATTAAATTTAAAAACTACAAATTAAATTTAAAACTACAAATTAAATTTAAAAACAACATTAACTTAAATTTAAAAACTACAACAACTTAAATTTAATATCTATAATCAACATCATCTTTATCATCCGCCATTATAAGAGTATGTATAGTCAGAGGTAAACACCTGCTGCCGAGACATAATTTCCTTTTTTTTCCTATCAAAATAGGCCTTACTCATTGGAGTGTAATTCGAAGTGTTCCTTTCCATATTCTTATGATCCATCTCTTCTTGAATTTGTTTGGCCCGTTCTTCATGCTTACACTTCATTTTTTTTGCCTTAAGGGCATTTTGCTCCACCATTAATCACAATGAGGCCATCATTTCATGTTGAGCGGCATAATCATCATTTGCCTTATCCTTTTCCTTTCAATCTTCGGGCCTTGTTTAGTCCCATAACCCTAGGTAAAGAACCTTTGCCCGGAGATAGATTTTCTACCCTTGTTTGTTGAATGGTAGGAAATCCATCTTCATCCATATCTACAACTGGGGATGCAATTCTGAACACTAGCATAGGACCTACTCTATGTTGAGGTGGATCTTCAAATAACACTCAACCTTTACAAATTTCCTAACAACCGTGAAACTGAAAGGGTTTTGAGTTGCCCTCCATATACAATTCCTCCGCTTGGTGTACCTAGAAAATATAATTACAAAAATTAAAGGAAATTAATTTATGAAATTAAATGTAATATAATTAAACATTTAAAATAAACTGTGAAAACATTAACTTCATCGTAGTAATTGACGCCGCTTTCATGTCTACTTGCGACTGCAAATAGTGCTTGATGCCATTTATTCAAACTTGGATGAAGATGTTTCTTCCATCTTGAAAAATAACTCTCGTGGTTTTAGGTATTCGGTGGAATGGTGCCTTCGTAGAACTCTTAAGTATTTTTTGGACACAGGACTCTAAATACCTTCATTTGCTTGAGAAATCCTCACACACTGTCTTTCGAGACCTATCTATAAGCCCTGCAAAAAGCTTCATCTTCTTTTTGGGTCCAAACCCTACTTTTCATTACAGATGAGGCCATTTTTATTGAAAAAATTGAAGGAAATTATTGAAAAAATATTGAAGGAAATTATTGAAAATTTAAAAGAAATATTGCAGATGAAGAAAATATTGAAAAAATATATATTAAAGGAAATATTGCAAATGAAGTGAAGAATTGAAAGAGCTTCACCATATTTATAGAAGAAAAAAAAAGGTTTAAATTAAAAAAAAAATGAATACAACTGCTAGCTGCAATCAGCTAGCCCTTGTATTAAAAAAAATTCATACTATTTGTGTCGATTATAACCGACACTATTGCAATTCAAATGACTATTCATGTCAGTTATAACCGACACGAATAGTAATTAATCAAAAATATTCATGTCTAGCCGTTATATTTAAATCACTATTTGTGTCGGTTATAACCGACACTATTGAAATAATCTAAATTATTCTTGTCAGTTATAACTGACAGGAAATACGACACATTTAAAAAAATTATGGCCAACCCTCTAGCCCTTTCATATTCTGTGGGGCCCACAAGCCGTATGGCCTAACCCTAGGTTGGAGACGATTTTAGGGCTATTTTCGGCCCTCTGGCCCTCTGTACCATTTGGTTGGAGATGGCCTATTATTTTAATGAACAGTATAAGGCCATATTTGCCTCAATCTCCAACTGAGGGTCAAAGGGTCATAAGGCTAAACATAATTTATTATTTAAATTTAAAAACAAAAACTTAAATTCAAATCCAACGGCTAAGTGATGTCAACCAGCCGTTGGATTTGAATTTTTTTGCTATAAATAGGGTGGATATTGGGCTATAATTTACACAACTTTGAATTCAAGCTATTTCAATTCAAGTTTGCAATGAATTCCAACTTCGGATCCTTTTTGGATTCCAACTGGGGGTCCCCATCCAATTCCAAATTGAAAGAAAAATGGGCGCAAATGAGATGAGAAGATGAGGAGTCTGGTGAAAAAGTTCAAGTAAGGTGTAACAAACAAAACAGAGCAGCAACCATGGTTACGGCCATGGTGTGTCAGCCAACTGAGGAACAACTGTAATGGGGTGGCTCTGTTGCTGGTCGCTCTTACAAACCACGAAACAAAGCGATGACGCATGCCAATCTGATGAACAACTACTTCAACCCCAACTCAGTGTACACAGAAGAGGATTTCAGACATCGCTTCCGTATGAGGCGTCATGTCTTCGAGCGTTTACTTTGTGATGTCCAGCAGGTCAATCCATACTTTCAACAGAAACGGGACAAAGCAGGCCCCCTGGTTTATCACCTCATCAGAAGGCTACTATTGCACTCTAAATGATGGCGTATGGCTCCCCAGCTAATTCGATGGATGAAACTCATGGTATGTCTGATTCTACATGCCTTGATACTCCTGAACAATTTTGTGACACAATTGTTCAATTTTACAAAGAAGAGTACCTCCGCGAGCCAAATCAAGAATATTTGAATTGGCTCTTGAAGGAAAAAATTTGTCCTAACTAAGAACATTTGAACACATATGCAAACTAATAACACTTTAAAGTAGGCATGCATTCAAAAACAATTCTAAAACTCATGACTTTCAAGGCCTAGTGAATGGTGAACCACAAGACTCTTTAACAACATCAAAGAGAATGAAGGAATTTGAGATTCATTAACCTTGAAGCTCATTCTTGTTTACACAAGGGATTCACCCAAGTGGATGGCCTTCAAGTCACCTCCTAACTCTTTGGATCTTCCTTGTGATTTTCTTCCTTTTGATACTCATTTGCTCCTTGAGGATGTGAGGAAAGAATCTCCAAGAACACCAAAGGTTTGGTGTCTCTAAGTCTCCACACCAAGGATGAGGTGTGAAGATGAAATGGATGACTTAGAGAAGAAAAGATTACTAGCTAGCTCTTCCCTAAGTGGCCGGCCTCTTTTAGAGAAAAAGGGAGAAAGTGCTTTTCTTCTTTTGCCCCAAGAAAACCCTAAAGAGGTAAAAGCTATAAAGATGCTTTTATATCTCTTTCTTAGGTGAGTGACAAATTTGTAATTAAGTAAAACTCACCATTTCCCTCACTATGGTCGGCCATCTTAAGTGATTGGGTTATTTGCCCACTTTTGTTTTAGTTGTCATACAACTTAAACATAATGGGCCTAGTGGACCAAACCCTTTTGGACCCCGAAGCCCAAAACTAACTTAAAAGCCCAATACGAACCTTGTATAATTAATTAACTAATTAAATAATCTTGACCATTTTTCAATTAACCCATTTAATTACTTATCCATTTCATTTATATTTCTTCACTTTCATCCTTACTCGGTGTACGATCCATTAGGTTCCAATTAGCGAGGTAGTGGGCGATTGTTACTCTTAACGATCGATTGTGAATTGAAACTACATTTCAATTCTCCCTTTGATTAAGATTAGTGTTTGTTAATCTCCAGGGCTTCCACAAACCATGAATGACGCCTAACAGTATGTCATAGCTACCCAAGCTAAGTAGAAGTGATTGAAGAACCTATCCAGTTACAACTATAATGCAATACAGTCTTTCTCTAATACAATACTCTTAATCACATTGTTTTAGTGATAGTTTGTTTCATGTCTACTATCCAATATGATACTTCTCTATATGATTCAACTGAATAATGATTTGGAACATTTTTCCAAGGTCATATTCGTATGCTTTGGCCAAAGACTCTCGAATCATATCTCAAAGTATTCTCCTTCCACCATGGAAGGTTAGAGATCCCTTGTTGTGCATTCATATGCCTACATGACTAGATAGCTTGACCCCAATAATGCCGTGGACACTCTCAATGGAATGCCTTTGACATGATCAAAGATCAAAGACCCAACCATTAGACATCTATGATGCCTCAGGTCAAATAACTACTTTGCATATTGCAACTTATGAGTTCTTACATGACATGTATGTTCGAACTCTCTTTTGATCGTTGTTCAGTGTACTCAATTACCTTTTGAGCACCTATGTGTTTGTCTCAGTGTCCAACACTAAATGACTTGAGACTAGTCATAATCACGCTTGAGTCAACACAACACATACTAGCTTTAGCGGATTGTCAAATCCCAATTAGCAATCTTATGGCTAGGAACGTTTTAGGAATGAAAATAAGAAAAATGTCTCGTTAATCTAACTTTCTTAGATCGCTTCTCTCTTATATTAAATACATTCTTTGGATTCTCTTATCGCTTAAACACATACTACAATAAATAGTGATTAACAATAAGTTTTGCCCTTCATTAAACATATAATAGTTTAATACAATAAGTATTCCAAAAAGCTATTACATCAAATGAGTGGCATACTTCCAACAATCTCCCACTTACACTAAAAGCCACATTCCCATGTATCTAATGCCCATCATTTCTATATGGCGGTCAAGTTAGATTTGAGACATTGGCTTCGTCAGTGGATCTATTACGTTATCGGCTGAGGCAACCTTGAGGATGTTGACTTTCCCCTCGGCAACATATCTTCTAATGATATTGAAGCGTATGTCAAAATGCTTGTTCTTTTGATGAGCCCTAGGTTCCTTGGCTTGAGCTATCGCCCCACTATTATCACACTACAAAGTTAGTGGTGATGTAATGGTTGGAACTACTCCAAGTTCAGTAATGAACTTCTTCATCCAAAACGCTTATTTGCCAGCTTCAACTGCAGCGACATATTCAGCCTCTGTCATGGAATCAGCAATTACATCTTATTTCTTAATTTTCCAACTGACAGCCCCACCATTCATAGTGAACGTATATCCACAGTTGAAACTTTTATCGTCGACGTCAGATTGGAAATCTGCGTCTGTATAGGCTTCCACTCACAATTCTGTCGCTCCTCCATAAACGAGGAACATGTCTTTAGTTCTTCTTAAGTACTTAAGGACGGTCTTGACAACTGCCCAGTGTTTTGATCCTGGGTTAGATTGATATCAACTAGTAATGTTCACAGTATATGCGATATCAGGACTTGTGCATATCATGGCATACACGAGACTTCCTATGGCATAAACATAAGGAATATCACTCATCTGCCGCATTTCTTCAAGAGTCTTAGGTCTCATGGACTTAGAAAGGTGAATTCCATGTCTCACAGGAAGAAAACATTTCTTAGACTGTTCCATTTGGAACCTACTTAGTACCTTATCTATGTACAGAGATTGGGATAATCCAATTAATTTTCTAGATCTATCACGATGAGCTTTATCCCAAGCACATAAGATACATCTCCCAAATCTTTCACGTGGAAGGTTTTGGACAACCACATTTTTACAAAAGAAAGTACTGCAGTGTCATTCCCGAATAGTAATATGTCATCTACATATAACACTAGGAATACAACTGCATCCCCAACGACCTTTTGATAAACACAATTGTCATCTTCATTTTGAGTAAAACCAAACGTTTTGATTTCAGTGTCAAAACGAATATTCCAGCTCCTGGAGGCTTGCTTAAGTCCATAAATGGACCTCTAAAGCTTGCATACCTTAGTCTTTTCAGACTTAGACACGAAACCTTCGGGTTGAGTCATATAGAGCTCTTCCTCTAGGTAGCCATTCAGAAAGGCCGTCTTCACGTCCATTTGCCATATCTCATAATTATGGTATGCAGCTATAGCAAGCAGAATCCGAATGGACTTAATCATAGTTATAGGTGCTGGAGGGTCTACTAAAGTCCAGACTTGATTTTGATACATGGAATCCATCTCAGATTTCATGGCCTCTTGCCATTTCTTTGAATTAATGTCGGACATTGCTTCAGTGTAGTCTTTAGGGTCTTCATTTATGTCATTGTCACCTAATAGGTGTAATTCCCCCAAGTCATTATCCAAGCCATACCTCTTAGGTGGCTTGCTGACCCGTTCAGATCTACGTGGAGCTAAGGGTTCAGGAACAGGGTTGTCAACTTGTCGAGTGCTTGTTTGTGGTTCATCATTAATCTCATTAATCTCCATCATTTTACTTGTAGTTCCTTTAAGAACAAATTCGTCCTCTAGAAACTTAGCAGTTCTGGCGACAAAGACTTTCTGGTTGTCAGGATGGTAGAACTCATATCTCATAGTTTCGCTAGGATATCCCACAAAATAGCACATGACTGATCTCGCTTTAAGCTTCTTGACGTATGCTTCACAACCCCAAATCTTAATATGATTAAGACTTGGCTTTCTCCCATGCCATATCTCATATGGCGTTTGTGAAACTGACTTGGAAGGTACCCTATTAAGCAAGTAAGCTGTTATATATTGAGCGTATCCCTAGAATGTTACTGGTAGATCAGCGGAACTCATCATAAAATGAACCATGTTCATCAAGGTTCGGTTTCTCCTTTCAGAAACTCTATTAAGTTGTGGAGTTCCCGATGGAGTCCACTATGATATTATTCCACACTCCTTGAGATAATCTAGAAACTCGTTACTTAGATACTCTCCCCCTCGATCTGATCTTAGGATCTTTATCTGCTTCCCAGTTTGGTTCTCAACTTCATTCTTGAATTCTTTGAACTTTTCAAAGGATTCTGACTTGTACTTCATAAGATACACATAGCTAAACCGAGAGTGATCGTCGGTGAATGTGATATAATAAGAGAAACCTCCTCTCGACGTAGTAGACATAGGTCCACATACGTCAGTGTGGATTAACCCTAGAATCTTAGTGGCACGCTCTCCCTTCCCAGTGAATGGAGATTTGGTCATCTTCCATTTCAAGCACCATTCACAAGTACCCATTTGGTCATTACCACCTAATGGGCGGAAATATCCGTCTTTCGACATCTTGCGAATCTTTTCAAGGTTCACATGTCTAAGTTTAAGATGCCACATCTTTTCTTGGTTAACTTATTATCTAACCCTTTTGGGTTTTGAGGTATTCCCGCTTTCAATATAGTGCATCCCACTACTTGTCTTTAGGTGAAAAAGTCCCTCTATCATATTACCATAAGAGATAATATGACCGTTCAAGCATAAAGTGCAACTCATTTTGTCAAACAATACTGAGTGCCCATCTCGTAAAAGCATGGAGATGGAAATCAAATTCTTTATACATGAAGGAAAATATAAACAATTTTTAAGTGCCGTTCCCAACTCGCACAATCATCTCCCCATTGCACAGTGTTCTGCTTCCCGTTAGTCCTTGCAACGAATTGCAGATATGTTGACTAGCGCCTGAATCAAATATCTAGGAATTGAAGTTTACTGTAAAAGCACTTTTTATGACAGAAATAGTCATTTCAAAAGTTCGTGTCATAAGGCTCGCAATGCGCACCCTGTATTTCTTCTTCCAACGTTCATCCTTTCCACAATGAAAGCATGTTCCTTTGGATTTTCTTGACTTCTTCTTATGCAACCTTTTCCTTGTGATTGCATTCTCACTCCCACTATCCTTTTTAAAACTTTGTTCAAACTCACAGCACATGTCAATCATCTCGGTAAAAGTATGATCGAATCTATTCACTTTATAGTTTACTATAAACTTAGTGAAATCATCAGAGAGAGATGCAAGGAAAAAGTCTTAGGCCATTTTTCCATCGATGGAAGTTCCTAAACTCTCAAGATCTTGAAAGATCCTTTCCATCTTTTGTCCATGTTTTTTTACCGATGTCCCTTTTGCCATTTTGGCATTCAATGGACAACAAACATTTGAGAATCGTACGTTACTTGTCTCAATGTCATACATCTTATGCAAACTATCAACCATGGCACAAGAAGTGTCCATGTGCTTATGTAGCTTCTTAAGCTCCTCACTAAGTGAAGTGAGGATTAAGCATTTGGCTTGTAAGTCATCCTCAAAGTGTCTAGTATAATTTTGACACTCCTCCCTTGAAGCTTGTTTCATAGGAGGTACATGAGGAGGGGATTGCTTGAGCACATACGATATGTCATTCATCTTTGAGACATTCTCAATGTGATGATACCAAGCAAGGAAACGTTGGCCCCTAAGGCCCCTTTTGTCAAGTATAATGGTAAGTGTAATTTTAGCCATGTCATTAACTACATAACATAACAGAAATCGTATTAGATTGTTGATTTTAAAACTACTTGATTAGGTCTTAAATCAAATAGTACCACCCACTATTTTTGGCAAATTCCACATCCCTCAATGGAATCTGAGAGTTATATTGAACTCTTAGCGGGGTAAGGGAGGCTCACCATTACCAAGCCCACCTCACAATGATATGATGTTGGTTAGCAACAATAATGATGAGAGAATAACGCTTTAGTCATTTACAACTCTTGTAATTACCCATCTAGTTTGACTTCTAGAGAATGATGCCTCACAATGATATAATGTTTGCACCATTGCACTTAGTTAAGTCATTCCCACCATGGTAGTTCGTGTAGGGGTTCAAGAATAGCTTCACAATGATATGATGTTGGCCATCATTGTTGCCTACCTCACCACATCATGTATATACATATGGACTCCTCCTGAAGGTAAGCACATACTTTGAACTTCCCCATGATAGGGTGAAGCCGATATATGAGTCACAAACGATTGGAGCCCACCACGGTGGAAGGCCTACAAAGAGATGTTCAAAGCATCTCTCGCTTATCAACTTAATATTCATTTTGTTGAGGGAGTAGTGTTGGGCTACATCAATTTCATTTTAATCTTATTAAAAGGACTTAGGATGATTATGAACCGTTTGATTTGATCCAACACGAGCCTTGTGTTGGACCTTGGGTCTAAGGTAGGTAGTTGTTGACTTTAATTACGCCTTTAATCTAATTAAACCGTCATTTCCTATTGGGCGTTGGACCCAACTATTCCATTTGCATACATATGAACAAAAAGGAATACTAGAAATAAAGAGAAAGGCTTATGCTCTTTTACAACACATTGTAAGGACTTATGCCCTTTTACAACACATTTGAATTAATCAAATTACATTCAAATCTAAACTATTTAACCCAAACATTCATAATACAAAGCGGCCAATCACATAGCTCAATTATCGAGGCCTTTGGTTCATAATCACCCATTTCTTAATCAATCACATTAACTAAGAAAGCAACTTAAACAATTGATTTTCAGATTCATAGAATTGATTTAAATGGAACTAAATGAAATGAAAATCTAATTCTCATTAAAGAGACAAAACCATTTTGTTCTCATTATAATTTGGGCCGAAAAGCAATGACCACAACTATTGGGCCACAATGCTAAAACAAAAACTTTTGGGGTCACTTTGTAAAAACACAAGAGTCCACAACTTCATGTAATTACAAATAGAACTCAAAATTTTCAACAATTACAAAACTTCATTAAAGGAGCAAAACAATTTGTCCTTAGTGATTTTGGGCCTTTACGTAAAAACATAAACTTTCGGGTCAAAGTGCAAATACACAAAAGTATCAAAACTTTATGTAATTGCATAAAAGACTCAAAAGTATCCTACTAATTAGGGTGGCCGGTTATGGAGGGATAAAATGAGTGTTGGTTTTGGTGAAAATTCAAAATTTTAAATAAAGTGTAGATAAAGTAAAAGGTATGGGTTGAAAAGTTGATTGGGATGGTTGAAAAAGTTGATTGGTATGAGTTGTAAGAGATAGGTGAGGTGTAGCTATTATAAAACAATAAAACACAAATCATCCATCACCAATCAATAGCAAACCAAAACTTTATGAACAACATCAAGCACTTTGAATCAAAACACCAAACATTTTTGTTCTTGGTAAGAACATCAAGAACATTGAAGAACACACATGAAAATTCAAAAGAACTCCATGAATGTTTTCACTTAATAAAACTCAATTTTTTACTACTCAAAAGAGGGTTAACATCCTAGGGTTCTTAGGGGTTCCAAAAGTCACTTTAAAACACTTTTAATAAGACAAACATGAACCCAAAAATCCACCCTTTGGATTTGGCCGAATTTCCTCACATACATGACACCAAATTTTAGTTTCAATATTCATGCTTAAATGAACTACATCTACAACATTTTTTCAAGCACATTTTATATTCAAAAGCAAGAACAAAGCTTGTAACATTTACAACATTTAATACACAAACCATGAAAAACATAAAACCCAAAAGGATTCACCATACTCTAGACCTAGGCTCTGATACCAATTGAAGAAAAAAATTTGTCTTAGCTAAGAACATGTGAGAACATTTGAACACATATGCAAACTAATAACACTTTAAAGTAGGCATGCATTCAAAAACAATTATAAAACCCATGACCTTCAAGGCCTAGTGAATGGTGAACCACAAGACTCTTTAACAACATTAAAGAGAATGAAAGAATTTGAGATTCATTAACCTTGAAGCTCATCCTTGTTTACACAAGGGATTCACCCAAGTGGGGGGCCTTCAAGTCACATCCTAGCTCCTTGGATCTTCCTTGTGATTTTCTTCCTTTTGATACTCATTTGCTCCTTAAGGATGTGAGGAAAGGATCTCCAAGAACACCAAAGGTTTGGTGTCTCTAAGTCTCCACACCAAGGATGAGGTGTGAAGATGAAATGGATGACTTAGAGAAGAAAAGATTGCTAGCTAGCTCTTCCCTAAGTGGCCGGCCTCTTTTAGAGAAAAAGGGAGAAATTGTTTCTCTTCTTTTGCCTCAAGAAAACCCTAAAGAGGTCAAAGCTATAAAGATGCTTTTATATCTCTTTCTTAGGTGAGTGGCAAATTTGCAATTAAGCAAAACTCACCACTTTTGTTTTAGTTGTCATATAACTTAAACATAATGGGCCTAGTGGACCAAACCCTTTTGGACCCCAAAGCCCAAAACTAACTTAAAAGCCCAATACGAACCTTTTGTATAATTAATTAACTAATTAATTAATCTTGACCATTTTTCAATTAACCCATTTAATTGCTTATCCATTTCATTTATATTTCTTCACTTTCATCCTTACTCAGTGTACGATCCATTAGGTCCAATTAGCAAGGCAGTAGGCGATTGTTACTCTTAATGATCAATTGTGAATTGAACTACATTTCAATTCTCCCTTTGATTAAAATTAGTGTTTGCTAATCTTCAGAGCTTCCACAAACCATGAATGACACTTAGCAGTATATCATGGCTACCCAAGCTAAGTAGAAGTGGTTGGAGAACCTATCGAGTTACAACTACAATGCAATACGATCATTCTCTAATACAATACTCTTGATCACATTGTTTTAGTGATAGTTTGTTTCATGTCTACTATGCAATGTGATACTTCTTTATATGATTCAATTGAATAATGATTTGGAACATTCTTCCAAAGTCATATTCGTATGCTTTGGTCAAAGACTCTCGAATCATATCTCAGAGTATTCTCCTTCCACCATGGAAGGTTAGAGATCCCATGTTGCGCATTCATATGCCTACATGACTAAATAGCTTGACCCCAATAATGTCATGGACACTCTCAATGGAATGCCTTTGACATGATCAAAGATCAAGGACCCAACCATTAGACATCTATGATGCCTCAGGTCAAAGGACTACTTTGCATATTGCAACTTACAAGTTCTTACATGACATGTATGTTCGAACTCTCTTTTGATCGTTGTTCAGTGTACTCAATTACCTTTTGAGCACCTATGTGTTTGTCTTAGTGTCCAACACTAAATGACTTGAGACTAATCATACTCACACTTGAGTCAACACAACACATACTGGCCTTAGCGGATTGTAAACCCAATTAGCAATCATATGGTTAGGAACATTTTAGGAATGAACATAAGAGAAATGTCTCGTTAATCTAACTTTCTTAGATCGCTTCTCTCTTAGATTAAATACATTCCTTGGATTCCCTTATCGCTTAAACACAAACTATAATAAATAGTGATTAACAATAAGCTTTGCCCTTCATTAAACATATAATAGTTTAATACAATAAGTATTCCAAAAAGCTATTACATCAAATAAGTGGCTTCGTGGGCATACTTCCAACAGCTCTTTCGCAAAGCTGAAGACCGTGGGTTTTCGGGCATGATAGGGTCATTGGACTGCATGCATTGGGATTGGAAGAATTGTCCTACCGGATGGAAATGGGGCTTTAGCAGAAGGCCGAGAAAGTCAACTGTTGTGTTAGAGGCGGTTGCCTTATATGACACATGGATCTGGCATGCTTTCTTTGGAGTCCCTGGATCCCAAAATGACATTACAGTTCTTGGGTGTTCACCCCTCTTCAATCGCCTGACGAAAGGTAAAGCACCTCAAAGTGGGCTACACTTGTCTAAGAAATTCCAAACCCTAGGAATGACACAGAAAAGTTGTTTACCGTACACCAAGAGGCATACCGAAAAGATGTTGAGAGAGCTTTTGGTATTCTACAAGCACGGTGGAAAATCATCAACGAATCGGCAAAAAGGTGAAGTCGAGAAAATTTAAACTCCTTCATGATGTCTTGCATTATATTACACAATATAATAGTGAAGGATGAGCGAGATGGGTATATTGATGGAGAGTCCGATGACGACCAAGAAGATCTAAATAGGTCAAGAAGGGCTCTTGCAAAAATATATGATGGGCCTAATTTGCCTTTCAATCCAAGAACTGGTAGTATCTCTATAGATGAGTACATGAGGCACTATAGAATGATACGTTCTCGTGCCACAAACAAGTACCTACAACAAGATCTTGTTGCACTTCTTTGGGGCAAAAGAAGCATGAAGCACGCGTTTAAGTTTTATGTTGTTAAATGTTTTTACAAATGTTGTTTAAGTTTCATGTTGTTAAATGTTTTTTTTATGTTGTATAATTTTTATGTTGGTTAATGTTATTTAATGTTGTTTCATATTGTTTAATGTTGTTTCATGTTACTTAATTTAATTTAATGTTTTATAATGGCTTATGAAGTTATAGGAAAAAATATGAAACAAATTTTGAAAAATAGAAGTTATAGGAAAAAAATGGAATTTAAAAAAAAAATATGAAACAAATTTTGTAAAATAGAAGTTATAGGAAAAAAAATATGAACCAAATTTTGTAAAATAAAAGTTATAGGAAAAAAATAAAATTTAAAAAAAATATGAAACAAATTTTGTAAAATAGAAGTTATAGAAAAACATAGAATTTAAAAATAGAAAAAAAAAGGTTTAAATTCATAAATTTAAAAAATTTAAAATTTTTTGTATACAACGACTAGCTGACACTATTGCAATTAATCAAAATTATTTCTGTCTAGCCATTACTCTTCGTGTCGGTTATAACCGACACTATGGCAATAAACAAAATTATTCTTGTCGTTTATATCCAACAAGAAATCCGACAGTTTTAAGCAAAATTCTGGCTAGCCCGGGACTGGCTAGCTAGAAAGGTCCAGCCCTCTGGCCCTTTGACCCTTTCAGATTTCGTGGGGCCCACGAGCCTTCTGGCTTAGCCCTCGATTGGAGACAGTTTTCGAGCTATTTTCGGCCTTGTGGCCCTCTGGACCCTTTGGTTGAAGATGACTTTTTGACAACTTGGCCACCTTTTTTAAATTTTATTTTTTTTGGTAACATAAGGGGATAGATCACCCAAAACTAATCGAATAAATTGTTATAAACAATTCGAGTCCTAGAGAAGAGAATCGAACATGAGTGTAATGACAAATGTGAAAAAAAAACCCTAACTTCAATCTCTTGAATACAGATTAACAACTCGTAATGTGAAAAAGAGTCAAAATCGAGTTATGTTACATATATTTAACAATAAATATTTTTTTGGCAAATGGTAGTAATATAAAAAATTAGAGAAATGCTACGAAGACTCTCTCAAAGTGAGACTTTCCATGAACTATTTGTCACCTCACAATTTAACGTTAATTTTCGTGTCAATATTAGAAAATATTGTGTCAAAAACATGAGGCGACAAAGAGTATGGAAAGTCCAACTTTTGAGAAAGTCTTTTTATCATTTCTCAAAATATTAACGCTTCACTGTTTAGAAAATAAGTATTCTACCACTAATGGTAGAAGCCTAGAAATTTACATGCGTTGGGAAGGTAATGATGTAACTCTTGGAATTTTCTAATATCAAACCGTCTTAAGTTCAAACTCTCCCTTCACACTAATTTAAAAAAAAATAAGGGACAAAGTTTCTCCATATCCAAATTCTTCATTTTTACTTTCGTGTAGGAAAAAAAAACACTGCATTTTAAAATTACCAAGGAAAATAAGGCATAAAAGTGAAGCACGGTGCTAGAAATATATATATATATATATATATATATATATATATATATCAATTAAACTCATATCTTTACTTCCATCCCTAGTATTTATTTTAAATTTTTAATCAAGATTTGGCTCAAAAATTTGGTGTAAACGTGAAAGACATCTGCTGTGGCCCTTCTGTTATCAGAATTTTACCAAGATGTAAGGATTTTGAGGCATTTCACAAGCCAAGAGACAAATTAAAAGTTTAGTGACTGAATCCATTTCCTCATGCATCTGCTTTCTAACCCAACTCAAGATTGTTGGTCTTAAAGTAACGTGTTTTAAGAGAAGTTCTGTATGCAATTCGCCAACAACTGCTTAATTTAGTGGCACATAAACCTTTCTTGTCAAACTATGTTGCTACAGCCGGCTTTAGCCGTGGCTGGGTTGGTGGCTACCTCAATTGTCGCTACCTTTCCATCTCAATTGCTGCCGATTTCATTTCTCCAAACCCCACATCATATCCCCTTTTAACTTCATCCCTAGCTATCCATCCATTTATATATCTTTCATCAACTCTTCTCTTTTGCTCTGTCCTTCAACGTTTTTACCCCAACTCCGATCTACATACACTTTTCTTCATCGCATCTTGCAGTGCTTTAGGGAAGGTGTGTAGAGCTTCGACTCGGGTGTTTACACCACCACCTTCACTTTATTTGTCTTTATTGGCTTTGCCGCTAATGGGTTACATATTTCCATTAGCTTCTTTTGTTCCGTGGATGCAGTTAGAAGGATGTTCATTGTGGGATGCAGCAAACTCCTTTTTCTTCTCTTCTAGAGACATGATATCTGGTAGCCGTTGGGGATGCTACCTAGCGGTGGTCTGGGGGCACTATTATGGCGGCATTGGCAATATCAGTAGGATAGGGTTTTCTATTTTGGAGTGTTTTTCTTTTTGGGCTTCAATGTGTGTTTTGGGCACTTTCTTGTTATGCTTTGAGGTCCATATATTTTGCTTTGTGAGTATTATGTAATTGGGCCTCTTGTGTATGCTTGCTCTTTGTACTTTGTTGGCCTTTGCCCTAGAATGTTTTTTCCAGTTTACCAAAAACAAAACAAAAAAAAGCAACCCAAAAGAAGTACTACTTTGCATCTTGATCTTTTCGTAAAGGTACCCCAAAAGTTAGCGAGAGTCTTGTGGCTCATGTAGTTAAGGCCACCTTTAGTTGGAGAGGGTTTAAAGAGTGTGGCAAACTAAATATTATTTCATTTCTAACAATATATGTACTAATAGTTTATTGTACATTGTTTTTAGAGAAAGAAAGATAGAGAAGAAGGATATATGACACTCGAAAAAAATGTTGCAGTTTCAAAAGTATCAAGGAAAAGAAGGCTTAAAAGTGAAGCATGCTGCTAGAAAATAAATAGATATACAAATTAAACTCATATCTTTACTTTCTGCCCTAGTATTTATTTTTAATTTTAAATAAGATTTGGCTCAAAAATTTGGTGTAAATGTGAAAGACATCTGTTGTGGCCCTTATGTTATCAGAATTTTCTCAAGTAAGATGTAAGGTATTTGAGGCATTTCTCAAACAAGAATCTTGTAGCTCATGTAGTTAAGGTCACCTCTAGTTGAAGAAGGTTTAAATAAAGTGGTAGACTATATATTAGTTGTTCAAATATATATTTTTTAATGTGTAGTCTCGGTTATAATTTTTTCTTCTCTAGCAATATACGACTATGTATTAATAGTTTATTGTATTTGGAGAAATAAAGATAGAAAATAAGGAGTTAGGAAGCCTAAGTGGGCTCCAAAAAAAGCTTTGTCGAAGAGCTAAATGCGGCTCGTTTGAGCGTTACAATTAGCCAACCCTGCTTGCAGACTGGGATACAGTCTCTTGCTGGAGACAAACTCTTCACACTTTTGATCTAAAAGTGCTCTACGGCCCTTGGGTGGAGATGGTCTAAAGCAATTATCTTGTAGTTAAATCTCACTGTTGTCACCACATTATTGTTAGTTTATTGTAAGGTTAAGTTCACCCCCTCCTTTTCAGTGTAGATAATATCATTTATTAAAATTAAAAAACTCACTTCTCTCGTTGTTCAAATTTTCTCTTCACCAATATCGTTATTCGTTTGCTTCGAAAAAAATAAAGAGTTATGGAATGAACAATGTGTGTGGTGATAAAAAAAAGTAGGCATTAATTAGCGTGTATGAGCATGTGTTCCATAATTTTTTACATGGTTTTTAATCAAAACAAACAGTAGTCTTACCTGAAAGTCAGTTCCTTCAAACTCACATGAATGTGGCACCTTTCGAAAATGACGCAAAATTGGAATCGTTGTCATTTTTTTTAATTTTTTTTTTAAGAAATAGGAAATTATAAACACCAAAACCCGACCCAAACGACAAAGACTGAAATAGAAGAAATTCCACAGCTTCCTTTTAAGCTACTTTTTAAAAATTAAAGAGTGAAATAGCAGAAATGAGTTTCAAAGACCATGATGAATGCAAAGTACTGAGAAAAAAACACATTTTTTAAAGAGAATAAAAAAAACACATTTTAATGCAAAGTTAATAAGAAACTGAGCTTTCTTTGGGCTTTCAATGGATGGGCCGTGATCACCATACATCGAAGGCACTATATTTAACCCACTTTCACTCTCTGGGCTCTTTAGTGGGTTGGCCCAATCATCATATTCTGAAGCCTCTGGATTACTTTCACATTGGTTGGGGAATTGATCGAATATTGAACATCCCGACTCAAAGAGTATCATGCTATTTAATTTTATTTCTATCATACGTACTACTAAATGATCCGAAAAATCAACGGCTAGATTTTGTATATAACGATACAATGGATCCTTACAACTTTTAAATCTTGCATAAAATTCGTACCATTGTAGCTGGACCTCCTCCATACAACCATTGTGAATCTAAAATTTGGTTCTAAACTGTGGCACATGCTTCATTGATATCGCTTAAGAAGTATGTTTTGTTGAGGTTTTCTATGTGCCAGAGATAATACAGTTTGTCAACTAGTCACTCATATCTCGCACCTACCCCAGAGACTTTATGTTGCTTGGCTCGCACATGTAAATTAAACCATGCAAAACATTGTTACTTCTTGATAATAAAAATAAAAATAAAAATAAAACATTGTTACTTATATTAGAAGAGGGAGAGATTTTCAATTTAGCTGAAATACAAACTGATGCACTAAATGTCATAATGCAAATGAAGAGACTGAAAATATATATAGTTTCTCTATTTATATTATTGACACGTAATGTGTGCCATGAAGCTTTTTATTACACTAGTTAATTTGTAAGTGGCGCGGAAAAAGAAACGAATGCTACAAACTACAAAGCCCTCTGCTGGGCTACTTTATGGTAAATTCAAGTTTGTGAATGCAAAAGTTACAAGCACTTGTTCTTTTGCTTTTTAGGACTAGGTTTTGTACCACCACTAAATCCAATCCAATCCAAACTTATTGGACCCAAAACCTATAACTTAAAACAAAGCCAAATTTAGTCCAGGATTAGTGGGGCTGACCCACTATATATGTATATTTTATTCAGTTTTATATTTATAAATTCATTGAATCCAACAGTTAAGATCTAATTTTATGAAATTTAACGGTAAAAGAAAATTTAACGGTCCAAATTTAAATCTAACGGCTAAAATAATTATAAAAAAAATCTTTTATTTGTTTCATATTTTTTTATAGTGTTTAACGAGTTTCATTATGTCAGTTAGTGATTTTTCAGTGTTTGTCAGAATCTAAATATTTTTAGGTTAAAATGTTCATAAAATTAAATTAGGATAGTCTACATAATTTTTTTTAAAGTTACTTTAAGAAAATAAAATTAGCCTAAATTAATTCTTTAGTAATCTGGGGCTAAAATTTTAGGCCAGAAGGGTTGGAGTAGAAAAAATTGTTTATGGGTTAAAATCTAAATTTTTTAGGCTAAAAATTTTAGGTTTTAGGCCAAGGGTTGGAGATAGTCTAAGGCAGGGTGTTTGGAAACCCGAGTTTGATTTGTAAGGGGTCATCGATTGGTAAAAATGGCGACCCAACTCAAGAAGGCTCTTCACTTTGTGAAAGTCGGACGAAAGAGGGAACATCTACCATACAAAGCTTTACCTTATTTAAAAAAAAAAAAAAAACTGTTTTCATAATTCGAGCCCATAACCTTTTGGTCACAAAAGAACAACATTTTTGTGCTCTAAGGAATAGGCTGCAACAATGTCGAGGCCTTAAGTAAGATGTCGTACCCGTTTGACAATTTAGATGACTAAATTAAGGAGATTTTCGGCATATTTGTCGTGGACACGAATTCATGAAATTCACGGCCAAAATCGTTGTCCGATATTGCTGCCCAAAGAGATTACACACGGTGACAGGCGTGATGAGTGAGAAACTCAATATGTCAGTCTTTGCACGACATAAGGGCGGCCTTTTATGTACACTATGATCTCATCTCACGCAATGCAAGCAAAGCATATGAAAGTTTCATAATTTAAATGTGCAAAAAAGTGCTACCCACCACAAAGCACAAACACGAAAAGGAAAAGTATAGGCACTTGCATGATATATTTTCTCTCCCATTCGAACAAAATCCAAAACTTAGGATGCAAGGAGACAGAAAGGTGCTCTAACCATAGACTTAGTTGGAAAACTACACATTATACTCTAAGAAAATGAGAATCTAAAAAGGAAGCACATTTGGTTTGTTGTCAACCTAAAGAAAAGCATAACACAAATCATGGAGCTTTATCTGCACTAAGTGCCATAAACTTTGATAGATCTCTATGCATCTACTCCACAAATGTCTGCTGGTTATGAGTTTTTTTTTATGGGAGAAAAACGTCGGAGTACTTTTTATATTGTCAATTTGTTAACTTTTTTATAGTATCGTAATATGTTATTCTGTGTGTGACGGCCGCAGATGTTCTTGTTGAAATCCCACATCGGCTAGAGAAATAAAGACAGAAGAGTTTAAATATTGTAACCCCACTCTAACTAATACCGATGCATTTTGTGATAAAACCACACACCTGACGGATTGTGCATGTGTTGATTTTTTAAATTTCTATATTTAAAAAAACATCAAGGGGATTCAAACCCCTACCATTTTACTCCTTCAACACCTTGACCACCATATTACTTATGTTTTTGTGAAAATATGCTAAAATATTTACATATTTTCTATACATGTTTGCCAGCTCGCTATATAATCAACTTAAATCAGTTAAATCCATCATGCAATGCATTTCCTTCCAATTTTTTATGATAAACTAATAGATAATTGACTAAATAAATATCCTGCAAAATTTCAATAAAAATTTTCAAGTTTTTCTTACAATTTTTCGTGGTTTTTATTCAATTTTTATCAATATCAATAATATCCCGATATTTCCATCGAAATTTCCTTATTTTTGGACTACCGATATTTTCGATATCATCGATATTTTATATCTTGATCTTCTCCTGCACATATAATATTGTGAGCAGAGCAGTCGTGTCGTTCTCCCAGTCCAAGGCTACAAACAATATCATAGCTAAGCTTTCCCGATTCCCACGATTTTTGTTCATCCTACATGCGGCCTAATCAATACCACTAATGATTTGTGTGTTATGTTCATAGTAAAGCTAGAGGGATTATTTATTTAGATTCAACTTTATAAATAATACAACCTGGTGGCTTAATCAATACCGTCAATGATTTGTATGTTATGTATATGATAATGCTAAAGAAATTAATTATTTAGATTAAACTTTATAAATAATACAGCGTGGTTGTTGATAAATTATATTTTGCACTTTAAGGTTTAAGGGTGGTTTATTTTTATTTTATGTCATTTTATTTTTAAAATGAGCACAATGTTTAATTTTGTCAATTTACGCCATGGTGTTTTAACATTGTGCTTTACTGAGACTAACTAATTAAAAAGTCTAGAGCCAGAAGCAATCTTAGAAACCAATCACACTGCAGAAGCAAGGACTACAAGTGTCAAGTGAATCGTTAGCACTTGCTTTTGAGTGGGTCGATCTCCTTAACATTCTTTTTTCATAAGTTTTTTTGTTTTAACTCTAAATTCTGTTGTGCTTGAACTCACACGTTTGTGGTGATGAATACTATAAGATTATGCAAGAAAGGAGACCAAATACGAAGTTAGCTCAAATGTCCATGTAGGATTCCACTTAGTCCAACAAGGGTACTTCGCACTCGAAAAATCAAAGCTCAAAACTCCAAGACTCACAAACTTCCGCTCATCCACCTGACAATTCCTGGTTTTGTCACTGCTAAGGAGGCCAATCTTTTAGATCATATTTTATAAAACACATTATGTGTCGGTTGTTTGAAATTGTATTTTTTATGATTTAAAGAAGTTTACTCATCAACCATCACATGATGTAGTCTACAAAATATAGACATCAAAAAAAAAAAAAAAGCGATGAAATGGAAGCTAGCGACCAAATGTCATTGCAAGAGACAAAACCAAATTTGAATTTCGGCCGGTCAATACTCAGCACGCTTATATAGATGAACACAGAGAGAATCCCTGCAAATAATTTAGCCAAGATTCAGTCATAACCCACATATTACAATATACTACAATATCACGTGTGAGGTTGACACTTTCTTAATTAAGAACATAATTAGTAAAATACAAAACAAGTATAATACGTAAAAAATGCGTTTATGTATTATTAGGTAACTTTGTTAAAAGGACTAGAAATTTGGCCTTTTAAATTCATTTTAATTTTTTTTAAATAATATGTTAAAAATATTTAAAGTGTATTACTGGAAAAATATGTCTAAATCAATTGTATTAAACGCGAAAAGTACGTGTATAAGACGTTAGAGTTAAAAAAAAGCGTGCAATTTAACAAATCATTAAGACGTATACAAGCAAACGAAAATATTTTTTGAAAATAAGCATGTAGGTTTATAATACGTGAACCATATGCAAATTTACGTACTATGATTTTAGAATATGTGTTTCGAGAAAGAAAATAAAAGGTTCAAGTCTTTGCTTGTGACATGTTGGGAGGAGTTCTCATACGTGTCTTAATGCTTAAGCAAATTTAGAGTATAAAGTTATAAACAAAGGTTTTGAAGCAAACTGATTCGATATTCTTCTTTAAACCTTCCTTTCTCTATTGGAACGAGTCTATGACTTGAAATCTATATGATCAGTTGACCAAACAATTGTACGACCAATTACAGATCGAGTCGGACCCCCCCCCAGACTCGAATCGCATCACACCTAACCCTACTTATCGAGAATTTTTTCATTGTGCCTAGGACACCTAGGATACAGATGATATATTACTTGTTATTATATAAATAGTAAGAAATTTTATTTTATTATTTTTAACACAAATATCTCACTAATTGTATTGTGTTTCGGACACCTTGAAAATCTCTCATGCTCTTCTTCTACATGAGTAATTGTTTACTTACACTCGTCCGATTATTATTTTTGAAGTGCTAATTACGAGGGCTCTAACTTTTATTTAAGAAAAAACTGAAAAAGTTGAACAAATGTCAAAAACCAAAAGCAGTGACACACGCACACGCTAACACACAGGATACGAGAACAGGGTAATGGCACTGCACTAGCTTCTGGTTTCCACCTTTTTCGGTCTTTTAGGGTGGCGCTGCCTCCCTAGTGCCCTTCGGGTCGCACGCATGACGCTGACCCACACACCCACAGACGATGGCCCACATCCATTCACTCTCATTAATAAATACATTTAATTATATTTATTTCATATTATATATTACTACGATTTAATACTATTTTTTTCATTTATAAATAAGAGGTTTTAAGTAAGTTATTTTTAAAAACTCACATGTTTTCGCATCTCTTAATGTAAATAGTAACATTTGATAAAATAAAAAATTGTAATGATTTCATATGCCCCCAGTCCCAGCGTCCCACCACTATTTTTGCAATTTGCAAGTGCCCAAATCTCAATGTCCCCCACGAGCCCCATGGCCCCAGCATCAAGCAAACTCAGAGAGAGAGAGAGAGAGTGACAGTTGTAACTTGTAAGATGAATTAGTCTTAACTGAGATTTGTTTTATTTTACTGTCTATTTGTTTTTAGGGAAAATCCCCTAAGAAATATAAATGATAATGGGTTTTTTGTTGCGTAGGTCAATTGGCAAATGCTCGTTTGAAACTGTTTATAAAATAATTAGAAGTGTTTTTAGTAAAATATTTTTAAAACTAATATATTTAATAAAAATTCAAGTAGATCTTGAAATAACATTTTTGTAAAAACCACATATCTAATCATTTAAAAAAGAACAATTAAAATAATTTTAAACTTTTAAATCATTCTCACCAAAAACGATTTTAATTATTTTAAAAAAACTTTCCAAACGAGGGGATTTAGGTTTAAACGTCATTCGGATCCAAGACACCCTTGCAAATCGCCACAAAGTTACGAATATGACCCTTGGCTTGGCGTTTTACCTTCGTTAACGGTCACCTGACCTGACGAGCCCCTCTCCTCTCTCTCTCTCTCTCTCTCTCTCTGTGAGTGCACCCACCAGACCCCATTTACCATTTTCCATGTCGAGGTTCTCTGACAACGAGATCTTCAGCTTACTGGGCTGGCTATGACTGTGATTGCTAAGCGGGGACTAGCTTCGCCACACCTGGCTGAGACGCTCTGATTTGAAATCTCCTTCAATTTTCTTTCGGGAATCGGTGATGCTGAAGTGTATACCCTGCTCCAAGCAGCTCAACAATGGATCTCTCCACCACCAAGACGACGACGACGACGACGCTGTCGCCGGGACTCCCAGGACCAAGCAAGCCATCAAGGCCCTCACTGCCCAGGTAACCAATCGTAAGATTCGTAACTGATGCGTCTTTTGAGAGATTCTGTTTGGTACCCGAGCAAATGTAGAGAGAAAAAACAGGAGTTCGGTTTATGCTAATTGGCTTTTTGGGTGGAATGAGGGAGTGGCACTTGTGAAAATGACGGTCCCAGAACCTGTTTTCTCTGATTCTCCCCTCATTTTCTCGGGAACCAAACAGGGGGTAATGTTTTGTTCTCCGTTCTCAGTCTTGTTAGATGGAACATTGAAGGTGTGAAAGATTTAGTTCAGCTGAAACTTCACAGTTTTGGGAACAAATCAATGGAATAAGGAAAACCCATATTGTTTTCCTGCGTTTTCAATGGAACAGTTGTGTTTTTGCAGATCAAGGATATGGCATTGAAGGCCTCGGGAGCCTACAAAAACTGCAAGCCCTGTTCACGGTCCTGCACTGACAACCGTCACCAAAACTATGCCGACTCCGATGCCAACTCGGAGTCGGCGAGTTTCCATGGCTCGTACAGGCGGACGGGGAGATCCAATTCAACCCCGAGGCTATGGGGGAAGGAGATGGACAGTAGACTAAAGGCGCTTTCGAGTGGGGAAGGGACGCCGGCGTCAGTGAGTGGAAGGACGGAGTCCGTTGTGTTAGTGGAGGAAGATGAGCCCAAAGAATGGGTGGCACAAGTGGAACCTGGTGTGATCATCACTTTCGTTTCGTTGCCCCAAGGAGGAAATGATCTCAAACGTATTCGATTCAGGTACTTTCGCTTGTTCGGAGAATCTGAATTTCTGTGGTGTGTGATGAATGTTTGATCACATGCTAGAGCTTTTGAACAACTGTATGTCTTTGTCACTTTGTGTGTTGATATTTTTCTGCGTGTTCTTGATCTGGAAGCATATAGCCTCTGATTCCTTTGAGTTTGATTAGTTGTTTTTAGCGTCAGACTGTTGAGTGGGGTAGAAGTATTGTGACATTGTCCTTTGCGTTTGGACTTCAACAATATAGTTTGATTGAGAGGGTGTAGCAGTTAAATAGCACGTGAACTGTTATTTTCTCACAATCAGTTGTGCGGTAGGTGGTCCTATGCAAAGAACTAGCTATTAGTCTTCGAAGGCTTGAGGTGTCAAAGAGTCGAAGATTATTTCATTCTTAGGATCATAACATTCCACCATGTTCCCAAAACTTGACGTCCTTGTCGGTCCACCCTATTGACACTGACCTAGTGATAGCCTTCTTCTTTTGGGTAACTTCACTTGTCTACTAGTACTCAGTGACTTCACTCACCTAGTAGTAGTCCATTCTCTAGATATTCCGTTACTGACTTGAGTGTTGGGTGTGGTGTCAAAGGAGACGAAGACTTGATTATTTAGCCATTGAAACTACGACACACTCTAAATGGGTTTTAAATATCTCACCTTTATCCAGAAATATAACTTGAAAATAATATAGAAAAACAATAAAATATCCCCTCTTACGGAATTTGATTGAAGTTGATTTTTGAAACCATGATCTTAGGATATTGTCAGTACCATTGCTATAGGGGATAACTTACTTGTTGACAATGTGCTATTATATTAACTGATTGTGATGCCATATAGATCACCCATATAAAAAAGAGAGTTATAAATCAACAAAAGAGAAGTCCCAGTCTTGATTTAACGTCATTTATTTGTCTGTTGAGAAAGCATTACAAGTCTTGTTGCACAGTCATAATTAGCAGGACTTGGTGCTTCGCAGAGTTCTGTTTTCTTGAATGAATTCTTGTTCATCCTGTGATCTCTTCACTGAAACACTAACCTATTGCCGGGTTTAGCGCTACCTTTGTTGCCATTATTTTTATCGTGTATACAGGAAAGAGAGAATAATATACCATAAGTATGTTACTTGTTTATCTTGTTGTCAATCGTGTTATGATAGCATGATGCAGATACTAAATCTACTAATCACTGTGTTGCAAACTTGATCAGCCGTGAGCTATTTAACAAATGGCAAGCTCAAAGATGGTGGGCAGAGAATTATGACAAGGTCATGGAATTATACAATGTCCAAAGGTTCAATCATCAAGCAGTTCCACTTCCAACCCCGCCTAGATCTGAAGACGAGGTGAGCTTACCCCAAATGCATTGTGCAAATACTTTCTTGTTGGTGACTTGAGGTAGGTAAGGGTCAAATAAATTTCCTTTAGGAGTTATTCATTATTGCTACTAAAACAGTCACCTACAGAACTCCATCTGTCATAATCTGGATATGAGATTGAGACTTTCCGTTACCTGCCAAAGTCATAATATGCACAAATTTACAAATTCATTTGCTCTCTGTTGAATTTCAGATCTTCTGAATTTTATTTAGAATATGTTGGCTACCTCCCTGTGTTGCTTCTCTCTAAGTTTAGTCGTATTTACTAATGATTTTGCTATCTTAAACCTCAACTGTGGCTATCTATTGAATGATTGGATGGATTGGTTTCTACAAATTGTATAAAGGGCACAGCTAGAATCACCTCCTAATGTCGATGGTATACATTTCCAATGTTAAGAAATACCTTTTCCTTCCTCTCCCCCAATTGCAGAGCTCAAAGGTCGAATCTGCTAGGGACTGTCCTATGACACCCCCACTGAGCAAAGAGCGCCTACCCCGCAACTTCCACCGGCCAATGGGTATGGGGTACTCTTCGTCAGATTCACTTGACCAACATCATATGCAATCACGTCAGTACTGTGAAACCAGTGGTCTAGCTTCAACACCTAAACTTTCCAGCATTAGTGGGGTGAAAACTGAGACATCATCAATAGATGGTTCTGTAAGGACTAGTTCAGAGGCAGATCGCTCGGGAGAGTTTTCAATTAGCAATGCCAGTGATATGGAGACTGAATGGGTTGAACAGGATGAACCAGGAGTGTACATCACTATCAGAGCATTGCCAGGTGGCGCTAGGGAGCTTAGACGTGTCCGATTCAGGTAAGTTGGTTTCTATATCGTGGATAGTTAAATAATTTAAGTTCATTATTGCTAAGTTTTACTTTGCACTGCCTTTAGTGATTGTTTTGTTCTCCATTGTTGTCTGAAATAGTGAGACAGTGACCATGGGAGTACCCTGTGTAGTTTTATTTCTTACATTCTCTAGTTTATTCAGCACTATCCTCCTTCCTCCTACCAACAAAATTTAAAGGAAACAAAAGTGTAATACCGGATTAGTTGGGTTCTCAAACAATATTACAGTAACATATATGATCAAATTGGCTTGAATATGAATTCATTTCCGGCATCATTCTCTTATGCAGCCGAGAAAAGTTTGGTGAAATGCATGCAAGATTGTGGTGGGAAGAGAACAGGGCCAGGATCCAAGAGCAGTACTTATGACTTAGAAGTTAGCACATCTTCAAGGTGGTGGCTCTTATATTAAACAGCTGTATGGTCATAGGCACAATCTCATCAACAAAGCTTTCGTTTATCAACTATGACCCAAGTTGCTTGACTTCAGTTAAATATATCTATGTGAACTATGGAATTTCTTTTTTCTTTTACGGATGGATAATGTTATTGGTTATTCGTGGGAATTCGGTGAAAGGGTGCAAAAAAAGGGGATGACGAAAAATGTTTACGGGAATGAAATTTGATCTATAAAGGCATATACTTTTCATCAGACTTACTGTGAACTGGTTTCAGTTTCTTCATCTGAAAGGCAGTGTTGTTTTGTCAAAGTTTCATGTTCTTTCATCTTTTTTTTGCCTCAGAATTAGATTGATTTCAACTGGGCCTAAGGCCCTAAATTGAACTGGGCAAAGTTCACTGTAGGCAGTACCTGAATTTAGCGTAAGGCCCAAGTAGTATTTTTGGTGTAGTCGGCCTTTTGAGTGGTTTAACTTGAAGAATCCGGATTCTCTTTGTGAGGATTTCGGAGATCTATAAATCATATTTGTTTATTGTATATCGTGCGGTCAGAAATTATTTTAAATATTTTTATTTAAATTAAAATACAAACAGTTTATAACAAAAATTGACCGCACGATGTACGACGAATATATATTATAATTACTTTTATTTTTTATTTTTTTGTTTTTTGAAAATTAAAAATTAGATTCTTATTTGATAATTACTTTTGGTTTTCAATTAAAGAAAGTGGAAAGTGGAAAGTGGAAAGTGAAAAGTGAAAACTACTTTCTTGAGATTCATTTGATAATCATTTTTGTTTTTAATTTTTGGTTTTTGTTTTTAATTTTTTGGAAAACTGAAATATTATTTTGTACTACTTTTAATTTTCAAAAAACAAAATAAAATTGAAAACTGTTGCAATCTTATTAGATTAGAAATGTGATTGTGTAAATTCTAGTAGATATAAGAATGTATCTTATATTCTTATTAAGAGTAGATTATCTATTAAATGTTGCAATCCAAAGGGAAATGCTTTTACCTATCCTACTACTATAAATACAGGCACAATGAGGTGAATCAAACACACCTCACAATTACACATCTCTATCTTCTTCTCACTATATGCCGCACCCTCTCTCTATATGGCTTCCATAATCGTTCAGTAAATTATGCATACAACATGTTAGTAGACACTCTTGACCCTACGCTAAAGAGAGTTTATTCTTCAATCAGGGGAGACGTTTTAATCATTCTTTTCGTGATTAATTTATTATTTAATTGAATTGATATGCATGTTATTGATTCAATTTAATTTTTCTGTGTTGAACGTGATACAACGTATTGGAGATGCAATTCTGGCTTTTTGCGAATGATTTTCTACAAATTCAAAAACTTTTATTGTTTTCTGCCAATCAGGTACGCTTAAAATAAAGTAAGATATTTGAAACGACCTTAAAGCATGAAAACATTCCCCATGATGCATGAACCCCCTACATTTATATTTACCTTCCGCTATATATATTGTATATGTTCATATATTTGTCAATATATATTTATTTCATGCAATACGCAATTATGCTATGTGGAATTTGTGAGTCAAATAATTGAAAGAAAAAAAATTGAAGCAAATTTAGGGTTTCATAAACCCTAGGGGATTTTGAAAAAAAAAAAGGAAAAAGGGAAAATTTGGATATGGTGTGGCACACCCATCGCACCACCCCTTGTGGCATAACCTTGGCAGTAGCCTTCTAGGCTTCGTTGCAATTGTATGGACCCTTAGGCATTCAGCCTGATTGACTGGCATGGGCTTGAAGCCCCAGCCTGTTTCCCAAGGAAGCTCGCAGCATTCTTGGGTTTTGTCCCTGTGAACTCGGTCGCATGCCACAACCCATTGGACTTGGCTCTAGCCTCGGTTGGGCCCTATGCAACCCAAACCTGCAAGGCAACTTTTGTTGGGCTTGTTTTCCCACGCAAGACCACAGGTCAACACTGTGCTGGGCCTTGACCCGTGCCCTCTTTTTTGGCCCAAACTTGAAATCCAGTTGCGCTGAGGTTTCTCCCACTCCTGTAGGTGTTTGTGCCTGCCCCTGTCACTAGAACCGTGACTCTCATGCCCCTTACTTACGTCACCCAAGCCCAATGTTATTGGGCTATGGCTTTTTGAATCCAATGCTAATTTTTGGCATTTAAAATCATTTAAACCCAAATGTTATAATTATTTTTGCTTTTACGATCGACTCTGAATGATCCCGATCTAGTGAATTAATTAAAAGTGACTTGCAGTCCATTAATCTGATGATGAATGAAAAATTATTGACCTGAAGATCACTTTTAGACATTAACGATTCAATAATTTATTTCTCTTCTTTGAACCGTTGACTCACTTTTGTAGTCCTGAAGCACTTACACTTGAGTTCCTTAAAAACCTCAGATCCACTACACTTAGTTGTATATTGCATTCTGTGTTCTTACATGAACCCTTTTTTTATGAACTAAACATTCATAAACTAAATTGAACCTGTAGTTTCAAATTTAGTGCCTTTGAAACCCAAAGTTTTTATAAAACAATACACCTATGAAAAACCAACATTTTTCATGAAAACCATATCTTAGAACTCGAATGTTTTAATTTTGATGCTTATGGATGATTCATTCCCATAACATCAATCACAATCTTGTTCCCTCCAATTCAGTGGGTTGTTGAACCGTCACAAGTTTGATTTTCCTAATTTAGACGTTTATATTAGAAACCACTTTATGTGGGGTACAAGACATGAATTCCTTTGACTATCAAGAAGCTGAGAAACCATTGAAGCCAACAATGGCATTGAAGAGCTGAATTAGCCTCCGCCATAATCTTCATTTAAAGACTTATGCTCGAAGCATTACAAATGGAAATACCTCCCGAATGAGGATTCCATGGCTTTTTGGCTCGCATATACAGACCGTTTAATCATGAAAGATATTACCCGAAGCACACCATGATTACGTCCATGAATGAGTACAATTTTGAAGTTTATAAATCTGATCAAACTTTGACTAGAGAATATTTTTCTCGTCTCTCCTTGTTTCTAACTCACTCCTGAAGCAACAAGTGTAGAAAGCAGAAGTTTACCAAATTCTCGGATCTGATTACTACCACAAACATATGGTAGAATTAGGGCCTGCCAATGTGTGGCATCATGCCCGAAGCATGATTCTTGGCACCTAAGACCTAAAACTTCAAGAATAAGGGAAAATATTCCCAAACCTTAATCTTGCAAAATCTACTTCCGTCATGATGGAATAGATAATTGGTTATGCACCTGTTCGTGACTCTACCAATGTCGTTGATGAGTACCATTCTCGTAGTCAATATGTGAGATTGACTTTGCTCCACCAAACATCGTTGGAAGAGCATAATTTTGACATGGATGACCTTGTTGGCCGAATCCCCTTAGTAAATCATTTACTATGTGAACATTTTTCTATGTTCTTAGATTCAAGTTTGGTGTATGTTTTACTTATGGATAATCTTATTGATATTGTCCTCGAATATGAGTTAATTGAATCATGTTTTTTAATACATGTGACCAATTCAATGAAACACGTGATTAGGTAGGAATGTGGAAAAGTTTACTTGCTTTGGTATGATCTTTTAGGACACTTAGGTCGAACAATGATGCTATGACGCATCTCCTTACCCGAAGTAAGGATCTTGTGCCTACAAGCACACTTTGCTAAGCTTGCTCATTGGAAAAATTGATTTTCTATGTCACTTCTCGCGCACATACGAAATCACCTTTTTTTCACAGTGGATTCAAGGGAATATATGTGAACTAATCCAACCAAAATGCGGACCATATAAATACTTATGATTTTGGTTGATGAATTGACAAACTGATCACATGTTTGTCCACACACATTGCTGCTAAACCTTCTGGTCGATTAAGGGTTCACCACCCTACTTATCCCTTAAGGTCCGGGAGACTGGATAATGCTGGAGAGTTTATATCAACAGTTTTTGATAAAGTATTGCATGTCATTTTGGGTTTCTAATTGAACATCGAATTCTCATGTTCACCCCAAATAGCCTCACCTAACAGTCATAAAGCGCAATTTAAATGATCGCCTGAATTTTAGTGAACATACCAAGTTTTTGGTTTCTGCCTAAGGCTATGCAATCTTGTATGCAACTATGTTACCTTGAGGCCTATTGCCACCCAACTTATATGACGTCACAGTTGGTTACTGGGTATGAACTTGACGAATTTCGTATTTACGCATTTGGGTGTGCATTCTATGTGCCAAGTTGTGCCGCCGCAACGCACCAATATGAGTCCTCAAAGAAGGATGTGTATCTTTTGTTGATCACGATTCTCATTCACATTAGCTTTCTTTGAGCCCTTGCATGCGATCTCTTTACCCCTCATTTGCGGGTTGTCACTTTAATGAGATAGTCTTCTCACCGTTAGGGAGAGATAAGTTAGTTAATGTTCCTTGAGAACAGCGCGAAGTTGCGTAGACGTTGCCCACTATGTCTCATCTCGATCCCCATACCGCACAAGTGTGATAAACAAGTGCGATGAATTCTAGTTTTCAGAATGTTGCTCCAAATGTATTCCTCTGATCCAGCTAAAGTGATGAGATCATATTCCAGTTGCAAACATGCCTGCAAGGATATACGTACTTAATGGACGTCGAGTCAACATCCCTGGAGGGTGTGCCGTCTCTGTTAGATGGTTTGGACGCCCCTATTGGATAGTTCAGTACAATGACGGATAGCTAATCAATTTGTCTTGGTCTGGAGCACGACAGATCATTCGGTTCGTAGGATTCACTTCCCTAGAAAACGAAGACACGACACAACAATGAATCTAAACTCAATCACTGTCTCAAATCATTTCTATCTCATGAGATTAATCCGGATTACTCCCGAAACATGAAGTTCTTGGTCTAGTTTACTAGTTTGGATGAGCAAAATGGAATTAAAATGAGATTATAATCGATGATGTTTTCACTTATATGATAGCTACCGACCTAAATGAAAAACGACGATATCGAACTGTGTTCCATGGATTAAGTGACAACGTAGAACTGATTGGACAACTGAAATTACAATCTAGGTCAAATTCCTTACCAAAATGTGTATTGGACCTGTCGTTCCTACACTGCTCAAGGTAACCCTGTTATGTTACAAGTGGGAAAGGAAGCGTTATGAGATTTATAAAATAATGCGATATGATGCACACCTTACGGTGCAAAGTTTCTCTTAGACGTCCTGTGATTAATAGCAGCATTATGAAATATGGTTAGTGTTTCTCTATGGGGATATAGATATGGAGATTTACATGTAAGTTCCTGAAAGAATTACATGGACTGGTTCAAATAGTTCCAAAACCACGGAACACCCTCTTAACTTGTTTGAGGCGTTCACTTACAATCTGACGGATGTGGTATACTCGTCTAAGTGATTATTTGATTAGTCAGGGATATGAATTATGCCCTTGCGAATTAAAATATGAAGTCTTATTCCGAATTGCTAGAGTTACAGTTTATGTCGTTGACACGAATCTCACTAAAACTCTAGATTAGCTTGAGAAAACTGCCTCGCACCTGAAGATGGAATTTGAGATTATGGATCTTAGGAAAACTCTTTTTATGCCTTGACCTGAAGTTCAAGCGTTGTTTTGACGGTACCTTGGTTAACTAGTCGAACTACACCATAAAGGTGTCACCTTTGAGTATACCTTTGATCGTCCATACGTTATATGCAAATGAGACCCTTGAAGAGGTTATGGAATCTGAAATTCCATATCTAAAGTTCCACTTTGCGCTTGGCTGTACTTAGCTCATTGTATTTAGACAGGACATCTTCTTTGCTGTTGATCTTGGTAAAGATGCAGCACTGCGCCTACACGCAACCACTGAATTGGTATTAAAGAAGTACCCTGAAGATACTACGAGGGCAAATCCCAATGCATCTTGAGCGGTTCCAACCCCCTGATCCTTGAAATGATGCTTGCCTTGTTTATTATGCTGACACATGTTACTTATCAAACCTGCACAAGGCAAAATCTCCAAATGTTTATGTCTTTACAGTTATGGATATTGCAATATCTTGGAGGTCCATGATATGACCTTAGTTGCGAAATCTTCGAAATGTTCCAAGACTCACCTTACTTTACTACGCCACAAGTGAGACATGGTTAAGAGTTCTTGTTGAGCATATTCGAAGTACTTGTTGCTTTTCATCCATCGTTAAGTCCCAATGACGATCCATGAAGATTATGCCGCATGTATCCACCCGACCAAGCCATGATACATCAACAAAGTCAATGCCAAGACATATTGTATCTACATTTACACCAGGAAAGTATTAGGAGAATGAAGTCATGCAAGCCGATCCCAGACAACCTTGCCGACCTCTACACGATGTCACTGCCGAAGTCAACCTTCCAGAAGCTTGTCCGAGGAATTGGTATGCCTAACTATCATATGCAATGCTTGTAGTTCTCATTTGGAAGTTATGTCAAATTCAGGGGAAGTATCCAAAAGTATACTCACTTGATCTTAATGTACTATTTTTCCCTAGGATTAGGAGCATTTTTCCCACTAGGTTTTTGTTACCTGTCTAAGTCTTAATAAGGCACCCATCCTAGGCTGATCATATCCTTGTGAGCTCTTTTACTTGCGTCTAAAAGACGTACAGTTTTGACTTAATGCAACTTTTCACTTTTCTCCTTAGACTATGAGTTTTTCCCTACCTTGAGTTTTACCATTTTTATGCATTCTTCCGTTGATCCGAGACTCAGATTCGCTTATTGTGTTAATGACTTCATCAATTGTATTTGCTTCATCATTGAAGACCTGATGCGCCATTTACTTGAGTATTTACACACTCAAGGGGGAATGTTGCAGTTCTATTAGATTGGAATGTGATTGTGTAAGTGCTAGTAGATATGTGAATGTATCTTATATTCTTATTAGGAGAAGATTATCTATTAAACCTAAAGGGAAAAGTTTTTACCTATCCTACTACTATAAATAAAGACACAATGGGGTGAATTAAACCCACCTCATAATTATACATCTCTCTTTTCTTCTTTCTCTATGTCGCACCTTCTCTATCTATATGGCCTCTATAATGACTCATTAAATTATGCCTACAACAAAAACTACTTTTTAAAAATTTCAAAATAAAGCCATTGAGTTTTTTATTGTTATTTGAAAATTGAAAACAAAATGATCAGTAAATGCCTCTAATTTTTAAAATTAATATTTTTTTCTTTCTAAAATTAGTATTGAATTTTTATTTTTCAAAACAAAAATAAAAAGTAATTACGAAACAAAATTTAATTTGATTAAAAAAATAAAAATAAATAGTTATCAAACTGGAAAAAAGGTTTCAAATGGGTTCTGACAGAGGCACTGGTGAAGTTTAGAAAGAAAACTAGGGTTTAAATCGCAAATCACCTCTATATAACACCAATGGCAGATAATTCCCCCAATTCTCAGAATTTCAGGATTTTGCTCCTGACAAGTCTTTGAGTAGTAAAACGTTTTCAAAACCTTCTCTCTCCCCCTCACATTTCTCTCATCGGATTAGGGTTTTGATTCCGCCATATATATTGCCCTAGACCGTATATCTATCGTACAGTATTTGGGTTTTCCGTTTTTCTTTCGATTTTTTGATTTTTTTTGAAATTTTGAATTCGGGACGGAGGTAGAGTGAGAGATGGTCGCCGGGTCGCGAATCGAAGGTGGGACTCAGATAATCTCAGCAGGAGTGAGAAAAACGATTCAATCAATCAAAGAAATAGTGAGTAATTACTCGGATATTGATATCTATTGGGCTCTCAAAGAAACCGACATGGATCCTAATGAAACTGCCCAGAAATTGCTCAACCAAGGTCTCTGCTTTTGACTCTGTTTTGCCTATATCTGTGGTACTATTGCTTTGTGTGGTGATTTTTTATTTGCTCTTCTGTTTTGGGTAATGAAATTCTGTTTTTTGATTGGGGTTACTTTCGCCCTTACTGAGTCCGTTGTTCGGTGTACTAATTGTTATCGGGTTTGGTTATTCTAGTTATTGATTTTAGGGTTGTTTTGTGGAATGTGGCACTTGGGCTTTTGTTATTGAGGTATTGCCATTGTAAAAATTCCGCCTTTACTTCATTTTTATGAGCTAATTGATTGAACTTGTTTTCGGGTGAGTTTTAGTGACAGTCAGTGGTAAACCAAGTTCGATTGTATTAGAGTAGTATTTACGGTTGCCTTGGCGATTATTACCTCGTTGTACTGGTACCTCTAACTAGTTAAACTTTTGGGAGTAGCTAGATCGAGATTTTGATTTTTGGTGACCTCGTTTTTGTGTATCTCCTTCTATTACAAGTTTCTTTTTGTGCTATATTCTCGCATATGTACTTATTACATGCTTCCATTGAACTTTTGAAGCTGTATTAGAGGAATCGTATTTGCTTTATTTTCTTGAGACCTATCAACACAATTTCTCATTGTTGATTGTATAATACCATTATCTTGCATTTTTCATATACTAGTTCAATTTCTTACTGTGAATATTTTCGTTTGGTTTTACCCAGACCCATTTCATGTTGTGAAGAGAAAAAGAGACAAAAGGAAGGAGGTATCCTCTAATGTAAGTTTTGGTTGGCTTTGAGTTACTGTTCATTTTTCTTATGGTTTCATTTTCCCACCTTTAGCTTTATATATTTTAGCATGGTACACGGAAGACTACATAAACAGTAGTTGATATGCAGAATTTACGTTCTGCATGAAGATCTTAACTCTTTTTAGAACTGGTGTAATGATGCATGGTTAAATATTGTTGAGTTGTGGTTTCCTGTACTATACAATTCATTAGTCGATACTTAATGGTGACAGGCACACGTTAGTGTACCGCTAATCTACTGGCTCGTTTGACTAATCAAATTCATGATCTTTTTGGCGAAGTGATCCCCAGAAAATCAGTAATTAACATTATGCTGTTACCAAGGTTTTTATGTTTTTTGCCAAATGCATGCCTCCCAAGAAAAAGAATACTGCTATCATTTAGTCTAGTGAGATATGAAAGGTCTTTGGCAATCAATTAATGCTTGCGGAGTAATTCTATGTCATGTGTTTCATTTCATCAAGAATTGGTGGTTCTCCTAATTAAGCTTGTTAGTTGACTTATGTCAACCTTGAAGACATTGTAACTGCTTTCAAATGACCACATTGTGAAACTATTATTATTATTTTTTATTGGTTAGTTGTTTGGGAGATAGTCGTGGTTTTGCGGGACTCACTTAATTTTTATTTTTAATTACCATAACGTATTGTTTTTTTATGTTGATTCATATAGTCCTAAAGGGAACCTATTGCAAAGCAAAATTTTTACTGGTTTACTGTACTTGTGGCTTTAGAGTAATGAGCACAAGGTTCCTGCGGATGCAAGGAGACATTTTGAGAGTGCAGGCCAAGGACCCAAACCAAATACATCCTCTGATTGTCCCTCTTCTCAGAATACAACTTCTGATCATCCCTCTTCTCAGAATACTTCTGATCGTCCTTCATCTCACAATACATTTTCTGATCATCCCTCATCTCGCAATACATTTTCTGATCGTAATGTAAGAAGAGGAGGTTATGCTCGTGGCGGTTCAACTGGTAATTCATTTATGTCCTGATTCATTACAAGCTTTTTAATTCTTCTTCCAGCATATTTTTTTTTTGGTTATTTACTGTAAACAAAGCCTCATGATTGTTAATTAGTGTCTTTTTTTTTCAACTAGCTCGTTTTATTCACGTGCCTAATTGAAATCATGAAAGAAATAGAGGTTTTTGAATTGGCTCTGATCAATACATTATTCCTTCTTAGTGTTAACTGGGCTGATTGCATTGCAAAAGATATATGTAGGCTTATGCTTCATTGTTGATTGAGAAAAGTTGTCCTTGAGGGTAGTGGGAGTTTGTTGTATTGGTTGCTTGATTTTCTAATATGCTCTATTTGGATATTTGTCTTGTTAACCACCGCATCATTTTATTGTATATTTAAGTATTTTTCAAAATGGATGTGTTATAGACAAGTGATCTATGCTTTGAAACAGTGTGATTTAACTAATGTGGCATAAATGGCCCTTTACATGGAAATCAGTATCTAGATTTAGGAACCTTGGGGAATATTTCGCTCGGGTTTATGCTTCTTTGTTATCAAAGTTTAAGGGATGGGGGAAATGCTACTTCTTACCACCGACTTGTACTTCAATACTAATACCACCTTATGTGGCAGTTGAGGTGGTCATCCTCATCAATTAAAATGTTTTAAATTTGTAATCAATTTATACGATTAAAAGTACCAAAAAAAACACAACAATCGTGAAAACTTCTCCCACTGCTTCTACCTCTCTCCTCCAAACAACCCACCTACGTGAGAAATCTTCCATCCCTCCCTCAAAACAACCCATCTTATAACATTGAAGGGAAATAAGTTTCATGTGCCTTTTGATAGTTTCAAGTCATATTCGACAATACGATTGAAAATAGACTAGTAAAAGAGGTACTGTGCCTTCCTGGGAGCAGTGGTGAGTGGTCAGAAAACTTAGTAGCTTTGAAACTAATGAATGATATCCTCGGCCAGTGAATGTAATACATTATGACAATCTCAGGCTAACATATTCAAAGATATCACCAGGAAAAGAAGGTAAACTAACAAAATGTGGAGAATTATTGTGCTTTCTCCAATTCAACGGTAGCTATAATGAGGAACCTGAACTGTTGATTCTGCTAAGAGCTCCATAAAGTCCAACTTTGTAATCCTTGCTGCACCTCTAGGAGTTGTTGCAAGAAAAAGTGCTTTGCCTTTCAGGGAAAAGCATTTGAAATGCTACTTTGGGCACTTGTGTGATGGTGCAAATTGGATCTTTAGGCCTAGATAGGTTGAAAGGCAATTAGAGGGCCAATCTGAAACTGATTTTGGTTTCAAGTCAATGACAATGGCAAGTCTTATGTTTTTTTGTCAACCTGGCCTCTGTTTTGTTAATATACTATCATATAAAAAAGATTCTGAAAATAGCTTCTAATAGAACCCATGGAGCTAGCGTTTTGGTAATATAATATAAAAGCTACTGAAAATAAAGCATTGGTTGAGAGTTAGGTAAATTCATGTAAATAACCTTTTGCAACTTGTGTTTCCAAAGAAGTTTTGCCACAGTGTTTCCGGATACTTTACCCTCTGTAATATTCCTTTGAATTACTAGCTAATGATAGACTCTTCCTAGGTACAAGAATCAGCAGAGAATTTCGTGTTGTGAGAGACAACCGAATTAACGGTAATGTCAATAAAGAAATGAAGCCTGCTTCACCAAAATGTACAACTTCCACCAATGAGCAAGCGTCAAATAATTATGGAAAGGGGTATGTTTTCTATCCTTATTATCGTGTGTGTCTTTATGTGTAGCTACATATTATTCTTGGCTATATGTCAATGCCTTGCCATAGAATATCACAATTTATTGTTGTATAAACCTAGAGGAGACTCAGTTTTGTTTGTAACATTTGAGGTTGCTGTTTCTGAAGACCTTTAGTTTCAGGGGTTTTTTGTATTTAGGAATCTTGGTATTTATACAAATTTTCCTGCTTTTATTTGTCCATAGTGTTGAAAAATATGTATTTGTATTTGCTGTGTTATTACTGCGTTAACTTATGATGATTGTTTTAATGTGCTTTCAGCCCAACAGGAAGTTCAAATAGTCAAAAGCCATCTAGCAGACAAAATTCGTCTCATGGATTGAATGCGCAAACTCAAATTAGAAGCAGTGGTGCTAATTCAACTGGTACTGTTAGAAAAGAGACATTAGTGGAGAAGCGAGTTACTCTTCCAAATGTAGCTTCACGGGGGCAAGGAGGGAAGCCAAACAATTCCCAACTGCACTCTCCAATGGTGATATCGAGCAACTCTGTTGTTGGGGTGTATTCATCTTCCACAGATCCTGTTCATGTGCCATCTCCTGATTCCAGACCAGCTGCTTCTGTTGGTGCGATTAAACGGGAAGTTGGTGTTAGGAGACAAGCTTCTGACAACTCCAAGTCATTTGCTCCAAGTAGCTCTGTGACTTCTGTCTCAAATTCACTTTTGGGAAAAGAGGATTCTACTGAGTCATTTCAACCTTTTACTGGAAACTCTAAAACTGATCAAGTGAGCCAAACTTCTGAATCTGTGATACCTAGCACGCTGGGCAGCAGACCATTGTTAAGTAATCAGCACAATGTCAGGCCACACCAACAACCTGTGGGACATCAGAAAGGTAATACTTGCTTTAATTATGGACTTTAAATTCATTCCTCTTGACATGAATTCGTCTACATACGAAAACTTTAATAACAGAATGAAAGCATAAAATGTTTGTTCGTGTCAGAAAACCTCACCATTAACCTACATTTGGTTTAAATTTTATTTGGTGGCGTGAATATTAACTTTTTCCTTTGCCATAGCTGAAAACATCTGTAAGATGTCATAAAATATCAACAGTAGCTATGTTGATCTGTTTATTTTTTTTGGTTTAACATTTAGATATTTTTCTTAATCAGAATGATTCAGAAATTAGACAGAATTGGAATGCTGCTGTTAGTTGGTTTTGTGGAGTTTTGTTGGACTTCTTGTCCACCCTTGTATTTTTATTGTTCTGTGCAATAAAATTTCTTTAAAAAAAAAAAAAAAATCTTCGTGCTTTTGTTTGAAAGGTTTGTCTTCACTTTTGTAGCCTTTGAGTCGTGTCTTAATGGACGTTTTGCAAGAGTATTAATCATGTTTCCGGGTGCAGCTTCCCAGCCTAATAAGGAGTGGAAACCTAAGTCAAGCCAAAAGGCAAGTTCTAATTGTCCTGGAGTCATTGGAACACCAACAGAATCTGTTTCACCTGCTTTTGGTGCTCCTCAGGTTTCAGAGTCAGAAGCGGCTAAATTGCAAGATAAGCTCGCGCTAGTAAATATATATGATAACTGTAACGTTGTCATAGCACATAGTATTAGGGTCCCAGACAGTGATCGTTTTCAGTTAACATTTGGAAGCTTGGGGACAGAGCCCGATTCAACAAGGAACATAGTTAATGGATTTCAAGTGGGAGCTTCAGAGGAGTCAAACAGGGAAGCTGCAGCAAGGTAGGCATTATCTAATTATAGCAAGTGATGAGTTAACTTTGTTGTGACCTGTCCATGTAGTTTTTGAGAAATTTGTTTGCAGTTAACATCTGTTGGCATCCTGTGCACGTTTGACTTATAAATGATTCTATTGTACAGTTTGTCAGTATCAGCTGCAGAGTCGTGCAGTGATGAGGCTTCTGGCATCAATCCAGTGGATTTATTAGATCACCAAGTTAGAAGTTCTGGATCTGATTCCCCTGCATCAGGTGCAGTTGCTGAACATCAATTGCCTGAGAATAAAGAGACTTCGAGTCCTCAGAATTTGGGCAATTATGCAGATATTGGTTTGCTTCAAGACAACAGTTCATCCTATGCACCTTCCGACTCACAGCAGCAAGATCCACCAGAGTTACAAGGTTTTTCGGTGAGTACACTGGTCAGACTAGAGTCATCTTTGTTGTATGTATAGGTATAAGATTAGGGTCAGCTTTGCAATTACATTGTCCAACCATTGTTTCTGATAGTTGTTGGATGTGATTAATGGTATTTTCTGGACCTTTATTTTTTGATATACTGGTAAAAGGCCTTCATTTGGAAGAAGTGCTTGCATGTTATGACATATATTTACATATTCGTGAATGTTCATTCTGACATTTTCTGTTTGGAAGCAGGCATTTGATCCTCAGACTGGTTATGACATGCCTTATTTCAGACCAAATATGGAGGAAAATCGTGGACAGGGTCTACCTCCTCCTCAAGAGGTAAAGTTTAAGTGCTTGCAGTATGATGATGTGTTCCAGTTAACTGTATCCATATTTAGGCATGCCATAGGATGTATAGAACTGCCGCTCGGTAATGTTGTGTTATGCTTGCGTCCCTTTGGAAGCACTAAACCTGCTTCTTGATACCTCTGTGAGCGTTTTGTGTGCACAATCTATCTACGTTTTGTAGGAACTCTACAATTTAAAAATGATGTTCCTGGCATTTCTAAGAAAATACTGCTGGGAAAAATACTTTTTTCTTCTCCATAATCCGCATCTTCAGAACTTTTATGCATCAATCAGGTCATCAGTTTTTGTTTTCATAAACTGCTTTAAAAATATTCCTCGTTAGACATTGTGGGTGTAATGAGCGTTTGATGATGGGCAGACACCATCTCTCTCCCTCCCTTCCCTCTCTCTTAATTTTACATTATTTTCTACCTTAACCAAACCCCATTATAGTGAATTGGATTTAAACAGATGCTATTTTCTCTGGTTACAGGCCTTGAGCTCACATACTATCAACAGCATGGCTGCATCAACAGTTGCCATGGTACAACAGCAACCACCCCCAGTGGCACAGATGTACCCACAAGTTCATGTTTCACATTATGCTAATCTTATGCCATATCGCCAATTTCTCTCACCAGTTTATGTTCCACCAATGGCTGTGCCTGGCTATTCCAACAACCCTGCGTATCCTCACCTGTCTAATGGCAGCAGCTACTTGCTGATGCCTGGAGGCGGTTCGCACCTAAATGCAAACAGCCTCAAGTACGGAGTGCAGCAGTTTAAGCCTGCCCCCGCTGGAAGTCCCACAGGGTTTGGAAATTTTACGAATCCTAACGGGTATGCAATGAACGCCCCTGGTGTTGTTGGAGGGGCCACTGGGCTAGAAGATTCATCTCGAATCAAGTACAAAGATGGCAATCTATACATCCCAAATCCTCAGGTAAAGTTTACCATTTTATGTAGGTACTTACAATGAATGCTAAAATTAGAATGCTGTCCAGTTGGGCTGTTTGCTGATAAAGAAAATGATTTTAATTGTTGAAAATGAATCGCCTTCCACGAAGTCTATATGGGAGAGCCGGCCAGGTTTTGATGATATCTCGTTTTAACTGTCCACTGTTAATTACCATAACACTGTGGTGTTAATAATGTTTTAACGTTTGACATGGCAGGCCGAGACATCAGAGATTTGGATTCAGAACGCAAGGGAGCACCCGGGCATGCAATCCACTCCGTACTACAACATGCCTGCACAATCGCCTCACGGTGCTTACATGCCATCTCACGCTGCTCATGCCTCCTTCAATGCAGCTGCGGCTCAATCTTCTCACATGCAGTTCCCAGGTTTGTACCATCCTCCTCAGCCTACTGCAATGCCCAACGCGCACCATATGGGACCTGCTATGGGCGGTAATGTCGGTGTTGGGGTGGCCGCAGCGTCTCCTGGGGCACAAGTTGGTGCGTATCAGCAAACCCAACTGAACCATATGAATTGGCAATCGAACTTCTGAATAGAAGAAAAGGGAAAAAGAAAACTGTGAATCTGACTCCGTGGTTGTAAGGGGTGAGGAAGTAGAGGGTATAGAGAAGGGTTTTTCTTTCTGTCAAATGAAATATAACCCATAATATTTTCTTATTTAGTTAATCAAAGGTTTCAAGTGGTGTTCCGTTTTCAAATTTTCATGTGTCAACCTGAAGAGCATGCAACAATTACGTCAATATAGCGGTATCTGAAGTCTATATTGTGCCATCATCCATGTGTTTTGGTGTGATATGCCGTCACCTTGGCGTCCCAGTTGCACAAGTTCTTCTCGAACTGGAAGGTGCTTCCTATCCTTAAAAGTGATTTACAATGTGGCTAGTTTTCTAGATTTGAGTTTGAAACATCGATTCCAGAAGTACAAGCCAAAGCAAACCACCCATTGTAACTTTCTTTGAACAGTAAAATAAAACTAGAAGGAGTATGGTGTATTTTCTTTTTCTGAAAAATAATTTCTACACTCGTACAAACCAGAATAAATAAAGTTTTCTGAAAAAACCTGCTAGTTAACAATTGGATTGAACAAATCGGAGAAATAATGAATCAATGCTCAAAATTAAGAGGTGAAAAATGTGGGAATTATTGTGCACAAACCCTTTTATTTTTTATTTTTCTCTACAAGAAAAAATTAATGCAAGTGGTGGATCACCGCTCCTTGTTGGCAGCGTTATCTTTAAACCGCTATGTTTTGGCTTCAAATCCTCCTTCCGCCTCTTTAGTAAAAGCTAGTATAAAATATCATTTGTATTAATTAATATATATTTTTTCTTAACGAAAATAGAAGAGGGAGAGATGATGTGTGGGGTTTTATGAGAAGAAAGAAGAGGAAGGGGCGTGGCTTTATTTATGCTGTGTCATTCTGATCCTCTCCGAATTTTTTTTAGGGATCTAGAGAATTCCGTGATCGTGTTTGTTAATCGTATATCATGCTGTCAGAAATTATTTTAAATTTAAATTTAAAATTAAATATAAATAGTACTTAATAAAAATGAATCGCACGATATACAATAACTAGATACAATCACGGAATCCCTGCATCCCCAAGAAAAGAATCCCGCCCGTCATTCTTTACGTTAAAGATGTAATAACAAAAGAAATGTTCTCATTCCCTCGGGATTGCCAAACACATGCCCTTCCACTTCCTTCTGTTGCACATGAAACACAACTGGAACCCCACAAGGTTGAAGCTGAAGCCCCCACCTTTTTAATTTTCAGAAGAGCTTTGAGTTTCCCATGATGCATCCATTGGCTATGGCCTGTGATTGTTGCCTAACACTTGAAAATTCAGTTGTCTTGTCTATGTTAAGCTTTCTAGCTCGCTATCACTTAATATTATGGTTTAATACTACTTTATATTTACAAGTGAAGAGATTTTAAGTTTGAATTACGTGGATGACGAGTTTGATGCCAAATTATTCTCCCCTCAGCATTATGACTCGCTTGTTTATAATATTATGATATTACCATACTCACGACCTATGAATACTTCTCTTTTTAATATCGAGAAACGTTCAAGTTCAAATCTCCGCTCCCGCAATAGTAATCTCATAACTAGAGTAGAGGGGGAGAATCCAAAGCTCAAATCCTTTAGTTAGTAGTTAATTATAGTTAAATTGTTTTAGATTTGTAGGTTAGGTTCTCTTCTATTCTATATAATGTTTATAGCCTTTTTAGGTAATATTCCATCCACTTCAAAACTGCACTTAAGAAATAATGCACGTGTAGGCCCCTGACAGATTATTTGCAATCGCTGGTGGTCCAAACTTTGAGCATCTCCAACAATTTCCAATTGCCCTTCCAATTAGGTGAAACCGCCTTCTTGCCCAGAGAAACTTGCTCCGGTGAAAAAACGAGAGGGCAATTGGAAGAAAGGCAGCAGGCAAACGTGGGCTCCCACGGTTTACCACCCCCCCCAAAAAAAAAAAAAAAAAACAAACGTGGTGCACAAAAGAGCCACATGGCTCATTCCTGATCATTTGGATCCGTTGGATTTCTAATGGTCTTTTCATCTAGATTGTTGAATTTCGAATGAATTTTTTATTTTTGCCCTTTCTGATCAGCTGTCGCACAATTAGAATTTTGAAAATCAACGGCCAAAATTATTCTAACAGTAAAAAATTAAAATTTTTTAAAAAAATTCCAAAAAAATGCCCAACCTAGTCTTCATTCTTCACACCACAACTCAATATTTATTTGGGTAAATTACAAAAAACTACGTCAACTATTGGGTCGTTAATAGTTTAATACCTCATTTTAAAAAGTTTCAATGTCATACATTTTCTTACGAATTTGTTGCAATGTTCTACCTCCGTTATGTTGTCTATCAATTCCACCGTTATATGCTGACGTGACTTATGTTAGGTCCCACCCTCTCCACATATGAACTTCCACATTGGTTTCTAATACATGTAGATCATCTAAAAGGATGACACGTGTATATTACAAAAAAAATTAAAAATTAAAAAAATTTAAAAAAATTAATTTTTTTAAATAACAAAAAATAAAAATTATTTTTTTAAAATTTCCCCCGTGAATCTTGAAATCCGAATTGAAGCCTAAAGCCCCAATCGTGCAATTAATTCCATTCCATTTCAGTTTCATTCCAGTTCCTAAATCGAAGAACCTTAACCCTAATTTCATATCACCCGCCCCAAATCGACGCCCAAATCGTGATCAATAGTTTATTAAGCGAAAACCCTAAGTTCGTCTCATCGTTGCCTACCTTCCCTTTGTTCATTTTTGTTGAAAACCCTTAATTATTTTGATTTTCGAAGGATTTGACAGTATTTCTAAGGATTCGAAATACGGTTGAATCTGCGCGAGGATCCTGAGCAAACAATGCCTAACTACTGTAATTACAAATTTCAGTTCGTTTTGTGCTTTGTTGGTTCCCTTTTTTTTATTCTCGTTATTCTGGGTTTGTTGATTCCAAAATCTTTGTTGGCGATTTGTGGGTTTTGTTGATTGTTTATTCGAAATGCTTACTCGTATGTTGTAGAACAAGGGTCTTGTGGGGTGCTTTGTTTATTGTTGTTGAGAAAAAGGTAGTTTAGGTGTTGGTGGTCAAGGGGGTCTGGTGGGAGCTTTGTGTATTTTTGTCGGGGAAAAGGTATTTTGGGTGTTGGTGGTCCTGGGGGTCGTTTGGATAATTGTTTAACAAAAGTTCAAATTTGGGTGCTTTTGTTTTGTTTATTCTAATATTGGATAATGGAGGGTCCTTTTGGTGCTTTGTTTGTTGGTGAAGAAGATGTAGTGTTTTCTTTGTTTATTCAAAATGTTTACTGCTTTGTTGGATAACGGGGTCCTTTTGGGTCCTCTTGTGCTTTTTCCTTTGCTTTGTTGTTAACTGTTGAATATGTTGAATTGCAATTGTTTACATTTGGGGTGGGTTGTGGTCCTATGGTTTGTTGGTTGCACTAAGTAGGGTCCTTTTTGTGCTTTGTTTGTCGATGGAGAAGATGTAATGTTTTTTTTGTTTATTCAAAATGCTTACTGATTTGTTGGATAATAGGGTCCTTTTGGGTCCTCATGTGTATTTTTTTGTGATGTGTCTTTTCCTTTGCTTTGTTGTTGGCTGTTGAATATGTTGAATTGCAATTGTTTACATTTGGGGTGGGTTATGGTCTTACGGTTTATTGGCTGCATTAACTGGGTCCTTTTTGTGCTTTGTTTGTTGGTGAAGAAGATGTAGTGTTTTCTTTATTTATTCAAAATGCTTATTGATTTTTTGGATAATAGGGTACTTTTGGGTCATCTTGTGTATTTTTCTGTGATGTGTTTTTTTCTTTGCTTTGTTGTTAGCTGTTGAATATATTGAATTGCAATTGTTTACATTTGGGGTGGGTTGTGGTCCTACGGTTTGTTAGCTGCACTAACTAGGGTCTTTTTTGTGCTTTGTTTGTTGGTGAACAAAATGTAGTGTTTTCTTTGTTTATTCAAAATACTTACTGATTTGTTGGATAATGAGGTCTTTTTGGGTCCTTTTGTGTATTTTTCTTTGCTTTGTTGTTGGTTGTTGAATATGTTGAATTGCAATTGTTTACATTTGGGGTGGTTTGTGGTTCTACGGTTTGTTGGCTGCACAAACTAGGGTTTTAACTCTTTTTTTGTTGTTGTGAATTTTAGGTTATCCAGAACTATTTTCCATTCGTTTGCATTATGGTGGGGAGCTCGGTCATGAATATTAATATAGAGGAAAGTAGCATATATAGATTATTGCGACAAGGACTTAATGTCACTCCCTGTGATAGATGATAGATGATATGGTGGAAGCTATATGATATAGTGAGATGTTTATGAACTACTACAACAAGATTCCCAACATGGACATTAGTAATGGTTTGAAGCCTATTCAGAGTGATGCTAATGTACAGAAGATGTGCAACTTTGTTCCAAAGGCTCGAGTGTTAGACATGTACATTGAAGATTTGTCTGCAGAAGAAGCCCTTACCAAGGAACAACATTTTATGGAGTCTATGAAGTGCATCGGTCCAGGAACAGTGGTTATTGAGGAATTAAGTGATAAGGAAAGGGATGTTATGGCAATAACTTGTAAACCAAGAAAAAGAAAAGGGTTGCTAGCTATTGAATGACCCTCAGATAATAAGGGGGTGTCTATTGAAGAAGATGTGACTATTATGTGCTCAGATGATGGTTTTCACTAGGGTGGAAAAAATTCCTGAAAATCCTAAACCGTACCAAAAAAATCCTAAAAAATTCGGCACACATCCCAAACTGATCATGAACCACTCGGTATGGGAATCGGTCTCACCATTTGACTTTGTTCGGTAATCCCGAGCCAAAGTTAGAATATATTGGATTTCAACATTTCATTACTAGGTTTAGTTGTTTTGCTTCTGGTTGCTTTTCAACGATGTTAGCTCTCCTACCTCCACTGTCGTCTCTAGGTTCACTTTCATCCCCCGCCCCAACGGTATACCAAATGCCTGCCTGATCCCCAAGGCCAACGATACCAATCTCCTTCAGACAAATCATCATATCAAAGTTCGAAGCGAATCGAGAAACCCAACACCTGATGAAGTAAATTTAGTCTCAAGAAAATCGACAAAGCAAACAATACTCCGACAACCTCAATGGACAAATCTGCTTATATGGTGTTGTGCTATTGTTCTTATTTTCTTTGGAATTGCAACTTTGATACTGCAACCCTTTCAGTCTTTCACTTTGAGCTTGAAACTCTCCGCCAACCCAGTCGAGTCTCAACCTTCACTATGTCTCTCTTTCTTGACCTTCACTCACTCTTCACTGATCCACTGTGTGTGCAGATTGTGTGCCTGTGTGTTTGTAGATTGTTTGTGTGCACATAGTTTGTGCGTGAATTGTTTTCATACCAAATTGAAGTTAACAATTGGTGTGCATTGTGCAAATTTGGAACAAGCAAAGCTGCAACATGGAAGTGCAAGCTATTTTTGATTGAATTGTTTGTGAAAATAGTGACTTTGTAGAAAAAGATTATGGGAGTGATGAAGATAACCTAAATTTTGCTAAGTATGATGTGATTCAGGAAGCACATGAGGTACAATATGAGCAAATAACATGAAGGCAATATGAGAAAAGGAAAAAAAAGGCAAACAAAGGAGAGCAATGAAGGAGAAAAACAAGTAAATGAAGGCGAATGAGAGAGACAAGAAGAGGAAGGACAACAAGAGGTTGAAAAAGCTGGAGTTGGAGAGGTGAATCTGATTCATGAACTAGATTATAATTCTGATGATCTAGAAAGTGTACACTCTAAAGATGAGGAAGGAGACAAAAAAAAGGAGCATTATCCAGAGTTTAATGGGAAAACGGACATGAAGAATCAACAGCTTACTCTAAGGCTTATTTTCAGAGGTAGTGTGCAATTCTAGAGAACCGTCATGATGTATTTCTTAGTGAATGGATATGGGGAAATTCATTTTCATAGGAATGAGAAGTTGAAAATTATTGCCAAAAGTGCAAATGATTGCCATTGGATGTGTGCTGCTGGCAAGATGCATGGATCAAATAACATCTAAATCAAGACAGTCCTTGATCACCACATATGTGGGACGACTTGGGCAAATAAGAACATGAATGATTCTTTACTCACAGATTTGTACTTAGATCAGACAAAGCTCAATCCCACATGGCCTGTCGAATCTTTTTATCTAATGTAGAATCCGAGTGGAATCATGGGTGTACAAAGATGATGGCTTATAGGGCATTAAATAAAGCTTTCAAGATTATTGAAGGGAAACATGCAGAGCAATAAACAAAACTGTGGAATTTTGTTGAGGAAGTAAGAATGACTAACCTTGGAAGCACTGTGAAGTTGAAGTTGGATGGGGAAAGGTTTCAGAGGATGTATGTTTGCTTGGGGGCATGTAAAGAAGGCTTTAAGGCAGGATGTAGACCTTTGATAGGTTTAGATGGGTGCTACTTAAAGGTTTTATATAGACGGCAGTTTCTATGTGCTGTTGGCATTGATCCAAATGATGAGACATGGGTTATTGCTTATGCAGTGGTGGAAATGGAAAATAAGGCAACTTGAATTTGGTTTTTACAACTATTAGCTGATGATGTGGGTGTAGAAAATCAAAATGGGTGGACATTTATCAATGACAAGCAAAATGGGCTAATTCCAGCATTTCAAAAGGTTCTCTCCAAATGGAACCACAGATTTTGTGTGAGACATTTGTACACAAACTATATGAATTTGTTTAAGGGGAAAACTTTGAAGGATGATCTATGGGCAGTTGCCAAAATAATAACGGTTCCACACTTCAAAAAGGCAACGGAGAAGGTTAAGAAACTAGATGAGAATGCCTACAAATGGCTAATGAAGAAGCCTACAACTCAATGGAGTAAGTCCCACTTTGAAACCTATCCAAAGTCTGACATGTTGCTGAATAATTTGTGTGAATCATTCAATCTAGTCGTACTAGTGCCAAGGCAAAAGTCTATTATAACTATGTTGCAAATGATTCACACTATGTTGATGAAGATAATTCAAATGAGGTAAGGTATAATGATAAAGCAAGTAGAAGATCTCTGTCCTAAGATTAAGAAGAAGTTGGAGGAAGCCAAAATCTTAAGTGGCAGGTGCATTGCACAATGGTCAGGAGGGACCAAATTTCAAGTGGATGCTGGAGGTGGGGAACAATATGCGGTGGACTTGGTTGAGAAGACATGCTCTTGTAAGAAGTATGACTTGATGGGAATACCTTGCAACCGTGCAATATCTGCCATCCATTTTAAGAGAGAAAAACCTGAGGAAATTGTGGATGCTTACTATTCAAAGGCACGATACTTGGAAGTTTATTCTCACTTAATAATGCCAATGAATGGTAGGTCATTGTGGAAGGATACTAAAAACTTACCAATCTTGCCTCCATTATATACAAGACAACCTGGAAGACCAAGGAAGAAGAGAAACAAAAAAGCTACTGAATTGGAGAAAGATGGTGAACAAACTCCTACCAACCCGCAAAATAATCCTGAAGGTTCTCCTAAGCCACTTAAGCTAGGAAGGAAAGGGTAAGGTGCTTTGAAGTGTACTATATGCAAGTAAGAATGACATAATTCAAGGATCCATCATCGACATCTTCCTCCAAGGGACAAATAGGTAACATTTTGTACTTTCTTTAATCCTTTAATCCTTTAATGAATGATTTTATACTTTGTTATAGACATCCACATCAGCACAAGGGAGAGCATCATCATCAGCCGAAGCTGTATCTAGAAAGAGGACGAGGAAATCTAAGGTAAAAACCTAATCCTCTCCTTTGTAGTTTACAACAACAAGTTTAGTTTAGAACCTTGCTTTGCATTTGACCTTTTGTAATGAACATTGAAATTAGGGATCACAAATAGGAGATGGTTCAGCTACAAATCCTGAAGCTCATTCACCAAGAGCCACCAAGCAGAGAAGAACAAGGCAAACCAAGACCAAAAGATGCCAGAAATTGTAACAAGTTACTGTTTTTTAGTTTATGTTTTATGTGCAATAGGAACTGAAATTATGGTACATGAGTTCTGGAATTAGACATCACAAACATTGAATTTCTTTTGGGTTTTTGAACTGATTTGTAACCCTGAAAATGCACTATTTTGCTAGATGGATTTCAGTAGGTTTTTTGAATCAGTGCACTGTGCATTTTGGGATATTTCAGGATTTCTAATACATATCTTTGTAAATGTTAGATGGATTAATGATGCTATATGAATTATAGTTCATCTTTTGGTCTTTGCAAATGTTTTGTTTGAAGTGGACTTTGTGTTCATCTTTTGGTTATATCATGTGTTTATGTAGGATTTGTGTTCATTTCTAGCTTACAACATGTGTTGATGTGGAATCATGTGTTTATGTAGAATTTCCATTTGTTTTTTTAGGTTGAATTATCCTTCAAAATTGGACCTTTTAAAAAATTAATGTTTTAACATTATTTTTTAGCTGACGTGGATGACTTTTGGCAGGAAAAAATTATGTTGAAAAAATCATTTTTTTAAATGATGTGGAAATTAATTTTAGCGAGAAATCTACGGGGCAGACCACGTGGAAGTTTATATGTGAAGATGGTGAGACCCAGCTTCAGCCACGTTAGCATATAACGTAGGAATTGATAGACAACGTAATAGAGGTAGAACATTGCAACAAATTCGTACATAAGGTATGACATTGAAACTTTTTAAAGATGAGGTATGAAACTGTTAATGACTCAATAGTTGAGGTAGTTCTGTGCAATTTACCCTATTTTTTTTTTACTAGAATCTCCTATATCTGTTCTTTACGTTCCAAATATTTATTGGAATAAACTTTATTTGAGAAATAATGACACATGGATAATAAAGCCAAGAAACATACTTAGAAAAAAATGAAAAATATATTTGTGACCAGCAATCGCCATTGCCTTTACCCTTACCCTTCCTCCTTTCAAACGAATGAACTTACACAAAAGCAATTACTGCGAATGTTTAAATATTTTTGGCCTACTAAATCAAACGAAGACTTTTTTTTAACAACTCACTAAATGAAGAATTTTTTTTTAACAACTCACCAAATGAAGACTAATACGTCTTTGATGTACGGAAATGATGTCATTCTCTCATTAAAGATTACTTAGCCATCTGTATTTAAGAGAAAATTAAATGGAGGTTTATTTGTGATGACGATTTTAATCATGATAATACCAGTACATAAACATAATTAATTAGGACCCATAACTTTTTTAAGAAAGATGTAAGCATTGTTACAAGGATTTGAATCATGAGCAAAGTGCAGGCGATGAGTTTTATATGTAAAGTTGTGCGTTTGTTTATGCAGTTGAGTTGTATTACTTGGCTTTACAATGCCATGATCTAGAAGGGGTCTAAGCAATCTAAGGTTTTAAAAGGAGCTATATAATTAGGGTTTGGGTGACCCATGCAAGTTGAAAGACTTTTCAATGTATCCATAATACAGAACAGAATATCACATGTTATTACGCAATGCCATGATCGAGAAGGGGGCTAATCAATCTAAGGTTTTAATAGGTGCTATATAATTAGGGTTTGGCTGACCCATGTAAGGTGAGAGACTTTTCATTGTGCCTGAAATACAGAATGGAACATCACATGTCATCGTACAATTAGAGGGACACTTGAAAAACAAAACTTTCTTATTGTACAATAACATGTAATATTTCATTTCGTGTTCTTGTCACATTAAAAATTTTCTCATGCAAGGTTGAAAACAAGATTCAAGAATGATGAAAGCATGGACAAATTAATAAAAATTTCCAACCATCCTTTCCGGACCCAAACTCTCCGGATCCTTCTTCTTTAAAGGCAGTGTTGGCGTCATGGCTTCCCCGAAATCTTCATCTTGCTTTCCGGAGTCAGTGTCGTGGCTTCTCCGGAGCTAGTTACTGGAAGCTTAGTAGTAGTCGTCGACAATCATGATTTTGTATAAAACTGACCATGTAGAAGTTTCCTATAAACATACCCAAAAAAAAAAAAAAGTGAAGAAGAAGACCCAGGAGTGAAGGAGAAGGATTATTGAAGGATAAGAATTGAAGTAGCAGCAGCAGCAGAAGCAAAATTGTAGAAAAGAAAGAAGAAGAAGGAGAATCCGGAGAATTTGTGTCCGGAGAGGATCCTCTCCCTCCTTTCCGAGCACGCAGGATGGATGGTGGTGTAGCATCGAGGTGTTAACATCATTGTTTTTTTCTTCAGATTATCATGATTAATGGTAAATAATGTAAACAGGGAAAAAAGAAAACAAGGAAAAGTCTAATTTGGTCGATTTTTCTCATCTATTGTGGATCCACTAAAACACCACTTGGGTTACACCAGTTGCAAATGCGTGTAAATCAAGATGTCAAGATATCAAATCAAGGAATATATGCTCATAATTTAAGTGCGCAATGTTCCTTATCGATGACTATAATTCCAATATATAGTTTTATGCTTGTATGCATGTTTGTAGGACAAAATTAACTAAAGTGCTATATATCAAACAGAAGACAAGCAGAAATCTTTAAATCATCACATATATTTCTACCCTAAAGTTCGTTGTTGTTATTAATTTCTCTTATGTACTACAAAACAAATTGATCTTTTGCTTCCCAAATCAGAATAATTAACTAGGTTGTTAGTTTACACTTGTATTATTTAGGGATGAAAATATATGCTAACTAGTACCTACAATCTCATAACTTAATTAGTTGACATTCATAAAAAGTATCTTATGAATTATGAGTTCAATACATTCTGCCATTAATTAGAAGCTCTCACGCTGTGATAATTTTGATTAATCACTTCAACCTTAGTCTTTTTTATTCAATTAAAATATCATAAGAATGAAATTTTATTCTGTATATAGTGATAAATATTTTACTCTTAGAGTTAGAAACTATGGCGTTACTATTAAGAACATGAGTTATTTTTATTAATAACTAATTATTTGGTAAGATACATGCATCCTTGAGATGTGATATGTCTTAAGTGATCGATTCAATCGGCGTGGACGGTGGTGGAAACTGAAGTCTACATCCGCCAAGTCCAGGAGTACGGTTTCAATACGTACATAATGATGGTGGTGGAAATATTATTGCGGTTCAGAGATAACTTTTTTTTCTTCAAATTAGGGCATGTAAATAGACACAGATTGTCTGACCTCCTTTCATTATATTTTTTTTATTTCATTTTATTTGTGCGGTCACGATTAAGTTATGTTAATATTTTTTTTATAGAGATAATAAAATAAAAAATAATAAAAATATAAAATACTGACATGACTTAACCATAACCGCACAAATAAAAATAGATGAGATGGATATGATAAAAGGAGGGCAGATAATCTGTCTCCCGTGTCAACGTAACATTGAACTGGTTTTGGGTCCCAAACTGGGCCATGACCTGAATGGAATCTTCATCAACTTTCATATTTCTCAAGTAGCAATCCCCTTATGCCGGCCGTGACATGAACGGAATCTCAAACCTTATCATTATACCCCTACTCTATATATTGTACCTCCTCATAGATCAAGATAGGTGTTCCACCAAGGCATGCACCACCAACCTGTGGTGCAATTGCATGTGATAAGACTTTGGAAACTCAAAATTTATAATTAATAGTTTGGCTTTTAGCAGCAATAATTATTTTTGTAACAAGTTGCTCTTTTGATCAAATTTGTCTGTAAAAATTTCATACTGTCCTTCATTAATCAGAAAGAGGGCAAAAATGCAGCGATACCCTAATGAAACCCAACGACACTCCCCTTTTCAATGTTAAACCACCACTTAGATAATACCATCACAACTCCACAACTACAATTCAATGATTTTATAAACAACCAAAAATTCATTTAAAAAAAGGAGGTTTAATAAAACACCCCCGGTACTGTTTACTTTTAACGAAAAATCACTTTTTTACCTTTAACTGTCACTATTCACTATACCTTTAAAAGTGGTTTTTCGTTAAACTCAAAGTTTTCAAGCCCTTTTCATTAGTTTTCCTTAAAAAAACCCCATTTAACGAAAAATGACTTACATTTCAACCAAAATTATTAGGGTTGTGAACCACCACTGCAACAACAACAATCTGATGACGCCACAACGACACTTCAACTATACTTCCCTTTTATGATTTTGAACCAACACAACCACAACAATAATCTGATGACGCCTCACTGACATTCAAACAATGCCCTCCTTTTAGGATTTTAAACCAGCACAACCACAATAAGAATTTAATGACGCCCCAACGATACTTCAACGATGCACCCCCATTTTTAGATTTCGAAACACCATAACTACAATAATACATTCAGAGAGAGAGAAGAAGAAGAAGAAGAAGAAGGGACCTGAGGAGTGGAACAATTAGAAGCTTAGGCCATCTCCAATCGATTTGGCCAAAGGGCTATACGGCCGAAAATAGCTCGGAATAACACGAAAATTGTTTCCAACTGAAGGCTAGACCAAAGGGCTCATGGGCCCCACCAGGCCACAATTGCAGCATTGGGCCAACTGGCTAGCCCAAACCAACCAGCTAGCAAGCTCGAACCGGTCCAAAAATTTGAAGCCCAATGGCTAGGCTACCAGTTGATACCAGTTAGCCGTTATATATATATATATATATATATTATATAAATTTAAAAAAAAATTTAAAAATTCTAATTTTTTTCTTCCTATAACTACCTAAGCCATTAAACAACATTAATTAACATTAAGTAACATTAAACAACATTAAACAATATTAAACAACATTAAATAACATTAAACTTAAACAACATTAAAAAAAACATTTAACAATATAAAACTTAAATGCCTACTTTATGCTTTTTTTGGCCCAAAGATGTGCAACAAGATCCTGTTGTAGGTACTTGTTGCTGTCACGCGAGCGTATCATCCTATTGCATCTCATGTACTCGTTCAACGAGATATTACCAGTTCTTGGATCGAAAGGTAAATTAGGCCCATCATATATTTTTGCACGAGCCCTCCTTGACCTATTTGGATCATCTTGGTCGTCATTAGATTCTCCATCAATATAGCCATCACGCTCATCCTCCACAATCATGTTGTGTAATATGATGCAAGACATCATGATGGAGTTCAATTTACCTCAACTCCACCCTCTTGTCGATTCCTTGATGATCTTCCACTGTGCTCGTAGATTATCAAAAGCTCTCATCATCTTTCCGGTGTGCCTCTTGGTGTAAGGTAAACCACCTTTGGGCATCATCCACATGGTTTGGAATTGCTTGGACAAGTGTCGCCCACTTTGGGTCGATGCCATTTGCCAAGTAATATCTCATATTGTATTGACGACCGTTGATGTAATAGTCCAGTTGAGGTGATTTACCCTTCGTCAGGTTATTGAAGAGGGGTGAACACCCAAGAATTGTAATGTCATTTTGGGATCCAGAGACTCCAAAGAAATCACGCCAGATCTATGTGTCAAATGAGGCCATTGCCTCCAACACAATAGTTGGCTTTCTCGACCTTCCGCTAAAGCCTCTTTGCCATCCGGTGGGACAGTTCTTCCACTGTAAATGCATGCAATCTAATGACCCTATCATGCCCGCAAAGTCACGGTCTTCAGCTTTGCGAAAGAGCCAATTCAGATCTTCTTGATTTGGTTCATAGAGGTACTCATCTTTGTAAAGGTGAACAATTGTGTCACAGAATTCAACAAGAGTATCAAGGCATGTAGACTCACACCATATGTATCATCCATCGCATCAGTTGGGGAGACATAGGCCAACATTTAGAGTGCAATAGTAACCTTTCTTATCGACAAGAAATCTGCAAAGTTACTCACTTATCGACACGTGTGACTTGAAATCAGAGACGTAAAATTATTGAGATTCCATATCGACAAGAAATATGCAAAGTTACTCACTTATCAATATGTGTCACTCGAAATCCTATCCGAAAAATTATTGAGATAGCTTAATTTAAGTAACCATATTAATTCAATTAAAACAATAAATTATGTTTGGCTTATGACCCTTTGGCCCCTCAGTTGGAAATGGTTTTTTGTCACAGAGCTATTTTTGGCTTATGGCCCCTTGGCCCCTTGGCCCCTCGGTTGGAGATGGTAAAAAATATGGCTTGACATTGTTCATTAAAATATTAATTTCTTGGAGGGCTATATGGCTAAAATGAGCCATCTAGCTCTCCTTTGGTTAGAAATAGCCTTACTAGCTACTTCCACGGTGTCTCAGATGTTTTTAGTTACCTCTCCAAATTTGATTAGTTAAGGCGGAGCAACCGAAGGAATGGATATAAGAATGGATCTAAAAATTGATCTGAGAGTGACGTTGGGTGTCGTTAGAGTGTTGCTGCTTTTTTGGTGGTTTTTAATTAGTGAAGGACAAAACGATGAATAACGGGCAACATGGACTTTTAACACGAAAATTTGATCAATGGAACAATTGTTTATAAGTGCAGCCATTGTACAAAAAGGAATTATTGCTGCTAAAAGCCCTTATAATTTATGTGATGAGCATTGATAAAACCTTATCACTTAAGCTAGTTTCAATAGATCATTTTCCTATTGTTTGGCCGAAATGAAGTTATCAATCTCAGTGGCGCTCAATATACCTTACAGTATATACTCAAATTTATAACAAAAAGTTCGACTTTTGTTTTCCATAAAAGTGTTTCAACTAACCCGTAAAAAAATGGGAATTTTAAAAAATAATTAAAATTTGGATCTCATATAGAATTATAGCCACCATTTTAATTTTATGATAATTATAACCAAAACTTAATGTAATGATACTAATGTACCTTTAATATCAAGATTTTTCACAACCACCAAAACACAACCTATAATACTACAGATTTGAATATAGATGAAGAGAATGTTCCGAATTCCCACATTACCTTTGGCAAATTGGTGCCAATTTGAGAAATTAGTATATATTATTTTTGTTTTCATTAACCTTTAAACTACTTTCGAATGTCTACAACTTGTAAACCAGAATAAAAGCACAAATAAAAAACAAAAAAATAAAAAAATAAAAAAAAAGCCTTCGAGATTAAATTGTTAAGCATCTTGGTACTTCTAATAAAATTCTGAAATTGAAATGTGATTGAAGAATGGAAGTGCAGCCAAAGGTAAAAATACGACTGTTGTATCCTTTTGCAAAAATCCAGAAGGTTGCAAAAAGTAGTTCAAAAGTTACAGAGAATAATGAAAACAAAAAGGTGATGGAGATTAATTCATCATTTTGAGATAGTTTAAAGGTTGTGTTTTGGTTATTATGAGAAACCCTAATATTAAGGGTATGTTAGTACTTTTACATTAAGTTTTGGTTAAGTTTACCATAAAATTAAAATGATGGCTTTAATTCTACATAGGATCTAAAGTTTAGTTATTTTTTCAAATTTCTCCAAAATAAAATTCAAATTAGATATAATTTTGGATGACTTTGGATGCGGTCCCTATTTATCAACGTTCTTTGACTAAAACCTTATTGGTTTTCAGTTTTTAATTGAAGTCCCTAAAATTAATGTAATAATACACTTTTCTATGTAGGTTTTTATAAAATTTAAATTCATTTTAAAAAAATTAAAAAATTAAAATTAAAATTGATATTTGTATTTATTTATATTAATGAGATTTTAAATAAAATCCATGATTTGTGGGATTGAAAATATTAAAAAAAAAAGCACTTAAATAAGACCCATGAGTTGGAATTACTTATATCAATGACATTTTAAAAACAAAAAAATGGTAATTTTTATATGGTACATTTTACATACAAAAAGTTAAATGATGATACGTTTTATATAAAAAGGGGTACATTTTATATAAACAAAGGGTATTTTACATAAAAAAAAAACAATGGGTATTTTAGATTAAAAAAACTAATTAGGAAAATCTAATGGATACAAACTTATTCTAATTTAAATTTTGAATAAAGTCCCTGACATTAATATGATCATTAATTTACATGTTTATTACATATTTTTTAAATGAAAAATTAGTATTTGGTCCCTGTTTATTAATGTTTATTGATTGAGACCTTATTAGTTTTTAAATTTTGATTGAAGTCCTTGACATTAATATGATAATTAATTTACATGTTTATTACATATTAAAAAAATTAGTAATTGATTTAGGGTTTTTGTTACAACAAGGCTTGGGCCCTCACCACATCCCGGACTCGAATTAATTTTAGCACGATATTGTTCGCTTTGGGCCCCCACCACACACTCACGGTTTTGTTTTTGGGAACTCACACGAGAACTTCCCAGTGGGTCACTCATCATGGGAATGCTCTTGCCCAAACTCGCTTACCTGATGAACTCCGAAGCCAGTGAGCTCCCAAAAAGCCTAGTGCTAATTGACATTCCACATCGCCTAGGGGAGTGATCCTTAAATGTATATTCTCATCCCTACCTAGCACGAGGCCTTTTGGGAGCTCACTGGCTTCGGGTTCCGTAGGAACTCCGAAGTTAAGCGAGAAGGGGGCTAGAGCACTCCCATGATGGGTGACCCACTGGGAAGTTGCTCGTGAGTTCCCAGAAACAGAACCGTGAGGGCGTGGTCGGGGTCCAAAGCGGACAATATCGTGCTACGGTGGTCGGGGCCCGATGTCCTCGTCGGCACACTTCCGCCCAGGGAGTGGCTCTGATACCAAATTGTCACATCCCGGGCACGACTCTATTATAGCACGATATTGTCTGCTTTAGGCCCCGAGCACGCCCTCACGGTTTTGTTTCTGGGAACTCACACAAGAGCTTCCCAGTGGGTCACCCATCCTGGGATTGCTCTAGCTCAAACTCGCTTAACTTCAGAGTTCATACAGAACCTGAAGTCAGTGAGCTCCCAAAAGGCCTCGTGCTAGGTAAAGATGAGAATATACATATAAGGCTTACATGATCCTCTCCCATGGGCAATGTGGAATGTTACACACACCTCTATTAAATTCCTAATTAATTTTCAATTCAAACATTTCCAAAATAAAAAAAATTTAGAATAAGTTTGTACCCATTAGTTTTTTATAAAAAGATTCTTAATTTTTTAATTTTAAATGTACACATTCATATAATTTTTAATTTTTTTAATCTTAAATGTACCAATTCTTAAATATACTAATTTGTTATATGTTAAATGTACCTTTTTTTTAATATAAAATGTACAAATTTTTCATATAAAATGTACCCAATTTTTTTAATATAAAATCCATTCAAAATTTTTAATCATTTTTAAACTTATATGGGTACATTCTTTTTTCGTTGATTTGAGAATGTATCGATGTCAAGTTTAATCGAAGAAATTTACTAATGTTATTAAGTCTAACATCTTCTTTTTCGTGTGTTTTGAAGAATGTATCCATGTTTTGGTACAATAATTTTTTTTTTGTTATAAATATATCAAATGTAACGTTTTTAACACTAAATAAATATATTTAGAAATAAAATTAATGAAAATTTAAAAAGGTATAAGATTTCAATGAAGTTGAAACAATAAGGATGTGAACCTAATCTCTCTTACAATTTTTGCACAGTTGTTGCAACTTGGGCCTAGATCTCTATATCGAAAGAAATCCTAGCCGCTCATGCCTTCTCTCTCGCAGACTTCCATCTCGTCGCCAACCCTTTCTTTTGGCTGGGGTGGTGGCAATCCCCATTCATTTCTTGCTTTTTGATACGCTTCTCCTCCTTTCTAGTGGCTTAGCTTTGTTTTCTCGGTATTCTTTGTCTTATTTTCGACGTGCTGAAAAATTGGGCCAAGCGTACTGCGATTTTGCTCAAAGCTAGGGTGTTTTAGATGGCCCCGTAGCCTCATCCCCGTCCTTTTTTTTTTCTTTTTTTTTTCTGGGTTCTACCTGCAGTGGCATGTGATGGTGGCTTAGACCCGTTGGCTCTCTTCTAGTATGGTGATTTTAGTGCCAAAATTTGGTTGGGCGTTCTTCCTTATTGCGGGTTCATAATTTTTGTGCTGCGATCCCTTCGTTGAATTCAAAGTGGACTTAGTTTTCTTAGTGCTGCTACCCTTGTGGCTGCTGGCGAGGTGGTAGCAGTGGCGGCTACAACTGCTTTATGCGTTTGTAGGATAAAGATTAGGGTTTTTCATTTTTATTTTTTATATTTATGCTGAATGGGCTTTTGGCTATCCCCAATTTTTGTTGAACTTGCTGCTTGTAACTTGTATCGAGTCTTTTCTCATTCAATAAAATCTTGTGCTTTTTTGATAAAAAAAAAAAAAGAAAAAAACTAACCCTTGAAAAATATTATCCCTTGATCTCAATTTTTTTTCTTTTAACAAACGATATTATTTTTATTAAGAGAGTGGGGAGATTGAGCTAAACCTCATAATATGCTATCAATAGTGCGATTCAAATTCGTTTTTAGCGAGAATCGAACCTAATAACTTCTCACTTACAAGTGAATTACACCTTAGTACTCTTAATCTCAAGATTAATGTAACCTTCTCTTACGTACGTCATTGTGTCTCCCCGCCCCTCCACCCCCACCCCCCCAAAAAAAAAAACCACCCCCACCAAAAAAAAAGGGTTAAACCCTCGTCTCTAATTTAATGCAAGCAAATATTTTGGGTTCGAATTTTGTGGATGACGAATTTAATACCAAATTAGACTGCTTATTGTGTGACTTAGCCGAACTCTCTCTCCCCTTAGAGTAAAAATATCGATGTGTTAAAAAAAAAAAAACTTAATGCAAGCAGAAGATAAGAAGAGAAATGGATAATTTTGGTCACATTTTTTTATGTTAGTCTGGTGTGTACATCCTCACCCACCATTTTCTTTTTGTTCACGTGTACGTTCAAACTTCAAACTCGATAGCCACCATATTAATTAGTTGATTAATTTACTTTTAACTTTTGGCAAGGATGATGGAACTTGCCAACTAAATGGGATTTCATGACTGCATAGCATGATTAGTTTTAGTAAAGTAGTAGGGTTTTGTGGATTATAAAAATACGTGAAGTAGAGAATATATTATACAATGATGGGGAATTTTCTTGAGCTTGAAGGGAATACATGTGAGGAAAGGGAAGGGAAGAAGAGCCGACGGCACACACCCACATTGCTTCAGTGGGAGGCAATGTTTGTTTAGTGTATTAGCTTAATCTTGCTTTTGCTCTTTTCTCTACACACACGTTCTCTCTTTATCCCTATCCTTAGATAAATTATTCAAATCTCATCTAACTAGCTTTGGTGTTTCAAGCTTCGTTATTCGTTTTGGTATTTTAGATCTCTATCTCTAGCTCACCACTTTGGCCAAAAGGTTTAGGGAACCACGAGTGCAATCATTGTGCAAATAAACATCCACTAAGAAGAACTCTCTCTCTCTCTCTCTCTCTCTCTCTCTCTCTCTCACAGTTAAAACGCATGCAGCTAGAAACAGATTGTAACGCTCCGACCCAAAAATTTAATTACGAAAACTAATTTCGGTGATAGGTTAAAATTAAACTCTTGTTTAACTAACTACCGTTAATCACAATTCTTTATTTAAATTTCTTAATCACTCACAAAATCTATAACCAGAATTTACTTACCAAAAACATAAGATTAAATTTTCAAATAATTCACCAAAATTTCTCTTCTTCAATTAAATTCCCAACAAAAGATTAATCTCAATTATTTAAGGCTACATCTAACCTTATTAGACTGTCTACATACCCTTGATGCGGGATCAAGCCTTTCGTAGTTCACCATTCATTCTTTTATCCATTTCCAAAAATATTCTAGTAATGGAAATATTCAACATTAGATTTCACAATCGAATCACCTCAAATGGGTACCAATTATGGATTTAAAATATCAAAATTTACATGAAAAGGCAACGACGGCCCACTAGCCACGCACCGCTGCAGGTGGCTGTTTCCAACGAACGGAAACCCAATTTTCCGACTAATTCTAAAAACTACCATGAGAGAAACAACTTTCATACCTGGGCTGAAGTCCAATTCGGCCGGGAAACACCTGAAAACCACCTCGATCCGCTGGAAACCCTTGAAATGGGTGTTATTGATTTGACTCCAAACAAGCTCTGACGCCTTAACCATTGCTTGTGCTTTGTTCATGGGTTGAGGGGAGTCTATTGGTGGTGGTGGTTGACGGAGTTAGCTTTAGATTTTGGTGAATCATCGCCAAGACCCGTCTCACCCACCATGCGGGTTTCACCAAATCAAGGCCAAATTTTGTTGGTTTTTGAGCGGAAATGGAAGAGGATAGAATGCTTGGTTGATTCCAGGGGGTGACTAGTTACAATTCATCGGAATCATGGACTTCCATTAGGTTTGCAGTCGAGTCGAAGATTCGAAACGAGTCGAAGAGAAAGGGTCTCTAATCCCTTATTCTCTCATTCCCTCCCTATCCCTCTCTTTCCCCCTCCTGATTGGACCATCCTCTTCCTCTCTCCTCTCCCCATTCGCCACCACCTCCCCCCCTTTTCCTTCATTTTCCTCTCCCTTTCCCCCTCTCACGCTGCCATATGGCAGTTTCCAGACCTTTTTTTTTATTTTAAAACCTCTAATTTCTTCATTTCAACTCCGATTCACAAACGGTTGCCCACGCTTTTGTAGGGTCGAGCTCTATCCAATTATATCAACAATATGATAAAATACATCCTCGTAAAATTACATTTAGTCAACTAAGGGCATTTTTGTCTTTTCCACTTATTGATAAAAAAAATTTCGACGTAAATTATAATAAATTCTGGAAAAAAAATCTAAATTTCTCTAATCAAATTTTCATAACCACAAATCTATTTATTCTCAATTTACTCCACATATTCATATATTTAATTTTCAAGGTATTACACAAATTTTAAAGACTTAAGTGAAGGCTCCACTCAAAATTCCATTCTTTGTAAATTAGATCTATATGACATGAATATATTGCAACAAGTTTCATGGATTCACACACGAATATTAGAACCGTAGCTTATCACTAGTTATCCCTATTTTTTAAGAAAAAACAAAGAAGGTTTCAATTAACATCAGATTTCAACAAATCATATTTCAAGTTTCACTAAATATGTTATCTTTACAACATAATACCCAAGTCGGAATTGATTGATGGATCGATCGATGAGACATCTAATTGTAACCAAAGAACTAATGAACATAGTACTTTGAGAAATATTAAAAGTTCACGATGAGAATTAATTACCCGGGTAAAAGTTTCTGATTGAAATGAATTTTCATAGATTATATATGATGAGAATAGCTGGGTAAATAATTTTATTTGAGAGAACCTTCTGAGGTCCGTCTTGAATTTTAATTCAATGATCCAAAACAGTATGTTTTTTAGTTCATCATTTAAATTATAGTCGCAAAAAATGAGACAAATTCAAAGCCCGCTAAAAACAGTTCACGAAAATGATATCGAGTGGAACAAGAAAGATTTCGACCATTCATCTGACGAAGATGCCATAAGCAAGTATTCCAATCAATAAACAAAACCAAGGCACAAAGTAGTGAGTAGAGTTTCCCCTGCGAAGAGCCGGATGAAGGGAGACCTTCACGTTCGGACTAGCGGATCACCCCATTGTAAACCAAGCTACATATATATCAGAGAAGAAGAAGATTGATAGAGAGAGAAAGGAGAGAGAAAGAGAATACTTGGAGAGCAAGATATATCTGAATTGTATCGAATATATTTTCTTAATCCTCAACTGTTTCATTACAAAGGATATTTATACTCTCTAAGATAGCTTTTTAAGACAACTATCTTCTAACAACCTTATAACTCTTATACTAATCTATTGACATCTGGCAACATCTTAGCCATTCACTTAATACTCCTAACATCCCCCTTCAAGCTTAGGGGCAGAGAAACTGAGCCGGAGATTGTTGCAATGGCGCTGAAACAAAGGGGCAGATAACCCTTTGGTTAAGATGTCGGCGAACTGCTCACCAGAGGACACAAAATGGACTTGCAGCAGCTGTTTAGCAACTCGTTCTCTCACAAAATGGATGTCAATCTCTATATGCTTGGTTCTTTGATGTTGAACAGGATTCAATGTCAAGGCTATAGCAGAAAGATTGTCACAGTACAAAGTGGGCTTATCAGAAACTGGAACCTGCAGAAAACGCAACACTTGTTTAAGCTAATCAATCTCAGCTGCAGTAGAAGATAAAGCCCTATACTCGGCCTCTGTAGATGACCGAGAGACTGTTTGTTGTTTCTTAGAGGACCAGGATATCAGATTAGAGCCTAGAAAAACAACCAATCCAGTGGTGGATCGCCTATCATTCGGATCTCCTGCCCAATATGCATCACTAAAGGCTTTAAGATCCAAGTCCCCCTTAACATATTGAATACCATAACCCCGTGTTGCCCGAAGATATCGAAGAATCCTCTTGACTGCCAGAAAATGAGATTCCATTGGTGCCTGCATGAATTGACTGACTTGATGCACCGCAAAGACAAGATCAGAGCGTGTAAAGGTAAGATACTGAAGCGCACCCACTAGACTTCTATACACTGCTGGGTTATTATATGGTTTCCCATCATCCTTCAATAATCGAGTGTAAGGTAAACAAGGAGTCGCACATGGCTTGGAAGACAACATGTCAGACTTGGTGAGAAAATCTGTGACATACTTATCTTGAGACAAAAACAGCCCATTTGATTGCTGCACAATCTGTATGCCCAGAAAATAATGCAATGGTCCTAAATCTTTGATGTCAAACTCACGTGCCAAAGCATGAATAACCTCAGTAATACCTTGGCTTGCACTACCTGTGATGATAATATCATCAACATACAGTAAGAGAATCACAATAGAACCACCAACATGTTTAACAAACAGAGAGGAATCAGAATAAGTGGACTGAAACCCCAATGAAGGAAGGAACGTGGTAAATCTCTCATTCCATGCCCGAGGGGCTTGTTTCAATCTATATAAGGACTTATGAAGCTTGCAAACATAAGTTTCATGTTTAGAATCAAGAAAAACAGGTGGTTGGGTCATATAAACCTCTTCTTGAAGAATGCCATGTAGAAAGGCAATTTTCACATCCAATTGTCTTAAAAACCAACCATAGTGTGCAGCCAAAGCAAGAACTAGTCTCACAGTAGTTGGTTTGACTACTGGACTGAAAGTCTCCCCATAATCGATACCTTCTTCTTGATTGAATCCCTTTGCAACTAATCTAGCCTTATATCTCCCTATAGAGCCATCAACATTCTTCTTTATTTTGAACACCCATTTACAGCCCACTAAGTTTTTGTGAGGAGGAAGAGGTACCAATGACCAAGTACCTTGATTATGTAGTGCTTTGAGTTCTTCTTGCATTGCATCATACCACATAGGAGATTTCAAAGCAGATTTATAGGTAGCAGGTTCCACCTTAGTGAGATCAGCCCCTCCATGTTCATGTGCTACAGACAGAAATGCAATTTTCTTGGAAATCCCATTCTTCGATCTAGTTTGCATTGGATGCAAATTTAAGGGTGGAACCTGTAGAACTACTTGTAGTTGATCAGGCTGGAAATCAGGAACCACAGGGATAGAAGAGGATAAGGACTGATCTGCAGTGCCAGTAATGGGTGCAGCTTCATTGAGATCACCAGTGAGAGAATGAGTAGATGATGTTGCAGATGGCATAAACAAACTAGATCCAGGTGACAAACAATTTGTAGGTATAGGTGGACTCCTAGCAGACTGTGAGGAACTAGTGTGCAGAGGACTATGAGAAGAAACAGAAGGCACAACCAACACATTATCATTGTTTGGGACCAAAACAGAAGGAGACACAGGTGAGGTAAGGATTGGAGGGGGGGCTTGTGTAACAGAAGAGACTAGAGTGGAATAAGGAAATTCTGATTCATCAAAAATGACATGTCGTGATATAAAAGCCTGTTTCTTAGTCACCTCAAAACAGATGTACTCTTTAAACTTAGAGGCATACCCCAAGAAAATACACTTTGTAGTTCTAGGTTGGAGTTTGGTACTGTTATAAGGCCTCAGTAATGGGAAACACGAGCAACCAAAAACTCTAAGATGATGAATATCTGGAATGGCTTTAAAGAGTAGCTCAAATGGGGATTTATGATCCAATGTAGAAGAGGGCATCCTATATATAAGATAAACAGATGTTTGAACTGCATATGCCCAAAACAGAGGTGGTAAGGAAGCCGTTTGTAACAGTGTGATGGAGGTCTCAATTATATGCCTATGTTTGTGCTCGGCTAAGTCGTTTTGCTCAGGGGTATGAGGACAGGACATATGATGAAGAATCCCTTTATTCAAAAGAAAAGCTTGAAAAGATTTCCCTATATACTCCCCTCCCCCATCTGTTTGTAATGTTTTCACAGAGACATCAAATTGATTTAGAATGTATTGATACAAGGAAACAAAAGTAGGGTAAACATCACTTTTATTACTTATTGGAAAAATCCAAGTAAAACGTGTACACTCATCAATGAAGGTTACATAATACTTGAACCCTTCAATTGACACACAAGTAGGGCTGGAAAAAAATCCCAAAAATCCCAAACCAAACCGAAAAAATCCCAAACCAAAATTCCCGAAAATTTTGGTACTAAATACCGAACCGATCCCGAAATTTCGGTATGGGAATCGGTCTCAAGTTTTTGGGATTTTGGTAATCCCAAACCAAACCGAAAAATATATATATATATTATTTAATTTTAAAATACTTTTTAGACTCCCCCACTGCTCTTCAACAAGTAAATGTATGCAAAAATCTCTTTCATTTTTTTGCTTTCATTTTGGTAAATAGCAAATTCTCTTTACTGCAATGACCTATCAGTCATCCTAGTAATACATCCATTCTCTTTACTACAAAATAACTTGCTTGCATGAGCATTTCAAGTGTAATTGGTTGCTGTCATACTTTAAAAATTGTTTATGCATTCTCACATCTTTGTTTTGTTTAGTTTGATGAAGTTCTAGTATTATTGATTAATATGGTTTCACATTTTAGACACTAACCTTTAGATGTTACTTACTTTCAGGTTTTTGAAAGCAAGGAAGTTTGATGTTGAAAAAGCCAACCATCTGTGGGCTGATATGCTTCAATAGAGAAAGGACTATAGTGCCGACACTATCATGGAGGTAACTGCGGCTGATAAAATTTGTTTGATTATGCATACTTTTTATTTCTCTTTTAATTTACCATGATGTTTCTTTCAGGACAACACATGCAAGTTATTATAGCAAAAAAACCGAAAAGCCCAAAAGCCAAAAAAAAAGCCGAAAAAACCCAAAATCCCAAAAGCCCAAAATTATTTTGGGATTCCCGATTGGTCCCGAAATCCCGAAACTATTTTGGGATTCCCGAAAATTTGGTTTGGGATCGGTATTGAAATTGGAATTCCCGAAAATTTTGGTTTAGGAATCGGGACAAGGGTTTTGGTATGGGATCCCATACCGAACCACCCCTACACATAAGGAGCTGGACCCCACACATCACTATGAACTATCTCAAAGGGTTTTACAGACTTAAACTGAGACACAGGAAAAGGAAGTTTTGTAAACTTGCCTTCCAAACATGTAGAACACAACATAGGCAATGAATCAGTACTATAAGGCAATCTGGACTTTCTTAACATGTGAGAGACTATAGGATTAGAAGGGTGACCTAGTCTGTTATGCCACAATCTTGAATTGATTTGTTGTCCAAGGTAAGCAGCACCATATGTATGTTTTGAAGAAGCACTGGAAGTTGGTGAGATAATCGGATATAACCCATTACTGCACAGCCCTTTGTAGAGTATCATCCCTGTGGTTTTGTCCTGAATCCAGAAACAATAGGCATCAAAGATTAACCAACTATTATTGTCCAAACAGATTCTATGAACTGACACCAGATTCTGTGTTAATTTTGGCACATATAAGACAGAATTTAATTTTAGAGAGTGTAATGGAGTTTGAAGAGTGGTGGAGCCAATATGAGATATGGCTAAACCTTCACCATTAGCAGCTTGTATAGTCTCATTAGATGGATAAAGAGTTGCAAAAGATAGATTCTGCAGCTCAGTTGTCATATGATTTGTTGCTCCCGAGTCAGTGAGCCAAACTTGCTGAAATGAAGCAGATGGTTGTGGAGAATGAGACTGAGGACCAGAATTTTTGTGAGTATACATGGCATTCATAGGAGCATTGGAATTCTTCTGGAAACAAAAAGCAGCACTGTGGTTAGAGTTCCCACAGATTTGGCAAGCTGTATTAACCCTAGTATTCCGAAACCGGCAAGTATTAGCAAAGTGATTAGTTTTCCCACAGATTTGGCAGCCTTGAAAAACAGGAGCATTTCTAAATCGACAAGTGTCTGCAAGATGATTGTGCTTGCCACAGATTTGGCATGGCAGCACTGGAGAAGATCCAACCTGCTGTGGAGAGTTTCCCAAAATGCCAGGTCCAGAATTGGAAAAGAACTGCTTGTTGTTGCCAAAGCGAGTATTAGAGGTAAAGTGATCCCTGCCTTTAGTCTTGTTATTAAAACCACGAGGATTATTATACTGATAATTGGAGTTGGTATGCTGAGACGAAAACCCACCAGAATTCTTTGAGGGAAAAGCAGACTGTTGAGCAACCAAGGCAGTAAGCATAGGTGCAGCAATCATATTTTCAAGCATTGCTTCTTCAGCAAGGAGCTGAGAACGAAGATCTTTCAAAGAAATAACAGTATCTCGACCCCTAATGACTGACCGAATGGTATTGAACTCAGAAGGTAAACCATTCAATGTAAGAATGACAATATCATCATCCTCAAAATAAACACCAGCAGGAGACAAATAATCGCGAGCTTCCTTAATCCTTTGGAGATACAAAGTGATGGAATCATTACCTTTCTTGATAGTTTGAAGCTCAGATTTCATTTGGAAAATACTGGTTCGAGTAACTGTAGAAAACTGTTCCTTCAGACGAGTCCACAAATCCAAAGCGCTGAAACTCCCAATTGCACAAGAAATGGCAGGAGGCGACAAGGTTGCTGAAATGAGCTGCATTAAGGCCTTGTCATGCATTTTCCAAATCTTATATGCGTCAGATTCAACTCGAGCATTACTACCAGAAACACTTTCAGAATCCCCAGAAATCTCATCAGAAAAACGAGAAGGACAAGGAGTCGACCCATTCCATAGCCTTCCAACAAAAGCTCCATCTGAAAATGCCAAGTCAAGTAATTGGTATCGTCCAACTTCATGGTTACAGATGTAGAGACAGAGGAGATAAGAGATGTAATAGGCGATTGCAAGATCTGCAACTGCAAGGCTGTCACCATTTTTATAGAATTGCTTCACCGAGATTGACAGAGAACAATCGTCGAACACTTGGTGTGCAGAAACCCAAACACGAATTGAAAAAACCCTAATTCGAGTAGAAGAAACCCCAAATCAAGAAGTAAGATACAGAAGAGAGAAGCACATACAAGAAGTAAGATGTGTGATCAGAAGCAGAAGCATATACAGAAATCCCAGATCGATACACCGTAAAGCTTTAGGCTTTTTCAGTCGATGATACCATGTAAACCAAGCTACATATATATCAGAGAAGAAGAAGATTGATAGAGAGAGAAAGGAGAGAGAAAGAGAATACTTGGAGAGCAAGATATATCTGAATTGTATCGAATATATTTTCTTAATCCTCAACTGTTTCATTACAAAGGATATTTATACTCTCTAAGATAGCTTTCTAAGACAGCTATCTTCTAACAACCTTATAACTCCTATACTAATCTATTGACATCTGGCAACATCTTAGCCATTCACTTAATACTCCTAACACCCATAACGAATCAGTAATTCTAGTTGCCACTAGAGTTCAAAAGCGGAAACTGTTCCAATGCAAAAGGTGTTTCCAGTCGCAAAACAAATTAAGCCACCCGAAATGCCTCAATAAAAGCTAATTTTTTTGTAGCAACTGAACTCACAAGAACCTTTAATATTTACTTCAATAAAAGCTCTCCAAAACCAGCTCGTCCATTGTTACAAAAGCCATTCACATTAACTTTAATGTACCCTATTTGCGAAAGCTGTCAGTAAACTGGAATTAAGAGGGTGCCGTAGCCATAAGTGGAGAAATTTCTAGCAACAAATAAATAGGTAAGAAATCCGGGATAGATCGCTTACCAGTTCACCTGATATCCAACATGGTCATGTTCTAATATATAAGGTTACGTGGTTTGAATACACACGTAAAAATTATTGTGATATGCATGGCTAGCTAGTTTCGACGGTAGTTGAGGAGTAATTTACCTACATGCATGCGTACATAATATAAGGTTAACCCTTATATATCATTTTGTTGCTAAGTATGTGTTTATGTTTTGTGATTTTTCCAGTTTGGAATTGGATTGAGGATGGCCAGACCATCTTGGCTTAATGACGAACTTATTTCCACTATAGACAATGAATCCTCATTGAATAAAAATATTCATCAGTGTATATAAAAAATACAACAGCTTTGATAAAATTAAATGGTTTAATTGTTTATCAAAAAGTAAAGAAATTTGTCAACTTTTATGTTCTTGGAAGTTTATATAGTTATCTGAGAGCCGCATTAGTTGACTGTTGAAGGCCAAGCATGCAAAACAGCTAGGGCATGGCAATATTAATACTCTCTCATACTACTCTACTGCTTAGTACTTGATGATATTCCTGTTCACGCCCAATTTCACCTTCCAAACCCTCATCATCTTCCTCTAAGTACACAACTCCCAACCTCGACCACCTGTGTGTTTTCACTCGACACTAAATTAGTAAGTTTAACGATAAATGTGGCAAGTATAGTTTTTTTTTTAAAACGAGCCAACGTTTAGAGATATTATTCATTCTAATGTCGGAACATGATACAAATTCGAATCTCCCATCTTTGCAATTTCAAATTTGAGAAAAGGTAATTAATTTCTTAAGCTATTTGCTTCGTGTGGATTTTGGTGAAAAAAAAAATGTATATTGATCTTGTGAGTAAGATTTTACAATAGACAAGAATATATAGATGGAAGAAAGTAAGAGAGATAAACAACTACAACAATCCTCTCCATACTTTAAGCCATATTTAACATCACTATGAGTGATTGAAAGAAAAATAGCTATTGGTAACTACAACCCTAACAACTAGGTAATAAGATAGCAGCTACAACCATACGTAATCTTCCAATTCTCCTCCTCAAGTTGGATCAAGGATATTGATTGATCCAAGCTTGAAAAGCAGATGTTGAAACTGAGCAAATGCTAAGGCCTTCGAAAAGATGTTAGCGATCTGATCATGGCTACAAGAGTAAGTCATTTGAATCATCTTGGACAAAACTTGCTCACAAACATAATGACAGTCCACTTCAATGTGCTTTGTTCTTTCATGAAACATTGGATTGGAGGCAATGTACCTAGCTGCTTGATTGTCACAAAAAAGAGACATAGGTGGCTGCTTGGAGACCTTAAGTTCTAGAAGATAACCTTGGCCTTATAATCAAATTCTGCACTAGAATGAGCAATTATATTTTGCTTTCTACTTTTCCAAGTCACTAAATTTCCTCCAACAAATGTGATTTCCTATCAAGAGCCTTGTCTACCCAATCAACATCTGTTATCCTATGATCTGTGCCGTACCATTGTTCTTTATGAGAATTCCTCGACTAATAAAACCATTGAGATACCGAAGAATTCTTTTGACAACATCTAAATGTGTCATAGTTGGAGCATGCATAGGTTGACTCCCTAAATAGACTGCATAAGTGATATCATGTCTTGTGATAGTAGCTAATATTTATTAGTTGTTCTACTTCCACATCCAACTTCAGTTTGCTGTCAAGAGAAGAACATACTTTCTTTGATTAAAAAATAGCCCATTGTGAAAGGTAGTCATTTCAATGCCAAGAAAATATTTTAACACTCCTAAGTCTTTAGTTGTAAATTTCTGACGAAGAGAATACTTAAGAGTGTTAATCTCATCAATGTTATCATATGTGACGATAATATGATCAACATAGATGAGAATTATTAACCTTCCAGTTGATTCAATTCGAACAAAAAGAGATGAATCAACATTACTTCTCTTGAATCTAACAACTTCAAGTATTGAGCTCAACTTGGCATACCAGACACGAGAAGATTGCTTCAATTCATAAATGACTTGTGAAGTTTGCAAACCATATTAAAATCATGAGCTTGTGGTTGACTAGGAGGCAATTGTATGTAAACTTCATCTTCAAGGTCTCCATGCACGAATGTATTTTTCACATCCATTTGTTATAATTAGACCTGACATTCGTGTCGTGTTTTCCGTGTTCGTGTCGTTTTCGATATATTGTCTTCAAGAGTTATATTGATGATATTTTCAGTGAAGCTTTCTACATTAGCACTCTCTTCTCATTTATCCTATGACTGTTGTTTAAGTAAAGTCTTTAATAGTTATTTAATTAATGTAGAAGTGTGAAAAATATAGAAAAAATATATAAACGCTCGTAATGATAAGCTTTACAACTTTCGTGAAGGGCTTAGCTTTGAAATGTGCCACTATAATCATATAAATCATAGATCAAAATTTAACCGTCGATTGTTGTTTACATTTATGCTTCATTTTTCTCACCAAATTTTGTTTTTTCTGATTTTTTTTTTTGAAAACATAATCTATTAGAGGATACAAGAAGATGAACGGTTCGAATCGTTGATATTATGTTCAGAGTTTTCCCATTAGTGAAAATATTGCTTAGTGTTTATAAAGTCTCTACAAACTATATAACATCGACTCATATTTAATTAACCGTAAATATCGAGACATGATATCAAAGATTTGAACCGTTCATCTTCCTACATCTCCTAGGAGATCATGTTTTCCAAAAAGAAAATTTTAAAATTGAAATTCACCTATAAAGAATAAAGCCTAAATGACAATCGATGGTTAAATACAAATATAAGGTTTATGGATTATAGTGTTGTATTTCGAAGTTGACCCATTCACGAAAGTTGTAAAGTTTGTCACTAAGACTGATTGTGTGTGTGTGTGTGTGTATATATATATATATATATTTTTTTTTTTACATTTCTTACACTTCTACAATAATTATTATTAATTTTATTACTTTTACACTCAAATAAAAAATATTATTCATGACGGTTTGGAGGGTTTTAAAAATTTAAACAATAATGTAAGTGTAACCATTGTCTACTCGTGAAAGAATGATGAATCACGAGTGTTTATATATTCTTTCACATTTTTCATACTTGTAGGGATGTCTTATTGCCTATACTAATACTATACTAGTTGATTTTAATTTTGGACAACAACATGTTAAGTAAAATTTATCCTATTAATGATAATAAGAAACTCTCATAATAAAAATAAATAAATGAATAAAACTTAATTTTTTTAAACTTATATAGAATAATAATACAAAAAAATATATTTAATATAGAATATACCAATATATACAATATGACTATTGTATTTTATAATAAATTTTATAGTAATTAAACTTTAAAATTATAATTTATTTTTCTTAACGGGTCGAAACGGGTTACCCATGTGTTACTAGCGTGTATACTCGTTAATGACCCGATTAGTTATTGTGTTGACTCGAAACCCGTTATTTTCATGTTGTTTTTGTGTCGTGTCACCATGTCGTGTAAGAAACTGCCGGGTCTAGTTATAATGACCACTCATGATTAACTGCAACGAATAATAAAATCCGTGCAACATGAGCAAAAGTTTCTTTATAATCAACTCCAGTTTGAGTAAAATTACCTCAAACCACCAATCTGGCGTTGTGCCTTTCACTGGAAACATATGAATGAAACTTTTTCTTATAATTCACCTATTGGCTATGAACTTTTTTCCTTAGGAAGTTAAACAACACTCCATGTTTTATTGTCGTCTAAATCTTGCAATTCTTGTTTCATCGCTTGCCTCTATGCAACTTGAAGATTAGCCTTTTGAAAAATTCTTGGTTCATTCTCACTAGATATCTTACTGAGAAAAGTAGTATGAACAAATAAGACCTTGTGATAATTGATGAAGTTGTGGACTAGATACCTTACAGTATAAGTAACATAATCATGTACTCTTGGTGGTGGATGACTATAACGGGAAAGATTTCTCCTAGGTGACATTGAAGTCAAAGAGGAAGGTTCAACAATATAAAATGAGATATTTGTGTTCATTGGAACCTCAAAAACTTCAACTTCATCTTCAATAATCACATTGTCATTTTCAATAACTAACATATCGATATTGAAGGAGTACAATCAGTGCTTGTAGAGGGATTTAGCAAGGAAAAGAAATCAAGTAAATTATCCCCCTGACTAGATCTCTTTGATGACTTTCTAAAATAGAGTTTTGTTTCATCAGACTTAATATATCTAGACACAAGATGTTTCTTAGCGCTAGGAATATAACATTTGTATTCATTTTTAGTAGAAGAGTACCCCAAGAAAATGCATTTCATAACCCTTGAACCTAGCTTATCTTGATGAAGTGATTGTATTGACCGACACATGTACATCCAAACACTCTTAGGTGTGACAAATCAAGTTTTTTACCTTTCATAACTTCATAAGGTGATTTTTAGTCTAAAACCCTACTAGTCAACCTGCTAATAAGATAGGTGGCAACAAGCACCCTTGGCACCAAAAATAAAGAATGATTGGTCCCAATGCTCTTGTTTTTCAAGTAAATCTTGATTTTTGCCTTCACCTAGCTACCTTTTTTTTTGTTGAGGTGCACCGACACAACTTGTTTGATGTATAACGTCATGTGTGCTCAAGTATTGTGACATGATAGTGGATATGTTCTGAGTGCCGTTATCTAATAATAGTTTTGAATTTGTGATAAAAATTGATTTATAACAAGATTATGGAAGTCTTTGAAAGCATTCACAACTTTACTTTTAAATTTCAAAAGATGGTAAGTGATTATGGAGAAAAAAAAAGTAACAAAATACTTATAACCATCAAAATATTCAAGGAAAACTAGACTTCAAACATCAGAGTGCACAGTTTCAAAATGTTTAATAGCTCTAGACTTGGAGGAATTTGAAGGCAATCTAGAAAATTCTAAGATGTGACACGTTTCATTGACAGGTGTTTCACATAAACTTGAAAACAATGTGGACAAAACAAATTCTAAGGGATGGGCTAGATGTTGATCTCACAAATGATGGTCTTAAGCTAGGCTGGAACTGGCTTGGAATCCCTTTGAAATGTTAAAATCATTTGATAGATAATACAAAGCATTCAAGTATAGCCCTTCACTAATCGACTTCTTGGTAATTAGATCCTGAAAAATAACATTTTGAAGGGGGGAGATTGCAAGGCAATTTATATAGTTGATAATTTTTACAACATACAACGGTTTATAATTTATACATGTGATCAATGACACCTGAATCTATTATCTAAAAATCATGTACAAGACAAACATTTAAAATAGTTGAGAAACATTTAAGATACTTGAATTTCTTTGTGAGATAAACCATTGGTTTCAGCAAGAAATCTAGGAAAGTTGCCAAGTAGTGCCGTTGGACTATAATTCTCAACACTAGACATGCCATCACTTCTGATGTTATCATTCTCACCACTCATTTTCATACTGAAGATAATCTGCAAATTCATTAATAAGGGCAACTGGATTTGTAGTGAAATTCAACAACCCTTTAGTAGAGGTAGGGGCTGCATTGTTTGCAGCAACTATATAGTTTGATTTGTGATAAGGATTATGTGGATCTTTCTGAAAAATCTTGTGCTCTTTCGAAAAATTTGGTTTCAATTTAGGATGTAAGATCTAGCAACGAACTCTAAAATGCCACAAATTGTTGCAATAAGTGCATTTCATTTTCTGACCTCTTTCTTTTGTACGTTTTCTCTCTAGCCTGCCTATGGTTGGACACATAAGCTCTTGCTTCATATATACTTGACCTTGTCTCCATATTTATTGCCTTTGTAAGAACTTCTTCTCATTGAATAGTGACACAAACATTTGCAAAATAGGGAAGCTTTGTATTTATTACGATGTGATTGCGTAGATCTTCATATTCTAAACCTAGGCTTGCTAACAAGTGAAAAATCATGTCTTCTTCAACTTTTTTTTACAACACGGGAACATCAATATGTGGGATATACATCTAGCTCATCCCATATACTTTTCATGCTACCTAGATGTTGAACAAAATGCTTACCTTCTTGTTGGTGACCAGCAATATCTTTCTTGAGCTGAAAGATACGAGCAACATTATTTTCGTTGCCATACATTGCTTTGATTGCATTCTATAGATACAAGGAAGACTTAGAGAAGTTAAGGATTTTAGCAACAATCTACTCCATATAATTGAAGAGCCATGACATAATCAGTAGATCCTTGCATAGTCAAACTTCATATATAAGAGACGAGATTTCAGGAGCTTATATGCTCCCATTGATATATCCAAGGTTGGATTTCCTCTAAGAACAAGTGTAACAACTCTTGGCCAAGGAAGATAATTGAATTCATTCAACAATACAAAACAAAGTTGTTAATTTGGATTTACATCAACCTCAGAAAAACTTGAAGACAAAGAAGCAAGTGAGCTCTTAGCCTCCAAACCAAAAGGATTGTCTTCCGCCATTCTTGTATAGAATGTAAGAAGACAAATACGAAAAAAATACTGAGACATGACAATTAAGGTTTCACTCTGATACCATGTGGATTTTGGTAAGATAAAGTTGTATATTGATATTTACGAAGTAGGATTGTCTCCCCTTCTATTCTCATCCCCTTCCCTCCCCTCCTCTCACACTTTGCTTTTTGTCTCATTGTCGCTTTAAAAAAATCAATACAAGATATTGACATTACTTATTCGTAACCGTTCAAGTAGGAGGGGAAGAAATGAGAGAGAAATTAGGAGGGGAGATAATCCTCCTCCAAGATTTACAAGGGACAAGGATATATAGATGGAAGAAAGTAGGCCCTTTCCATACTTTAAGTCATATCTAGCATCGTTATGAGTGATTGAAAGGAAAAACAACTATTACAATCTTTAGGTAAGGTGGTAACCACAACCCTAACAACTAGGTAAGGTGGCAGCTACAGCCATACTTAATATTCCAATACTTCGGCATGCACCTTTGGAGTTTGGATTGAGGATGAGTTTGCTGAAAATTTGATTTTGAGCATTGTGCAGGGAGATTGCAACTCCTGCAATAGTAGGTATTTAGTTGCACACCTTCTGTCAAAGTTTGAATCTCCTTTCTCATTTCTTTTTATTTGATACTCTCCCAGAAAGAAAGAAAAGCTTTTCTTATGAATTTACAAAATATTGCTTGGAAGACCTCATATGGATTAAAAAAAATTATGAAACAAATTCACAAGTGCCGTAACTTTCAAGTCACTATATACGATATAAAAGAACAATTTACATGACATAAAATAATTGGCATGAGATGCTCTATTAGTATTGTATTGTGTCATATAAGTTATTCTTTCACAATTATGACAAACTTAAAATGCCTTTGAGAAAATAATCAAAAACCTTGTAGTACGGTATCAATTAACGTTAATTAGGATCAACATTCTTTTGTTTTTAAAATTTTTATGGAATAATTAAAAGCAAATGTTGGGGTCACCTTAAACTGAATTCAGCAGCTTCTGGCAAACTGTGTGCATGTCTATGTAGGCGGTAACATAGAAGGGAGCATCAGAAGAAGAGATTTTTCAGTGTGATTGGAACATAGGATGATACATCATGTTTTATTATATAAATTATGAGATATGTGTGTTAAAATGTTAATAACTTAAAAAATATAATTTTTCACCACTTATATAAAAATATGTAATGTACCACCTGTGTTTCAATTACAAATAAAAATTTCTCCATTAGCCATCCAATCATGGCAGATATTATAAGAGTTCTTCAAATTAATAATTAATTTTAATTAACAATATTCCAGGTCATCATTGTCAAGGTGGCCACCATTCTAGCTTGGACTTTGCATGCACGCGCTATCCTTCCCTCCCCTTGTCCCTTATAAGACCGTGTGAAAAAAGGGAATGGACTCACTCACACTCTCTCCCTCTCTCCCTCTCTCCCTCTCTTCTCTCATCTTTTTGCTTTGTTTTGTGCTCTGTGTTTTCTTTGTTTCTACCAGCAGGCGTGGCCTCTGGTTTTCATTACTCTCTCTCTCTCTCTCTCTCTCTAAAATCCATCAAGAACCCATCAAAACTCATGCTTTGTTTCTTTCTTCTTTAATCCTTACACATACACAGACACAGAGACACAGTGATCATCACCATCATGAGAGAGCAAAAGCAAACCGAAGCTCGACTCTTTGTCTTCTAATTCTCCTCCCATTAATCATCTCAATTCTCTCTCTCTCTCTCTCTCTCTCTCTCTTTCTCTCTCTCTCTCTCCTAGCAGACAGAACAGAGAGATCTCCATAATTGAACATCATTGAAAACCCAGTACAACTGTTTCCCAATTTCGTACTTTGAACCACTATAAAACCAGACAAAAATGGAGAGGTGGGATATCAAATCACTCCCAAAAAACCGAGAACCCAGCTCCAACCGACAGAGAAGAGACAACCCATCTTTCTCCTCCTCCCTCCTCGACTCCATTTACCGTTCCATCGACGAGACCACCGCCGGCGGCGAAGGAGTAGCTTCGAGGAGCGTACAACACCACCGCCTCATCTTCTACAAAGAAACCATGAAGAAAAAACAGAGCACCGCCGCCGCGGCGGTCACTACCAGCGGCCGACATGGCCATGCACGCTCTAAAGAAGACCAGGAGCACGAAATCATGAGTCTCCGACGAGCCCGCTTGGTGGAGAAGTGGATGGAGAAGAAGGACGCTGAGAAGTCCGTACCTGTTCGACGAAATTCCATTGCGGATTTCGAGACGAAAAAGTCGAGATACAGTCGCCAGAACGAGTTCCTGACGAATTCTAGTTCCAGTTCTTCGGATTCGAGTGGTGGGTTTTCTTCCTCGGAGTCGGACTCCATGTACGGATCAAAGTCGAGGTCCTCATCGTCATGCTACAGCATGCACAGGCCGAAGCCAATTCGAACCAGCATTTCGTCTGAAAAGGTTCTGTTTGATGATCACCAGAGAAATCACCATCACAATTCACAGAAGAAGAAGCACGAGAATGGCTTTATGAAGACGAAATCGAAAGCGCTGAAGATCTACGGCGATTTGAAGAAGGTGAAGCAGCCGATTTCGCCAGGTGGTCGGCTGGCCAGTTTTCTCAACTCTCTGTTCAATGCAGGGCACGTGAAGAAGTCCAAAATTGATGATTTGGGTGCGGAGAGAAAATCGTCATCAAAGTCTGGACAAATGGGGTACTCCAACCCGAGTAGTACTTGTTCGTCAGCCTCTTCGTTTTCGAGGTCTTGCTTGCGAAAAGCGCCTCTTTCGAGAAGCGAGTTGAGTGGCATCAGCAGCAATGTTGATGCCGCGAAGAGGTCAGTGAGGTTTTGTCCTGTGAGCGTGATTGTGGATGAGGATTGCCGCCCTTGCGGACAGAAGACTCTGCTTAAAGAGGAGTTGGATTTAATGGCCGTGGCTAGAGCTGCTGTGGCCATTAAACCTCCAACAAATGAAGATGTTGGAGTTGAGTGTTGTGTGATGGATGTTGATGAGGATGATGATCATCGACGTCGAATTGAGGAAGTTGCGAGAGATTACTTGATGAAGAATTATCAGAAGAAGCACGACGAAGATGATGAGGATGATGATGATGCAGAGAGCTATGCAAGTTCTGACCTCTTTGAGTTGGATACTGCTGGGGTTGAAGAAAGGTACCGTGAAGAACTGCCTGTGTATGAAACTACCTTTTTTGACAGAAATCGAGCCATTGCTAATGGTTTGATTTTGTAATTTCCATGGGGAGGGGGGGAATAGTTTGGAGGAAATTTTATTAGGTTTTTAAAGTATATGGTTTGGGGGTTTACATGAGAAAATAATATAAATCAATTTCTCTCTTTCTTGTAGTAATTCTTTTATTGATCTCTTGGTTTTTTCTGTTTTTCATTTTGTTTCATGTTTTCCGATGAACGGTAGAAAGTATATGATTAATAGTGTTTGAGCGCAACCGAGAGATTTGGTTACAACTTATAGTTTCAGTAATGGAACACTTTATTAGTTCGACTTGAAATACTAATGAAGATTGAAAGATGTTGATCGTTCATACCATAAACTTTAAAATAAATAAAGAGATTTAGATGAGGTACTTAAAGGTGAGGGCAGATTTTCTACCCATTTAACATGTGGACCTCCCTTGTATACTTCAACGTAACACTATCTTTCATGCACTACATAGATATACGATATGATCTATGAAGGACTAATAGTCAAAAAGCTTGATCTTGTTAATCACCTTTTTATCATTTATTCTACATTTTATATAGATAAAACATGATTCTAATTTATTTAGCTATAATTTTGAATTAAGTTACCGAGACCGGAGAGTGTTCTCATTGGCGGCGTGGATTTACCGGCGGTAAAAAAGAGGTGAATGATGAGTTTAAGGGAAAGAAGAGAGAGAGAGATAAATGTACGGTCTCCAAAGCTGTGGACAAAGGATCTAATTTTTAATCTGGCCGATCTCTATCCCTTGATGTCAAACTCGGTTGCCTTCGAAGCTATATATCTGAACGCTGCTCTTAAACTTCACTGTCAAACCAACATGAAATATATCAGCCTAAAGCCATATATTTTGTGTGGTTTCTCTCGAAATTTGCTTTTTAGTTTTCGCAAAAATATATGAAAACAAAGGCAAGAGTTCAAACCTACATGGCTTTTGTGATTTTGAAGACAATCATGTAGCATAATCAATTTATGCACGTACATATCAAATAATTACTAATATTATACCATATGATTTGATTGTGTTGCATAAATGACCGTGTTTTAATACCACTTAAGTAATTAATCATATTTACAAACTTTTAAGATGAAAAACCTCACACAATATAGATTGAGGTTATAAAAACAGAAACTATCCTTCTCATACAAGAAGTAATTATATATAGCTAGCCATTAGGATTAATGAGTTTACTATTTACAAGATTTCATTTGTTCGTATTTTAGATTAACACATGATGTATAATTTTGGTTTTAGTGAATACAATGTATTGAAATTGAAAAGCTTTATTTTAGTTTCGATGGAGGATGTTTTTTGTTCAATGGTGGGTCATATGATCACATCAAAATAATGACGCAGTACGATATATAACCAAGGTTTTTTCTCTTTTGTCTTCAGCATTTTCAGAGCACGCTATAGAAGCTTAATTTGATTTTAGTTTAGAGAGGTGAGGAAAGGGAAAATGATGTTTTTATGTTAATTTGGTAAGAAGAAAAGATTGAAGAATTTGAGGTTTTATTATAAGATCAATTGTCAATGTGGGGAGCAGCTCCATTACTTGTAAGCACATGCAAGGTCTTTCATTTCACCAATGTTGTACTAATACTCTCAACACGCCTCTTCACCTATGACAAATCTTCAAGCCTATCATGTGAACAACACAAATTGGGTGATGTAGAGCACTTGTAGCCGTTAGGCTTCACAAATGAGACAACTTGCTATAATACCATGAAGAATTTGAGGTCTCACCATAAAATTAATTAGCAATATGAGAAGTAGTCTAATTACTTATAAATACATGCAAGGTCTTTCCTTTTGCTGATGTGTGATTAATAATCTCGACACAAGACACGCATTTCGCTTGATTTTATTTCAATTTTGTGTTAGTTTTATATATACAATAGTTGGCATATTGTCTCTCCATGATTGGCGCTTAGAAGCGCGGCAAGTGCTTCAGATCAAAATGCAAATTGTCCAAAGACACACAAGCTTTAACAGTTGTGTTTCGAACCAGTTACTTCACTTGAACACAAGGTGGTTTGAGGAAAAAGTTTGGAGAGGGACACATCTTTAGAGGTTACCACAACTTTGTTTGAATTGAATATCCAAACACATGGGAAATTTTTTGGAAGATGTGAGACATGGGAAATTTTTTGGAAGATGTGAAAATTTGGTTGCTAAGAGTTTTTGGGAAGGAATTAACAATTAAGTTAACATATAGTTTTATTGTATGCATATATTCTAATAGACTTGCGAGGACCACAAAATCATAACAGTGTGATATGCTAAATAAATTATCATGGCATCATTCTTAACTAAATTGTTTAAGTTTAAAACTAATTTGGACTGTAGGAAAAGAAAAGGTTAATCTCTGGTCAAAAGTGGCATAGGATGAAATGGCTATAAATAGATTGGAAAATTGGCTAGGTGGGAATATAATTTTTTTTTTATAATTGATATTATAAAGTGTGTTAGTGCTTGTTGATACAAGTTTATGTAATATAAATTTAAAATTATTTTATACTTGCTTATAGTTCAATTGGTTAAGACTTAAGAATATTGAAATTTGTACTATTTGTGATCTCAAATTTATCAATGATTACGTGAACAACAAACAAATTAAGATAATTAATTTTGTAAATAGGTAATATAATTTAAGCTAGTAAGCACTATATCACTAAAGATTAAAGAAACATATTCTGTCATGAAATATAACATTAATTTTAGTTTGCTTTTCTTTGTTTTTTAATGGAGCCGGATCTACGACACCACTTTTTACACAATTTTGAACATATTTTTTTGTGGGGTTCACTCTATAATGTATTTTAACGATCCGGATTGTCTATATTTTAGGTATTCCCTCAAATATCATGTCTATCAAAAATCACCAAGAAACCATATGACTGTTGAATTAAGTGATTAGAATTTTTTTGTAGAACCGTATTCGTCCATTTCACTACAAATGAATATCTTAGTAGTTTTGGATTTGTCTAATTTTTTACAAGGATGATCTATGAATGATACCTTAAAAGATAGACGGATCGGACCATTAAAATACATTACGGAGTGAACTCTACAAAAATGTGTCTAAAAAATTGTGTAAAAAAATTAGTACCACTAATTTGCCCCCTTTTTAATACATACGATATTTATTTACACTAAAAAGATATAGTTTATTTCTCTTATTTGGAATATGGAGATCAAGATGAAAGTTGATTTTTGGGTTGCATGTATCTGTGGGAATAAGTTTTTTTTTATATTTTGTATGATTAATTAGATAAAAGTGCTCCAATTCTACATCTTATTAATTAAACATTTGTGGGTTTTCAACTTTTTATTAAAACACTTTGTATTTTGATTAAAGTGCTTCCATCTTTATTCATGTCATTTTTTAATTTCCAACTCATCATTTTAAGTAAATTTTAAAGAAAAAAAAATTAAATAAGAGTTATTTATATTGAAACTGATCAAATCTAAAATTGTTATATCCCACATCGCTCAAGAGAGTGATCCTTATATGTATATTCCCATCTCTACCTAGCACAAGGTCTTTTGGGAGCTCACTGGCTTCGGAGTTCATCGGAACTCCGAAGTTAAGCGAGTAGCACGCGAGAGCACTTCCATGATGGGTGACCCACTGAGAAGTTCTCGTGTGAGTTCTCAGAAACAAAATTGTGAGGGCGTGGTCAGGGCCCAAAGCGGACAATATCATGCTACGGCGGAGGTCGGGCCCGGGATGTGGTCCGACCCGGGCCGGGATGTGACAATTTGGTATCAAAGCCAAACCCTGGCCGTGGTGTGCTGACGAGGACGTCGGGCCCTTAAGGGGGGTGGATTGTTATATCCTACATCGCCTAGGGGAGTGATCCTTATATGTATATTCACATCTCTACCTAGCACGAGGCCTTTTGGGAGCTCACTGGCTTCGGAGTTCATCGGAACTCCGAAGTTAAGCGAGTAGCGCGCGAGAGCACTCCCATGATGGGTGACCCACTAGGAAGTTCTCGTGTGAGTTCTCAGAAACAAAACGGTGAGGGCGTGATCGGGGCCCAAAGAGTACAATATCGTGCCACGGCGGAGGCCGGGCCTGGGATGTGACAAAAATTTTGATTGAGTCATTATCCCAATAATTAATTGTTAAGAATTTGATATAATTATTTTTCAGTACAAAGTTTTAATATGAAAAATTCTCTCTTTTTTAGGGGTCATAACGTACCACTAGATTGTACGTACCAAAGGTACATTAACACATTGTACCAATACCTTGGTACATACTAAAACAAGAATCACATAACGTACCAAAATTAGTAATCTGTAATGTACCAAAATATTAATACGCACCAAAACTAAGATTATATAATGTACCAATTATGTACCAAGTTATTGGTACGTTATGTTTAATACATATGTGCATTCATATATCATGTTCATAATTGGTACATTATGTTTAATAGGATGTTAGTTGTATTTTTAGAATTTTAATGATATTTTTTATTTGAGTAATGAAAAGTGTCGTTTGAAAATGAATTATGGGATAATATATTTCCTAGATTTTAGGATTTAGGTGATATTAATTTGTCATTTGATTGGCAAATCAAATATATGTAATTTTTGTTATTAAAAATTAGATAAGAATATTGATCAAAAGTCTAAAAGCTATGTTAAACCTAAGAATTAAAAAAAAAAAGCGCCTATATCAAAATACTCCTATTTTGTATGTAATAAGATACCATTAGGTAAATTTGCATCTATTGTTGGTGAAGTGGGGGAAGTTGCTTTCAGAAGTGGGAAAGGTAGTCCATTGAAAATAAATGAGTGGGAAGCTGGGAAATGTGAAAGGAAAAGATGGATAGGATCCCCTCAGAATGATAGTGGGCTATGAGACCACCTACCCAATCCATGCGTTGACCAATTTGTTGGATATTTAGCTATTAACCCTAATCATGTTTTTAAATCTCATAGCCCCCTTAATTAGTGGTATATAAGCAATGTATAAGGAATATTGAAGGGTTAGTAGAAATTCTTCAAAAAAAAATTCATGGCGAATTCACAATATCAAAATTGGTCATATTATAAATCACTATGTGAAAATCATCACTATAGAAAATTAACTAAAACTAAGGTCGCTTGGTTAATCAATTGTAGCAAATAGAATCAGCGTTACAAAACTACAATTGAGATTGGGGAGAGTATAACTTGAAATGAAGAAAGATCTAACTGCTCGAACCACATCAGCACTAATATAAAATCATATGTGACGCTAATTATAGCAAATAGATAGATTGTTCATTTAGTCAATCAACTGTAGTATTTCAAACCATCTATATATTTACTACAGTTGATTGATTCACATGGTAATATTTAATTGATTTATAATATGATTGCTTTCGACCATAAGCCCGAAATTCTATAAATCAATTATAAAGAGATTTGGGTAGGAATATTCCTACTCATCGATCCTTTAGTAGCTAAGTATTGTTCCATATATAAACCATGGTTTTGGTTGGCTGTAATTTTTTTTCAAGCGTACATCGTCAATAAGCAAGCCATAATATGTTTTACAAATTGCTAGGTATGAAAAAAGCTATAATATGTGGAGGCAAATTTCATCCAAGGATAGATTGACACTGTTAGGCAATTGACGAACACTCAATAAAAAGAGGGAGGGTGTCCACCAAAAGGCCTTCGATGCCTAAGTCATAAATAGTTTAAGAAGAATTCTGAGTAGTAAGTGGCGATTATCATTTCCCAATTTGTCTTGATTACTTATAAGAGAGACTCCTCGTAGGCAACCTGGAAGTAAGGTTGCAGATCATGCTAGGCAGATCTCGGTGTTCTGCTAGCGATATACAAACTACACTAGACTAGTGGGGCATTCTCTGATGGTAGGCTCGATCATTGTCAGATGAGTTTGAAGGAGCGGGAGGACAACCAAGGGAGGTTTAGAAGAGTCGATGCCTGCCTTCTTGGGTCGGGAAGGGACGGTGGAAGGAATGGGAATATGAATATCATGGGCCCGAAGGACAGCTTAATATGTATATGAGCTCGAAGACCTATAGGACAGTCAAATGCTTAGCTCATTATTGTCTGGTATGTGGTATGCTCACGACATTTAGGATAAATCCGTCATATTGAGTTAATAGTCCACATGTTGTTTTTCTATTAATTATGATTAAATTAGGTCTGCACATAATAACTTTCAACAGAGAAAAAAAAAAAGTTGAAAAAGAGAGTATATGCTGCTTCAGAAAAGAAAGAATGAGTAAATAATAAGAGGAAATTAGACAATGGAAAATTACTGATGGGATATATGTAGCGTACTAAAATTTAAAATCATATAATATGAAATATCCTATAATATGACTGGTGATGTGGTTATTCTTGCGAGTTCTTACTGTGTCATTCTTGCACGCTCTTAAATCTACCACAAAAATTACTTAAAGCTATATAGTTAAGCATATTGAACACCCCACTGTCTTTATTTGCATTCAAAACCTTTTATAATGTCGAAAATACAGTACTCGGAAACCTTTTATAACGTTGAAAATCGTTCACAGAACACGGAATTAATTCTTACCATCATTTTTACGGATTGAAAAGAAACAATTATTAGCAGAACTATTTCCATGATAGGGAGTCCAGATCTTGATTTGTTGATATTTGCTGAGTTAGGGTTAATAGTGTGTTATATATATATATATATATATAGACACACACACACACACACTTAACGTTGCTCTGGACGTAAGCAAAACATCAACAGATGCATGCAAGATAAGAAAAAGACTTACCCAAACTATAATCTAAGTACTCAGGTCTAGCTAAGAGAATCGATCTCATCGATTAATGGTCACCTGCAACCACCCAATTAATGGGTCTCAATCGATTAATCCATTAGTTGAATCTTAATTGTCGTTTTAGCAGGGTCCATAAGGCAACATATACCGACCTTCTAATAAAAACGACGAGTTGTTGCCATCATTATCCATGCATGCACTAGGGTTACGCATTTGTGGGCAAGCTTTTGCATGGACATGTCACTTACCTACAATGCACAAGTCACTGGCACAATTAATGCAAATGAATCAATAAGCAAAATTTTGATCGATCGATTTATGTGGCTCTTACCAATTTGGTTAGGAACTTAGGATCCAAGCATATACGATTTATGTGGCTCTTACAACGGTGCATGATGGGGTCACAGAAATTAGACAACTCTATGATCTAGGCAACACTGTGTCCCCAAGTGATATTAAAGCTGTATTATTTTTCCAATGGTTCTCAATAATTTGGGATATGTACTCTTCGATTGGTGTGTTGTGATTGCTGGAGGTCTGTATTTATGTTCTTTTCTGCATGCATGATTTTTTTTAAACAGTGTTAGTTGGTTTCTGTCGATTGCATATCTTAGCCGTTGATTGATTGGTTAATGCACAATGTTGTGAGGAAAGAAAAAGGCTTACGAACTTGTAAAGTGGGAAGGTTGTACCCAAGATGAGAACAGGAAGATCTGCAGGCAGAAGTGATTGCAAATCGAAAGCACTTTGTCTTTGCTGCATATAATATTTTTATGGGTCAATTATATTGATGGTTTAATTAGAATAAGAAGCAATTTGGTTTCTATATTTTAAAAATGGTAAAAAGTAGAAAAACAATCTCTAAAGTTACCAATTATTTTTAGGTACTAACAACAGTGAGAAAAGAGAGAATCGAACTCAATTAAAGATCTTGAGTGCATGAGTGAATGTTCTTTAACCAATGTGCTACAATCCGCTTGCTAAAGTTACAAATTGTTAGCACTATTTGTCCCCCCACTCATCAGAATGTCATGTTAATTGCTATATTTTATATGAGGGTTTGGTGTGGACCTATGTTTTGCTTAGGAAAATAAGCTAACTAAGTGTTATGTCAAAAACACAAAAGTAAACTTGATTGTAACTAATCTTTAACTTGATTCTTACACTTCTACCAAAAAGAGAATTGATTAAATCAAATCAAATCAAATCAAATCCCCTTTTTATTAGAAAGAAAAAATGTTTTTATTTAACCCTTCTATTTTGCTCATCTTTGCCCTAATACACTCATAAATTCTAACTTGCAAATTCCTCTTTTGAGTGGTGCTTTTCACACACCCTTCTCAAATTTTAGCTGTCGAATCGAATAAACTGAATAGGCTCAAAGAACAAGAATTAAAATAAATATGTACAAATAAAAATTAATGCGAAAATGCCCAATCAAAAAGGATGGAGTGTGTGACTAATTAGAAGAGGAGAGAGGAAGAGGAAGCCCAATCAGAAAGAGAAGAAAGGAGGGAAAGTGAGAGAAACGAAAAGCATGGAATCAACTTTTGACCCGTTTTCCTTTTCCCGACCCGACTAGGTTCCGCCATCTTTTCCGGCAGTTTCCATCGGGTTTTCCTTCAAATTGTCGCCACCCACCACCTAAGAAACCTTCCATGACCTCCCATCTTCCATTTCAATCAAATTTCATTAGATTTAGCCTTGATTTAGGGAAGAATGGAACCCGTGGGTTCCGGGGGTGCACGACGGAAATTCAATGATCGTGAAGCTCACTCCGTCAATCACCACCACCAATGGACTCTCCTCAACCCTAGGAACCATGCCCAGTTAATTGTTGGGACGTCGGGGTTCGATTTGGCAGCGATTCGAAGAGCACCCATATTAGGGTTCCGACGGGTTTTAGCAAAATTTGAGCTTTTCCTGGCCAAATTGGCCTTGGTCACAGGTGCCGATCATTCGTGACGCCTCGATGTTGTGTTAAGGAGTTGTAGTGTGGACTCCAGGTGAGCGGGCTTTTGGTTTTCTATATATATACGTATATATGCTTTACGTTCTTTCCAGAACTTGTTTTAAATGAAATGTGATTTAAATGCCATGTTAATTCCATCGCATTTTAGAATAAGCATTAGTATAGATATACATATTGTTGCTCGACGTTGTGGACGGCTAGGTAAGCTCCAGGTGAGTATATCATGATGTTAGTGGTTATGGTGAGTATGATTTGATAGATAAATACATTGCTCAATATCTTGCACCCGGTGTTAGTGCTCCACCCGTGGCTAGGGCCTAACTTTCACATGATCATTCACCTTCAACACCACACGCTCACCTTGGATCCAAGGCAGGTGCCAGCTTGTCGTACAGACCACATTAGGTGGTTCCGACTCGTAGGTGACTTGCAATACTTCGCACAGCCTTCACGTGATCGTAGCATTTGAGCGTATTTATATACACCCAGCCTGTCGTACAGACCACATTAGGTGGTTCCAACTCGTGTGCAAGAGTTGGTAAATGAGTTATAGATTCAGCCGTACAGGTCATGTTATGTGACTTCGGCTGACATATCAGTTGCATTACTTTGTTTTCACCTAGTCTACATTTTATATTTACTGAGACATGACATGGCATACACCTGGGTTACATTGTTTTCAAACATGATTTTCATATATGTACGTAGTATTATTTTCTAGGAAATTATACAGGTTTTACGGTGATGAGTTATTATATTTGAAAGAGAAATGTATTTTCAAAAGCTTTGTTTTTGCCCACTCACATTTTCTGTTTTGGCGCCCCTTCAGGTTTTAGCTACTGGAAGTTCGTATCAACGAGGATTCTTGGTGAATCTCAGTATAGGTGGCTACCTCTGAGGGTATGATTCTTACCCACACTACTGTACTTTACTTATGTTCCGACGACACGTGTAACGTGGGTGCATACCCGCTCATCAACACACTCTGGTATTTAGGCACTTTTAGGTTTAAATTTATTCACATTTTCCACATCACCACTCTTTATGGCTTCGTCATCTTCTAGGTGTCGGCCAGCACAGCTCGATTTGGTGTCCTAGTGGACATTCCGGGTCGCGGTGTGTCACCGCCCCTTCTTTTGGAAGGAAACAAAACACAAGAGAACGGTTGTTTTTTATCTTACAATTTACAATAGAGTAAATGACAAAAAACTACCTCAACTATTGGTGTTACGACACTTTCATACCTCATCTTTAAAACGTGACAATGTCATACCGCATCTTACGAATTTGTGACAATGTCATACCTCCGTCAATTTTTCTGTTAGTTTTTCTGTTAAGTGCTGACGTGGCAAGATATGGGGACCACTCACTAATACAGCTGGATTAAAAAATAATTAAATATATTTTTAATAATTAAAAATTAAAAAAATTAAATTTTTTTATTTTTATATTAAATTTCTCTCTCTCTCTCTCTCTCTCCCTCTCTTGCCTCTCTCTCTTCTCTGCCCAGAACCCATTCCCATCTCCCCCCCAACCACCACGACCCCTTCCCGTTCCCCTTCCGTGCAACCCCCCACGCCCCACCTCAACCCAGTTCGTCCCCCCCTCCAACCCAACACGCACTCATCTCTCCTCCCCCATCTTCATCTTCTTCCCCCTTTCTCTCTACCTGCAACCCAGAAACAAACAAAAACAAAAACAAAAATTCGAACCCAGAAGAAGAAGAAGAAGAAAAAGAAGAAGAAGAGAGAAAAGAGAGAGAGAGAAGAAGAAGAGAGAAGAAGAACGAAAAAAAAAAAAGAGAAATCAGTCGGCCCAGAAGAAGAAAAAGAAGAAGAAGGAGAGAGAAGAGAGAGAGAGAAGAAGAGGAGAGAAGAAGAACGAAAAAAAAAAAAGTGAAATCACAGTCGGCCCATAAGAAGAAGAAGAAGAAGGAGAGAGAGAGAAAGAGAGAGAGAGAGAGAGAGAGAGAGAGAAAGAGATTTAATATAAAAATAAAAAAAAATTAATTTTTTTAATTTTTAATTATTAAAAATATATTTAATTATTTTTTAATCCAGCTGTATTAGTGAGTGGTCCCCATATCTTGCCACGTCAGCACTTAACTGAAAAACTAACAGAAAAATTGACGGAGGTATGACATTGTCACAAATTCGTAAGATGCGGTATGACATTGTCACGTTTTAAAGATGAGGTATAAAAGTGTCGTGACACCCATAGTTAAGGTAGTTTTTTGTAATTTTCCCTTTACAATAATATATCCAAACAAAACACAAGAGAACGGCTGTTTTTTATCTTACAATTTACAATAATTAATATATATATATATATCCAAGAAGCAAAAGTCTAAAAAATAAAGGGAATAAGGGCCCGGTAGGGTAAAATATGAAGCCACCAAAAGCATTGGAATCCAAGCGTGCTACAGAATAATTGGATTTCAGATTTGGAAATTGGAAGGCTGGCCAACGCAAACAAGTCCAGTGACTTTAAGAAAAGGCGTTTTCACCACACGTGGTGGGCTGGGCCAGCATGTTCCAGTCCTGTCGCGCATTCACACGTGTGCAATCTCATCGTTTTTCGCAGATCCCAACGAGATCCGCTGCCATTTACCTTTTCCCCCCTATTGCATGCCAATCAAATCACGACCACTCATGACACGACACGTGTACTGATTTGCCATGCATTTGCCTTTGTTAGCTTTGATGAGGAAAAGTACAAAAAAGACCTTGGAAATTGTATGTGGGACTTTCTTTGAGATGGGTAGTTTTGGGATGAGAGAATTTGGAGGGAGAGGGAAAAAGAGAAGAGAGGAGACAAGGCAGCTTTAGTAAAAGAAAAGATGGTGGTTTTAATGGTGTTTGTGTGTGGGAGTAATAAAGAGAAAGTGGAGAGAATTTTGGTGATCCCAATAAGATTGCTTACGGTGATATGGAAACATACTCAGATAGGTTGCAACCTTCTTTTTCCCCTTTATTTTGAGAAGGGGGAGAGAGATTTGATTTGATTTTTTTATTTTTTGAAGTTTTGTTTGTAAGAGCTTAAATAATCGTAGATATCAATGTATGAAATTTATTATGATGTTCATATTAGTTAATGGTTGTTGATGACTTAAACACGGCCATTATATTAGATCTATGTCTATTATAACATATCAATGAGAGTTTGCAATGTGTATCTATCATAAAAAAAAAACCTTTTAATTCGTGAAGTTCCCTTGAACTCAACATATGATAGATAACACGAGAAAAAGCTTTTTACACCTGTTGCGTGAAAGATGTGTCTCACATTCTTGGTAATGTGTTGCTCACACGTGAGACTCTAAGCAATGACTGCATGAAAGTTTATCTCTTATAATGTAACTGAAAAGAATGAATGAAAGTTCTATTGTAACCATAATTTTTTTTTACTCTAACATAGTGATTCTTTTTAGGGCCAGTCTTTTTAAATCCTTGTGCTCTTAAGTCTTGCCTAGAGCTTTGAAGAATAGTATACGACCAAATCCTGCAGTAAAGAACTCTCTCAATCCATCTCTTCCTCCTATTTCAGAACAGAAGAATCTACATATTTTCATGCAAAGAAACATGCACTAACTGCAGTGGTCATGCTAGTCCTATAAAATCAGGTAACCATGACAAAAAATGTAGCGAAAACAATGTGGCTTTGCCGAATTACTAACCACATACAGCAAACAATTAAATTGAAAACGATTGCCAAGGACACGTACTACTTATAACTTGTGCTATAATTTTCAGCAAAGGGTGGTGGTGTGGAAATTGAATCTGATAAAGAAAAGATGGTGAGTTCATATATATAATGGTGAAAGCAACAAGCTTTGAGAGAGAGAGAGAGAGAGAGAGAGGGTTTGGTTGAAGACTGAGAAAAAGCTATCAAGAAAAACCAAGGCCACCAGCTCCAAGTGAGGGATGTTGACATGAGAGAGATGAGAAACCCTAATCCTAGTGCCAGTGGGGAATATTGAGTTTATTGGGATTTCCTCCAAAGTGAAATTATATCATGTGCGGTGGCTAGTGAAGCAAAAGACAGCAGTGCAATTCCCACTATACACATCTTTTTAGCATTGTGCTAAATTGGGCCTTACAGTCTCAGTCTATCACAATTTATTGGTCTGCCTTCAAAAATCATGTGTAGATACACATAGAAATGTCATCATCAATTCACACATTGCTCTATAAAGCTGTATAGGCACTTTGAATTTTCCTAGTAACAAAAATAAGATAAATTTCGTGCCCATCAACCTTTTTTTCTTGATGTGAATTAATTCAGTTCTTCATCGCAATATGTTATGTCAATTACCTGTGATGTGTATTGGTAAACTTGAAAGAAAAAAAAAAAGAAATTGTTTGGCTCCTTACCTGCAAACCAAACATAATACAATTAAAACCACGTCTTACAAATAAGAAGTCACGAATCGAAAATTCATGGTCAATATTTATTGGTGCACTTCAATGATGAAATGACTCCTCACCTGCAAACCATGCATGTATTGGTTAACCAACACTGTAGATCTTATATTTTTATTTTGGTACATAAATTAACAGTCCAATATTGCATTCTAAACAATAGTTCACAGCACCATTTCTTGGTGTGCCTGCAAATTCACATTCTAATTTGGAATGTGTCTTATCAATTCTCACTTTACTGCATGTATAGAGCAGTGCCAACTCTAAACCCTTTAACCTACTTTTACTGTTAATTGAATTCTTAATCATAATATTTTGAATAATGCAGAATATCAATGTCTTGCGGTAAGGAACTTGCGTACGATTTTCTATCTTAATTAAGAATTTTTCTAGATGATGAAATTCATAGTAAATAAACGATATTGGACCCAGTTCAAGCAACACTATCATCTACAGAAATATGACATATTTAGATTAATTCGTACAGTGAGATTAGCAGTCTAACTCAAATCACACACAGTGTTGCCAGTGACCTTTTAACACAGTGGTGGAAAAGTGTTGAGCCTTGCATGACGGTGTGAGTTTGAACTCTGTCGGTGGCTAATCTAACATCTAATTTAACAAAACCTATCGTTTAACCAAAAAAAAAAATCACACAGTGTTCTGCAGGGTCATTCAAATAGTATAAACCTACAAATAATGCTGTTGCGTGTTAGCACTTTACTAATAACATAGAGAAGGCTTTTCTTGCTTCTGGTGTTGACTGCACCAAATATTGGAGCGATGGCTGATCATTTTGCAAAATGAAAGCAATTGATGTGTTCAAACATCAACAAAGAAGTCTTTGATTTTGATTGAAACTAGAACGATGTCTAGCTGAACACATAAATGTAGTTATGTTTGTGCACCTAACTGATAGAATTTACCCGCCCCAAAATTACACTATAATTAACAGTAGTAGCAGTACACGACGAACTGTACGTAGTGGTCTCAAAATCAAGTCCCTGTTATGCATGTATGGGATTTAGGCATCTGTCCTTGTTGCTATCGGACTATAACTATCCAGATTGCCATACCAAATTTACTGTAGTTAGTCAGACATAAATCAGAATGAAAATAAAGTGGGAATTATTATTCATTCAAAGACTTGACCTGACCACCCTCACTTTCCATCTCCTTGCATAAAGGTAGCAGATTTATTCATTGGGCTGTTAATGTGTACTCATTAAGACCTACTTAATTTAATTTCAGCTTACATCAGTGGTGGAGCCAGCATAAAGACTAGGATAGGGCTAGGCCCATCCCGGAATTGCTCAATATAAATCTCTATGTTGTAGCTTATACTACCATAAAGATTGTACGGCCAATTGGTTGTTAAAGTTTGACAGCATCAGAGGAGTGATGGGATCGAAACTTGCAGTAGCCAAACAACAACTCCTCGTCTTTTATAATCCAACCTTACCTTCCGTTTATTTTTATAAACCTAACCCTATAACTAGGCTTCATAAACCCAACTTTACCTCATTTTTTTTAAATTTTTTTATAAACCTAACCTTATAACTAGGCTTCTGTTTAACCATATAAAATTCAATTCACTCTTCTGATCAGTTCATATAAAACGATGTCTATACAATTTAGAAGAAGATTAAATCGTGTTGAAGGGAAATCTCATAGAAATAGCTTTGATTCTTGACCTTAAATTTTTGTTCGAGCCTTAGTCCTTCTTAACCAAAACTCGTAGAGAAGTTATGTTCTTATGATATAATCTACCCAAGACCAAATTTTTCATACAAATTTAAGCTCCATCACATTTGTTTGATTAAAAGCTTGCTAGAAGGCCCTACCTGAGACCGATTACTAGCTTCGCTACTGCCTTACACCATCATTACTACCAATCTTACTTCCATATTATGATGATATCAAATTAATCGAGGCTTAGCGAGTACCCATCAACTCCTCGTCTTTTATAATCCAACCTTACCTTCCGTTTATTTTTATAAACCTAACCCTATAACTAGGCTTCATAAACCCAACTTTACCTCATTTTTTTTAAATTTTTTTATAAACCTAACCTTATAACTAGGCTTCTGTTTAACCATATAAAATTCAATTCACTCTTCTGATCAGTTCATATAAAACGATGTCTATACAATTTAGAAGAAGATTAAATCGTGTTGAAGGGAAATCTCATAGAAATAGCTTTGATTCTTGACCTTAAATTTTTGTTCGAGCCTTAGTCCTTCTTAACCAAAACTCGTAGAGAAGTTATGTTCTTATGATATAATCTACCCAAGACCAAATTTTTCATACAAATTTAAGCTCCATCACATTTGTTTGATTAAAAGCTTGCTAGAAGGCCCTACCTGAGACCGATTACTAGCTTCGCTACTGCCTTACACCATCATTACTACCAATCTTACTTCCATATTATGATGATATCAAATTAATCGAGGCTTAGCGAGTACCCATTAACAACTCAATGGGTTGATTTGCCACATCTATCCTTGCACATCTTGTTTACTTTTAGCCTATGAAATGAATCAATATTCTTAATTGAAAGAAATTGATAAAAATGTGCACAAGGAAAAAAATGAGTGTGCATATATCATTCATTGCTCAAATAAAAATGGGCTATTAGCTAGTTCTCTTTACACATAATTTGTGATGGGCCTGTCATTTTGGGCTTATGCTCTATTAATTGGGCAAACGTATTCTTTATAGTCATTAATTATGACGTGGCCCAAGTACTTTCTTGACATATGGAGGTTTGAACTTAGAATCTCTACACAATTGTAATATTATATACTACCACAAAAAAAAAAATTCATTTCGGTTGGTTATGCAATTAAACTGAGGAACTTCAAGCCCTCAATTATTTAGAATCAAAGAACTATAGATTCCAACTCAATCAAATAATTTATCATCTCTGATGTAAAATTTCATTCATATAAAAATGAACAAAATAATTTTCTCATCCGTGCCGAGGAAAATTCTCAAGATGGTTTGAGTCTACTAAAATCGACATATTCATATACTCATTTAGTTATAGACGCAATGAACAATAAACTCTCACTTGAATGAGATCAAATCTTCTGCACTCAAAATGGGTGTGGCTTCTCTGTGGCTCCAATAAGTGTTTGACACGTATTCAATATCATTAACTTTTCTTAATTTTGTTGTCATGAATTGAATACGCGTCAAAATACTTATTGGGGTCACAGAGAGGCCACACCCATTTTGGGTGCAGAAGATTTGATCTCCACTTAAATATCTTTATTGATGGGAATTAAGAATTAATAGGTTGAGATCCGTTTATTGTTATACAATGAGAGTTAAAAGAACCACACAATGTAACAAACCGTCCTTAATTTTACGATTTTATTAATTTTAAATGAGCGAATTGAATAAAATGCCTCTAGAGGTGAGGATGTTGACTTTCGTTGACCAGCGTATTATAAGACGTATGAAATATTCTTTTAGCGTATCCTCGCCACTATGAACACATGGGTGTAAATGGAATAGACTTTGGAGTTATGACGAAAATTTTACGAAACTACGAACGTGAAGGGCGATTTGGTAATTTCGTGCTTACAGGAGATTTTCTTTCTGTTTTGTCTTTTATGGGATTGGAGTGCCAGCTGAGTGGGACCCACAACCACTCATTTTCATCACTCTTGTGTTCCCTTCCAAATGCTCTCAGCCTCTCATTGGTTTCCACCCCACTTCTCTCCCTCATCCTTCACATCTCTCTCTTCCCCTCATTATCATTTTCTTCTCTGAAGAACAGAGGCCAAAAGGCCAGGAACTAACCAGACCACCACCATACCGTTGCCACTCCGGCAAGACGACCACTGTCACAACCATGCTCGAGGACACTCTCATTTCATTTTCTTCTTTGTTTTCTCCCTTATCTTTCTCACTTTAACACTCTTTCACTCTCTGAAAACCACACAGCACCACCACCAATTACTCCGGTGAGATAGACTATCAGACCACCACCACGCCTTGTCCTTCCCTATCTCTGTTAAGTTCAAACTGTGAACATTAAACCCAAACGTACAGCTGCACTGCACATTGGTCATTGCGACTGTTCATCATCTTCTCTGACGAGTTCTCGTCGATCTCGACCAAGGTAAGCGGTATGACCTCTCTCTTCCTTACCTTTTTCATTGTCAGTGAACGATCTCAAGGTTTGGACTCATTTTAATGGGGTTCAGAAGCTGTTGGGACAAAGGGAGGACTTCCCCAGAATTTTGGGAAACTCAAGATCTGTGGCTATTTGGCCTCTTTCAGGTCCATTTTTCGGCTAACGCTGATGTTGACTCAACCCCTAATAGGTATAAACTAATTCCTCACATTTTTAGCTTACTCTGATTTTTGAATCACTGAAAATGACTGAGATTTGAGCTCGTTAGGAGCTCTTGAAGTCGGACCAAAAACCTGCAAAACTGCAGGAACTTTTGAGGAAGGCGAGTACAGTCGTACTCGCAGGCGCGTGGGTGCATTAGGGTGATTGGCGCATGTGGTGCGTGGAGGAACCCGAGGTTCCTTCTTAACTTTTTCAACGTGTTGAATCCGAATCTGCCATCTGTTTTCTGAAATTTAACTGTCTTAAAATAGTTCCTTTATTACGAAAAACATGTTTATACGCTAGTACGTTATGTATTTACGTTAATGGTTTTGTTTCTAGGAAAACCACATTGCAAAGATCTTCGAAGCCCGCGAAGCGGGTTCGACCCAACGACATGATCTACGAATGGGTCTTTTCTTTTATATAGTATACATATAATTGTTAGTTTTCATTTATACATTTCATAAAGAGTTTTCTACAATACGCCTAGATTAGCGTGACGTTTATAAGATTTAGTGCATTGATAAAAATTATGAAGTTATGCTATGTCCTACGAGATGCATAGGTATGCTTATTATTATCAATGCCTTAATTATACTTATAGCCATGAATAGTATTACGGTGACATGAATTATCAATTTACCCCTATATGATTCTATTTACGTTATATGTTCATCATTGCTGCACCAGTGTTAGTACTAGCCCAGGCCAAGAGTAATCTTTCACGTGTATGTTCACTTGCACCGTATGCTCACTTTGGATCCATTGTAGGTACCAGTCCTTTCCTAGATTGCTATAGGCAATTAGGACTCGTATGTAATGCGCATAGCACTAGTCTTCAAGTGATTGTAGTACTAGAGTGTACATCATTGTTACACCCAGCCCTGTTCATGTCAGAATACCTCCGCATGAACTCGTGTGTCAGCATGTGTCGATGAGCACTTGATGTGATATATTTATTTCTGCGAGATATTGTGATTTCTAGAAGTTATATGTTTATCTATGAAAATTGTGACGTATTAAAGTCTTGAGATATTGCAGGCTACAGTAAGTATTTTCATATTATACGTAGTATGTATATTTTGGAAACTATACTTGTTTTTATGGCAAAAGGTTATAATGTTTTCAAAAAGGTTTTTATAAAAATTTATTTTTAGGCCCACTCACCCTTATTTTTCACCCCTCCAGGTTTAGTAGCTGAGCTTTTGTGTCGGTGAAGATTCTTGGCAAAACTCGATATAGGTGGTTACCTTTGATGGTATAATTCTCATCATTACTTAGTGTACTTTACTTATGCTCTGACATCACCTGTGAAATGGGTTCATTCCCGCTCACAAGCACACTCTTATATTTAGGTACTTTTTAGGTTTAAATTTAGTCACATTTTCCACATCACTACACTTTATGGCTTCGTCACCCTCCTGGTGTCGGCTAGTACAGCTCAATTCGGAATCCAGATAGACATTCCAAATCGAGAGTGTGTCAATCACTACATATAATTTAATGGCCTAAACAAGTAGATTAAATAGACAAATCAATATATATGCCATGTAATATTAATGTACAATGGCAAGAAAAGGAAACAGTAGAAAAAGTGAATGGCTAATAATGAAAAAAAGAAGTTCTGATTGGATAAATGGTCTCCATTGTAATAGACTAGCTGGAAAATAACTCTCATGGTGAAAAGTTTGAATTTATACTTTTGTTGTGAAATCAGTTAGGATATATGTCCAAAACAAAAGTTCCATTAGTTCTCTGTTAATCCAATTAGTCATGGCTCTGCACTCAACAACCAAGCTTCTTTACACGCCACTGCCAATGGCGAAGTAGCCAACCACAACTCGGAAAATATTATCATCTACTTGTTTGGGTTAATATTTGAACATTGGACTTAAGTGAAGAAAAGCCTAAATATGCTAGGTTGAAGAGAAGTTGTCTGAAGCCTAGCACGAAGCCCAGAGGTCAGCTGAAGGCATTATCAACCAAATATAAGCCACTTGCTTACCTATGGAAGTAACAGGTGAAGGAAACCAACATGTTACTAGCCAAAAAGCACTTTCTAATGGCATTCAAGTAAAAAGCTACTGACGCACTGCCCTCCCATTGCTTTCGGGCAAGAGCAAAGTTGCAGCAGTCGGGCTAACCTGCCTATGAAAGGAAGAAGAGGCCCTAGAGACAAAGACACTCAACCAATCAAACAAACAAACTTACAAACTCTACTCTCAAGCTAGATTTGCAACCAAAAAGCTATAATCAGCCAAGATCTTCGATCATTTAGCAATAGTCTCCTCAGAAAACCTACATTTCTCTAGTTTAAAGCTCTGCTACTCCTGTAGTATTGATTTTCTCGTGTAAACTTGTTTACCACCTATCACTTTTCAAGCATACAACATTTGTAAACTCAAAGAGAAACGACTGCAAGAAGTTTAACCCTATCAGACAAGGTGAAATCTTGCCTAAAACTCTTTATTTGTCTTCTAAATTAGTAGATCTGTTACTCTTTATACTTTCCAGCATGTATTCAAATCATTTCCACTTGTTCCATACTTTAAGAATCTCATTTGTATCTAGATCTGGTCATTTTAATGTATATTCTTTCATTTAAAACCAATCTAGAACTAAGTGAATAGCTTAAAGGGTTTGGGACACCCTTCCTTCAAAGCATACAAGACCATGAACTAAAAGTCCTTGATCACAAGGCAAGAAAAGAACTTAATATGGACTTAACACATCTATGACAATCCCTTGATAACAAGAAATCTGAGTAACTTGAGGTGCAAGGAATTGACTCACACACTTGTTCTACATTTACTATAATGAGATAGTAGTGGCACGCCTCGCACTTATTTAGTTTTGATTGCGAGCCTCAAGGCTTACACCTAAGGCCTCACAAAGGCACCTTTCAGAACTAACTTTGTCCTGTTCTTGTAGCACACCAACAAGCAAGAGCCAGATCTCCATAGGCAATCAACATAACGTGCCAATCCCTAGGGGAGCTGTAACGAGGTGCCAAGGGTCCATCTCCTGGAGAAATCTTCGCCCGAACATAGTTTTGGCACGCTTGATGGAACTCAAGAAGTCTTGTATGCCAAGAAAGAAGAGAAATGAGCAAACTTTTAGGTGGAATACAAAATACGGGCCACTCTAGTACCGGCCAAAGTAAAAAATGACAAATCATCCAGAAGACCTTCCTTCCCTACAAAGATCAGCCATTCCAGAGAGTCTGACTTCATCTGAGAAGTCAGGGGGAAAAATAACTAATGAAGACTTGCAAGCCACTATGGTGCAAGTGTTGAGAAGTATGGAGAAAATCTCTCTGGAAACTAGGGAAGAAGTAAGAAGGCTTTGTTCCTTAACATGAAGCTTACAGATGAGGCTAGATCTAGAGTTTTCTACCCCAAGAGATGGTCGGGAGGATGTGATGAGAAGACCAAGCTTTATAAAGGAACCAGTCATTCCTCTATTTTCTTTAATGAAGGAAAAAAAAGGATGGGGGAAAGAAGAAAGTAGGATCTAAAGTTTGTCAGTCAGTATTGGATGAGATCTTAGAAGCAAAGTTGCCCGACCCCTTATTATTTTCATTGGATAGTAGGGAGCAGAGTGGGCAAGAAAGAACGAAGTATGGGATGCCTCATCTAATCGGGGAGTCAAGCAGGAAAGGTGAGCCTACCAAGGCAGACAAGCATTCTCCTTATAGGCCACTAACATTGGCCAATAAGGGAGGGGATGCCAAATGAAGAAAGCCTGAACCAAGGAAGGAGACTCTCACGGGCAACGATCGTAGCTCGAAGTTGGAACCTCCTCACACCCCACATGATAATACAGCCAACTAGCAACTCAGGAAAGAGATAGTTGACTTAAGGAGGATGATGGCCCATAATGCTTAACCTCGGGCTCGCCTGTTGTTCAGGATCACCTATCAAAAGCCCTACCCTGAGTACATTGATGAGTAGAACCCATTTTCCCTCAACTTCAAGATGCCCGCATTCCCAACATTCACTGGAGAAAATTGTAATGTGTCATCCAGAGATCATATTTTCATGTTCTCGAACCATTGCGTCGTATTCGAAGACAATCCTAACTATAAGTTAAGATTGTATAGGAACTCGTTGGTGGGTCTAGCATCTCAGTGGTACTCTTTTTTGCCCCCTAATTCCATTGCTAATTGGGGGCAAATGAATATGGCTTTCCATAAGCAGTTCTACAGGATAGAGCCCGAGATGTCGATCAATGACCTAGTGGAGGTAAACCAATATGAGCATGAGTCTACAGAAGACTTCATGATGAGGTTCAGAAGGACGAGGATGATGTGCAGTTTCCATAAGCAGTTCTACAGGATAGAGCCAGAAATTGTTGCTTGAAGAACATCAATTGAAGCATTCCTCCAAGGCTTATCCTTTTTATAAAACAAAGCTGCAATTCACCATGTAGAGTTTGAAGGAGTTAAGCCAAAACAGGCTGATAGCCATGGACGAAAGGGAATAGAGATGTATGCTGCAGAGATGACTACTCCCTTCAAACCTTTAATGGTGAAGGGGTTAGTTCAACCCGTCAAGGATTAGAAGGTAGTGATGAACGATAGGGGATTTATCCTTATGAAGCTTCTCAAATATCAGAGTTACTCATTTGATTTGACATCGTAGAACATTCGAATTAGAAGGTCTTGAACCCACTTCAAGTAGTTTCTTCTAGATACTTCCAGAACAATGAAATCTATATATATACATCGTAGAACATTCGGGTTCTATAGACATGTGTTGGTTTAATTTATGCATGAAAGCTACAGGTTTCATATGGTAAGTTTTGAATGAAAACTTTGGGTTTGAAATGCACTAAATATGAAACTACAGGTTCATTTTAGTTTTATGAATGATTAGTTCATAAAGGAGAGGTTCTGCAAGAACACAAAATATAATATGCTGATTTAAGTGTAGTGGATTTGAGTTGCTTCGAGAACTCAAGTGTGAGAGCTTCGGGACTATGAAAGGATGTCAATGGTTCAAAGTATAAAAAAAAAATTATTGAATCATTAATGTCTGAAAGTGATCTTTAGGTCAATAATTTTGGACTAATTATCAGATTAATGGACTGCAGGTCATTTTTAATTAATTCAAAAGATTAGGACCAAACGAGGTCGATCGTGGTAGCAAAATAATGACAAACAGGTCATATTAGCTTCGGTTGGTGATAAACCAAGTGATAATTAAATTAGAATTCATTAGCGTAAACCAAAGCACCCCAAAAATATTTTGGGCATGATTTATAATGCGAGGATGCCAAAATTTGGCATTGGGTCGAAAAAGACATGGGAGTAGGCCCTGCAGATTCAACTACAAGCTTATTGGGCCTCGGGGAAGGTTGTAGGCCTTGGGCCAAGTGGTCTGGGCAAGCCTAGCAACAAAAGCTGCTAGCTTTGGGCCAAAAACTATGCATGGGGCAAGCCCAGCCCAAGGCTGGCTTACGGGTTAGTGCGTGGAAGCCCAACTGAAGCTGGGTTTCGGGTTTTGTGTTAGGGTGAAGCAAGCCCAGCAACATAAAAGTTGCTAGCGAGTGGGCCGACACTTAGGCAAAGCCCAAGAAATAATGCAAGCTTGCAGCAGGCGGGCCAAAAACACAGAACCAGGCCCACCAACACACGGGTTGTTGGTGATAGGCTATGTGTGCGAGGGCAAAGCCCAGCAAACGGCTGCGGGCCGTGCTAGTAAGTGGGCTGGGGCTGCAGGCCCAATCTAAACCAAACCCAGGCCAAAGAAGCCGAGTTATTGCCTTGCTCGCGGCTAGCCTAACAAGCTGCAACCATGGGTCAGACGTCAAAACAACATCGTCTTGGTGGCGTGCTCGACGCTGCTGAGCTGCAGGCCAACGCGAAGGTTAACCGCAATGCCACGGTGGTGGTGTGGCGGCCGTGCCGCACAGTTTTCCAGAATTTTTTTTTCAACTGTTCTAGGGTTTGAAAAACCCTATATTGCTTCTAATTTATTTGTATGCTTTGACTCACAAATACCATATAGCAAAATAATTGTGTAATGCATGAAACATATATATATATATATATATATAGAAAAATATATGAAACATATGCTATATATATATATCATAAGGAAAATATAAACATAGGGGGTTCATGCATCATAGGGAATGTTTTCATGCTTCGTGGACGTTTCAAATATCTTCTTTTATTTTAAGTGTACCTGATTGGCAGAAAACAAATAAAAGCATTTGAATTTTGTAGAAGAGAGCCTCCTCCTACAATCCTTTAGTTCCTTAGCCTCTAGTAAGAGCATGCTAATAACGTGTTGTAGGCCTATTTAACTGAGCTATTCTAAGGGAATAAAGAGGGGGAGGCCGGCAGCATAAGAGGGAAAAGACAGAGATTTAATTGTAAGGTGTGTGTTGTATCACCCCATTGTACCCTTATTTATAATAGTAGGATATGTTAAATCATTACCCTTTTAGGATTACAACTCTAATAAGATATTAACTACTAAGAGAATATTCAAAGATATCCCTAGATACATTAGGATTTAGACAATCACATTCCTATTTTAAATATGACTGCAACACTAACTATATATTAAATAATGACTCAGAAGTGAACAACCACATAATAAATAATATTTACAACATTATTCTCATATTTTGTGGCTTCTCAGCCAAACTTATTTAGAAAAAGAATCTCCAAACCGCAGCAAGGATATATATATGAATGTTACAAACGCTAGTGCATTTAGTAATTTTTATTTTATTTTTAATACGGTTGATATTACTACCTGTGATTATATATTAGGGAGAATGGGAGAGTTTGAATTTGGATCCAGTGAATTGGAAATGAAGACTCTTGCTACCACGACAATTCACTACTTGTCTGCATGTATAACTAGCCCTTATAGTTTAAGACTAATTAATTACAATAACTTAGGTCGATATTTCACCATATGTTATTACAAACATGGTACAAAATGCCGATAATATCGGCGATATATCGTCGATATTATCGGTTTTTACGGGGACCGATATTTTTTTAACTATCCAAATGGGTTTCGTCAAAATATCGCGATAATATCGATAATATCGCGATATTTTCGCTAATATCGATAATATCGCGATATTTTGGTACTGTGCTAATCGGAGAAGAACGCTGGAGCAAATTAACCGAATCCCTAAATCCCCAAATTCGAATTCAAAGCAAATTAACCGAATCCCTAAATCCCCAAATTCGAATTCAAAGCAAATTAACCTAATCACAATCACGAGAAATCCAATAAACACAACAGTCCAGCAATTTCACAAACACTCAAATTACAAATGGAAATTTACACGTACTTGCAAATCTAAGAGAAGGGGCACATGGGTCTCCTCCACTTTGGCGGCCAACGAGACGCAGGCGACGGCGGCGAGCTGACTCATCCACGGCTTGTCCTTCTGAAGCGGCCAGCTGGCAATGAACCCATCAAAGTAGTTCACAGCCAGAATGGCGGTCAAAGAGGAGAAGCCATAGTGTGCCTTTACACTCAGAATCCACTCAACCACCTCCTTCCGAGCCGCCATCAAAGACCCATCTGAGATTTCTCCACTGAAACACACATGGGTTTGTTCCTCTTTGGAGATTAGAGAGACTGTGGGAGAGAGATCGAGAGGGATCAGATCGAGAGGGAGGAGAGATCGAGGGAGGACCGGAGCCGCCATCAAAGACCCATCTGAGATTTCTCCACTGAAACACACATGGGTTTGTTCCTCTTTGGAGATTAGAGAGACTGTGGGAGAGAGATCGAGAGGGATCAGATCGAGAGGGAGGACCGGATCGAGAGGGAGGAGAGATCGAGGGAGGACCGGAGGAAGAGACTCGAAGTGGAGTCTGAGAATAAGAAAGAGAAGGAGAAGGGAGGGTTAGTGAATTAGGTCTGAGTGTGTGTTGCGTGTGTGCGAATGTGAGAAAAAAAGGTGTGTGCGTGAAAAAAATATTAACAAGATAAAAAGTAATGGTGGAGTGGTTTCTTACTGTCAAAATTGTGCGTGTGTGAAAAAAAGATTGACAAGACAAAAAGGTGGAGTGGTTTCATACTGCCAAAGTTCAAAACCGTGTGCATGTGTTATCCCAGAGGTGAAGTATCAGATCATCACACATTTTTTAACCCTTCGAAAATCGAAAATCGAAAATTGAAAAACCTCTATCTTACCATGCAATGTATAAAGTGTAAAATATTGTACTAATTCATTATATATAAATGATTATGGTGTGTTTAGACTTCTTTAATTAATTACTACATATTTTCTACACTCACAATGTTTGTCAGCTCGCTATATAATCAACTTGATAATGTTAAATCCATCATGCAATGCATTTCCTTCCAATTTTTTGTGATAAACTAATAGATAATTGACTAAATAAATATCCTGCAAAGTTTCAATAAAAATTTCCAAGTTTTTCTTACAATTTCCGTGGTTTCCATGTAATTTTTATCGATATCGATATTATCCCGATATTTCCATCGATATTTCCGTGTTTTCGGACTATCGATATTTCCGATATTATCGATATTTAATACCTTGATTACAAATGATATTAATATTCTAAACTATTTAAGAGGGTTTGAACCATAACATAGTAGCAGGATAAAGAGAAATTGTCTATGTATAGGGCAATGCGCCACTTTTGCATTTTTGTTCTTTGTCTACATCAATCCAGGGGGGAGCCAGCTAGCGGCTGCCCTGGGCTCTAGCACACACTAAGTTTTAAAAGATGAATTTTTTTTAATGTTAAAATAAGCATGTTATGGAAAAATTGTCTTATATTGCACAAAACAGAAACAGCCTACCCTTAACACCTAAATTTTACTACATACTACAAGTAAGATAAATTAGCTCACCCCTATTTAAATTCTTAACTCTGTCCTTTGCGTACATTGTAATATGCATTGTTTTTGTAATGAACACCGATTGTCACCAACTTTTCTTGTCTTCTGTATTTCCTCTTGCTAATTAAATAGGAAGTCATAGTCGGAGTAGTTGCGTTATCAAAATGCCTGTTATTCTCTTTCAATTGTTTATCCTCTTGCAAGTTTAACGTTTATTTCAAAAAACCAAAGCTTGTACAAGAACTGTAAACTAAATAAGATAAAGTTCTAATCAGTTTATGGTTGTTATCTAATACACGAAGAAAATAGTCCTTAACAAGCAAGCACATAAAATGGTCAAGAACGAGCCACAACCCCACTGATCATGACATTATCCCTCGATTAGAAGTCCTTTTACTTGCGGTGTAAGTTTCTAATACTAATAACTAATTGCCTACAGTGGCATGCCGATCACACATACAACTCATCTCTGAGGAGCCTTGGCCTCTCTGTGGTCTCCAGTGGCACTTAGGAAACATTCAACCGAACAACTCTCGCAGTGGCTTTTTTCTTGCCACCAACAAGATTTACATAAGAGAGAAATTAGCCAAAGAAGAAGACAACAACAACAGGACATTATATAATCTTACACGATTGGGATAGACAACATTGACGTTCTGATATTATCTACTCCTGTAGGCGTGACTTCCATGGAATTCTCTTGATCCTTATGAGGTGTAAATGCCAGCTGGTTATCGCCGGAACACAGTCGGTCAATCAGAGTACGGCAGATGGGGCAGCCGGAATGGGAATCAAGCCACATGTCAATACAAGGTGCGTGGAAGATGTGCTTGCATTTTGGTAGCCGCCTCACAATTTCCTCATCTTCCAAACCTCCCAAGCACACTACACATTCGATGGTAGTACTAGTTTTACGATATAAAGCTTCTTCATCTTCGTTTTGATCAGGATCACAATCATCTCTCTCTTTCTTATAACTGAATGTGATTAAATCCGGCTTCAACCTCTTATCAACCGTGCGTTCGATCTTCTGGACACGCTCGTTGCTAGTCGGAGGAGACAATGGTATTCGCCTACGATATACATACCATCCGATTACGACTGAAATGACGAGCACACCAAATACCACGATGCCTGATACGACTAACATGGGTTTAGGTTTAGTTTGTTGTTGATACTGGAATATTACAAGTTTTTGGGAATCTTAATTAGGGGGGCCTGCTTTAAAGATTCACAAAGAATCTAAGTAATCCAAAAGTGTTAAGGATGTTGAATTATTAAATAATATGATCCGATAAGAACAAAGACATATAGTGGTGATATGAAGAACTTAATCGGTCTATATATTGTCTATGCCGGCTTAGCATCAAGGGTGTGAATGTGACAGATTGAGGTTTACTATGATGCTTCTCCACCTACTGTTTTGGAGGTTAACTCTGGCAAGATTTATTTTTTTTTTAAGAAAAAGAAATATTCTTTATGGTGAACAAATATTTAAATTAAAAGAGAATCTTCAATTTGTTCAAAAATTAAAATTAAAAAAAAAGAGAATCTTCAAACCTCCTCTTTGTTTTCTTCTATTTTCCCTGAAAATGAGAGAAAAACAGTATGGACGAGAATGTGAGCAGTGGCAGAGCCAGAAATTCATGTTAGAAGGGACACACTTTAAACCAAAATAGACATAATATATGCATCAACTATCTCGTTCTTTTGGTCGCCTTGATATCAAATTTAAAGGTGAGTGACCATGCATTTATTCTTCATTATAAATGGTCAATTATATCAAGAGTTGAAAATAAAACATTATTAAAAGCACATCCATTTATTCTTCATTCTTGATATCAAATTCAAAGGTGACTGACCATGCATTCATTTTCTCATAGTGACCAAAAGAACATTTTTCTAAAAACATGAAGGTATGAGAGCATTTGAAGGGTTTTTTGTGCTAATTTGGAAAAAAAGGAAATATTTTTCTCTTCTTGATTTCATAGACGATCTAATAGAGGTAAATGAGAAATTAACCAAAAACTAGTTTGCAAGCAAAGGGAAAAATTGTATATAGGCAAGAAATAGAGAATATGATCAACGAATATTAATATAGAACTATAGTTTCGAATCTTTAATGTAAAAAATATAAGGCTTTGTATTTGTTGGATTGAAGTTAATTGGACTAACCAATACAATTACAAATTCAAGTTGATAGTGGTATTATAAAATTAATTAATGATAGTAGAGGTTGTTAGGAAAAATTAATTAGAGGATAGGCTCAGGCCTATCCTAGTCTAAAGGTGGCTTCGCCACTGAATGTGAGGTGGTAAAATAGTAAGATGCCAGTAGTACTTGTAAGTATGACGTCTTAAATTTGATTTCTTTAATAGTGAGTTCGATAGGATTAACTCTAGCATATTGGCAGCTGCATTTTGGAAGATGTGGTCAATAAAATGTTGTCACTAGCATTTTGGCAGCTGCCTTGGGTTTAACTTTCCTTGGAGTCGATCATACTAAAATTGGGCAGCTTGTGATTTTTTGTTTTTCTTTGTGAAATTATTGCTTGGTGCTTGTCTTTTGAATTCTGCATGCATGTTATTTTTATTTATACACGCAACATTGTAAAATGAAAAAAATAAAATAAAATCAAACTCAAAACATTATGAATAGACATAAATACTCTTAATTAATTTAAGGGGTTTTTGAACTTTAATCCTTCAAGAAGATTAAAATTTTAAAAAAACCTGGTGTTAGATTGAATATTGATTTTTAGTCCCTAATGAGTCCTTAATTCAAAATAATTAATGTGCATTTTATTTAATATCTTCCATTAAATATTTAAATTTATTAATACACAAATTTTAATTTATTTTTTGACCAAAAAAGAGTTTTTTAATTTATTAATTTTATTTAACATTCTTCAAACTTGAAAGACTCAATTAATGTACTTAAATGTTAGTACCGAAATGTGTGTACCGAAATATATTATATTGAACTAATATATTTAAATGTTAGTACCGAAATGTATGTACCTAAATATATGCACCAAAATGTATTAATATTAAATTAATGTACCTAAATGTGTATACTGAAATGTATGCACCGAAATGTGTGTACCTAAATATATGCACCAAAATGTGTGTACCTAAATATATGCACCGAAATGTGTGTACCTAAATATATGCACCGAAATGTATGTATCTAAATATATGCACTGAAATGTATTAATATTAAATTAATGTACCTAAATGTATGTACAGAAATATATGCACCGAAATGTGTGTACCAAAATGTATGTACCTAAATGTATTCACCGAAATGTGTGTACCAAAATGTGTGCACCGAAATGTTAGTACCAAAATGTGTGTACCTAAATGTGTGTACCGAAATGTATTATAATGAATTTAATATATTTAAATGAAGAAGTTACAGTACATCGAAATATATTGTATAAAAAAATTAGTTTATCTAAATGTTTACAACAAAAATATATTACAATGAATGAAATGAAAATAAAAATTATAATGAAATAAAATTAATACATTAAAAATTAAAAAGAAAAAGATAAATAATTAAAAAATCAAAATATAATTAATAAATGAGGTTATTAATGTATCAAGGGACTAAAATTAGATTTTGATCTTACTCATGATTTTAATCAAAAAGTAATCTTTGACAATGATTAAAATAAAGTTTTCAATTAATTTAACTACAAGCGCTTCATTCCTTTGTCTGAATGTGTTGAGGGAGGTTTGGTTGTTGAATAATGTTATCCAAAATTATGAGATATGAGATAAGTTAAAAAAATATGAGATAAGTTAAAAAAATTATGAGATAAGTTAAAAAAATATGAGATAAGTTAAAAAAATTGGTGGCACAAAGTTTCAAAGAGGGTGAAGTCAAATGTATAGAAAGGCGTGCCCTTTTGCTTCCTAATTTAATCAAGACCTAAAAAACTCCGATTTGTTATGGCATCTCTCTGGAACACCAGTAATCCCTCCATGGCTGATGCCTCAGATCCATCTCGACTCCCCAATATTCCAAAGGTAGTTTTGTTTTCAACACAAGTTACTGTATCAATTATTCCCAATAAATATTTGAACACTAAAGTTTCCAACCTTCATATTCCACTTTTTGAAAAGTTGCTAAGTGTTGCACATATTTTGTGTTCTTGATCGTTTCTTGAGTCCGAAAAATTAGTAGAATTCTTGCGAATATCTGAACTTAATCAAGTTGGCTACAATATTGTGCTCTCCCCTCTACACCTAATGACTTGAGTTCGAGTTTCTGTTTTCATAGTTTAGATGAGTTTAGCGCAGAATATCGATTACATAAAAAGAGAACTGCATACTTTTCTCAAAAATTGTTCTTTTGGCGATTATACACAGGTATTACAAAGGAGTGATATAACTGAAAACAGTTTTTGTTATGGAACAGTTTAAGGTTGCTGTATGTCAGTTGTCAGTTACTTCCGACAAGAAGCAGAATCTTGATCGTGCCGGCATTTCGATAAAAACTGCTGCCGAGCAAGGCGCAAAGCTACTTGTTTTACCAGTGAGTTAACTACCTAGTAACTGCTTATGTGGTTGCACCCAAGTTGTTGGAATAAATGTCTGCGAGAAGTCCTCAGGACATAATACATGTTGGTTTGAATTGCATTTTTGTATAAGGAAATGTGGAACTGCCCTTATTCAAGTGAGTACTTTGCAAAATTTGCTGAGGATTTTAAGAATGAGGATGCCTCGCCGACGTTGTCCATGCTATCGGAGGCTGCTTATTGCCATGGGATCACAATCGTAGGAGGGTCGGTGCCTGAACGGGATCATGGCCGGTTGTATAATACTTGCTGCATATTTGGACCAGATGGAAAGCTCAAAGCTAAGCATAGGAAAGTAAGAACATGTTAATTCGATAAGACTGGACACTAAATTAGGAGCGTAAAATTGGATAGAACTCTTGAAAAGAAGGTATTGGTGTTGCTTCATTTGCAGATACATTTATTCGACATTGACGCTCCAGGAGAGATATCATTTAAGGAATCTGACTTCTTTTCGGCAGGAGATCAGACTACCATAGTGGACACAGGTATGCATCCAAAATTGTCCTAAACTTTCCTCGAGGAAATGTGTGATGTCAAATTTTTTTATTTCAAGATTTTATCCGGATTGTCTATGAGTTAAGCCGCTGTTGAGCAATTGTAGAACATTTGCAGAAGTTGGTCGTATCGGAGTGGGAATCTGTCACGATTTACGGTTTCCTGAACTTGCTGCATTGTACAGGAAAAAAGGTTCTGAATTTTGTTAAATGTTGGCTTAGTTTCTAGCATCTTATCTGTAGATTTCGAATAACAGTATTGATCGTTATGGTATAAACGCAAGGCGTTCATATCATATGCTATCCTGGGGCATTCAACATGAGCACTGGTGAATTGTTCTGGGAGCTCGTACAGAGAGCAAGGTAAGAGTATATACCTTATTACCTACTTGCTCACCATTTTCCTCCGAAATTTCCTATGTTCTAACAGATACTTCCCTCTTTTCAGGGCAGTTGATAACCAGGTACGTATAAAGACTGACTTGTCCTGTTGCTTTCGACTTTGTATCCGTACATTTTTCTACTGTTCTACAGCCTAAAAACAATTCTAACGTGACCCTTCCCCTCCCCCTGCCCTCTTTGGCTTCGGAATCATGGTGTTAGTTATTCGTAGCTACTTGTTCACCTTCTCGAGACTCCACTGGTTCTTACACAATATGGGGACACTCCACGCTAGTTGAACCGGTACTATATAGTGTATAACGCAAACGATTGATGAGCATGAATGAACAAAAACACAAACGATTGTTTTCTTCATTTGTGTGTTTTGTGCTGTAATTGGCAGTCGGGCGAGATAATTGCAACGGCAGGGCATGAGGAAACTACTATAATCGCGGAGATCGATTACTCCAAAATTCAGCTCCAAAGGTAGGTAGAGTTTTTGCAGTTAAATCTGCGGTATGTTATGTTCATCTTTTTCTGATAGATATGTTGACGTTGTGTGTAAATAATGCAGAAAGAGCCTCCAACTTGATGAACATAAGCGGGAAGACATCTACAAGTTGATCGATGCGCATGAACCAAGTCCTCGAAGCCTTTAAGGATATAAACACTTAATAACATGTGGTTATGTTTTGTGTAGTAAATCATTGGAAGATATTACACGACCACCGTTTTGTAACACATTCTCAGTTGAACCTTCTCAGTTCTCTTTCTCATCCTGCAATGTTACGTGATGATTGAAACCGTATACTATCTAGTTCACCATTTAAAGATCAATTATGCAATAATCAACTAAATTAGAAGTCGTTTAACTGTTCGATAAACGTTGTCAAAATTTCAGCATTTAATGAATAGTATGGTTCGTATATTTGTTGGATATCCTTCAAAAACAGATGTCTAAAAACAGATGGTGCAAATTATAACGGAGAGATTATAAAATGAGAAGAGAGCCGAACAGGTAGGATAATGACAGACAAATGGTTTGCGTTGGATTAAATACATAAACAAAGGGGTTCGGCAGATGATAATCGAATGCCACCAACAATGTTCAAATCAGCAGCATGACTTCGAAATTCATTCCTTCTCGAAATTCATTCCTTTATGCTAGCAATACGGTAAACCAGCTAAAACAAAGCCACACTCTCGTACTCAAGGCCCCAACTGAACCCAACCGCCGTTACCATCTCTTGGCTCAGTTGCTCCACCGGCTCCTGCAGCTCCCTGGTGACAACCTCCGGTATGCCCACAACCTGTTCGACGAAATACCCAACTGCAGAATTGAGTTCCTCTGGACCTCCCTCATCCACTCCAATGTGCTTCACGATCGCTTTCGTCAGTCCCTCGCTTTATATGCTCAAATGCACCGGGTTGGCGTATCGCCATCTGGGTTCACCTTCTCTTCCGTTCTCAATGCCTGCGGTCGTGTCCTGGCGGTTTTCGAAGGGAAACAAGTCCACGCGAGGGTTCTGCAGTGTGGTTTCTTGGGAAACGGGATAGTGCAAACTGCGCTTCTTCATATGTATGCAAAATGTGGGCTTGTAAGGGACGCGAGGGATGTTTTTGATTCGATGGAAGATAAGGATTTGGTTGCTTGGACGGCCATGATTTGTGGGTATTCGAAGATGGGATTGATGGGCGAAGCGCGGTGGTTGTTTGATAACATGGGGCAGTGCAATGTGGTTTCTTGGGCTACCATGGTTGCTGGGTACGCGAACACTGGTGATATGGAAAGGGCAAAGGAATTGTACGAAAGAATGGTGGAGAAAAATCCAGTGGCGTGGGTGGCTATGATAGCGGGATATGGGAAGCGTGGTGATGTAGTGGAGGCCGAGATGGTTTTTGACGAGATACAGATGCCGGATGCATCATGTTGGGCAGCAATGGTGGCTTGTTATGCTCAGAATGGTTATGCAGAAGAAGCCATTGAGATGTATAAGAAAATGAGGGAAGCAAAAGTGAGAATCAGTGAGGTGGCAATGGTGGGAGCTATTTCAGCTTGTACACAACTTGGGGATGTTGAAATCGCAGCCGCATTGGCAAAGCATGTGGAGGACGGATTTTGTGGTAAGTTCCAATTTAATCAATTCTTTAAATCGTTTGGTGTCATGGATTTGATTGGATTGTTTACTCAGTAGATTCAATGTATGTTGAAAGAAGAAATGGGTGTCAACTTCCAAATTTTGTCTAGGGTGAGGAAGAAATGGGCATCAACGCATTCGTTTTAATCTCCAAAAAAATGGTAGGATGGGGAAGTGTGATAAGTTTCCTTCATAGCTAAGACATGTTCAACCTTCAACTTGGACGAAATTGAGAAGTCTACGTTCAACATACATTGAATCTAGTGAGTTGTCCAATTCAATCTAAACACCGAACAGGCCTACGATTTGCTATCTTTTGTATTGCTTACATTCTGTAGTGCTGATGTGCCCTCATTTACCAAACACTTTCAGAGAAGACAATCTTTGTATCCAATGCATTGATCCATATGCATTCCAAATGCGGAAACCTAGACCAGGCATGGAGAGAGTTCAACAGAATGAGCATGAGAGATGTCATATCCTATAGTGCGTTAATCACTGCCCTTGCTGACCACGGAAAAGCCGAGGATGCGTTGGATCTTTTCTCGAAGATGCAAAAGGAAGGAGTTAGACCGAACCAGGTAACATTCGTCGGTCTCCTCAACGCATGTAGCCATGCCGGACTGGTTGAGAAAGGGTGCCGGTATTTTGAGCTCATGACTCAGGTTTTCGGCATTGAGCCACTAAAGGAGCACTATGCTTGCATGGTTGATCTTCTTGGAAGGGCTGGGATGCTTGAAAAGGCATACAATCTTGTAATAGACAATGTCGGTGTCGCCGATGCAAAGATTTGGGGGTCCCTGTTAGGAGCTTGCAAGGTTCATGGCAATGTTGAGTTGAGCGAGATTGCAGCCAGGCAACTCTTCAAAATAGAACCGCGCGATGCAGGAAATTACGTGCTTTTAGCAAGTACTTATGCAGAAACAAATAAATGGGATGACGCTGAGAAAGTGAGAACGATGATGAATCAAAGAGGAATGGTAAAATCTCCTGGATGTAGCTGGAGAGGTTCTACTATCTAACTGGGTTATACCCTATCTCTCTCATTACGTGAATAATAGACTAAGCTTTCTCATCGAAAAGATGCTGTTCTCTTCCGACAAATGTGTGCATCCGATTTAGGTAGATAGGTTCGGAATCTATGCTTGGCACGCGAGCAAGATAAAGCCGAAGAGCGTTTTCGAAGTGTATTTAGCACCATCTCCAGAAACAGAGATCACGGTGCGGTACATGTTCAAAATTCCAAGTAATTAATCTAAACTTACAACACATGGACCAAAAAATCTACCTGTTCCAATAAGCGCGACATTCTAACACCAATTCTTCTCTTCAGAATTAAGCAAATGGTTTGATTATGCCGTGCCGTAGGCATCTCAAATAGATCTCATCAGCGGATCATTCTTCTGTGGCGGTTCATGTAAGAAACTCGGGTCTGCGTGGTAAGCCTATCGATGATACTACTGCTTCAGGGGAGCCTTCTTCACTCTGTCAGATATACGAGCAGGGTCTGTTGAATGTGACTTGAACCGACCCCTACCTTCCCCTTCCTTGTCCTGGAGAATCCAAATGCCAAATATTAGATTGTTTTCGAAAGAATACGTCTTTCCTCGTCCAGTTGCAAAGAGAACAGATAACAGTAAGACCCAACAAGCATCTGGAATCAGAATAATCATGGGACCCAAAAATTACGCAGAGAGAAATCAATGCGATATTGTATGTATCTATAAGAAAATTTTACTTGCAATGAACAACAGAAAGACCGGTTTACCTTTTTCTTCACAATTTGGACCACATCTTCATCATTCAAAACATTACCGAGGCCACAATGCTGTGGGTAGTGCCTTGCACTTGTACCCCACACTAACACGTATTTGACTTCCTTCACCAAACTCCTGTGTATGTGATTACAGAAGTCTCCAACAGTGCAGCCCCCTCTATCCTACACATACATGCAAAGAGGAATAAGAGAAGACAAACAAAGCCAGAAAGCTCATATGATGGAGAGCTAATTGATCCAATAAAGATACACAGAACAAAAATATTTGCAACTTACAGCAGAAAGAACTACTGGATCACCGAAATCAGGTTGCTGGCCCTGCGGCTTTGTATAAACTCTAACAAGTCCCATCTCTTCCCACATTTTTGCAAGTAGTCTGTCAAAGTTCAGCTGTTGAGCAAGATAAAAACACAAAGTTAATTTTCCTGAACCGTTTCATACGCAATACTATTCATTGCTATTTATTAAGGGGCCGTTTGAAAACCATTTCATTTTTAGTTTTTGGTTTTCAGCTTTATTTTTATTTTATTTTTTTAACTAAAAACTTACCAGACAAGATTTCAGTTTTCTGAACTGAAAACAAAATGGTTATCAACTGGCCGCTAAATAAATTGTAATGTAATTTTTACACGTGTTGAAAATTAGGGTCCAACAAAAACACAATTCTAATGGAAAGAACCACGGTAGGCAATGTCTTCTGTGCCCTGACCAAAAGTTTTTCAATTTTGCAACTGCAGAGATTGCTCAAGGTTTCTTACTGGTAACACAGATGTACTCCGTATTCATTTGAATAAAAACAAGAAGTGTAGAACTTGCCTTGAGATTGCAACTAATGACGACAGAATTCGGCTGACGGGCTAATTTGTCCACATCATCAATACCAATAACGTCTATCTTGTTGTACACATAAACACACTTCATGTATTTCCGGTTTCCCTCAATCACATCAATAAGATCATCCACTGTAGCATCCTCGCGAAACAGCAACTGCATTAAATTTATTATACATGAGTATTCTTTTCCATGGGATGAGCACAGAAAAGAAAGTATCACCCAAATGAAAGATTGTACAGTGACTTAAAGAAAATCATGCACCATTAGTTATGTATGCCCAATAAAAGAATCACCATTAGCTTTGATAAAGGACAATCTTGACTAATCATAAGTACCTCAGCATTGTGAATTTTGTATTCGTGTAGAATTTGATAACAAAGCTTCTCATCCACATGAGTCAAAGTGCAAGTGCTGTTGAAAGAAATTCCTCCAGTCTTTTTCTTTTTGAAGTATATCTGCCCATGGAACAAAATGCAAAATCCAGCTTAAGTCCACAGTTAACAAAGCAAACATAATAAACAATACATGGAAACAGCTAAAAACCCGACAGAAACTAAGACCAAGTTCAGTCTGTTTTCAAAAAATGCTAATAAATATTAAGAAGATAAAACTTACTTGAGGCGGCTTCTTGTTCAAACGTAAGCCCACAGCTTCCAGCTCCTTTGTCAATATTTGCCGATGACCTTCACTCTGAAACATCAAAGCGCAAGTGTTAGACTAAATAACTGACAGAAACCAAGCAAAAACAGGTAATCAGCATAAGGCATCAACAGGACAGGGTCAAGAGGTCGAGCAGGTTGCTAAGAATGAAAACAATGAAAGGTCAGTAAGCAGACGAGTAGTAAACTTATTTATCAGCTATTGATATACCAATGGTAACAACAGCATGTTCCTACAGAATAAATACTTACTTTTGAGGCATCAAGGACCATCAACACAATATCTGAAGACTTGGCAACAGCAATAACCTGCAAGAGAGAGTCTTATCAAATTCTATCCATTTCCACGATACTTGGAAATCGGAGCAGAAGAGAAGATATTGAATTGCCAAGGGCCAAATACAAGTCATCATCTTTCTATCATGAGGCGTTTATTTAAAAATCTTGTTGTAAAATTCTCATAATATTATTGTACGATAAACAAATAATGACATGTTATCACAAGAGGAGAAGAATCTTAAAGAGAATATTCACCTGCCTCCCACGACCTTTGCCTTCTGAAGCACCTTCAATAATTCCAGGAAGATCAAGCAGCTGAATTTTTGTATCATTGTAATGTATAATCCCAGGAATGCAGGTAAGAGTTGTGAACTCATAAGATGCAGCTTCAGAGTGTGTGCCCGTCAACATAGTCAAAAGTGTCGACTTCCCCACACTACAAACAATAGGCAAAACTCATAAGGACTGGCCATGTCTTGTTGCTTTTAAAGCCAAAACATTTCATTTTGTTTTCTTTAAACGATACACAATGCATGTTAAGGTTGTATAAATATTGCAAACCTTGGAAACCCAATAAGCGCAACACGTCCGTGACCAAACTTTGTAACTTCGAAACCATCTCCACCTCCGCTAGACCCCTGAATTTCAGTTTTGAATCATTAAAAATGGAAACTCTAAACCGCAACCACATGAACAAAATTATTGTACAAGGCATTACCAAGAAGCTCATGACCATCAAAGTTCCTAACGTTAATACAGGAAAATTCTGCATTCATATCAAATTAAACTCGTGGGTGTGTGGGTGTGTGGGTGTGTGGGTGTGTGCGTGTGTGTGGGGAAAAGTTGCATACTTTTGGAGGCTCCAAAAGCTGAGTCCTGAGCTTGGCAATCTTTGCCTTGAGCTGGCCAAGATGATACTCTGCATTTTTTCGGCATTCCAATTAAATAAACAAAAAATTAAGATATAACCCAATTCATAAAAGACCGTATTATATTTAAATACCCAATAAATATAGGGAAATTACCTGTGGCTTTATTTTTCTGAGTCCGAGCCATTTCGGCCTCAATTTCCTTGATCCTTTCGATGATCCCCATTGCTACTGGATTGTTTCAGCTCCTACAACTTAAAAAGGCAACAGCAGGAACAGTTGAGATATACAAAACTACTAATTGGGCAATTGAAAAGAAATCGAAAGGTCTGTCGGGTTGCCGAGAAATCGTCGATCAACAGCGATGTCCCGGACACCAAACAGAGTGGATTACAGTGAGAGAGAACATGTTGAATTGCTGTCAGGGAGGTTGAATTCTTGAAGGATGAAATGGTAACTTACGAATTGGAGGGAGTGGAAGAGCTGCGGTGGAGGACTCACCGTGACTCAGTTGGCGACGATGACGTCTCCGGAGCTGAAAGTACCAGAGGGAGAGAGGGGAGTGAGAGAGTTAGGGCTGAGAAGAGAGAGAGTACGGGCTTTTAAATGTAAGGATCGTGGGTTGGGCAATGTGCGTCTTGGCTTGGGCCTCTTTCTTGGGTACCATCTCATCAAACTTCCGGACCTTTTTGGTTTTTCCTCCTCATCGAACTTGGTATCTATCTTCTTCTATCATATAATCCTAATGTGTTTTTACAACAAAAGTTCTGTGCCATTTGGATAACTCATAAATTTCGTTCCTTGAGTTTCAAATCCATCAATGTGATCTAACGCTTTCATCCATATCGTCCAGTTTCATCAAAATCTTGAACAATTAGTGAAAATGATCACTTTTTTATATTTAGTCACAGAAATTATCATTTTTAATAACGATGACATGTTAATAATTATATATCAACGACGCGACGATAACATAAGAATCACGGAAAGATGATATAATGAAACATGTTCATACCGTACATACCTGCGGCAAGTATGTGAGACCCACAACATATCAATAGCGCTCAAGCTCTAATAATTAGTAGGTAGTAAATATGGTTAGTCTCTTTGGCTCACTCCACAAATTTAATTCCATGAGTCGAATAGTTCATTATTTAGGTCCTAATTCAAGATTTTCTTCGCCCAAATCCCAAATCAGATAGCTTTACCCATTTTCCGTTTTTGGTTCAAAAGGTAGCGTTAGCCTTTGGTTATTGCCTTAAACATGTTTGACATTCGGCTGATGAACCGGCAAGCGTACGCCGGTCGACTTGCCGTGTTGCCGTGCAAAAATTGATCAATTTTTAACATCAGGCATAAACCCTATCATAATAAATTAATAACTGAGTAAGAAATTGTGTTAGGAACTTAGGAGTCAAAGAGAATGTATCATAAGCACATCAGCCATGGTAACAAGTGAATGTCAGCAGAGGAAAGCGGTTACAGCCCAGCAGTATCCTTATATACAATGTTACAAGAAGCCTGGTCGCATTTGACGCACGCTTCGACTGCTAACAGTGGCCAGCTTGCCCGGCCCTAGATTTGGCGGTACCTGCACCTGCATCTCAGCAAGCTTTCTTACTTCTAACAAAATTGATGCCGGGATGGGTACTGAAGCATGTTTCCGGGAGTTTATCTGCACAATTCCCCACGGACAAACCAAGTTAAGTCGGTACTCAAAAGAACATCCGGAGAGAAAATCAAAGGCGTACAGTGTACTATATACATAGGCATATTTGCTTCCTAGTACAGACGCCAAACATCAGTTTGCAAGTTACGATGAAGTAAACCACCATAGGGAGGCAGATTTTGTAGTAGATAATAAAAATTCACATATGCCAGTTCAAGTTGTAAAAATACTATGGAGACGTGATCAAAGTTCGAAAATTTTCTTTACAGAATATTGGAATCTCTGGAAGATAATATTTGAATGCAATATTAGTATTTAAAGGCTGAGCAAAGAATTCAAAGAAAGCTTGCATTTGAAAGAGATGGGAAGTTCCACACTTCCCGTCTAACCAACTCATAAAAGAGAGGTAAGGGGAATGTACTCACTCCATCATCTGGAGGCGTTTGCGCAAAGCTAGCTTTCAGCAGGTTTCTCCACTTGTCCTGCAAAATGACACATGTTTTCTCAGTGAAAAGTATTCACCATTTTTTTAGTATAACTGGATGCCAAATGAACTTGGTATCTTGAATACAAATTGTACAGCAAAATCATACCTTGAGATCAACAGAAGTGCGATATGAATACGATGCAAAGGAAAGCCTTTTGATCTCAGACCACCTCCCAGTGCCACACTTAGAGACACCCTCAACTAATTTTACAACCTCAGCAAGAGTCCAAGCTCGATGGTGTTTCCTTCTCATTCCACCTTTCGCTGTGGGAATCTGGGCTGTACCATCATCTGAATTGTCCTCGGATGAATCTGTCTGTTTAATGCCCAAGTTCTTTCGTGGTTCAATTGTGCACATTACTGAGCGACGCTTGTCTTTCTCTGGTTCAGCAGTACACTACATAGGCAATCAATTAACATAACAAAAAAATTAGCATGCAACCAATTGAAAGGTAATTCAGTATAGCACTCAAACAAAAGGCAAACCATGATATTAAAAAAAAAAAGTCATTACCCCCGTTAGTCCTCAATAATACAAAATACCAGTCCAAAACTAACAACCGGCTACACTAACATTATCGACACATGATCAAATTCACACACACATGCCCATAACTCAACGTGAAGTAAGAATAATGGAATCCGGTTAAGCAAACTTGATCCTACCCTTGGTTTCATCTGTTCAGAAGCAGATCTGACTTTCAAGACTTTGTATGCATGCTCACTCTCTGATACAGAACTACGCACACTAAAGGCCTCTTTTACAAGTTTAGCTGTCACACCCATTCCACTCATATCGAACTTCTACAAATAAAAAATCAAAGGCATTCAGGGATTGTGTCATACAGACGACTTATAGTGCTATATTATAATAGTAATTCCTATGCTTAAGAAGAAAAACAAAAGAAATGATAAAGTAACTCCTATTGCCATATTATAAAAGGGTTTTACCTACCATAAGGGCCATAATATTTTTCCTTGGACGGCTTCTACGAACTCGAGAAACATAAGGAACCTGAACCCCAGATCCGCCAAGAGAATCCAACCTGGTGACAAACGTTCTCTCATTTGAAGGGACATTTGTCACATTTCCAAGAGGGTCCGACCTGGTGACAATAGCTCTCTCATTTAAAGGGACGTTTCCAAGAGGCCAACAAGATTTTGGAGATGTTTGTCGTTGTCCCGCAATTTTAACTGGACTAATCACTTTTGGGCTACAATCTTTTGATTCAACTTCAGAAAGCTCTTCAATATATCTCTTAGTGGGCTTTCGGACTCGTTTGGCAGCTCTCTGATCTGTGTGAAGGTCCTCACTTCCACAATCAAGTTCTGAAATAATGTTTACCAATCTCTTGCCCGAAACAGTGACATGATTTTCCATTTGGCTACTGTGGCTAGTTGGTGAAGTTTCATACCCAAGATTCTTTGCTTCACCATCTGACCCCTCAGTGAGCATACCATCTGCATTCTGAATGCTATCATCTTTACCCTTGTTCACTAATTTGTTATCTACGATAGTGAAAGCTGTTGTTGAAACATCACAAGAGTTAGTCAACCCCGTTGTGATCCTCCTCTTAAGCCACAACTTGTCCTTAACAGTAGTTTTTCTCCCAAAAGTTGCCCGAAATAATTCATGAAGTTCTCTAATTGATAGGTTGTCCAAGCATATCTCCCCCTTTAGTGTATTAACATTAGGCTTTGGACTAGTGCAGATGACAGAAGCTGGTGACCCACTTTCTATTGGTCCATCCGGCGGTTGTTTTGAGCACTCCTCAATTCTCCCAGATTCATTAATATGGCTTACATCTGGACTCAGTGATGAAGAAGGAACAATATCCTGCAAAGGAATTTCAGATTGCAGCTTCTAATCAATAGCAGGTAATTTATCATGCTGATCAGAACACTGGATGTCTACATTCATAAAAGCAGAAGAATGATCAGGAGATCCACATGCTAAGTGGAGGCTCTCTTCCTGTTTGACATTTTGCAACATCTCCTCGATGTACCACAAGAGATTTTAGAGGCCGAGAAGGATCCAAGACGATTAATAACTAGATATGCCAAAATTGTACACATACTTGTAGAGATGCAAGAAAAAGAAGAATTGAAAGAAACTATCTATAAGTTTAAGAAATGAACAATCAAACCAGTTGATAAAGAAATATGCCACTAACAAATAATACAGACAATAAATTTCAAGATCAAGAAATTCCTTTCTACAAGATTAAAATGCATAGCAGCTAGGAATTATAACTGCTGTACAAGGGGTACTGTAAACATATCCAAGCACTTGAATCAATTTATTAAAGAGACATAAAGATAAAGTTATCCAAAAGAAATATGCTATTCAGAACAGTCATAGCAGGCCATAAGTTTATGCAAGATAGTACTTGGCCATCCAATTCTACAACAGGAGGAAATTTTATCCAGAGAAAGCAAGTCAATACCTCAAGCCGTGCACTTAATTTCACATCAGCTTCTGTGTTCTCTGAATGTGAGACACCTGGAAATGTATTGCTCCGTGAGAGATGAAAACCATTACAGAACCAACACCATAAGATATAAAAATAGAATGTCTTCAAATAATTTAACAAACCAAGTTCTACAACTAGTTTCTCACAAAGTCATTTTTCATTGAAACAACACTTCACTAAGTCAGGGAAACAGTAGGTATGCAAAACATATCTTGAATATAACTGAAAGTACCCAAAAAGTTGTCACTTTGGTGTTGAATATAAATGAACTCCAAAGCCATTGAGGAGAAAAAGTAAGTTGGAATAAGATTTGTCAAACTAATTTTGAGAATTGAGATTTGAGATGCGCATGTAACTTGAATGATTCAATACAAAAATATGAATAGATAAAAATCAGACTCCAATAGTCATTATATACAGAAGTTATAGCTTAAGGTTCCAAATTGCATGCCCTTAAAGTTACTACATAAAATGATCCATAATGATACAGATGGAAATGAAATAATTAGTCACAACAATAAATCAAATAGACCTTCTGAGCTTTCTTTCTGAGGTTTCCCATAGGAAGACTCTTCGTTGGAAATGCACCGACCATTTCCAGCCTCTGTAATAACGGGTAATTCAACCGTCTCATCAACAAGAAAATCCTCAACTTCCATTACTTCATCATCTGTTGCTGGCACTAATCTCCCATCACCTTCAACCTGGAATCAAATAAGACATTATGAATCTAAAGAAAACAGAATAAATGGCAATGAAATTTTCGAACATGAGGTAACAAGTCCATAGTTGTAACTGCAGTGCAATTTTAAGTTTCCCCATTAAACCATTATGGAAAACCTGTCGCCAAACCAAAAATTGGCCTCTCATTTAATCCAAGTATAAACCTTGAATTAGAATTGGTGACAAACTAAATCCCCAAAATCAAAGCTTTAGAGAAAGAACATATCAAATTGTAATGCTCAAGCTTCAATTCGTATCTACTATTATTTTCTAAAATCTGATTCGCCCAGAAGGCAGGCAGCAGCCTGGCTGCTTCTAATTGTACTCATTAATTGATGGCTTGACTGCTTCTAATTGTAATTTATGAATAAAATAACTGTTAAAATCTCTTGATCGATATACAGTCCTTTATAGGCTCTAAAGCAGTATCATGAATGCCCATTACCCAAGCCTATCAAGTTATCATGTTTCTGTACAAATTTGAAAGTTAAACCAATCATAAGGAATGTTCACACACTTATACCCGGAAAAGAGGACAGAAAGAAGCGGCTTACACTCCAATTTTATGTGCACAAAACTACTAGCACCAACAGAATAGTTGAACTTTTAATGCAAATCAAACATACCCGAACGAGCTTGTATACAACAGGATCGGCAATCTGCTTTGGCGAAGACAAAGAAGAGCTACTTTTCTCAACCCCACTCTCCTCACACATCCCTTCATCATTCCCCTCAACACTGACCACTGTTTCCATGGAAAATCCACCACATGCAACTCAAATACACAAACTGAAACCTCAAAACCAAATAAACAAAAACAAAAAACAAAGTAAATGAACAAAGTTAACTTCTAAAATTTTCAAAGGTAATAAAAATAACATCTTATCCACTAAAATATAAATGCACCCAGAATTCAAAACAAATAAACAAAATTCTCCAATTCAAATACTCAAACCTGCAATTCACAATTCAAAATTTTCGAAAACCGAAAAGAAAACAGCAAAAACGAAATTAACACTAAATCAAACTGCATTTCCTCCCAAGACTGCAAATTTCCAATCCCAATTACATAAAACTACATTTCTAGTGAGAGAAAAGCACCATTTCAGGCAAAATTGCTAAGTAATTCAAATGATATCACACTAAAAGCTGATAATTTACATGCAGATGTACCAAAACACTAGAAATTGTTCAAAATTTTCACATTCGGAGCAAACTTGAATAGCAGATGAAGCGAAATTAAGTAGGACGGAGCTCACCATGGGACTGTGAGAATGAGGAGCGAGTTGACTCAGTCCTTGCGAGTGTAAAATTGCAAGGATAGCGACCGATTCGAAGCGCTTGGCACTGAGTTGGGAAGAAGACGAGTCGTTTTCTGAGAGAAAGCTTGTGCGGGAAGCTATGAGGAAAGGGAAAACAATCGGATTGGTCTGCTGCTGCACTGCGCCCGTCTGTGTGCGCTTCTGCGTTTTTGGCTCGCTTTTTTAGTACGCTGTGAGCATATTAGTGTCGTACAGTTGCGGACTCCAAACTCTACTTCCAATGCAGTTCACAAATGGGACTCGGCGTCCGAGTCTTTTTAAATTTTTAAAAAAACTAACGAAAAGTTAAAAAAAAATTCTTTTTAATTAAAAGTCTTTTTTTTAAGATATAGTGAATAGTATCAAAAAAAAGATAAAAATTTAGTTTTTCGTTAAAAATAAACAGTATCATGAGTGTTTTATTAAAACTCTCTTAAATATATTTTTTTGTTTTTATTTATTTTTCCCTTTGAGTAGAAAAGTTCTTTTTTTTTGCTTAAATGTCAAAATTATTTCAATGTTCCACTCATTACGTCAATAAGTCTGTGTTTTCAATTGGTCAATTTAGTTATCATGTTTATTTCTGCTAGTCAATTAATGACATTTAATCTAATTTATTTACTAGCCTATTGTCACACGCGTACACGTGTGGCAATTGGCTCTTTTGACTTTTTATTTGAAACAAAAAAACAGAAAAAACAAAATAATAATATATTTATATAAAAAAAATTTTAAAAAAAGTTAGTTATGGGAGTGGTTATTTTTTTGTGTGAATGTCTTATTTTGTTTGAAAATTTAATGAGAAAGGGCAATATCTATTTGTTTTCAAATTTAAAAACGATAAAAGTAAAAATTAGATGAAAAATTACTCTACCCCAACTCCCGGACATTCTCCCCCCTCCTTTTTTTTCCTCTATCACAACCTTAAATAATTTTCAAATTGAAAATTTTATGTCTTATATGTGTCATTTCTTATTAATTTGCATATTTATGTAAATTTAAATTTAAATAAAGAGAGAGTGCTATATATGGTTCTTTCAATTGCAATTAGTTTCTCACTATAGGAGTTTAAATAGAACTATTAAGCCCAAGCAATACTCCTATTCAAAAGTACACTAAGACACTTAGTACTACAATATAGTAGTATTCCTCTTCACTTATAAATAAGAGGTCTTAGTTTGATTCTCATAAAAACAAATTTAAACCACATTATTATTAGTTCAGTGTGAAACTTAACGCTCCCGATCTTCCTCTTAAAAGATCACGACTCCTAACCCCATTAATCAAAAAGAAAAAGAAGAATTCTCTTGGAATTTTAACCATAAGAGTAAATATGCATCAAAGGCAATCCAAAAAAGGGGAGAGAAATAAATAAGTGTAATAGAACACAAAGAGACGCAGCCCAATACGATTTCCCATACGAAGTTAAGATTCCAACAGCACAAATCGGGAGGACATAAACGCGGGTAACATACAGAGCTTGAGTTGCTTTTTGTATTTGCTGGCTAAGAAATTTACACTTCTAAAGACATAATCTCATTTCTCACATTCCAATCGGGTACTAACAGGCATCCAACTAGAAATGAGATTATGCGGAATACGAGAAATTAGTATATTGACAACAAAAAAATGGTATGAACATGCAGAAAAAGGAACTCTAAGCAGCGACAAGGCCAACTGGTATTTCATACTTTCAGTTGCCACAACAACTGAGGGCTTGATCTGATGTAGTCCTCTCTGGGTTGGTGGATGGTGACCTGATCAGGTAGGCGTGTTTTGGGGCCTTGCTTACCCTTGGGATCCCAATCGAGCGTGATTTTGACCTTAATCCCAATAACACCCTGAAAAATGGATATACAAAAAATACGTAAAGATAACGAAAGCACATAAGAGCCAGAATGGTGGAGGAGCTAACCTCTCTAAGAAGCACATGCGGCACAGCCGCATCGATATATTCCTTAACAGGCTGGCCAGAGGATATCATGTATCCATCCTTGAATTTCATAGACTTGGCACGCTGAGCCCTGAGTTTGCCACGAACAATGACCCACATGTTGTAGGGTAGAAAAATTCATTGTACTGTGTTGGTGCATCCTAATAAGGTCAAGTGGAAAGACACAGCTTTCGTTCGCACCTCGCATCCCTTTGCACCACTTTCCATGACAAATCTACCAACGCCATAGCATGTACTAACAAAAAAGAAAGTAAAGGGATGATCAATAGAAGTCGACAAACCCAAATACCTAGGTAATAACTAAAGCATAATGGTTGTGCAAAAACAGATCTGTACAAGCCTAATTATGGCATAAACAAAGCAACACAGAACAAGGAAACAGTGTATCAATATATGTGGTCAATCCCAACAGTGTAGGTTAATGTCATAAGGACTAGACTATGGTTCTGAAAAGAACAGTACTAATTGATTAACTCAGGATTGAAATTAACTTCAATTAGTAATGCGCGTTTAATTAATTGATTCCCTCAAGCACGCTGACAATTAATGACTATATTAGGATTGGTAGTATAGTAATAATACAGGAATGCTATGAAATGTAGGAGTTCCCGAACTCCAAGAACTATTAACAGTTCAAACAGACTAACAAAACTCCAAACATATAATGTAAGCATTCTTGAGGATCCTCTTAACCCATTATTGTATTGTGGGTAGGGAAAATGTAAAAGAATGCTAATAAATTTGACAAGATAGTGGGCACACAATTAACAAATGTATTTTCCTTATGCAAGACTAACCTATATCCCAAAATAAATAGATGTTAACAGCTTAACGGGTTCTCTCACAGCAGTGAGCTTGGATTTTGCAAAAAGTGATAAGTCAACTGAAATAGGTGGATCATGGATGCTGAACTCGGATATTTAAACTTATAATTAGCATGTAAAACATTGGCCACTACAGCTTAACGTTTGAAGCTGCCAAGTAACATTTCATGCCGATGATGACTGGTATATTAGCTTTGGAAAACACAGGAATGTTATGAAATGTAGGAGTTCCCGAACTCCAAGAACTATTAACAGTTCAAACAGACTAACAAAACTCCAAACTGCAATTTAAGCATTCCAGAGGGTCCTCTTAACCCATTATTATGAGTAAAGGGAGAAAAAATCTGAATGCTATAGCTATTAATGATACCATCTAGAAACACTAGAAATGTGAAATTGTTTTCTATAGAAAGAGATCATCTCTGTTGCGTGGATGTACAAACTGTACTTAATTAATTGCAGATGTACATACGTAATTATTTGTATTAACAATTAGGGAGTAAAACAGAGTTGCAGTCTACGGAGTAACACTTTTGTTAATCTAGATTAATGCTAATAGATTCCCATGAATATATACAAGTGTGCAATTTCAGGAAGCAATTCGATAGTTTGTAGAGATAATGCATAAGATATAATGATATGTTGGATACTAAGAAATTTGACACTTATCATCCCAACAGGAGTAACATTTATGTAATGCTCAATCATGTTTGAAACTTAATTAGTCGTAAATGTTTGTACTTCATTTATTTCCCTCAATCACAGTGATGTTCAAGGACTGGCAGTTTAGGTTTGGATAACACATAAATGTTATGAAATGTAGGAGTTCCCGAACTCCAAGAACTATTAACAGTTCAAACAGACTAACAAAACTCCAACCTGTAATGTAAGCATTCTTAAGGATCCTCTTAACCCATTATTGTGAATAAAGGAGATATATTATTGAATGCTAAAGCTAATAAAATTGATTTGTATGAGTGTGTGTGTGTGTGCACATGCTCGCAAGTTTGAGTTTGTGTATGTGCATTTGCAGGTGATACAATAAATGTAGAAAGAAATCATATAAAATATAATGAGATGATGGAGGTCACATCCCCAACAATAAAAATCTCAAATGGAGTGGTACCTATGTGACAATAATTAGTGAAATGCTTTTTCTTAATTTCATTCCCATAGTCACACTGAGGTTCACTGACTAGTATATTAGATGCAGAAACACAGGAACGGTATGAAATGTAGGAGGTCCCGAACTCCAAGAACTATTAACAGTTCAAACAGACTAACAAAACTCCAACCTATAATATAAGCATTCTTAAGGATCCTCTTAACCCATTATTGAGAGTAGAGGGAGATATATTATTGAATGCTAACACTAATAAAACTGATATGTATGAGTGTGCGTGTGTGTCTGCGCACGCGTGTGTGTGTGTGTGCGCGCCCATGTGCGCAAGTTTGAGTTTGTGTATGTGCATGTGCGTGTGATACAATAAATGTCAAAGATTAGAAAGAAACCGCATAAGATATAATGAGATGATGGAGGTCACATCCCCAACAATAAAAATCTCAACAGGAGCAGCACCTATGCAACAATAATTAGTGAAACGGTATTTCTTAATTTCATTTCCTTAGTCAAACTGAGGTTCACTGTCTAGTATATTAGATGCGGAAACAAAGGAATGTTATGAAATGTAGGAGTTCCCGAACTCCAAGAACTATTAACAGTTCAAACAGACTAACAAAACTCCAACCTGCAATGTAAGCATTCCTTAGGATCCTCTTAACCCATTATTGTGGGTAAAAGGAGATAAAAACAGAACGCTATTAAGCTGACATCTGTTAGAAAGAGTATTGGAAACCATTTCCTTTTACCCAGACTAACGTTTATAAAGCCTCTCAAAACCAATAGTCATACAGCATTGTACCAATAGGTAAAGAGATCAAGTCATTTTTCAGCATACCTCCGGACAGCAAACCCTCCTAGAAGCTTGTAACCCAAAGACTCTGCCTGAGCAATGGCACAGAGCCCTCAGTTGATGACTTTCTCTGCTTAAAGATCAACACTGTTCTCGAAAACTTAAAACGCTTCTGAACAACAGATGTCAGTTATCTAATTCTTCTTCCCTTCTCACCTAAACCCATCAACAAAAAACTCTAATCAGGAAACGCAAACTTATCAACTCATGTTATAAGCTAAATCAGGAAACCTTTTTTTCCCAAAACTCTCCATAAGTAGAAGAATGCCTTATCTATACCGAACCTATTGCGCTGTAATTTTACTTTTAAGAAGAAACAGTTTCTATTGCAATATCTATAGTAAATAATTCAATTCCGAAACAATTGAGTTGTCGTGAAATCTTCACTGCACTTAATAAGGTACACATATTTCTTTCTTAAATAATCTCATCCTACGAAATTATTAACAGTGAATCTTCACATTTTCTTATGAATTGCGCATAAGATCAATAATTGAACTTCGGGGTCATTTCTAACCAAATCAATTCGACTTTTAAACTTAATAATCTCAACATTGAAAAAATGGAAACACTTTATTCCCAAAAAAAAGCACACTAGTATCAGCCTTGATCTTCCATATAAAATCTCAAAGTCACTAACCTTCGGCTAATTGCGTAGTGTAAATCCACATAAAATCTCAAATCTAACCAAAAATTAAAAAAAAAAAATCAACGTCATACCGAGAACGTTTTGAGTCCAAGTAGCTCTGACGATGATCTCGGTCCACACCGGGGTAATCCTAACTTGAGTAGCCATCCTACGCCAGCTCTCTGGTCAGTACCTCGTTCGGCTCCGCGAACAACACTCCGTCGGCCACAAACTGCGAAACGCAAATGAAATTAGATAACAAATCGTATTCTTTCAAAGGGGTGGAAATCGTCGGCAAATTTACATTAGGGCGTGTATGGGCGTGGAAACCGTATTCTTTCAAAGGCGATACCTTTCGCTTTTTTCCCGTCGCCGCCATGGTTGGTCGCCGCCGCCGCCGCTTTTTGGGACGTTCAGTGAATGAATTCAAAGAACGAAAGAAAAAAGACTCTGCCGCTATCTGCTGCTTAGCAGCTTTTGTTAGTTGCTTTATTTGGATTGGGAAACCCTAGAAAGTTGGATTATATAGGAGGGTAAGGGGGTGATCTGACCGTTGATACTATGAACGTTCGAGATTAAATCTTTAAGTTCATCTCCCAGAGACCAGGCTTCTCCGCAGGGTGGACAAGGTCCGGTTCAGTCCGATTTACTCCTCAAATCGAAATTGGAGCCATAATAAAGTTAAGGTTTAGTCCAATTTGATTTATGTGAACATGACTAGGGGTGGTTTTGGTACATTACTGTACGAAAACATTTGTACCAATTACCATACCAAATATTTAGTACTGCAAATCTATTATCATTATCATACCAAACTTTCGGTATACCGAATATCAGTATACCAAATAGTTTGGTTGGTATGGTATGCCAATGATAATTGCCACTTAATTTGCCAAAAATTTAATATTTTTTAATTAATGTAGAAGTGTAAAAAATATATATAAACGCTCGTAATGACAAACTTTACAACTTTCGTGAAGAGCTTAACTTTGAAATTCGTCATTATAATCATATAAATCATAAATCAAAATTTAACCGTTGATTGTTGTTTACATTTACGCTTCATTTTTCTCATCAAATTTTATTTTTTTTTATTTTTTTTTATTTTTTGAAAACATGATCTATTAGAGGATGCAGGAATATGAACGGTTTGGATCGTTGATATTATGTTCAGAGTTTTACGGTTAGTGAAAATATTGCTTGATGTTTATAAAATTTCTATAAACTATATGACATCGACTCATATTTCAGTTAATTGTAAATATCGAAACGTGATATCAAATATCTGAACCGCTCATCTTCTTACATCTGCCAGATGATCATGTTTTCATAAAAGAAAATTTTAAAAATGAAATTCAGTAAGAAGAATAAAGCGTAAATGACAATTGACAGTTAAATATAAATTTAAGGTTTATGGATTATAGTGTTGGATTTTGAAGCTGACCCTTTCATGAAAATTGTAAAGCTTGTCACTATGAGTGATTGTATATATATTTTTTACATTTTTTACACTTCTACAATAATTATTATTAATTTTATTAATTTTGCCCTAAATAATTATATGAATAAATACATAATATAATATTAATAATATTGGTAGGTATGGTATACCACTGATACTGGTTTTGGATACCAATACCGTACCGAAATAGTATGGTATGGTACAAATACCGTACCATTACTGATTGGTACAAATTTTTGGTAATAATTTGGTATGGTATGGTTGGTAGGGCGGTTGGTACGGTAATTTGGTAAAAAATTTCACCCCTAATCATGACCACAAAAATCAAATCAATTGAATTGGTCTGGTCCGGTTTTAATTAAGGGTGGACATTTAAATTGGTGAATCAAACTGGATCAAATAGAGAAAAATAAAATTTATCACTTTGAATCAATTTGATTCTTGTTTTTTATTTTTGGTTAAAAGGGAAATTTTATTACACAACTAACACAAACGTATACCACTGGCCCAACATACACTTATAAACAAATAAAAAAGGCCTAAAACAAAAGTAAAGCAGAAAAAAAAAATAACAACAATAAGACCCAAAAAAAACAGCAAAGCTTCCACTACAATCTCCACCAACAGTGGCGAAGCCATATGGGAGCGAGGAGTGGGGACCGCCACTCCCTTTGCCGAAAAAACTAGGTCAGCGCAGGTTCCGCCCCTCCCCTCCCAGAAACCCAGCCCCTCCGCTCCACAGCCCTGGCTCTGTCTGTTATGTTCTTCGCTGTTCTTTGTGTGATTAAGCAATTGAATTCCTTTTTCTTTTTCTTTTTTAAATCCAGGCCAAAACGACGTCGTTTTGGACCTGGTAAAAAAAAATTAAAAACGGACGCCAAATGGCGTCGTTTCATCTATTTTGAAAAGAAAAAAATATATGGTGCAGGGGGGATCGCGTGTCCTCCATTAAACCTTCTTTACTCTCTCAGCCCTCATAACCAATTACACACACAGAGAGCAGCAAAGCTGCCCCCCCCCCCCCCCCCCCAAAAAAAATCCCAACAAGAACAGCAACGGAACGGAGCCAGCCAAGAAGCTAGCCACTGAGTCGTTTCCTCTCACTCTCACTGTCTCACAGTCTCTCCACTCCAGCCACTGAGCCGAGCCTCAGCCAGCCTTCAAACTTCAAAGGTAAATTTAAAATCCCTACCTAACCCTAAATAATTATTTAATACAAAATTTATTTAATTAGTATAGAAATAGAATCATATTCATATGGTAATGCACTAAGTTAGTTATTGGTTGTTGATTATTGATATGAAAGTAATTTTTAGGGTGAAAATTAAAATTTGAATTCTTACATAATTTGTATCATATTCATATGGTAATGCACTAAGTTGGTTATTGGTTGTTGATTATCATATTCAATTAATTAATTGAATTATTACATAATGTATACAATTATTCATATGATTAGTTGAATTGAATTTTTATTTATTGAATAATTTGTATGCTAATTGTTATTGATTAATTGAAGTGTTGGCTTGGTTGGATTAGTTATTATGCATATTAGTATAGTTTACTCTAGGATTAAGAGTCTAAGATTTTTTTTTCTTTCCATTTTTCAGTTACTTAATGGAACGATACTATACGAAACAATGCTTAAATCCTCCTTCAAACATTTCGGGTAATCCTTCTCCTTCAAATATTCCAAGTAGTCCTCCTCCTCATTCAAATATTCCAAGAAGTCCTCATTCAAATATTCTGAGTAGGTCACAACAAAGTGAGGCCACTGAGTTTGATGAAATATTGGCTAATCTTCATGCAGACCCTGCACATAGACGTCGAATGCTTGATTATCCACCTAATTATCGTGGAGCAATTCGTAGACACTCTCCAAAATGATCCTTGTCAACCTAGAGACCACATCATGCCAAGAAAAGTTAGCAACAATCGATGTTTTATCATCGGTTGGTTTGATAAGTTTAAGTGGTTGGAGTATAGTATATAAAAAAATGCTGCATTTTGTCGTTATTATTATCTTTTCAAATGTGATTTTGATCAAATGGGTAGCACTGGAAGTGATGTCTTCACTGAGATAGGGTTTACAAATTTAAAGAAAAGACCCAAAAATCTTCGAGTCTATGAGGGAGGTGTTGGAAGTCTTCATAATAAAGTTGTACAACAAGCTAGAGATTTGATGACACAAAAACAACACATTGAAACATTTGTGATTAGGCAAACCGATGAAGCTCGTATTAATTATCGTACTTTATTGAATGCCTCACTGGAATGCACAAGATGGTTGTTGGGACAAGGATTGCCCTTTCATGGTCGTGATGAATCGTTGAAATCAAGCAATAAGGGTAATTATTTGGAGCTTATGCAATTTCTTTCCAAGCATAATGAACAAGTTAGGAAGGTTGTGTTTGAGAATGCTCCTAAGAATCTTAAGTATAATTCTTCCAATATTAAAAAAGATCGTGTATGTGCTTGTGCCATTGAAACTGTAGATGCAATCACTAAAGATATGAAATGTGCATTTTTTTCTCTTTTGGTTGATGGAGCATGTGATTCTTCAACTAAAGAGCAAATGGCGGTGGTATTGCGTTATGTGAACAAAAAAAGAGAAGCACTTGAAAAGTTTTTGGATGTTCAACGTGTCTCCTCTACAACTAGTAGCTCACTTGAAAAGGCCATTGAGAGATTGTTTGCTTCAACTGGTTTGAGTATGTCCAAGTTATGAGGACAAGGTTATGATGGAGCTAGTAATATGAAAGGTGAGTTAAATGGCCTTAAAACAAAGATTTTGAACAAATGCCCTCAAGCATTTTATATTCATTGTTTTGCACACCAACTCCAACTAGCTTTTGTATTCGTGGCAAAGAAAAATGAGGATGTTGCCAATTTCTTCATCAATGCTAGTTTGGTGAATCTTATTGGATCATCCTGTAAGCGTCGTAATGCATTTAGAGAGAAACAACAAGAATAAATTCAGAAAACTCTTGATCTTGGTAATCTTGAAACGGGTAAAGGGTTAAATCAAGAAAGTAGTCTCATGCGTCCATGTGATACACGGTGGAACTCGCATTATGGTACTATAGTTAGTATTATTGTTATGTTTGAAGCTGTGGTGGAGGTGGTTGAATGAATTAAAAGTGATCGCAACCAAGATAATCTCGATAAAGCAACTAGGTTATTCAAAGACATACAAACTTTTGATTTTGCATTTAACCTTTTCTTGATGAGACTTATATTAGGAATTACAAATGAGTTATCACAAACATTGCAAAAGAAAGATCAAGATATTGTAATGTGATGGCATTAGTGGAAGTATGCAAGCAAAGGCTACAATTCTTGAGAGATGATGACTTTGGGGACTTGCTTCATGATGTAGAAAAGTTTTGTGAGGAACATGATATTGTCGTTCCTAACATGGAGGATTTGCATTTAAATCAAGGCGTAAAGTTCCAAAAATCACAAACTTCCATTACTATTGTGTGGACCTCTATTTTCAAGTCCTTGATATGCAACTAAAGGAATTGAATGATTGCTTTAATGAGGTAAACACCGAGTTACTTCTTTGTATGGCATGTTTGAGTCTAGTGAATAATTTTGCATCTTTTGACAAGGTAAAAATTGTTCGTTTAGCCCAATTTTATTCTCAAGATTTTGACCGTATGGACCTCATGAATCTTCCAATTCAACTTGACAATTACATTCATGGTATGAAGATGCATAGTGAGTTTTCATCATTGAGAGGAATTGGTGATCTTGCAAAAGAGTTAGTGAAGACCGGGAGGTGTGAAAGCTATATGTTAGTGTATAAGCTTCTTACATTGGCTTTGGTGTTACCAGTTACAACAGCTTCGGTGGAGAGAGCTTTTTCTGCTATGAAGATTGTGAAAACACCATTGCGTAACAAAATGGGAGATCAATGGTTGAGTGATAGCATGCTTGTTTACATTGAGAAAGATGTATTTGCTTTTATTGATAATGAGCCTATTATGCGACGTTTTCATGACATGAAACCTCGCCGGCAACAATTGTAATTTGTTTGTATTAATTAATTATGGAAGACATTACTATATAAAAAGATTTAGTTATTGCCATTTTTCTTTAACCTTACATTCTTTTAAGTTCGTCCCTTCCCCCGAGAAATCCTGGCTTCGCCACTGTCCACCAACAGAAACAATTTCTAGTTCATCGCCTGATTCACTGTTCACCGTTAAGTATCACCTTCGCAGATGCCACCTCCAACCCCGATTTGCTACTTGAGCACAGCCATAAACAAGAAATAGTCGACAACAAAGTGAAAAAAGCCGAATACCAATATGAAGCTCGTGGAAACCAACGAGCGACGTTGCTAGAATCGGCAGACAACAAGGAGTAAGTGGTGGTGTTGGAAACACTCGAGCCGGAGTAAACACCGAAACTCTACACACGATCTCACCAAGAAACAAGGCTGAAGATCAGACCAAGGAAGAGCCGGGAAGAGGTTTACCCTCGAGGTAGAGGAAATGGGTAGACTGGAGTGAAAATTGGGAAAGACAATAGTAGAGGCAAGGAGAAAAGAAGGAAAAGAGAAAAAAAGATAATGATCTAAATTAGTTATATGATCTCAATAATATATGCTTATATATAAGGGAACTTTAACGAAAAGATTTCGGTACTTTTCACTCTAACGAAAACCCACATTATCAAGCCTAGTACTATTCAATTTACCCTATATTTTGTTCTTACCGTTAAAACTCAAAGTTTTCAAGTCATTTTCATTAGTTTTCCTTATATAGGGAATTTTAACAAAAAGCTTCCGGTACTTTTACTTTAATGAAAAACCACATTTTTGCACTAAAAAGCCAATCCTAGTACTATTCAATTTACCCTTTATTTTGTTCTTATCATTAAAACTTAAAGTTTTCAAATCATTTCAATTAATTATTCTTATATATAACTGAATGCTTTTATAAGTACGAGTTTCATTTTGCTCACCGCTAAAACAGTTGAAGATAACACAAGAATATTGATTAATATATGATGCAGTTCCTTCCAATATGAAAAGACACATACAAATTGTTAATAGCAAATTTTTGTAAAGAAAATTGGTAAGTGTGATAAGTTTTCTTTTTTAGTGTGGTCGAGATCAACTTGGCCTTTTTTTAGTTTGATGCGAGATGAATAGTGCAATTAGGAATCCAACTTTAGAATAGATAATTTTTTTTATTTCTTGAAGAAAAATGATTGTCCATTAATTTGGATGATTTTGTGAGGATTTTTTTTTAAAATTTAAACAACATATTAATAAAATTTTCTTTGTCAACTAAAAAAGAGTGAAAGACAATTTAATCTTATACCACAAAATAAAATCATGGACAGTTAAGTAAATTTACACGAACTAAATTTTACAGTTTTATTTTAAAACTTCACCCACAGATAATCCTAACATGCTCTAATTTGAAAAATGAAAAATAAAAATACAAACTTCTTTCTCCCATCCCACATTCCTCTTTTTTCTCCCTCCCTCCTTCCCATTTTAAAAACAGATATTGCCACACACACAGTGTGGGTCATTATGCTAGTAATAGTTAAGAAAATAAAATATTTTGATTGTTACTATGTTGTTGACAGGACACATCCTACGTTGAGGAAATAATAGACATAAAAAATTAAATTACTCCACATATTATCAATTGATTTATAATGAAAATCTAAAATTTTGGCCAACAAAAAAAGTTGTACGTTAATGAAAGCATTTATTTTAGAAATTAGGGTAAATTCAATATAAATCCAATTTTATGAGTTATTATCAGAAATAGTCCACTTCTTCAAAATAGGTCTTATGACTGTTATCTTTTTGTTAAGTTTTGATAAAAATGAAAATTTTAAAGAATTGTAGTATCCTAAATCATAAAAATTAAATTCCTTGAACCATGTTGCATTTAGTGTTTTTAGTTATTTAATAAACCTATATCATAGATTTCTTTATTGATAATCTACCTATATAACAGATAAATCGCTTTTTCGCTACCTATATAGAGATTTTTTTTTCTTGTAATCTAGTTATTCAAATTAGTTGTATTCAATTATGTCTTAAATATTTTTTGTTTGGAAAATTTTGTAATCTCCTTTATGATATGACATAGGTATGTTATAATTGGACTCAATTTAAAAACCAGTTCGGATTTTTGGACATGGATATAACTGTCCCTAGGAATTAACTTGGCTCCTCAATGGTTGAGGATGAGTTTCTCCTCAATTAACTTTATGGCTGATTTACAGAACTTCAAGTTTATGATCGAAACCGTTAATATTATAAATCACTCTATAAAAATCATTTATGAAAAAAATCAATAAAAGATGAGACTATCAAACTATAAAATTTATAAAAAAAAACATATAGACGAATTCGGTAAAAGCATCGTTAATTGTTTATCTATTTGTTACATTTGATTGACTAACTGACCTTAATTTTAATTAATTTTTTGTAAAGATATCTAAACTGATTTATAACATAACTGGTTTCGATTATAAACACGAAGTTCTGTGAATCAAACACTGTAGGATGTATTCAATTAAAAATCTAATACAGTTTAATGTAATTGTTAACTCCCATGGATTTCATAGATTTTAATTGATTCACCTAGAATCCAGTGACATGTAAAAAAAATTTATATGAAATTTGGTATGAAGTTCAATGCATTCTTATGGAGTCTAATAGAGTCATTAAGATTTTTTTTATAGAGTAAAATCTTTATCAAACTAATTGGAATGCAATATGTTAGCATAGAGAAATGCTAATGGGATTCTCTCAAAGTGGAGCACTCTATGGATTTTCTGTCACCCCACAGTTTAACGTTAATTTATGTGCCAACATTATATAATATTATGTCAAAAACATGAAGCAAGAGAAATCTATTGAGAGTCGTACTTTTGAAAGAGTCTCCTTAGAATCTCTCATTAGCATAAGTAGCTACACACAAGCAAGAGTACTACACCGGATACACTCAAATTCAACTCTTGCACATGTTATCTTGTTTGCTAAACTTTTTCCCCTCAAATTCTTATTAATTTTTTTTTCTCTAACTATCCAAACAAAGTGTTATGAATCATTGTTAACGATAACAAAATAGATGACAAATCATTTAAAACAAACCTGTATTTCGAGACATGAATTGACGTTAATTTTGGAGGGTGTTGGATGGTAGAACTTTTTCAGTAGTTCTTTCAATTTCAATGCATCTTCAAATAAATCAATACACATAATTTATGATGGAAAAAGAAACACAAAAACACTAATAAACTCGATAATTAGAACCCTAATGTAAAGATTAACAATAGGAGACGTAGCAAATTGTGTGTGTATTACTTTGAAAATAAGGAGTCACGTTGAAATAAGGAGGGGGTTGCCTGATTTGTGAAAGCCTTTGATATTTATACCTCACCCTAGAATGTAGGGCGGGGTTCGGTTTGAAACGGTTCGATTTTTTGCTAAAATCGAAACCGAACCGAAATTTCGATTCGGTTCAGTTCGGTCCAACTTTTTTCGATTCGGTTTTTTTTCGGTTTTGATTTTTTTTCGGTTCGGTTTCGGTTTTTTTTTCGGTTTTTTCATGAATTTTTTTTTTAATATCTGGAGCTTGAAGCACTTTTTTTTTCGCATTCGGCTGCATAGTTGTTGTGGCGCTACAGATCCGGAGCCCTCTCAAGCAGAGATGAAGGTGGTCGCTGCATAGTTGTTGGCTGTGTTGGGCGGCAAGACCACTACAGCTGGTAGGGGTGGTGCTGTTGCAGTTGCTGCAACTGGTTGTGGTGGTGGTGCTGCCGCTGCCCTTGCTGTAGCTGAGGCAAAGAAAGAGGATAATCAAATAATGATATCAGGGGAGAAAAAAAGAAAGGGAAAGAAGTGGGGTGACACTCTCACAACACAAAAATCAAACAAATCTGCAATACGAAACAAAACAACAACCCATAAATTTACACCAAAATTTCAGATTCCCTCCATAGAATTTACTCTAAAAAAATCCATAAATCAACAAAATAAATAAGAGAGATTGGAGATCTTACCATGGAGTGAGAAGATCGAGAAACGGAGAGAGAAGAATGGAGAAGAATGGAGAAATTGGAGGCATGGAGAATGAGGGAGTCTGGAGGTGCAGAGACGAGAGAGAGAAAAGGGGAATGAAAAAAGAAAAGGTATGGCTGCTACTACTAGTGGCTAGGGTTTTGTTGATTTCTAATTGCACAAAAGGCTATAGATTTATATCTTTATAAATATTTTAGTTATACAACTATAACAAAACAAAACTAGTTGCCATTTTGGTTTCCTTGAAACTTTTCAACTGGAGCGCATGGGTTCGAACCCACAGTCCTCCAGGACTTTAGAGATTTTTTTAATTAAAATATTATAAAAAAATAATTAAATATATATTCGATTCGGTTCAGTTCGGTTTCCGAACCTCAAAAACTGAAACTGAACCAGCCATATTCGGTTCGGTTCGGTTCGATTTGACAGTTTTCGGTTTGGTTTTTTTCGGCCTCGGTCCGGTTTGGTTCTCGGTTTTTTTCGGTTTTCGGTTTTTTGAACCCACCCTTACTAGAATGTATCAAAATCAGTAAAGTTATAAATCCTACAAATTTCTTGACTTTTTGAATAGGGTAAATTACACTTTTCCACCTCATGTTTGGGATCGATTTCAATTCCTTACAACATCTTTAAAATATTTCACTTTCATACCTCAAGTACTATTTTATTTCAATATAATACATCCGTTACATTTTCCATTCATTGATTTGTTAAGAGCTGACATGGCTGTCACATTTGTGCCACGTGGCTGCCAAATTTATGCCACGTGGCAAAAATAATAATTTTTATGCATAAAAATTATTATAATATTTACCCTATTAAAAAAACCCATCGTCTTCCCCACAACCAAACCCCCTACCCCCTCACCCCACCCCACCCCACCCACCTATTTCTGGCGACCTCCTCCATCTCTTTCTCTTCCCCTTATCTCATTCTAACCTCGAATTAACATCGATCAAACCCATGAGATGCAAACAAGTTTCAAATCTGGGAGTTGAGACTTTTGGAGTTGTTGGGATTTGAGCCATCACCACCGAGCTGCTACTACTGCTGTAGACGCTAGCGTTGGTGGCCGTGCCATTGTTGTTGGTTCTTGGCGAGTTTATGGAGGAATACGAATAGGGCTTCTCTTTGAATTCTTATGGCCTTGAGCTTGTGGTGTATTCCATTTGGATTAGGTGGGTGTTCTGTCACCGCCACAGCCACCAAAATTCGTTATGCGTCTTAAGAAAAACAGAAAAAGCTTGCTTTAAGATAGGGTTTGGGTTGCAACTTGGAAAAGTACTTGGGATTTGGAATTGGAAGAGTGAAAAACAAGGCTTTTGATTTTTGGTTTGGCCCATTGAAATGGGAAAAGAAACAAAAAGGAGAGAAAAAAATGGTTGCGGGGAAGGTGGGGTTGGGGTGGGTTTTTGGATGGAATGAGAGGTATTGAAAGACCTCTAGTTACTTAGGGTTCCTCATGATTAGGGTTTCTCAGTATTATCTAGGTAATAGGGTTTGTGTCAACCCTATTAGTGTTTTACCTAGTTAATAGCCGTTTATTTTCGTCTTGTTCTTATCAACTTGTATAAGGGTCTTATCTTGTTGTCAACTCCTTAATCCAAGGAGCTTAGTTATGTTCCCTACGTCGACTGTTTAACATGATTAAAGGAGATTGGGATAGGTAACTTGAGTGTTGAGTGTAGCTTGCAACTCACTCAAACTCCTCTATATATTTGTAACCGGCTTTTGCCCTCATCACGATTTCCATAATACAAAATCAAAAACTTCAAAAGTCAACATGGTATCAGAGTAGGCATTCTTCTGAGCTTGTCTCTATAATATGAAGGGTGGCTTTGCAAAGATCAATTGGTCATGTCATGGTTGCTTAATTCTACGGAAAGAAAGATTGCTGAGATCTTCAGCTATTCCGAGTCATTTCTCACTCTTTGGACAACTGTGAAGAAGATGTATGGAAATCAAAACAACTATGCACACATCTTTCAACTCAAGAAGGATATCTCCAACATTCAACAATAAGGTAAAACTTTTGTCCAACATCTTGGTTCTCTAAGAAGCATGTGGAATGAGTTGGATGTCTATAGACCTCACACAACAGATCCCACGGTGCTTCTTAAAAGAACTGAAGAAGATAAAAAATTTCAATTGTTGTCTAGCTTAAGCTTGGAATATGAGGATTTAAGAAGTCATATCCTCATGAATCCTACGTTACCATCATTCACTAGCATGAATGCAACCATCTAACGGGAGGAAGTGAGAAGAAAAGTCATGAAGTGTGGTACAAAAACCAATGTGACTGAAGCTAGGGCTTATCTAACAAATGAAAAAAGGTAAAAGGGAAAATACCCTCATCTGAAGTGCCTACACTGTGATAACATCAGACATGTGAGAGATAAGTGATGGATCATGCATCCAGAGCTCAAGCCGGAATTCATGAAATATAAGACTGCACATAAGACAAGTCGAGCATATCCTCGTGCCAACAATGCATTATCTTCATCTATCAATAGTTCAGATTCTTACCAACAGTTCACTGCAAATCCTGTTACTCTTATAAATGAGTTGCAACCTATATTCAATAAAAGATGGGAAAAGAAGATCGAGTTGTTGACCATGAAAATGGAAATACAACTGCATTATTGGGCAAGTTTGCAAATTTTTGGCCAATGCTGATCCCCTACCTCAACAAGACATGAAAGGTATCATGAATGCTTTCAAAACTGCTCTTAAAGTCAATGAGTTGCATGAATTTTAGGTTGTAGATTCAGGTGCCACAGATCATATGACTAATCAAGTGTCAAAATTACATAAATTTGAGAAACTTCATAAACCATCACATGTGTCTATAGCTAATGGTGAAGGTGCTAGGATTAAAGGGAAGGGAAACATTCACTTGATATCAGATCAAATAAAGTCTATGGCTTTATATGTTCCTTCATTTCATTCCAACTTCTCTCAGTGGGAAAAATCACAAATTCCTTAAACCGTTTAGCATTTTTTCACTAGAAAATGTCATTTTTTCAGGATTGTGTTACCAAGAGGACGATTGGTGATGGATTTTACCTAGATGGTCTCTATTACATATAAAAAAAACTCTCCCAGTGGATTCGAAGCCAAGTCTAAGTTCATTCATGCCTTTATTCAAGATCATTCCTTGTGGCAGCAGCGCCTAGCTCACCCTTCTTAACATGTTTTGTCAACCATATTTCCCGACTTAGGCAAAGAACAAATTCACTGTGAAACTTGCCATATGGCAACTAGACTACCTCTAGGTTCATCTTTGTTTTGAGCTTTTCATCTTTTTGAACTTGTACACTCAGATATATGGGGACCATCTAGTGAATCTTTTGATGGTTACAAATATTTCATAACCTTTATTGATGATTATTCAAGAGCCACTTGGTTATATTTGTTAAAGTCAAAAAGTGAAGTGATGGAAATGTTTAAAGACTTTCATAACCTTGTTAAAAATTATTTTTCCTCTCAAGTCAAAACTCTAAGGTCTAATAATGGTACCGAATACATGTCCTAAGTCATGACTTAATATTTGAGCAATAATGGCATCATGCATCAAACTATTTGTGTTAGCACACCCCAACAAAAATGGTATTGCCGAGAGAAAAAATGGGGATCTTCTTGAAAAAATTAGGGCCTTGATGTTCCAAATGAATGTACCAAAACGATTTTGGTCTCAAAGTGTTATGGCAGCAGCTTACTTGATCAACAGGTTACCTAGCAAGGTTTTGGAGTTCAAATCACTTATGGAAATGGTCAAAAACAGAAAAGTGGACTTGTCACACCTTAAGGTTTTTTGATGCATTTGTTTTGTCCATGTTCAGCCATTGCATCGAGATAAACTAGATCCTAGGACAACCAAATGTATTTTCCTTGGTTATTTGTCCACACAAAAAGGATACAAATGTTACAATCCACAACTTAAGAGATTAATTGTTTCAAAGGATGTTAGATTTCATGAAACTAACCCTTATTACAGCAAATCTTTAGATAATACAAGTCAGGGGAGTGCTTCTTGGACCTTTTTTCCATTTCCAAGGACTGAGATACTTTCCATTGAAGTCCCTTAATCCAATGCAATGGTGCCTGCACATCACACAAAGTCCCCTACTGAAAATGACGAACTAGATTCAAGTGGTGATACCAACACTTCTATTGAAAATGAATCTCTCCACAGCGTTGCACCTGAGGAATCTCCATACGAGTCTCATTCTGATGCGCCTTGACAAAATACCATTCGTGAAAGACACCTTCCAGCAAGACTTTGTCACTTACAAGCCAAGGCATCCACTGTCCAACTATGTGTCCTATAAAAAACTATCATCTAACTACACTGGTTTTTCTTTGTAATGCCTCTAAGCATGTTGAGCCTCAATCATTTTAAGAAGCAAATCAATCAAAGGTTTAGCAGCAAGCTATGCAAGATGAACTGCATGCTCTTGATCAACATAAAACCTAGAGCATTGTGACACTACCCAAACGAAAGAAGATAGTAGGTTATAGGTGGATATACAAGGTTAAATGCAACTCAGATGGGTCTATAGAAAGACACAAGGTAAGATCGGTGGCTCGTGGCTTTACTCAAACATTTGATGTGGACTACAAGGAAATATTTGCTCTTGTTGCAAAGATGAACTCAGTGAGAGTCCTTCATTTGGTTGCTGTTAACAAAGGGTGGCCTATGTATCAAATAGATGTAAAGAATGCCTTTTTACATGGTGATCTCGAAGAAGAAGTCTACATGAGATTACCCTCAAGTCATCCTCAAAGTCATGAACCTAATGTTGTGTGTAAATTGCACAAATTGATTTATGGTCTTAAATAGTCACCGAGAGCTTGGTATACCAAGCTCAGTTCAGTCCTTACAAGTGTTGGTTTGAAAAGAAGCAACGCAAACTCCTCATTGTTTATGCCCACGGGAACTGCTGGGAAATTGGTAATTCTTGTATATATAGATGAATTGATCATCACTGGCGACAACCCTGAAGAAATAAAAGAGCTCAAGCATTCACTACAACAACGTTTTGCAATCAAAGATATTGGAATACTGAGATATTTTCTTGGCATAGAAATGGCAACCTCTCACAAGGGTTTCTTTCTCAGCCAGCGAAAATATGTGCTGGATCTTCTCAAGGAAACAAACATGATGATGCAAAACATGTCTATACACATCTTAACATCAAGCTCAAACTCAGCTTGGAGGGGCAACCATTTCCAAACATAAGCTATTATCAACGACTTGTTGGTAAGTTGATCTATTTGACTATTACAAAACCTGACATAGCCTATTCAATAAGCATTGCTAGCCAATTTATGCACTCTCCCACACTGGAGCGTTTTAATCTTGTCAAAAGAATACTTCGGTACCTAAAAGGTTAAGTGGGTCGTGGCATAATCATGAAGAAGAATGAGAATACTTAGATCACATGTTATTGTGATGTTGAATGGGTTGGTAACTCCATTAATCGTAAGTCTACAACGGGGTACTGTACATTTGTGGGAGGCAATCTTGTTACATGGAAAAGTAAAAAGCAAGCAGTTGTTGCAAGATCAAGTGCTGAGGCTGAATATCGAGCCATGGCATCTACTGCGTGTGAATTGATATGGCTGAAAGGTCTCATATGTGACTTAGGTGTCTTCACTACTCAGTCTATGTCCCTTTTATGTGATAACCAGGCAGCACTGCACATTGCTTCCAACCTCATCTTCCACGAGAGAACTAAGCACATTGAAGTTGACTATCACTATGTTCATGCACAAGTACAATCACAGGTCATCAAAACTCATTTTGTCAGGAGCTGCGATCAACTTGCAAATTTATTCACCAAACCATTAGCCTCCTATCAGTTTCAAAAGCTTCTCGGCAAGCTTGGCTCCATCAACCTTCTAGATCCAGCTTGATGAGGAGTATTGAAAAACCTCTAGTTACTTAGGGTTCCTCATGATTAGGGTTTCTCGGTATTATCTAGGTAATAAGGTTTGTGTCAACCCTATTAGTGTTTTACCTAGTTAATAGCCATTTATTTTCTTCTTGTTCTTATTAACTTGTATAAGGGTCTTATCTTGTTGTCAACTCCTTAATCCAAGGAGCTTAGTTATATTCCCTATGCCGGCTGTTTAGCATGATTAAAAGAGATTGGGATATGTGACTTGAGTGTTGAGTGTAGTTTGCAACTCACTCAAACTCCTCCATATATTTGTAACGGACTTTTGCCCTCCTCATGATTTCCATAATACAAAATCAAAAACTTCAAAAGTCAACAGGAGGTGAAGAGAGTGGAGGAGAAGAAGGTGGTTGGGAGGCTCGGGAGGAAGAAGAGGGGTGGGGATGGGTTGTAGGGGAGGTGGGGGTGGAGAAGATTTAGGTTTTTTTTAATTAAAAATTATTTTTTTGCCTCGTGGCACACATTTGGTAACCAAGTGGCACAAATGTGGCAAGCACATCAGCTCTTAACGGATAAATAGATGGAAAATGTAATGGATGTATTATATTGAAATAAAATAGTACTTGAGGTATGAAAGTGAAATGTTTTAAAGATGTTGTAAGGAATTGAAATCAATTTCAAAACTGAGGTGGTAAAGTGTAATTTACCCTTTTGAATACTTTTAGATTTGGAAAGTCACTCTAAAAATCTAGATTGAATACTACAGACTTTGACTGACCTTTTATAAATTTAAATTGAACACAATCTATAGTTGACCAATTCGTTTATAATCTTGACTGAATACCCATTAATTTTTAGGGCTTTTTTGATCTAGGTCCAAAAACATAGGTAGTTTTTGAACTAAGTCCAGTTATCTAACTACATATTTTTATACCAATTTTGCCCTTTTAGATAAAAATATTTAAATTCATTAATTTTTGTATCATTTATTCAGCTTTTTATTTTGAATATTTAAATACTCAAACTAAAATATTATCTAGTAACCATCTAATGATGTTTACCTACAAAACCGATATAATTTAGTAACTGCCTATTGTATAGGAAGAAAAATACTTTATACCAACAAAACAGATGTAATCTACCTGCAAAACAAAAATAAACTACCTATTGTATAGGAAGAAAAATGTTTTATATCTACAAAATAGATATAATCTACCAACAAAATAAAAATAAAGTACCTATTGTATAGGAAGAAAAATGTTGAACCTCCATGGCAGAATATTAGAATAGAAATATGATATAATATACCTCTATTAAAGGAACAAATACTAAGTTTCAGTTTACATTTATGATACGTTGAAAAATATTGCTATAACTAATCCTATAATTAAGGGATTAGTTAAACCACAAATAATCATATAATTAAGAAAATTTGAATATTTACTACAATTTATAAGTCTAAGGGATAAATATGGTACAAATTATAAATAAGCTTACGTGGAATATCAATTATTAGACCTATTTCAATGTAGTTGACTAATTCTAGTAATGGCTCACAAAATTGGATCTATATCAAATTATCCCTAATTTTTAAACTCCCGTAAAACCTCACATAATCCTAACTGAATAACACCCCCAATTAAATTGAGGAGGAACTCTCTTAAGAAGCCGAGCTCCACTCTTTTATCTTATCCTCCTCTATAGCCAAGTTCCTCTCTTTTATCTTATCCTCCGCCATAAGCCATAAACAATAGTGGCAACTCCAAAAAAACGGTTGGATGACATAACAAACGTACGGGCAACCAATGGCGGATGCACTTCCTTCTTCGTCAACTCTCTCTTTACTCACTCTACCCAGCTTGCCTCCTCAAAACCCAACCAGACCACTGCAGCATTCTTGTTTCATCTCTACCGCCCGAAAGCGTGATCTTGTTCGATGCAAGGCCAAGAAGAAAATAAGCTTGGCAGACCAAATTCTTGATTACATCGAGGGTAATCTTTGTTTTCAAGTCTATCGAACTTGTTTTGATATAGTGTTGCATTTAGAGATTTCTCGGTATGCTTCGGTGTGTTATGTATACCGAGAAGTTTAGCCTCTACATCCTTGATCAATGATGCAATGACCAAGAGCTGACGGACAAAAATTCCGGTGTACATAGTAGAGTTTTCGTGCTTTTTATTGGAACCGATTTATTGTTAGTTGGTTGCATTGTTTGCATTATGTTCAAGTGATCAGTCTGTTTTATGTTTATTGTTTGAAGGGGGTCCCAAGTTAAGGAAATGGTATGGGGCACCTGAGCTTCTACCAAAAGATGGATCCGCAGATGAAGAATATGAGGATGAATTCACAGGTGGATAATTCATGGATGTTTCTTATCGACGGACCTTAAAACCATACATGTCAAAATTTAATCTAGGAATAGTCATGCTTCAAAGTTTTATTTTTTTAAAGGATTTTGATGTTTTTTTTTTTATGCAGAAGGAGAAGAACTCAGGGATGCTGTATTGGTAACTGATGGAGATAGTGAGATGGGACAGGTGCATTTTACGGCATTGTTCATTTTTGTGATTAGTCCTCTATGTTGCAATTGAAAATTTGATAAATGCTAACAAGAAAACGAATACTTGGAAAACGAGCAATTAGATCGAGTAGCGGTAGTTAATCCCACACCCATTCATTCTCTCCGTATTCCTAGCTTTTCCGATACATGACTTCCTGCATTCCGAGTAAGTAAATATGTCATTAATGATACTGTTGTTTGCAAATATATCTGCAGAATAACTACAATCGAATAATACTTGTTTTCTTAACATGTAAGAGGCAAAAAGTACTTGAAGACCAATATCTATCCTTGCTATCTTGCTACTTCTCTTGATTGGCTGGATTTTGAGCCTTGTGCTATCTAGCCTGTGTAGATGGTAATATTGTCATTGATCGTCAAAAAAGCTAGAATAAAAGCGCTGGTGAAGGATAAGCGGGCAGCACTTGAAGCGTTTGGGACTTATGTTGAGGTAGGAGGGAATTAATTCCTGCAAAATTGCCTTGTCCCTTGCTGTTTTTTTGTCTTTCTTTTGGCACTTCAAATGTTGACTGCATGGTTGTGCTTTTGTATGCACAGTCAATGGCCGGAGATTCAAAGGACAAGCCATTCCTAAAGAGAGTTCTACGAGGAGTTTCCACAGTAATATGCCCAAATGTATGCATATCTAGACCTCGCACCTTTCCTGATCTTGCGAAATTTTAGTATACAAACCATTCCGAAACTGTTCTAACTTTACAAAACCAAACTTGTACTGAAATCTAATATGTTCAGCATCATTTCATATACATATATGTATACCTTGTATGGTGCAACAGAACAGGAAACTAAAACATATGAAATGAACTCGTACTATGCAGGCTGATCTACCAGGCCGAGATTGGTGTCTTTGTTCTAAGCTATATTTAGTTCCTTGATTGCCTCAGTGCTGCATGATACATTTTTGCAACTCAAACGTTGAAAATGCCTTTTACATTTATTCTCTTTTGTCAGGAAGGTTTCTTATCTACCGTTGGGAGCTTGAAAGGGGTAAAACATATAATCTTCTTATCTCAGGTACCTCTCTTTCTCTACACATGTATACCGACACGCGCGCGCGCACGCGCACGCACACACAGATATATGTGCGTTTGCATGGTTGTTACTGTGACTTAATAATGAGGTTGCAGTTGTCTGTTTACAAAGGTGCCGATGGCATTCAAGCTCTCATGAAAAGCAATGCAAGAAAATTGGCTGAGCAAGATGAATCAATAATGGTGGCCTCCGGAATCCCTTACACCGTGATCAGAGCTGGCTTGTTACAAAATTCTCTCGGTGGAACTCAAGGTTTTAGCTTTGAACAGGTATAATGTGAAGTATAACTAAAAACTATGCGTATACATATATAATCAGTGCATAAGCATAAAGGATGTGATATTGCAGTGGAACGAGTTCTGTTCTACTGAATCCTAAAAACTCTCATTCGATTTTGATGATGATATATAGGGAAGTGCAGCAAAAGGAACTCTTAGCAAGGAGGATGCTGCCTTTATTTGTGCAGAAGCAGTTGGTGTAGTCCCTCAGAGAGGATTCATATTTGAGGTAAATAAACACACACACAAAATAATTGAACAAAAGTTTTATTTCGATCTCTAAATCCCACATATGCTACTCCACAATACGTAAATGTTTTATTTTGATCGAGTGATAGTCTAATCTAGCTTAATCTAATCAAAACTACGAGGCGAACACAGCAAAAAGGGGTCTGATCCGGCTTTATTATTATTATTTTTCTTGTTTTTTATTCAAATTCAACTGTAGTTTTATTACCTTAATTGCTGATAAATGAAGTGATGAGAGAGTTAATCACTCTTGATGGCACTGTGTGATATTATAGGTGGTGAATGGAGACGAAAAGGTTTCAGATTGGAAAGAGTTTCTGAAAGCAATGCTGAAGAAGTCAGAAGAGCAACCTCAGTAGTCTGTCTACTTTTCAATACGTTTTTCTACTGCATATACAGGCTGCACCATGGAAAATGCATCTACCTTTACAAAAATTATGTGGTGCTAGAAACTGTTATATCTTAGTTTTTATATTTTTTAAATAAAATTTCAACGGCTAAAAAGTTCGAAATATTGAATGCTATAAAAAATCTTCATGCACTTAGGCCATTTCTAATTGGGCTGGCCATAGGGCCAACAGTTAAATGATAGCCCTTTTTGACACAAAATTCATCTCTAATGGAGGTCTAGACCAAAAACTCTAGAGACCCACGAGGTCAAAATCCAACCATATGGCTAGCGGGCTGGCCATCTTTAGCCAGCTAGCTAGCCTCTTCAGTTGAGCCCAGTTGAATTTTTTTTTTCATGACAAAATTAAAAAAAAATCTAATTTTTTTTTCCTATAAATACCTAAGAAATTTCTAAATCATTTATCACATTTTTTTCACCCTTCCATACCATCTTACCTCTTTTTATTTCAATTTTTCACATTCTATCCACCTCAAACACTTTTTTCATACACACCAATCTCTTACATCTTCCAATAATCTTTCCTTCAATTTTTTTTAATAATTTTCAAATGGCCACATCTTCAAGTGGCACTCAAAATTTGTCCGGAGGCTTATTCATTTAGTGACAAGTGACACTTAAAATATATTTGGAACTTTATTTTAATATGGTAGTTTAATTCAATTAACCAAAAAAAATTAAAGAACAAACTTAAAATAATAAATTATTGAGGGGGCTAAAAAATAGTTTCCTTCGGTTGGAGATGTTATATAAATATGGTATGATACTGTTCATTAAAAAAATAATTTCTTACAGGGCTATAATCTGGACGGGGGCTAAACATAATTCCTTCGGTTGGAGATTTCCTTAGGTCATCTCCAATGGAGAGGGCCGAAGGTCCAAAATCCAAAAATTAACCTGATTTGGCCAAAAACTCATTTCCAACCAATGACTGAGTTATAATTCTATGGAGCCCATTAGACTATTTTTTTTGCCAAAGGGGTATCGGGCTAGCCAAATGTAACTTTCCTCTTAGCCTTTCTCTTAGCCCTTTTTTTTGGGCCCAACTTCTCATTTTCAATAGTTGATTCAAATTCAAAGGCTAGATTTGAAAACATCCAATGATAGTTTAATTAAATTAACCAATAAATTTATAATATAAACTAAAACTAATAAATTATTGAGAGGGCTATATTTAGCCCATTCGGCTGGAGACAGTATATAAGTATGACCTAACACTGTTCATTTTAAAATAATTATTTGCAGGACTATAATTCTGGGTGGGGAAATATTTAGTCATTTCGGTTGGAGATGGCTTTATGAACATGCGCACAGACTTTGTTTGCATATGCATAATGTGGGGCCCATGTGTGAGAATGTTGTCAAGAAAAATTATGGGGACAATCTGCCCCGACTTCCAAGTAGTTTATGCATGTTAGGCTTAGAGCATCCCCAATGGGGACTTTATCCTCCGTGAGGCTACTACATTTTCAGCCTAAGTGAGAAGTTTCATCCCCAATGAGTAAAAAAATAGGGCTAGATCCATCACTTGGGCTAGCAAATTCCTTTCTTAGACCATCTCCAACTCATGAGATAAAGCTTAAAATATAAGCTTTAAAACTTCCCCACACCATCTCCAACCATTGGGCTAAATAAATCATGGGGAGAAAATATATCTCTGTGCTAGATTCCCCCAGGATTTAAGCCAGGCTTAAATTATTCTGGACCCACCAAACTATCATATTTCAACCTTTTTTTTATACTTATAATCTAACGGCTATGATCAAATGAGATCAAATCTAATGGTAAAAAAAAATGCGACTGCCCAAAATTAAATCTAACTTCTAAATAATTTAAGAAAATTATTTAAATCAAATTTAATTTATAAATACCTATGTATTTGTATGATTTTTAATTACTTATTAGAATTTAAATATTTTTATATTAAAATGTTCATAATAATAAATTAGGATAATCTACATAAAATTGGGCTACATCTACCCAAAAAAACAGTGGGTCTCACGAGAAATGTAGCAATCCATGTGAGCTAAATTCTATCACTCTCCCCCAATTTGCAAATACATTTATACTCTCGTTTTATTGTTTTTTAATTCTTTTTTCTTACACATTTTTCTTGCAATTTGGCTAATTTATGATTGTTTTAAATTCCATAAGAATTAAAATTTCAAATTCATTTTACATTCATCTACATTGGTGGGTGAAATTTTCAAATAATTTTTATTCAAAATTTTATGATAATAATTCACCAATTGGTGCAAGGTAAATTGTTGTGCGGTACATGAAAAATTAAATTATTCCAGAGGGCAAAGTGGAGGTTTGTATCTTTCAACGGATGAGAATGAGATAAGAGAATCTAATCTAACGAACGGTTCATAAGTGATGAAATCTAATTTTTTTTAGAATTTGAACTTTTTAAGGTTAAAAGGTTCATATTTTTTTTAAGATAGCACGTTCAAAAATTAACTTAAGAAAAGTTAATACTAACAAATAAATCATCGATTAATCAAATTACTATATAAATAAATATATATAGCCCCATATAAAACATGAAAGAAATAGTCCCTCATTGGGAGAGATTCTTTTATAAAGCCCCAAAGATTCTTTGGATCTCTAAAATGGGCTACATTCACCACTTTTCCAGCTTCATATAGAGCCCCTCATTGAGAATGCTCTTACGAACTTACTTTTAACCATTGATGCATTATGACATGATGAATAACTTTCAGTCGTTGATTTAGTGTAGAAACAACGAGGGAAAGTCATCCACTACATGATTATCCAAGCACCATTTTGATGACTAGTTTACTTGAAAATTGAAATTAGGAATAGGAAGGTCGTGAATAAAGGTAAGAGAGAATGAGTATGAAATCAACTACCTCATTCTAATCCTTCTAATGATTTCAAGTGTTAACTAATACATGGAAGTTTAAAAATAAAATAATTCCAAAACTCATCCCAGGTAATTAAACATGTAATACCACATGACTCTCGATGTATGGGAGAGATTTTTCAATGTATCACAACATGAAGCGGTTCGTTATATGTTATTATACAATTGGAGAAAAGTTTTTTTTTTTCAAGTGTTCCTCCAATTGTATAATGACATATAGTGTTCCGTGCCGTATTCCAGACGCATTGAAAAATCTATCACTATATGGGAGCAATGTTTATGTGGGCCTTGCGACACATAAATGTGTTTCCAAAATCGCCTAAGATTCCCAAAAATTTAGTATTTGTTGGTTAACAATTTCATTTTTTTGTTTTTTATATTCACTTTTTGTGTTAGCGACGGATGGAAAATATATAGAGGAGACGAGTGATATATAAGAGTAGATGAAGACCGGCGAGAGAGATCTAGAAGAAATGCAAGAAAATGCACACAATGAAAACTGAAAACAAATAAATTTGTTTGGTATCCTACTTGAGTTTAACTTTTTTAACTCAAAAATACTTTTTGAGTTTTAGGATTTGAATTCTTGTTTGGTTAGACACGTTTTAAAAATTGAATTCAAAACTAACTTTAAAAACATAGACTATTTCTTAAAAACACTAAAAGTGTTGTGGCCTATATTTAAATGACAGGAAAAAGGGGGCCGGCGGCACAGAGAAAATATACAAATGTGTTTATAGGGTTGTGTAGAGAATGCGTTATTCCTACGCAGTGCCTTTATTTATAGTAATAAGAGAGAGAAGAAATCATTCTCCTCCAAGAAATACAAGTCCTAATAGGGAAGAATAACGAGAATCAAATCTAATCTAGAATTTACACAATTATACTTAAATAAGAAGTTTATAACACTCCCCCTTGAGTGTGTAAATACTAAAGTAGATTCGGCATCATGCTGAGGTTGAGGAAGTCGACTCATCGGCATAAATTATGGGAACACGCTATTCTCAATTACGGTAGGAACTTGCATAAGGAAGTAAGTCTCACAAAAAACCCTCAGGCTATGGTCAAAATCTGAGTAGGGACAAAATCCATAGTTTAAGGAAAAATGCGTGAGTAATGCAAAGTCAAATAAAACGTCTACGAAACGTCATTAAGGATATGATCAACCCAAGGTGGGTGCCTTGTCAAAACCTTGTTAGGTAGCAAAAACCCAGTGGGAAAAATGCTCCAAATCGTAGGGAAAAATAGTACATTAAGATAAAGCAAGTCTCCACCTGAATTTGACATAATTCCAAAGAGAACTAGCAATGTTACAACTGGGAAAGTTTACACATACCAATTCTTTGAATAAGCTTTTGAAACATTGCCTTCGGTAGTGATTTGGTCAAGAGGTCGGCCAGATTGCCTTGTGAACGGATTTTCGTGAGTTTAATCTTCTGATGCTCTTGTTGTTGATGTGAGAAGAACTTTGGCGCAATGTGCTTGGTGTTGTCTCCTTTGATGTAACCCTTCTTGAGCCATTCGATGCATGTTATGTTGGCTTCAAAGATCGTCATCAGGACGCCAATGGCGGGGTAAAGATCACATGAGCTTAAAATATGGCTCACAACTGCTCTCAACCAAAAGCATTCTCGAGTTACTTTGTGTAGGGTGATAATTTCATAATGGTTAGATGAAATGGCAACTAAGGTCCGTTTAGTTGACCTCCAAGAGATTGCAATGGCTCCAATGGTAAAGACATAACCCGTTTGAGAATAAGCCTTGTGCGGATCACATAAGTATCATATGTCGACATAACCAACAAGGTGAGAATCGACTCGAGATAAGGGGGTACAGTATCACTCAAGAATCTGTATGGATATAACAAGCCTAAATTCGTAGTACCCTTAAGGTAACGGAAGATGTCTTTAACACCAGTCCTGTGTTTGCATGTTGGTGCATTACTGTATCTTGCCAAAAGATTAACAGTGGAGGAGATGTCAGGTCTAGTGCATTGAGCTAAGTACAATAAAGCGCCTATGGATGGAAGGGATCTCATTTTGCATCTAGCGATTGAACGATCATAGGAGTACTCGAAGGCTTTGCTTTATCCTCATTAAAACTGTGCAACACCTTTTAGGTGTAGTTCGATTGATGCATTATCAAGATCCTCATAAAGATACGTAGTTACTACGTCCATTAGCTGCATGATCGGATCATATTTATATACATTTTTACATCAAATTCACTCGTCTTTTCTTAGTTAGTTCGTTATATTTTGAGCTATTTACTTTGTTTTTGTGTTTTAATAGAATTTATCTAACTAAGAAAATAAAAATAGAATAAGTGAAGTGTTAAGTAATAATTTTGTCTAAACTATATTGCTTGTTGAATAGAATTTATCTTTTAAAAAATAAAATATGTATATATATATATTTATATTTATATATTTATATTAATATATATATTTAATGTATGTGTGTGATAACAGAAGGCAAGGCAGCATGTGAGTGGGCGGTGCAAAAGATTTAAAAAAAAAGAAAAATTATGATGATGAGCACCGAAAGAATTGGAGGGCAGCTGGAAACCACGGGGGAGACAAGCACATGCTCACGCGGGGTCTTGAGGAATCAGAAAAAAAGAAGTAAAAAGGAGGCCTCGGAGAAGGCAGAAGAACAGAGAGAGAGCTCCAGAGAGCTCCTCGGAGCTGGAAGAAAAGAAAAAAAAACAGGAGGCGTGAAAGGGAGGTCCTCGGGGGAATCATTGGTTACGGGGAGGCGTGAGCCTCGGGAAACAGAAAGAGGAGAGTGAGCTACCAATTGGCAGCTTAAGAAAACCAAAACAGAAACAGCTGCTGCCTTGAAGGCAGCGTGGGCAGCTCGGAGAAAAATCAGCGCAGCATTTGGAGAAAGCTGCCTTAGAGCAAGCTGGCACACGGACAGAAGCAAGCTGCCAGGAAGAAGGCCAGTGAGACACGGTACAATAGAGAGCAGCCAATCAGCTGCTGCCAGGCAGAGATATGCACGGACCAAAGCACAGAAAACAGAGGGCAGCCAATCCAAAAGCAGGAGCTGGAAGGCAGCGGCTCAATCGGGTTGAAGGCAGAAACAAAAGCAGAGCTGGCGTTGAAAAGACACGGTGCAAATGCACAGAATTGCACAGACCCTTAATTCCCGTTTCGGTTTAATCCTCCAACTCATGTTTTATTTCAGTTTTAATTTATTTATGTTGTGTAATTAATTTGTTTTGGCTAGAGGTTAATTCAAAGTCATGGATATATTTGTAATTTGAATTGGTAACTTCAGTTGTGATTTCTGAGTTGTGATTTAATTTGCTTAACTGCTTGATAGATAACTTATTTGTGTATGTTAATTAAGGATGCATACTTAATTTACACGCATGAATTTGATGCTAGAATATAAGTGAATTTCACCTAATCGTTATGAACTTATATTCATGAGTAGTGAAGGTTGCTATCCGCAATCGCGTTAAGTAAATTCCTGGCAAACGTATCATGCTGTTCATAGTTACGAATGCCTTGTCAACACTTATGATTTTCATAGAACATAATGATCTTTAATCGTATCTCTATTGTGCTTTTCACGTAGGGAACTTTTGGGGAATAATTTGAGTTGTTGTATGCTGTTCATCCAATTCAATAACATAAGGAAAATCTGAAGGTTAATTTAAGCGTACCTAATTAATCTGGAGTATTGAAATTTACAACTTATTGAAAGAACAACTGAAGGTCAATTTAGATTACATTTGTGTCATGTGTGGAGAAAAACCCTCTAGCCAATCCGTCGCCTATCCATTCACTCTTATTTTATGTTTTTGTCAATTTGTAATTTATTTAAGCTTAGTTTACTTCGTCAAAACCAAATCAATCCCCCATTATTAAAATATTATTATTTAGTTAATTTTTATTATTTTTAATCTTTTAATTTAATTTCCGTCCAATTAATTTCCTAGTTTTTATTTTAAATTGTTTTCATTATTTTCAGTCATTTTTAGTGTGTTTCGAGTTTTTAGCTTAGTTTGTATTTTCTAGAGTCTTGAGTTGTTTTGAGTCTTTTGATTTGTTTTAGTTTATTTGTTAGTTTTATTTTGAGTTATTTTAGTTAAGTGTTTTTATTTTAGTTTAGTGTTTTAAACTTTATTTTTACGTTTTAAAATTATTTTAGAGGTTTTAGCAAGCCCTCCTAATCCCCGGCCTAGAACGATACCCTACTTACACCTATACTACAATTGTCAAAAAGAGGGTTAAATTTGTGCGGTTTAAAATACCCGTCAAATTTTTGGCGCCGTTGCCGGGGATTAGCAACGTTGCTAATCCTTTATTTTTGTTTGTGTTTATTTTTATATTTGTGTTTTTGTTTGTGTTTTTATTTATATTTGTGTTTGTGTATTTTACTTTTGGTATTTGATTTATTTTTCGTTCTTTAATTTTAGGTAAAAATGGATGAAGATATGGCAAACATTCAAGCTCAATTGGCGCAGCTTACTGCTCAATGGACTTATAATGCCGAACGGGCCTCAATGTCAAGTGTTCCTACACTTGATGTGCCCTATGGGCAAGGATATCAAGGCTATGATCAACCAAGCGGCAACTTGTATTTCAACGCTCGCAACTCGGATTGGAGTGATCATTCAAACTCTATGTGGTGGGAAGCTCAACAAGTTCAACATGAAGCATATTGGCAGCCATATGAGGAGTTCTATACAACACCACCACAACCTCCATCACAATCTGCCAAATTAAATTCAGGTACATCTGTGAATAATGATAATATTATTCAATTACTCATCTCTTTGAACCAGGAAGTAGAAAATCAAACCAAGGAGATGGGAGAATTGAATAATCAAATGGGGCAGATTGTGGAAGTCAAGGCACAAATTCAAGAGCAACGTGAACTCTGCAACTCCACATTTGCAAATTCAAAGGGAGAAGTGGAATTCGATGAAGCCACCACTGTGGAAGGAGAGATGGATGAATTGCAGCTGCAAGAAGAAGATGAGGAGGACGACTTGGGCAGTTTAGAAGAATTTTTGTCTCAAACCCCTGAAGTCCCTATGTTGTCCAACTCAGGTGAGGAAGTTCCAATTTCAATTCATTCTAACATTTTTCCACCGAATGTCTCTTTTCCTTGCAGATTTTTTCCAAATAACGAAAAAAGTGAAAAAGACATTGTGGAAGATCTTCCAGAAGTGCAAAATGATATCTCAATTCTTGGTGCACTAAAACAAGTTCCTGAACCTTGCACACCAAGAAAAGAGATTCAAGACATCGAAGTGGCTGGAAAATGCGTTGAATACATTCAAGAGGCTGTGCAGAAAACAAGGGCCCAAGAAATTGAGTTTGATGACACGGGACAGGCCACAACCATCATAGTAAACCTGGCCCAGTTCAAAGTCCCGGAGATATCCAAAAACGTAGTTTTTGTCATTGAGTTCGCGTCGGAGAAAGAAAGTAAGCCATCTTCTCCAATTTTGATTTTAATTTTTACTAACACTTTTATTTTAATGATTCAGGCACCCACTCATGAATTCAGACCATTGCCGAATCATTTCAAGTATCACCTCCCATTGAAAGATAAAGTTCATGCTTTGGAGCTGAGGGGAGGTTAATGGAAAGAATCGTCCGGCTAAAGACATTAAAGCAAGCGCTTCTTGGGAGGCAACCCAAGCAATCAGATTTGCATTTCTAATTCTCTTCTTTATTGCCTTTACTTGCATTTTGTTTTGCTTTGTTAGTTGTTTTATTTGGTTAATTTTTGTTTAGTTTGTGTTTAAATAAATTAAGGGCTTGTTTATTTTAAGTGCGGGTAAATAAAATATTTTTACATTAATTTACATATTTTAATTTACATATTTTATATTGCTTAAAATAAATTTAAAAAAAAAAAAATTTAAATTACAATAATAAGAAAAACTAATAGCAATCATTGGTTTCGGTTAGGTGGCGCCTCAGAGGTTGACGGAGCTCCGGGAAGACGAAGAGCCAGAGTTGGAATCTCCGGAGCCGGAACGCTTGGTGCTGCTCCAGAGGACGAAGGCAACATAAACCGCGGGAGTAGCGCCATGAACCTTTCATGATCGCTCTGAATCCGACCGTCCGACTCCTGCAGCTGGTCCAGCTTCCTCTTCATGCTGGTCGAGTAACTAGTTGCAAGCATGTGCAACTCCTTATTCTCGTGCCTGAGTCCTCTGACTTCTTGCCGAAGACTGGCCACCTCCGCCATCAGCGACTCCACCTGACGAGTTCGGGCAAGCAGGCGCTGGCCCATGTTCGAAACTGAGCCTGCACTCTGGACGCTGAGGGCAAGGGATTCCTGAACGGCCAGCTCGTCCGACCGCCTAGATAGCATCCTATTGTCCCTTGGAGTGAGCAGATTTCTGGCAATCACCGTAGCGGTGATTTCATTCCTCATCATTGTGTCCCCGACTGTAAGGGGACCATTGGGGGATATGAAGGATGGATTCCAAATGTTGTTCGGAGAAGACGAGTCATCGTCTTCCCCGACATTCAAGTTTAGGCGACGGTCAGAAGGGCAAGACATTTTTAGAGGGGGTTGAGGAAGAAAAGAGTTCGGAAAGATTAAGATTGCTGAAACGGGAGAAGAGAGCGGAAAGATTAAGAGTGCAGAAGTGCAAGAAGAGTTCGGAAGGATTATGAGTGTTTACAGAAGGGAGTATTTTCAGGAGGAAGTGTTTGAGGGAGTTCAAGTGTGAGATGGAGCAGAATTAGCGCCACTATAAAAAGAAGCAAATCAAAGAGAGGCGCTCCTCTGAGGTTGAAGACGCGTCCTCGCGCAAATCGAAGGCCGACGCTCCTTTCTCAAAAGAGCCGTTTGCTTTCTCAAAAGCTGGGCTTGACTCAGCAATCACGTGGCATCACGAGGGCTCAGTTTTTCCAGTTTGTCGTGACTCATCACGTGCAGCATGGAGCGTTGCGAAAACCATGAGCCGCACCCGGTTTTGAACCCCGGTTTTCAAAAGATCATCATTCCAATTTGTCGTCACTCGTCGCCTGCACCGTCAGCCTTGCGGAATTTACGGACGCTTTGTCAGAAAGCGCGTAACGGGCACTGTTCATCCATTCACCGGCTGCCGACAAATAGTGAAGGAATAGTTCCGGTTGTGAAGCCAAATTTCTATAAGTTCGACCTTCGCCTTCCACAGCAAAGGCACACCTTCACACCCTCTCCACCTCTCCACCTCTCAACCTCTCTTCCTCTCTTCATCTCCGATAATGTCTTCCCAAAGAAAGCTTTCGAGTTATTCAGTGTTCTTCATCCCTTGGATCACCCCAGAAAACAAACCTTCCAGAGCAAAAGTATTTCATATTAAAAAGGTTAAAAGCAAAAGTATCTCATATTATGCTTTCTCCTCTCCTTCATCTGAGGAACGTGGAGAAAGTGAGATCCTGATTGCTTACCTAGTCTTGCTCTCGAGTACTCATCTCAGACCCCTCCCAACACACTTCAAAAATAAACCTGTGTTGAGGTACTTCTTCAAAAACAAAAGTACCTCACAGACGAAGCAGGAGGAGTCTGAGGTGCATCCAGATGAAGGTAGAGTCTGAGATGATCCAAGAGTTCAAGAAGATGCCATCTGCATGGAGACCTGAGTACTTGAAGCATGTGGAGACAACGTGCTGACTCATCCTCTACTAGGCTGAGGAGCACTTGCAAGAAGGAGGCCCATCCTGTTCAAGATGAAAGCTGTGGAAAATCAACAAGGACGACCAATGACCGCCTATTAGTTCTTTTCGTTGTCGTTTATTTTCATTTTTTATTTTTCGTTTGCATTTTTCTATATTTTGCTTGCATGCTTAACTGATTTATTTCTTTTCTTTGCAGGAACGTTTGGTTATTTTCTCCCTTGAAGTTGATTGCAAAATTTACGCTTGGGGGTCATCGCTTGGTTTTCTGCAAATTAGAGAAGTTTTCAGTCCCTTTGCTTTATTTTGTTGCGTATTATTTGCTCATTTTTTATTTATTTGCATTTTATTGTTTTCTGACATTGGGGACAATGTCTAGTTTAAGTGTGGGGGTATCAGAGTATAAAAAATGACTAAATTGAAATTTTTTGTACCTTCGACTTTAAACTGGGTTCATTTGTTTCCATGTTTTTGCTTTTTGTTTTCTTAATTAGTTTTGTTTTACTTATTTTTTTCGAAAAATTTAAAAAAATCCAAAAATATTGTCTTGTTTTCCTTATTGTTTTGAATTAGATTTTTATTAGTTTCCCGACCCAATGATATAACTGGATGAAATTTGAACCATGATTATCAAGAACTTAGTTAACATGTGTTATGTGAAATTCCTTATTCTCTTGTTAGTATTGTACATGTTTGATCATCTTTGAAAATTCGAATGCACATAGCCTTGTTGATGTGAAATTAAAGCATGACTTAAAGCTTCATATGTGAATTTAGTGACCATATACATCCTATGTGAGTTTTTGAGCCTATTGAAAGTGTGTGCATTTTTCATACACTCCTATTCTTTCATGTGTGATGAACTTATGTGAGATGCATCTCTAGAACTTGCGTAACGATCTTTTGAAATATTTGTCATTGATTGCATGAACTTGAAAATGATAGAGGCATTAGGTTTACCACCATGGCCCAAATAACCATATTTCCCAAAGAAAAAAAAAAATTAATTATCACTAGATTGCCAATTTGAGCCGTTATGTTGAGCCTTTTATTTCTTATCACCAGATATGTCTACCCTTATACCTCAAACATGTTTCCTTACCCTTTCCAAGCGAGCAATTTGAGACTATTTTATGAGAAATGTTTGTGAAGTACTTGGAATGAGTTTGGCAAAAGAATAAGTGTGGGGGTATTTCATGTTTGTATTATTTAAAAAAAAAAAAAAGAGAATAGAAGAAAAGAAAAGAAAAAAAAAAAAGAGATTGTATTCGAAGAAAATAAAAAAGTTTTTAAAGTTTCAGTTTAAGGGTGTGATGGGAGGTGTTAGAAGAATCGTTGGAGAACTTGAGTTCTTATAAATCTCAACTAAAAGAATTGCTTGAAATGTAGCTTGGAACTTGTGTTTTCCTATTCTTTCGTTTCAATAGCCCTATCCCTAAGCCTCATTACATCCAATAAAAGTCCTCTTGATTTAAGTTTTGCAATTATGATTGTGGAGAAGTGATCTTTATGCAAGCTTATGGTAGAACTTTCACATTTGTTTCTTTGAGCGAAACACATTAAAACTAAACACATGTGTGATTGAGTGCATATCCCGTGAGAAGGTTGCTGGTTTGCATATGGTGATTTTAAAAAAATAAAAACTTGAAATTGCATTAGCATGGCTATCTCACACACTACACTTCAATGATGATTTAAAGATTACTGCTAAAATTTGAATAAGGAAGATGAACTTGGATTAGTTTGTTTGGTGCTAGTTATGGTTCTTGCTAATTTATATTCTCGAATGAAATTCTATGAGGGTCACATAGGGGGAAGTTAATATTTTTCATGTTATTACTTTTTCTGTTTTCTTTATTTTGCTCGAGGACTAGCAAAAAGCTAAGTGTGGGGGTATTTGATCGGATCATATTTATATACATTTTTACATCAAATTCACTCGTCTTTTCTTAGTTAGTTCGTTATATTTTGAGCTATTTACTTTGTTTTTGTGTTTTAATAGAATTTATCTAACTAAGAAAATAAAAATAGAATAAGTGAAGTGTTAAGTAATAATTTTGTCTAAACTATATTGCTTGTTGAATAGAATTTATCTTTTAAAAAATAAAATATGTATATATATATATTTATATTTATATATTTATATTAATATATATATTTAATGTATGTGTGTGATAACAGAAGGCAAGGCAGCATGTGAGTGGGCGGTGCAAAAGATTTAAAAAAAAAGAAAAATTATGATGATGAGCACCGAAAGAATTGGAGGGCAGCTGGAAACCACGGGGGAGACAAGCACATGCTCACGCGGGGTCTTGAGGAATCAGAAAAAAAGAAGTAAAAAGGAGGCCTCGGAGAAGGCAGAAGAACAGAGAGAGAGCTCCAGAGAGCTCCTCGGAGCTGGAAGAAAAGAAAAAAAAACAGGAGGCGTGAAAGGGAGGTCCTCGGGGGAATCATTGGTTACGGGATTTTGCAAAAGAGGGGAGAGCACAGAGAACAAGCGGCCATTGGCAGCTGAGAAAATAAAAGAAAAAGGGAAATCAGAGGTACGAAGAGGCGTGAGCCTCGGGAAACAGAAAGAGGAGAGTGAGCTACCAATTGGCAGCTTAAGAAAACCAAAACAGAAACAGCTGCTGCCTTGAAGGCAGCGTGGGCAGCTCGGAGAAAAATCAGCGCAGCATTTGGAGAAAGTTGCCTTAGAGCAAGCTGGCACACGGACAGAAGCAAGCTGCCAGGAAGAAGGCCAGTGAGACACGGTACAATAGAGAGCAGCCAATCAGCTGCTGCCAGGCAGAGATATGCACGGACCAAAGCACAGAAAACAGAGGGCAGCCAATCCAAAAGCAGGAGCTGGAAGGCAGCGGCTCAATCGGGTTGAAGGCAGAAACAAAAGCAGAGCTGGCGTTGAAAAGACACGGTGCAAATGCACAGAATTGCACAGACCCTTAATTCCCGTTTCGGTTTAATCCTCCAACTCATGTTTTATTTCAGTTTTAATTTATTTATGTTGTGTAATTAATTTGTTTTGGCTAGAGGTTAATTCAAAGTCATGGATATATTTGTAATTTGAATTGGTAACTTCAGTTGTGATTTCTGAGTTGTGATTTAATTTGCTTAACTGCTTGATAGATAACTTATTTGTGTATGTTAATTAAGGATGCATACTTAATTTACACGCATGAATTTGATGCTAGAATATAAGTGAATTTCACTTAATCGTTATGAACTTATATTCATGAGTAGTGAAGGTTGCTATCCGCAATCGCGTTAAGTAAATTCCTGGCAAACGTATCATGCTGTTCATAGTTACGAATGCCTTGTCAACACTTATGATTTTCATAGAACATAATGTTTTAAACTTTATTTTTACGTTTTAAAATTATTTTAGAGGTTTTAGCAAGCCCTCCTAATCCCCGGCCTAGAACGATACCATACTTACACCTATACTACAATTGTCAAAAAGAGGATTAAATTTGTGCGGTTTAAAATACCCGTCACTGCATACTCATTTTTTCAAAAACTACCAAACTAATAAGGTAACGAAAAGTAATCACATCCATAACAAGTGAATAAGTTTTGTCATAGTCAATTATGGGGCATTGTGAGAAGTCTTGCGCAACAAGACGAGCTTTGTAATGCACAATTTTGTTCTTCTCATTACGATTTTGAACGAAAACCCACTCGTAGCCAACATGCTTCATATGCAGAGGAGTATGAGCTACATGTCCAAACACCTTATATTTCGCAAGCGAATCGAGTTCGAACTTGGATTGCTTGTTTCCAGTTTGACCAATTGGTTCTACGTTGACATTCATCAATGGAACGGGGTTCAATGTCATCGCTCAACATGATCTCAGGAACTACTGCATATGCTAATGCATCGTTGACGATCATCTCATTTCTACAGCAAACATCATCCAAGCTTGCATAATAGGCCGAAATCTCAAGATTCTTGGGAGGTGGATTCGTCTCTTCAAGGATGCTGCCGTAATCTAGAATTTCCTCATGAGTTGCATAGAATGAATAGGCGATAGTCAGATTCACGGTAAGCTCTTCAGGGGCCTGTGTTGTAGGTTTCCTTTTCCAGGGGTGTGAATCCTTTGAACCAAGAAGTCTGTCATGCTTCTGTGTAGAGGCAGATGATTGGTTAGTTGCTAATCTACGTGGATTGGCCAAATTGGTATCCCAGGCTTCCAAAAAGGAAGTTCGTTGAATATTTGGTACATCCATCTTTGTAGACACATTCGCAGCTTGAATATGTGATATTGTCACTCACGCTAAATCGATGAAAACATCTGACATGCTCTGAGCTACGCTCTGAAGATCTAATATGCACTGTACTTCAGTCTCAAACTGAGCGGTGCAGCGATCTAAATGAGACAAAGTATGAGTCATCCATGATAATTTGCGTCGTTCATTAGGAGCGTTGACATTCTTATCTTCCCCTAATGATGGGAATACTGTCTCGTAGAAATGACAATCTACGAAACGAGTGGTAAACAAATTGTCTGTTAAAGGTTATAAGTAACAAATGATTGAAGGAGAATCATATCCGATATAGATTCTCATCATTAGTTGGGGCCTAATTTTTGTACGTAAGGGTGGCTAAATCGGCACATAGACTGCACAACCGAAAATGTGCAGATGCGATATGTCAGGTTCATATGTAGTAACCAACTGAAGGACGCTATATGGTTGGGTCATAACAAGCCTCAAACGGACTAATATAGCTGCGGGCAATATTGCATGGCCCCAAGCAGTGATCAAGAGCTTGGTACGTATGACCAATGATCGAGCAATCATTTATAAACGCTTAATGAATGCCTTTACCAGGCCGTTCTAGGTGTGAACATGGGGTATTAGATGTTCAACTTGAACCCTAACTGACATGCAATAGTTATCAAAAGTTTTAGATGTAAATTCTCTAGCATTATCCAATCGAATATATTTGATCGGATAATCAAGGTGGTGAGCTCTGAGCTTGATAACCTGAGGCAACAATTTAGAGAATGCAGCGTTCCTTGTGGACAACAGGTACATATGTAACCAACGTGTGGAAACATCAACCAAAACCATAAAATACCTAAATGGTCCACATAGAGGGGTGCATCGGTCCACAAATGTCCTTCTGAATCCTTTGTAGAAAAATAGGAGGATTCGAACGAATCTTGTCATAAGAAAGCTTAATAATAAGTTTTCCCATGAAGTAGGTTTGACATGCGATTTCTTGAATCGAACCTAAACTTCTGGTTAGTGGATGCCTGTATGATGATTTGAGGATACGGTGCATCACTATTCATCCAAGGTGTCCCAAACGATCATGCCAAAGTGTAATTTTATGCGCAGTCCTAGAGGTAGGCCTGACCACGTAGTGGCTTTCTATAGGGTGTATGGTCGTAGTATACAAACCACTCGGGATACGCTCCATCTTCTCTAGATTACGCTTCTGGCCATATTCATAGGAAGTGATGCAAAAAAATTTAACTTCGTTTCTACATAGGTTTTAGCGTGGTAATTATTATATCTAATGTCCTTGAAACTCAACAACGTACATGGAGAATACAGTGCCTCTTCAATGATCAAGATTGTACCATTGGATAACATTATATGTGCCTTACCGTATCATTCAATCAGGTTGGATGGTCCTGAGAGGGTTGTTAGAGGTGCATTCTTAGGTATAAAGTTAGTGAAATAGATGCGTTCATGCAAAACGATGTGCATGGTTGCACTGTCTGCCAGACAACTAACTTTCCCACTAGTCATACCTAGAATAAAAATTAATTTGAATCGGTCACATGCATAAAAGTTCTTAAAACAAATATCCATTCAAAATAATTTAAGTATTAAAGGATGGTAATTAATAAAAACTTGATATCCAAAAACAAATCCCCAACAAATAATCCAAACATAAAGAAAAATTAGTTTATGTCTAAGATTCTAATCTTCCATAGGGGTGGTAACCTCTTGAAAGTTAGAAACTTCCATCTTGGTACTATCTGGTTCATCCACTTACACAAAGTTTGATTCAAACTTCTTACGACGAGAATGATATTCAGCTACAACCTTCTAGGGAGCACGGCAAACACAGGACCAATGGTCCTTTGAACCACATTGGTAGAACATGTATGCATTCATGGTTTTAGGTGTTTTGCCTTATTCTTGAAGTTTAGAGCCTTGGGAGTGAGGTTAGGCTTATGGGCTCAGTTTCCTCCCTTAGATGAGCCTTGGCTCTGTTGACCTTAACGGGGTGGCGTCTGGCCTCCCTTACCATGCCTATGTTGGCGTTTTGGGCGTTAGTTTGTGCTATAATGTGCTTTAGGCACATCAGTCACCCCAGTAGGTCGAGCTTGATTATTTTTCATCAACAGTTAATTCTGCTTTTCAGCGACAAGTAAAACAGAGATCAAATCCAAAAACCTAGTGAACTTCTAAGCCTTATATTGTTGCTGCAAGACAATATTAATAACAGAGAATGTCAAATAGGTATTCTCCAAGAGATCCTCTTCGATCAAGGTCTCATTACAGAACTTAAAGAGTGATTGGATTCGATAAACTTCAGAATTATATTCATTCACAGACTTAAAGTCTTGGAAGCGAAGATGCTGCCTGTCATGTCTTGCTTCAGGTAAAAAGATGTCATTTTGGTGATCAAAACATCAGCTAAAGAGACCCAAAATGCTCGTGGATCTTCCTCAACAAGGTACTCGGTTTGCAGTGCATCATGAATGAACGTGTCTTCGGATGAAGATTATGGCAATGGCTTTCTCATCTTCCTAACTGAGTGATGTTTTTAAGGAAAACTTCAGGTTTTCAAACAAAGCATGTTCCTAGAAACTTCAAGTTTCGAAATAATTATGAACTTCAAGTTCATATGTTCCTGCAGACAAACACAAATATATATACAGAAATATGGAACAAGACAATATGCAAATAGAACTTCAGGTCTATAATGAGAATCAAATTAATTATTTGGACTTCGGCTAAAATTAAAGTGTGGGTGAAAAATTATAAACCTAAATTGTTTTTTAAAAAAGAGAGATAAACAATTAAACTTCAGGGTCCAAAAACATGGACCAAAGCCCGCAGGTAGGCTGGGAAAAATGAAACCGTGAGGTCCAAGCCCAAAAAAATTAGGCTGGGTTGGGCACCAACTGATCAAGCCCAAAAAACAGAGACCCAAAAAGGAGTTCTGATATGGTGCGTTGCGAACACATGTACCTAGGGGAACGCAATCATGTGCATCACAGTACACGGAAGCACCACAGTTATGTGGAGTTGTGATCAGGTGTGTCACGGTACAGGTGCACTGACTCACCAGCTACGGGCTGGGATCTAGTGTGGATCTGTGCACGGGGACGCCATAGCCCTACATGCTGGTGTCGAATTGGGCCGAGCTAATGGTTTGGGCAACTGCAAGCAATGTTCTTAAAAACGGCCTAGGCGGCACCTAGGCGCTGTGCGGAGGGTGGCCAAGGCGTTTTCATGCAAAACAGTGGAAAAAAAAGTGGCTGGGCTCTAGGCAGCGCCTAGACGGGCTAGGCGGCTAGGCAGAGCTAGGCATTTTTTTAATGAAATTAAAAATAAAATAAAAAATCCTATCTAAATCTAAGTGATTTAAAATTGTGAACTTGTTGTACATGTGTCATCCTACAGTACTCCTCACCATGGTTATATGGCATATGTGCTTAATGTGTTTTTAAATTTTGGACTTGTTGGGTACTCTTTTTGCATTTTATCTTTCTTTTATTATCTTATCTATGAATTTTATACAAGTATAATTTTTTTTAAGTGTCAATATGCACTTATTTACAAGATATACAAGAAATTTACCTAAATCCGTCTAAGCGCTAGGCACCAGCCCGCCGCCCGACTAGCGCCTAGTGTTTTTTAGAACCTTGGCTGCAAGCGAGCCCAAAAAGGAAAATTTTATTTAGGCCGAGTGTGGGTTGCAATAGCAAGCCCATAACCAAAAAATTGGTTTTATGTTTGGGCCGAGAGGGTTAGGTTTGGACCAAAAACACCCCAGGCGTAGCTGGGTGCATTCACCGGGCGGCCGTGTTTTGGAAGATCGTTCTCGGTACAGGGCCATGGGTTCGACATCGAGCCAATTCTTAGTGACGGAGGGAGTATCTCGACGTTGGGTGAAAGGAAAAAAGGGAAATCCATGAAATTCAAAATTGAATTTCACCTAAATTCGATGAAATTATTTTGGAATTTCAATGATTTTGGTTCAAAAATCACGACACTATGTTGAGATTTGTAAGAAAATTGCATGGTAAGGTTGTGGTGTCGCTGTAGGCGAGTTAAGGTTTCTGGGTTGGAAGCCATAGTCGTCGGATTTGTAGTGGAGCTTGATGCTCCTTGGTTGGCTCGAGTCATAGGTTCGAAGAAACCTAATATTTTATTTATTTATAATTTTCAATTTCCAGATTAACTCATGGCAAATATCAAATTCACATAATTCAACAATTATGGGTATAATGCATACACAATTTATGTAGAATCAAAAATTCGAAAAACGTAAAATTGGGTCATGCATTATGGTGAATGTTCATGCTATCAGGGTTGCAAAAATATCGAGATAAAAATCGATGTTTTGAAAGAACCTGATTGTGTGATGATATTGGTGAACTGGTTTGATGCAGAAAACTTCCACGACAGATTCCTAAGCGCAGCGGTAGGAGCGTGCTGATAACGTGTTGTGGCCTATATTTAACTGACAGGGGAGAAGGGGCTGGCAGCACAGAGAAAATATAGAAGGAGAGATGTGTTTGTAGGGTTGTGTAGATGATGTGTTATTCACCCTATGCAGTGCCTTTATTTATAGTAATAAGATAGAGAAGAAATCATTTTCCTCCAATGAATACAAGTCCTAATAGGGAAGAATAACTAGAATGAAATTTAATCTAAGATTTACACAATCACACTTAAATAAGAAGTTTATAACAAAAAGTGATTTTTTAGAGTTTTATTGCTCTCTCCTCAACATCTTTGTTGCTCTCTCCTAACTCTCTTTTTTTCTCCCAACCCTCTCTTTCTTCTCTCCCTTCACATCCTGTCTTCTCTCTCCTCAACATTTGTCTTCTCTCTCTCTCTCTCTCTCTCTCATCACCCTCTCTTTCTTCTCACCGTAATTTTCTGTTCTCTCCCAGTCTCTCTCACCTCCTCGCCTTCTCCCCGTATTTCTCTCTCCTTGCCAATTATTTCCTCTCTTTTCTCTTTCTTAATTCTCTCTCTCCTCCAATTTCTGCTCAAGGAAGTTTGAATTCAAACTAAAAAAAAAATATTTTTAAAAATTCAACCAAATATATTTTTGAAATTTTGAGATTTAAAAGAAAACTGTTTTTAAGTGATGTTATTTGAAAATTATTTTTAGGAACGATCAAAGTTTTTGGGTGGAATACTAAACAGGCCCTTAATTTTAAAGATGTTTTCATTCTTTCTTCCTTTTTTTTTCTTTCCAACTCCCATCACCATTCTTTATCCTTCCCTTGACCCATATACTTTCCTCATATATCAAGCACAAAAAGTAAAAACAAAAATCTAAAAACGAAAGGATTATCAAACGAACACTTAGTTTTTACTATACTCTTTGAGTTCAAATTTCAAATAGGTAAGAATTTAAAAAAAATATTCCAAAACACTTCAATTTGGAGGGTACAACTTTTTACTTGAAGATGTTATTGGAGAATGAGATTACAAACTTAGAAGATATTATTGCTGTCTCAACCACATGCGTGGTACTAATTGAACCAAATGGGATTTTGTGCTGTTGGGAGTATGATTAGACTGCAATGAGGAACTCAAAAGTTTATAAGTTATTTGGGGACCATTAAACTTTTCCCTTAAAGTTATATGGACGCCACGCGCATCTTCCTCAACAATGCCATTCTTGTAAAAGTAGGACACATCATAATTACAAACTCTTTGGGAAAAATCAAATATTTGCATTACTTTAGTTTTAATGCTTACACCAATGTCAAAAGTTGTTCAGGACGATGATTCTCTCTAGATCCTCTCTGTGGGAATTCGAGAATCAATCAGTCGTGTTCGTTTATCGTACATCTTGCGGTCATTTTTCGTTAAATACTATTTATGTTCAATTTTAAACAAAAAATTCAAAATAATTTCTAACCGCACAATATGCAACGAACAGACACAATTGATTAATCCTCCAAATCCCCACAAAGAGGATCTAGAGAGAATCCAATTCCCGGAAACTATGTCAAAAAGGTAAAAACTTCATCATGTAATGGATAATACTAGGGAGATCAAGTTTGCAAACCAAATGACGTGTTACAATATGAAATAAGTACGTTAATCATAACTTAAGTAATAATCCTATCATTAGAAAGTTTGGTATAGAAATTTGGGTTTCGCGATGTACCTAGCATTACCCTTTTGCAATTATCCACACGGGCCTTCCACACGAGAGAGACCTTCAACAACGAAGACGCTAAGTTAGGGATGTCCAAAATCATCCTTGTCACCATGCGTTGTAGATGTCTTACGTGGAATCGCGAGATTGATTTGGAACATTAACACCTTGGCGTCCTCATTATTTGTAAGATTTTCTCCCTTCGAGAGAGGAGAGAGATTTGGAGCAGTCCTTTCGGCAGACTCCTTTCTCCCAATGCGCATCCTTAATTATTTCTAGCATTTAGAAAGCATAAATCCAACAAGAGGCCAAGGATACCAAAAAAACAGAGGTGTGCAGAAGAATAAAACGAGTGTGCGTGAATCATTTCCCAATATTTAAAAGGAACAAAGACAAAGTTAAAACCTTAAAAAGAATAAGGGAATCAATTAGAAAGAGATAATCTAAGCAAAAGGTAGCCAATCAAAGTTCAAACCAGTTCCATTCCACCAATCAAAAAGAATGAACAATTGGGCCCTACATTCCTACTGTTTGATCATCTTTCTGTCCCTTGAAGTGCTTTCCTATAAAACTAATCAACAAAAGTAAAATTCCAGGACTGCTTTCTCCTATTTGTCCCAAAAGCATACTCACTATGTAAACAAGCTCAAGGAATTTTACACATGAAACTTCTCTAAACATACAAAGTTTGCTAACAGTATATACCAAACCTCCATTGTTATCCTTAACTAGGGAGGGGAGACCACAAGAAATATCCTTTTGACAAACATGGGAAAAGAATAAAGCGGGCAATCGAAAGTTCCCCACAACAAACAGATAACATATCCGAAAATGATTACGAAAACCATCAAGAAAAGATAAAAACCAAATCAAATGTCAGCTTGATAGTCTAGAATAAAAAGATATGATCTATGAACAGAAAATTTCAAACTGTTAGCATTTTAGTGTACAAGCTTGGTTAGATTTGTTAATATCACAAAGAAGAAAATGCACATGAGTCAATAAAATAATGCATCCAACACACTCTTTTCCTTCTAAATTCCTACTTATTCTTCTGCTGCCTCCTAATTTGGATCAAAAAGCAATGCATTCAACGCAATTGCCAGCCAAAAGCTAAAAGAATTTTATAGGATACAGATATAGCGGATCCAGTGTCAGAAATTGAAGATTACTGGGCTATTTTCTTATACCGATATTTCATGAAAAGTTTGTGGCAATGAATCTGTTGCAAAAGACTCAAATAGATATAATTGAAACACATGAGCAGCACAATCTCATCAAGTTATTCTGCTATCACAAACTTTTTCTTATTCAGTAATGAAGAGTGCATGATCTATAATTATAACACAACCAAATTCTGAACAATTACCCGGATCTAATTCTCTTCTCGCTCGATTTCCCATCAGATTTCAAAGTCCCACTTGATTCAGCTTCCTCAGAAGCTTCCATTGACATGGAAAAAGAGCCGGAGAGATCAGCATATAGATCTACCACCCTTCTAATGTTGTTGTTAAGCTCTCTAATTAAGCCAACATTCCGGCTGAGGTTATCAGGGATCTTCGACTCGTGGTTTTGGTTAATCTCGTTAATTAGCAACCGGTTCTGATCCAAAATGTCTTGCACCTGCACAAAGCTCTTCTGGAATGTCTGCACAACTTTGGTATCTAGTTGTGTTCCATTTCCTATGCCTGTAAACATACCACCTTCCATTACAATTTGGCTTCAACCAAAAACAATCCTTGCCCTGCATCAGAAACAGTATTTATGATTAAAACTAACAAAACAAGCAATAAATTTTACGGAAAGTTAAATTAATTCATCGCAACTGCAAACACTTTCCACATAGAACGAAATGAAAAATCGACTGATTAGCACGAAATTCGTAGGGTAAGGAAGAAAACAAAGTTTCAAGCCCAATTAACAACTCAACTACCTTTTAATTTTACCAAAATTGAGGTGAAATTTTCTGTTCTTTTCTATTCTTCCTTTTTTTTTTCTTGGGAACCAAACACAAGGATAAGGATATGTCTGCACATCCACAGGGAGAGAATTCACATAGTAGGAAACGAAAAATCAGACATGGGACTTTTATGACCTAAAAGCATATAGCTTTTAACTTGTAAAGAAACCCTTTTTCCTTCTGTGTTTTCTGAACTACCCAAATCAAAGTATTGGTTTTTAATTTCTAATTAGAAAAGAATCTCAATCACAAAAGACCCCAGAAACCCAGTCAATGCCAAAGACGAGTATTTCACAAGATAAACAACAAATATTTAAATTAAATAAATAAAAAAACAAAATTAGTCAATGAAAGCAGATGCAAAACTTTCCTTGGAGAAAACAACAAATATTTAAATTAAATTAAAAAAACAAAATTAGTCAATGAAAACAGATGCAAAACTTTCCTTGCAGAAAACAACTTTGTATTGATTCTAAGTCTTTGCAGAAAAACAAAAAACAATCGGTAATTCCCACACTCTAAAATAGCAAAATATATATATGTATATATCCAAGTTGGTGAGAAACTGAAAAAAATTGAGCTTCCAAAAGTTAGAAATATGAAGGATTTTCCATAATTAAAGCATAACCCAGAAATCTAAACAACCCAGAAACATCTTGAAGGTACAAAAGCAAATGCAAGTGTAATGTGAGAGAGGTAATTTTCCCAAGAAAACAAAAAAGGAAAGAGATTTTCTTGAGAAAGTGATGGAAGAGGAATCGAATTTTACTTATTTACGAAAGCGGTGGTGTGCCGGCAGGCCCAGAAATCATGAGGAGGAGAAGCATGAAGCAGCAGGAGAGGAGGATCTTCTCTGTACGCGAGATTTGATTGACAGCCTGAGAGAGCTGCCCCCTCTCTCTCTCTCTCTCTTCCTCTGTGCGTGGGTGTGTGACACTCTCTTCTCTGTGTGTGTGCGTGTGTAGGAGAAGGACAATATCACAAGGGCGAATCAAATCCAAGAAAAAAATGAATGGGTTAAGGTTGGCTGTCATAATTCCTTAAAAAAAACCCCTTCAAAATAACTCGCTATTTTAGCACTAATGATAAACTAATCATTTTTTCCAAGGCTAATCAAACAAATTAGGGATCTAAATTCCCTATTTCGGTTGCCCTCCCGTCCCCTCCTAATTTTTATGTTCAAAACATCCACCTCTGGATTCAACGTTCAAGATTTTGTCACGTTAATAACAACAAAAATTATTATACTTAGACCAAAAAGAAGGAGAAAATTTTTGGCTCCGTTTGGAACTTAGAATGGTGTCCAACACTATAATTAAAAAAATTCAATTTGTTATCCATCCGGTAATTGATATCGTACTAAGAAAACGATGTTTTCAATCGATGCACAAGTGTTAGATTTTTTTTTGGGAACTTTAACGAAAAGCTCCCGGTACTGTTCACTTTAACGAAAAACCACATTTTTACACTAAAAAGTCAATCCTGACACTATTCACTTTACCCTTTATTTTGTCTTTATCATTAAAACTCAAAGTTTTCAAGCCCTTTTCATTAGTTTTCCTTTTTTTTTTTGGGTGAACAAGTATTAGATATTTTCAAGCTTAAAAGTGATAGAACTTTTTAATTGGTGCACAGTGCTTACTATATATTCTTTTGAAGAAGGGATAGGTAATATACTATCTTTTTAGAAAACTCGTCTGTTATTGACATGTAATTTACCCGTAGAGTAAAATCTCTCGATAAATGAATGTTTGATAAATTGATAATCTTGGTTTCAAATTTCTAAGTACACATTAAGGGTGTTACATTTTACAACACAATTAATGATTGAACCTACTAACTCCATCTTTTGGAGCATTTGGTAGATTCATTTGAACAATGAAGATTCATTGGTCTTTTGTGTCCAGGTGCGCATCTTCGTATACATGTCTACTTTATTAAATCTTTTTATGAGATAATGTTGAGATTGTTACGACTTTTATGCACGTGAAAACTTATCTGACACATAATTATGTTATCTTAAGACCATTATATATACCATCGCAGTTCTCTGTGACTCTCTGGGACTCCAGTCGCCCGCTCTCTGTGTAGAGGGTAGTCCCAATCTTAATGTGTTTTAATTAGACCGATGACCCAACTTCCCCAATTAAATAATTTATGATAAGTGGCTTCTTTACTTTTGCCTTAATTTTTGCTCCCACACCTATTCTCAATTTCTCACCTTGCCCATTTCTCGTTTGATTTGATATTCAAAATAGTCAACTTTAGCCACTTAGTACTACAGTTTAGTGATATTTCTCTTAATTTGTAAGTGAGACGTCTTAGGTTTGATTCTCGCCAAAGGTGAATTTGAACCACATTATTACGACTAACCCATTGTGAGGCTTAGCCCATAATCTTATCCCCTCAGTGTAAATAAAATCGTTTGTTCCAAAAAAAAAAAGTTCATTGTGTTTCACATCACTAGTTTCATTAATTTTTATTTTGTGGTACATAGCATCTCCAATGATATAAAAATTAAACTAGACAAAATTGTACTATAAAGGCTAGCGTGACCTATTGCTTACTCATTTCAATTTATCAAGAAATTAATTTATCACTCTAATAAATTAGCAAACCAAATAAGCAAAATTATATATTATTATTATTATTTTTCATTTTATTGCTTACATATTCACCTACACTTAGTGACCGGAGCGATCGTGTGAAAGGTACAATCTTAACACTTTACATTGTTTTAAAGTCTCACTAATTTTGTGCATTAACTAAAATGTTTTATCTTTTAATTTTGTCATATTCCGCCACGTAAAATATTTCACTATAAAAAGAGATAGGGCCTCGATTGCCCTACTGATGGTATTGTAGGCAACATTGTCTACTTTGGGAGAGTATGCAAAATTTGCAAACTCAATTGATTATACCATCAAAGCTAGTTTTGCCTAGTTGACTTACCAAAATAGGTTTGCCTACTGCATTACCTACATCATTATAGATGATCTACATGAATCAACTTGGTTTGAGAGCAACACCTTTTATTAAGACGTTATTGTAGACATCGAAATTTTGGTAAACTAAATGTTGACCAATAATTAAAATTTTAACGCTCATGTGTCACATAAATTTTACATGTAGCGTGTGACTTAACGAAAAATAAACAAGAGTCGAAAAAGTCATCAAACAGGACACATGTTAACACCTCGCAAAATTGATTTATTTCATCTCAATATTATATTCAAAATTAGGCCTTCACAAAGTCTATAAATACAAGGCCATTTCATTCATTTTGGAGGACCAATTCATAACCAAAAATCATTATGCAAAATCCTTGAAGCTTTGAAACTCCGAAGCTCTCAAGCATCCAGGTTCCCAAGAATTCCGAAGAATCAAGAAAGCCCTTGAAGTTCATTCTTCGTTCTTCGTTCATCCGTTCTTCCAAGATCAAGCCTCGATGGCCCTTGGATCAACATACTCGTTCCTCCAAGATCAAGCCCCGACAACCCTTGGATTAACACATCCGTTCTTCAAGAATCAAGCCCAAAAGCCCTTGAAGTTGGTTCTTCGTTCATCCGTTCTTCCAAGAACAAGCCCCGATGGCCCTTGGATCAACACACCCATTCCTTCAAGATCAAGCCCCGACGACCCTTGGATCAACACATCCGTTCTTCAAGAATCAAGCCCAAAAGCCCTTGAAGTTCGTTTTTCGTTCATCCGTTCTTAAAAAACAAGCCCAAAAGCCCTTGAAGATCGTTCGTCGTTCGTCGTTCATACAACCTTCAAGATCAAGCCATCAACGGACCTTGAAGAAACAATCATCCACCTTCGAGATCAAGCCCCGACAGCCCTTGAAGAAACTTCGATCCACCTTCGAGATCAAGCCTCGACGGCCGTTGAAGAAACATCCATGTTCATCTAAGATCAAGCTTCGACGACCTTGGATCAACATCATCCACAAATCTACACCTTACGGAGATCAAATTAAAAGATATTGTAACCCCAAATTTATTAATATAAAATATTATTTTGTACACGTGTTTCTTGTCTCAGGAAATCTTCGTGTTTACAAATTTGGCATGACCAGTGGGACAATCTCTACCTCTCATATCTTTTTCCATTCGAGAAATTCAAGCAAACTCTATGGCTTCAAACAAAGAACAAGTCATGACCATTGGCGCTAGGGGTGGGCACGGTGCGGTTCGGTGCTGTTCTACCCCTAAACTGGAACCGGAACCGGAATATATCAACGGTTCGGTGCGGTGCGGTTCCGTTTAAATTTATTACTAGAACCTTACGGTTCGGTTTACACCGGTTCCGATTCGGTTCTTGCCGGTTTACGGTTCTAAATACTAAATTTTTTGAACACCAAATCATCATGCATTCAAATACATCTTCTAAAACTAATGATATAAAGTTGCATACAACACATCATTTTTAATACAATTGTCTTTGGTAGTGGCACCAACTACCAAGTCAACAAAAAGAGACAAGAAGACAACTAAAATAAATATGCACTAGACAAATACAATCAGTCAACAAACAAAAAAATGATGCAGCAAAGGAGGTTTAAATCCCATGTACGTTGTTGGGTTTGAGGGAGGTTCAAATCCAATTAATCTTGGCTTGGGATCGAAACTGGCAGAGGAAGCAGCAAAGGAGGTTCCTGTTTGCTGATGATTGGATCAGACCTCTCAAAGATCCTAAATGTTTAGGGTTTAGACTTTAACAAACAAAAAACCGATGATAAGTTATGACAACAAGCAGCTTCAAAATCAGTAGCTTCTGTACATTTCAGAATTCAGACAGCAAGCAGCAGCTCCTGTGTAATCAGTTGCTTCTGTACGCAATCAAACAACATATAATCAAAACAACTTATGTTGCTAAAATAACATGTAATCAGCAGCTTCAGAATCCAGATAGCAAGCAGCTTATGTTGCTAAAAAATTAAAATTACATACATACCATCACTAGTAAAAGGTGATAAGTTATGACTGAATAGTTTATGAATCCCCAATGCTAGATGTGCCACCATTCCTTTTTTCTAGAACATATAAAAATTAAAAACTCATTAGAAAAAAAAATTAAGTAAGCATGCAATAAAACAAGAGAAAAAACAAAAACAAAGTAATGAAAAATAAATATTCATACCTGTTTCAAGTGCTTCATAAAACTCTATATCTTCCAAGATTGTCTTATCGTCTATAATTGTGATGTTATCTGACATCAACCAATTTTGAGTACAAATTAACCTCTCTACCATTAGAGGAGTCAATGAAGAACGATATGAGTTCACAATCCTTCCTCCCGTGCTAAAGGCAGATTCTGAAGCTACCGTTGAGACCGGAATTGCAAGAACTTCCTTTGCAATTAGTGCCAACACTGGATATTTAACACCATTCAATTTCCACCAATTTAAAATATCAAAATCTTGACCTACTTCTATTTTTTCATTGCAAGCTAACAAGTACGTATCAAGCTAACAAAATGCTCCCACACTTTTGCCCTACGCCTACTGTTCACAATAGGAGGCAATGGAGGAATACCACTCGGTTGAGTTGGTGCTTGTGCTTGGGGTGGAATTGGTGGTTCGGGTTGTGGTGGAGTTGGTGGATGGGATTGGGTTTGAGTTGGTGGTGAAGGTGTTGGACCCGGTAATGAGGAAGGCGATGATGAAGAAACAGATGCAACAGAAGAACAAAAATCATGTGATGTAGATTGGTTCGTCATCCCTAAAATAGACAAAAATATACATGTCTAAGCATCAACGAAAACATACATGTCTAAGCATCAATAAAGAGCTGCATTCCAATTTAAAAAGATAAGCAAAGAAACAGGAACCATAAGTTTATGCATCCTTCCAAAACTCTTGAGAAAATAAAGATCTAAAAAGAAACGGACAACCTAAAAACAGAAGCAAAGAAACAGGAACCATTAATAAATAGCTGCATTCCAATTTAAAAAACAAAAAAAAGTAAGAAGATAACCAGAGAGAGAGGCTATATATTAGAAAAAGCAAGATGATAACCAACCATCACAGCTATATATTAAAAAACAAAAAACAAGATATTAAAAACAGAGAGAGAGATGCATTCCACACTACATATTACCCAAAAAACAGCCATCACCGCACATCTTCTCAGACCTATACTCTTCTTCCTCCCACCAAAGGGATAATGATATGTAGTGTGCATGACTGCAAATACTAAGAAGCAAAAGTCTAAAATATTTGTACCTCGCCTTAAGAAGCAAGCTGCAAAAGGATAGTGAAAACTTCAAGGCTATTGTATCCTCTATCAACAAAATCGCCCTGCAAACAAGCTAGGAATATTAAACACCACAAGAAGACAACCAAACAATATTTTTATAATGACGTGCAGAGATTTTATCTAATTTAATAACAAAAAATTACAAATTAAATTTTTGGCATGCAGATTGTCAAACACTTAGTTCAGTTTCTAATATATTGAAAATTTTAAAGGAAAACAGAGAAATCTTCAGTGCACACAGCACATCAACGTAGAAAGCAACAAATCCAGGCTCCATAAACAATCATAAGTACCTACGAACGTAATCGATTCACAAGAACAAAATGCACCTTCAAAATGCACCTTCAGAACCCACAGGGCCACAGAAATTCACAAAAACAGAAGAAAAAAAACCCCAGAAATCGAAAACTGTCATAAGCTCAAATCAAAACCCAGAAACAAGATTAAAGATATCAAATTCAGAAACCCACATTACTCAGCAGCGTACTAGCCACCTGAGTAATTACCCATCATGCCGCTGAAATCTACCAACTTCAGAAATACCAAACGAGATTACATACGAGTTGAATCTAAAGCTAAAGCTTAAATACACCACCACTATCATCACAGTATTCAACACGACACAAATCTTTTCCAACGAATGGCATAGCTGTAAGAAGATTAATCATTTATAAGGCATTCTCAAGAGATGAAACACAGTACAATTTTTCCTTTGTTTTTCTTAGAAAAGCAAATCAGAAAGCAGACTCTCAAGTAACGCTACAGAATACATCATCAATCTGAGTTTGACAACAAAAACGCCTAACAAACATCATCCTACCTGCTACAACTCCCAAAAAAATACAAACAGTAAACACAAGCAATGCTAAATTACTAGAAAAAATCATCATTCTTAAGTACAGAGAAAAGGAAACGACTAGAGGTGTTCACTCCATAAATTTCTGAAGCCAATCAATATGAACATCAGGATAATTAAAGGCAGTGCAAAATCCTATATTTAAATTAAAAGTCTTGGTACATAGCAAGTACAGCCATATTCTCTTCTCTTCACTACGGGAAAGACCCTAAGCTCCTCAAGGCTCAATCACCTCCTGACTTATCCATCCCCTCCAAGATGCCACATTCTGGCTCACTCTTGATTGTGTTCACAAATGTGGTCTGTTTATTGAGGTAATATGTTACTAAGCAGTGAACCCTAATCATTCTTGAACAAAATAAACAATTATATCAATCCCTGAGGCTTTTCCCCTTGTTCAATCTATCAGTTGGTTACTGTAATTAATTAATCTCACAATTTACATTAAGTTAATAGATGAAATTCATAGGTCAAGCTTTTTTCTATGAGCTAAATTGCACTTATAGGTATGGGAAATTTACAAACGTTGACGACTACGAGGTCATACCTGTGAGTGCCAAACTTGGACAGGGACGACGGACGACAAAAAGTTGTGAGCTGTTGCGGACTCGCGGAGGAGGGATGATAAGGGTTGTCGCGGTCACAGAAGCTAAGGCCGTGGTGCTGAGGGTTGGATCTCAGTTCTCAGATGTGCGAAGAGAAATGGGGGAATGGATTAGGGATGTGATGTGAGAGAAGGGTGAGGCCAGTCAGAGAGTGAGGTGAGGGTGCGGAACTGACCAAGTGAGTGTGTGAGACTCTGAGTACCGACTACCGAGTAAAATGTAAAAGTGTAAAAGTAAAACTTAATTGGGATGAAATCCAATGCTTTGTAACTTGGTGAAACTAATTTGTCAACCTATTATATCATGACATGTGTGTATATATATAATTAATTTATTTATTATTAATAAAACGGTTCGGTTCGGTTCCGAACGGTTCTTGTTCTTTCGAAACCGGTTTAAACGGTTCGGTTCGGTTTTTTGACTCAAAGTTGACTTTTCCGGCCAACACGGTTTTTTTCGGTTTTTTTTTCAAACGGTTCGATGCGGTTTTGCGGTTTGACGGTTTTTATGCCCACCCCTAATTGGCGCTACCTCCATTGAAGAACAGCTGGTTCAGATGAAGGAAACAATTGCAAGTCTGATAAAGACTGCGGAGGAGAAAAACTTGCAAACCACTGGACTCATCAACCGTCTGGAGGCGTAGCATGGTATCAAAGCGAAACCAAGCTCTCTTCCAACTAAGAGGACCGAAGAAGGTTTCAACCTAAATGCCTACGAACTCATGTCAAAGGTTGGGCACGACTTTGCTTAATCTTCAAATCTTGGGAAGAAAATTTCAAACACCATCAATGACAAAGATCATGACCTCACCAAGTCTCAAAGGAAGTTAAAGGAGCATGATTACGGAGTTGACAACAACAAGTTGGACTTGGTTTCACACCAAATGCACCCGTGAAGATTTCAAGCAAAGCCAAAAAAGCTAGCGCTCAACACATCAGCGTGAGCCTAAACTCGCCCCTCAAACTTCAGTCTTCAATAGGCTGAATTGTTCAAAACCCAAAATTTTAGCACTTGATCGCATTGATGGGCAAGATCGAATTTTCGTCTTCAAACGGCTTAACACGCCAACACCCCAAAGCTTTATTTTCGAAAGGTTGTCAAAACCTAAGAAACAAAGCAGCAAGGCTAGCTTCCCTCCACAACGGTCGGCTTTAGAAAGGCTTAAAAAACCAAAAAGCCTTCTAGAAAGAGGAAGACAACGCTGAAGGAAGAAAAACACCAAGCAATGTTGGAGGTTGACACAAAAAGACCATCGAAGGTAAAGACGTGCATCATCGTCCACACTGGCCAATCTTCACGCCAACAAGCCCAAAAGGACGGTGCTAAAGATGAGGTCCAATATGTTTTCCCCATCACAATCCAAGAAGACAAAGAAAACGTCACTTATGACTCTTTCAATTCAAAGTCTTTACCTCGACTGTTGGGGGCATGCTCCAAGTCAAGCGAAGTTGAAGGGTAGACTCATGTCACTCTGAAGAAACTGCACGAGAAGCAAACGTCTCATCCACAAGTGCACCAATTGGAAATGGGGCAAAACAGTTTTCGCCAACCTCCAAAGCAATGTGAAAGATTTGAAGATGAGGAAATTTCAACCCAAAGATCGTCAATGCGCAATATCTTCTTCCTCGAAAAATTACTCAATTACTCAATCAAGGCTCATTGGTATGAAAATTGCGAGGAACGCCTCTCCAAGATCGCTTCGAAGAAATTGGACAAGCAGCAACCATCACAATGTGCGACCTCTTCCCCGAAGACTTCTTCAATTACTCGGTCAAGGCTCATTGCTATGAAGATTGTGAGGAATGCCTTTCCAGAATCGCTTGAAAAATTCGCATGTAGCTTCTCGCTTGCATGAGCCTAAACTGCACATGGAACAAAGCTTCTTGCCTGCACAAGCCTAAATTGTAAGCACAAACCTCTTCACCTGCACGAGCCTAAACTGCATGGCACTATGCTCTTTGTTCGCACGAGTTGAAACTGCATCATGACATCCAACACTCTTTGCCTGCACGAGCTGAAACTGCAAACGGCACCAAAAGAAAATATGAAAAAAAGGAAATATATATATATATATATATATATATATATATATATATCTATATATGTATTTGAACTACGTTTTGACTTGATCTCTTTCTTTGGAATGGTACGTAGGCAACTCGAGCTTTCAATTTCGAGTTCAGTCACATCAAAATAAAAAAATAAATGTTTTATTAGAAAAGAAAAAAAAATACATATGTTTTCATAAAAAAAAAATACAGTTTCTACCAAAAAAAAATGCATGTGTGTCTCGGCCCAGCAGCAACAAAGGGCTCAAGCCCAGGTCAAAACTATGTTAGAGCCAGCCCATGCTCACTTGTGTTCCAAGCCCATCTCCCATTTCTTGTAGCATAGCCCGCAACAGTAAAAGGACCTACAGAAGAACGGGTCCAAATCCAGGCCCAATTCTTAAAGTCCCTACCCAAGCCCAATTTCTCTACCTCCTTCCTTGTAGCAACTCGTCACAACTTCCTAGCTCGAGCCATTTCCCATCACGGCATCTCCGTCTCTGACAATCAGACCCCCAGTTAAACACCAAAAGATCTCCAATTTTCTAACCACCAATACAATTGAACCGGAGCGTTTAGCAATACCGACAATGGAGGTTGACGACCAAAGTGAAGAGCATTCGGATGCGGATTCGAAGCCACTGAAGCACGAAAGCAACATCAGTGGAGATCTCGCACATGAGGATAGTGGTCTAGACTCGGGTGACACTCACAATCAGCTAGTCCAGACGTTTAAAGCTTTAGTGGGTTCTGCGATACGATGCAATCAGGTTCGGGTCGGAACTTGTTTCAGGGTCCATTTCTCGAGCAATAAGAGGCTCTAAGAAAATGGAATGATTAGTGGATAATTTTAGACTCGACGATAGAGAGAATGAGAATTGGGGAAGAAAAGCATGATCATGGTCAGTGTTGCCGTGGCTTTCCTCCTTCTGCTCAATGGAGGAGACGATACACCAAGAGGCATAAAGGCACTGATAACGTTCTTGCAGGTAACAGAGAAAATGTGGCGTTCTTTGACGGTGGAGCTATTTGTTTTGTCTGTAGTTTCAGTGGAATACGATGTATCAAAACCCATGGTTAAGAATAGCGATGAATGGTCAGGTCGCAGAGTAGAGTGTGGGGCTTGGGATCGTTGGAGACCTGAATTCCTCGATTTTCGACGCCTACACGTCAGTAGACGACGCCGTCGTTGATCAGGAAATGACTGATACTAAGTGGTTCTTTCTAGTGTTCATGACTCAGTCGTTTGTCAATAGTGGTGGGCTCCCGGGTCAGGCATTCTTTCACTCTACCCCGGTCTGGGTTGAACTGACTGGCGGTCTCGCTATGCGATAAGGGCGTCATAATCAGGTGTTTTGAGCTACAGACTATAGTCTGTGTTTTTAGCTACAGACTATAGTCTGTGTTCCGACGGCAAAAGAGATTGAGGAGTATGGCTCGACAGAGCTCATCCACTAGAGCTTCGATCTGACGAATATGGTCAGGGTGTTGTTCAAATTCAGTAAATTGGAGGTTAGCTCTTGCCCCATGACCATTGCCGATCAAAGCTCAACAACCCTTCGCTCTGGCTCAACGACCCGTCGATCACCACCATAAAAGTGAAGGACCCCGTGAATGCTTCAGCACCCACTTTTCTTTTCTGCAAGTTTCTCATTCTGCCCATCAGTTTCGTTTTTATGCAGCGAGCGTAGTAAACAGCAATGGCAGTGCAACAGCCCTCGTACAATAATAAGCAGTGACAAAACACGGTAACGTCACTACTTAGGGAAAACTGTGACCAAAAGGCACTACACAACAAAATTTCGTTGCAGTCTTTTGCACAGCACCACACAGTAGCGCACCACCGAGGAAAATTGTGACCAAAAGGTATTACACAATGAAATCCTACTGCAGTCTTTTGCACAGTGCCACACAGTAAAAAAAGTGACGCACTGCAACACGCTCCAAGCATTAAGACTAATGGCAACGTCACCACCATGATCAAAGTTGGCGAAGAACTTCAATGACTGCCGTCAAACGACTACCCGGTCGTGAAGCTCGAAGCTTTACGCGTCCACCAGGCTCCTATCTGCCTTCTTTCAGTCCATCTTCGTCATTCCCTGCAAATTCCTCAGCCAATCATCCGAATTTATACAGAAAAAATATAATAAAAAAAAAGGGTGGTGGAATTTTGGTGTGGCACCAATGTGAAAAAAAAAAGTGAAGAAATGAACGAAAAGGTGTGGAATGGTGCATGCGAGGAGGAAAAGAAAGAAATAAAAAGTTTTCAAATGGTGGCCAGCACCAAAAGCAGAAGAAAAAAAAAGTGTTTAAAAAATTCATAATGCGTTATGAATGTGTGTGCATATATATATATATCATATGTATATAGCACCGAAATAAAAAAAATACATTGAGTGAAATAAAGTACATTTGATTTATTTTTCTGAAAATTATATAAATTTGCATTCTACATGCCAAAAAAAAAATGTGCAAACAAACAAGAGGGAGCCTTCATTGCTCACGAGAAACTTCAGCAATCGGTGAAGCTGCAGAAAGACGAAGCACCAGAGGTTGATTATTCGGAGCCTCAATACTTGGTGAAAACTCTAGAGGACGAAGGCAAAAGATGCCTCTGGACCAAAGCCATAAACCTATGATGGTCACTGTGAATCCGACTTTTAGACTTCTACAACTGGTCAAGTTTTCTCTTCATGCTCGTCGAGTAACTATTGGCAAGCATGTGCAACTCCCTATTTTCGTGCTTAAGCCCTCTGATCTTCTACTTAAGACTCGACACCTCAGCCATTAGTGACTTAACTTAACGAGTTTGAGCAATAAGGCTTGGCCCATATTCGATATAGAGCCTGCAAACTAGACTTTGAAAGTCAAAAAGTCTTGAACGGCCAACTCGTCGGACCGCTTGGAAAGAATCCTGCTATTCTTAGGGGTGAGAAGATTCTTCACTACCACCGTAGCGGTTATGTCATTCTTCATCACAGAATCTCCAATTGTAAGAGGACCATTAGGGGATAAGAAAGATGGGTGCAATATGTTGTCTACAGAAGACATGTCAGCGTCTTCCCCGACATTCAAATCAAGATAACGGTCAGATAGGCAAGCCATTTCCAAAGATATTGAAGGAAAAGAAGAGGTCGGATAAATTAAGATCTCAGAAGTACAAAATGGGAGCTTCTACAGGCAGCGACTCTTGATCGTGCTTTGGAACACAATTGATGCCGCCATAAAAAGAAGAGGCAACAAGGCCGATTGTCTGGAAATCGAAGAGGCGCTCGTTCAGAAATCGAAGAGGCACCACCTTTTTGAAAGCTGAATTTTCTGGATCAATTTATTAGCACATTTCACACGTGATCTCAGCTTTGCCGAAGTCACAGAGAAAATCAGAGGGGCTTGTCATCTCCTTCCAAACCTCAAAAGTCGGGCCGCTTGTTCAAAAATCGAAGAGACGTTACTCTCCGAATTTCGAGAACTGGGTTCTTCTGGACAAAATGTGTTGACGCTCTTCACACGCAACATCAGCTTTCCAGATACCACGGACCACTTTGTCAAAGATCTAACAAAGTTAAAACACGTGAACCTTGCAGCTCCCAACGCATTGTTATGACCGAGAAGGGTAAAAAAGCAGTATTACCACTTGTTGTTGGGGAAATTCCTATATAGGTCGACCTTCATCCTCCACGGCCAGGCAGACCTGAAAAAGAAAAATGATTAACCTTTCCTCACACCTGAGAAGGCATTTCCAATGAAGCCTCTTAAAATACTCAGTATTCATCATCCATTGGAATTCCTCTGTAAATAAATCACACCATAGCAAGAGTATCTCATATCACCAAGGTCGAAAACAAAAGTATCTCATATCATGCTTTCTCCCTGTCATTTTCCTTGTCTTTGTTCTCACCTGCAAGACAAGGAGAAAGAACGCAATAAGTCGGAACTTGAAATCAAACTTCAACCTTTGCCTAGTTGCTTACCTTGCATTGCTCTTGAGTACTCATCCTCAACTGTTGTCAAGGTCATGAATTCTTTCATCAAATACCTCAACGTAGTTGATACGGTGGTGGCTCACCATTCAAATACAAAGGTTGCGCACCACTTTTGCTATGTAAAAGATTGAAGCAGAATGGTCAACGATGAATCGAAACAGGTCACTACAGCACAACACTCTTCCTTGCAAAACCGCATAATTCAGATGAAGGAGTTTAAGTCAAACCCAAGCTTAGCATTGTTGCTCTAATCAAAGAGCTCGAAAAGCTTCAACAACCTTTTGCTGGAACCGTCGTCGAAGAGCAAAGCTTCGCCGTGCGACGCTGTCAAATTGCCACCACTTCTTCAAAAGCAAGAGTATATCATATTATGCTTTCTCCCTTTCCTTTTCTTTATCCCTATTCTCACCTGCAGGACAAGAAGAAAGAGAACAATCACCCGACATTTGGAATCAACTTTCCGATCTAGAACTGGCTTCTTAGAACCCCTTCCCTGATTGCTTACCTAGCATTGCTATCGAGTATTCATTTTCAGCTGCTGATATGATGATTGGAGTTGCCAAGCATGATGAGTCACTGAAAAGTGATGTTGACACACCTCGACCCAGAATGTCCACTAGGACTCCAAAGTCGAGCTGTGCTGGCCGACACCTGGAGGGTGACGAAGCCATAAAGTGTATTGACATGGAAAATATGAATAAATTCAAATATTAAAAGTGCCCAAATACCAGAGTGTGCTAGTAAGCGGGGGTGAACCCATCTCACACGTGACGTCAGAGCATAAGTACAGTAGAGCGGGTAAGAATCATACCATTGTATGTAATCTCCAATACCAAAACTTGCCATAAATCCTCGTTGATAATAAGGCTCGGCTATTAAAACCTGGAGGGATGAAAAACAAACCAAAGTGAGTGAGCCTGAAATAAGGTTTAAGTAAAGTTCTTCTAAACGTTGTCGCCCATCGCTGTAAAACCTGTATGGTTTCCAGAAAATCATGTTACGTATAAGTATGCAATCGAATATATGCTAACAATAAATCCAGAAGTTTACCACGACACAGCACCTCTTCAGCAATATCAATAATCATATGTTCAATAATCCATACTAGCACATAAGTCGGAGTCACCTATAGTGACCTGTACGACTCACCCATAACTTATCAATCAGTGATAGCAAATGAGTTGGAATCACCTACAGTGACCTGTACGACTCATCCATAACTCATCAATCAACATCTCATTAATCAATATCTCATTAATCAGTGCTAGCACATGAGTAAGAGTTACCTATAATGACCTGTATGACTCATCCATATCTCATCAATCAGTGCTAGCACATGAGTCGGAGTCACCTATAGTGACCCATACGACTCATCCATATCTCATCAATCAGTGTTAGCACATGAGTCGGAGTCACCTATAGTGACCTGTACGACTCATCCATATCTCATCAATCAAGTCATGCACACGAGTCGGAACCACCTAAAATGGTCTGTACGACATGCTGGGTGTAAATAAATATGCTCAAGTGCTACAATCACGTAAAGGCTGTGCGAAGTATTGCAAGTTACCTACGAGTCAGAACCACCTAAAGTGGTCTGTACAACAGGCTGATACCTACCTTGGAATCCAAGAAGGCTGGGCCTGGCCTCGGGCGGAGCACTAACATCGGGGTGCAGGATAATGAATTCTATTCAAATCCATTCATCACTAATTACCATTTGATCATACCAACAATATATACTCACCTGAACTTACCTTGGCCTTCGCATTAGTGTGCACCACTAGGCAAAGTTGTACTATATCACATATTAAAATGTAAACTAAATATGACATGACATTTATAAAACGTGGAACCACAATTTCGCGTTTCCTCACACAATGATTTATAACTAACATTAAATCACCAAAACATAGGGTTAAATCTCACATTCTTCACCAGATTCCTTCACATTGCTCAATTTTCCAAACAAAGCTTTTATCTCGATTATTTAATGTCACTTATTTCATGGCTGCATCTAACGTCTTGTTAGATTGCCTACGTACCCTAAATAGGGATCAAGCCAATCGTAGTTCACCATAATTATTTGTAGGTAATACGCATATGGATATATCATGATATAATCTAAACTCAACCATCTCATAGTACTTTATGACATATAAACATATATGACATGACATAAATTTCTTAATTCAATTTAAAAGCATTTGTGAAATTATCAATCACATAAATATATGATAAGAAGGAAAAGATCCACTCACTTGGAGTCTGCACTACCACTTCCTAGCACAAATATTGAGGCGTCACAAACGATCGGCGCCTAGAACAATTATCAAATCCCATCTCAGAATTCTTGTCTATAAAATACATAAATTACATAGAACATATGTCTACGTACTTCAATTTGGAAGATCCACATACCAGATTTCTGATCTGTAACTTCCAAGGATACACATTATACTCCTAGAATAACATACTAAAGTTTCATTACGATCCAACGGTTGGATCTCCGCCAATTGTCAAAATCAAGTGGCGGTTAACATTTTATTTACGAACTTACAATTCTAATTTGGGAAGATCTGTAAATTCCTACATTCCTCAAATATTATGAATAACAATCTATTAAAGATTGGTGACAATTCTACGGTTGGATCGTCGATTCATACAATGACCTATTAATGTATCGTAGCTAATCTAGGTTCTAACGATCAATCCACGTCAATCTATTCTCAAAATTGAACTCAAGGAATGTAATAACGCCTAAAAATAGCATTGGTGGCCCCTTGGCCACGCGCCGCCGTGAGTGGTGGTCAGCCGCCCCGACTCGCCAGAAAATTCAACTTTCTAAAAAAAATCTCAAAATTTACAGAATTGAAGATCTCAATGAGTAGAACAACTTTCATACCTGTGACCAAGGCCAATTTGGCCTAGAAAGGCTCCAATTTCATCAAAACCCGTCACAACCCTAGGTTTGGGTGTGCTCCAATTCGACCCCCAAACTTACTCTGATGCCTCCACCACGGCCTGGGCTTTGTTTTCGGGTTCTAGAGGAGTCTAGTGGTGGTGAAAATTTGTTAGATTACCTTCACAATCGTCGAATTTTGTCGTGGCACTCTCGGAACCCACAATTTCGTTTTACTCAAATTCAAGCTCAAATCCTATAAAATTTGGTTGGAAATGGAAGAGGAGAGGACTAGGGGATGATTGGGAATGGTTTCTTGGTCCAATTTCGTGGGAAATCCGGTGGAAAACCACCGAAAAATATGGAGAAATGGATTGGGTGTACATGGGTCGCGGGTTGGGTACCTGTTTCCCTGTTTTTCTCCTGTGCTTCCTCTCCCTCATTTCCCTCATTGCTTCTGTTTCTGATTGGGCAGTGCCCATCCCTCTTTCTCCTTTCTCTTCTTAACTATCCATCCTGATCGTACAAGTGGCATCACCAGATTTTTATTCTAAAAAAAATCTAGATCCTTCCAAAATATTTAAATAACCATTTCGTCCCCAACTTCGATCGTTAATAACTTCTTCGTTATAACTCCAAATTACATTCCGTCTGCGCCCACGCGTCCGTAGCGCCGAGTACTATGAAGATATGCCAAGAAAATGAATCTTACGTGACACCACATGACAGTCAAAAAAGGTCAACGCACTTGCCCAAAAAGGCATTTTCGTAAATTCACTTATTAAAATTATAAAATCATAACTTTTAGGGACGGGCTGTTACAGATGTGCTGAAGGACCATTCAAATGCAAGGTTTGCATTTCATTCCTGCATCAGTAGACAAATACAATAAGAGAATATGCTACACATGCATGGGAGAAAACTAGGGAAAATACCACTTTTGCAAGGGGAATAGATAAGCAAGGGAAAATGATACATTGAAACATGTGGAGACAAGCATAACAAAATACGTGTCGGTTCATCTGCTACTTCTTTAAAAGAAAAAGTACCCCATATCATCAGGGTTGAAGCTGCTTGTGGTCCCGTTCCTTAAAGATCAAGCCACCAACGACCCTTGAAGGAATCACAACGACTGCATGTGCTGATTCATCCTTGACAGCCCTTGAAGAAATTCCCAGCCCAATCCAAGATTAAACCTCGATGGCCCTTGGATCAACGTCAACATTAAGGGACTTCAAAACGCATTTTCTACAATGACCAACACATGTACGACGTGCTTTGAAATGTGGGCATTTGTAGACATCGAAATTTCGGTGAACTAAATGTTGACTAATAATTAAAATTTTAACGCTCACGTGTCACATAAATTTTACATGTAGTGTGTGACTCAACGAAAAATCGAAAAGAGTTGGAAAAGTCATCAAACAGGACACATGTCAACACCTGACAGAAATGATTTATTTCATCTGAATATTATATTCAAAATTAGGCCTTGAAAAAGTCTATAAATACAAGGCCATTTCATTCATTTTGGAGGACCAATTATAACCAAAAATCATTATGCAAAATCCTTGAAGTTTTGAAACTTCGAAGCTCTCAAGCATCCAGGTTTCCAAGAATTCCGAAGAATCAAGAAAGCCCTTGAAGTTCGTTCTTCGTTCTTCGTTCATCCGTTCTTCCAAGATCAAGCCCCGACGGCCCTTGGATCAACACACTCGTTCCTCCAAGATCAAGCCTTGAGGGCCCTTGGATCAACACATCCGTTCTTCAAGAATCAAGCCCAAAAGTCCTTGAAGTTCGTTCTTCGTTCTTCGTTCATCCGTTCTTCCAAGATCAAGCCTTGACGGCCCTTGGATCAACACACCCGTTCCTCCAAGATCAAGCCCCGACGGCCCTTTGATCAACACATCCGTTCTTCAAGAATCAAGCCCAAAAGCCCTTGAAGTTCGTTCTTCGTTCATCCGTTCTTCAAAAACAAGCCCAAAAGCCCTTGAAGATCGTTTGTCATTCGTCGTTCATACAACCTTCAAGATCAAGCCATCAACGGCCCTTAAAGAAACAATCATCCACCTTCGAGATCAAGCCTCGACGACCCTTGAAGAAACTTCGCTCCACCTTCAAGATTAAGCCCTGACGGCCCTTAAAGAAACTTCGCTCCACCTTCAAGATCAAGCCCTGACGGCCCTTGAAGAAACATCCTTGTTCATCTAAGATCAAGCCTCGACGACCCTTGGATCAACATCATCCACAAATCTACACCTTACGAAGATCGAATCAGAGGATCAAATTAAAAGAGATTGTAACCCCAAATTCATTAATACAGAATATTATTTTGTACACGTGTTTCTTGTCTCAGAAAATTTTCTTGTTTATAGTTATGAAAAATTAAAGATATAGATTAAGAAATTGAATTTCAATTATTTATGAATACACATCAATAGATAGAACCGTTAATAACTAAAAGAGATGTTGTATATGAATCACTTACATGTTTTTCAAAATTATATGTATACGCAGGATTAAATATGTTTTGATAAAAATGAAAGATAACTTTCATATTGTACAGTAAAAAAGGTTAATCAGGAAGAAAAGTTTACCCCCACTCGAAAGCAAAAACTATAGGGGTAAACCTGTAATTCACAACTCGAAGTCGTCTTCGTCCTTCGTTCCAGAACTCCATCAGTTCTCCAAAAACTTTCTCGGAAAACAAACAGCAAACAGAAACAAAAAAAAAAAAAAGCAAAAAAAATTCCCACACATCCTTTGTCCATGGACACGATTCTGAACTCCGCCATATCAGAAATCTGTTCGGAGCTCCGAAATGGCGTCTCTCTCCAAACCCTCTGGCCGAGGCTCGAGCCCTCTCTCTCCTCCTCCAACCTTGACCTCTCTCCTCGCCTCAAGCAATCCCTATGGGACGGCCTCCGCGCGGTCCCAACCCTCAAGCTCCTCGCCCGAAACTCACCGTTTGACCCTGCAGACCCCTCCATCCAGTCCGTCCAAGAAGCCGAGAAGCTCAACCTGAAAGTCGTGGCTGACGAGGGTCTCATGAACAACTTCATGGGCCTCTACCATGCCCGCTCCGCCAATGCCGACTTGCGCCCCCCTCAACAGAAAGCTCTCGAGCGTGTCGCCGTGGCTAGGTTCGTTTCTTTTCCTTTAGAATTGGAATTTGCATGAATTCAAAGTCTTTTTTTTTGTTGGGATTTTGTATATCAGCATGTCAGATATGTATTTGTAAAATTGGGAATGTAATTCTGTATGTATGCTAATTTGGGCTGTTTTGACTGATTGTGTGCATGCATTGGCAGTTTTGATAGTGTATATGTGGATGTATGTGCAGAATCGGTAGTTTGTTTGTATAGGTTTACTGAACCATGAATGGGGTTGGTTTAAAGTTTGTATCTTTATCGGTTTGTTGCAATGTGGGACAGGAACTGTTAATAGTGCGGCTATAAAATTTTATGTTGACATGAGTGGAATATATTGTTAGACTTAGTGGAAGGTCGAATGATGGTTGAAAGGCGGAAGGAGTGGCACAAGTTCATATTTTGTGATTTTGGTGGTTTTTATCTTCCTCCCTCTTGTAGAGAAATGTTGAGTGATTGCGACTAAACTTTGGGGGTTCCCAAGGGTATAAATCTTTTTCTGGAGTGCTGCTGTTTTGTTCTTAGTAAAGGAGATCGAATTGCATTTTGGGAAGGCATTTGGCTGGGTGAAAGATTTTTTCAAGTCTCATTTCCTAGGTTGTTTAACTTATCTAGGTTTCACCACTCAGTACTACGGTTTGGTGGTATTCCTCTTCACTTTTAAGTGAGAAGGTCTTAGGTTCGAATCTCGTGGATGGCGAATTCAATACCAAATTAGGTTGCCATTGTGTGGCTTAGCCGAATTGCCCCCTCTCGTTAGAGTAAAATATATCGTTGTACTAAAAAAAAACTTATCCAGGTTTCATAATAAGAGTATTTCTAGGGTGGCTAGTTTTGCTAACATTCTTTGCATTGGGATTTGGGACTTTGAGTTTCGAAGGAATTTGCGTGATGTGGAATTAGACGAGCTGTCATCTTTCCTGACAAAGTTTGTGGGCAGCAGTTACTACAGAATTTAGAGATTTGTCTTTTCAGGAATTTGGGGTAACTGGATTGCAGCTATTAGTTAGTTTTGTGTTGTTTTTATAGTTTATAAGTGTTAGGATGACGGTGCTATTTATCTTGTTTTATTTGTGCCTTTGCAGATTTCTTGTCTGCTCTTGTAGTTTTATTGTTTCTTTGCAATAAAAATTTGTTTCTTCTTCTTCTTAAAAAAAAAAAAACTTTGGGGGTGACGATGAGAGGAATTTTTTTGGTTTGTTTAGTTGAGTAATGGCTCACTAAAAAATTGGGTTATCACAGAACAAATGGAATTACACAAAGTCAGGTTGCTAAGGAACTTGGAATTGAAGGGAGAAACTTTCATTATGTAGTGAAGAACCTTGAATGCCAAGGGCTAATTGTGAAGCAACCTGCATTAGTAAGGACAAAAGAAGCTGGTGATGAAGGGGAGTCAAGAAACATCCCGATTGTGAGTACCAACATGTTATACTTGTATCGACATGGAAAACATTTAGGCTCTCAACAGATGATTGAGATCACCAAGGAAGAACAGGCTAAGGAGAGTTTTGGAAATGGAAAAGGAAGTCCTGCACATGGAGGTGGTTTATCTGGAAAATGTGTTAAAGAGGATGTGCTTGTGAAGGACTATCTACCAGAAATGCAGGCAATCTGTGATAAGCTTGAAGAAGCCAATGGCAAGGTAACATAACTCAGGTTTCTGGAAGTTTTGATGTTCAAGTTCATTTTTGTTTTTGTTTTCTTCACTTCCTAAATTTATTTTGTGTTATTTTGTTTTTAAAGGTTCTTGTTGTTTCGGATATTAAGAAAGATCTTGGTTACACTGGAACGCCTGGAGGACATAAAGCTTGGAGAACAGTACAAATTTTATTACTAGTGATTTTCTATTATATCTTTGAATTGGCAACCTTGTAATATACTGATTGCTTTTCATTGCATTTTACCTACGTATTGTGCTTCTAGGTCTGTCGCAGGTTGAAATCTGCTGGTATGGTCGAGGTGTTTGAAGCTAAAGTGAATGACAAGGTTTTTAATGCTTATTGTTGTTTTGTTTTTTGTTTTAATTTGCAAATATTGCTTCTCGTCTATTTTTTTTTCTTTTCAATATTGCCATTTCTTTTAATTCTTCCCGCTTTCCTTATTCACTATGTTCTTCATCCTTTTTTCTCCTGTTTTAAATTACTTTGGAAATAAGTCCGTAGTCTTTTTGTTTCCAGTTAACGTATCTAGATATAAGGTCATAGTCCTTTCTTTTTTTTCAATTTGAATTTTTATCCTTGCTTTGGAATGAGACGGTTGTGTTCACTATTGTTTTTGTTTGCTGTATTTTTATGTGTTCAACATAAATGCTGATAAGGTAATCATTTTGCATATTAGAAAATTAAATTTGTGATACATTATATCATAATTGTTATGACAGTGCTGTTCGTAACTTTTATCGGTTAGTAATCATAATAATAATCAATAGGTTCAATCGGTTAAAGGCAAGGACCTTTCATGTTGGTTCATTGGTCATGACTTGATATTGCTTTCTGACTTTGGACAGGTTGAGTGCTGTCTGCGTTTTCCAGAAAATTATACTCCCACAAGTTTTGCGCCAAAAAATCTTCGACATGTGGATGATCATTGTGATGAAGACCAGCAAATGAAGTTAAGAAAAAGAAAGAAGTGTGAAATCACTGATCAGCTTGTTGAACTTCCAATTGAGCAACAAATTTACGATTTGATACATGCCACAAGCACAGAGGGCTTGACTAGGGTTGAGGTGTGTGCATGATATATATTCTATTATTTTAAAAAGGCGTGTGCGGTAAGTCTTGAGCAGCAATTATTTCGTTAAAGCATTGTGGTTTGATACTACGGTCATTGTTGATGTCAGCAATGAAATCCTATAATTCTTTTAGCATTCGAAATCCAGTGTATTTTTTTTTAATAAGAGAGGTTTGAGGTACTCCTTTCAAAGCTCCAGTTTGAATTGACTGGTAAGACAAAATCAATATGCAAAGTTAAAAACGGAAATGGACATTCTAAAAAGTTATTATCTGAGTTCAGAGACTAGATATTATGTCATTATTTTTATTGGGAATTGTTATTAGCACTCCAAAAATCTCATTTGGCACTCCAAACCTTCTATAATTAGAAAGAAAAATACACTTATGAGGAGTGTAGAATGAGATTTTTGAAGTGCTAATAGCAGTTCCCTTTTTATTTGTTTCCATATTACGTCCATGGCTTACTATCTGCTGGAATTGTTGGGTGCTAGCATTGTTGGTGGGACTGGGAAACCTTTCATGGTTTAATTATATAACCATGCCTTATTCAAATAGTCATGCATTTATGAGTTTTTATCACTGTTTAAAACTAGTTAACCCTGATATGAATTTCTGTCCTGAAAGAGGTATGGATAATGGACTTCTTGTGGATTAACAATATCATGTAAGGATAGTCTTTATTCTCATAAATCTTTCGGAGGTGCTTTTTTGAGCTTAATTTTATTTTGGTCAATAGCTTCATTGAGCTTGCTATGCATGATGTATTCCTGCAAATTCATAATACTACGCCTTTCAGTTTTAAATTCTTTGGATTTTTATATTTTCTACAAACAGGTTATTGAGAGGCTTGGAATTAGCAACAAAAAGAATTACAACCGGCTTGCTACTATGTGGTCTAGGTTTGGGTTGAGTGTTCAGCCAGAAATGCAAAAAAAAGCCATGGCGTACAGGTTGCGCACATCTGAGGAACACAATTCTGGATCGGCTAATGCTTTTCATAATAAATCAGAAAATGCCAATGAAAATAAAACTGCTGACCTATGTGTTGGCAGCCCAAATGCTCTTGACAGGTCAGGTCGAAATCAAACTCATTCAGCCTATGATTGTTCAACTTTGAAAGGTGATACTGCTAGTCCTGGAAATGTGGAACATAGAGACATTAATACCGAGCCTTCTAATGGATATCCTCGGTTTAGTGAGTCTAACCAGATCCTCCTTTCTCCTGAAAATCCCCAACTAAAATTTCTTGAGCCAAGAGATACGACTGATAGTTTACTGAGCACAGCAATGGAAATAAATGGCACCTCGGCAGAAACACTACCAGTTGTGTTAAAGCCACTTGGTTCTGGATCAGATCCGAGGTATCCATGTCTGTCTTTGAGTGAGGATAGCACTCGAAGAGAAAAAAGGATACTTCAGCGGCTACAGGTTCTTTTCATCATCCGTTACCTCAAGGGATTGCTGTTGGTTCTCTTTTTTATCTATTTGCTGTATATTGACAGGTAAATATAATATTTTTGTTCTTTTGTCTAGGATGAGAAGTTTATTATAAGAGCTGAGCTGCATAGGTGGCTTGTGAGTCTGGAGAAGGACAAGTGTACGACAACAGACAGGAAAACTATAGACCGAATTTTAAAGAAACTTCAGGAACTAGGGCACTGTAAGTGCATACATATTAATGTACCTGTTGTCACAAATTGTGGTCGTAGCCGTACCACTCTAGTGATTCTGCACCCATCTATTCAGAGTTTAACTCCCGAACTAGTTTCGGAAATTCATGATGCATGGAGGTCTTTTGAGATTCAAAGCCGTGGCCAATGTTCATCTCGATGGAAGAGCAGTGGATCAGTTCCTGTACTGAAAGATGTTCAGAGGACTCAGAACCATGCCAGTACAGATATCCGAGCTATGAAATCAGAAGCCATGCGTTCTAATGGATTTATTCTGGCAAAGATGATCCGTGCAAAGATGCTACATAGTTTCCTGTGGGACTACATATGTAGTTCAGGATCTGATGGTGCTTTTTCATCTGGGATAGATGTCACTGAGCTGAGAAATCCTCACAGCAGTAGCAAGTTGTTTTCACTGGAGGCAGCAATTAAGGCTATTCCAGTTGAATTGTATTTACAAGTTGTGGGCGCCACTAAAAAAATTGATGACATGCTTGAGAAGTGTAAGAGGGGTTTGTGTCTCTCTGACCTTTCAGCTGAGGAGTATAAGTCTCTAATGGACACCCATGCAACTGGAAGGCTCTCATTGGTCATTGAAATTTTACGGCGATTGAAGGTATGATTGTTTGGTTCCATTCAAATTGGTTCTTTATATATGAGTAATCTGCCATCCAGAATGTTTGCCACATTTAGACCAGATGAACCAGCCCTGAATGTTTGAAATTTTAAGGGTCATGCAGCGGCAGTGACCGATTGGTGGTTTGGCTTAATTTGTTGGGGTTTGTGTCCGTAAAATTCATGAAAGCATCTCACTAACGTCTTTAATCATGAAGCAAAGAAAACAACATTTTATTTATATTTTATGGAATGGTGCATTATCTGATTTGGACCCCAGTATGCTGAAAATACTACCAGAAGTTTTGACACTTATAAATTGTCTGGTTAAAAAAGGTGACTCGGCAAACAGTTTCAACAAGATTACCCAGTCAGAGCGTACAATGATCAGATTATTTAATTTTGGACATGTATATTGTTCATCATCTCTAGTTTGATGTCTAGTTGAAATCTGAATTTGACTCAACTACATGAAAAAATGGCATCTTTACATACAGATTTCAGAGAAAAAAGGTATTTGATTCTTAGGTGACCAAAGAATTGTAGAAAATTGGACAGCCTTTAATCCTTGTCATCCATAAAACCTTGTTCTTTGATTCCCACACTTCTGCTCATTGTAGTTTGGAGAGAGAGCGAGAGAGAGACTCATTAGGGGAACTTTACTATTGATGCAGCATGATAGCATTAGGGCCAAGATTAATAGCAAAATTAATTTAAACAATGAAAACTCAAAAGAAACTACAAATCAAGGTTCTAAAAGACGCTAGGTGCTAGTTGGGCGGCGGGCTGGGGCCTAGCGCCTAGGCGAACTAGGCAGATTTAAGTAAATCTATTATATTTTGTGCAAATAAGTGTCTGTTTATGCTTAAAATATATATAATTTCATCATAAACTACAAAATAAAATGATATATATATTATGAAGTATTGGAACATAATGAAAATATGGGGAACAAGCATATAATGTGTGTTCATTTAAGTATTCAACAAGTCTTTTACAATTTATTGAAAAAATAAAATGCAAATTGAAAGTTATATGTGTTCTATCTAAGTGAGTCACAACCTAGGCAGGTGCCTAAGCGGGTCTGGGCAGGGCTAGGCGGTCTAGGCGGGCGCCTCAGCAAGTCTAGGCGCCCTTTCTTAATTTTCAAACGTCTAGGCATTAATCGGGGCTGTTGCTAGCCGCCTAGCCCCTAGGCGGTGCTAGGCAGGGATTTTTAGAACAGTGCTACAAATACCCACAACACACCAAGAAATTAAAGTAGCAAACTAGCTGGAAACAAGCAGATTTTGATACCCACAGTATGTTCCTAAGAAAATTTCAGAAACCAAGTAGTTTCTATGCCCGTGTCGATTCATCTAGCTTAGGGTTGGTTCAACTCCAATGCAACTAGTAATTCCTATAGGGCGTTGTGTTGATAGGCTGGTAAAAGTTGAGAAGGGTAAAGAAAAAGGGAATAGGAGCTCTTTAGAAGAAGAGAAGAAACTGGATTGGCTCAGGGGCTTCACACCCAAGTTTGGCTTCACACCAAATTCCCTTCGCAGAAAGATTGATTAGAATATTTTTCTGAAAGCTGATATTTATTATAAACTTCATTACTTTTCCTAAAGGCACTTACATATATTTATAGTCCTGATATGATAATTGCTCTTAATGACAAGCAATTTTTCAACTCCTAGAAAGCTCTAGATGCATTACACTAATTAATATCTAGAAAACTTTCTCTCATAAAATGGCTTGGAGAGTAACTTCAAGGCTTATTGAAATTGAAATTAAAAGAACTCTAAATTTTGGAGTGTGGAGAATCTGAAAATACACTTGCTAGAAGACTCCAAAAAGCTGTAGGAAATTTTAGTCCAGCCACAACAAAAGGGCTGAGCTCTCTGGCCTCTTTCTCCTCTTTCGGTGATATACCTTAAATGAGTTGAAAGAGCACTTCCCCAGATTATTTTTGTTATCTAGGACAAAAAACTGAAGTATTTCCAGGCTGGTGACACCTTCTTTACAGTCTGGTCAGTTGGAATTTTGAGTTCAGGAGAAACCTCGGAGAGTCGGAGATTGAAGAGGTGGTGGTTTACTGCAGAAGGTGGAGTCCGTGCGGCTGTGCCATTCTAGAGCAGATAGGAGAAGATGGAATTTATAAGGATCTGGCCAGTTCACCTGCAAATCCTATAACTCTTTTCTATGCAACAACGAAGCTGTGCAACATTTCCCTCCATTCTCTCAGATATGGAAAGCAAAAGTGCCTCCAAAGTCAAATTCCTAGTGTGGCTAGTGGCGCTCGGGAAGGTTAATACATGTGATCAAGTCCAAAGACGAATGCCTTTTACATGCTTCTCCCCCCACTGGTGCGCTTTGTGTAAGTCCGGTGAGGAGAGCGCCAACCATGTTTTCCTCCATTGTTCGTAGAGCATCCAACTTTGGTGGAAAATGCTCAAGGAAGTTGGAGCAGTTTGGGTCTCCCCAAAGGGCTGTTTTGAGCTCCTAAGCACTAAGTTTGAAGCCCTAGGAAAAGGGAGGAAAGGTAAAACCTTGTGGGGATCTCTGTTGATGGCCCTCTTATGGAACATTTGGTTGGAGTGTAATAAAAGAGTTTTTTGAGGATTAAAAGGGAGTTGGGGTTGAGGAGCTTTGGGATAGAGTGAGACACTGGGCAGCTCTTTGGTCTTCTGTCACTGTTGAGTTTAGAGATTACATTCTATCTTCTATACCTAGGGATTTGGTTGCAGCCGTTATTTGATTTGGCTTAGCCTTACCTATGTTCTTTAAGTTTTCATTAGGGGTCTTTGCTAGTTTTTTCCTAGCACCTGGTGGATATCTTTTCCACGTGACTGTCTTTTCCTCTTTTGTTTATTCTTTCTTTTTTATAAATTCTTTCGTTTCTACTCAAAAAAAAAAAAAAAAAGATATACCTTAAATGATTTAGCACTGATGTCGTCATCAACTTTTGTTTTGGTTTTTCATCTTGTCCACTCCTGTTATTTTATTGATATTTGCAATAAAAATTGTTTTTTTTTCCTCACATTGTAGATTTTCATTAGTATTTCTAATATGTGATAACTAATTCTGTAGTTGATTCGACTTGTTGGTGATGAACATTCAAAAGATGAAATCCTAGTTCCTCATGCCACTTCTACGCATGCATTGGAGCTTAAGCCTTATATAGAAGAACCACTTTCAAAAGATTCAATATCTTTGAGTTTTGGATCTCCTGATCTTCGCCCACGAATCAGACATGATTTTGTCCTCTCAAATAGAGAAGCTGTTGATGAGTATTGGCAAACTTTAGAGTATTGTTATGCTGCTGCTGACCCAAGGGCTGCTTTGCATGCATTTCCTGGATCTGCTGTAAGTGAGGTATGTACTAGAATAACTTTTATTCTTTTTGTTTGCATTTTATTTTTTGTTTGTTTGTTTGGGTTAGTTTGAGTTTTTGTTGATCACATACTTTGGTAGTATGCTGTTCACTTTAACAGTTTTCCTAGGTTTTTTTCTTCTACACTTTTGAATTTTATGTTCTACTGGATATTTACTGGAACTCTAGGATCTCTTCCATGCACCCCAGGTGCTTGACTTTGGCCTTTTAACTTTTTACGAAATATATTTCAGTTTGGATGTGACAAGCTTTTTGTTTGCTAAAATTCTACATGAATACCTTATACCAAATCCACATGAATTTGTATTTTCTAGGATTGTCTTGAAATTGAATTTCAAATACTGCTGAAGGCAGAACTGGTAGATCAACTGAGCTGCAAAATTATCTTATTTTCTTTCCTCAGGTCTCCCTGTACAAGTCGTGGACCAAAATCCGAGTTATGACAGCTGCTCAGCGGGACGAGCTCTTAAAGCGTGTAGACAAGGATGATGCAAGTGAAAAGCTTTCATTTAAAGAGTGTGGGAAGATTGCAAAGGATCTCAATTTGACGTTGGAGCAGGTTATATTCTACTATAATTTTCTTTTGAGTCTTTATCTTATTCATTTGGTAAGGTATTAATAATAATTTGTGAAACATCGATATTTCACCGTCTCAACATGGACATGGGCAAGTCACTTTATTCCAAATCTGTCAACGGAATAACAAGTGTTGGAGACGTATTGGTAATAAATCATCATCAGCAAGAAACAAGAAAAAAGAAGCTCTATTTTTTTGTTTGTCATTTCAGGAACTATTGCAATGTTCTAGTGATAGATATATTTCACTGATAGATTGAGGGATTCGTTTTATCCGGAGCCATGGAATAAAGACATCTGTATTCAAACTTTCTGTGATATTGTACTCTTTACCATTGTTCTTCAAGTTTTGTTACGTTTGGTGTGGTCATCTTGACTGCCTGTTCTTGTTCCTCGTTCTTTTCTTGTTCTTTATAATCGTCTCTTTATAAAATAATAAAATGTTAGTATATATTATATAGATAGATGCTTGTCTGAGCCTTGTTTAGAAGTTCTAGTTTTTATGATATCTTTCGCTATTTTCTTGTATTATCACAAACTCATCATTTTATCCCCTCATTTTCCGGGTATATAATGCCTTGGCCAATATTTAATAAACTATAGATTTTTCATTTCATTTAATTGAGAGGTACAACCTTTTCTGACTTATCAATAATGCATGTTTGTTCCTGTAATGTCATTTGCAGGTGCTTCGTGTATATCATGATAAGCGCCAAAAGCGTCTTCAAGGATTGCAAAATAGAAGTGATGAAATTCAGTCAAAAAAAAGAAGACGTGTTTCACGAAAAAGGAAGAGATCTTCTGAACAAGAGTCAGTAAAGTCCATTGAAATTAATGAGGTAACTGCACAGTTGGAAGAGCAGGGGCGTGCTGCATTATCTCATACTGTGAACCAATCCATGGAAGAAACTGATCTTTTGGTCACTTCAGATAAGAATGACACACATTTGCAACCATTTGTTGATCGTCTAGAAACTGAGCAGGAACCTGAAAAAGATTTTAAAAAGTTCAAGTCAGCATGTGCTTCAACACGTCAACGAAGGTTTTCATGGACAGATGAGGCTGACAGGTAAGGGAAGAAGATACAGATGATGAATAACCGCTAATTTCCCCTTTATAACTTTTTCTTTTTTTCTGTGACATGTATGCTGTATACTCCATGGAGTTGGTGATTTTCTTTTGGTCTTGATAGATTATTAAATAACTTTTGGCTTACATCCGAACAGCTTAAGGTTTTAGGTATAGTGGTAAACGAACAAAATTTGTCATGGTATCTGAGCAGAGGATCCTGGTATGAGTCCCTACACTTTTGACCTCCCAAATCCACATGCTGGTATCTACTTGCGTAGGAAGGCCCACATGTGAGCGGAGTTTCAGAAATATAAAGTTTGTTTTTTGTCATTTCGTAACAACTTAAGCATTGGAAATAGTGGTAAATCAACAAAATTTTTAAGGTTTATCGTATTATGAAAAAGAAAGGATGCAAAATCTTTGGTTCTTTGCATATGAGTATTTTTTTGTTACCTATTTAAATTTCACTTATATTGATATCATTTTTGCAGGCACTTGGTTATCCAATACGTAAGACACCGTGCATCTCTTGGGGCAAAATTTCACCGAGTAGATTGGGCTTCACTTACTGACCTTCCAGCACCTCCTAATACCTGCCAAAAACGAATGGCATTGCTCAAAAGTAACAGAAGATTTAGAATAGCTTTAATGAGGCTCTGCAACATGATCAGTGAACGATATGCAAAATTCCTGGAAAAGACCCAGAACAGGTCTCCGAGAAATGATGATTGCAGGCTGCTTTTGCGAGTTTCAGCAGGGGAAGATCATAACGGCAATGTTCCTAATAACAGTAATCATAATCAAGCGACAGGTGTTCAGGAAGAACCATGGGATGATTTTGATGACAATAACATTAAGAAAGCCCTTGAGGAGGTACTTCACTACAAGAGGATATCTAAATTGGATGCCTCTAAACGAATTGGATCTACCTGTGAGGACTGGTCAGATCGTAATACAAATTCAGAAGAATATGTAATTATCCAGTCCCTGCACCTTGGATTTATTAACACTAATTGCCTTGCAAAGATGTGTGTGTGGGTGGGTGCGTATACCGTTTTGCATTGTTCGTACATTTATTCCCTCCCTCCCTCCCCTCCCCCTCCCCATCCATGCGTGTGTGTGTGGGTGTGTGTGTATACGGTTTTGCATTGTTTGTACATTTATAATTGTTTGTGTTCTATATTACTGAGTAGTGAATACCATTACCTTCAGGATCCCCAGGAATCTGAATTTATTGCACCAGCTACTCTATATGAGGATGCTCAGAACCATAGTGGAAGAGGAGTGAAAATTTCTTCACGGAGATCAAGCTGTCAACATCTTAATGAAAAGTTTTTTAAGCTTTTGCATGGCGTTAATGTTAGTACACAAGTCTCGAAATCACTGGCTGTTTCTAATGCTGTAGAGCTCTTTAAGCTTGTCTTCTTGAGTACCTCAACAGCACCAGAAGTGCCGAATCTGCTCGCAGAAATTATACGGCGTTACTCAGAGTGTGATCTGTTTGCGGCTTTCAACTATCTTAGAGAGAGAAAAATCATGGTAGATCCTAAAGTTTTGTTAATTTGCATGCTCATCTTATTCTTGTAGCACTAGGGAAAGAACTTGAAAGTGTACAAAAATCCCTTTTTATTTACCACAATAGTTTCAATTCTGTTGTTTCCTATCGAATTTTCTATATGTTCCCATATATCACCTGTTTTTCTAATTTATGTGCTGTATACATTTCATTTGGCAGGTAGGGGGCAATGACAGTCAACATTTTTCTCTTTCACAGCAGTTCTTGCATAATATTTCTATGTCACCCTTTCCTACTAATTCTGGGAAGAGAGCTAATAAATTCGCGCATTGGCTCTGTGAAAGAGATAAAGATCTTATGGAGGGGGGGATTGATCTCCCTTCAGATTTACAGTGCGGGGATATATTCCATTTGTTTGCTCTAGTTTCTTCTGGTGAACTGTCAATTTCCCCGTGCTTGCCAGATGAAGGCATGGGAGAGGCTGAAGATTTGAGAACCTCGAAACGTAAAATTGATAGCAATGATTTTTTGGATGGTGATAAGACTAAAAAGCTAAAATCATTTGTGGCAGGCGAAGGTGAAATTATTTCTCGTCGAGAAAAAGGTTTCCCTGGTATCAAGGTATCTGTATATCGTGCAGCATTTTCTACAGCTCATGCTGTAGATTTGTTCAAAGACGATACTCCTGTTGGAAAAGATTTTGGTGGAAGTTATCAACTAGTCAGTACTTCTGGTCTGAGTGCTTTGTCTCCGCCTGACCATATGAAAGAAATCCTTGATTCATGCAGTACTGTCTCTGTATTAGATAGCGAGTCACCTTGGGAAGGTATGGTGCGGTATGCTGAACATTTGCTGCCATCAAGTTCTGCTCAAGATCAATCAAGTCCCATCCGTCCCGAGGTCTTTAGGTCTGTTTACAGTGCTATTCAAAAGGCCGGAGACCAAGGACTGAGCATAGGAGATGTTTCCCGAATAGAAAATATCCCAGGTATGATGCTATAACTTTCTATGTTATGCTTCTGTTTCAGGAAGGTGGTATTTCTGCGTTAGTTTTTCCTGTATTTATTATTTCTTGATTTCCTTTTAGGAGAAAGGATGACAGAGTTCATCATTGACGTGCTTCAAACATTTGAACGAGTCTTAAAGGTCAGTTTCCTACGTATTTAGCAATCTGAGAACAATTTCTCATTGGTGAAGTTTGTTGGTTTTTCTCTGTTCCAGAAATCTTGAGCTGTTAGGATGTGAGCCAAAAAATATTATATATTCTTACAATCCCCCTCACAGCGGGCCTTCCTACGGCCCAAAATGTGGAATTCATCTAAATATTGGGAGGTTGAAATTGTAGATATCCGAACTTAAATCTTCTGCTCTGACCATGACAAAGTTGGTTGATTTGCCACTGTTCCTAAAAGTTAGATTGCTATGACGTGAGACAACAACTATTTTATGTTCTAGTTTTTATTTCTGTGTTGTCCTCAGTGGGAATAACCCTAAAGTAGTGTGCCAAATTACAGTGCAATTGGTAATTCTTTGATTTAGGATTTGATTAACAGTGGAGGGATGATTTTCTTTTTGTTATGGCATCAACACAGAGGCTTTGATTGGGCGTTTTAGGTGGAGGTCTGGTTTCTAATTTCCAAGACATTAAAAGAACTTATTCAAATTGACTTAACAGATTCCTTGGCGTTAGAAGTTAGAGGAATAGCATTATATGGCTTAAATTTTGGACCTCAAGAAGTTAAAGCATGTGATTTCATACTTAAACCAAATCTCATAAGTTAAACACTTCATGACATCTGCATCTAAAAGATAACTGCTTTATATACAGGTCAATGCTTATGACTCTGTCCGTTTCGTGGATTCGTTGTATCGTGACAAGTATTTTATGACCTCAGTACCCGGTATTTTTCAAAATTTTGAACCAACTTCGTCGAGAAAGCCACTAGGAGGCGATGACGGCGATTTGATCCTTCATCCAAAAAACTGTGATATTGGTGGTGCTCATTCAAAGGGGGATATAATTATGAATGCTGATGATGTTCATAAAGTGACGTTTCTTAATTTCCCTGAAAAGGTTTTTGAGCTCTCAGATGAAAAACAAACTAGCTGTGTCCCGAAAGGCTGTATGGAAGGCAAAGAAGTTTCGTCTAGAGGGGATGATGTGGACGAATCTACTAGATCCTCTTCTGGTAAACTATGCATGCCAATATTGCCATGGATAAATGGTGATGGGACCGTTAACAAGATTATTTACAAGGGTCTCCGTAGACGTGTTCTTGGAGTTGTGATGCAAAATCCAGGGATGATAGAGGTACTTGAATTCTTTTGCGTTTATATAATTCTATTCATATCTAGCAAAACACTGCTTTTGCTATCTTATGTTGCCTTTGCTTCCCGTAAATCAAATGTTACATGAGGTGGAAGATTAAATTTAAAGTAACTAGCAATGTCCATATATATTATCAATCTCATGATTATATTCCTGAAACTTTTGTAATTGAAAATTGCTCGGACTTTCATACTCTTCAGTCTTCACCGAGTATTACCAAACACTGGATACAGCAGCAACCTTGGCTGCCTTTATTGTTCGATATATTTTCACTGTCAAGATAAAAGCATGATTGGTTATTGAATTGTTGTTGACGTTACGATCCTCGTGATTATCTAAACATACTGTTGGTCTCCTTAATGTTGTACCTATGACTCCGAGTTTTATTGGTCAGCTAAGTCAGCCAACAAAAGATGCTAATTAGGGTTATTCGTTGCTGTACCAAATGATTATTCTTTTCCATTGGAGTTTGCGAATGTGGTATGCATATAATCAGTATGTGGGAACGTCAATGGAATTTTGTTGACTAGGATCTGTTGGTGGGGCTGTAGGTAGCATTCGGGTCGAGTTGGTCATATCAAGCTTGAAGAAATATCTTTAACTATAAGGCTTTACAAAATAATGCGTATATTCTCACTTCTTTCATCGTTATTTTGTGTTAGGATGAAATTATTCGCCGCATGGATGTGCTGAATCCCCAGGTAATGCAACCCACAGTTTGTTTTATGGATTGGTTTCTCTACCCACATGCTATGTCACCCTTTTTTTTTGTGGGTAGAAATTTCCTGCCGCGTTGATTCAGGTTTAATTCAAACTTCTTTCTTACAGAGCTGCAGAAAGTTATTGGAGTTGCTGATATTGGATAAACACATTTATGTGAAGAAGATGCATCATACTACGCCCAACGGGATCCCATCCATACTAAGAACCCTCTTTGGAAGCAGCTTCACTGAACCAAAGCTAGTATGCCATGAGCATTTCTTTGCAAATCCTATGAGCACGTCCTTGTTATAGGCGTTTTAGCTTCTTCTGCAAGGTGTTTTGTGGATTAAAGTTTCTTGTACATGATGTGCGTTGTTAATAGGATTCAACTACTGAAACTAATTTCTGCACACTGGTTTGGAAATTTCTGTATAGCTTAGCAATGTGTGCGAGGTTCTTCGAAATCAGTCCAAATGTGGAGCTTCTGTTTACCAACATTTGTTTACAAGCAACTAATGGTGGGGGCATTAGCCTCTAGGGTAACCAAATTGCTAGCAGGTGGGTGATTGCCGGTTTGTACTTGGAAGGGATGCTGGGTATGCAGTGTGATGCATGACAGTGATGCCCACGTACTTGGCAGAGGAAAGGAATCTTGTGCAGCCATGAAACACAAACGCTTGCAGAAAATGTGGACTACTCGGTGTAGATATAACGGGGAACCCTAACAGTGATAACTTGTTAATATTGCCTTATATGTTAGGGATGCTGTTATTTGGTTGGAGGAAGGCCTTGCTTGTTGGCTGAGGATGATGGCACCCGTTGGGTTGAACCACTATTGAGGTACAAAGCTGCTTGTATATATTGTTCTTTGTTTCTGTTTGTACAGTGGCAAAACATCGCATCCAGACAATAGAAGCGCAAATTTCTTTTCGGAAAAGTTGTTGAATTTAGACAAGTGTGTGGAAAATGAAATTGTTGCCGTCTGAATTAGCGGTTCTGCATCTCATGGCAGTGCTCTTGTTAGCGGTATTTCTTTTGTCATGCTTTCTGTTACCGGAACTTTTTGTTTCTACTTCTGCTACCCTTTTCTTAATCGGAACTTTTTGAATTTGGTATATGCTAAAATTACATGTACGTGAGATTTCGATTAAAACAAGAATATTTTAGTTTGTGAAATTACATTATTACCCATCATTTTCTTTTTGAACTTTAATCTTTAAACAAGATTAAAATTAAAAAAAAAACTTGGTGTTAGATTGAATATTGATTTTAGTTCCTAATGTGTCCTTAATTCAAAATAATTAATGTGTAATTTATTTAATGTCTCCCATTAAATATTTAAATTCATTAATACACAAATTTTAATTTATTTTTTTTGACCGAAAAAGAGTTTTTTAATTTATTAATTTTATTTAACATTTTTCAAACTTGAAAGACTCAATTAATGTACTTAAATATTAGTATCCAAATGTGTGTACCAAGATATATTATATTGAACTAATATATTTAAATGTTAGTACCGAAATGTATTAATATTAAATTAATGTACCTAAATGTGTGTACCAAAATGTATGCACTAAAATGTTAGTACCGAAATGTATTATATTGAATTAATGTACCTAAATGTTTGTATCAAAATATATGTACCGAAATGTGTGTATCTAAATGTATGCACTGAAATGTATTATAATGAATTTAATATATCTAAATAAAGAAAATAAAGTACATTGAAATATATTGTATAACAAAAATTAGTTTATCTAAATGTTTACAACAAAATATATTACGATAAATGAAATGAAAATAAAAATTATAATGAAATAAAATTAATACATTAAAAATTAGAAAGAAAAAGATAAATAATTAAAAAATCAAAATATAATTAATAAAGGAGGTTATTAATGTATTAAGGGACTAAAATTATATTTTGATCTTACTCATGGTTTTAATCTAAAAGCCATTTTTACCAAGGATTAAAATGAAGTTTTATATATAACTCATGGGTTTGGATAATCAAGATGGCGTCTTTATTAAAAATATAAAAAAATCTTTTAAAGTGGCAAATCGAAACCGGTGTATAAGTTCAAATGGCATTCTAAAAAAATTTCAAAATGAATATTTCTTACTTTTTATAAAAGTGTGAATCTCAAAATGCAAATCCCTATTGGATTAGATAACGCAAAAAGAATATTATGCGGCAAGACGAATTATTTTTTGTTTTTGTTTTGTCAAACGATAGAAAATTTGATTAAATACGAATGGAAACGTTTACGTCAGTAGTCAAAGTATTGAGTAACCACTCCGGCTCAAAAAAGTCCCACCTATGAAGGCCACCCATTTTTGAAACAAAAGAACCCACTAGATGAGTTGCACTATTACAATCACAAGAAGCAAACAGAAATTCTACCGACCTCATTTGTTGTTTTAATCCCCGAATATCGTCCAAGATACCTTCAAGCATAGCCTCTGGTTGCAAAGCACCAGTAATCATCCTCACAAAACACTTAGAATCTGACTCCAACTGTGTATCAGAAAAACCTTTCTCCACACATGCAAGAAGAGCAGCCCTTATTGCTTCCGCTTCCGCCATTAAACTGGAATTGCAAGGAAAGTTCCCAAGCCCACCCGCCCCCTGAAAAATACCTGCAAAATCCCTTACTACCCATCCAAAGCTCCCTCTCCCCTTGCTCCATGCTCCATCGCAATTAACCTTAAGGATACGGAAAGGTGGCCGTTCCCAAGATGTGGGAAAAGATGTCGAAATACGCGTGGGGTGCCTCACTACATCCACCAGCATTGACTGCCATCTTTTCATCTCCTCAAACATACCCCAATGTTGTTGTAACATCATTATTGCATCCATGGGGATGGACGGTCTTCTTTTCAAACACCAGAGTGTTCCTCCACTTCCATACCCTCCATAAACCAAGCACTAACCACCGTATGAGATCCCCAGATTCCTTCTCCCGGTCGTAGCGTTTTACTACATGGCAGATCAAATATTGATCAATCATTTAAACCTAAATGACGTAAAACAAACACATGTCATGCACATGCACATGCAAATTTTACCTTTGTAATCAAATTATTGACACTTCAAAATAATCATCATGCATATCTTTTTTTTTTATTTAAAATTTGTTTCATAAAGAAGATTATTGAACATTGTATGAATAAAAGGAGACAAAAAATATATAAGAAGTATATAAAAGTGCATGATTTCAGTGTCATTAACATCTCTAATGATCTATTGAATTGAGGGACCTATTGAATTATACATGATTGCATGTGGTCTAATATTGTACTGGATACGGTGTTAGGTTTCCACTCATGTGCTCCAGGTTTGAAACTCCATTCTTTCCTAAATTATTGTAATAGTTTTGAACCCTCCCATTTCCCTTAATTATAATAAATTTAAAAAAAATTATACATGGTTGCATAATAGTATGAGTTCCACCTTATGTAAAAGAGAAAAAGAGTTTGGTTTTCTCTTTAGCCGCGTCTCTGAAAATTCTACTATATAACAATGTACGTCATATAAGAAACTTTTAACCTTGAATGAAATGAGTTCATCGTCGTCTCGTTTACAGTGTATAGAAGACAAGATGTGCAATGCATGACATATGTTGATGCACAAAATCAGTGAGACTTTGAAACAACATAAAGTTCAAGTTTGTGACCTTCGCTCGGTTGTTCCGGTCACCTGGATAAGATGTGATAGAGATAGGGAAGCAAAAACAAGATGTACATGGTTCACCCAAGTTTGGCTACGTCCACGAAGTAGAGGAGTTCTCATTAAAAGTGCAGGGGAAATACATAGGTTCAAACATAATCATAGTTAGTGGATTCTAATGACTAGTTTAAGTACAATAATGACATTCCCCCTTAATTGTAGGAGAATAGTCTTCTTTTATAGTTGAGGAGAGTCTCCGGCTTCGGCTTCCGTCCGCGGTCGATGTGGAACTCTAGGATCTTTATTTTGACATTGACACATGTCGTATTGCGATTGACCTCCTGGGTGGAGGGAAATTCTTGTGCTTCGGCAGAGGTGCCTCAACATGAACCCTTCAGTGGGTCCTTGAAGGTATAAAGTTGACATGTGCTTGGTAGTTTTGAGATTGGTCAAGTATGGTATAAATAGTGCTCCCTTAAGTTCCCGAGTGAGGAAAGCTTCTTAGTTGGGGACTTGAAAAATCCAAGTCATTGAGTAATTATGAAGCTTCTGGGTACCGAAGTGTAGTAGCATATAGTGGGAGTCCCCTAAGTTTCCAAGCCAAGAGGATAACCAAAGGAGGTGGCTTGATATTCTTGAGTCATTGAAGAAAAAAGACTTCAAAAATTCTCTCCTCCTTTTTTTTTGGATGTAGCCCAAGTATGTATATTTTTTCTTAAGCCCAATTCCTTCTTTCTTTCTTGTGAGAAAATAATATGTGGTTGAAATTTTTTCCTTTGGGCACATAACTTGAGTGGTTGAAGTTTTGTAGATGAAGTTTTTTGGTTGAAACTTTATAGGTGAAGCTTTTGGTTGAAGCTTTTTTGAACCACATAAATAGACTCTTGCTCAAGAGTGTGGAAGGTTTTTCCTGTTTTTTATTTTTTATTTTTTTTTGTATTTAGGCAAAGTGTGAAGCTTTCTCCTTTCAAGGTGTGGGAAGCTCAACCCTTCAAAGTGTGGGAAGCTTCATTCCCTCAAAGTGTGGGAAACTTCATTCCCTCAAAGTGTGGGAAGCTCCCTCCCTTCAAGGGTTTAGGAAGCTCTACCCTTCAAAGTGTGGGAAGCATTTTACAGGACTACATAAGTTGATTTTGCTTCCACACTCTTAAGCAAGAGAAAGGCAATCTACATGTTGTAGTTATCTGAAGCTTTGTTGGCCTTCTCCACATGTAATAATTCATAATTAATTAATTTCAGATTTTTTACCATATTTTTTTTTCGATAATTTTTGTTTTTTTTAACTAGTAAAAAATGTGGAATAGACCACATAACTAGATTTTGCTTCCACACTCTTGAGCAAGTGTGGAAGTCAATCTACATGTAGTAGTTGAAAGTTTGGAGGAACTGTCACATCCCAACCCGGGCTCGACCATTTCTCGGGCTCGACTCCGCCATAGCACGATAGTGTCCATTTTTGGTCTTTACCACACCCTCACGATTTTGTTTCTGGGAACTTGCATGAGGACTTCCCAGCGGGTCACCCATCTTAAGATTGCTCTCGCGCGAACTCGTGCTAGTGAGCTCCCAAAAGGCCTCGTGCTAGGAAGAGGTGGGAACGTACATATAAGGCTTGCATAATCCTCACCCTTGGGCGATGTGGGTTCTTACAGGAACCATATAAATAGATTTTGCTTCCACACTCTTTTGAGCAAGAGTGTGGAAGGTAATCTATATGTAGTTGTTGAAGGTTTGTTGAATCATATGATACGATTGTGCTTCCACACTCTTGAGCAAGAGCGTGGAAGGCAACCTACATGTTGTAGTTGTTGAAAGTTCGGAGGAACCATATAAATAGATTTTGCTTCCACACTCTTGAGCAAGAGTGTGAAAGGAAATCTACATTAAGAGTGTGGAAGGCAATCTACATGTAGTTGTTGAAGGTTTGTTGAACCATATGATACGATTTTGCTTCCATACTCTTGAGCAAAAATGTGGAAGGCAATCTACATGTTGTAGTAGTTGAAAGTTTGGAGGAACCATATAAATAGATTTTGCTTCCACATTCTTGAGTAAGAATGTGGAAGGCAATCTACATGTTTTAGTTGTTGGAGGTTTGTTGAACCATATAATACGATTTTACTTTCACATTCTTGAGCAAGAGTGTGGAAGGCTTTGTTGAGTTTGTATATGCCTTTTCCGAGTTGTAAGGCTTGAAAATTTTCGACTGCTTATAAATGCTAAGAATCCACAGGTGCAGGTTCTACTATTCTTCCCTAGTTGGTGAAAAGAAGGTAAGTTCTTTCATCACCCAGTTGGTGAGAAGAGTAGTCAATTGCCGAGGCAAAAATGTTTATTAAAGTACTAGGTGTATCTTCCACCACCTGGTTGGTGATATGAAGGCGAGTTCTTTCATCCACAGGTGCAGGTTAGTAAAAAGAGTGGCAAGTTGCCAAAACTCAAAATTGTTTTTTAGAGTACTGGTTGTACTCTTCATCACCTGGTTAGTGGAAAGAACAGTGAGTTGCCGAGGTACATTGTTAGTACTCTTCATCACCTGGTTAGTGGAAAGAACAGTGAGTTGCCGAGGTACATTGTAACATGTGCCGAAAGGAAAAAATGTATATTGACACATTTTTGTAGCTCAATTAGCTTATGTATGAATGTTTTGAAAGGTATGAAGTTTATGTTGATTGACATGAGTGATGCTTATGACATGAGTGATGTTCATGACATACATGTTGTTTATGAATGTTTTGCTATGCATGAAGGAATCCATTGTTTTGATATGTGAACAGTTTTGGTTATACCACTTAGTTTCACTTACTTGGTGTTGACATACATATGCTGAAGCTCTAAGTTATAGTATAGAGGTTGGTTAGAGTTAGACCGAGTGTCGTAGTATTAGGAATGCAAAAGACTTAGATGAAGTTGTTTAAATTGCCTCTTCATTAAATATTTACCGAATGGCTTATGTTACAAAGGATGCTAAACAGTTAAAGCTCAAAATATTTGTAATGCGTATACCTTTCTATGATAGCCTTTTCTTCAGTATCCAGTCTTCCACTTTGAAAAAGCGATGCTTAACCCCATGGTCATAACAGTTGAAGGTACATTCACCCTTGATTGTCTTGGTACAAACCTTTATTCCTCTTATTGTAATAGACTTGCTGAGAGTAAAATTCTTTCTCTTGCCAAGAAGTGAATAAGCATGGTCACCTGGTAGGTTGCTAAATGGGGTAGGAAGGGATGCAATGAGTGTTTGGATGACCAAAACCTTCTCACTTGGTAGAACTTGACATTCGCTCCCCATTTGTTAATAGGGATTTACCATATAAGGATTCCCTTGGAATGTCCTTGCCTCAGCAAAGGCATGATTGTAAACTTGCGTCATCACCTCAAAGTAAGTCTTCCAAGTGTTAGCATTGATCATTTACTTGAAGAAGCATTCATGTATGCTTATTGTGAAGGCCCTAAGTGCTATTTTGTCATATGCCTCGGCGTAACGAGAGTATTTGTGGTTGAAGCGACCGGCATATTCACGCAATGACTCGTCTGATTTCTGACGAATATTGTATAACTCATCAGCAGAGTGTAAGTGACCAGCTTGGAAGATGTATTGAGCTGCAAAGAGTCTCCTTAGCTCAGCGAAAGAATTTACCGTATCAGGTTGAAGACTACAATACCAATTCAGAGCTCTACCAGAGAGAGTAGAGGGAAAAATGAGACATCGTTCCTCATCACTGTGTCTCCGGTATTCCATGGTGGATTCCAAGAGGTAGATATGTTCAATTGGATATTCTCTCCCAATATACGATTACAAGCCAAACTTCTGTTTTGTTTCTTTTTTGTAGATGGGTGTAGATGATCATCCTTGTCAAAGGGTTTGGCCTCGGCTGATTTCAATCAAGTATCATGGCTTGACGCTCAGCCTTCAGCTTGTTCATTTCCTCAAGGAGTTGCAAGATAAGGGGATCCTAAGTGGAGTCAGGCACCATTGAAGCTTTCTTTTGTAGGTTTCCATCATTTCTTGAAAGTAGGGAAGATCGATTTAAAATATGTGGCCTTTCCTTGGACTCAACATACTGGCTATCAGAATGTGTATGTTGAAAGTCCTATGAGTCTCATACGCCTTTTTGTTGCCCTAAGGCTTGTCGTTCATTTCATGGATTGGGGGCTAACCTGGGTTGCGGTAAGGGAACAAGTTCTTCTATGATCCTTGAGCCTATGTGGATAGGTTATTGTCGACACTGCCTCAAGAAGTCTCGATAGTCATGGTAAACAGCTCTTGATCATTCCATTCCTTTTGCAAAAAAATGTCTTCCTTCGTTTTTCTTGCTTTGATTTGAAACAGTTGGGTTGAGAAAAGTCCCGTGTTGATTAATATCTTGATGAGAAGGTTGTTCCTAATTAAGAGCACCTATGTTGAAGACATGTGAACCTTTGCGTTGGAGGGTAGCCATGTGGTGATCTATAGTCACGGGGGTGAAAGGCTTATGAGACTGAGTCTGTGTAGCCTCATGGAGCATCTCGAAGAGCTTTTTATACTGTTCTTTGAAGATCTCGTTCTTGATCGTTATTTTGTTGTTTTGAGCTTCAAGCTCTTCAACCTTAGCTTGAAGAGCAAACTTCATTCTTTCTTTCCTTCGCCACCTTACACTAGACACGAGGGGGTGTCGTTTTGCGTGCTGTGGCTTTCATCGCTCTCCATGTTGGAGAGGGATGCCTGATTAAAAAACGTGTACGAACAATGGAAACCAGTTTGGTAAAGTTGGTGAGATAAGGAATAAATGTTGTTCCCACAGATGGCGCTAAATGTTGATGCACAAAATCAGCGAGACTTTGGAACAACGTAAAGTGTCAAGTTTTGACATTTGCTCGGTTTCTCCGGTCACTTGGTTAGGATAATATGTAGAAAGGATAAAGATAGGGAAGCAAACACAAGATGTACGTGGTTCACCTTAAGTTTGGTTACGTCCACGGAATAGAGGAGTTCTCATTCATAGTGAAGGGTTACACAAATACATAGGTTCAAACATAATCATTATTAGTGGATTCTAAAGACTAGTTTCATTACAATAATGACATTCCCCTTAATTATAGGAGAATGGTTTTCTTTTATAGTTGAGGAGAGTATGCGACTTTTGTCTGCAGTTGATGTGGGCTCTAAGAGTTTTATTCTGACGTTAACATGTGTCGTATTGTGATTGACATCCTGGGTGGAGGAAAACTCTTGTGCTTTGGCAGGGATGCCTTAGCATGAACCCATCAGTGGGTCCTTGAAGGTATGAAGTTGACCGGTGCTTGGTAGTTTCAAGATTGGTCAAGTATAGTACAAACAACAAACAACTAGATGTGACAAATTAATCCACTAGGTTGTAATGAGTGCTCGTCAAGATGCGTTTAATTTGATATCACTATAATATAGAGATGAGATTGAGAGTAGTGATGATGGTGTAAAGTAAAATCAAACTAAATGAGTCTTAATGGGCTCTATCTACAACAGTCCAGTGTACAAAAATTTCATGTACTCTATTATAATTAGAGATGATAAACGGTCCAGATTTTCCATCTACCATGATTTGGTTTCCCCGGAAGGCAGAGGATTTGTTGACCCACCAATTGGTGTCCCTCTGCTGATGTGTACGCACCAGATTCGATCTGTCCTCCTCTTCCCTCTCTCTCTTTCTGTGCTTCTTCAACCCCTCTCTCTCTCTCTCTCTCTCTCTGAAACTTCAAGTTCCCGAATTTCAGAAACCAAAAAATCCGCCATGAATTAACGTCTTGGTCGTCACGAAGATCAAAACCCAGAAACCCAATTCCTCAGAAAGGCAAACGAATTCGGAAACATGGCGGAAAACTGCCCATCGTCGTCCCCAAACCCCCTCCAACCCAGCATTGACCCAGCAGCAGCAGCAGCATCAGCCTCAAACATTATGATCCCACAAAACCCAGCAAACCTTTCTGCAAATCCAGCAATCCCATCCCCTTCAACTGTCTCCCAATCTCCTCAACTCGCATCCCCACCTCTCCCTCCCATGCCCAACATCTCTCTTCCTCAAACCCAGCACATTTCACCCACCGTTGGATTGGATTACGCGCAGAAATCTACCCAGCAGCAGCAGCAGCAGCTGCAGCTGCAACAGCAATCTCAGTCATTGGCGCAACAATCCCAGAACGTGAATGTGAATTCCATGTCGAATTACCAGCTCCAGCAGAGTATGCAGAGGCCGTCGATGTCCCGAATGAACCAGCTACAGCAGCTGAGTCAGAACCCGCAGCAGCAGCAACATTTTGGTATGATGAGGCAGCAAGGGGGCTTGTATGGGCAGGTGAATTTTGGTGGCTCTGGTGGTATTCAACAGCAGAATCAGCAGCAGCAACAGCAAAACCAGGCACAGCAGACGCAGCAAATTGGCGGTGGGAATTTGTCGCGATCAGGCTTGATCGGGCAGAGTGGCCACCTGCCCATGTTGTCTGGCGCTGCTGCTGTTGCAGCTGCGCAATTCAATCTGCAGCCGCAGTTGTTGGCCTCGGTATGAGTTTAATTGCCCTCATGAAATTTGCTGTTATCTTTTGATTGTGGCAGGTGAAATGTGGCGTAATTCATTTGCGTAGTACTTGGTATGGGAAGTGGAGTATAAATAAGTTGTGTTTAGTAGCAACAGAAGTTTCTTGGTAGTGTTTTTTGCAAATGTTATATCGTCATAGTCGGTTGCTTCAATGTGGGCAAAATCATTTGATACAGTTATGCTACACTTCCTAAGACCAAGTTAATCATATACTATACTACATAGTAAAGTACATCATTATTAGTATTACAAATCAAATGCAAACAATGTTAATTGTAATATGGTATACCAGTTTCCTTTTGAATTCCGAATTGAATATTAATGGATCAGTGAAAGCTGTTGGATTGTTGCATAATATATTAGACACTGTTAAGTTAGCACACCAGTGAACTTAATGCTTTCTTGAAAATGGAAATGCTTCTTTTTTAACAAAATTAGTAAACTTTCTGCAGCCGAGACAAAAAGGCGGTCTGGTCCAAGGTTCCCAATTTCACCAAGGTAATTCTCCTGGGCAATCTTTACAAGGAACCCAAGCAATGGGGATGATGGGATCCATCAATTTGAGCTCTCAACTAAGAGCTAATGGGCCCATTGCTTCTTTTGCTCAACAGAGAATGAATCAGGGGCAGGGCCAACTTAGGCAACAATTGGCCCAACAAAATTCGCTCACCTCTGCACAGGTATAATTACATACTTTCCTCTTGCCTGATCTGTTAACTTAGGCGTCTTCTAATTTATCCTACCAACTGCTTTGTTTGTCTTGTTTTGAGTTTCTTTGTGTATGCAAATTGTTATACAATGTCGGGTATGTGAAGTACTCATTCTTGCTGATCATGCTATGGTGTATAATCAAGGTCTAAAATATTGATGATATTAGAAATATCGGTAGTCCAAAAACACGGAAATTTCAATGGAAATATCGGGATATTATCGATATCGATAAAAATTGAATAAAAACTACGGAAATTGTAAGAAAAACTTGGAAATTTTTATTGAAACTTTGCAGGATGTTTATTTAGTCAATTATCTATTAGTTTATCACAAAAAATTGGAAGGAAATGCATTGCATGATGGATTTAACTGATTTAAGTTGATTATATAGCGAGCTGGCAAACATTGTGAGTGTAAAAAATATGTTGTAATTAATGAAATAAGTTTAAACACACCATAATCATTTATATATAATGAGTTAGTACAATATTTTACACTTTATACATTGCATGGTAAGATACATGATTGACTTAGTACCACATAGAGTTCCTATGAGGTTCAAAATTTTCACTATCTTCATCATCTCTATGTGTAGAGTAAGTGTATTGTGAAGAGTAGTCATCAAATGATAAATCCCCAAAATAGTTTTGCATGTAATTGTTAACATGCCACCCATATGGATTTGAGATTGGTTGACGTTGTCCATAAGCAAAATCATTTGAAGATTGAGTCTCGGATTCTTTCCACCCATATAGATCTGAGATTGGTTGACGTTGTCCATATATATAGAAATATGACTACAACTAATTAGTTAGGTGAGTGAACGTGGTGAGTAGTTCAAAAGTAGATACTTGAAAAGAAATTGTCAAAGATTTATTGTCATGTGCAAATTTGTTTCTTGCAAAAAGAATTCAAAACAAAACCATATATATAAATATTTTAGCATATTTTCACAAAAACATAAGTGATATGGTGGTCAAGGTGTTGAAGGAGTAAAATGGGAGGGGTTCGAATTCCCTTGGTGTTTTTTTAAATATAGAAATAAAAAAAACACGGAAATTTCGATGGAAATATCGGGATATTATGGATATTTTAGACCTTGTGTATAATGAATTTTTTCTACAGCTTGAGTTTCTCATATTCTATTAAACTTATGTGTTGGTTTTGGACCCTGCAATAAGGGCTCGTGCAGCTAGGCTGACTTTCTTTTGGCTCTATATTTGTAGTCTGACCTGTTTGAAGTAATAACTGAAGGTCTTTTATTCTTAGGTTTGGGAGGGAAATTCAAAGTTTCAAACTGTGGAATTCCACTTTCTGGTTCTAAGAAAGTTTTGATTTTAAGAGTGACACGGCCATTATTCAGACCTTCATGTTTTCTTAGCAAATTTTCCTCCGTTCAAAGACAGAACCTACTGGCCAAACAATGTTAATTGTATTATGATTTAAAATCGTTCTACCTTTTGCTTGGTTTGATTGAGATTCAAACCTTAATTAAGATCTGCACGTAACAAATGAATCAGGATACCTAACTATGATGTCATTCATGCTTTTCATACCCAACTTAAAACAAATCGCCAAAACCTCTGCTTGATCTTTTCATCTGGGATATCACTTTTGAGTAAGTTGCGTGGTGGTTTTGCACTAGCTGCTTTCATTCTGAGGACATTTTATTGACTCCTGAAACCTTATAAAGTAGCTATATTGAATCATGTGGAACAGGGGAAGCAATTATGTCAACTATTCATTTTGGTACTTGGAGACCAATTAGAGTGAAAACACTTTATTCAAGCTACATGAATTTTAGTTGCCAAGAAGCCTTTCAAAGCATCAATTGCTCTGCTGGTATCCTACAAGAGTCCTCAATTCCTCTGCCCAGAAAATATGTTTTTCTTTTTCGTTTTCTATTTTGGTGGTGGTTGTCATTTGTTTGTAGCATCTAACATTAGACTTATCAGTTGTAACAGTATGTAAGATCATTTTCCAATTTTTATTGAATGGAATCGATCATTCTTTTCTAAACATACTGGTACACTTATTTACTGTAAGGACCCACTTCCCCTTGATGGGTATTTTTGTAGAATTGTAGGCATATTAATATTGATGGTACAGTGTTGGCATTTTTCTCAGCAGGAAGGATAGAGATGTATTTATACAGTTTAGCAATCTTTGGCAATGCTGTTACTCTATAGCATGTCTTTGATGGATATATCAATTTATGGTTGGGAGATTTAATCTGACTTTACAAAGTACAGGTTCAGAGCTTGCCAAGAACATCTTCACTTGCATTTATGAACCCTCAGCTATCTGTGGTGTCTCAGAATGGACAGCCAGCAATGATGCAGAATTCTTTCTCACAACAGTGGTTGAAGCCAATGCCAGCAATTCCCGCCCCTGGCTCACCTTCGTTCCGTATTCAACGGCAGCAGGTTCTCCTTCAGCAGCAACTGGCTTCTAATCCGTTGCAAAAGTCTATGCCCTTGATCCAACAACAGTTAAACCAGCTTGTACAGCAGCAGCAGCAACAAATGGGACATCCACAGCTGCAGCAGCAGCAGCAGCAGCATCAACAGCAACTTCAGCAGCAGCAAATACAGCAGCAACAATCGCAGCAGCAACAGCAGCAGCAGAACTCGCCAAGGATGGCTGTACCTGCAGGCCAGAAATCTCTTAGTTTAACAGGATCACAGCCTGATGCTACTGCATCTGGTACAACTACACCTGGAGGGAGTTCAAGCCAAGGAACAGAAGCAACTAACCAACTTCTCGGGAAGAGAAAGATACAAGATGTAGTCTCTCAGGTATTCCTTATTTAAACTGCTATTTCTTTTTTTGGTTTGTGTGTGCTCTAGAAATAAATTTGCAATTGTGAGAACCTTTTTCTCCTGCCCAGGTTGATTCTCAAGGAAGGCTGGATCCAGAAGTTGAAGATCTTCTCTTGGAGATTGCTGATGACTTCATTGATTCTGTGAGGCTTGACATGCTAACTTTTGTACTATATATGTATATAATGATGTTCAATTGCAGATCTAACTTAAGGACTTTGCATATCTGTAGAACAACTTTAGATGACTGATAAACATATCAATTAGTCACATTTAATTTAACAGTTGATATACAAGTCCTCTTGTTAGATTGGGTTCATATAAATAGACACACATGGACATGCCTCACAATAGGCCCAAATAAATTTTGTACTGCTGATAGATATTTCACATTCTGCATGTGAAGCTTTCTCTGGCATGTCTGACCAAATAAAATGAAGCTTTATATGGCACACATGGACATTAAGTGTGTATCCTATGCCTATTTGCAGGTGACAACATATGCATGCAATTTGGCAAAGCATAGAAAATCTTCAACTTTAGAGTCCAAGGATGTGTTGCTTCACTTAGGTTTGTTCTGTACCACAACTCATCTCCATATTTCTTGTGATTATTGGGAAATTTCTATGTCATTAAGTTGCATAATAAATGTACTGGTCTCCTAATTTGATACTTAAGAGAAAAATCTTATTTGAGTTGACATGGGATGCAAACAAGAGGTTTCTGAATACACATACTAAATAATCAGCGAATTTAACTTATCTGTCTCATCATTAACAAATCTGTGTTCATTCTCTCTACTGGCTCCTGTATAGCCCAGACCAATGTCCTCAACTGCTGAAGACCTGATGCACTGTTTTGTTTGAGTATTTATACACTCAAGGGGAAGTGTTGTAGTCCTATTGGATTAGAAATGTGATTGTGTAAATCCTAGTGTATCTAGGGATATCTTAGAATATCTTATTTAGTAGATATTAACTACTTATCTACAAAAGTAATGAATTAAGGTTTCTGGTTGCCCCTGTGCTGTGCTTCTTTGCGCTCATCTTTCATTGTTATTTTTTTCTTGATTAATAGCTTCTCAGGTTGTGTTTTCCGAGTTGGTATCAATTTTTTATTTTTATTTTTATTATTAGTAGAAAGGAAAAACAAAACAAAAAACAAATAAGGCTCATTTATGGATGAATATATTTTTTTGTGTGTTTATATCACAAAAACCTTGACTCACTTGGTCCTCTATATGAAATCATAGTTGGTGCAAGTGTAGCATTGGGAATTTAATGCTGAACTAATTTTGCAGAGAAAAATTGGCATTTGACAATTCCCGGTTTTTCAAGTGAGGAGAGGAAGTACCAAAACAAATCTGTAAGTATCTTCAACATCTTAGGATGAACATTACGGTGCATCTAACATCTTTTAGTATATCCATTTTGAAGGACAAATTTGAAGTTGGATAAGTACTTCTTTGGAGTTGAATATGTTTTGTATGTTTGGTTGAATTTGTAATCAACTGTTGAAGACACAAAAGTAGAATGTATGATGGTCCCTTTTTAGTGCAATTCTTTACTATTACTATAATTTCTTACCAATTTATTAATCCAAAAGATTTATTGGAATACCTTGCTTTTAAAACATACAGTTGTCGAGTGATCTCCATAAGAAGCGTTTGGATGTGGTAAGTTTGAATTTTCTGTGTATATGTTCTTACTTTTAATATTCTTTTCCTTAACGAACAACTGAAAGTTGGTCTACAACCAACCATTTGGTTAGATACGGGCGCTGATGGAATCGTCAAACCTGGACACAAATCCCAATACGCCTAAAGAGATGATCAGAGGGTTTGGCAATCCAGTTGGTGCAAATCACTTAATGAAACCATCTCTTGGTGCAGAACAGTTGGTTTCACAATCAACTGGTTCTCAAATGATGCAGCAAATGACTCGGTTTTGATAGAGATCAGCTATCAGCAGTTATTGTTTCTCGTGCTGATTTTAGTCGTTACATATGTTGGTGAGCATCCTCATTCGCTAGTTTTCGTTTCTCCCTTTCATCGTTCTAGGCTTATCGAAACTACATTAGAAATATGGAAACCGACATTCTTTACCCTGAATTTAGTATACTTAAAGAGTCATCCAAGCATACCAAACATTTCGTGTGTTGACCATTTTGTCTTAGATGATACATATTTGTTTATTTCGTTGACATTGCTTGTAAATCTGGGTTCTATTTGTTTATCATGCTTAATCCAAAATCACAGCTGTTTTTGCATGACAGGTTTGGTTAGCGAAATCAGGAGCGTATCTGGATTGATAGAAGCACAAATCTTTAATTACTTGCTAAGAAATGATAAGGAGGTGGGTTTAAAAATCACTGCAGACTGCAGTTGGCCTTCTGTTACACCATTTTCCTTTGAATTTGTTGATGATTTGGTGGTTTGACGAAATTGTTAATTTATAGGCACATAAATCGTAAGGCCAACTCTCAGCAGACTGGAGTTGGTTGGGGCTTTGTAATCTAATTTATTATCTCTAGTTTTTGTTTCTGTTTTCTTTTATAATTTTTTGCTTGGATTTTATTTGTATGGTAATGATTTAAAATGAAGAATTAGTTCGCTTTGTCTACTTAATTTATTTGATTTTTTTTTGGGGTGAAGTATACGAATTTGCTTACAGCCAAGTGTGTGGATTGTAAAGGATAATACTTGGCCTCTCTACTTATAAGGAGTCATTTTTCCTTCTGTCGTGACGTGACACTATTTCAGTATATAAATCAATCATTTTTAGAGTGATTTGTTTGGTTTGAAAACTGTTTAGTCATTTATATGAATCAAATAAATTGACTCTATCATGATTCATGAATGCTATTTGTACCACAATTGTTGATTATTTTGGCACATGGATGGCTAAGTGGTCTTTAAGTCAAATGAATTGTTCAATATTATCAAATAGTGATAAAGAGAATATAAAAGATTTTAATTATATTTTTTGTACTACAAAACGAGATCACATGGTCATGTAAAGCGGAATGATGGTTTTACGTTAAATAGCCAAAGTGCGCAAAAAAAAAAAAAAAGGGTAAAAGTCGTCATCCCGGTGCCCCATCTGTTATCTGATCCGGAGAAAATGTAGCAAATGGATATATTTGAACTTAGTACTACGGTCTAATGATATTTCTTTTCATTTATAAGCGAGAGATTTTAGGTTCGATTCTCGCCAAAGGCGAGTTTGAATCACAGTATTACTAGCTCATTGTGAGACTAAGCCCACCTATTCTTCCTTAATGTAGATAATATTGTTTATTAAAAAAAAAATCAAATTTGAAAGGTAGGTGTAAACCCACCTCTTTCTCCTTAACGTAGATAGTGTTGTTTGTTAAAAAAAAAATTGAATTTGAAAGGTAGGTGTAAAAAAAGACATTAAACATATTTATGTTTAAAGCTAACAGTCAAACTCCGCATCACAAGTTGTACAACTAAATAATGACCTCTTTTAGTACATTTCATTAAATACAGAATAGTCCCCACTCTCCACTCCACTAGAAAATCAAGTTGAATATATTCTATATGCCTTTAATGTTTTTTTTTTTATTATGTTGGTAACTTACATGCAATTTACTTCACGTTGAAGAAGATTCATCCTTGACATTTAACCATCCAACCAATTTAGTTTTTTTTTTAAAATTTTTACGTTAATTTATTTTTTATTTTTATGGAAACTACTTTTACGTTTTTCTTGGAGACTTCCATTATGTCCAATCAAAACATTGTATATTGAACTAATGAGTAATTTCTCTTTATATAACAATGTGACATCATTATGAATGTCATAATCTAAACAATTCATTCTTTATATTATTATTTAAATATGAAATTGAAAGAAAAAAAATTCAATTGAGAGACTATTTAATCATGGGAGTATTTTTGCTCACCACCATAAACCATGGTGTATGCTCACCATTTACTTAATTAATTAACACGTGTCTATTCACTTAACTTTAGTTAACTTTCACATTAAGGCCCTGTTTGGCACACCGTATAGGGCACCGGATAGTACTAATAATACGGTGTATGGTGTTTGGTGCAGTTTGGATTAAATAGGCACCGGATTAAATAATCCGGGCCCACGTTTTTTATCCGGCGTTTACCCGACTGCTTATACCGTCCAAATTCACGGTATAATTTAGTCGGCCTCGCTCTCCTTCCTCTCCGCTCTCCACTCGAACTCGACCCCCTCTCTCGCCCTCTCTCTCGCCTTCTCGAACTCGACCCCCTCTCTCTCGCCTTCTGGAACTCGACCCCCTCTCTCTCGCCCTCTCTCTCGCCCTCTCTCTCTCGCCTTCTCTCTCTCGACCCCCTTTCTCTCGCCTTCTCGAACTCGACCACAGGACAGTGTAGCTCGGGTTCTTCGGGTTGCGGGACTTGCGCTGGAAGACGACGGCGTCTTTGGAGTGGATGGAGCAGCGCCAGGAGGAGGAGGAGAGGCGGTGGTGGGGGAGGAAGTTGGAGGTCGCGGAGCGGTCGTAGATTCGGGGGTTTTGAGGGAGGGAAGATTTAAAGGATTTGAGGGAGGCGACAGAGGTGGAGGTGGAGGATTTGGAGAAGTTGTAGCTGGAGTTGTCGACGATGGTGCTGAAAATGGCGGAGCAGACGAAGAAGAAGAATGGAGAGAGGGAGAGATTTGGGGGTTGCGGCGGAGAGATCTAGGAAAAGAGATTCTGTTTTTTTTTTTTTAAATTTTTTTTTTTTAAGTTTGATTCTCCTATCCGATATAATACCAAGCGCAGTATAAATAATACGGTCAATAGTCCGATACTGCACCAAACGCCCGACTAATTTAGTCAGTACTATCCAGTGACTATTTATTCTATCCGACAGAAATAGTCAGTACAGTCCGACCTGCCAAACGAGGCCTAAATGTTTGTTTTTCAATTTTGAAAAAAATTAACCAAGATTAAGTAAAATAACACGTGTCAATTAATTAGGTGTATGGTGAACATACACCATAGTTTGTGGTGGTGAGCAAAAATGCTCCCATTTAATCATTCATATGAACAAAATAAATTGAGGGTTGAGTATGAGTATATTATTTACTATCATAATCGTTGATTCGTTCAACACAAATGGATGACTAAATGGTCTCCAAATTAAGTGATTTTTTTTACCTAAAATGATCTTTACACAATGATAAAGATAATAAACAGTTTGGACTATAACGTTTGTATAGTAAAATAATATCGTGTGATCATGTTAAAAAACGACTCTTTACATCTAAAGAGCCAAATATTATATTAACATATTTCTTGTAGCCCTCTTTCTTTTGTAAATCTATAAAATATATATATATATATATATATATATATATATATATATATATTATTTTTTATATTTAAGTGTGGAGCAAAACTTATCTGAAATGAATACACACTTTCTCTCTCTATATCACCGCCACAGGCATGCAAGACAATCAAGCCCCATATCCTTGGTGTAATTAGCCTTATTTAATTTTTTTAGGAAGTGGATTAGTAGGTGTTTTTTTAAAATATTTTATTTTATTTTAAAAAACAATATTATTTATATTAAGGAGGAGATGATGAGTTGAGCCTTAGAATGAATTAGCAATAAGACGGTTTAAAATCGTCTTTAATAGGTTGTATTTTTATTCAGCCTAAAAATAATGGGAGATTAGGCTAGTCTAGGGTTTGGGGTTTAACACCTTGGTGGCTGGTCTTAATTAAGTATTTTGGGAAAGGAAGTAGAAGGTGTTTCTTGCCAAAAATGGGGAGCATAAGTTGGCAATAGACAAGGATAATAAGAATATATATGGTTAATATCATAGAGATTGCGAGGTCACTTAGTACTACGGTCTAGTGGTATTTTTTTTTACTTGTAAGTGAGAGGTCTTAGGTTTGATTCTCTCCAAAAGCGAATTTGAACCACATTATTACTAACCCATTGTGAGGCTAAACTTACCCCCTCTCCTTTAATATAGATAATATCTTTTGTTAAAAAAAAAATATCATAGAGATTGCGACCATCAATTAGATATGGTTTAACTTGTACAAGTAACCTTGTATATATGTATATATGACTATTAAATAGTAGATTAAACTTTAATGATCACCTAATGCTGCACGAAAATGTGTTAATCCGTTATTTTCATGCATGTCAATTGTGACTTGGTATTTGGTCTTAAACCAAACAGTAAAACCAAGCATGTCCAAGATTCCGTCTAATACAAGTTTTATATTCTCAAAGATGTAACTGAGTCCAACCATTCTCTTTTTTAACAAAATGGTGTGTGGTAGCGAAGGTCTCTAAACTTTACCTCATATTTAGTTTTCGTCTCTGAACTCTCATATTTGCTTCTCTCGTCTTCTAACTTAATTTTGCATTACACAGGAGTCCTTCTGTCAAATCTGTCCTCTTTTCTGATAATAAGCAACAAGTTCTGTGAATAGGCCATGAGATATTTTTGAATGAAATTCATTCACAGCCAATACACACGGACGGCTAATGTAGATATTCATTCACAGCCAATACACCTATAAGCTTTTCTGCAGATGTCATTACCAAACCAAACGTGCTAAAACTGAGGGCAAGACAATTCTTATTAATTGTTGTTTTTCTTGACTAGTCACCGGATCGCTCTAACACGCGCATTTGAGAAGCAGGTGGCTTGGATCCACGGTCGATCTTATATTTTTAGATTCATGCATGGAAATGAAGTCCTGCAGTTTGGCTGTAATCCCATTGCAAGCATTTCCGACGTTGATTTTGGTTACTTGATGGTGATCTGATCTTAGTAAATTCGCACGTATATATACAAAAGGATTTTTTACAAAAAAAAATACACGTTTATCAAACAAATCAAATGTATAAACGCAAGTATATACTTTTGAATATTATGTATGTAGAATTATCAGAGAGACGCCCTCTTTCAACAACACCGATATTGTCCACAACTTGTTAATTACCATCTTTATAATCTGTCAGATGTGAATTTTTATCACAAAAATCATCGGTGTTAGTTAAAATATGATTAAGATATTTAAACTATTATTTACCTTTTTACTATAACCGATGTGGGATTCAACAATATACGTATTTTAACATATTTATTTTAAAATGTCATTTGATTACATACTTCAAATCATTATTAAAATTTTATTTAGTGGCTGAACTTACCATATTCTTTAAAAATTTTGCATTTTCCTATCCCGTACTTGACTAACTTGAGAATATATATATATAGTTAACACTTTACCAACTAACTTTCAATCTGATAGTATTTATATTTTCAATATTCCCAGTTAATACTTAGTTAACACAACTAACTTTCAATCTGATAGTATTTATATTTTCAATATTCCCAGTTAATACTTACTTCCTTTTCACTATAATTTAGTGTTATTCTTCTGTCTAAAAGTCATCTATCGAGCATGAGCACCAATAGTGACAAGAAGTTTGAATTTCCTCCTCCGTTGATAAAAGCAAATTTTTTTTCCTAAATAACAATAAAGACAAAGGAGGTCGATCGACTACCCCCACGTTGGTCACCTCATCGCAGTCCTCTCTACCAAGCTCTGCCAAAGACCCCAAGCGCTTATTACAGAAATAGTTGAAGGGGTGACCTCACTCCATTTATATGTTGTTGTCGTTTATCTGTGGAATGGTAGCACCTGCCAGCCGCCTCTAAAGATGACAAATAATTTGGGGTCGTTCACATTCATGTATCAATGTATATGGTAGGGAAAATGCAACTCCATCTGGAGCACAAAGTCCAGCTTAATAATTAGTGTGGTGGTAGGGTTTAACAGTTTAGGGTTACATCATACAGCTGTATATCTTTTCTGTGGGATTAATAATTTCAAGCAAGTGCTTCTCGTGTGTTTTGGATTTAGGAGAGCTGAAATTTTAAGGTCGAATGAAGGGCCAACGAGTGGAGGAAAAGTGAAGGAAATTAGATGTACACATTGACGGTCGAGGTCATTGGATGCCTTATCATTATTGGTCGGTTGACAAAGCGAAAGAAAACTTAAAATGCATATACACCTAACTGAAAAATGCTATGCATGTTATAAACTTCTTATTTAAGGGTGATTGTGTAAATCTTATATTAGATTTGATTCTAATTATTCTTTCCTATTAGGACTTGTATTCCTTGGAGGAGAAGGATTTCTTCCCTCCCTTACTACAATAAATAAAGGCACTGCGTAGGGGGAATAACACATCCTCTACACAACCCTACAAACACATCTCTCTCTATATTTTCTCTGTACAGCCAGACCCCTTTCCTTGTCGGTTAAATATAGGTCACAACACATTATCAACAAGCTCCTACCGCTGCGCTTAGGAATGTGACGTAGAAGTTTTATTCATCGAACCAGTTCATCAATATCATCATGCAATTAGATTCTTTCAAAACAACAGTTTTTATCTCGATATTTTTGCAGCCTTGATAACTTAAACATTTACCATAACGCATGACCCAACTTTACGTTTTTTGAATTTTAGATTATACATAAATTGTGTATGCATTATATCCATAATTGTTGAATTATATGAGTTTGATATTGCCATGAATTGCATCAATTATATGTCCGTGCATTAAATTAATCTGAAAATGGAAAAAACAAATTTAGGGTTTGTCGAATTCAAAACTCGAGCTCACTCTAGCCTTCTTAAGCCGCAATGCACCGGAGCAAAACCCCCCAATGCTCCATCTGAGAAGACAATGCCATTTTGGCATCAAACCCATGAACCCAGCCGCTGCCTGTAATCTGCCACAGCCTCACTGCCGTCTATTTGGGACATCACGACCTGCAGTTGTGTTTGTTTTGGGACCTGACCATCGTCAGGGCCCCCCTAATGTTGAAACTTAGATTTCTCTCCAAAACTAGGGTTCCAATTGAACTCTCGTGCATTGCCGTACCGTGACCAACCGAGGGAAGTCACCTGAAGTAACGTTGGAGATTTTTTCCAATTTGAATCCCACACCTAGCACCGCTGGGGTGTTCTAGGTTTCTCGACCCGAGCCCCAGTGGGCCTCGGACCCTTGGGCCTGCATCGCACAACACGCTGGTGTATCAGTGTAAGCATAACACTAGATCAGAGCTCTTCACGGGCCTTTAATTTTGGGCTTGCGCCTGCAACCCATTCATTTTGTGATACTGGGTCTACCTGCATGTTAGGCCCAAGCCCAACCTAGCCCAAATTTTTGGGCTTGAACCACGGCACCAATTTGCTCAACCCACCTGTGGGTTTTTTATCCTTATTTTTGGACCCCAAGCATAATTGTTTATTTTTTTAGACAAGGTGGGTTTTATAAATTTCACCCACATTTTAATTTTGGCTCAAAGTCCAAATAATTAATTCAATTATATTTCTAGACCTGAAGATCTATTTGCATATTTATTGTTGCATATTTATGTATACATATTTGTGTTTGTCTGCAGGGACTTAAGAACCGGAAATTCATAATTATTTCGAAATCGGAAGTTTCTAGAAACATGCCTTGTTTGAAAACCTGAAGTTTTTCTTAAAAACATCACCCATGAAAACTCGAAGTTTTTTCACGTAAATGTTCTACTCCTATGTGAATTGATTTTTTTTTCTCCATTACACTAACCACATTATTGTCCATTTATTTTGTGATAGGGGCATGTCAAATTTGAACAAACTTGACTTCACTGCTTCATAGGTCTTTGGAAGAAACTACCTCAAGTAGGTCCAAGATGTGAAGCTCTACCTCACCGCAAAGAATTTGGGTCCCGCCATTGAAGATGAGATGGACAACTTGGTTGGTGAAGCTGAGATAGCCACTACCATTATCTTCATCCGAAGACACATTCATGATGTGCTACAAACCGAGTACCTTGCTGAGGAAGATCCATGAGCCCTTTAGGCCGCTTTGATCACCAAAATGACATCTTCTTGCCTGAAGCAAGACATGACTGGCAGCATCTGCACTTCCAAGACTTTAAGTCTGTGAATGAATATAATTATGAAGTTTGTCGAATTTGATCATTTCTCAAGTTCTGTAACGAGAACTTTACCAAGAATGATTTCCTGGATAAAACCTATTCAACCTTTTTTGCCACTAATATTGTCTTGCAGCAACAATATAGAGCTCGAAAGTTCACCAAGTTTTCGAATTTGATCTTTATTTTACTTCTTGCTGAAAAGCAGAATTAGTTGTTGATGAAAAATCATTAAGCTTAACCTACTGGGACGACTGTTGTGCCTGAAGCACATTAAAGCATAAACTAATGCCCAAAATGCCAACATAGGCATGGTAGGGGCAACCAAAAGCATCCCAGGTCAACATAGCCAAAGCCCACCTAAGGGAGGAAACCGAGCCCATAAGCGGCTTAACCTCGCTCCCAAGGCCCTAAACTTCAAGAATAAGGGCAAAGCACTGAAAAACCATGGATGCAGACATGTACTACCGATGTTGTCCAAATGAGCATTGGTCCCGTCTTTGCCGTGCTCCCCAGAAGGTTGTAGCTGAATATCATTCTCGTCGTAAGAAGTTTGAATCAAACTTTGTGCAAGTGGATGAATCGGAGAGTATCAAGATTAAAGTTTTTGACTTTCAAGAGGATACCACCCTTATGGAAGATTAGAATCTTAGACATAAACTATCTTGTTTAGTTGAATTTGGAACAATGGGGCTGAATTTTACATAGTGGCCGAACCCCCTTGTTTTGTTTTGTTTAATGTTGCACAATTTTCCTTTATGTTTGGATTATTTGTTGGTGATTTGTTTTTTGGATATTAAGTTTTTAAATTACTATCCTCGAATACTTAAATTATTTTGCATGGATATTTGTTATAAGAACTTTTATGCATGTGACCAATTCAAATTAATTTTTATTTCTTGGTATGACTAGTGGGAAAGTTAGTTGTTTGGCAGATAGTGCAACCACGCACACCGTTTTGCATGAATGCATCTATTTCACTAACTTCATACCTAAGAATGCACATTTGACAAGCCTCTTAGGCCCATCCAACCTGATCGAAGGATACGGTAAGGCACGTATAATGTTGTCAAATAGTGCAACTTTGCCAAATTGACGAGGCACTTTATTCTCTGCGTTCCGAAAAAACATTGCTAAGATTCAAGGACATTATAGATAATAATTACCGCACAAAAACCCATGTAGAAAATGGAGTTGAATTTCTATGCATCACTTCCTATGAATATGGTCAAAAGCGTATTCTAGAAAAGATAGAGCGTATCCCGAATTGTCTATACACTACGACCATATGCCCTATAGAAAGCCATTATGTGGCCGGTCATACCTCAGGGACCACGCATGAAATTACACTTTGGCATGATCATTTGAGACACCCTGGACGAATAGCGATGCGCCATATCCTCAAATCATCATATGGGCATCCACTAACTCGAAGTTTAGGTTCGATTCAAGGAATCGCATGTCAAACCTGTCCTATGGGAAAGCTTATTATTAAGCCTTATTATGATAAGATTTGCTCGAAACCTCTTATTTTTCTATAAAGGATTTAGGGGGACATTTGTGGACCGATTCACCCTCCTTTGCGAACCATTTAGATATTTTATAGTTTTGGTTGACGCTTCCACACTTTGGTCACATGTGTGCTTGTTTTCCACAAGGAACGCTAGATTTTCCAAATTGTTGGCTCAGGTTATCAAGCTTAGTGCTTACCACCTTGATTATCTGATCAAATTGACTGGGTAATGCTAGATAATTCACATCTAAAACTTTTGATGACTATGGCATATTGGTTGAGGTTGACGTTGAACATCTAGCACCTTATGTTCACACCCAGAACAGCCTGGCAAGGCATTCATTAAGCGCTTACAAATGATTACTCGATCGTTGGTCATACGTACAAAGTTCCCGATCGCTGCTTGAGGCCATGCAATATTGTACGCAACCATATTGGTCCACCTGAGGCCTGTTATGACCCAACCACATAGTGCCCTTTAGTTGGTTATCGAATATAAACCCGACATATCACATCTACGCATTTTTGGTTATGCAGTCTATGTGCCGATTTTGCCACATTTACGTACAAAAATGGAACTTCAGTGAAGGATGGAAATCTATGTCGAATATGACTATCCTTCAATCATTTGTTACTTAGAACCTTTGATAGGAGGAGATAAAAACGTCAATGTTCCTAAAGAATGACGCGAATTATTATAGACAACTCCCACTTTCTCTTATTAAGATCCCCACACCGCTCAGCCTGAAACTGAAGTGCATCGCATATTAGATCTTCAGAGCATAGCTCAGAGCATGCCAGATGCTTTAATCGATCTAGCGCAACTGACAAGATCACATATTCTAGTTACGAATGTGCTTGCAAAGATGAATGTACCAAATGTACGACAGATTTCCCTCCTGGAGGCCCAGGATGCCAACTTGGCCTATCCATGTACATTAGCGGCTAGCCAATCATCTGCCCATAGACAAAAGCATGGAAGATATCTTGGTTCAAAAGATTCACACCCTCAGAAGATGAAACCAATGACACAGGCCCCTGAAGAGCTTATCGTGAATCCGACTGTCATCTACTCATTCTATCAAAATCATGAGGAAATTCTAGATTACGGAAGTGTCCTTGAAGAGACGAATCCAACTCCCGAGAATTGTGATATTTCAGTCCATTATGCTAGCTTGGATGATGTTTGGTGTAGAAATGAGATAATCGTCGATGATGCGTTAGCATATGCAGTAGCTATTAAGATCATGTTGAGCGATGACATTGAATCCCGTTCCATTGATGAATGTTGACATAGAACTGATTGATCAAATTAGGAAGAAACAATCCAAGTTGAACTTGATTTGCTTCCGAAACGTAACATGTTTGGACCTATAGCTCCTACTCCTCCACATGTGAAGCCCATTGGCTACACGTGGATTTTCGTTCAAAAGCGTAATGAGAAGAATGAAGTTGTGCATTACAAAGCTCGTCTTGTTATGCAAGGCTTCTCACAACACCCTGGGATTGACTATGACAAAACTTATTCACCCGTTATGAATGTGATTACTTTTCGCTACCTTATCAGTTTGATAGTTTTTGAAAAACTGAGTATGCAGCTGATGGACGTAGTAATTTCGTATCTATATGGGGATCTTTATAAGAAAATCTATATGAAAGTTCTTAAAGGACTTACATTGACTGGATCAAATATTTCTAAACTCCGGAACACACTTTCAATTTGGCTGAGGTGTTTACTCTATGCTTTGAAGCAATTCGGAAGAATATGGTATAACAATTTGAGTGAGTATTTGACTAGTCAGGGATATGTGAACAACCAACTATGCCTTTGTGTGTTCATTAAGAAATCGAACTCTAGTTTTGTAATAGTTGCAGTTTATGCTGAAGATATTAACCTTATCGGAACTCCTGAAAAGCTCGATAGAACTGTCGCACACCTGAAGTTAGAATTTGATATGAAAGATCTAGGAAAGACTTGATACTGTCTTGGTCTCGAGATAGAGCACCATTCGAATGAAATCTTAGTACATCAATCGAACTACACATAGAAGGTGTTGCCCCGCTTTAATGAAGATAAAGTGAAGCTTTCGAGTACTCCTTGGTTGTTGGATCGCTAGATGTAAAACGAGATCCTTTCCATCCAAAGGAGGATGATGAAGAGATTTTGGAGCCTAAAGTTCCTTATCTAAGGGCGATAGGTGCTTTATTGTACTTAGCTCAATGCACTAGACTCGACATCTCCTTAGCTGTTAATCTTTTGGCAAGATATAGTAATGTATCAACACGCAGATACTGGACTGGTGTTAAATACATTTTTAGTTACCTTAAGGGTACCACGAATTTGGGCTTGTTAATCCTTGAGTAATGCCACACCCCCTCATCTCGAGTCGATTCTCACCTTGTTGGTTATACCGATGCATAATACTTATCTAATCTGCATAAGACACGCTCTCAAATGAGTTATGTCTTTACCATTGGATGCATCACAATCTCTTGGAGGTTAACTAAACAAACCTTAGTTGCCACTTCGTCTAACCATGCTGAAATTCTCACTCTCCATGAAGCAACTCAGGAATGCTTCTGGCTGAGAGTAGTTGTGGGCCATATTCAAAGCTCATGCGATCTTTACCTTGTCGTTGACGTCCTGACGATGATCTATGAAGATAACGCAGTATGCATTGAACAACTCAAGAAAGGTTACATCAAAGAAGACAACATCAAACACATTACGTTGTGTAATACCCTGAAAAAATTAAAATATATGAATATGTGGAATAAATCGAGAATAAATAGATTTATGGTTATGAAATTTGAATAGGGAGAATGTGAAATCCCGCTTCCGGATTTTATTATTATCTAGGTTGTATAATTTTTCGTTAAGTGGAAAATGACGAAATGCCTCTATTTGGTTAATGTAATTAAATGATGATGTATTTTATCCTTATATATTTTAACGTATTTCTTGACATATCTGGATAGAGGATGATTCCACGAGCGTGTAGGTGAAAACCATTCGTGAAATGGTGTTATAACAAAGAAGTTATTAACAATTGAAATTGTGGGCGAAATAGTCATTTTGCCATTAAATTGGATAGCTCCAGATTTTTTGGAGCAATGGGAGTGCCACTTGTGTGGCTATGATGAAGAGGGAGGTAGAGAAAGGAGGATCAGATGGACCAATAAGGAAGGGAAGAAAGAAGGAAAATGAGGGAAATGAGGAGGAAAGAACCAGTTGACCCAATTTCTCCACCCGACCCGGTTCTATCTCCTCTGTCCGACATCCATTTGAGGTGGTTTTAGTGTCTATGGAAAGCTCTCGTTGAGCCCAACGTCCCTGTGGTGTTAGATTTGTAGGTTTTTGACCCAAATTCACAAATCAAAGCCATAAAACTCATGGGTGTCCCCGAGGCTTTATCCTTTTTTTAGCGAATCCGACAACGATTGTCATCGATCCTCACCACCACTAGACTACCCTCAACCCTAGGATCAAGATCCAAGCCTTGGATGAGGCGGCGGAGTTCTTTTTTGTGGCGAATTAATAACTACCCAAATAGAGGGTTTCGGTGGTTCGAGGGGTTTTCCGGCCAATTTCCGGCCGAACTAGGCTTCGGCCCATGCATAAAAGTTCTTCCTCTTATTGTGTTCTACAACCCTGTAAAATTTGGTAATTTTTAGAGTTCGTCAAAATTTGGGATTTTCGTTCGCCCGAAACCGCCACACACGGCAGTGCGTGGCCAGTGAGCCTACACTACCATATTATGCGTATTTCGATATACCAATTTCATATTTGGTATCCATTTGAGGTATTTCGATTATTAACATGAATGTTAAATATTTCGGTTAATTGAGTATTTTAGGAAATGGATTTAGAAATTGGAATTATGAACTACGAATGGCTTGATCCTAGGTAGTCTGACGAGAAGGTTAGACACAGCCATAATGAAATAACCGAGATTAATCTTTATCAAAAATTGGAAAGAAGAAAAGACATTGGGTGTTTAATTTAAAGATGGACCTTATGTTTTTGATAAATAAATTTAGCTATAAAATTTGTGAGGAATTAAGAATTTATTAAAGAGATTGTGATTAATGGTAGTAAATAAACAAGAGTTTAATTTGGCCTATCACCGGATTTAGCTTCCAAATAAGACTTTTGGGTCGTTATATGCCAAAGTTCTTTTTCTCACATCAACAACAAGAGCATCAAAAAATTGAAGTCACGAAATCCGTTCACAAGACAATCTAGCCGACTTCTTCACCAAATCACTACCAAAGGCGATGTTTTTGAAGCTTGTTCAAAGAATTGGCATGCGTAAACTTTATGAGTTGTAACATTGTTAGTTCTCTTTGGAATTATGTCAAACTCAGGGAGAGTATCCTGGAGTAGACTTTTTTTCCCATTTGATTTTTGCTGCCTAACGAGGTTTTGACGAGGCAACCACCTTGTAGACGTTTCATTTAACTTTGCATTTCTAACGCATTTTTCCTTCGCCTATGGGTATTGTCCCTACTCGGGTTTTAACATAGTCATTGGGTTTTTTGTGAGACTTACTTCCTTATGCAAGTTCCAACCTCATTTGAGACTAACATGTTCTCAGAATTAGTGTCGACGTTTTGACTTCCTCAACTCTGCATGATGTCAAATCTACTTGAGTATTTACACACTCAAGGGGGAGTGTTATAAACTTTTTATTTAAGTGTGATTGTGTAAATCCTAAATTAGATTTTGATTCTAGTTATTCTTCCCTATTAGGACTTGTATTCCTTGGAGGAGAAGGATTTCTTCTCTCCTGTATTACTATAAATAAAAGCACCGTGTAGGGTGAATAACACATCCTCTACACTACTCTACAAACACATCTCTCTCTATATTTTCTCTGTGTTGCTGGCCCCCTCTCTTTGCCAGTTAAATATAAGTCACAACAATGTGTACTATTTTGCGCCATCATAGTAATTGGCAAATGAATTATTACAGTTAGATTAAGAATTCTCAAATGTATTAGTAAGAGTTTATAATTACTGTGCGAATGAACATATTGATAGAAAATAACGCATTGTGGGATATAAAAATGCCATGTTTTTATTTGAAATCTATAGAGAAGGATATTTTTTTTGGGTCAAATACAAAGAAGGATAATGTGGCTCAAACTCACTTTATTATCTCAAAACATCATTTAACAGTAGATTCAACAAATTTAATCATCTCACATCCCGTAATCTGGTGAACGACCATCAGATCGATCACAGACATACATGAATTATTTGATAAAGTTCATGCACGAGGAAGTCCATACATTGCATTAGAAAATAATTATGGCTTTAATTGTTGGATAGTGCTATCTATAATTCACAAATCTATTTTTAGGGAGACTTTGGATGCGGTCCTTATCTATCAATATTTTTTTATTAAAACTTTGTTGGTTTTCAATTTTTTATCTAAGTCTCTAAAATTAATGTGATAATTTATTTCTATTTATGTTACTATATTTTTTAATTAAAAATTGAAATTTATAATTGTTTTTGTTAATGAGATTTTAAATAAAAACTCATAATTTATGGGATTAAAAATATTAAAATATAAATTATACTATTGTGTGTGTGTGTGTGTGTGTGTGTGTGTGTGTGTGTATATATATATAAACATGGGTACATTCATCAAAATTAACAAAACAAATATTGTACCAAAACATGGGTACATTCTTCAAAATCACAAAAAGAAGAAGAAAGATATTAGGCTTAATAACATTAGTAATTTTTTTAAATAAAACTTGACATAGATACATTCTCAAATCAAAGAAAAAGAATGTATCCATATAAGTTTAAAAATAGATTAGAAAAAAAAATTGAATAGATTTTATATTAAAAAAATGGTACATTTTACATATAACAAAATGATATATTTAAGAATGGGTACATTTTAAGATTAAAAATTTGAAAAAATTACATGAATAGGTACATATAAGATTAAAAAATTGAAAACATTTCTCAAAAAGCTAATGGGTACAAACTTATTCTAATTTTTTATTTATTTTGGAAATGTTTTGGATTAAAAATTAGTTAGGAGTTTAATAAAGGTGTGAGTATTAAAATCCTAAATCCTAAATCAATTATAATTTTTTATTAAAAATTGGTACAAATATAATAAAAAATTATGGGTACAAATACAAATAAAACTTTAAAAAATATGGGCACAAAAAGAAATTAATATATGGGTACAAATTAAAACTGAAAAGAAAATTGGTACAAATTAAAAAAGGGTTGCAAATTAAAAATGGGTACAAACTGAAAATAAAAATATATGATAAAAAATTTAGCCATAAATATAAATATGTTGTGACATATGTTCTTATCAATATGTGATTGTGTAAATCCTAAGTAGAGATAAAGTAGGAATCCTTTGGGATTTAGAAGATCTTTCCTAATAGACTTTGTATTACTTGGAGAGCAAGTATCTCTCCTCCTAATTACTATAAATAAAGGCACAAGGACTGGGGAATAACACCACAATTCCTCAAGTCTATTCTCCAATCTCTCTTCTTCTCTTTGCCGCCCCTCTTTAGAAAATATAGGCCACAACACGTTATCAGCACGCTCTTCACGCTGTGCTTAGAAGAATTTAAAGAGAATTTATTCGTCTTCATCAGGGGAGTATTATGTTTGAATTATTTTAATTGATTAAATTTTGATTTTATTGAATTCATATACTTTTATTGATTCAATTTTTTTTTCTTATGTTAAACGCGATACAAGCTTGAAGATGAAGCTGAAATTTTCTGCATCAAACCAGTTCATCTATATCATCACGCAATCAGGTTCTTTCAAAACAACGGTTTTTAACTCGATATTTTGCAAGCCCTGATAGCATAAACATTCACCATGATGCATGACCCAACTTTATGTTTAACGTATTTTAGATTCTACATACATTGTGTATGCCTCATAACCATAATTGTTTAAATTATGTGAATTTGATATTGGTTATGAATTGAATCTTACATATGTACATGCATTGAAAATATTATTTTGCACATGCATCAATTTACATATGTGTTTCATTGAATTATATATGCATGCCATTTAATTTAGTTTAATAAAAAAATAAAAAATAAAAAAATTTGGATTTGTTTTGCACTGCGGCATGCAAGCTGCATCCCAAGGATTTTTTTTGTGTGGCAATTTTTTCCAATCCGAGCCCTAATGGGCTCCAGCTGATCGGCCCGTGTGGCCAGAGAAAAAAATTAGGGTTCTGCCGAACCATGCCTTGGCATACTGCCAGGCCACAAGACCACCAGGCCGGCAGCCTGCATTGAAACATACTCGCTCAGCCCACACGACACCAGCCCAACTGGGCTACGGTGTTCCCGTGTCTGGTGCCGCAGGAGAACCCAGCCCCGGCTGGGATGGGTCTGGACTTACCCGAGCCTTTGGGCTCTCGGCTTACTTTCAATTTTTTTGGTTTGGGTTCACCTACCGTGACCCATAACCCTGCCTTGCGGCCCGGCAAGAAGAAAAAAAACAAATTTTTCTGGGCTCAGCAGCCCAGATCGAGAAAGAAAAAAAAGCAATTTTTTGTTGTTTGTTTTTTGGGGTTTGCATTAATGTAGCCCGTGGCTTAATTTTTTAAATCATTTAGGTTTTTATATTTTTTACCCACACTCTAATTTGGCCCGAAGTCCAAATAATTAAATAACTTAATTCAATTATAATTGTAAACCTAAAGTTATATTTTTGCACATACTTGTTGCATATTTGCTTGCATATATATTTGTGTTTGCCTGCAGGTATTATGAACTTAAAGTTCATACTTCCGAACCCGAAGTTTTGGAAAAGTGCCATAGAAACCTGAAGTTTCTTAACACGCAACACTCATGTTGAGAGCCGAAGTTCTCCATGCTTAAATCCGTTTAAACCAAACCATGTCTTAGAACCTAAATGTTCTAACTTTGATTTTTATGGAAATTGTATTTCCTAAAACACCAATCACATTCTTGTTTCCTCCATTCAGCATATTGTCGAACCGTAACAAGTTCGATTTCACTAATTTGGAAGTTTCGAATAAGAAACTACTTTATGTGGATACGAGACGTGACACCCCGCTTGACTATGACTAATTGAGAAATCATTGTAGCCAGTTCTTCATTCGAAGACTTATGCCTGAAGCATATCAAGTGGAAGTACCTCACTAATGAGGACTTCATGGCTCTTTGACTCGCTATGGACAGTTCCAATCACGCAAAGATAACTTTTTCTTTTTTGCCCGAAGCAAAACATGATTGAAACCTTTACGTCCATGAATAGGTACAATTCTGAAGTTTATATCCGATTGAATTTTGACTGGAAGAAAATTTTTCTCGTCCTTCTATATCTAATTTGCTCCTGAAGTAGCAGTATAAAAAACAGAAGTTTACCAAATTCTCGGATTTGATTACTACCACACCTCTGAGAAAAATGGTGATACCTTGCTTCTGCAGGGATGCACCGAACACTAATGCTCTGCTTCGGCAGAGGCCTACCGAACCCAAATTTGGGTCCGTCCCTCTCTCACAATCCAATTTTCGAATGTTTTTTCCAAACATATGGTAGAATCAGGTCTACCAAAAGGTAGTATCATGCCCGAAGCATGATCCCTAGCACCTAAAACTTCAAGAATAAGGGATAGTATTCCCGAACCTCAACCCTGCCGAATCTAACTCCGTTTTTGATAAGCTCATATTTATATATATTTTACATCAAATTCTCTCATCTTTTCTTAGTTAGTTCCTTATATTTTTGAGCTATTTACTTTGATTTTGTGTTTTATATGATTTGTCAAGCAAATAAAAGAAAAATAGCACAAGTGAGATTTTATGTAACAAATTCGTCAAAACTGCCTGTGCAGATCAGCCCATTTTGGAAGCAATTTGCGAACGGCCCAAAATGAACTAGAGAATGAGCCTTATATGCCTGGAAAGCTACAGATGTCTATTTTCTGGAGCATTTTGCTGATTGTTAAGATCATTTTTCTAGAAGAAGTTATGAGCATTTTAGTAAGGGAATGTCAAGAGAGCACATGGGTCAAAACTGCCTGTGCAGATCAGCCCAGTTTGGAAGCAATTTGCGAGCAGTCCAAAATGAACTAGAGAATGAGCCTTATATGCTTGGAAAGCTACAGATGTCTATTTTCTGGAGCATGTTGCGGATTGTTAAGATCATTTTTCTAGAAGTTATGGGCATTTTAGTAAGGGAAGGTCAAGAGAGCACATGGGGAAGGAATAGGCGGACAGCTGCAAGGATGACCCACGGCATGGATGAATGATTATGTTTTGCAAGTGTCCTAGCTTGTTTAAATCATGAAATACAAGTGTGCTAGCTGTTTTGCAAGTGTTCTAGCTGATTCATCATGAGAAGACCAAGAGGAATCCAAGGCATTGACCAAGGAGGATGAATGCAAGTTGTTTCATCATGAAATTTCTGCAATGAAGCATGTGTGCTAGCTGTTTTTGATGATTAATTCTTGCTTTGTATTTATTTATTAGAATCACTTGAGTGGCTCCTTACCTTTGTGCACCTATAAATAAAGCCTTCTTGCAAGGCTTAGACTCACCAATTCACATAACAATCCCATTTCACACACCCTAAACTATCCTAGCCGCAACCCCCCTTCTTTCCTCCACAAAATCTGCCCATAACCCTATCCTAGCCATCATAAACACCACCATACATCCCCCGATCCACTCCTCCATACAACCAAACCTTCAAACCACATCCACTCCTTGTGCCATAGCAAAGGAAGGGAAGGAAAGTGCTTGGACGTGCATACCACTCAACAAGGACCGTTGAAGCGTTTAGGTGTTTTCTTTCTTTCATTTTCAATGTATAAATCTATTTACCTTTGTTTTATGATTATGAGGAACTAAACCCCCCTTTTGCTAGGGGGGATTCAAAGCCATGATTACATTTGCATTATGAATTAATTACTTTTGGTTGTGATTTAATAATTTGTGATTTCAATTCGCTTAACTACTTGATTGATAACTTATTTATGTATGTTGATTAAGAGTGCACGCTTAGTTTTCATGCATAAGTTTGATGCTAGAATATAAGGGAATTTCACCTAATCGTTATGAACTTATATTCAAGAGTAGTGAAGGCTGCTATCCACAATCGTGTTAAGTGAATTCTTGGCAAGAGTATCATGCTTTTCATAGTTACGAATGCCTCGTCAATACTTATAGTTCTCATGAATCTTAATGATCTTTGATTGTATCTATATTGTGCTTTTCACGTATGGAACTTTTGAAGAATGTTTTGAATTGTTATATGCGCTTTCCCATTCAATTCATTAAACTAAGGAGAACTTGAAGGTTAAAAAAGTGCTATCACGGTTAACCCGGAGTATTGAGTTTCATAAGTTATCGAAAGAACAACTAAAAATTGGTTTATATACAAGTGTATCATGTGTGGAGGAAACCCCTCTAGCTAATCCATCATCCATTCAAACAACCATATTTTGTGCTTAAATCTATCTAGTTTTCAATTTGTTTATTTTCAAGTTATTCTCATCAAGATCAAATCCCCCTTTTTCAATTTTTGTCTTTTGACTTGAATTTACCTTATTTGATTTCTTTTGAGTTCTTTGAGTAATTTAGTTTAGAGTTGGTTAATTTTCATAGCTTGAATCTTTTAAATTCATTCGTGATTTTGTTTTAGTTTATTTATTAATTTTATTTTAAGTTATTCTAGTTTATTTGGAATCATTTGAATCTAAATGTTCTGATTTTAGATTTGTGTTTTTAAAAGTTTTATTTAGTGCTTCTAAATTCATTTTATATAGATTAGCAATCCCTCCTAATCCCCGGTTTAAGAACGATCCCTACTTGCATATATACTACAATTGTCAACAAGAGGGTTTAATTTGTGTGTTAGTTTATTTTCGCATCAGTTTTGACGAAATAGATCATTGGGTATGCACCTTTCAGTGCTTCTACCAATGTTGTTGAGGAGTACCATTCCCATAGTCAGTTTGTGAGACCAATTTTGCTCCACCTAACACATTTGGAAGAGCGAAATTTGACATGGAAGGCCTATTGGCCGAACCCCCTTGTCTTTTTGGTTTATTTTATGAATAATTTATTTTGTTCTCGGATTTAAGATTGGTGTTTGGATGTCACTATTATTCTCGAATAAAAGAGTTAATTAACGAAGATTACCACATGTGACTACAATTAACTCATGCTTAGGTATTAATTTTATCATAAAGGGAAGCCTTATACTCACTTCGTTCCGGCAGAATGCCTTTTTGAGCTTTAAGGATATTCGAGAGTATTATTACCATACTGAAACCAATGTAGAAAAATGGAGTAAAATTCCTTGGCATATCACTATTTTGTAAAATTCCTTGGCATATCACCATTTTGCACTTCCTACGAATATAGTTAAATGCATATTCTAGAGAAGATGGAACGCTTAACGAGTGGATTACACCCATTCAAGCCACTATGTGGCCGGCCAGAAGCCCGCGATCCCTAAGGAATTTTCGCTATGGATAGGATGATTTGTGATGCGCCGTTTAGGGCATCTTTTTACCAGAAGTAAAGAAATCATACCTGGACACGTATTATACCTTAGCACCCTCCATCTTTTTACAAATGATTCAAAAGGGACATTTGTGGACTGATTCAACCACCTTACGGACCATTTATATACTATATAATATTGGTTAATGCTTCTACACGTTGGTCACACGTGTGGCTGCTGTCCACAAGTTGCATTCTCCACACTGGTAGCTCAGATTAACAAGCTCAGGGTTCACCACCTTGATTATCTGATCAAATTTATTTGATTGGATAAGTTGGAGAATTTACATCGAAATTTACATCGACCACTTTAAATCTCGATGGATATTGCATGTCGGTTGGGTTTTTGAAGTTGAACATCCAATCCCATGTTCATACCCAGAAGACCCAGCAGAAGCATTCATTAAACGCCTTCAAATGATTGCGTGGTCGACTGGTCATACATACCAAAGTTCCTGATCTCTGCTTGGGGCCATGCAATATTGCAAGCAACCATGTTGGTCCGCCGGAGGCCCGTCACAACCCAACCTTACAAAGCGCGTGTCAGTTGGTTACCAGATACGAACCCGACATATCGCATCTGCGTGTCTTTGGTTGTGCGGTCTATGTGCCATTTACGCCGCCCTTACATACACAAGAACAAAGGGGTCATCAGGGAAGGATGGAAATCTATGTCGGTTATGATTCTCCTTCTAATATTCGTTACTAATAACCTTTGCCAGGCGATCTCTTTACCGCTCATTTTGCGGATTGTCACTTTATGAGACAGTCTTCCCGTCGTTAGGGGCAGATATGAACGTCACCGTTCGTAAAGAACGACGCGAATTATCATGGACGTCCCCACTATGTCTCATATCGATCCCAATCTAGATTATCAGAGTTTAACCAGACACTTCCTCTGATCTAGTAAAAGTGACGATATCACATGTACCAGCTGCAAATGTGCCTACAAAGATGTGTACCAAATGTACTTCGGACCTTTGTCCTGAAAGTAGGAACGCCACAATTGTGGCAGATCCTTGTACATTGGCGGCTAGCCAATCAATCTATCTTATGCCAGAAGCATGATAGATCACTCGGTTCGAGGATTCACCTCCCCAAAAATGGAGGAACGTGGCACGAACGAATCCGCCCCTCGATCGCTGTCTCAAACCTTTTCATCTCATGAGATTAAATTCGGATTACTCCCGAGACCTGAAGTTCTTGGTCCAGTATACTAGTTTGGATGAGATATGGAATTGGAATGAGATTATCATAGATGATGTTTCATTTATATGGTACCAACATAAATGAAAAGCGACGATAATGAACCGCATTCCGTTGATTAATGTCGACATAGAACTGATTGGTCAACTAAAAGAATCAATCTATGACGAATGAGATGAATGAAATAGTGCAATATGACGCCTTGGCGCAAGGTTTCTCTCATACGCCATGTGACTGATTGCAGCATTACAAACGTGGTTGTAGTATCTCTGGGATCGTGATATGAACCTACATGGAGTTTTCAAAGGACTTACATGTACTGATTTAAATAGTTCTAGACTATAAGAACACCCTCTCGATTCTGATGAGGTCTTCACTTTACGAATGCAGAACTATCCAGGCGGATGTGGTGTACCCGTCTAAGTGAATATTTGATCAGTTAGGGATATATGCCCTTGCGTGTACAAAATCCGAAATTGCTAGAGCTGAGCAAATTAACTCGCATGTCGGACTATAAGATGAATGATCTTGGGAGAACTTGACATTTCCTCGACCTGAAGTTTCGAGCTAGTTTTGATGGTATTCTGGTCCACCACTCAAACTAGACCCAGAAGGTGTTATGTCTAAGTATACCTTGATCGTCTGTATGCTAGATGCAAATGAGACCTTCAGGGAGGGTATGGAGCATAAGGTTCTATATTGGAACGTGAGGCAGCCATATCTAAGTACCATTGGCGTTTGTTGTACTTAGCTTAAATGCACTAGGTCAGACATCTTATGTGCTGATAATCTTTTGGCATAAAGCAGCACTGCGCCTAACACACTACCACCAAATTTGGTGATAAAGACATTTTTCCGTTACTACGGATTTGGGGCTTATCTATCCCTATACATCTCAGAATAGATCACACCCCCTTGATCTTCGGAATGATGCCTACATTGTGGGATCCGCTGAATCAGACCGTTTGTCTGACCACACAAGGTACGTTCCCGCATGGTTATGTCTTTACCATTAAGGAACACCGCAATATCTTAGAGGTCAACCAGATAGACCTTTTGTTGAGAAACCTTTGAATCGTTCCAAGACTCACTATGTCTCATCACGTGAGAGATGTAGTCGAAAACTCTTGTTGAGCATATTCAAAATCCCTGCGATTTTCATCCATCGTTGAGTCCCAACAACGATCCATGAAGATAACGCTGTATGTATCAACCAAATCATGATACATCCAACAAGTCAACACCAAGCATATTGTGTCTACATCAGCATGAGCATCAGAAGATTGAAGTCAAGTAGTCCAATCCCAGATACCCTTGCCGACATCTACACAAAGTCACTGCCGAAGTCTACCCTTCTAGAAGCTTGTCTGATGAATTGGTATGCGTAACTTTCTCATTTGTAATGCTTGTAGTTTCATTTGGAAGTTTTTTCAAACTCAGGGGGAGTATCCAGAAGTATACTCACTTGATCTTAATGTACTCTTTTTCCCTACGATTAAGAGCATTTTTCCCACTGGGTTTTTGCTACCTAACTAGGTTTTAACGAGGCACCCATCCTGGGCTGATCATACCCTTGTGAGCTCTTCTACTTGTGTCCAGAAGACGTATAGTTTTGACTTAATGCAACTTCTCACTTTTCTCCTTAGCCTATGGGTTTTTCTCCCATCTTGGGTTTTGCCATAGCGAGGTTTTGTGAGTTTTACCACCCATGCATTCTTCCATTCATTTTGAGACTCGCGTTCGCTACTTGTGCCGAATAGACGAGACAACTTCATCAACTGCTTCTACATTTGCCTCAAGATCTGATGCGCCATCTACTTGAGTATTTGCACACTCAAGGGGGAGTGTTGCGACATATGTTCTTATCAATATGTGATTGTGTAAATCCTAAGTAGAGATAAAGTAGAAATCCTTTGGGATTTAGAAGATCTTTCCTAATCAACTTTGTATTACTTGGAGAGCAAGTATCTCTCCTCCTAATTACTATAAATAAGGGCACAAGGACTGGGGAATAACACCACAATTCCTCAAGTCTATTCTCCAATCTCTCTTTTTCTCTTTGTCGCACCTCTCTAGAAAATATAGGCCACAACAAAATATACTAATTGTAACATTTTTAACACTAAATGTATATATTTAGAAATAAAAATATTTTATTATTGAAATAATTAATGATGCTATTAATACCCAAGGACCTTGATAAAAAAAAATTGAAAATGAATAAGGTTTCAATCAATGGAATAACAAAAGGTGGGATAGGAACCTAATTTCTCCCTATTTTTACCTTCCACACACCCTTGTTAATTTTTGTCATTGATCTTCTTCAGTTCATTTGATTCGACGGCCGAAACTTGAGAGGGGTGTTCTTCCCCAGTTTGAACTAAAAGAAAGTAGTTGAAACTTGAGACCAAATGAGTGTACGTTACTTAAGAAAGTGTACTTAACGAGGGGCTGTTGAGTAAGGGAGGGGTTGGTATACTAATACAAGTATTTGTCTCTACCGTAACTAGAAGAAAGAAAGAGTATGCTTGTGCGTAAAAGACCTAAAAAGCCTAATTCGGATCAGCTTATGAAAAACAGTTCCTCGTGGAAAGCGAGAGAGTTGTTGATGGAAGAGGAATCACCTTGTTGTTTAGTCCAATGGTTGGGAAGCTAAGCTCCTTAGAAAAGATTGACCGAGAAGTAAAAACAGGTGGTGGCAAGCACTACCCTAATAATATTCTATGTACTAGGATTATCTAGGAGTCATTATGAGTAGTTGGTCCTATAGTCATTGTATAGGATTAATTGAGTTCATGAATCACATTAATTTTGGTGATGAGTTCGTATGGGATGGGGGTAAAGCCTATAAACCAGTGTAGGCCTAGATTTGTCGAGATCAAATCTTCACCCATTTTGAGTGTGGTTTCTACCATTTATTGACATTAGGGGTGGACACAATTCGATTCGGTGTGGTTTTGAATGAATCAAAATTGAAAATTTTTGCGGTTTAGTTCGGGGTGGTTTTGAAGCCGTGTGATTTTAAACTATTTTGGTTCGATTTCAAACCATTTAGGCCATCTTCAACCGAAGGGTCTAAATGGCTATAGGACCGAAAATAGTACTAAAACCGTCTCCAACTAAGGGCTAGGCCAAAGGGTTCGTAGACCCCACTGGACAAAAAAGGGCCAAAAAGCCAACCAGCCAGCCCTGGGCCAAACTAAAAAAAATTGAATCTCAACGGCTAACTGATGTCAACTAGCAGTTATTTTATATTTTATTTGTCATAGTTTGTTTTTTGGGCCAAAAATTTAAAAAGAATATTTAATTAAGGCCCATAAAGGTGATTGGTTCTATGTAGGGATGTTGCTTTAATAAGCACGTTTGATTGCTCAAGCCTCTCCCACAGTCGATGTGGGACAAATATAATGGGTGCCCCAAATATAAGTTTCCTATTAGAGATGGTAAATGTGCATTTACACATGTAACTATCTCAAACTAAGTTGTACTAGTAATTGGACACTTAAATTAAAAAATTAATTTAACACACAACTGTTAATCGGCGCAAGTAGACATGAAAGCAGCGCCAATTACTAAGTAAGTGTTTTCACAATTTATTTTAAATATTTAATTATATTACATTTAATTTAAGTTGTTGTAGTTTTTAAATTTAAATAATAAATTATATTTGGCCCTACGACCCTTTGGCCCTCGGTTGGAGATGATTTTTTGTGACAGGGCTAAAACGAGCCCTATGACCCTTTGGCCCTCGGTTGGAGATGGTAACAAATATGGTCATGCACTATTCATTAAAATATTAATTTCTTAGAGGATCAGAGGGTTAAAACGAACCATCTGACCAGCCTTCGGTTGGAAATGGCCTTCCATACAAAATGAAAAAAATTTCTCTCCTTCAACAACATTAGTATTTTTAAGAAAATATATGATTTAAAACCTTATTTCAAACCATGGATGTAAAGTCAAGGTGTATATTCCAGGTCTGCCCTTAATCCAATAACATCGAAACCATTAGTCCCTTAGTCAGCAAACCATTCTTGGTTACAGTGTCAGTTACTTTCTAGTGCATCGACCAATTCATCAAAGCAACCTCCAGCAAATGCCTTCTCATTCTGATAATGTCACTCAAGGCCAGGTTCCACCAGTTCCTTCCAATCATACGACATTTGCTTCACATCAAACTAGCTCAATCGAGTATGGCTTCCAACCACCACCAACTGCAGCCGTTTTCACAGACACATCAACAACAAAAGCAAGCTAATCAAACCAGCAACTACACTCAGAATATGCACCTTGACTTTGGATCAACATCTAATATGGGTATTTAATTAAATTCTTTTGTTAGTATTTGCGGTGCGGTTTTGGTGTAGTATTCAGAGGCCAAAACTGAAACCATATTGTTTCCTTACACTGCAATTCCATTTGTAACTGAAACGATTTCAAAACCATAAAAACTAAACAGTGTGCGGTCTGATTTAGCTTGTGCTTTGATTTTGATTTTGATTTTTAGTTCAAGTGCCCCCATAATTGACACATGCTAATAAACCTCCTTAACTTTATTGTCATAAACTTAACACATATCAATTAATGATAAAGGCCACACACAAAATAGGTGCAGAAGATTTGATCTTTTATCAAAGAAGTTTTTCGAGAAGAAATAGTTTATTCTCTTCCGTTCTATTCACTTTGGTGTAGTGCCAAAAATAATTCCAAAAATCCTAGAGATGATACATGAACTTTTTTTCCTCCAAAACAGAGACAAGAATGCCCTCATTAAATGGAAAGGGTCCACAAAGACTCTGACACGTGGTCCAACATCTTTGCAGGCTAGAGCAGCTATCTATGATATCATTAAGATGTTGCTCTTCAGACCGCCACTTATCTTATCAACTATCAGCCATCCAAGGTTCTGGATTTTTTTACCCCCTTACAAGTCATTGCTACTTTTGTGCATCTACCATCGGTTTTGGTACTCCCATCTTGGGTTTTTTGATGTGTTGCATTTGTTCATCTTCATAAAAATCAATGGACAAAACTTGAACCGTGTGCTCTCTGTTGTATTTTTATGGGGTACAGTCTCTATTAGAAAGGGTACCGTTGCTACCACCATCCTTCCCGTCGAATGTATGTTACTATGGATGCCACTTTTTCCGAGTCTGAGATGTATTACCCTTCAGATTCTTCCAATCCTCCTCATCTGGGGGAGAAATAGCATGACGAAAAGGATTGTACCATGAATGATACTGTTGATCTTCCGCTGCCACTAGTCGAGCCTATAGCGGTTGCGCTGCAAGCCCAGCCAACAGCAGCCGTAGTGCTGCCCATATAATCAACGGAATGCATGGCAATGTCGTCCTCACCCATGGCAACAGTGCTACCACTTGTCAACTTTGAGACTTCTACTGATACTACTCCCCCTCATCTCCAAATATAGTACCACCAGATGACCATATTCTTAAGAATATTCCTGAGGTAAGCTCTACTATCCATGTTGATGTATCTGTTGTTCCGAATTATCAATTACCTTTCAAGCATAACCGGGGAAAGCCACCCAATCAATATTCATCGAACACAACAAAAGGCTCTAAATACCCCATTGCCAACTATGCATCATCACATAAGTTATCAGAACTCGACAAAGCTTTTGTACAACAAATATCCAATGATAGCACAACAAGTTCATTGAATGAGGCACTATCTGATGATCGATGGATCGAGGCAATGGAGGAAGAAATGGTTGCACTCCAGAAAAATTAAACGTGGGATTTAGTTCCACTTCCCCAAGGAAAGAAGAGAGTTGGGTGTCGATGAGTGTACACCATCAAGTACAAAGCTGATGGGTCCGTTGAACGATACAAAGCACGATTGGTGGCCAAGGGATACACTCAGACCTATGGTGTTGATTATACAGAGACATTTGCCCCAGTAGCAAAGACTAATATGGTAAGAGTATTGCTTTCATTGGCGGCCAACTTAGATTGACCATTACAACAATTTGATGTGAAAAATGCTTTCTTACATGGTAATCTTAAAGAAGAAGTGTATATGGATATTCCACCTAGTTATGCATCAGTTTTACAACCCGGAGTAGTGTGCAAGTTGAATAAAGCATTGTATGGGTTGAAACAATCAACTCGAGCATGGTTTGGTAGGTTCTGGACGGCTATGAGGAAATATGGGTTCAGGCAGAGCAATTCCGATCATACATTTTTCATGAAACGTCGAATGGGGAAATTAACGGCAATTATTATCTATGTGGATGATATGATTATTACCAGTGATGACAAAGAGGAAATCTCAAGGCTCAAAGATTACCTAGCAACCGAGTTCGAGATGAAAGATCTTGGTGGTTTGAAATATTTCTTGGGGATAGAAGTAGCTCTATCTAAATAGGTTATATTTCTATCTCAAAGAAAATATGTTCTAGACTTATTAGCTGAAACCGAAATGCTTGATTGTAAACCGGCTGACACCTCCATAGTCTAAAATCACCATCTTACCATACACCTTGATCAAGTTCCTACTAACAGAGATCGTTATCAAAGGTTAGTTAGGAGGTTAATTTATTTATCTCACACCAAGCCTGATATTGCATACGCAGTAAGTGTTGTTAGTCAATTTATGCACTTTCCGAGTGAGGCACATATGGGTGCGGTTGAACGCATCCTATGATACCTGAAGTCCTCATCGGGTAGAGGCATCATGTTTTCCAAGAATGGTCATTGTCGAATAGATGGTTACACTGATGCAGATTGGGTAGGCAACGTTATTGATCGTCGGTCCACATCTGGTTACTTTACATTTGTGAGAGGAAACTTAGTGACTTGGCGGAGTAAGAAACAGAAAGTGGTTGCTTTATCAAGTGCAGAGGCGGAATATAGGGGTATGGCAAAAGGAGTTTGTGAACTATTATGGCTTCGGAGGTTACTTGGTGAGCTTGGGTATCCTTCGAATTCAACCTCGGATTTATTTTGTGATAATAAAGCAGTTATCGATATCTCACACAACCCAATCCAACATAATCACACCAAACACGTGGAAGTTGACAGACACTTCATTAAGGAAAAGTTGGATGAGAATATTATTCAATTCCCTTTCGTAAAGTCAGAGGATCAATTGGCAGATATCTTGACTAAAGTTGTTGCAAGTCAAGCGTTCTACAACTCTCTTGTCAAGTTGGGCACGAACGACATTTATGCACCAACTTGAAGGGGAGTGTTAGAGAGTTGATTTTTTATAATTCGTTTAGTTACCTATTTGAGTCCTTGTAATTAGGTTATTTGATGTTTCTTTCCTTGTAAATCACTCTTGTACACTATATTTTCTTCCTTGGTGAGAACAATGAAATCAGAAAATTAAACCCCAAAATAAGCCCTAATTAGCACTTATACCATAAACTCTCTCTTTTCAGAGAAACTGACTTAGGCATCGAAGATCTATTGGACAACCACCCTCCCCCACCCCACTTTGTTGGCGCGTGTGTGGCTTTGACCTTGATCAGATGTATTATTTTATTTTGTAGGTACAATTTTGTTAAGACCTAAAATGGTGGAAATTTACTACCATATTGAGTATTCCATATGAATCAACAAGGCATAGATTTTCTTTGTTATTGGCTATTCTCATATGTGAAAATCAACAAACATTAAAGATTTATTATGTTCTAAAATTTGTTCCATTTTTCCTATATTATCCGCTGCATCACAAACTCACCAATGTAGGAAAAAATCTCTAGATAACTTTTAAAATTCAATGATAGAGTTCAAAAAATGGGTTCATGTTTTGGCCTATATTTAACTGATAAAGGGAAGAGGGCCGGTGATAGAGAGAGAGAAGAAAGAGATGTGTTTGTAGAATTGTGTAGAGGAATGTATGTGTTATTCCCCTTTACGTAGTGCCTTTATTTATAGTAATAAGAGGGAAAAGAAATCCGTCATCCCCAAGGAATACAAGTCCATATAGTAAAGAATAACTAGAATTAAATATAATCTATGATTTACACAATCACACCTAAACTAGGCAAGTTTATAACACTCTCCCTTGAGTGTGTAAATACTCAACGTAGATTCAGTATCATGTAGAAGTTGAGAAAATCGACTCATCGTCACTAATTCTGGGAACATGCTATTCTCAATATGGTAGGAACTTGCATAAGGAAGTAAGTCTCACAAAAAAACCTATAGCTATGGCAAAAACTTGAGTAGCGATAAAATCCATAGTCTAAGGAAAAATACGTGAGTAATGCAAAGTAAAAAAAACGTCTATGGGACGTCATTAGGGACATAATCAACCCAAGGTGGGTGCCTCGTCAAAACTTAGTTAGGTAGCAAAAACTCAGTGGGAAAAAATGCTCCTAATCATAGGGAAAAAGAGTACATTAAGATCAAACAAGTATACTTCATGATACTCCCTCTGAGTTTGACACAATTCCAAATAGAACTAGCAGTGTTACAACTCAGAAAGTTTACTCATTCCAATTCCTTGAACAAGCTTCTGAAACGTTGCCTTTAATAGTGATTTGGTGAAGAGGTAGGCCAGATTGTCTTGTGAATGGATTTGTGTGACTTTAATCTTCTAATGTTCTTGTTGTTGATGTGAGAAAAAGAACTTCGGTGCAATGTGCGTGGTGTTGTCTCATTTGATGTAACCCTTCTTGAGTTGTTCGATGCAAGCTGTATTGTCTTCATAAATCGTCATTGAGACATCCACAACGGGTAAAGATCGAAAAAGCTTCGTATATGGCCCACAACTGCTCTCAACCAAAAGAATTCCCAAGTTGCTTCATGTAAGATGAATATTTCATCATGGTTAGACGAAGTGGCAACTAAGGTCTGTTTAGTTGACCTCCAAGATATTGTGGTGCCTCCAACAGTAAAGACATGACCTATTTGAGGACGCGCCTTGTGCAGATCAAATAAATATCTTGCGTCGGCATAACCAACAGGGCGAGAATTGACTCGAGAAACCAGGGAAGGGGTACGGCATCACTCGAGGATCCATAAGGATAGACATAAGCCCAAATATACCCTTAAGGTAGCGGAAGATGTCTTTACCACTAGTCCAGTGTCTGCGTGTTGGTTCATTACTGTATCTTGCTAAAAGATTAACAACGAAGGAGATGTCGAGTCTAATGCATTGAGCTAAGTACAATAAAGCACCTATCCTACTTAGATAAGGAATTTCAGGCTCCAAAATCTCTTCATCATCCTCATTCGGATGAAAGGGATCTCTTTTGCATTTAGCGATCAAACAACCATATGAGTACCCTGAGGCTTCGCTTTATCCTCATTAATCAAACAACCATATGAGTACCTTGAGGCTTCACTTTATCCTCGTTAAAGCAGAGCAACACTTTCTAGGTTTAGTTCATTTAATGTATTAAGATTTCATCTGAACGGTGCTCTATCTCAAGACCGAGACAATATCGAGTCTTTCCTAGATCTTGCATCTCAAATTCCAACTTCAAGTGTGTGGCAGTTCCCGCGAGCTCTTTAGGAGTTACGATAAGATTCATGTCATCGATATATACTACAACTATTGCAAAACTGGAATGTGACTTCTTAATGAACACACAAGGGCATAATTCATTGTTCACATATCCCTGACTAGTCAAATACTCACTCAGACGGTTGTACCACATTTTTCCGGATTACTTTAAACCGTAGAGTGGACGCCTCAGCCAAATTGAAAGCGTGTTCTAGGGTTTGGAAATATTTGATCCAGTCAATGTAAGTTCTTCAAAAAATTTCATATAAATTTTCGTATCAAGATCCCCATAGAGATACGCAGTTACTACGTCCATTAGCTGTATACTCAATTTTTTCAGAAACTACCAAATTGATAAGGTAGCGAAAAGTAATCACATCCATAACAGGTGAATAAGTTTCATCATAGTCAATCCCAGGGCATTGTGAGAAGCTTTACGCAACAAGACGAGCTTTGTAATGCACAATTTTGTTCTTCTCATTACGCTTTCAAACTAAACCCCATTTAAAGCCAACGGGCTTCACTTGTGGAAGAGTATGAGCTACATGTCCAAACACCTTATGTTTCATAAACGAATCGAGTTCGACTTAGATTACTTGTTTCCAGTTTAACTAATCGATTCTACGTCGACATTCATCAACGGAATGGGGTTCAATGTCATTGCTCAACATGATCTTAGTAGCTACTGCATATGCTAATGCATCATCGATGATTAACCAATCAGTTCTACGTTGACATTCATCAATAGAACGAGGTTCAATGTCATTGCTCAACATGATCTTAGCAGTTACTGCATATGCTAATGCATCATCGACGATCATCTCATTCTACACCATACATCATCTAAGCTAGCATAATAGACCGAAATCTTACGATTCTCGGGAGGTGGATTCGTCTCTTCAATGACGCTTCCGTAATCTACAATTTCAACATGAGTTAGATAGAATAAGCTAACGATAGTCGGATTCATGGTACGCTCTTTAGGTGCTTGTGCCAAATGTTTCTTCTTCTGTGGGTGTGAATCCATTGAACCAATAGGTCTACCACGTTTATGTGTAAAGGCAGATGATTAGCTAGCCACTAATGTACGTGGATCACCAAAGTTGGCATCCCAGGCCTCCAGAAGAGAAGTCAGTCGTACATTTGGTACATCCATCTTTGTAGGCACATTCGCAGCCGGAATATGTGACCATGTCACTCACGCTAGATTGGTGAAAGCATCTGGCGTGCTTTGAGCTATGCTCTGGAAATCTAATATGAGGTGCACTTCAGTTTCAGACTGAGTAGTGTGGGGATCTAAATGAGACAAAGTAAGAGTCGTCCACGATAATTCACGTCGTTCTTTAGGAACGTTGACGTTCTTATCTCCCCCTAACGACGTGAAGACTATCTCATAAAAGTGACACTCCACGAAATGAGCAGTAAACAGATCGCCTGTCAAAGGTTCTAATAATCAAAGGAGAATTATATCTAACAGAGATTCCCATCCTTCGTTGATGCCCCATTTTTGTACATAAGGGCAACGAAATTGGCACATAGACTGCATAATAAAAAATGCACAGATGCGATATGTTGGGTTTGTATCCGATAACCAACTGAAGAGTGCTATATGGTTGGGTCGCAACAGGCCTCAGGCAAACAAACCTGACTGCATGCAATATTGCACGGTCCTAAGCAACAATCGGGATCTTGGTACGTATGACCAATGATCAAGCAATCATTTGTAAGCGCTTAATGAATGCCTATGCTAGGCCATTATAGGTGTGAACATGGGGTACATGATGTTCAACTTCAACCCCAACCGACATGCAATAGTCATCAAAAGTTTTAGATGTGAATTCTCCAGCATTATCCAATCGAATAGATTTGATCGGATAATCAAGGTGGTGAGACCTGAGCTTGATAACTTGAGCCAACAGTTTGAATAATGCAGTGTTCCTTGTGGACAACAATCACGCGTGTGACCAACATGTGGAACCGTCAACCAAAACCATAAAATATCTAAATGGTCCACATGGAGGGTGAATCGATCCACAAATATCCCCTGAATCCTTCGTAGAAAAATAGGAGGTTGATCGGACCATATTTATACATATTTTTATATCAAATTCACTCGTCTTTTCTTAGTTAGTTCGTTATATTTTGAGCTATTTACGTTATTTTTATGTTTTATAAGTTTTTCAAGAAAAGAAAATAAAAATAGAATAAGTGAAGTGTTAAGTATTAATTTCATCTAAACTATCTTGTCTGTTAAATTAATACTTATCATTTAGAAAATAATATATTTATATTTATATTTATTTATATATTTATATTTATTTATATATATATTTATATTTATATATTTATATATTAATATAATATATTAATATTTGTGTATGTGTGCATGTAGTTGGTGGGTGTGTGTGATGATGAAGCACATGCGGCATTATCAGAAAAATAAGGAGCAGTCGGTGCAAGTGGAGAACAAAAGAAAGGATAAGAAAAATAAAAAAAAGGAAAGCCATCATCACGGGGAGTGAGGGAAACATGCTGCCAGCGAGAAGCAGTTTTCTGGGAGCTTAAGAGGAGCTCCTCGAGAGCTTGACGGTGGGCACGGAAACGGAAGCTGCCTATAAGGCAGCGCAAGAAGTCAGAGGGGGAGAGAGCTCCGCGAGGAGCTAAAGAGGGCCAGGGAGAAAAGTCAGGCGCCGCTTAGAAGGAGATAAGCTCCTCGGGGCTGCGTGTTTGGCAGGGAAGCTGCCTTTGTTTAAGGCGTCAAAGGCAGAGACCAAAGCTCACGGGAGCTGTGCAATTGAAGGCTGCGTGCGTGAGTTCTTCTGGCAGTTTCAGAGAGCTGCCACTTGGCAGCATGAGAAGAGCACAGGATGCAAACCATGGCGTGGTGAGAGACAGCTCACGGGGAAAACAAAATTGTACAGTGCACAGCAAGTGCACAGAAAACCCTTGCATCTCCAATTTGGTTTATCCCCTCCAAACTCAGATTTTAATTATGTTTAATTTCTGTTTTAAATTATAAAAATGTGTAATTAATTATTTTGGCTAGAGGATAATTCGAAACCATGATTATATTTGTAATTTGAATTGGTAACTTCAGTTGTGATTTCTGAGTTGTGATTTAATTTGCTTAACTGCTTGATAGATAACTTATTTGTGTATGTTAATTAAGGATGCATACTTAATTTACACGCATGAATTTGATGCTAGAATATAAGTGAATTTCACCTAATCGTTATGAACTTATATTCATGAGTAGTGAAGGTTGCCATCCGCAATCGCGTTAAGTAAATTCCTGGCAAACGTATCATGCTGTTCATAGTTACGAATGCCTTGTCAACACTTATGATTTTCATAGAACATAATGATCTTTAATCGTATCTCTATTGTGCTTTTCACGTAGGGAACTTTTGGGGAATAATTTGAGTTGTTGTATGCTGTTCATCCAATTCAATAACATAAGGAAAATCTGAAGGTTAATTTAAGCGTACCTAATTAATCTGGAGTATTGAAATTTACAACTTATTGAAAGAACAACTGAAAATCAATTTAGGTTGCTTATGTGTCATGTGTGGAGAAAAACCCTCTAGCCAATCCGTCGCTTATTAATTCACTTATATTTTATGTTTTTGTCAATTTTGTAATTTATTTAAGTTTAATTTACATTTCTTCAAAATCAAACCCCCCCCCCCCCATATTAAAATATTATTATTTAGTTAATTTTTATTATTTTTAATCTTTTAATTCGATTTTCGTCTAATTAATTTCCTGGTGTCTAGATTGAGTTAATTTGATTGTTTTTATTATTTTGAGTCATTTTAAGTGTGTTTCGAGTTTTTAACCTAGTGTTGTATTTTTGAGTCTTTTGATTTGTTTTAGTTTATTTGTTAGTTTTATTTTGAGTTATTCTAGTTAAGTGTTTTAATTTTAGTTTAGTGTTTTAAACTTTGTTTTTACGTTTTTAATTTAATTTAGAGTTGATTAGCAATCCCTCCTAATCCCCGGCCTAGAACGATACCCTACTTATACCTATACTACAATTGTCAAAAGAGGGTTTAATTTGTGTCGAGTTAATTCTCGCATCAGAGGTTTCGAATGAATCTTGTCATAAGAAGGCTTAGTAATAAGTTGTCCCATAGAACATGTTTGACATACGATTCCTTGAATCAAACCTAAGCTTCAGGTTAGTGGATGCTGGTGTGATGATTTGAGGATATGGCTCATCGCTATTCGTCCAGAGTGTCCCAAATGATCATGCCAAAGTGTAATTTCATGTGCAGTCCCAGAGGTAGGGCTGGCCACATAGTGGCTCTCTGTGAGGGATATAGTCGTAGTGTACAGACCACTCGGGATACGCTTCATCTTCTCTCGAATACGCTTTTGGCCATATTCGTAGGAAGTTATGCATAGAAATTCAAATTTATTTTCTACATAGGTTTCAGTGTGGTAATTATTATCTCTAATGTCCTTAAAAATTAACAACATTCTTCTAGAACACGGAGAATAAAGTGTCTCATCAATGGTCAAAATTGTACCATTGGACAACATTATACGTGTCTTACTATATCCTTCGATCAGGTTGGATGGGCTTGAGAGGGTTGTCAGAGGTGTATTCTTAGGTATGAAGTTAGTGAAATAGATGCGTTCACGAAAAATGGTGTGCATGATTGCACTATCTGCCAAACAACTAACTTCCTTACTAGTCATACCTAGAATGAAAAATTAATTTGAATCAATCATATGCATAAAAGTTCTAAAACAAAAATCCATTTAAAATAATTTTAATTATTTAAGGACAGTAATCATTCAAAAACTTAATATCCAAAAACAAATCACCAACATATAATCCAAACATAAAGGGAAATTGTTCAAAATTTAACCAAAAACACAAAGAGGGGTTCGGCCACTAGGTGGAATTCAACCCCAATGTCTAATTCAACTAAAAAAATAATTTATGTCTAAGATTATAATCTTCCATAGGGGTAACACCCTTTTGAAAGTCAGAAATCTTTGTACTCTTTGGTTTGTCCACTTGCATAAAGTTTGATTCAAACTTCTTACGACGAGAATGATATTCAGTTACAACCTGCTAAGGAGCTCGACAAACACGGGACCAATGGTCATTTGAACCACAGTAATAGCACATGTTTGCACCCATGTTTCAGGTGCTTTGCCCTTATTCTTGAAGTTTGGGGCCTTGGGAGCGAGGTTAGGGCACTTCTAGGCTTTGTTTCCTCCCTTAGATAGGCCTTGGCTCTATTGACCTTGACGGGGTGGCTCTTAACCACCCCTACCACACATCTTTTGGCGTTTTGGGCGTTGGTTTGTGCTATAGTGTGTTTCAGGCATAGCAATCGTCCCAATAGGTCGAGCATGATGATTCTTCATCAACAGCTGATTATGCTTTTCAGCAAGAAATAAAACAGAGATCAAATCCGAAAACTTAGTGAACTTCTGACCTCTATATTGTTGTTGCATGACAATATTTGTGGCAGAAAAGGTCGAATAGGTCTTCTCTAAGAGATCCTCTTCGGTCAAAGTCTCATTACAAAACTTGAGAAGTGATCGGATTCGACAAACTTCATAATTATATTCATTCACAGACTTAAAGTCTTAGAAGCGCAAATGTTGCCAGTCATGTCTTGCTTCAGGCAAGAAGATGTCATTTTGGTGGTCAAAACGATCAGCCAAAGCGACCCATAGTGCTCGTGGATCCTCCTTAGCAAGGTACTTAGTTTGCAGTGCGTCATGAATATGTCTTCGGATGAAGATCATGGCAGTGGCTTTCTCAAAGTCGTCAACTGGGTTGTTCGTCTCATCTTCAATGGTGAGACATAAATTCTTTGCAATGAGGTGAAGCTTCACATCTTGGACCTACTTGAGGTAGTTTATTTCGAGACTTCCAAAGCGGTGAAGTCGAGATTGTTCAAATTCGACATGTTTCTATAACAAAATAGATGGACAAGATGTGGTTAATGCAATGGAGAAAAATATCAATCCATTCACATAGGAGTAGAACATTCCGATTCTAATAGACATGTATTGATTAAAATTCGCATGAAAAAACTTCGGTATTCATGGGTGATGTTTTTAAGGAAAACTTCAGGTTTTCAAACAAGGCATGTTTCTAGAAACTTCAGGTTTCGAAATAATTATGAACTTCAAGTTCATATGTTCCTGCAGACAAAAGCAAATATATATTCATAAATATGCAACAAGAAAATATGCAAATAAAACTCCAGGTCTATAATCATAATTGAATTAATTATTTTGACTTCGGGGTCAGATTTAAAGTGTGGGTGAAAAATTATAAAACACATTGGGCCTAAAAAAATTAGGCAATTAAACTCGGGGCATAAAATAATAGGCCAAAGCCCACGGGTGGGCTAATCAAATTTGGAGTCGTATGGCCCAGACCCAAAATTGGGCTAGAGTAGGCTCAGGCTGATCAAGCCCAAAATACATGGTGGGCTGCAGGTCCAGTAGCAACAAACAAGCTACAAGTCAGTCGGGCCCAAAATAGATGGCCCAAACTATGGGCTGATTAGGTGTGACATGACACGGGGGAACACCAATAACCGGCTTGGGCTGGTATTATGCAGACTGGGTTCAACAGAAACCCAATTGGTTTGTTGGACCTGGGCCGAGGTAGTAATCATCGATCATAGCCTAAAGGGTGATGTACAATGCAAACCGAGGGTCCGAGGCCCATTACGAGCTTGGGTCGAGAATACCCAGGACACCCTAATGGCGTTGGGTGTTGAATTCGAACAGGGAAAAACTCCGGCATTGCTTTAGGCGACTTTTGTTGGGGGGTCACGGCACTGCAATGCATGGGGGTTCAACTGGGAACCCAAATTGTGGACGGAAACCTAAGTTTCAGTGTCCCGGTGGGGGGGAGGGGGTCTGAGAACATGGAGGATTCGATGAATCCGTCGAAGAATTCTTCGATGTTCATCAGTTTTCTAATAGTTGCCAACGATGGTGAGGTCCTAAACATGACTGCATGTCGTGATTTCCCAAGAAAAACAGCAGTGAAGCCGTCACCAACTGTGGTGGCGCTGGGTTATGGGTTCGATGCTAAAATGGCATCGTCTCAGATGGAGCAAAGGTTCTACACTGGTGCATCGCAGTCCAAATGGGCTTGTGTGAGCCATGTTGTGTCACAGGTCACGAGTTCGAAGAACCCTAGGGTTTTTCCAATTTCTTTTTTTTTTTCTTTCAATTAATTCAAAGCATATAGAAATTTAATCAATGAACATATATTTGATGCAATTCATGGCAATATTAAACTGACATAATTCAACAATTATGAATATAATGCATACATAATTTATGTAGAATCTAAAATTTGAAAAACGTAAAGTCTGGTCATGCATTATGGTGAATGTTCATGCTATCAAGGCTGCAAAAATATCGAGATAAAACCCGTTATTTTGGAAGAACCTATTGCATGATAATATGGACGAATTGGTTTGATGCAGAAAGTTTTCACGTCAGATTCCTGAGCGCAGCGGTAAGAGCGCGCTGATAATGTATTATGGCCTATATTTAACTGACAAAGGGAAGGGGGCGGCGGCAGAGAGAGGAGAGATATGTATTTGTAGAATTGTGTAGAGGAATGTGTGTGTTATTCCCCCTACATAGTGCCTTTATTTATAGTAATAAGAGGGAGAATAAATCCTTCATCTTTAAGGAATACAAGTCCATATAGAAAAGTATAACTAGAATCAAATCTAATCTAGGATTTATACAATCACACTTAAACTGGGAAAGTTTATAAAAGATCACACGTTTAAACAAGAATTTATTGTACCAATTTGAAGACCAATCACAAAAAAACATAAATTCTCTTTTTCAAATGACCATCAAATGTTGACGTTCACGAACTTCACATGCCCTAAATGTTGTCATGCATGATGTGGCCGTCTAATTGTGTGGTTAAGAATGGCGATCATTTACACAGTGAAACAAAGCGAGATGCGGCCACTCCCCATTAAAGGGATTCCCAGAAGGAGCCAATGCTTCCCAATTCAAACACCAATGCACACATGAATAAGGATATTCCGCACATGTTGGGGAACAGCTGAAATGTTTTTTGTTTCTTTTTCAACCAACTTTCAAGGGCGAGTGAGAAAGTTAGCTACCGTTAAGCAGCCCATGAGAGGCATTCAGGTCAATCGAATTTATATATGCTTTTTTTTTTTTTTAATCGGGATTTAACCTTTCAGCTGTAGGAAAATGAAATGCGGATGGAAAGGTATCATGATCACCACTCATATAATTACAGAAATGCAGGTATACATAATAATTGAGCGTACGCACCAATTTAATATCTTTACTTATCTTGTACTATATAAATATTATAATATTTTTTAATACTAGCAAAAATGTTAGGCAAAAACAAGGTCCCCTAAATCACATGCAACCTACACACTTGAGTCATGGCCCATCTTTTTCTTTATGCGTTGGAATATTTTAAGATCCCATTGCCCCTTAATGATATTGTGAATCAGTTCCCCTCCCAAAAAAAAAAATATGCGTGCCTCAGCGTATATACATATACATATACATATAATATATATATTGAGTCTTCCACGCTCTCATGATCTACCCAGAATAAGTCAGTCATTAGTATTGCCACTGGAGAGCCAGAGAGAGAGAGAGAGAGAGAGAGAGAGAGATTTTAGGGTTCCTTAATTCTATAGGGGCGGCTTATAGATGGGAAGGAGTCCTTGTTGTTCAAAGGATGAGGGGTTGAATAGAGGAGCATGGACAGCTATGGAAGACAAAGTACTGACTGAGTATATCAGAAATCATGGTGAAGGGAAATGGAGAAACCTTCCCAAAAGAGCAGGTGAGATACACCCACACATATATATGCGTGTGTGTCACACATGAACCCTTTCTTACTAGGGGTCTCGTTCCACTATGCAAAATTTGCACAATTGAAACATATAATTTTGACAAACAGTTGTTCATTCCCTGTATATGTTTCAAAAGAAAATGTAGATCACGTAAAGACATTTCATATATGGGTTTTTCAGGGCTCAAGAGATGTGGCAAAAGTTGCAGGCTTCGGTGGTTGAACTATCTAAGACCTGACATCAAGAGAGGAAACATCACTCGTGATGAAGAAGAGCTCATCATCAGGCTTCACAAGCTCCTGGGCAACAGGTAATTAGGGTTTTTTTTTTTTTTTTTTTTTTTGTGTGGGGGGTTTTTGTGTTGTGTTTTTTTTGGGGGGGCGGGGAGGGGGGTGGCGGCGGCTTTATAATTATTAACAAAAATTTCTTCGTATTAGTCGGGAATATGCTAATTTAAATTTTGACTGTCAATGAGAATTTATCAAACTTTGACCTTTAGTTGAAATGTCTCAACGTGAAATAACACATATAATGTGTTGAGGTTTTTTATTTTTGTCGACTCATTTTGAGTTGGGTGCTCTACTTTGGGAATTTCGGATCCACTGCCCTTATATTATAAAATTTAAAAAAAAAATTATCTTATCTGTGCAGATGGTCTTTGATAGCTGGAAGGCTTCCAGGCCGAACAGACAATGAAATCAAGAATTATTGGAACACTACAATTGGAAAGAGAATTCAAGTTGAAGGTCGCTCATGTTCTGATGGAAATCGTAGACCAACCCAAGAAAAACCAAAACCCACGCTGTCACTTAAACCTAATACAAATATGTCATGCACCAAAGTGGTCAGAACCAAAGCATCAAGGTGCACAAAAGTGGTCATGCCCCATGAGTCCCAAAAGTTTGGTCACAGTACTGAACAAGTGGTCAATGCAGCACCAATACTAGATCAGGCCGTGAATAATCCAATGGTGGGAATTTATGAACCTTTGTTACCAATGTCATTTTTGGACGATGAAAACAATAATTCGTGTGAGTTTTTGGTGGATTTTAAGATGGACGAGAATTTTCTATCCGATTTTCTTAATGTCGATTTCTCTGTGCTCTATAACAATGAGGGAGCGGGTAAAGCTGCTGCTGCTGCTACCACTGAAGACACGAGTAATAAGTTGCATGGCCCAGATCTCCAATCATCCATGGCCCCTATCATTGAATCTGAATTGGACTGCTGGCTCGTAGATAATTAATACAGATCATTAATCAAATAATATATCTTAGTTCAACCTTCAAAACCCTAATTAGCTTATTATATGCATAATTCCCTATTAATTATGAGAAAAATACTTGTAATTATTGTGTTTATGTTTGTGTACGTGTGACGATGATGATGTTGACTCTGGTAGTCAATGGGAACAACGGCCCAAGTTTCTGATCATTGAGAAGTCTAGCTACTATATTTGACGGTGATCTACAGTAAGAGGATATTCTGCTGTGTTAAAAAATAATTCCTCAGAATTCTCTCTTTCTAGTAGTTGTTGTTGCAATAAAATCAATGAATGAAATGGGCCAGTTTTAATTGATTCAAGTTGTCACATCTTCTTCTCCTTCCATTTCATTAACGAAAGACTAACAATTTTATACCTATTAAACATATGGTGATTTACCGCATTGGTGATATACATATTATACACATGGTGCTTTACCGCAATGACGAAAAATAATTATTACTACAGAACGACGGAATGTCGTCAATTAAGTTTCGTAAGGTCAAGATCGTCGCACAGAGTTTTACTCAATGGACATTCACTTTTGTCGGCTAGGTTAATACTTACCCGACAAATAGAGAAATTTTTTAGTTATGACGGGAACACGGGTAGTACACCACGTGTTTCTATGTAAGTAGTGAGAAATTTTATTTTTTATGTTATTAACTTTTTAACACACATATCCCACCATTTATATAACAATACGTAGTGTACCACCTCATGTGACGGTCACACTAAAAAATCTCGCCGACAAATGGATTCGCCGTGTAGGATAAACATTACGCAACGAAGGTTATTTGAAACGACGAACTGTAACTGGTCGTCATTTTATATTAAAACAATACAGCGAGATAATCCGACGAACTTTCCGTCGGGCGGAGCACTAACACCGAGGTGAAGTATAATGAGCACTAACTATATATAAACACAACCAGCACACATCAATCTCTATCATCAATATGTACTCACCTAAAGCTAACCTAAGCGTCCGCAGCGGCATACAATATTATGCATATCGACACTAATGCATATACTAAAATATGATGCAATTGACATGGCATTTAAATACATAAAACCATTTAAAGCAATTTCTGGGAAATGTAAAGCATAAATACGTATATATAGAAAACCAAAAGTCCACTCACTAGTATGTAGCAGGGTCATAACCCCCGAGTCTTGTCTAGCAATGCTTGTCCTCTAGAAACGTCTCGCCTATATGTGAAACAACTATTTAAACGTTAATTTGAAAGTACATAAACAAAACCTAGGACTAAGTTCTCATACGTTGCTCAAATGGGGTGCTTGAATATACATCGCGGCCTACTCAACACCACGAACATCCCCATATTTTCAAAATAATTTGTAGAAGTTCCATGCACCCTCACCCGCTAGCCAAGACACGGACACGCGCATAGGCCACGTGCAAGCACGTGCCTGGCACACGAACGAAAATCCTAACGCCGTTAGGGAATATTTCGTTATATCCAATAGAATATTCTATTAAAGTTACGCGACGCAGTTAGAGTATTCCGTTAAAGTTAACGAAATATTCCCTGTCTTCCCCGGTGAACCTCACCAGACTCCGCCGCCGTCTGTATTTTCTGGAAAACTGAGAAATTTTTAAACTTTGATATCCTATTCATTTCAACACCAAAATTGAAGAATTTTATATGGATTTGAAGCTCTCAAGGAGTAAAACAAATCCTTACCTATTTGGAGTCCAAAATCTAACTAAAAAGGGTCAGTATGAAGCTTGGAAAAATCGGCCAACTCTGAAACCCTTCAAACCCGTGTGTTTTTACGTCCAAACCTTTTAAAAACTGTTCCAAGAGGTTAGGGAAGTCACATGGAGACCATCACAAACCTTAAAACCTTAGACAAACCTCACGATCACGTCGGAGCAGTTACCTTCTCGCCGGAGCTCGAAAGTTCTCAGGTTTTCGAAGTTAACATCCTCGGAGGATAGCCCTTGTTGGACGGTCCGGTACACCGGCGGATAGCCAATCAATCTGTCTTAGTCGGGAGCACGACAAATTACTCGGTTCATAGGATACACTTCCCTAGAAGAGGAATACACGGCACAACAATGAATCTATACTCGATCGCTATCTCAAATCATTTCCATCTCATGAGATTAATTTGGATTACTCCCGAGACTTGAAGTTCTTAGTCAAGTATACTAGTTTGGATGAGCTAAATGGAATTGAAATAAGATTATCATCAATGATGCTTTTACTTATATGGTAACTACCGACATACATGAAAGAGACAATATCGAATTGTGTTTCGTTGATTAAGTGACAACGTAGAACTAATTGGACAACTAAAGTTACAATCAAAGTCAAATTCCTTACCAAAGTGTGTTTTGGACCTATCATTCCTACACTGCCCAAGGTAACCCTGTTGTGTTACAAGTGGGAAATGAAGCGTTATGAGATGAATGAAATAGTGCGATATAATGTACACCTTACAGAGCAAGATTTCTCTCAAATGTCCTGTGATTGATAGCAACATTATGAAATCTGGTTAGTGTTTTCTCCATGGGGATATAGATACGGAGATTGACATATAAGTTCTCGAATAATTACATGGACTGGTTCAAATAGTTCCAAAACCATGAAACACCCTCTTAACTTGTTTAAAGCGTTCACTTACTATCCGACGGATGTGATATACCCATCTAAGTGATTATTTAATCAGTTAGGGATATGAATTATGCCCTTGCATGTTAAACTATGAAGTATTATTCCGAATTGCTAAAGTTACAGTTTAAGTCATTGACATACATCTCACTAAGACTCTGAAAGAGTTTGAGAAAACTGCCTCGCACCTAAAGATAGAATTTGAAATGAAGGATCTTAGGAAAATTCGTTTATGCCTTAACCTAAAGTTTAAGCGTTGTTTGGATGGTACCTTGGTCTACTAGTCAAACTACACCTAGAATGTTATACCTTTGAGTATACCTATGATTATCCATACGTTATATGCAAATGAGACCCTTGAAGAGGTTATGGAATCCGAAATTCCATATCTAAGTTCAACTTTGCATTTCGTTGTACTTAGCTCATTGTATTAGACAAGACATCTCCTTCGCTGTTGAGATGCAGCACCACGCCGACATGCAACCACTAAATTGGTATTAAAGACGTACCTTGAAGGTACTACGAATTTGAGAAAATCAAATCCCAACTCATCTCAAGCGGATCCAACCTCCTGATCCTCGAAATCATGTTTGCCTTATTGTTATGCTGACGCATGTTACTTATCAAACCCGCACAAGGTAAAATCTCCAAATGGTTATGTCTTTACCGTTAAGGATATCACAATATCTTAGAAGTCCACGATAAGACCTTAGTTGCAAAATCTTCAAATCGTTCCAAGACTCACCTCACTTCACTATGCCACAAGTGAGACGTGATTAGGAGTTCTTGTTGAGCATATTCAAAGTACTTGCTATTTTCATCTATGGTTGAGTCCTTACGACGATCCATGAAGACTATGCCACATGTATCTACCTGACCAAGACATGATACATCAACGAAGTCAACGCTAAGACATATTGCGTCTACATCTACATCAGCAAAGCATCGGGAGATTGAAGTCATGTAAGCCGACCCCAAACAACCTTGCCGACCTCTACACGGCGTTACTGCCAAAGTCAACCTTCCGGAAGCTTGTTCGAGAAATTGGTATGCCTAACTATCATATGCAATGCTTGTAGTTCTCATTTGGAAGCTATGTCAAACTCAAGGGGAGTATCCAGAAGTATACTCACTTGATCTTAATGTACTCTTTTTCCTTACGATTGGGAGCATTTTTTCCATTGGGTTTTAGCGAGGTACCCATCATGGGGTGATCATACCCTTGTGAGCTCTTCTACTTGCATCCAAAAGACGTATAGTTTTGACTTAATGCAACTTCTCACTTTTCTCCTTAGTATATGGGTTTTTCTCCCACCTTGGGTTTTACCATATCGAGGTTTTGTGAGTTTTACTTTTTTTATGCATTCTTCCGTTGATCTGAGATTTGCATTCGCTCATTGTGTCGACGACATCATCAACTGTACTTGCTTCATCACTGAAAACCTGATGCGCCATTTACTTGAGTATTTACACACTCAAGGGGGAGTGTTGGGATTAGGAATGCGATTATGTAAATCCTAGTGAATCTAGGAATATCTTTTATATTTCTATTAGGAGTTGATTACCTATTAAGAGTTGTAATTCTAAAACTATAAGACATTAACATTCCCTACTACTATAAATAAAGACACAATAGGGTGAAATAGAACTCACCTCATAATTACACATCTCTCTTCTCTCTCTATGCCGCACCATGGCCTCTATAATTGTTCAGTAAATTATGCCTACAGCAATTATTTATGGGATGTGATATCCACACACCCCTTTTTACTTCTCTCACACCTTTTTGAATTTCGGCCATCAGATCGGATGAATTAAAGAAGATCTAACAGACAGAAATTAACAGGGGTGTGTGAGAAGTAAAAAGGGGTGTGTGGATAGCACACCCCTTATTCATTTATTGTCAAAATATTATAATTAATTAATTAATGTGTCCAAGCCAATGAACCAAGCTTAAACAGATCGGGCCTATTCGACGAAGCTCCAAATCCAAATAGGACCGACTGTATCGGTTCTAGGAAAACCTCTTTGAAACCCATTTCCCAAATTCCGGTCCCCAACAGAATCGAATTGAAATTCCCATCTTTTAACGTAGTTCAATTGAATTAAACTCAATTACCATATATTTGTGGCGTTCGATCGGAGATCGTCTGCAATGGCTACCACGGTGTCTCCGGGTGCTGTTAAAAAAGGTGAGACTTTTGGATTTCTTACGAAAACCCATTAATTCTCAATGATTAATTGTGGTTTTAAATCCTTTTAAACTGTTTTGATCAGTTTTGATTTTGGGTTTTCTGTACTTTGATCGATGGTGTTTTTATTTTCTGGGTTTATAATTTTGTGCAGTGGTTGTTCATCTGAGAGCTACTGGTGATGCTCCTATACTCAAGCAAGCCAAATTCAAGGTATGCCTTTTGTGGTTACAGACTTACAGTAGTGTTCATGAATCTTGAAATTGTATTCCACTTTATTTTATCATGGTTTATGATGAAGATTTTTTGTTTCAATAACAATGTTGGAATTCTTTAGATTTGTTTAGGGCATTTGTATTTGCACTGCTGATTTATATGAGCTTCTATATAGAAATCTGATTCGGTATGATCTCCATATGGGATGTTGAAAGTGAAATTAACCCTTTACTTTCTATGAAATTTTAGATTTCAAGCGCTACGTTTGAGCCCTGCTTTTTTAATTTTACTTTTTTGTCTCTGGTTTTATGTTTGTTGCTCTTGCTTGATTACCAATCTGGTAGTTCCTTCTATGAATTGAGACATGCTAGAATTCTGGTTAACTCATAGATCTGTAGCCGTACTTGCCTTAGGCATGTGAAGGTAATAAAAGAGTAAGTTTTAGCCATATCAGTTCAATGACAGGAAAGGATTAATTTTGCGTACTGTATTGAATGCAAGTTTGTAGTATAATGGAATACATCTTGAATGATGCTTAATGATGGGAATTGATGCATTTTCATCTGTCTTGAATCGTCTCTGCAATGGATTAAAAGAAACAATAGATATTATGTCGGGACATCTAAATTCAAACAGCTGCTTTTTTGTGCCACTGGCACATGAATTTATTTTTATTTATTTTTTTTTTCCTTTCTGTTTTGTTAGTTTTGTAATGGGATATTAAACTCAGTTCTCCTCAATAGATTCTTGGAACCGACAAGTTTGCTAAAGTGATTGAGTTTCTAAGAAGGCAACTTCACAAGGAGACCTTGGTAAATGATAAATGATCTCATCATTGCATCTTTAGATAATTGTAGTAGTAGTCGATAAGTTTTGGTGTCCTAATCTCATCTTCCCGGTTTTGCAGTTTGTATATGTAAACAGTGCATTCTCGCCGAACCCAGATGAATTGGTGATTGATCTGTATAACGTAAGTTTGTATAACTCAAGAAATATTATTATAACTTGATTTTTAAAGTTGTGTAGTTCAGTTTATCGGTTCCAAATTCTTTTGGTGGAGGGAAGTGATAAATTGCATCATTTGTTAAGTGTGGTTGAGATTCTAGTGATGTGTTATGCTCAACCTGTTTAGGATAAATGCAGGATTCTACTAACTTGTCTTTATCAACATTGCAGAACTTTGGTTTTGATGGTAAACTGGTGGTTAACTATGCTTGCTCCATGGCATGGGGCTGACACTCAGGTTCGGGCTGACACACATATAACTATTCTTAATGTAAGTAAGCCAGCAGTTTATGCATCAGTTCGGAATTACTTTACTTATTTTTTTTTCTTAATAAGTATTTTCTTTATCTTGATATTATTAGATATGTCCTCGGCATACAATACCAAATTAGCCGGAACAATCACTTCTCTTCCTCTCCCAAAAGATAATATCTTTTGAGTGTTCTTTGATCACTGACTTATATGAGCACTGCTTGCTCAGGTGAACACAAAAGATTTCATTCTGCACAAGCAAAGGGAACGTGAGTTTTCGTCAATTGAAACTTCTGAGCAGGTGGAGAGACGGTAGAAAAGACCATAGTTCAAAACTTTTTCGTTTTGTATATATGCTATGATTTTCTATTGGTAGGGATGTAACTTTTGTTACTTCTCCATCAAAATCCAAGATGTAATGCCAAAACTGGATTCATAATGTTACTGTTCATCAAATTTACCTTTATTCCATATTCGAAAGTGAGTTTGTCGATCTAAAGAGCATCCGGGAGGGATGCTGTAAAACAACCAAAGCTCTATTTTAAAGAGCCAAACTCAAAAAATTCATCTTCAATTCAAGAGTCGATCCTGAGAAAAATAAGAGAAGGTTGTTTTAGAAAATAAGTGGATTGGGTTTCAATTGAGTATTTATCCAATATAGCTAAAAATTAACTCTTAATTTCAAAAATGGCACTTTTTATAAAAACTTTCAAATATATAAAAAATTTCACTTAAATAGACACAAATACCCTCTAATTTAACAATGAAATAAATTAAGAGTATTTATCAAATATAGCAAAAAATTAAGGGAGGTTTAATAAAACACCCCCGGTACTGTTTACTTTTAATGAAAAATCGTTTTTTTTTACCTTTAACTGTCACTATTCACTATATCTTTAAAAGTGGCTTTTCGTTAAAAGGAAAGTTTTCAAGCCATTTTCATTAATTTTCCTAAAAACTAACTCTTAATTTCAAAAATGTCACTTTTTATAAAAAAAAAACTTTCAAATATATTGAAATTTTCCCTTAAATAGACATAAATACTCTCAAATTTAACAATGAAATAAATTAAATGCTTTTTAGCTGCTATCGCCTCATTGCCTTCATAGTTGGAATGAGTTTAAACCAGAGTGGTTATTCAACACTCTAACTTCTGATGTAAATGTTTCAATTCGAATTTTTCCGTTAAGAGCTGACGTGGCTGCCACATTTGGGCTGACGTGACTACCACATTTGTGCCACGTAGCAAAAAAAAATATCCATTTAAAATATTATAATAATTTACCCTATTTAAAAAAATTAATTACATTTTACCCTCTCAGGTTTCGGTGCAATTACAACCTCATACAACATTTTTAAAGCACTTCAATCCCATACATTTAGTTTTTTTTTTTTCAATTTCATACAACCGTTAAAAAATCTGTTAAGTTAACTATTAAGTGATGACGTGGTTACTACATTTGTGCCGCATGGCTAAACACTTAATAAAATATTAAAATAATTAATTAAAGAAAAAAAAACTAAAACCATATCGTATTCTGCACCCCCTTCTCCCCACCTGAGCCCACCCCTAAATCACAGTCCTTCTCTCTAATCCCTAAACCTAGAAACCCAATCGTTTTCCCCAAATCAGAGACACCCCTTTATCCCCACCCAAGCCCAACCCTAAATCCCCCTTCACGACCTCCTCTCGCACACCGACCACTACTCGACGTCATCGGTTGTAGCAGCCACTGCGCCTCTAACACCTCCCACACCTACTACGACATTGGTGAATGGAAAAATCACAGATGATTTCATCGGAAATGGTGCCATCAGCAAAGTTTGTCAGGTGATCGGAGCCGTCGTCGATGTTAGGTTTAACAAGGGGTTGCCACCGATCCTCACGGCTCTCGAGATCCTAGATAATTGGAAGGTGGGATTATATATTAGAGAGAAAGAGATGTCCTGGATAACTCGAAAGGGGTATCTGGGTTTAGGGATTAGAGAGAGAGTGAGTGTGATTTGGGGTTAGGCTCGGGTGGAGAGAATGTAGTGGAACAGAAGATCTTTTTTTTTTTTTTTTTTTTTACTTTTCTTTAATTATTTATTTTAAATATTTTATTAAGTGTTTAGCCACGTGGCACAAATGTGGCAGCCACGTCAGCACAAATGGGGACCCCTTATTCGCCACATCATCACTTAACGTTTAACTTAACAGATTTTTTAACGGTTATATGAAACTGAAAAAAAAATACTAAATGTATGAGATTGAAATTTTTTAAAGATGCTGTAATTGCACCGAAACCTGACGGGGTAAAATATAATTAACCCTTTTTAAAATAGGGTAAATTATAACAATATTTTAAATGGACGTGGTAGCCACGTTAGCTCTTAACAGACCAATGGATGGAAAATATAACAGATATATTATATTGAAATAAAATAGTCCTTGAGGTATGAAAATGAAATGTTTTAAAGATGTAAGGAATTGAAATCGACCCCAAACTTGAGGTGGAAAGTGTAATTTACCCAAGTTTCTATCCTTTGAAAGAAAGAAAAAATATATTCAAAGTTTGCTAACAGATAATGTTGTTGGAGATAAAAAGCTAATTTGAGTAAGTTAAATGGTTTTTATTACAATATTCACTTGCTAGTTTAAAAGCATCTCTAAAAAGATAAGTTACTACTTCTTCAAGTTAGCAAATTGGGATTTACAATGTATTTTATTTAAAAGTATTGTTTAATAAATAGTATGAAAATAAAATTTGGGGTCCCATAAGATAAGATAAAATTAAGGGTAAAGGACAGTTTACTACCCTCATGTTTGGTGGTTTTCAACATTTAGTACATCAAGTTTTTTTCATCCCAGAGTCATACCTAAAGTGTAAATTTTGGGACAATCTCATACATCCGTTAGTCAAACTGTTAGTTCTCCCGTTAAGGGATGACGTGGTGCCCTGATTGGGCGCCACGTGTCATTAAAAATATTAAAATAATTATTTAAGAAAATAATATTAAAAAAAACGAACCCAGAAAAGAAAAGGAAAAAGAAGGAAGAAGAAGGAGAAGAAGGAGGAGGAGGAGGAAGAAAAAAAAATATGGGATCTGGGTGGGTGCGCAAGGGGCAGGGGGAAGAAGAATGAGAATGGAGGAGGAAGAAGAAGGAGAAGGAGGAGGAGGAAGAAGAAGGAGAAGGAGGAGGAGGAAGCAAAAAAAAAAAAAAACTGGAATCTGGGTGGATGCGCCGGAGAGGGGGGGAAGAAGAAGGAGAAGGGAGGAGGAAGAAGAAGGAAGAAGAAGGAGAAGGAGGAGGAGGAAGAAAAAAAAAACTGGAATCTGGGTGGGTGCACATGAGGAGGGGGGAAGAAGAAGGAGAAGGGAGGAGGAAGAAGAAGGAGAAGGCGGAGGAGGAAGAAGAAGGAGAAGGCGGATGAGGAAGAAAAAAAAAAGCTAGAGAGAAACCGAACTCAGAAGAAAGAAGAAGAAGAAGAAGAGAGAAAAAAAATATTTAATAGTATTTTTATATTATTTTTATTTTAATAATATTTTTTAAATATTTTTAAATATTTTTTATATTTAAATAATTTTTTTAATATTTTAATGACACGTGGCGCCCAATCAGGGCGACACGTCATCACTTAAAGGGAGAACTAACAATTTGACTAACAGATGTATGAGACTGTCCCAAAATATAGACGTTAGGTATGACTCTGAGATGAAAAAAATTGATATACTAAATGTTGAAAACCACTAAATATTAGGATAAAAAAAATGAGATATGTCTTAAAATTAAAATACTAATATTTTAAAGTGAGATTGAGTTAATAAAATTTTAAAATAGCATAAAAGTTCCAAATGAGTATGTGAAGGACATTTAGAGAAAAAAAAATTGTTAAATCCTTTACACTATGTTTGGATGACGAAATTTAAGATTATTGAGGGATTTCAAAATGACAGAAATTGAAATGACCAAATTTTATTTTCTAGAATTTGTGAATTTTCTTGTTTGGTAACCTAAAAGAACAATGGAATTGAATAAAGAATTTGTTATTTTTAAACTCTCAATCATAGAAATTGAGAAATGACACCTATTTACATGGAATTTAAACTTAGAAATTAAAGGTCCCAAATTCTAAGTCTTTTTTCCACGCGGAAATTCTAAATTTCTATGATTATGAATCCAAACAACATAATTGGTGCATGTCAATTTATAAATTCTGACTTTTATCCAAATTCCAAGTTTAATTTCCTCATCCAAACATAGTGTTAAGGATGCTCCAAAAAATTTGAGTCCTTTACAAATCATCTAATGCTTTTCAGTTGTCAAAAAGCCTAAAAAAAATTAGGGTAAATTACATAAAACTACCTCAACTATGGTCAGTCATAGTTTCATACCTCATCTTTAAAAAATTCCAATGTCATACCTCATCTACGAATTTTTTACAATTTCATACCTTCCGTCAATTTTCTGTCAATTCTTCTATTAAATGTTGACGTGGATTGAGACAAGACCCACTCCCTGGCCCAACTGGATTAAAAATTTAATTAAATTAAAAAAATAAATAAATAAAATCATTTGAATATTTTTATTTTATTTTTAAAAGGTGGGACCCATCCCCTACAAACCTATCACCCACCCCTTATCCCCATAAAAAAAAATTCCGGCTCCCGTCTTCCCCCAACCAAAACCAGAACCACCCCAAACTCAGATCCCACCCGCGCCAACAATCCCCCACCCTCCCCGGCCACTTATCCCACTCCCCCACTCTTCTCATCTCTCGTCAGAAACAAACAATTTTTGAAAGAAAAAAAAACCAGAATTTTTTTATTCTCGGCAAACCCAGCCAAATTTCTCAACACACCCGCCGCCAAAGCTTGCAAGCCTGGTGTGCCACCCTGGAAAATATCCAAGAGTGATGTGTTTGTCGTTCTCTTGCAGAAGCCCTAAAAGCACCTCAATTGCTGAGTTCCTCGATTCGACGCTTTCTATTTAGAGCCAAGTCACTAGGTTCCGGCACTCAGCCCGGACCGTCTCCCTCTTGGAGGAGGAGCTGATGATGGACGAGACAGCGGAGTCCAGGAGGACGCCGCTCTTGATCAAAATCTCGGCATCGGCGACGTGCGGTCGAGGTGGGCTAGGATCGAGTCGATGTCACTCTGAGTGAGGAGCTTGCCGGCGGAGAGATTGGCGGTCTGGTTCTTTCATGGCTTCTGCTGACTCTCTGTAGAGAGAGAAAGTGAGGAAAGGGAGAGTTTAGGGGTTTGCTTTTTAGGGTTTACAGAGGAGAAAGGCCGAGAGAGAGAGAGAGAGAGAGTAGGATTGGGTTAGGGAAGTGGTTATGAAGGAAAAGACAAGGGGGATCAGGTTGGGTTTGAGCCGTGAGAGGTAGATATCTGGTGGAACAGAGGGACAGAGATAAACGGAGGAAGGGGGAGTCAAAGAGGTGGCGGAGGAGAGGTTGGGGTGACCAGAGATGGGTGAGTTCGATGTCGGGGTGCACTGGGAATAAAGGGTGGGGTGATGGGTTTGTAGGGGATGGATCCCACCTTTTTAGAATAAAATAAAAATGTTTAAATGATTTATTTTTTATTTTTTTAATATTTAATTAATTTTTTAATCCAATTGAGCCAGTAAATGGGCCCCGCCTTAATTCACGTCAGCATTTATTTAACAGAAGAATTAACAGAAAACTGATGGAATATATAAAATTGTAAAAAATTCATAGATGAAGTATGACATTAAAAATTTTAAAGATGAAGAATGAAAATATAATTGACCAAATAATTGAAGTAATTTTATATAATTTATCCAAAAAATTAAGTAAAAGGAAAATGTTACGATGATAGAAGGGATGGAGAGCATTTTCAAAGGAAATTTCAAATTTTATATAAACTTTAAATTTGACAATTTAAGATCTTTATATGTCAAATTAAACTATTATTTTATACATTAATATATTATAATAAATATTTCAAAACAAAATATAATAATATGTATTCAATAATCAATTAAAAAAGATTTGTAGCTACTATCAATTTTGACAGTAAATGTGAGAATTGTCAATCCATGTCATGTCACATCAATTTGATTTTTCAGTTGAGAAATAATGTTGTTGCCTTTTTTTACTGTTAGTGATAATTTGGACATTTTGACGACGTCCAACTAGTTAATGGATACAAGTGGGAGAAAGATATTTAGAGATTTCTGCATACCAGCGGCTTAATGGCAATGGTCCTAAAAATCGATGGAAATTTCGTATTTTTCCTTTGGTGTGGGATAGGTGAATTATCTAGTCTCTGAATTTCAAACTAAATTGAGCAGCGGCTAAAAACTTAGTGCAATACAAGTTCTAAGAAATTGACGAAGGTTTGGCCTTCCCTTTGGCAAAAGATGACATGAGATTCAGTGATTAAGAGCCTTTATTTTTGTGTTTGATATTATGTGTTTGATGAAGGAGATTTTGGATTTTTTTTTCTAGTATGCACTGGTGTATACTACATACTAAGATTTTTGGTAGTTGAATTTTTGCTTATTGCAACATTGGCTACACGTCTAATTCTTCATTCATTTGGTGCATATCATACACTAGAACATAAGATAATTTTCAAAGTTTTTAGATAGATTGAAATTTCTAATGCACTTGTAGAGAAGTTGTCACTATGTATATTGTGTGACAGAATAGACAAATCGACTTTATAGGAACTGATATTATATCTGTGAAAGGTATAATAAACAAATGTGTGGGTGTACTGCTTATCTGCCTAACAATTTCTGGACCTATATATGGATGCAACATGAACAATTATTCAGGCTGGAAGGAACACAACTCTTTCAGCGTTTTTGGGGAGAATGACTTGTATGGCACGGGTTTACCGTCCCGTGCTAATAATACATGATACGTGTTTGTTTTTTTCTACAGGTCCTTATAATATTGGCACGAAACGCCACTGTGACAGTAAACCTGTGTCATAAGTTTTTCTCACCATAGCTGAAGCTCGAGTTCATGAATTAACTTTGATTGCATGGTGTCCAAATTATATATACTCATACATAGGTCATCACATTGTCAATGACTTTCAACGTCAACGAATAGAGGATATGATATGAACATCTATAAGGTAATCACTAATCACTAGCACTTCTCCATAATACAAATGAGATATTGTTATTTGGATATTCAAGTTTGCTTTGGTGTCTTTTAACACTACTATATAGACTAATATAATAAAATTTTGTAGTCTCTAATTAGTCTTCGACTTAGTAAATACAAGCATGAATCACGACTTCACCAGTAGTTTTTGTCCGTGACTTGTGTCAACTTAATTTAGATCGGAAAACAAATAGCAAAACACACTGTTTTTTCATGTTAATTAACATCTCATGGTTGCAATTTTCTGATGAATAAAAAAGAACAAATAATTGCGGAACAAGTTAAAGATTTGTCCCAGGAAAGTCTGGCAAGCAAATGGTAAATTTTAAAAAGCATACAGAGATGCAACCTTTTGTCTTATCGTACATCACAGATTTATGCACTAAAAATTGTCCACAATATAATATGGACAAACTCAATTTCTCTTTTTTTGTTACTCGCTATCTTTGCTTTAAATCCTCCACTATTAAAAAAGAATCTCTAGAACCTACTGGGAACTACATGACAAGCCATGCAGTGATTAGGCTTCTGTTCATCGTCTTTCAAATGCCTTAGATTGCTATCTTTCAACTTCATTCTTTTGGCCGCAGGTTCACTGTTTTCCACTTTAGAAATATTTTACATGTATGTCTGCGCGTATATATTATATATGGACACAGAGACAGAGAGAAAGAGAGAGAGAGAGAGATATATATATATATATATATATACACATATATATATACAAACACACACACACACATATATATATATATATAGAGAGAGAGAGAGAGAGAGAGAGAGAGAGAGAGAGAGAGAGAGAGAGAGAGAGTCTTGTATGTTTGTCCTCGGTCTTTGTCGGGGGACGAAACTAAGTATTTAGAAAAAGAAAATGAGTTTGCGAAGACCATTCTCCTTTCTTCTACCTCATGTTGGTATGCGGATGAAATTTGGAAATTTTTACGTCCACATGATAAGAGAGTGATTCTACATTTGAAGGAGGAGTGCTCCCACCACTACACAATGTAAACCATCCATTTTTTTCATTCGTTTTTCTTTATACAAGCTCTCATTGTGTGATCGTCTTTATACAAATAAATGTAAAATAAAATTGAACCAAATACAGAATTGATAAACTAATTCATATCGTCGACAATTATTTACTTACCGGAAATATTGTATATATTTGCCAAGTATGTATGTGTAGAAGAAAGGGCAGAACTAAACTCATCCAAGTTTATATTGATGTACAATAGTTTCAGCGCACCGTCATGAACTCCATTAGAGAGTCATCAAATATATATTTAACTTAGTAAAAAAGAAAAGGGGAAAATAGCTGACAGACGGTGAAATTATGACATACAACACTGATGAATTAATTAGCATGAAACTGCACTATTGGTCAGTTGAACCATCTGCCATCATCCTGTCCAAGGAACTTGCTCACCCACTCCAAATTCAAAGGCCCCTCATTGGAGAAATCAAAGAAATCATCCACATCAATATTAATGTTGGAGTTTTGATCACCTCCTTTAGATGCAGCACTTGTAGTACTAGTACTAGTAGCACCCTCTTCCGATGACGAATCTTCTTTCATTTGTACACAATCCTTCAGATGATCTGTGGAGATCATTTGTCTTGTTAAATTGGCTACATTTTGCTTTTCCTTCTGGTTCATTCTCTTGCTCAAATGAGAATTCCAGTAGTTTTTTATTTCATTATCTGTTCGACCCGGCAATCGCCCGGCAATCAAAGACCACCTAATAAGAAATTAAAAACCCATAAGAGAATGATCAATTTTGTAAGTAAATCTGACATAGGCAAGGGCTATAGGATGAGGCGAGCAAAATTATATATCAGGGCCAAGTCATCGAACTGTCACAACAGTCTACCTCCTGCTCTGAGCGATTAGAAGGATCCTAGACCCCAATTGAATACCCCCTAATCCCTCAGACACTATTTATGTACTTTAAAATTTTGATGCTAATTATCCTATGAAATCAATGGATACCTATTTCCAAGAAGTTTGTGAAGCCTAACGATCAAATCCTCTTCTTGCTCAGATATGTTGCCTCTCTTGATGTTTGGTCTGAGGTAGTTCAACCATCTTAGCCTGCAACTTTTACCACACCTATTGAGGCCTGGATCAATCAAAATTAAGACACTTTTAAGCTCTTGATCATTATTCAATAAGTGTAATGTGGTCAAGTACCTGGTTAATGTCATGTTAACTGCATATGATATATATATATACACACACACATACCTGCTTTAGATGCAATTGTCTTCCACCTTTTTGCACCATGTATTTCAATAACCTCAGCCAGTTTCTGATCTTCTTCTGCTGTCCATGCTCCCTTGTTGACTTCCCTTTTTGTGTTTTTCATGGCTTCACCTCCCTTCACTTTTCGTCTATTAATGGAGTCTTTTGTCACAGGAGCCATTGAGCCACTCAGAGAGATAGAAGGAGGTTGTGTGAGGCTTTGGGAATCTGCGTTATGCAGAGAGGATGCTATTTTGGGTTTCTGTCATCTAACCTTCTTGATGGAAGAGAAGAACCCAACTACCACTTATAAGTCTCTCTCTCTCTCTCTCTCTCTCTCTCATTTGTCTCTCTCAGGTTGAAAAAGGAGACGTGATATTTTGATAATGGAATTGATGATTGAGCAACAAGAGAGCTATAAAGGTTGATGCTACATTACACATACTAATACTACAAAGGGTGCCAAATAAAAAAGTGTTTGATATGATTAATTTACTTAGTGCGCAAAAAGGTCGCGAAAAAAAAAGAGAGAAGAATTTGAGGTGAAATGGGTAAATAGACAAGAGAAATGTTAAGAAGACTCTTTTAAAATTGACTCTATAGATCATTTTTCAGTTCATAATAATGTTAATTCTCGTATTAATATTATAAAATAATTGTGTCACAAAATCTTAGCATTTTTCAAGATACAAATAGATCAGACCGCTGTGAGGAAAGTTAATCAAATCCCATGTAGGAAGAGGATTGTCATGTTGTGGATATACGTGATTATTTGGCAAGCTGCACAATTTCTTTTGGACAAAATTTAGTTGCTAAAAAATTAACAACAACTCCTATTGCTAGTCAATTACAAATGGATACGTGTTTAATCTGTGATTAAAAAATTAATTACTTGAACACGTGTCTATCTGTAATTAATCAACAACAGAAATTGCTACTAATTTTTCAACAGCCAAATTCTGTTTCCTTTTGCATGTGCAAGTTGCAGTGAATAAAATTAAAAAGAAAATAAAAGGGCATGCAGTCTTTTAATAAAAGTTTTACTATTACGTGACAAAAGGGAATAGTAGGGGGCCAGATAGACAAAGGGGATGAATACAATATTAGGGTTTATAATAGCACTTTTGTCTTTGAAACAATACATGCTGCGCTCTTTCAGTATTCAGAGCCCTAAAAAACCATAAAAATCTTAGAGTGAGTTGCATGAAGAAGTAATACGATTGGTTGGGGTACTTATTTCTCAGGGTGAAGGCCTCGAGTACTGGTCTTTGTTTTCTAGGGTTTGTAGTACACCAGATTGCACATGAGCCGCACGTAAATAATACTAATTTAATTATTAGTTTGCTTAATGACTAGTTAATTACCTTTTATGTTATAATTTGCATTCAATATTGTAAATTGAACATGTGCTTTGACCACAACAATTCTGACTCTCTCTTTTTTTTTTTGGAACAATTTGCCAAAATGTTAATTTCCTTTTTCTTTTTATTGCATAAATGGGGTCCTTAAATAGAAAGCATGTCTGGATTGGTTGAACTTGCTTTTAGGTGTCTGTAAAAAGCCCTCTCTATTTGGTTATTACTTAATCGTATTATATAAAATATTTTATTGCTCAATAAACGTGCTCGTGATCAAACCAATTTGACAAGAATATATATTAACAAAATAGGAATTAGGTTTCAAGTAGTTCTTAATTCAAAGATTAGGTGAAAGAAATATATAGGAGTATTATATGTGGACCAATGACAATATAGCTGACATATTTGCTGAGATTCATCTATATGATCCCTTGATTTGCATCTGATTTTTTGTTGTGCACTTATAGTTTGGAATTTCATGGCATGCTGGATCTTCGGCAATTTTTCTTTTTCTTTTCGTCAAACTGGATCTTCTGCATTTTGGAAAATTCAATGCCACACATCTAGAAATGACAATGTGCATGTGTGGGTCACCTCTTTTCATCTACTACACTAAAAATGTGCATATGCAAATTTATGAAAATAACTTACTAACACGAAGAATACATTCATCTCATCACTCATCATGAAATTTATATTGTGTGAGATAAAGAAAGTTGATATATCTCCATAACGGGGCAGTGGTCCTCCATCCATGATGTGGTACCATTTTATAACTTAGTTTAATGGGAAAATAGCAATTAATTAGTTTCTAATCAAATTTGATTAGTTGTGAAAAGATGAAAGGAATGTAGAGTTCAATGTGATAGCATTTTATAATAAATTTTTAAGCCTAATAAGCCCAAACAGAAAAGAACCTTTTAGCCTAATAAAAATGTACACTACAATTATAGATGAAATTTACGTGTATAGAAATTGTATATATAAGTGTGTTGGTCGTATGCATTACTCCAGAGTATAGACATTAAAATCAAGCTGCAAGACACGGTTTTTCAAGATTATGTGCAGAAACATTTGAGCCTTATAATCCATTGCATCAGCATTCCAGTGAACCCTTTGGTTTACAAGTTGAAGTCTAAGCATATCCTGCTTGATTTTCGCCTGTGCGTATCATCAAGTGTCATCTACAAACTAAATGATTGTGTTCGTTAAAATGTATTAATTAATTCCAGATGAGTCACGTGACCTGGGAAACACCGATCGATGCAGCAGCAGCAAAGGTCGTGGATTGACCAACCATTCGACAAAACTAGTCAGTGAAAATCACTGTTCATGAAATTAACCCTTCCTCTTACTTAAACGACACTTGTCAAATTTATGAATGAGGTACTGTGTCTGCCGACAGGTTCCCTTTCGGATTTTTTTAGTGATGATCTTAAAAGGTTTGTGAATTGTGTACGTTTATAATACATAATGCGATCAGTTTTTATCAGTTATTATTTGTGTGTTAATTTTAAATAAAAATATTTAAAATAATTTTTGATCGTAAAATATACAATGAACGGATATAATTTACAGAATCCTGAAATCCTCATAAAAATGATCCAGTGAGAATCTGGATTCCTCTATGTAGTAAGAAACTGTGAATTAATAGTATATAGCTTCTGTTGGAATATTAATATTATGCTCCCCCAGGATCCTCGTCGGATCCACTTTCTAGGGATCCTGCAATCCTGAAGCAATCATGTCTGTTCATTTTATATCGTCCGGTCAGTTTTCGTTAGATACTATTCATATTTGAATTTTAAATTTTAAATAATTTATGACCACACGATATATAATGAACGGACACGATTGTGGGACGATTGTGGGATCCCTAAGATCCCTAGGGAATGGATCCGGCGAGGATCCTGGTTCTATTAGTCTAGCAAAGTAGGGAGCTAACTGTGCCCATTACCATTGCACTTTACACATTTTTACAAAAGCTATATCGCGAATTAGATTACAAATGGCTTATAGTCGGAGAATATGGAGCAATGTTATTCATACAATGTTTTTGTACCATATTTTTATATCAACTTATGTGATATTTGATGTGGACAACCACATCCACATCATTTGAATTTATCAGATTTTTAAATTTAGTTCATTATTTAATAAACGAATAATTAAAAAAAACTAGTTAATTAAATAATGATTGTAGTATACAAGGAGTCTATCTCCTTCATTTTCTTGGGTTTTGCAAAATTTTCAAATAATGTGGCTGTCCACATCAGATACCATCTAAGGTGATATAAAAATGTGGTATAAAAACATAGTATAAATAACATTACTCGAGAATATATATGGATAGTTCTTATAACAAGTGAATCTTTTTACAAATTTTTTAGTATATACTGGTCTACTAGAATGTGAATCTTTATATTCTAAATTTTTTGGCCGCATGCTTAACACTTCATTGATCATGTGCATGTCGGAGCATAATAAATTTCTTATCGTTTTACAGTACATTTTGCTAACTTGTGTTGGAGTTTTGTGGTTGTAGGCAAAGTATGAATGTGAAACAACTTAATTTGATATGGAAAATGTACCGTGAATGTTTTCGCATGTGTGCGCGAGGATAAAGAATGATTTTAAAAAATTAAAAGTAAATAGTTATTCACTGATAGTGCCAAAGGTGTTTTGAAAAAAACCTCACACATGGATGGTTCCGTTGAAACTAAGTAACTTTGTGTTGGACCTAAACGGTTAAGATAGGAGCCATAAGGGCAGCGGATCATATTAACATCAATCGCTCGTATATGTAAAACTGTGATGAGGCAATTTAGTTAAAACAACTTGCTAATCCAGGGTGTGGCGTGCATGTGTGAGGCTTGGGATTCTTACAAGCCAAACAAAAGAAGTTGGTACGGGAAAATGATAAAGAAAAATAGGCGTGCATCAGAATTGGATATGTACAGGGGGAAAGAAGGTAGAGTCACTTTGTCAGTGCCAGATTTTTATATGAGATTCAGAGATTACCAATTAATTAATACTTATTCAACTATATTTAGATGTCCTATGAATCTATGATTATGGAATGAGGATAGCAGCTAGCACGTCCACATTTGACCACAATTAGGGTTTGTATTTTTCTTTAATATATATATATATATATATATATATATAATATTATCTACAATAAGAAACAAGAGAGACGACTAAGCCTCTCATTCATTGTTTATTTGTGTTTTAATACCATTTTTGCACAAAACATGCACGCAGGCCCTTCTTCTTTTAGCCATTAAAATGAACAAACTAAAGGAGAATTAAGCTTCAGAACTCGAACATATTAACAGTGTTGGATCATGTGTTTCCCAATTCCAGTACAAAGGAGTCCACATTATTCAATACCCTGTCCCAGGAGTCCAGTTATGGGCTCTGTTACGAGCTAACCAAATCAAGTCCAGTTATGTGGATTTATAAAAACTGTGTCTATTGTTGGTGTCTAGAGTCAGTTCTTGGGTCATTCCACCATAGATCACTGTACAATGTACATTTTCTTTTGAGTGGACCTCTACAACCTGTCAAGTTTCTTTGCATTCTGCAGCGCGCATTTAATTGTTAATTTCTGACAATTTATGTCATATATTTTGGTAAAACTAGTATCATTCCACAATTGACAAGAGCTTCGTATCAACCCTCTAAAACACACACTTGTATTACCTAAAAATACTACTTAAGTCTTCCGTTTTATCCCCTTCACTGCTTGCAACTGTACAACTAATGACACTAGTTTGTAATTTTCGTTCGATTTGGATACATTAATGTTGAAGAAATTCCATTGTCCTCTTATTAATTTGGGTAAATATAATTGAAATATACATATATTATATATTTTGGTTGACCTAAAATTAAATGAATCGAGAAGCCGAGCAACACATAGTTTACGCCATAGCCCTTTGTGCGGGCCAATGAAAGCGGGCAACATACTTGAGCACTATTGAGAGTTCTAGGAATCTAAACAAATATGGCTTGACCATCACGATTGTTTGATGATCTCGGGAATCCGATCGGATCATTTGGGATTGAGCATCTCCAATGTGTAGGCAAACAAAATAAGTATAACTGTACAATCTGTACTATAATAATTGACGTTAAAAGTTGTCAACCCGATTGTCTCATTGAAAAAATGTCACTCAATAAAATAGGTAAACAAAGTAGGCAAAACTTTATTTTTATTTCATCTCAAATATTTGTGTTTATCATTTATCCTTGTCTTCTCCACATGGAATACTTTATTATAAGTAAGGACGTGAGACCCCATTTGCCTATAATCAAGGTTATATATTATAAAGTATTAGAACATAATGAAAACATGGAGAAAAAACTTATAATGTGTGTTCATTTAACTATTCACCAAGTCTTTTACAATTTATTGAAAAAAATAAAAACAAAATGAAAGTTATCTATTTTCTTTCTAAGTGAGTCGCAACCTAAACAGGTCTAGGCGGTCTAGGTGGGTGCCTCAGCAGGTCTAGGCACCCTTTCTTAATTTTCAAACGTCTAAACATTAATCAGGTCGGTGGACAACCGCCTAGCGCTTAGGTGACACTAGACGGGGATTTTTAGAATAGTGTCTATAATGTTGAAACTTGAAAGTAGGCAACATTGGCTACTTTGTGGGTAAGAAAAATGATAAACACAGATGTTCTAAAAATAAGCTTGTATACTCATTTGACTACTCCATTGGAGATGTTCTAAAAAAAACACACATTTTTAAAGGCGGTTTTTAATATGACTAACACCTAAGTCTTATGATGAAGCCCGACGGTATATACAATGATCAAGTGTATATATGTAAGGTTGAACCACAACGGGGGCAACTATGTAAAATTAATGAGTGATTATGTGTGTACCCAACTTTCATCTCTAACACTTAATTTATTTTTATACATTTATTTGGATATCCAAAATAATCTAGTTTTTATTTTTCACCTTTATGAATTTATTTTTCACTGAACACCTAGTTTTTATTTTCTTTGGACACCCATTTTTCCGTTTCGAATGCCTCCATACCTTCCTCATGGGAAGTAGTATAATCTATTAAACTTTATATATTTCATAAACAACTAAAAACACTAACCTGAAAGAATCCATAAATTATGCTCAATTGATAAAGTACTCGAAGTCAACCTGGCATGTAGGAAAGATAAACCATCTTTCACAAAAATGTAATACCCTGAAAATTTAAATATACGTATATGTGAAGAAAAATCGAAAATAAATCGATTTAGGATTATGAAAAATTGAATTGAGAACGTTTCAGTTTTATTTCTGGGAATTTTTATAATTTACGTCGTTTTTTCCTTGTTGATATGTGAAATGACGAAAATGCCTTAGTTGGTTAAATTGAAATATACAAGGACATATTCTATTCTCTTATATTTTATCATTTTTCTTGGTATATCTGGATAGAGTTCGATCTCACGAGCGTGTGGGCAAAAACAGTTTGTGAAACGGAATTATAACGAATAAAATAGAAACGGACGAACATAGGGGTAGAGTGGTCATTTTGCTATGAATCTAGAAGGCTCCATAATTTTGGGAGCTTGTTGTGGAAAAGAGGGAGGAAATAAATAAATAAAGATAAAAGAATAAAGAGGAAAAATGAGGAAGGGAAGAAAAAAAGGAAAAAGGGAGAGAAGGAAGAGAATTGCAGGAGGAAAAGGAGGAAGAGAGAGGGTGAATCAGGGAGGAGAACATGCAGGGAAAGAAGGGAGTGGAGAGGCACCCAACCAAATGCCCTTTTTCCTTTTACCCATCTCCAACCCGAGACCCGGTTCCAAAACCGGTTACCCTGAGTTTGATTCCAGTGCAAAATTCACCATTTTTCAGGCGAATTGGGACTTCCCTCACCTATAGACATCATCATGCTCCCCCTCCTTAGTTAATCACCCATAAATTCGAAGCAAGGGTGTCCTTTTCGTGAGGTGTGGCAGCGACGGTGCCGCTAGGCTTTTGGGGAAAATTCACCAAATTCTGAATGAAATCCCATTGATTTCCTCCACCATTAGACTCTTCTTGAGCCCTGGAACAAAGCACAAGTATTGGTTGGGGCGTTGGAACGGTTTTGGAGTCGAATTGAAAACACCTTTTTTCTAGGGTTTCAGTGGGATTTAGTAAAATTGGAGCTTTTTCCGGCCAAATTGGACTTGGCCACAGGTATAAAACTTGCTCTACTCATGGAGATCTTCATTTCTGTAATTTTTGAGAATTTTTGGAATTAGTTAAATTTTTCGGCAAGTCGGGGAGGCCGACCGCCACCTGTGGCTGCGCGTGCGGCGACGCGTGGCCAGTGGGCCGACGTTGCCATTTTCTGAAAATTTTGATATCATAAATATGAATTTGATATCCAATTGATGTGTTTTGATTATTTGACCCAATGTTGGGTATTTTGGTTATTTGGTTGTGTTAGAGGTGGAAAGTTTTACCAACATACCGTACCAACCGCCCTACTAGCCATATCATATCAAATTTTTACCAAAAATTTGTACCAATTGGTAATGGTACGGTATTTGTACCGTACCATACTGTTTCGGTACGGTACTGGTATTTAAAACTAGTACTGGTGGTATACCGTACCTACTAATATTATTAATATTATATTATGTATTTATTCATATATTATATATATATAAATATAATTATAATTATGTATTATGTAATTTTTATTAATGTTAATTTCAACATGTTTGTATCTGCAAGTAGGGAATCCAAATTCCTTTTTATTGTTTAGCTTCATGTGAAACTACATCCATTTGGTTGTAAATCACATTACCAAATTCTTATCTCATCTTTTGCCAGCATGCTATGGATATTTACTTTTTTTGTGGTTTGCTGTTTTACATTTCTAGTTCATTTGAGTCTTCTCTAATAGTCAATAGTAGAAAACTGATTTGGTATTTGATGTCCTGGTAAATTGGTGAATCAATTGTATGGCATTGGTTGTATCTTTGTAATATTTCTGAATTATTTGTGTTGTGAAAGCATCATGTTATAACTTATTATTACCTATTACCTAAACATAATATCTAACACTGGGATTAATTTAGAAAATTTTGTAGACGCTTAGTCCGAGATTGTCTGTTGTCCAGCCCTTTAGTGATTCCCAATAAATTGATTGGTTTCTGCAGCTTACCAAACTTAAACATGAGCCAATACCTTGACTGGAGTCCTAAGCTAGAAATCTTGTCTTAAGATTTATTAAGTTTCTGCCACTTTGACATACAATAGTTAAAAAATCTTGAATTAGGTTAAACTGTGTATATTTTATGGGCCTTAATTAGGTTAGAAAAATATTATATTTTGGCTAAACTAAGTGGCAATTACCATTGGCATACCATACTAACCAAACTATTTGGTATACTGATATTCGGTATACCAAAAGTTTGGTAAGGTAATTGTCACATCCCGGGCCCGCTCCACAATCGTAGCACGATATTGTCTGTTTTGGACCCCGACTACGCCCTCACAGTTTTGTTTCTGGGAACTCACACGAGAACTTCCCAGTGAAGGATTATTTTGTAAAAACATGTTCATTTAAGCAACATCATTAGCATGCAATTAACAAATTAAAGGCGGAATCATGCTTGCATGTACTTAAAAACAAAACATCAACCATGAATGTTCAAAGCCTAGTAGTTTGGTGAACCAATAACAACTCAAAACAAAGTGAGTTGAAATTTATACCTTTGTAGATTCCTCTTTGCATAAGCAAAGGCTAATCACCCAAAGAGAGGGCCTTCATTCCTTGCATCTTAGATCTATGGATTTGGATGGATGAAGAGGTTTCTCCAAGTTCCCAAAATTGGGAACCTCTAAGTCTCCACACCAAGGTTAGATGAAGAAGAAATGAGTGACCTTGAGGAAGTAAAATTGCTAGATATTTTCCTCAAGGTGGCCGGCCTCTTTAGAGAGCAAATGGAGTTTGTGTTTCTCCAATTTCCCCCAAAAAGAATCCTAAATGAATTTTGGCTATAAAGTCATATGTATACCTTAATTCATTTGAGTGGCAAACTTGTAAATAAGTCCAAGTTCACTACCCCTTCAAAGTGGCCGGCCTTAGGATATTTATTGGAGTATTTGGGCCTTTGTAAATCATTATTCATTAAGTTGTCATACAACTTAAGTTAATGGACTTGACGTTCGAAGCCCATTGGGCCTTAAGGTCCAAAACTATCCCGAGGTCTTTAACGAACTTATTCGTTTGATTAATTAACATATTAATTAATCCTTGCCATAAATAATTAAACTATTTAATTATTCTTACTCATCTCTGTTGAATCTTCAATCTCTACCTTACACGGTGTACGATCCATTAGGTTCCTTTTAGCGAGGCAGTGGGCGATTCAAACTCTTTCAAATCGATTGTGAATTTGAAACTTACTTTCAATTCTCCCTTTAGTGTTTACACACGTTTAGGGCTTCCACAAACCATGAGTGACACCTAGCAGCATATCATGGTTACCCAAGCTAATCAGAAGAGGTGAAGAACCTATTCAGTTTAGGATTACAAATGCAATACGGTCCTTCTCTAATACAATACTCTTGACCACATTGTTTGGTTTGATAGTTTATTCATGTCTACTATCCAATGCGTATCTTGCACTTATATGATTACCTTGAATGTGATCTGGAACGCATTCCAACATCTCATTCATACTCTGGCCAGAGATTCTAAATCATATCATAGAGTATTCTCCCTCAACGGTTTGAAGGTTAGAGATCCCTTGTTGCGCATTCACTTGTCTCCATGACTAGATAGCTTGACCCCAACCATGCCGTGGACACTCCAAAGGAATGCCTTTTGACACGATCAAAGATCAAGGACCTAACCACAAGACAACTATGATGCCTCAGGTCAAAGGACTAATTTGCATTATCCTAACCATGAGTTCTCACGTGACATGAATATGAGAACTCGTCGTTGATCGTGTTCAGTGAACTCATTCTCTATTGAGCACCTACGTACTTGTCTTGGTGTCACTCACACCAATGACTCGAGACTAGTCACTCTCCCTGAGAGAAGACATAGCACGTACTGATCTTAACGGACTGTCAATGCCCAATTGGCAATCCTATGATCAGGAACGTTTAGGATGTGTCTACGAAAGAATGGTCTCATGAATCTAACTTCTTTTAGATTGCATTCTCCCAATCACATATTCCTTGGACTTTATCGTTTAAGCATATAACATTTATATGAGACCGCTCAAACAATAATCTTTGCCCTTTATATTAAACTAGATTAGTTTAACATGTGAAATGTCCATAAAGTATCATCATATGATTGGTTTTAGGGCGCATTTCCAACAATCTCCCACTTGCACTAGAGCCAATCAGCTTGGTTATCAGTGATGATACCTCTTCTGTAGTCATTTCATAAATGGCTGAGTAGTAGGCCTAGACAATGGATATCTATATGTTATCTATAGAAGCAATCTTGAGATTAACAACGTCACCATTATACATGATTCTCAATCATGTGGTTCAGTCTCTCTTTTGAGTTCGGACCTTAATGAGACCTTGATTCCCTAGCTTGAGCTATCGCCCCATTAGTGTCATACACTTTCTGGTTGGAACCGAATAGAGAGTTCATAAATGAACTTTCCCATCCAAACAACAATGTTGTGAGCTTCTATATGGCAATATATTTTGCATACATGATGGAACACATTAAAGTCATTACTTTTAATGTTTCCACCCAAATATCTCTTTAGTCATAATAAAGAGATATCTTATTATCACTTCATTCATAATGAAGAGAAATTCAATGATGGATTAGATTCATAATCTAATACATTTACGCTTCCATTACGTTACTCTAAATCTTCCTCATTCTTTGAGGAGTCTATCCTTTAGTATTTCTTAAATACTTAAGGACTCACTTGACAGTTGCCATGGTTCTGATCCTGGGCTTGCATTGATATCGTATTGTACTGATCTTAGTACAACACATATCAACGTTTTTCATACAATATGAAATACATAAATCACCTTTCTGCGTATGCATAAAGGATTCTATTTACGCATTATTTCTTTGGGAGTCAAAGAGTACGTTCTCTTTGATAAGAACAACTTCCTAGTCTCACTAGAATTGTTATTCTAATTGAAGTTTATCATCATATGAGAAACTTCCTAGCATCATTTTGTCTATTATTAGGGATTGATATAATCCAATTATATCTTGAAATATATCATTATAGATTTCCATCCCATATATATAGACTATATCTCCCATATACATTTTATAGAATGTTTAAAGTCATAACTTTCACGAAGAAGTATTCCTATTCATTTCCTAAATTAATATATCATATATATACATTTAAATTTAGGAATATGATTAACTCCCACTAATCTTTTGTAAACAAAAGATTCATTTACATCTTTATGAGAAATCAAACGATTTTGACTTTCTTCATAAGACGCTTATGGCTCCCACTAGCTCGCTAAGATTCATGATGGATGGATCTCCACAACTTATATGTCTTGTGATTCATAGTTTTAGACATCTATTATCAAGACTATCTTAATAATGGTTTCGGAAGCCCATATTATGTCCAAACATTGAATCACCATTTAGTTGTATCTAGCAATCTTCGAATTAATTGAAACTAAGACTATGTCAAAGATGGTTCCTTCAAAGTCAACCATTCTCTTTGATTGTAGTCACCTTAAGCTACCAATTAGCTATGAAGGTTTCATTATTTCGGGTCAAATGGTAATTTACCATTTCCTTGAGTATATATCGTATATACACACACTTAATGTAGTCATAAGGATTTTCATTCTTATTTCTTTCGATTTAAGAGGTACAACTCTATGACATAGTCATAAAGTTCAAACCATTTAACTAAGACGGTTTATAAATCCTTCTCGACTACCTTGGAGCTTTTGGTATAGGAACTAGGTTGTTATATTTGTTGATCACTATCTTGTCTCTCAAAGAACCCATTCTTTGAGTTCTATCTCTCGTTCATTTGCGCTTATGCAAATCATATTGTAGGATTACAATGAACTACCCAACAAAACAATCATTTGTTAGTTGGTATATAGAAGTGATATCCAAAGGTTAATTTAAGGATATCTCACAAGATTGTTCTCAAACAAATATTGCTTATTAGCACACAACCCCAAATCTTAACATGCTTAAGATTTGTCTTTCTTTCCAACTACATCTTATGGAGTTATGAAAATTTTGGAAGATCTTCTAATTCACAATCACATTGATTTTAGAAGTATATATATATCCTATATATGGGTAATTGATAATGTCCAACGAACTAAATCTCATTCATAGTTCGTTCTTCTCCTAATGGAGAAATTCATTATCTTATGATGCCAATTTCCTTGATATCTTTCAAGGAAACTCATCTAAAGTGTTATCTTTCCTTGGATCAAATCTAAGGAGGTAAATACTTTAGACGTCTTACTCATCAACTTACATTTCTTGAATTCTTTGAAACCTTTTGCAAAGTATTCGGACTTGTGTTTATTCAAAATAAACTATAGTCCAACCGAGAGTGATCTTCGGTGAATGTCATACAACATGAGTAGTATTATGTTGTGGATAAATGCCACTAACATCTAAGTGAATTAACCTCAACAACTTTGTGATTCTTTCTTCTTTCCAAAAGAATAAAGATTCGAACATTTCGCCTCTATACAATTTTAACAAGAAGGTATTGGATCCGGATCTAACGATCCAAAGCATCCATCTATGACCAACTCGCAATTTATGTTTCAGAGGTATCACAACTCAGTTGGGATTAGTCACTACCTTGCAACCTTTTGGGTTTTAAGCATCGTTGTATTCTAAACAGTTAACACTACCACATCATCTCTACTATAGAGACAATTAATTAGATTACAATAATCTAATCATTCTTATTTGGTAGTTCATATGAGGAAGTAAGTACAATCCGCTTTCGCAGATATCTATATTTGATTCACGTTTCGAATGTGAAGTACTTTCTCTTCTCTCATTAATCTTCTACTTCTTATTAGCACACTTTTACAACGATTGTAAAACATAGTTATTAATACGGAATCAAGCATTCAAGTAGAAGAACCAACTGTTTTGAACTATTCAAGAACAATTTACATCACCTTGAAAAAGGTGTGTTCTTGACACTTGCAAGACATTTCTTGCAAATACCCCTTCCAATGTCCATCCTTTCTTAAAGAAAGTTTGTTCCCTTGGAGTTATTTTGGCTTTCGTTATAACTCTATTTCACGAACGGTTTGCGTCTTCGCGTTCGTGAGATCGAGCTCTATTCGAAAATATAAATTGTGACCTCGAACGATCTACGTATTTTAAATAATTAATTTCCAAATTTCAAACTTCATAACTAGTTTAATTAAAATCTAAATTCAATTAAATTAATGTAAATTCCTGAAAAATAATATAAAACCTCAATAATACAAATACGTATATTATAATAGTGAAATCCAGGAACGGGATTTCACAAGTATTTTGCACACTCAACACTCCTTTATACTCGAACTAATGTGGCATTCATATAAGTTTCTGTGTGTTGTGAGTAAGGACCTTAACCTTGTATTTATATGGACTTAACCCTAATGAACCTTCCCATAATAATGTCATTAGAGTTCCTTGTAGTCCAAGGATAATTGATACACCAAATCTCATTCCAAATAGGATAGAATTAGGAGCCATTTTCCCCAAGGAAATCCGGAATATATTAACTTTACTTGGGGTACAAGCTATAGCTATTAACTAAATCCTAATCTTATTTATATTTCAAGCAATCTTTAAATTAACCATGTAGACCTATTAACCATTGGATTATGGTTCAACATCCAACATTCTCCCACTAGGTCAAACAGTTAATTCAGAAAGATCTTTAATGGATTTATAAGCAAGATTACTTTATTGGCCAATGAATTTAGTCAAGCTAATAAGCTTCCTACATGTTCTGTCAAATGGAGTTCACTTATCTAGGACTATCGGAGACTAAGAACTTGGTAGCATCCATGAGCTCTTATAATCACTGAAATAAGCTATCCATTCACATGAAACATACGTCACATATTTGGTAGTTAAGTGAATCAAAACCTGAATTGAAAGCATCAAGTCATTCACTTATTGGTCATCCTTATCAATCTTATAAGATTGCCTTATTGTCATGAATCACAAACTAAACTAACTAACAGCTGCATAAAACCTTCACAGCTTAGTAAATAATGACAACCTTATATGAATGTGTAATGCTAACTTGGATCCTCATTCGACTAGTCATAACTGGCCACAATTTCAACTATACATATAATTGAAATTTAAACCCACATTCATAAATCAAACAAGTGAGGCACATATCAACATAATTAGCTAAACATCCCTTATGAAATAAGCCACACATTTAAATTGTTCCTCCCACTAATCAATTATATCTTATATTGAATGCGAGAAACAAATACCATAAGCAGATGCATATATTCAAAAACATGTTATTGCACCTTACACTTAATCATATTATACAATCATGAATAGTTAAGCCAAATTCGTTTAGCAAGTATAACTTCATGTCAATTCTTTCAGTCACTACTTCCAAATAGTATGCACCAAACAACTTAAAATGCAATTGTCTTCACAAGAACTTAACCAAATAGTAGTTAATCATGTATGGCACAAGTGTTAAAACATGAGAATACTGTCATACATGCATACAAATTCCACAAACTCGACTTTAAAATTCTAGGGAGAAACATGCAAATATAAAACTAAGTTTCATACTCAAAACTTTACAAACGTATATTAGCATAACAACAACTCCCACGGATTTTTAGAACTTAGCATGTGTGATTTAGATTCAATGAATGTGAAGCCCAATTATTTGTTTATCAATTCTCCCACTTGCTCAAACACTCATTGCATTTGTTACTCTGAAAAGCATATAGGTATTTATTGTACTAGTATAGTATTTCCCAAATATATTTGTATAGTATACTATACCAAAAAACCAAGATTCCTGCTCGAGGAATTATAATTGATTTGTCCCAAAACCATATATACTATATGAGAGAAACTTTATAAAATAGAATATGAAATTGTTCTAGAGCTAAAAGATAGCTCAAATTTTTCGAAATATAACAAAACTATGAAAACTTCAGTCTGGACTTTCAACTGTGGACAGGTTACTAATAAAATCACCATAAATAAAGTACACCACCAATACGCATGAAATTTTTCAGTCTATAAGTAGACATATATATGAACAACTTATCCAAATTTTAACTCATTCTGAGGTCATTCAATCATTCGTTTGTTAAACTCAATTGAAACATGAAAACTGCCAGACTAGACTTTCAACTGAGCGCGGGTTACTAATAAAACCCCGGGTTTTTGAACTTTAATCCTTCAATAAGATTAAAATTTAAAAAAAAAACCTGGTGTTAGATTGAATATTGATTTTTAGTCCCTAATGTGTCCTTAATTCAAAATAATTAATGTGCATTTTATTTAATATCTTCCATTAAATATTTAAATTTATTAATACACAAATTTTAATTTATTTTTTTGACCAAAAAAGAGTTTTTTAATTTATTAATTTTATTTAACATTCTTCAAACTTGAAAGACTCAATTAATGTACCTAAATGTTAATACCGAAATGTGTGTACCAAAATATATTATATTGAACTAATATATTTAAATGTTAGTACCGAAATGTATGTACATAAATATATGCACCGAAATGTATTAATATTAAATTAATGTACCTAAATGTGTGTATTGAAATGTATGCACCGAAATGTGTGTACCTAAATATATCCACCGAAATGTGTGTACATAAATATATGCACTGAAATGTATGTATCTAAATATATGCACTGAAATGTATGTATCTAAATATATGCACTGAAATGTATTAATATTAAATTAATATACCTAAATGTGTGTACCGAAATGTATGCACAAAAATGTTAGTACCAAAATGTATGTACCTAAATGTATGCATTGAAATGTGTGTACCGAAATGTGTGCACTGAAATGTATGCACCGAAATGTTAGTACCAAAATGTGTGTACCTAAATTATGCACCGAAATGTATTATAATGAATTTAATATACCTAAATTGACACACCCCGTCCCGAAGGAGGGCATGCTGGCCGTCACGTGGGAGTGACGTAACCATTTACACAGTACGGAAGCTTTACATATATCACTTTCTACTATGAAACACCCGAAGGTGAGATCCAATTTTGTCCATTCTGTCAGAACCCCGTTGAATTTCCTCGTAGACACCACACCTCTGAAAATCTTGAACCTGGAGGGGCGCAAAACAAAGTTGAGTGGGTCAGTAAAACAAATCTTTTCCAAATCCATCTTTTCTCAAAACGTTGTAACCCCTCTCCGTAAAACTTGTATACTTTCCCAGAAATGTAAAATATCAATATATATACATATATATTCTCAATACTTCAAATCACCATCTCAACATTTCTTTCAATACAATATGCCATGCCATGTCTAAATTTAACATTATAGTATGGATGCATTAACATAAATCAGGTGGAAGAAAATAATCAACCGGAGACCCTCTAATGGCCCTGTACGGCTGAATCTATATCATTTCTATCATCTCAGCCCTCGGCTATATCTAGAGCTCCAAATCTCATCTTGCTTCACTTCAAATTCTCATCTTGCCGGAGTCACCACCTGTGACCTGTACGGCCTTCTGCACATAAGTCGGAACCACCTAATGTAGTCTGTACGACTTAATGGTTAATATTACGCTCTAGTGCTTTTCTCATCAATCATTTCTCAATAATCATTTGTGCACATAATCTAAGGTCACCCACCAGTCGGAACCTCTCTAAAGGTCTGTACGACTGGCCTGTCGGAACCACCTCTTGTGGTCTGTACGACTAGCATCTACTTGGATCCAAGGCGAGCGTGCGATGCGGTGAATAATATAAGCACTAATACCATGGTGCAGGTTATGAGCTCAACATTTCTCAACATCATCATAACAGTAATATATACTCACCTGATACTCACCTGTGCGTCCACCGCACCAATTCATACATATGCATCATATATCAATTCCTATTTCCATATCATTTCATGCAAGGCATTTCGATTCACATTTCTATATACTTTTCACGTATTTCTATGCATGGCATTTCGATTCACATTTCTATATACTTTTCACGTACTTCTATGCATGGCATTTCGAATCATATTTTCATATGAATCTACGCATGGCATTTCAATTCCCGTTTTTCACATCACTTATACACATTTCATTTTAAGCATATTTTCATTTAAATTCAATTTCTGGGAAAACGTCAAGTATATATATATACGGAAAATAAAACTGCCCACTCACAGATTACATAGTCGAGACGAAGCCTCCAAGCTTGGTTCAATCATATACGTCCTCGGAATACGTTTCCCTATACATGAAATTTCTAATTAACTTAGTTTAACAACACCTAAACGGAAACGTAAATAAAATCTTCATAGATTGTCCAAATATAGGGTTTAAATATATGAAATCGATCTACTCGACGTCACGAACGTCGTGGTATTTTTAGAAAATTTTTAGGAGGTCCCACGCGCTCTCACGCGCCAGGACAAGGCACGGCTACGCGCCCCCACGCGCACCGCGCGTGTGCCCCACGCGCCTTCTCCGGTGGTCCTCGCCGGACTGGTTTTTCCGGTGACCGGAAAACTTCCGTGTGTGATTTCTCACTCGTTTCTCAACCATTCTTCATGAAATTTTCACCAAAATGTTCGAAATTGAGAGTAGAACAAGTCTATACCTTCAAAAACTTCGAAAACTAACGAGAAACTCGTCGGGAAATCTCCAAGAATCCGGCCATCTCCGTTCTACGTGATCCCGACATCAAAGCTTGTCAAACGAACGTCTCCGAGCATCTAGAGGACCCAACAAACACTCCGGTGATCTCCGATTCTCCTAAAACGCAACGTATAAAAAGTTGATGAATAGTGCCAAATATAAACCTTGAGTTTTGGACGTGAAATCGTATGAAATCTTACCTAAAAATGGTACCACTGAGTTCGTATGGACTTCACGAGCATGAATATGTAATTTGTTTCGTCGATCTACAAGGTTTTGGTTATGGGTGTGGGTGTGCCGTGGGTTTTCGACAGGAGAGAGAGAGTGAACTGAGAACTGCGAGGGAGGAGAGAGAGAGAGAGACAGTATGCAGAAAATAGGGAGGGAAATAAGGTGGGAGGTCCTACCTAACCCCAAACACAAAATTACATCACAAAAATCCAAGATTAAGCCTAGGTTTAAGTTCCTAAAACTATCTAATATTCCAATTCACCAATAGTTTAGGAACCTTAAACAAAACCAATGTCCAAATTACACACTTTAGTCCCGTTTAGGGGCATTTTCGTAACTTCACGTCATCGGAATTAAAAATTCCGGGACGGGCTGTGACATAAATGAAGAAGTTACAATACATCAAAATATATTGTATAAAAAAAATTAGTTTATCTAAATGTTCACAACAAAAATATATTACAATGAATGAAATGAAAATAAAAATTATAATGAAATAAAATTAATACATTAAAAATTAGAAAGAAAAAGATAAATAATTAAAAAAATCAAAATATAATTAATAAATGAGATTATTAATGTATCAGGGGACTAAAATTAGATTTTGATCTTACTCATAGTTTTAATCAAAAAGTAATTTTTATCAAGGATTAAAATAAAGTTTTCTATAAATAAAATACATAACCCAAAAATCACGAAAATTTGCAGTCTAATAATAGACATATATTTGAAGAACATATTCAAATTTCAAGTTATTTGGTGGTTAATATCTCAGTCGTTTGTTAATTTCAAAATACGTATTCCAGCAGAAAAATTTTGTGCATCTATGTCAACTTGATAAAACCACCAAAAATTCAATTGTTCATGTATTTTCGTAATTTTGGTGTCTAAAGAATCTTTAAAAGAATCTTTAAGAAGTCTACTTCAACACATGATGGACCATAAAATATGCAAATAAACAACATAGCAGCAGATTTCAATGTGTACATCAACCAATTGTGATTATCCTTCATGTGTTCAACAACATATGCTCCATTTAATTTTGAGAAGAGAAGACAGTACATAACAAACATTAAATCACATAGCCAATCTTGAAGAAATCCAAAACTTTTAACAAGATAAACATATCATAATCTTTGAATACACTGTAATATGCCACTTTTGAACTGAAATAAGGCAAATTTAATCAAACGTATATCTCGATCCAAAATTAATTTAAACCAATGAAGGTTACATTTGGTCGAGAAGCCTTAAGACTAAACAAATTCTATCTTATGCTTTATCGATCCCAATATGGGATTTAAGGGGTTCATATGAAAAGCATTCAAAAACTTTAAACATAGAACTATTATGACTTTATATTCACAAATGAACAAAATACCCCATAGATTTTACAACTGAAACAACTCGCACCTTTGTTTGGTTGAAGCTTAATCAGTTTTTAGTGTTAAAATATAAATCATGTGAGCAAAATATCTACATGAAAACTATCCATCTTTGTTTGGCAATCAGTTATCATAGGCTTCACATAATCCATACTTTACACTAAGCCACTAGTAATCGAACCAATAAGACTAGTCACTCCTTTGTTTGGGGATATAGTCATATTGTTATGACTACTAATGCAATTCAATCATGTGAGCAAAATATCTACATGAAAATTAAATATATTCTACATATACAAATAATGAAAATAAAAACTCCCAATATAATCAAACCACCAATATAATCAAAATAAATATGAAAAGAATTTCAATTAAATTAAATATATTCTACATATACAAAAAATGAAAATAAAAACTCACAATATAATCAAACCACCAATATAATCAAAATAAATATGAAAAGAATTTCAATTAAATTAAATATATTCTACATATACAAAAAATGAAAATAAAGACTCACAATATAAACAAACCATCAATATAATCAAAATAAATATGAATTGAATTTCAATTAAATTAAATATGTTCTACATATACAAATAATGAAAATAAAAACTCACAATATAATCAAACCACCAATATAATCAAAATAAATATGAATTGAATTTCAATTAAATTAAATATATCATACATTATACATAGGGTTTAGAACTTACTTGAATTGTGAAATTTCACAATAACAATGAGCAAATACAAAGAGAGGAGATGGCGGCAGCAAGGGAGGAGATGGTGGCAGCAAGGGAGGAGCTGGAGTTGAGGGTTTGGGGGGGGGGGGGGGGATTGAGTTTGGAACTTAGGGTTGGAGGAGGAGAAGAAATTGGGGGTTTTGAAATTAGGGGAATCAGATTCAGATCTGTGTAAAAAGGGAAGGGAGGCCCGGGGGGGGGGGGTGGGGGTTGGGACACGTTGGGCATTTGGTTTTTTTTTTTTTTTTCAGACCTGGCCCAAAACGACGTTGTTTTGGCCAGGTCATTTAAAAAAAATTTCCCTGGGCCAAAACGACGTCGTTTTGCACAGGCCGTTTTAAAAAAATTTTGCGCGCCTCCCTCCTTCTTCAACCTCGCGCTGGGACCTTTTTTCGTTCAAGACTTTCATCGAACAGGTGGTGTGCAGCTCCACGAGGTCGCACCACGGCACCAGTAGCTCCAAGGGGTCGCACCAACAACTCCAAGGGACCTATAGGGTTATTTCCATGGCTTCCAAGAGGTCGTGCGACCCCTTTGACCCCACTGTGGATCCGCCCTTGCCTGGAATTGATGATGGTCACCAAATTATAGTCCCTGCAACCTTCAAAAATAAATAAATAAATATATATATATATATATATATATATATATATATATTGAAACTTTAACGAAAAGTTCCCGGTGCTGTTCACTTTAACGAAAAACCACATACACTAAAAAGTCAATCCTGATACTATTCACTTTACCCTTTATTTTGTCCTTATCGTTAAAACTCAAAGTTTTCAAGCCATTTTCATTAATTTTCCTATATATATATTCGACATATCTGTCCAGCAACTTATACTAACTGTCCTACAGGATGAGAAACTTCAATAAGGCTAACGCATCCCAGAACCTAGCTCGCTATCCATATCTATCGCAGCGATGCCCTTTTCCTCCTTTTAATTTTAACATCCCAAATTATATGTCCACTACCAGATAGGAGACTCAATTAAGGTAGTTGTGATAAAGCTAATAAACATGTATAAACCCAATAGGATAATGAAATCGAAATAGGATGCAATATAGTCTGTAATATTCCTTCAAGTCAAAGGACAAGTTTTAATATATATATATATATATATATATATATATATATATATATATCTCAAATTTCAATATGAAATTTAGGTTAAAACACAATTAACATAGAAAACCAATTTCTTTTGCCGTGAAATATGAATACTGAAATTGAGCAAAATTTAAAACATGTCATGGATTCAAGACATCAACTTTTAGGGTTTACCGAGTAACACTACAACAAAAATGGTCACTGTGCACAATAAATTATTTGTGCCCTTTGAGGCCAAAGAGCACCAACATATGTGCCCATAGACCAATGGCAACAGTGCAGCAACTAAGTTTGTATATGTGCCCTCTATGGGCGTCACCATTTCTAAAAGAGCACCATACACTGCTTGGTGCTCAAAGACACATGCACAAATAAAGGCCATTTGGTGTCTATGTTCTGACAAACTTGTCAGATGACCTTCTCCATTCATGTTTGCACTATTTTTGTTATTGTGCCCAATAGGTTCTATTTAAAAAAAATAGAAATGTAAAATTTTGAAATAAAACCAAAAATTTAAAATTTTCATAAAAACAAAGATGGCAGCCTCGGCTGTAAAAACCAATCCAATAGTAGAAATGGAATGTCTATAATGAAACTACATAAATATTCCTCATAACGAACATGTTTACAAGTGTTAAAGATAAAAGACCAACAAAATAATGAGATTTTCCTATCAATGTATCCATGCATTCCTACATATAGCCACACATAACTGATTTTACCCTTTTTCCCAGCTCGGTGGATTATGCAATCACCTTCCTGAAATCCAAACCAAAGGAAAAATGAAAAAGGGAAAGGATCACATATTTTCAGTGATGTTTAACTACCCAAACATCCAATCAACATTGAGAATTCATAGTATCCTGAAAATCGATTTAAAATAACCAAATGTGATCAGAGCTCGTAACACCAGCATGCTTATGTTTTCAAGCGCATTCTAACTGCCGCTTGAAATATTTCATGATTGACATATTGGAATCTGGTAGCCTGTTGTTACCAATGCGTAGAAAGGGTAGCTCACCTTAAGTTCGACTCCGGACTCTAGACGTGAGCGCACACCCACAATGGAGTGTTGAACGCTACATTCTCGCAAGAAGCAACCATGAGAAATAATTGCATCCATAATCTGCAAAATTCATTTGGCCATGAGATCAGAAAATTACAGCCAATGTCATATAGTAATTTAAGCTTGCGATCATACCCAGCATTTTTCAACTTTTGTAGGTGGCAAAAATCTAGGAGAGGTGTAGAAAGGTGTATTTGGATCGTTGAATTCAAACTTCGGAGGCTGCACAAAAGAAAGAATGTAATCAGTAACCGTTACCACATGTGCACGTACAGAAAAAAAAAATATAATCGAACAGTAGGAACGATTCAGTGCAAGTATTACCAACCTGTTCTGTGAGGTACCGTTTGGTACGCAGACGGGACGGGACGGAACGGAACGAAATGGAGGTTCGTGTTATGTTTGGTACGCAGAGGACAGAACGGTTCGGATTTCGTGTTAAATGACTAACTTAGCCTTTTGTACAATTGTTGAGTGCTTGTATGAACTCAGTGGCTGCAGTTCTCAAACACAGAGAAATTCCAAAATTCAAACACAGAAAAATCAAACAATTACAAAGAAAAATCCCCAAACAATTACAAGAAAAATTCAAACAAAGAAAAATCAAACAATTCGTCCTCCCTGCAGTGTCGGAATTCCCGGTACTGTAAAACCGATCGGGTGGAACTGGAGCTTCGAGCCAACGAACCCACAACTGCACTTGGCCGGAGACAACCGGAAAAGCCCACGGTTCTCCCTGTTTCGCCGGAAAGTGGGTGTGCTCACCCGAGTCTCGATTTCGACCTATAACTCAGAAAAGTTCATGAATTCACTTCTAATTTTTAACCCAAACACTAATTGAGTCGAAAAGGAAGTCGATTAGGGCTTACCTCGACGGAAAACTAAAGGAATTCGTCAGGAGGTTTTCTGGGTTTCCTCCGTCAGTCGCGATAACACAGAGAGAGAGGAGAGACGAGAGACGAGAGAAGATGATGATACTGGTGTGCGTGCGTGAGTGGTGAGTGAGAGAGGGAAGTGAAGGAGAGTGAGAGGGCGAGAGGGTTACGGAGAAAAACGCATCAGACAAGTGTCCCAGCCCCCGACCTTCGCCATCGCCTTCGCCCCCGACCTTCGCCTTCGACCTTCACCTTCGATTTGTATTGCAGATCGAAGCAATACAAAGAAATAGAGAAGGGGGAGATGCAGAGGAGAGGAATGAGGAAGGCAGCGGCAGACAGAGAGAAGAGATATTGTTTTAGGGTTTGTAATGATTTAGATGGTGTAATTTTTGAAAAATATATGGGGTATATTTGTCTTAAAATGGTAAAATATTGTGTTCCACGTGCGTGGAACAACCCGTTCCAGGGGGTAGACGAGGGACACAAAAACACCCAAATTTTGTACCGTGGAACAGCATGTTCCACCTTTTTTGGCGTACCAAACGCAGGACGGAATGCCTCGTTCCGTTCCGTCCCGTCCCATCCCGCGTACCAAACGCACCCTGAGGGCCAAGTTTGCATCGAAGAAAGACTTTATAGTTCCAATATCCTCCCAGTAGTCATTAAATAGATATGTCTGATCATGTAAGGGCATTCCGTAACTCAGTGACTCAATTACTAAATCCAAACCAAACTAGGGGGAATTGCTTATATATTTATATTCGAAGATGAACTATAAGAAAAAAAATAACTATTATCGAAAGAGCCATCTCACCTGGACGTTGTGCTCCTTCACAGCTGATGGAATTATCTCGAAGCCAAAATCATTGCAAGAAGGATAGCTCCACCTTAATAGCTTAAGTAGGACATTAGTTCTGAACACATAAACACCCATCGATGCAAATTTGTACTTCTAAATCACAGTCAATTAGTAATGCACATGAAAATTCGGGGTATACAGATAATCAAGTTTGGGAGGAATCACGTGAGTCACAAAATTGAAATACACTGAAGTTTTTTTTTTAATTATTCAGTGCAGGGAGCTGGTTTTATACCTACAGCACAATCTCAATCTCACAAACATATATTGTAATATTACCCACTCATCTAACATAGACTACAATATTCGTTCATCAAATACACACTGATTATATAGTCATTAGAAGCCAAAACAAATATAGTCGAATTCAAAACACAATTAGTCCAAAATTACACCGAAAAAAATTAATTAAAATCAATACCTACAAATTCCAGATCAAATCTGAACCAAAATTACACAGCAGGTCACTTTCCATTCGAAGCAAAAATGGGTCTGTTTGAATCTGAACCAGATTAAATCCCCTTTTGATTATAACCTTAACCCTAAAATTGATTACAAATTATTAACTAAATTAACCAATACAAGTTCTAAATTGTTACCATTTTACCTGGAACAAAGTAGAGAGGAAGGAATCTCATTATGCAGGCACTGAACTGAAAGGGAACTGGGGATGAGATGAGAGTTGAGGCCAACTGATTTGCAGATTCTGTGCGAAGGAGAAGGATTTGGAGAATGTGTGACAAATCAAACTCACATTTCTTTGATTTTCTTTATAAAACAAACTTGTAGACAAATCAAACGAATTTAAGCACAATCTCAATTCAAGCTCCAAATAATTAATTAGTGAGAAAAAAGTGAATCACTTACAAGGTTCCCTGAGGAGACGTTGAGTTTCCTGCAGGATGAAATACAGGAAAAAAAATATACACACACACACACACACAAGTTGTTAAAAAATACACAAAAATCATAGAAAAATAACAAGGGAAAAGCCCAGATCCGAGAGGAGTCCGTGATGCAATGGTTATCCAACTGACAAACGGCATCCATCGGCGGAGTCTGAGAAAGGCAGAGATGAAAGAGGCAAAAATGGGTTGTTTGAATATGAACCAGATCAAATCTCCCTTTGATTATAACCAAAAAGAGAAAAAAACTCAGTTCCTCTTTTGTTTCAAACAAACCATAACCCTAACCTTAAAATTAATCACAAATTATTAACTAAAATAACCAATACAAGTTCTAAGTTCTTACCATTTTACCTGGAACGAAGTGGGGAGGAATGAATCACATTATGCAGGCACTGAACTGAAAGGGAACTGGGGATGAGATGAGAGTTGAGTCCAACTGATTTGTAGATTCTGTGTGAAAGAGAACGATTTTGCAGAGTCTGAGAATATGTGAACTCGACTAGAAACTTAAGTTGAGACTCAACGATTCACAGTGTGTGTGAGCTTTGAAGGGGAAGGATTTGCAAATTCTGTTTCTGCGTCAGATGTGAACTGGAGTTGAGAGAGAGAGAGAGAGAGAGAGAGAGAAGGGGGAATAGAAAAATTTAGGGAAAAGATAAAGAGAGAGAGAGAGAGAGAGAGAGAGAGCGAGAGAGCCTGGGGTTGAAGAGAGGCTTGGTTCGATTGGGGAAGGGAGAGCGAGAGAGAGGAGAGGCTGGGTTTGAACGGGGAAACACAGAGAGAGGCGGAAAGAAGGAAACGAGGAGAGAGTGAGGCGTGAATATTGAGGAAAGTGCTTTTCTCATTTCGTATAAAACATTATTTTAAACAAAGGGCACAAAAAATTTACCTTTACATTAAATATATTAAATTATAGGGCACGATTATATTTATGGTGTCATTGCAAATTAATAAAAAAAAAAATCATTTCTAACATTAAAGGCACAAAAGTCATGGTTATGTGCCCAATAATGTGATTGTGTCCATTTCTCTTAAATTGGGCACAATACATGGTGCCCATTACGAAATGAGCACTGTTCCACCCTATTGATGTTTAAACAAACACAAACACCTCATTTGTGTCCTTAATTTTGAGCACAAAGGCCATTTTTCTTGTAGTGTAAGTCTTTAGTTGTATTATGACCGCTTTGATACCAACTGTTAAACTTTATATCTTTCATAAATAACTAAAAACACTAACCAGAAAGAATCCATAAATTATACTCAATTGATAAAGTACTCGAAGTCAACATGGCATGTAGGAAAGATGAACCATCTTTGACAGAATCGTGTGGAATAGGCTCAACCATGGACTTCTCATTCGGTGGAAATCGTATTGGAATCTTGCTGAATAATATGTTAGTTGACCAATGTCTTCTGCACAATCAACACTCCTTTATACTCGAACTAATGGGGCGTTCATATGAGTTTTTGTGTGTTGTGAGTAGGGACCTTAGCCTTGTATTTATATGGACTTAACCCTAATGAATCTTCCCACAATAATGTCATTAGAATTCCTTGTAGTCCAAGGATAATTGATACACCAAATCTCATTCCAAATGGGATAGAATTAGGAGCCCTTTTCCCCAAGGAAATCCGGAATATATTAACTTCACTTGGGGTACAAGCTATAGCTATGAACTAAATCCTAATCTTATATATATATTCCAAGCAATCATTAAATTAACTGTGTAGACCTATTAACCATTGGATTAGTGTCCAATGTCCAACATAATCTCTCTCTATTTGAAAAGTTTCAGAGAAGCACGACAACGTGAAATTTAAATAAGTAAGACAAAGTTTTGACAATCGAAAAGTTTAGATAAACACGGCAAAATAAATTCAAAGGCCATATAAACTCTCTCCATTTGAAAAGTTTCAGAGAAGCACGACAAAGTGAAATTTAAATAAGTACGACAAATTTTTAACAATCGAAAAGTTTAGATAAACATAGCAAAATAAATTCAAAGGCCATATATTCTAGAGAGTTTTAACGAAACACTCCTGATACTGTTCACTTTTAACGAAAAACCACATTTTAACATTTCCCTGAGACTATTCACTATATATTTAAAAATGACTTTTTATTAAAAAATAAATTTTTTAAAACTTTTCGTTAGTTTTCCTTATTTTCTAATAGTTCAATTTATTTTCATGACCTATCTCCCTCCAAAGGAAAGTGGTCTAATCAATTGAAGCTAGAATGATTACTACATGACATGCATCAAAACACATTATATGTCAATTGTTCCATTTGAACGATCGCTGAAAGTTTGCAAGCCATGCATAAAGCAATTTTTATGTGACAAATAAATGTTCATTAACTTAGAAAACAAAGGGCCCCGGAATGAAACATATACTTCAAAACAAAAAAAAAAAATTTGCTCTGACCAAAAAACAAAGAGGAAAAACAAAAAATTCTCTACGGCTTGGGTTTCTCATTAAGATAGGACGATTATTCTAAGGAAACTTTCATGAAAATGTTTTGAACTAAATTTATTTTAATAAAAAAAAACATGCTATAACTTTATTTAATAAAAAAGACTTAAATTTTAATGAAAAATTCTTAAATTTTAATAATAATAAAAAAGACAAAAAAACTTAAAAGTTTAATGGAAAAGACATAATTTTAATATTAAAAAAAAACTAACGCGCAAACCCGCGCGCCCCTCATACAAACTGTTTATGAAACTTACTACACTGTTTATGAAAGTTAACGGTACAACACTGTTTATGAAACTTAATGGTATGACACTGTTTATGAAACTTAACAATACTACACTGTTTGTGAAACTTAACGGTAGATGCTTGTTGGAGCGAGATTTCCTACCAAAAGAAATACTTCCATAGATTCGTTGACCGCAATCCTCACGTTCGCCGAACCTTGCTCTCAGGTGTCCCAAAATAGTCTTCCTCCGTCCTGTGCTTCGGCAGGGTACCTACAAAAGATACTCCGACACTCAAGTCTGCCGATTGGTTTTTCTCTTCTCTGAATTCTCTCCCCTTCTTCTCTCTCTTTTCTCCCTCTTTATAGGATTGCATGCCCGTAGAGCCAGTATCACGATCTTTCTTCCCTTTCCACTTCTCTAGTGGTCTTCCGTAGTGGATGCGGTTACCTAGACACGTACGCCCGTTCCTCGTGGCTTACCTTGCGTAACACCATCCCTGGGTGACTTAGATTGGTCCATGAACTCGTGGGCTTACCCTGGGTGACTTGGATTGGCCTATGAGTCAAAACGGATTTTATCATCCCATAATGCCTTTTTTTTCCCTTTTTTACGTATGTAAAATAAGGGAAAACTAAGTTTTCCCTTGAAATTATGCTTTTTGAACTTAGCTAAAACTTTAAGCATTTCTTACTAAAACCAGATTTGTGAAAGTTACTTTCTCTACGGATAAGTTTACTGAAGGTAATTTTACCAGAGTCATTGTTTCGTGCGCCTAACTCGCGAAAGCCAAACAGGCTCATTCGTTAAAGTCACCTCACATCTTCACATAAAATGTGGGTTGACACCTTTCACGAAAGTAGACTGATGTTTACGAACGAGAAACTACGAATTACGAACAAGGATTTACGTACGAGGATTTACGCACACGAAAGCATTACGAAGGTGGACTGACATGACGAAAGAGGACTGACATTACAAGACATGTGACGAAAGAGGACTGACATTACGAAAAAGGACTGACATTACGAAGGAGGACTGACATCACAAAAGGGGACTAACATGTTACGAAAGAGGACTGACATTACGAAAAATGACTGACATTTTACGAAATAGGACTGACGAAAGCAGCAGCTCTGCAGCGCAGAAGTCTAAAAACGCTTTCACATACTTGCCTGCATATATACAGACACCAATACCGAGTAGACATCACATCCGTGCCAAACTTTTGCATGTTTTTTTACGGATATCACGTCATTGCCAGAGCCCTGCTAGATTTTTGCATGCTTTTCTACGGATTGCCAGACTTTTACATGTTTTCCTATATGTATTCACACTGTCTTTATACACACACACACGCGCGCGCGCGCGCATACACATAGACACAATATATATATTTTGCAGACATCACATCATTGCTAAACTTACACACCGGGCTACATATATATATATGTACGTCTGGATCCATAGGCATATATAGGCAGACCTACGAGCAACATATATGTGAATATCTCTGCATACCGACATGCGGATCTCTGTGCGTACTGTTCATATATTCATGTACATCTCTATCCATGCATGTATATATGTGTGTGTGTGTGTGTGTGTGTGTGTGTGTGTGTGTGTGTGTGTGTGTGTGTGTGTGTGTGTGTGTGTGTGTGTGTGTGTGTGTGTAATTACCTTGTGTTTCTCCATCCCTGCTTTTCTTCACTTCATTTGCTTAGTTTCTTCCCCAAGCCAGTGATTTCTTGATTCAGAGTGACCTCTTAGCTTACTGGTAATTTTCCATTTTCCATTTCAAGCCCTCTTACAAGAATACTTCAAACATTACACTTACGTTTACGAGCACAGATTCAACTTTTGTCTTATCTAACCAATTTTGGCCGGTAAGTCTCCACCCGTTTATCATTTCGAGACATACACCCTGGTCTAAATACGGTGGTACTCCACCACACTTTCAAATTGTCAAGGCTTGTGACCTAGGTCATGTTCCAGATGATATACACCTTAGCCCACTTCTTATCGGAGCCGACATGTATTCGGGCCTCGGTATCCCAGTCGGGTCTACTATTTTGTCTCCGGACCACTTAGGGGTCATTAGTTTCCCGCTCCATCCCATGATTCATCTCATCTTATTCTTCACCAATACTCACCCCATGCAACTGAACCCAAATTCCAACTTGCTTATGTCGACCTTTCTGGCATTGGGTCTGAAGCTAGTTGTATCATTAGGTTTTAGAGATTTTCTATATCTTTTCGACTTGATGGTTATTAAGGGCGAAACTAATTTCTTTAACTTTAAACCTAGATATCGCAAGAAATTCTTGTCACTGGGCCCTTCGAGAGCCAGAGATTGGAAGAACCGCCCTCTTCTGATTTCGGGGAAGGCTCCCGAGCTGTCTCAACTATATATCCCTTCTACTTTCGGTCCTAAACCTAGTATATAAATTTACCTTTATTATTTGTTTTCCATAAATATGCGAACTTTACTTACCATGAACTTCTTTCGCAGATTTATCGGATGGTCCCGAACGGATAATGTCCACAGAACGAAAATGTTGGCTAAAGAAGTTTATGACGAGAAAAATATGGAGCTCTAGAGAAGTTGCTGACACCCTTACTCAGATCACCTCTTTCCACAGCTCCATCATTTGTTTCTCATATTGTTTGGTAGACTGGTCGTTGCCCCCAGACCATTTACTTAAATCCATCTTCACCCTCGACCTTGTTCTTCAGTTCAACGTAGGGTCCCCCGTACTTGTGACCGACTCTCGAATAGAAGGCTCTGAAGAAAAAGGCAAAGGAGAAAAAGACGAGGAGTCAGAGCAAGCAGACACAGATTCCAACTTGAACTATTCTCCTACGATGGCTTCACCACTTGATATTCCACTGCCCTGTTGCGTCGCATCGCCTCTTCGTGACCTTCATATGCCCAGAATTGCAAGTAGGTTGGATAAATGTCCTCATAGGGATTATCCCAAAAACCCTAGGCGTGGCTCGCCAACTATCTTCGACATGACCCCTAAACCCATGCAATGGCAATCGGCTCCTTCCACCTTCAGCTCGGCTAGCGATGGTTCTAGTAATTCATCTCAAGCTTGGAGGCCTGAGTTCACAAAAATAGGTGGGAGTCTCGTCACCCTTGGCGAGGATATGTGGGACAATGCGAGCGCCGCTACTGTTGTGGCTAGAGGCTTAACTCATCCTAACGACGTCAGTCGCTTCGAGGAAACGCTTGACGACGATGTTGACTCCTACCAATCTCATTGTCTTATGAAGGTATTCTTTCATCCTCTCACATATTTGTCATTTCCGTAAGCTTTAACCCTACTGTTGTTTTCAGTTAGCTCTACTTCAAAAGGAAAAATCAGACAAACTGGTTGCCAGGTTGGAATCCCTCAACCTTAACTAACAGTAGGTTAAAGAGTGTCAGGCTAAACTTTATGGATATGAGGAAGAGATCACAAGTCTGAAAGGACCTCGCGATGCTGCAACGTTTGAAGCACGCCGCACGAAGGAAGAGTTGGCCGAGGTCAAGCAAGCGAGGGCTACTGAGCGTGAGATAAACATGCAATAAATACGCAAGGAGATGGCCTCCAGCTTTATATTTGGTTGGGTACAAAGCCAGCAATGTCCGGAACATCGATTTGTAGCTGACCTTGACGTGTATAACCATCACATGGGCATTGAGCCTAGTGGATATGCGTGGTACGAGAGGATAGATCCTAAAGATCAGAAACCCTCAGACCAACCTGCCTCCTCTGATCCTATCTCAGGCAGCGGGTTTGTTACTACTTCCGGACCCATCTCGGGTTTAGGCTTTGGAGGTTTTCAATCCGGCTCTCGTTTTGGTGCCCAGTAGCTTTCGCGTTATCTGTTCTCATGGGCTAAAACCCATATATATTTGTATTTACTGTATTTTACTTATTATCTTTATTGTATTTGTTGTTCGCAAGTGGGGCCTTTGCCCTTACATTGCCTGACCCTTCCTAGATGTTCCTTTCGATTTTCAGTTTCAATTGAATGTGATCAATATCCTTCATCCTTAAATTTGAGTTTTCAAACCAAAGATTAACTTATCTCGACAAGATACGATCACCTTAGATTTTTAATTCTTGTTTTTATCAACCTCGAATTGTCTCTATATAAAAGGATGTTTGCGAGCCAATAGGTAGTACCTGGATCTCATGGACAACAATCAAAGAGTGAAGCTCAACTTTCAGCTTTATGCTGATGTCCCGAAAAAAGGAAGCTCCTGGAAGGGTTTCAGGGGTTCTAGGAACGTCATCGAGTTACGTTTTGACTCATCTTCTCGTTCACCAAGGAGGGCTTCTCATTCTTCTGAAGTCCCCAACACTTTTCGTGAATCTACGTACTGGTCTCGAACAAGGTCAGGTGAACGAGCTTTAGACTCCGTTGTCGGTAGAAGGACCTCTCCGAGGCTAAATTATACCACCCGAGCTTATAATTCTGTTATTGATGGAATGATATCTCCAGGAGTGAGTTACGCAACTCGGGCTCCTGACTGTATCGCTCATTCCCCCGACTCTTATGCTAGAGATAAAGCGGGCCCTTCTCACGCACTTCCCCTTCGCCACCCACGCTGTCCTTAGTGCTTTGACTACTCCCTGCTTTTGGACGAGCATGAAACTCTGAAAGGTTATTTGCAATGCGCTGAACATCAAGTGGATTGCCTCAGGGGGGATTTGATGGCTACTGACCGTGCTGTGTCCGCTGCTCATTCAGATGGCGTTCATAATGGTTTTAAACAGGGCATTCAATTTTTTCGCTCCAAGGAGAAAACGGCCTTCCCCTTTGTAAACTGGGATAGTCTCTCCACCCCGTTAGACTAGATGTCATTTTGCTTGTAATAAGTTAGACCCTTAGGTCCAACCACTACTAGGATATCTCGTAGTGATGTCGTCCTTGTTTTCCCCTTCTACTAGTAGGTTTATTTCTTCATTCTTTTCTTTTATCGTACTGTGTATCCAACATCCATGAGGTTTTCCTCTTTTAAATAAAAGATATTTTGTTTTACGGCAGGAAAACAATGTCCCACCGTTTAAGCTTTTACCCTTGCACACGTAATGCCTCATTTTCCTTTGCAAACACACGATGTGTTCGAGGAGGAAAATCAGACTTATTGTGGGATTGTCAAAATAAACTAACCATTGCACTACCAACTCTTTATCAAATTTCACCTATTCGGTCTTGGATTTTCGATCTTGGGTTATCTTTTCCCACTCGACCTTATATTCTCGATCTTGATTGGGTCTTTGCCCATCCGATCAGGGCTATCTGCTCGTCCAAGATTTTCAAGTTCTTTCACCAGAATGCAATGAAAAGATAAAAAATAAAAAATAAACATGTTAGAGATCAACGTCCATGCTCTTAAAGTCATGCATGGCTAAAAGATTAAAAAAAATGATAGAGATCAATAGGGGTGGAAAAAATTCCCAAAAATCCTAAACCAAACCGAAAAAATACCGATCCCAAACCGATTTTTCCAAAATTTTCGGTATGCTATCCCGAAAAAATACCGAAATTTCGGTATGGGAATCGGGATTGTCTTCCTAATATTTCGGTATTCCCATATCAAACCGAAATATATATTTTTAATTGTTTTATATATATATATATATTTTACACAAATAATATATATAAATCATGTTACTTTATTTTTCATTCCTGCAACATAAAGATATGAAGGATTATGATATGTGCTATGTGTCATTCTATTTCATTGATAGGAGTCACCTTTACTGGAAGTAACACAAACACCAGTGTCAAAATTGTTGAAGAAAGTAAAAAACATAAACACCGAAAATGTAATGAGTATTCCACAAAATCACAAAAAGGTATATAACTTCTATACTAGGTTTGCCTTCTAGTGTATTCTTAAATGGTAAAACAACTATGTTCTATAGGTTATAAACTTATAAATGTATCTCAATACTAAAAAAGAAGATATCATATAAAACTTATCTGCAGTTGCACTGGTGGTTGTTTAAGAGTTTAATGTTGCCTACCGATATCGTTTGATCAATTCATGCCTTATTCCTTCTACCCCCTTAACTTACTTCATGCCAGGTAACTTATCGGGAGTATGAAGTTGAAACCAGTAATGGAAGAACAATCACGAAATGAAGGAAAACAAGAAGCACAGTAATGTTTGAAGTATGTACCTGATTATTTCAATGAAAATATAACAACTATGGGAATTGGGAATACAAAATCACCAAAATCCCAAATATATTTCGGGATTCCCGATTGTCCCGAAATACCAAAACTATTTCGGAATTCCCGAAAATTGGGATTCCCAAAATTTTGGTTTGAGATCGGTCTTGAAATTGGAAATACCGAAATTTTTGGTTTGGGAATTTTCGGTATCCCATACTAAGTAAAGTTATAGTATGATTTTTTGTTAAAACTCAAAGTTTTGAAACTCTTTTCATTAGTTTTTTTTTATTCTAAAGCCTTGCAAAAGTTAACAAAGATATCTTTCACCATAAAATATTCCAAATTTGCTTGTGCTTCATCTAGTTAGAAATTTTTATGTGTATGTTACATTGTTACATGTTATTTAATTTACTCATATTATTATGCATGTATTTACTTATTAAAATTATAGTGTAGGTCAATTACATCCATTTTATAACATAATGCAAAAATATGACAATCGCACTAAAAGTTGATGTTTAAACCGTTCAAAGTATTTGTAAATTTGAATTTGAACTTGTTAGAAAAAAATAATAAAATAATATTAAAAAATCAATTTGTAAATTAAATTTTAAAAATAAAAGTATATTAATTAATAATTAATTTATTATTTACATATTAATAAACGTACTTATTTTTGTTAGTAATAAAAATTTCCGTCTACACGTCACGGCCACCCCTGCAGGAATATGACAGAGAAATGAAAGAGGGGAGAGGCACAGAGTCCAAGGATTTCAATACAAAACAGAAACAGTGGTAAGAATAAAAAGACGAATGGGACTTCTGTAGTTTTTCACAAATCGGGTTTTTAGGTCTACGCGTCTCTAAAGGCCCATAGAGAGGAACACCCTCCCCCCACAAGTACTGATGAGCCCTTCCAACCATCATGACTCTGAAGAAGTAAATCTATGAAACAAAAACAAAAACAAAAAAAAAAAAAAAACCATACTTTCAAATCCTAGCTAGCAAACTCCTTTCTCCCCTTTGTTCCCCATAACACTGCCACAAGTCCCACCTTTTTGAAAGCTCTAAAATTCCCAAAAACCCAACTATTTTAGAGGGAGATATAGAGAGAGAGAGATTTGGTGTTTTTTGAGTGGAGTTAGTTATGAGTAATTGGTTGGGATTCTCTCTGGCTCCACACTTGAGGATCCATGAAGGATTTGGTGGGAGGGAAGATGAACAACAACATGTAGGAGGTGGAGGCTTCTCTTCTGAAATGACCATCATGCCCTTGCGCTCTGATGGTTCTCTCTGTGTTCCTGCTGACCCTTTCAGCCGCTCCAATGGCTCTGAAGGTATTGCATGTAAAGTAGAAGCTTTTTTATAATTATTTTCTGGGTTTTCTGTGTATTCTTTTTTTAGTATTTTCATGTGATTTGTATAATTTTTGGAAGATTGGAGATATGAGAACCAAATGGTTGCAACAAGTGAAACAGCTGCAGACCCAAACGAAGAGGGTCCAAAGCTTGAAGATTTCTTGGGCAGCTGCTACTCCAGCTCTCCTCCTCCAACTGATGAAACCAAAGCCTACAACTTCCACACCCAGCAAGACCAAAACCAAGACTCCTCCATCTCCCAAATCAACGTCAACGAGTCCCCCAACTTCACCACCACCACACCCAGCAACGGAGAAACCGAACCCAGCAGAGATCACTTTATCAATAATCAACCCTACACCCATTACTGCAATACCCTGAACCCAGCACAAAGCCTTGTCCCTAGTAATGGCATGTACAAATCTTGGTTGGGCCAAACGCTGCCCTTTTGCGATGAGAAATCATTATGTGGTAGTGATCATCAGTCAGCTCTCTCACTCACTATGTGTCCAAGCTTGCAAAATGGTAATAATAATAATAATAATAATAATAATATGGGTGTAATTTCTCATCAACAAATCCGAATAGTCGATAACAAGAAAAGGGCTGTTGGGAAATCTCCTGCTAGAGAACCAATTCCTAGAAAATCTCTCGACACTTTTGGTCAGCGCACTTCTCAGTACCGGGGTGTCACCAGGTACATACCAACTATTTACTTTCTTTTCCTTCTCTTAGATTTTCTTTGTCGATACAAGCGATGGAGGGTAGCGGGAAATTGAACTCGGAAGCTCGAGTACAGAAAGAATGCTACTATGGAAAATATTTTCCTTTTTTAATAACTTTTTGGTTCTTAATTTATCTGTTTTAGGCATAGGTGGACTGGGAGATATGAGGCCCATCTGTGGGATAATAGTTGCAGAAAAGAAGGGCAAACAAGGAAAGGAAGGCAAGGTGAGAAATTTGTTATTAAAAATATTTGGTTTTCTTTTTATAAATTTTTTTTGTGGTACTTTTGTTTGTTAGAGGAATATACTAACGGTCTGGTATGTATTTTTTCCATGCATTTTGTTATGGGGTTGGTCTTTCTTCACACTATTGCAACTGCAGTTTATCTGGGTATGTGAATCTTTAGCTCTGAGCCTCTGATACCAATTTGCATGTATTTTTCTTTATTCAGTTTTTGGACGTAACTTTTATTAATCGATTACATTAAAAGATATAATATAAAGATATGCATTGTAAGTTGTGCAAAATTTTAAAAAACTTTCATATTATTCGTTTCCCCTCTGCAAAACTATCATCAGGCGGTTATGACAAGGAGGAGAGAGCTGCTAGGGCTTATGATTTAGCTGCACTCAAGTATTGGGGTTCAACTACCCATATAAACTTCCCAGTAAGTTTTGGTTTCTACCACTCTCAAAGATTTGGTTTCTATTTATTATAAGCGATCGTTGTAAACTAAGTGAAAGGAGAGGGAGAGATTTCGACCCGTTAGTTGTAGAATAAATACAAATATCCTAAAAACTGAAACAATTCACCAACAAATTATCACAACTATTATTTGTTTTCTTCTGTAATTTTCCTCCCGTCTCTTTCTGCTGATCAGCTAAGTACTTATGAAAAAGAGCTAGAAGAGATGAAGAACATGACAAGGCAAGAATTTGTAGCCAATTTGAGAAGGTATATACCCTTTTACTACTTTCTGGACCATGATTTTCTTTTTCGAATTTGTAGCATCTTTTATGTATTTATTTTAGTTTGAACTTTTGGTTGGTCTGAATGGCATCTTTTGATGTTGGTATTAGGAAAAGCAGTGGGTTTTCAAGGGGAGCTTCTGTGTACAGAGGTGTGACAAGGTATGGCACAAAGCAACTTTAATAATAGAGTTCCATTATTTACTGCAATTTTTTTTTTTTTTTTGCAGCCTTTTCAATTATCATAGTCAATAATAGGCAAACATTATTAAAAATGTCCATATGATATCAAACATTTCTAAATTTTAGTACATTATTAATTTCCAACCCCATCCAATTTCCTATCCTTATTTTTTCCTCTCAATCTGTCAAAACCAAATTATTTTCTTTGTCCTGACAGACACCATCAGCATGGAAGGTGGCAAGCTAGGATTGGCAGAGTTGCTGGAAACAAAGACTTGTACCTAGGAACATTTAGTAAGTTGATTTCACATAAATTAAAAAATCCCTTATCAATTTTGAGGACTCTCTAGTATGTGTTTCCTTATCTTATACGCTGAAATTTTTTACCATTAAATTTGAATTTTGGAAGGATAATCTAACAGTAAATTTTTTTGGTGTTTATAGAATATAGCGCAACGTAATATAATTTTGTCAATGAATCGAGAATTTATATACGACATTTTGAATTATTATGATGATGTTCTTGGCGTCGATTAATTTAGGCACACAAGAAGAAGCAGCTGAGGCTTATGACATTGCAGCAATCAAGTTTAGGGGCACAAGTGCTGTGACCAACTTTGACATGAGTAGGTATGATGTGAAGAGGATTTGCTCAAGCTCCACCCTCATTGCCAGTGACCTCGCCAAACGTTCACCGAAAGACTCGGCTCCTCCGGCCACAGCGATCCCGGACTTCAATTCCTGCGCTTCGTCTACTTCTCCACATCCCCTTTTGGCCATCACAAGTGGTGGTGAACCTTCTGATGACTTGGCTGACATGATGTGGAACAATGCAGCAGAGGATCATTCGAACACAAACGCACCATTGGGTGCTTCAAGCCCTAAAAGTCATGAGTTTGGCATTGGAGGAGGTGATTATTCTCATGCTTATTTCTCAGCAGGAAATAATGGGGGGACTGATCACAGCAGGCTTGGAAATCTTGGTTTGGTTCAACAGGTTCCTATGTTTGCACTGTGGAATGACTAATCATTGTGTTTAATTAGCATAAGTAAGGAACACAAATTAGTCTCTAGGAATTGGTTAATTTGTGGTGGAAATTAAGGTAGCTAGCTAAGTTTGATGGTAGAAATGAAGAGCAGAAATGTAACGTGGAAGTTAATCTGGGTTCATGTTTTGGTGTTGCATCTGATTAACTGAAACCGATATTGTGTAGAACAAATTAACTGAAATTAGTGGTGAATTAAATTTGATGTCAGAATAGAAACAATGCATATTGTTCTGAGATCTGACTATAGAATCTAGCCAGCTGACCATAAATGTCCCTTGAAAATAAAATACTTAATTAAGAATTTCGGTTTATTTTTTTGTGCATACTCAGTAATTTTATAGGCAAATATATAAATATGAAATTGACTCGTCAATCACTAGAATTTTTGTGAATGAAATATATTTTTTTTTTCTTTTTAGTTTAGTGGTGTACCTACCAAATACATTTTCTGTCACATGAGGCAACTCCTCAAGCTATTAATAGACTTTGTAACTAAATTGTGTCACTTGGGAAGGACATAGTAAAAAAATATGGCTTTACACCATAGGGAGATTAAATTTAGAGAGTTTTAAGAAAACATTTTCGATACTATTCACTTGTAATGAAAAATTATATTTTTATCTTTTTTATATATATTATTTACTATATCTTCAAAAATAACTTTTCATTAAAAGAAGATTGTTTTAAATTTTTTTGTTAATTTTTCTTTAAATTTATGACTAGATTGTAATAATGGTCCCATAATTATATGAAGAAAACTTAACTAATAGGAGCCAGGATCTTTAAATTTTGCCCCATGAGCACTAAATGGTAATTTTCATCAACTACATAAACTTTTCTATCAAGAAACGGGTAAAGAAAAAATTTCATCCAGAAATAAGAAAAATAGAAGTGTTATTCTGGCAATGTTTTGTCTATCTTTATTAAAAAAAATGATACAAATAAATGATAAAAATAACATTACTTTAAGAAAAAATAAAAACTAAACCACATCAACTATTTTTGGGGTGGCCTTCAAAATAAATTCTTTTAATTTTATATGATCTTTTTATTATTAACTATTTTTCTTTGAAAAAATGAACTGGTAGCAAACCACAGTTATCTATCAGAGGCCAGAAAGAATCACAAAGGGTTTCGAACTGAGATCTCGGGTTTTTTGTTTGAATGAAGTCTCGTCATTCGCTCTTTACTACTGGGCCACAAGCTCATGGTCTCTTTTTATTATTATTTTTTAGTATATTGATATTTTAATATTAGGAAGAGAAGGAGTTTGACTAAACCATGCAATAAGCAACCTAATTTAGTATTGAATTCGTCATTTACGAGATTCGAATTTAAGATCTCTCACTTCTATAAATGTTTTAATCAATTGATATAAATGCTTTAATTAGGAGACTATTGCTATAAATTTAGTCTATTTATTTTAACGAAAAGAAACAGAAAAATAAATAAGTTATTATATCATGCTATGTCACTTGGAAGATTGAAGTAGACAATTCGGAGTAATCTGGATAGCAGTTGAGTAAACTGTGAAAACGATGGAAGCTCTTAAGATGAAGACCAACTTGACAAAAGTTCTTGTAATAAAAGCCATGACATCAAATATTTTTTTATTCTTTGAGAAGAGATTTGACATGCTTTATCAAAATATAAGTATATTTAAAAGGGAAAAAAGAAAATCTTCTCATAGCTCATGTAACATAAGTTGTACTAGGTTGAACATTGTAATTTTTTCACCTTGAACAATGTTTATTTTTCTAAATACGTACTAAATAAAATTGGTGATGAATTTAGTTCCGCCAAGTAGTGTCACGAAAAAAAACTTTATTTGGACACAACACAAGTAAAGTAACGTTGTAAAAGCTGTTTCTAAGATTAATTTTATTGAATTTAGGCTTCAAAATCGTAGGCAAACTCATGCGGTGGAATTCTTTCTTCTTGGGCAGCAAAAGCGGTGCGTGCATGGCGGTTTGCTAAAATACGCAGCTTACGTAGTACAGTTTGAAAGAAAAAGTCAAAGAAGTGGGGGCACGTCCCTTTGACTCGCGGAAAAGAAAAAGAATCCAGCCAGTTTTTCCTGATGAGCTGAGACTGTGGAGGTGCGGTGCCTTAATTTGCGTGCCCTTTGGCATTTTCTGCTGAACTGTGCAGTGCGCCTCTCTCTATCTCTAGCAAAAGAGTAATGGTAAGATGAAAAAGTTTGTAATAATATGTTAAATTTATTTTTATGATTATTATTTTAAATGTTAATAATATGTTTATTTTTATTGATAATATATTATTTAGTTAAATTTATTTATGAACTTAGTATCTTTATCCTTACGCTTAGCAAAAAAAGAGATTTTTATGTTTGACCAGAATTCGGTTACATACGTTATACGTCATTATACAAATAAAAAAATTTAAAAAATTCTTCTTATATAATAATACAATCTATTAATTTGATTCTAGTGGTATTTCTACTCACAATTAAATAAGAAATTTCATGTTCAATTTTCGTTAAAAATAAATTTGAATTATATTGTTACTAACGTACTGTAAAACTAAACTTATTTTTTTAATAAAAATAATATTGATTGTTAAAAAAAAATAAAAAAATACATAAGATACTGCACATTGAAAAATCTGTCCGGTCGAAGGCTCTGCAGGCATGCAGCCAGCCAACCAACCCATCAATCAAATCTAAAGACAGGTCAACAAGTACTTCGCTTCAATGAATTTGGATCAATTAAATTTCGTTTTTAAGACCTGAATAAAGCCTAAACGGGAGGACGTCTTTAATGAGATATTTTTGAAAGAATAATGCTAGTTAAGCTATAATTGTTGAGACAAATAAAAAATTATACTATATTACTAATAAAAAATAAACATATTAATTATACTTGAGCAATAATTTAATTATAAATAATCTATTCATAATCCAATTTAGATTTGATTTAAAAAGTTGAGATTCCTAATATTACTCTTTTTGAAAAGGTAGATGAAAAATGAGTTTTGAATATTGTTCGAAATTATGGACTTTATGATAAATTGAATTTAAGTTTGATAAGTGTAAGTCACTTAATACTATGGTTTAGTAGTTTTTTTTTTTATTTGTGAGTGATGCCTTATGTTTGATTCTTACAAAATGCAAATTTGAATATTATTGCTAGTCTATTTTCTCACTCTTTTAATGTAAATAATATTGTTTGTTAAAAAAAGAAAATTTGCTAAATGTAAATCCAAGAAGAATTAATTGTAAAAAAGTTGGCTTAGTTTTTAAGGCTTCTTTTCTAAAATTTAGAGCTCGTTTAGAACTGATTTAAAATGACTAAAAACGATTTTAGTTAAAATATTTTTTTACTCAATTCTTGCTAAAAATGTAACTGAATTATAAAAAAGCACATGAAGTGCTTCGTATAAAAAACACATAACTAATATTTCTTTAGGAATCACTTTAAGTGCCTTTGAAACCCAAAAATATTTTCTTTAAAAATGACTTTCAATCATTTTAAAAACACTTCTAAAAGTGCCCTTAGATGTCAATTCTTATACTATTGAGCTTGAGTTTGTTTTGCCAAAAATCTGTAGCGTGTAATTTTTTTTTTTTTTTTAGAGAGCATTTTGAAATTTTTTTTAGTGTGATTTTGTATAAAATAAAATCAATCAAATGTTATGATATTGACATTATATCAATCAAATTTATTTCAATTATAAATTGGTCAATGAGATTTTAAGTTACATTAAAACATCTCAATCAAATGAAAATTACAATTCATGCTATTATCATTTAAAACACCTAACCTCTTCATATTCTTCATTGTAAACCGCGTAAAACTCTTTCAGACTTCAACCTCCATCACCTCGCAGCCATAAAACACTCTCAGATAGCAACCTCCACTGCCTCCCACCACCTTCAACCTCTATTTTTTTTGCCTCACAACACCTGCCTAGTCAATTTTGTGCCACTCCAAATGATTTCATACTTTTGCTCTGATTCCGACAAACGATTCGCACTTGTGCCTGAGAAATCACAATCAAGTTATTTTTTTGTCCTCCTATTTTTTTCTTGTTCTTCAATTCTAATGTTTTAGGTTATTTAAGTTGTATTTTTGAGATATTTCGTGTAATTTTGCACATTACACCTTTTTTGGTTTTGAATTTAAGCTTGTTTGGATGTTAAAATCGGTATGGGCATATTACAGATTTAGTCTATTTGGATATATTTGTTGGCTTTGTGTATGTTTATTCATGGTGGTTATGTTGTTTAGCCTAATCGCCACTCCTCATGCTCTTTTTCTTAGGTTATATGCTCCATTTCAAATTCTAAGTTTTGTGGATTCAGATAATCCAATGCAGTGTCTGTTTCCTATTCTACGATTGTACATTGATATTAAAAAAAAATTGTGAATTCAAACACTGTGCTCCAGTATTTGTTTCCGGTTCTATGATTGGACGTTGATATTTAAAAGTATCTGATTCATACACTGTGTTGCAGTGTCTGTTTCTTGTTCTGTGGATTTAGACATTTCGTTGCAGTGTCTGTCTCATGTTCTGTGATTGTGCATTGATATTCAAATAGTTTCCATGTTTACATTGCAGTGTTTGTTTCTTGTTCTACGACATGTGGTTTAATTCGATGCAAAGCAAAGAACCTTACTAGGGCATAGCATGCCGCGAATCCTCTTAAAAGATAGGGGTGCCTTCAGGAATGCGGACACATGTGGTGCATGGCGGTCGTCAGCTCGTGCTGTAAGGTGTTGGGTTAAGTCTTGCAACGAGCACACCCCTCGTGTTTAGTTGCCATCGTTGAGTTTGGAACCGTGAGCAAACTGCCAGTGATAAGCCAGAGGAAGGTGAGGATGACGTCAAGTCATCATGCCCCTTATGCCCTGGGAGACACAAGTGCTAAAATGGCCGAGACAAAGGGTCGCGATCTCGCGAAGGTGAGGTAATTCTAAAAACTGGTCCTCAGTTTAGATTGTAGGTCGCAATACAACTTTATACACTACAATAATAATACTAGATAGTATGGTAGAAAGAAATATTTGAATATTTCTACCATACTATCGTATCTCATACAATACGACTGATTCTAGTCTGCCCGTTTCATTTAAGATGTGAAATTTTTATCATTTTTTATATTCAAAAGTTTATGTGATTCCGATAATGCGTTGCACTGTCTGTTTCCTGTTATGTGGATTCCAACACTGCAACGCAGTGTCTATTTCATGTTCTGTGATTGTGCATTTATATTTAAATAGTTTATATGGATTCAAACACTGTGTTGTAGTGTCTATTTCTTGGTATGTGATTGTACTTTGATATTCAAAAGTTTATGTGGTTTCAACACTGCATTGCAGTGTATGTTTCCTGTTCTATAGATACAAACACTTCGTTGCAGTGTTAGAGAGAGAGATAAGAGACATTGAAGAGGAAATAGTTAAGGGATGGTTGCACATAACGTGTGTTAAAATAGAAGGAGAGATAAGGAAAGATGGATAGAAAAGTCAAATTCCAAGTATTTATAATCACTTAAAGCCATTGTGATATTCATCATTGACCTAGGCCTAATTAATAAAAATATATTATTGATTAACTCTAAAACAAAAATATGTCATTGATATATGTTTAAATAGTAACATTTTTATTGATTTTTGGCTAAATTACCTTTTTTATTTATTATTTATTTTCATTTTGAAGTTAGAGTTTCCTAACAAGGTGGAGCTAGAATTTAAGTGTGGGGAACTAAAAAATAAAAAATAAAAGTATAAAAATTATATAAACGTCATTCGAAACAAAATTACTAAATTGCCAAAACATGCTACTTAATATTACAGTCTAGTAGTTTTCTTCTTCATTGGCAAGTGAGGTATTCTAGATTCAATTCTCACCAAAAGTAATTTTGAACCACATTATTCCTAGCCTATTGTGAGGTTTAACCCACTCCCTTAACCCCTGTAGACGTGCTCCAACCCTTGGAGTAAAACTCAATTTTTAGGTTTTAAATTTATCCCAACTTGTTCTAACCCTAGAGGCAAATATGAGTTTTAACCCACAACTCATTTATGAGGCAAGTTTAGGTCAGGATTTCTGATGGGTTAGTAGGGCTGTGCCACCATATATATATATATTAGTTTTATATTTATAAATTCATTGAATCCAACTGCTAAGATCTAATATGATCAAACCCAACGGTAAGAAAAAAATTCTAACAGTCCAAATTTAAATCCAACAAGTATTTAAAAAAAACTCTTTTATGTATTTCATATTCTTTTGTAGCGTTTCACGAGTTTCATGGTGTCGGTTAGTGAATTTTCAATATCTATCGGAATCTAAATATTTTTAGGTTAAAATGTTCATAAAATTAAACTAGGATAGTCTACATAATTTTTTCCCAAAAAAAAAAAGTTCCTTTAGGAAAACAATTATCCTAAATTCATTTTTAATAATATCGGACTAAAAAATTAACCCAGAAGAATTGGAGGAGAAAAATTGTTTCTGAGTTAAACCTAAATTTTTTTAATTAAATTTTTTTGTTTTGACTTAAGGGTGGTTTGAGATGGTCTTAGTAGAGATAATACGTTTGTTTAAAAAAAATCCAAGACATTACCAAAAAGAGTTCATAGAGAAATCTATGAATCAAACAAGAATTATTATTTTTTTTTTTGAAGAAGAAGCGATATTATCTACACTAAGCGGGTGAGGGAATGGACTAAGCCTCACAATGGGCGAGCCATAATAATGTGGTTCAAATTCGCCTTTGGTAAGAATCGAACTTAAGACCTTTCGCTTACAAATGAAGAGAAATATCACTAGACCATAGTACTAAGTGGCATGAATCCAACAAGAATTATATACAATAAGAAGTTTAAGGACTTATTGTCATAATTTTTTTAAAGGAAAAAAGATAAATTTAAATAAAAGACAAAAATACATAAAACTGAGCTAAATCCCCAAATTAAAGAATATATTCAATAAAGAAGGGCTTGAAGTAGTAACGTGGCAACTTTTCTCAAGATTTGTATTTAATTACACTGCACTACTGTTTGCTAATATGATATAAAAAATTATTAGGATTGAGCATTCTTCAAACTATTCAATATTAAGAGCACTTCCAGTGTAGGAAGGCCCTATGGCAATTGGGAATTGAATCTCCTCCACTGAATAGTAACTGTCTTTAATGAACAGTAATTACATTTTTCATCTCTACCCCTAAATTTAATAGCCATCACAATAGACAATAAAATATTAGTATTTTTTATTTTATAAAATAATAAAAAATAATTTTATATGTAATTTCAGATAGGATTTTTGACCGGTCTCGTTACGTCACATGTCATTATCTAAAAGTACAATTTTTGGTGATAGATTTTCGATAAGATTTTTAACCAATCTCATCGTGCCACGTGTCACAATCTGTTTAGAATCTTTGAGGATAGATTTCCGATAATATTTTTAACCAATCCCATCACGCCATGTGTCACAATCTGAGTGTAATCTTTGAGGATAGATTTTGATAAGATTTTTAACGAATCACGGTCTGTCACGTGGCATTATCTACAACCTAATCATTTTTTTTCCTTCATATAACCCATCATCCATCCTAAGAAATCACACACCAAAATCAGAATCTCTATCCTTATTCATAGTTTCTCATTCTTTCTTACAATGTCTTCTTCAAGGATGTTGTGGGAAATCAATTCGCAAGAGAAATAATTGTTTAAGCAAGGGGAAGAAATGTTCAATCTCCAGGAGGGAGAAAATGAGATGGATGAGGATGAGGAGCGTAAAATGAGATGGATGAGGATGAGGAGCGTAAAATGAGAGATGACGAAGCAAGAAGCCAAAGAGCTTCACATTCTCGTCGAGTTATCCAAGCTGTGGTTGAGATCTCCAGGCCCAGCTGTTCCGCAAACATTGATAGAAGCGGGCAACGATAAGGTAATGATCTCTTGGACGATTATTTTGTCCGTAATAGTGCATTCCCTGATACGCACTTTAGATGTTGTTTTAGAATGCAACGACATTTGTTCAACAAAATCATGATTGTTGTTTACAACCATGCTTCTTACTTTATGAAAAGAATGATGTTTTTGGTGTCATGGGTCTCCTGCCTGAGCAAAAAATTATTTTTGCCTTGCTGATGCTTGTATACGGAACATTTGCAGACTAAGTGGATGAGATAGCGAAGATGGGGAAACCAACCATTCTTAAGTCCCTGATGAGGTTTTCCTCTGCAATCGAATCTATCTACACCAAATAGTACCTCCAGAGACCTATCACAATAGACTTGCAAAGGCTTCTAAAGAAGGGTGAGATGCGAGTTTTTCCTGGCATGATTGGAAGCATCGACTGTATGCACTAGACTTGGAAAAATTGTTCAAGTGCATGGCAATGAGCTTATAAGGATAGAAAATGAGCAAAAAGTATCATTTTAGAGGCGGTGACATCATTTGATACATGAATTTGGCATGCTTTTTTCGGTGTTCCAGGAGCTCAAAATGATCCCAATGTCCTTGCCCAATCTCTAGTGTTCAATGAGGTGCTACAAGGAAAAGCACCGAAAGTGACGTATTGGGTCATTGGACATAAGTACGACAAAGCATACTACCTAGTAGATGACATTTACCGAAGGTGGACATCGTTTATCAAAACAGTGCAATGAAAAGAAAAAAACTTCGCAAGATGTCAAAAGAGATGTAGGAAGGATGTGAAGCGTTGTTTTGGTATCGTCCAAGCTCGTTAGGTGATTGTCAGGGGTGCTGCCATATTTTTTTATTTAGAGTCGTTTCGATCCATCATGATGACGTGTATCATTCTTCATAACATGATTGTGGAAGATGAGTATGATTATGATGCCATTGATGAATTTGAGCCAGACACGATAAACAATTCCAAAACACAAATATATTGTGCTTATGACGCCACCGAAGAAACCATGCAACACAAGCCCTTAGAAAGGGATAGACATTACAATAAAAGTCTCATTCAACGATATACTTCACTCAAATCCTCATACTATCACAAAGCCAGACAAAGTGACTTGATAGAGCACTTGTGGGAATTAAAACATGCTCAAGAAACTTAAAAACAAGCTTGTGGTGGAAGAAGAATCCTCTTAGTTTGTTTGGTGTGTTTTTTTTTTAATTTGGTGTGTTTATGTAATTTTATTTGGTGTGTTTTTTAAGTTCATTTAGTGTGGTTTTTTAAAAAAATTTTAATTTGTGTTTATGTAATTTTATTTAGTGTGTTTTTATGTAATTTTACTTGGTGTGTTTACGTTCTTTAAATAAAGATTCTCTTAGTTTAAAAAAAGTACCAAATTAAATAAAGATACTCTTATTTAAATACTAAATTAAATAAATACGAAATTACATAAAGTACTCAATTCAATAAATACGAAATTACATAAAGTACCAAAATAAATAAATATGAAATTACAACACAAAGTGATTGGAAAATTATGGGCTTCGATTATACAACAAATTCTTTAGTCCCTCGTGAATGGAAAATCATCACCTAACCAATTTGTGGCCCTAGGACATCTCCATTTGCTCTCTCTTCTCTTGCACGCCTCATCCGCAACACGTCCGCTTTCTCCAAATTCGAAAAATATTTAGGACAACGCATCTGCATGCTCCTTCATAATGTCACGATCTTGTTGAGCCCTTCTTTCTTCTTTAAGCTATTCCCTTTCTTGCCTAAGTAGCTCACTATATCTCTCATTAGCTTGAAATAATCTCTCAGCAGCTACAACTTTTTCCTCATCTCTAGTCTTAGCAGCCTCAAATTTAGCCATTTCCCGCACCAAAGTCAATTCACCTTTGGTGAGCAAGTTCTTCCATATATTTTGCATAATCAATCTTGGAAGAACTCCCTTTTTCTCTTTGAAGCCTTCTTACCTTGAGGCCTAAGTGGATAATGGGTCGATCCCGACACTTGTTTAAGGGTCGCTTCCGGCACTTGTTTTGTGTCACCTTCATGAACTTGCGAGTCGTGATCTGGTGTAAAGTGTAAAAGGGTGCTGTTTATGACAACTTCTGGACCGACAGGCACAACTCTGATGTGACAATGTTTGACAATATTCCAATATTCCCACTGATTGAATGATTTGTTTTTGTATTTGGCATTATACCAAGCTTGTACTTGAAGTGTCTACAAAATGCGGGAGCAGAAAAAATTATAATCAAAGTAGCTAATGTAAATTTAGGTATAGTACAAACAAATAAATAATATATTGTTACCTGATCCGTGTAATTTTCCCCATTTCAAATATTAGTACTAGCTTGTGCCAAGGCTTTTCTTCAATGAGTAAACGATTGGCTGAATATTTTCAACGACTTGAGAGCTATTGTTCCGTTCTTTTGCCACCAATTTTCTCAAGAAAAAAGGAATGAATATTGCTCCACATTTCTTGCAACTGCATCTCATTACCCGTAATCGGATCATAACTTCAACCCAGCTAGAACATAACGTAACATCTTCAATAAGCGTCCAATTCGTACTTGCATCATTAGCCCTTTTTTTGGAAACAAATATAGAAACTTTGAGATAAAGATTGGAATGTTGTTGAAAGTTTTGAGAAAATATGACAGTGTGGTATAAGGTGGAAGATACTGATAAGGTATTTTTCTCGGGATTTTTTTATTAATTTTTAACATATTTATTTTTTTATTAACGTAATTAATTTTGTTGGATTAAAAAAAATTTGAAATCCAACAATCCAGATTGTGACAAGTGGCATAACAGTAACATATCTGATTTTTTTTCTATTTTTTTAATTTTTAAAGCTGAAAAACTTGGATCGTTGATTTGGAATCGAATGGCTCATATTTTGCCATGTCATCTGGCCGTTGGGAAGTTTTGAATTTTTTTTTTATTGTTTGAAATCAAACGGTCCATAAAAAAGAGCCGTTAAATTCCAACAATTGAGAGGGTGCCACGTTGCACATAGTAACGATACCATATCAAAGTGTAAACCGCGGGCCCCATAGTCTAAAATCTTATCGGTGACGCACCCCCACGTGCGGTTGACGTCATGCTGACATCAGCCTTGCATCACAAAGCCCCTAGGCTCTTGAACCTTGGACTCCCGCCTGCCCTCTCCCACATACTTCCCCCTAGCCCAATTGCCCGTATGGGCTGGAGCATGTTTGGGAGGCAATTGGATTAGATTTCCTCCCCATCCACCGAGCCATTCACCACGCTAGATTTGCTCTAAACTTTGAAGTAACTGGAGCTCAGAGATATGGTTCGATATTCATGTTTAAATCATATTTTATAATGAGCACTATTGTACTATTGTGCTCACTCCTTTTCTTATCTCACTTATTTTGCCACCCATAATTAAAAGTACAAAAATAATAGGATATTATTTTTCACACCCAACATTATTCTTAAAATAACCTTAATCTTTTGAAATTTTTTTTCTAAATTATTTATGAATTTACAATTGGTTGTCTTAATAGTACATATACCAATACTATTTGAGCGTCACACAGTTTCGAAATTATCGACTTTGGATAACTTGCAATCAATGAAGAGCAGCACTTGCTAGCATGACGTATGTAGCTCACGTATCATCACCATGATTACCAAAGGCCAGTTGCATGGTTATAAGTGTGCGTCCATTAGTTGTTTGATGAAATGTCTAGAAAATTATATGTTCATAAAAAGAAATGGACTTCTGAATTTTCATTCAAGCGATATTTACTATTTAATATTGAAATTCTAATTTGGTAGATTCACTTCATGTTCCCAAATTCCCAATGCAATCTCAGGTCCCCAAACCCCTTCTAACTCTCATCGAAACCTGCACAAGCCTTCAACAACTCAAGCAAACCCACACCAAATCTATAATCTTAGGCCTTTCCTACAACTAAATCACCAAGGGTGTAACCACTACAGCTCCAAAATTGCCTACCTCCACCCATTAAGCTTCTTGTACACATTTTTTTATCACCGAATTCGAATCAATGTGGCACACTATCACAAGAGAGAGATGAGTGTTGGGTGACGGGTTGGCTATCAAGGTTGGTTTGTGGGGTGACGTCATTTGGGTTTTTATTATTAACATTTTTATTTTTATTTTATTTAGAACTTAGAAGTCTCTGTATTGATCCTTCAATGTCAATTTACATGACACACCTTGACTTGGAATGTCCACTAGGACTCTGAATCGAGTTGCGCTGGTCGATGCCTAGAAGGTGACGAAGCCTTAAAGTGTAGTGATGTGGAAAATATGAATAAATTTAAACCTAAAAGTGCCTAAATACAAGAGTGCTGTGAGTGGGAATGAACCCATTTCACATACGACGTCAGAGCATAAGTAAAGTACAGTAAAGTGGGTAAGAATTATACCCTCAGAGATAGCCACCTATACTGAGATTCGCCAAGAATCTTCATCGATACAAACGTTCAGCAGCTAAAACCTGTAGGGCGAAAAACAAAGGTAAGTGGGCCTGAAAATAATGTTTCAATAAAAACCTTTTAAAAACGTTATAACCCATCGCTGTAAAACCCGTATAGTTTGCAGAAAATAATACTACATACATATGGAAAACCAATGCACAAAGCCAGTGAAAACTGAAGTATGCCATGTTATAATGTTTCAGCACTAAAAGATGCAAGTCAGGTGTGAAATCAATATAAAATAGTATGCCAGTCGGAGTCACCTAACGTAACCTGTACGGTTGGAACTACAGCTCATCAATCTAGGCTAGCACACGAGTCGGAGTCAACTAATATGACCTGTAGGACAGGCTGGGTATAAATAAGTACGTTTAAGTGCTACGACCACGTGAAAGCTGTGCGATAGATCGCAGGTCACCGATGAGTCGGAACCACCTATTTTGGTATGTACAATAGGCTAGCACTTAACTTGGATCCAAGGTGAGAGTGCGTGTGGGAGGTGAACAATCACGTGAAAGCTGTGCCCTGGCCTCAGGCGAGAGCACTAACATCGGGGTGCAGCCATGATGAGCTCTAAATGCATTTATGCATACCAATATGACGCAACCAATACAATCACATAATACTCACCTGAAGCTTACCTGAGCCTCCGCAGCATCATTCAATATAATTCAAAAATTATAACAATGCAATAATTAAAATGTAACTCATTTGAGACAAAGCATGCAAAGCATAAATTAATTTAAAAACATTTGTGGAAACTATCTTTCATATATATATATATATATATATATATATATATCATAAAAAGGAAAAGACCCACTCACCTAGAGTCTGCGCTACAACTCATTAGCACGAATATCAAGGCGTCACGGATGATCAGCGCCTAGAACAATTATCAAATCACATCTTAGAATTTTTTATCGAGAGAACATTTAACTTACATAAAACACACCTCCGAGGGCGTTTTAGAATGATTTGAGACCCATTGACCAAAAGTCAACTATCAGTCAAAGGTCGATGGTAGGGTCCATAACTCTATGTAACTCGATCTAGAAGATCTGCACCTTGGATTTCTGATCCGTAACTTCCAAAGATACATATTGTGCTTCTAGAATAACATAATAAAATCTTACCACGATCCGACGGTCGGATCTTTGCCAATTGCCAAAATTAAGTGGCGGTCGACGTTTTATTTTACAAACTTACAAATCCAATTTAGAAATATCCGTACATCGGATTCCTGATCTGTAAGTTCCTTAGGTCCTCAAATATTATGCACTATAATGTATTAAAGTTTGGTGACAATCCAATGGTCGTTTGGTCAATTGCTATAATAATCAAGTGGCGGACCTTAATGGAACTAGGTTCAAACGATGGAAATTCATCAATCAGACTTCACAGATGGAATCAGGGTATCAAACTTAGCTTAGGAAGGTCAAGGGACACCTCGGCCCACGCGCTACCGCAGGTGGCGGTCGGCCACCCCGACTATCCGGAAAAATCAACTATTTCTAAAAATTCTTAAACTTCATAGAAATAAAGATCTCAGTGAGTAGAGCAAGTTTTATACCTATAAACAAGGCCAATTTGACCTGGAAAAGCCTTGATTTGCCACAAATCTGCCGGAAATCCCGAAAGTAGGTGAACCTTGATCCGTCAAATTCGAAGCTTTGCCGCCCCCAAACTTGTTTGAGGTTTGATCCTGGGCTCCAAAGACACCTGAGGGCGGTTGTAGTTGGCTAAGTTTTTTTTCAGGAATGGCGAATCGCCACCATGAGACCCATCGCACCCACCGGTGTTATCCTTCTTAAAATGAAACCAAATTTCGTCGGGTTTGGGGTGGAAATGGTAGAGGAAGGGTCGTGGAGTTGAGTACAGGTGGTGGTGTCGGTCAATTTGCCAGAAAAATCAACAATTTCTGGTCAAAAATTCATATGGAGACCGGGTCCGGTGCACCTTCTTCCTCTCATTTCCCCTCATTTCTTTGTTTTCTAATTGGGCCATCCTATTCCTATCTCCTCTTCCAATTCGCCACACTCCCTCATTTTCTCTCTTTTATCTTCCATCTCAACCGCCCATCTTTTCTTTCTTTTAATCTGGGCCACACATGTGGCTTTCCAGATTTTTGCTCCAAAAATCTAGAGCCTTCCAAAAATATTCAAATGACCATTTAGTCCCTAACTTCGTTCGTTAATAACTCATTCGTTATAACTTCAAATTACGTTATGTTCGTCCCCACGCGTTCATAGTGACGAATACTAGGGTACACCAAGAAAATAGATCTAACATAACACAACAAGGTGGTTAAACAAAGTCAACACATTTTCTTTGAAGAGCATTTTTGTAAATTCACTTATTAAAATTATAAAAACCATAAAATTGAGAATGGGTAGTTACATTGCAAGGGGCAAATTTGTCATCAAAATATTTAATTTGATGTGGTTGAAAAAATAAGAGGAAAAGGTGGCCTTGACAACACTCTTTATAATTGATGTAATTTTATCTGTGGTAAACACACTAAATAATTATTTTTTTAGAAAACTTCATTTTAATCATTGGCAAAGATAACTTTTAGATTAAAACCATGAGAAAGATCAAAATCTAATTTTAGTCCATTAATACATTAATAACCCCATTTATTAATTATATTTTGATTTTTTAAATTATTTCTCTTTTTCTTCCTAATTTTTAATATATTAATTTTATTTAATTATAATTATAATTTTCATTTCATTTATTGTAATATATATTGTTGTAAACATTTAGATAAACTAATTTTTGTTATACAATATATTTCGATGTACTTGGTCTTCTTCATTTAGGTACATTAAATTCATTATAATAGATTTTGGTGCATACATTTAGGTACACACATTTCGATACAAATGTTTAGGTTCATTAATTCAATATAATACATTTCGCTGCACACATTTAAGTACATTAATTTAATATAATACAATTCGTACGTATAATTCGGTACTAACATTTAAATACATTAGTTCAATATAATACATTTCGGTCTATTTAGGTACATTAATTGAGTCTTTCAAGCTTAAAGAATATTAAATAAAATTAATAAATTAAAAACTCTTTTTTGGTCAAAAAATAAAAATAAAATTTGTATATTAATAAATTCAAATATTTAATGGGAGACATTAAATAAAATGCACATTAATTATTTTGAATTAAGAACACATCAAGAGATTATAATTAATATGTAATTTAACATTAAGTTTATTTTAAGTTTCAATTTTCTTGAAGGATTAAAGTTAAAAAACTCTAAAAAAAATTTGAATCAATTTTGAGATTTGGAAGGAAAAGAATGTGGGGAGACCAAGGTAAGACAACCACTAAATTCCAACTGACAGATTTGTAATTAACAATATGCATGCCAAATAATTTTTTTTCTTTTCTTTTTGGGTAAAATCCATGTCAAATATTTAATAACGGCAAGAGGAGTGTTATCTCTTTATACATTTTATACACTTTATTCAATTTTTGATTATCGAATTAAATTAATTAAAGATGATCAAATAAAAAAAAATAACAATAGTGTATAAAAAATAAAATAAAATGTATTGATAACAACACCGTAAAGAAAATATCACTCAAGTAAGATATTATTCTTATTTTCGAATATCCAACATTCCAATTCTACTTTTACTATTATTTCCACTCAGTTGGGTTTTGATGCTCGTCGAGTTGGAGAATATGTACGTACGGAACATGAGAAGTTTTGGCAGAGAGAAATTTTGAGATAGATTTGGGGCAGGAATGGTGGATCCACATAAATCTATCAACAAAAACCTGGCAGGAACCGTAAATACACACAAAGAGACAATATCTAAAGGACAAGATACCTCATGCAATTGCAGCAGAGACATTTCTCCCATCATTGCTGCCCTAACCCTAACCCTACCTACAGCCCACACCCTCCCCCTCTTTACATCATGTAATCTATATCAGATTTTAGAGGTAGTGCTCCGGATCATTTTTCTGGAAATCTTAAGAATTGTGTGATTGTGACCGTTTATCGTATATTGTGTAATTAGTTTTTAATTATGTATTATTTATATATAATTTTAAATTTTAAAATGATTTATGATCGCATAATTACGATGAACGATTATGATTATGAAATTCTTAGGATTCTAGAGTATCCTTTTCCTCTCCTATATTGTCTGAAGGCGTACAGTTTTAGGGTCAGCAGTGCTTTTTGGCTGATAGGCTCAGTTTGCTTTGCATGGCTTAAGCTTTTCTTACCAGCTATAGGTATTGCTTGCCGTGTGCTGTTAGCTTCTGCGTTTGGTGAATAGCGCTTTGTATATATATTCCCAGAACCAAGAACCATTCCTCTAAATCTTAAGCTGGTTTTTGATGTACGAATTAGTAGTCAAAACCCCAAAAAGATAAAACTACGGATAACGTAAACAGAAAGAGAGGAAAAAAAAAGCATCAATATCCATTCAATGCTTGGTACTAAATAGTAAAGAAAGGTCGATTACCTACTAAAAAGTAAATAGAAAAGACGAAAGATGTTATCTTTGTTAAAAAATGTATTATGTTTTACAACACTATAACCGCTTTCTCAAATGATTATTTTAATTAACAAGTAAAATTCATATGAGTTATTGTTTGTCATTAAAAATTAAAAAAAAAAGGATGAATTTTGTTGATTAGTATAAAGATTACGAAAAATTTCATCCTGATCAAGATCAAGGATTGAGAGTGATTAATATCGGTAATTAGCATGTGTATATTTCTAAATTAAGGTTAGCAAACCCTAGTTTGAAATAAGGTACGTACAATTTCACTAGAGAGGTCCAAAAGGCACGAATCATGGCGGGATATGGATCAACCTTTCTTTCTGATGGTCACATCTCGTGCCTCAAGCCAGGTGCTACGTTTCAACATCTCTTAGCCACTAAAAGAAACAAAAGCATCAATTTCCAAGGCATACATCACATAATGCAACCCTTTATGTGTAAAAAAGGCCCTCATAATATGTGGCCTTTGGCCCATCCCCTGCCCCATGCCATTTATTCTCTTCATCTCTGCAATTCCGACACCTCTCTCTCTCATCTATGTAGCGAGCTTTGAGTAGGAATCAAATGACCAATTTGTTACTATGAGTAAATAGGTCATTTTTAGAATAGCAACTTAAACGGCACTGTGCATATACAGTGTAGTCTTTCCTGAAAAATAATACAACGAGCGTAAAGTTCATGCATATTTTATTATATCATTGACACAAAATGATAGTGTATTTATGCATTCTCTAGCTTTTGGAATTTTGATGGGACAAAAGCTTGAGGCTTTGGGTGAGACCCATTTGCTAAGCAAGAGCCAGAGGACAGTTTGGCTGACATTGGTTTTGGGACACTGTAAAAAGAGAGACTGCGATACGCAGCTGCCTGCCGTGCCTCCAGTAAAAGGCTTATTAGATCCGGCCAAACATGCTTCGTGCTCTAATAGTAGCTACACTGCACTGTGGACTATGGCCTGCTCTCTCCCATGTGAACGTTGCTCCTTTCACTGAGGTTACTTTTGTCATTTTGGGGACAAAAGTGGTCAAATAACATAGCATGCATGCCATTTGCAAGCGTACTTGTATTTTGCATTCACTGTTCTCTTCTCTGTCCCAAAAATTTCATAGAATGTCTTCTTTCTCGTCCGATAGCCATGGCCAATCTTAATTTTATTTTTTCATTTTTTTCATTTTTATTATATTTTTACTATTAGTAAGAGGAGGTGAGAGAGATGGTTCGAAAGTATTACATTAATTTAGAAGAAGTGGAGTTTCGAACTCGTGACACATAAATATAAACATAACAGCCTATTTACTAAAATATTGAATCATATGCAATTTTACTTTTTCATTTAACGTTTAAGTGTTAAAGAAATTAATTTGAAGATGTCAATATAGGTAAAGATAATAGGAAATTTCTGGAGAGGAGGTGTGAAAATATGTAATGATAGGTGTAATTAAGTAGTGTTTAAAATATCGATATAGGTGAAAATATCGATATACAAATTTATGGAAATATCGATTGCATTCAAGAGTAATTATGAAAATTTGCAATGGGTGGATATATTTACTCATATACCCACCACATTGCAAATTTAGTCAAAATTAGAGAAAATTTTGTCAAAAAAATTAAAAAGTTCAAAATCTCCAATGAATTCGAGCAAAATTTCTGTAGTGAATTAGTAGGGTGAAGTTTTTATTTTACCCCTATTTCCATCTCAGTCCATGATTTTTCCAATATTTCGACGAAAATATAGACAATTTCATAGATATTTTAAACACTAGGGGGTAGTAACATCCAATCTATCCAACAGATTTTATTTATAAATCCGAACCTTAATCATACAAATTACAAAGTAATTTACTAAAACGATTGTTGTACCTTGTAGGTAGTAAAAATAATGAAATGTTGGTTCTTCTCGCACTCTATGTTTTTCATTTTATGATCATTAAGAAGGCAGCTCAAAGAATACATAAAAAAATCTTTTATTGTTTACGCAACTAGTGTAGTGGCCCGACAACTGATAATGTTAATGAATATTGATACCAATTTCCATCTACGCAGGTTGAGTGAGTGCAAACAATACCTCAAGTCCAGAATCTTACGAAGAAGAGAAAACGATCCCAAAAAGATGCCATGGACATTGACCAACTGCTTACAGAGAAAGAAAGAAACTGGACCCTCATAAGTATACATATTATACTAATTCCAAAGGTCTGCAAAACAACTTCAAGTTCTGTAAGATTTTAGGTCCATGTCTCTCCAAGTACATTCCAAATTGAACTTGAATGTGAATGCATTTTGATATAGACGCCTCAAATTTAAATCTTCTTATTTAAACATTTATAAATATCACTTCCTTCCCGATTTCTGGTAATTTTTCAAAAAGCAAAAATTCTACAATTATTCATGGCCATTCTATAAATGGTGCCAAACCCTTCTGATCCTACAACATCCTCTTAATCAAGTGACTCTCATATGTATATTAGATATAACGTATCAATAATTTGGTACATTAGTGGTACGTTATGTTATCATAATTTGGGCATGTATTAGTATTTTGGTATGTTATGTAATTCTTATTTTGGTTGTACCAAGTTACTAGTATGTTGTGTTATTTTAATTTTGGTACGAACAATGCTAATGGTATATTATGTATAATCCTCAACAGAATATAATTTTTCATAAAAAATTTGTTCTAAAATCATATTCTGTCAATTCTTAACAATCAAACTTTAAACTAAAAAGAGAGACTCTTAGTTCACGCTTATGCAATTACCCATTAGAAAAATTCAAATCTATTTTCAATTTTCATGAATTTACGGATCCTAGGTGTCAATTTCAATGAAAAAAAAACTCTTATTTCTTTAAATTCTATATAAAATGTTGAGATGAAAATTAAAAAAATAAAATGGAAAAGATGAAAGAACTAAAATTTAGAGCGCTTTAATTAAAAGTTAAAAACCAAAAATATTTAACCAATCAATATAGAAGTTGAGGGCTTAAGTCTAATTTCCTGTTGAATATACTCAAATTTAATATTTATTTTAATTCAATTTTATGCGTCAACATTGACAAACACTAAGAAAAATCAGAGTAATTAAAAAAAAGGTTTTATTTCTTCAACACAAAGTTTTAATTATAGAAAATGTTAGGGGATCAGATTTTTGTTTCAGTGTATCATCTAATGTGACATATAGTAATATGTACACGGCAATATTAATTAACAAATGTATTTCTTTAGATGTCAATTGTACGTGGCATTTACTCTTCTTTAGTTATTGTTTAACTAAGAAAATGAATCTCATTATTATTGTGGTAATGTGGTCAGATTTTTAGTCACTGTCTGTCTTCTAGATTTTCCTTTCATTTGATCCGTAGTCCAATGGAAATTGTGTTGGGCTCCATAAACCCAAACGTGAGGGAGGAAAAGGTTGGCCTTTGGGTTGAATGTTAAGCCCAACCCAACAACTCTCCATGCAATTTAAACACATCGAACATCAAACTAAGCCCAACAAAAGATCCACTAGAACAAGGGCAGAACAAGGGCACAAACAAAATTTCATGATTTTTGTTCAATTAGATTTCTTTCTTGCATGCAAAGCCATAAACTTTTGATAAAATTCACAAAGTGTTTATACCCTTTGTAAAGCATACTTATGCTCCTGCATCCAGCTGGAGGATTCAATTAAAATTCACTTTGCAATACATATTTTAATTAGCATGATGAGGATTGTCTCTCCCTATTTTATTCCATAGTTTCATTTAATTTATACAAAGATTTTGATACGATATTAACATTCTTTAGGAAGATAATTTGTGGGTTCCATGATTAGGAAGGAGCTTGCCAAACTGTCTTTTAAGCCAGGCCACCAGATTGCCAGGCAGCCCTTTGGTTTCCACAGAATTTCTACCTCTTTTAGTACAGATTTCTTTATCAAATTTCTAGTTTTATTGAATATAGGAGGGATCCCATAATGTATTGATAACAGATTAATCTCTCTCTTTCATGCAGCTCGAGTAACGCATGAGACGGCAATATACTTTTGACATTTGAGAGCAAACGGTCCGTCAACGCAAAGTCGGATACCAAAAAAAATTAACTTTTTTATATTGAAAGTGGAGATGACCTTTTCTCCGTGGTTTCACTGGCTGTACCACCCATTGAATTTGGTGATGAGAACATGATTAAGAAATGGTGGATAGGAAAGATAATTAAATAATGTAAACAATGCGTGATCTATTTATTTTAATTTTTATATATATGTGAGGAATCAGATTGTCAATCTGCTGGTGCTGATGTGAAGAATTTAATACAAATAGGTTATATATTTTTTTAAAGATCCAGATCACTGAGAAATAGATCACTTAAAAGACTGACCTAATTTGTCTTAAGCATGACATTTCCTACTTGGAGGCCGGCGACCAATTATCCCCCAGGGGATTAGGGGTAAAAGCTTTTTAATTAAAAAAATATAAATGCGTATTGCAATTAGCAATATGGCAATTGACATTTCTTTCTGCTTGTAAATATGAGGTCAAATATGAGGTCTTCGATACTTGACAAGGATGTTATTTGCAGTTCTCATATATATATAATTGCGTTTACTAGCATAGAAAATGAAAAAGTAAGTTAAATATAGCTGAGAAATAGTTATGCCATACTCATACTTGAGCAACTAGGTATGAGGTTCACCAAGGAAGGTTATTTATCACTCACATGAACAGAGGTGTATCGTTCTCATTTCTGGCTTATCTCACTCCAAATGAATGCTTACTTTTTGTACGGTATGAGAATAATACCTAGTTATTCATACATAACATAAACAATCCAATAGGATTCTCTCCGGATCTTTTGGTGAAGATCTTTGAGATCAGTAAATTGTGTCCGTTATCGTACATCGTGCGGTCAGTTTTTATTAAGTACTGTTTGTATTTAATTTTAAATAAAAATATTTAAAATAATTTTTAACTGCACGATGTACGATGAACTGATTTGATTCGCGGATTCCCGAAATTCTCGAATCCGGATTCATAAACAATCCCCTTTGTAATGATTTCTGGTTTGAATTGGGTATTTGCCTAACTAATTTCACTATGCAATTTACTTATTTCTTTTTCCATTTTTGTGTGTTAATAAACGCGAGATATGTCAGGATAGTGAGTTATTCTCATACTTTGCGTATCATTTATGGTAAGTAAACATGTCACAAGTAGGTAAACACTCACTAACAGAGAACCCAAAAAAAGGGTAGAAAATAAAATAGTAACAGACACAAATGAAATAGAAAAAGGAAACTTCAAGACTACTAGTCAAATTATACAGTGCCCCACAATGGCCGTTGAAAATGAAGCAAAGGAGCACTGGGGAGACTAACATGGTTTGTAGACTTTGGCAATTTCTTACACAGTTTATTTTCTAATCTAAAATGATAAGAAAATAAAAAAATTTGTGTCAACACATTAACAAATTAAGTTGTTATTAAGTCACACATTAAGAACCCGTGAACACAACGTATGAGCTCCTACTTTTGTTCCTACTCCAACTCCTATATTAGAAGCTACATATGCTCTGACATTACAAACGATGCTAAGCTCACAAGCTAGAGAAAAAGAGATTGATTTCGAACAAGATAGGAAATATAAAAAAGCGCGAGTTTCTCTTTGAAATTCATAATTATATTTCTATAAATTAGAAATTTGATTAATTAGGGGGGCTAGTTGATCTGATTCCCTCTCCTACTCATATTTCTAAGTTATTTGATCTCTTCATTCTCTTATGTCTATTAAACACGCACATAAATATGAACTTTCCTTGGCCCAAAACTTACTCGGAGCCTAGAAGGCCATCCCAACATCACGACACTTCTAATAGGTTGCAAACGATTCAAGACTGGTTTAAAAGAAGATTTTGTTTAATCTTTTTCTTGGTGAACTATTTCCTCTCAGCCCCGTTACATATAAGGAATTGTCTTGAACTGTACTGGTTTTGCGAGTTAAGCTGAATTTGTTTTGCACTAAGTGGTATAAGAGTTGTGTGAAGTTTTTGGGATAGTGCGAAACTAAGCCACAAACAAAAATATATTTTAAGACCCAAGAAATGTTTGCTATTTTTAATTACTTTTGCCTAAACCAAAAACCGATTTTCTCCTTCTTCACCTGTTTCTATTGATATTTATTTATTTATTTATTTTTTGTCAATAATCCTAACTAGTATGTTGAGATGGGTTTGGGGAAGACGAGAAGGGAGTGACAACAATCCTAACTAGCATTGAATAAAAGCTCTCTGTTAAATAACACTTAAGGAGCCGTATAGTTTAGACGAGTCCTATTTAGTCTCATTTATCTTAATTCTTTGATGCACGAAACATAAGATTATAGTCTCAATTAGTCTTGCCCCTCTTACAGAGTTGTAACAATGGGGGTCTTTTGATATTGCTTTGACACATCCCGACCCGGAATAACTACCTGGACTTTGAATTAAGCTGTTTTGACCGACACCAGAAAGGTAACGAAGCCATAAAGTGTAGTGATGCGGAAAGTGTGAATATATTTAAACCTAAAAGTGCCTAAATATAAGAGTGCCCTTGTGAGCAAGAATGAACCCATTTCACACGTGATGTTAGAGCATAAGTAAAATACAGTAAGGTAGGATAAGAATTATACCATTGAAGGTAACCACCTATACCAAGATTTGCCAGGAATTCTCGTCAATACGAAAGCTCAGCCACTAAAACCTAGAGGGGCGAAAAACAAGGGTGAGTGAGCTTGAAAATAAGGCTTTGTAAAAAAATCTTTTCGAAAACATAATAACCCTTCGCCGTAAAACAAATATAGTTTCCAAAATATACATACTACGTATAGTAAGAAAATACTTATCGTACCTTGCAATATCTCAAGAATACAATACGGCACAATATTTCGTACACACATGACGCTCGTAATCACATAATCTTGCATAAGCAAACATATCGTATTGAGTGCTCATCAACACATACATGAGTACATGCAGAGATATTCTGATATGAACATGACTGGGTGTAATAATGATATACACTCTAGTACTACAATTACGTGAAGATTAGCGCTATGCGCATCACATATGAGTCTTAATCGCCTATAGCAATCTAGAACAGGACTGGCATCTACAATGGATCCAAAGTGAGTGTATGGTGCGATTGAAGGATTATTTTGGAAGATCATGTTCATTTAAGCAATATCATTAGCATGCAATTAACAAATTAAAGGCGGAATCATGCTTGCATATACTTAAAAACAAAACATTAACCATGAATGTTCAAAGCCTAGTAGATTGGTGAACCTTTAATCAACTCAAAACAAGTGAGTTGAGATTAATACCTTTGTAGATTCCTCTTTGCATAAGCAAAGGCTAATCACCCAAAGAGAGGGCCTTCATTCCTTGCATCTAAGATCTATGGATTTAGATGGAAGAATGGGTTCTCTAAGTTCCCAAAATTGGGAACCTCTAAGTTTCTTCACCAAGGTTAGATTGGAGAAGATATGAGTGACCTTGGAGGAGTAGGATTGCTAGATAATCCCTCCAAGGGGGCCGGCCATTTCTAGAGAGAAGGGAGAGCATTTCTTCTCTCCAATTTCCCCAAAAACAACCCTAAATGAATTTTGGCTATAAAGTCAAATTTATACCTTAATTCATTTGAGTGGCAAACTTGTAAATAAGTCCAAGTTCACTACCCTTCACTATATGGCCGGCCTTAGGGATTAATTTGGGCAATTTGGTCTTTGTGAATCATTATTCATTAAGTTGTCATACATCTTAAGTCAATGGACTTGACGTTCGAAGCCCATTGGGCCTTAAGGTCCAAAACTATCCCGAGGTCTTTAACGAACTTATTCGTTTGATTAATAATCATATTAATTAATCCTTGCCATAAATAATTAAACCATTTAATTATTCTTACTCATTTCCGTTGAATCTTCAATCTCTACCTTACACGGTGTACGATCCATTAGGTTCCTTTTAGCGAGGCAGTGGGCGATTCAAACTCTTTCAAATCGATTGTGAATTTGAAACTTACTTTCAATTCTCCCTTTAGTGTTTACACACGTTTAGGGCTTCCACAAACCATGAGTGACACCTAGCAGCATATCATGGTTACCCAAGCTAATCAGAAGAGGTGGAGAACCTATTCAGTTTAGGATTACAAATGCAATACGGTCCTTCTCTAATACAATACTCTTGACCACATTGTTTGGCTTGATAGTTTATTCATGTCTACTATCCAATGTGAATCTCGCACTTATATGATTACCTTGAATGTGATATGGAACGCATTCCAACATCTCATTCATACTCTGGCCAGAGATTCTAAATCATATCATAGAGTATTCTCCCTCAACGGTTTGAAGGTTAGAGATCCCTTGTTGCGCATTCACTTGTCTCCATGACTAGATAGCTTGACCCCAACCATGCCGTGGACACTCCAAAGGAATGCCATTTGACACGATCAAAGATCAAGGACCTAACCACAAGACAACTATGATGCCTCAGGTCAAAGGACTAATTTGCATTATCCTAACCATGAGTTCTCACGTGACATGAATATGAGAACTCGTCGTTGATCGTGTTCAGTGAACTCATTCTCTATTGAGCACCTACGTACTTGTCTTGGTGTCACTCACACCAATGACTCGAGACTAGTCACTCTCCCTGAGAGAAGACATGGCACGTACTGATCTTAACGGACTGTCAATGCCCAATTGGCAATCCTATGATCAGGAACGTTTAGGATGTGTCTACGAAAGAATGGTCTCATGAATCTAACTATTTAGATCGCATTCTCCCAATCACATATTCCTTGGACTTTATCGTTTAAGCATATAACATTTATATGAGACCGCTCAAACAATAATCTTTGCCCTTGATATTAAACTAGATTAGTTTAATCATGTGAAATGTCCGTAAAGTATCATCATATGATTGGTTTTAGGGCACATTTCCAACAGCGATGTGAACATACACGTTAAAGACTGGCCCTGGCCCGGGCGAGTACTAACGCCGGTGCAGTAAACGATGAACAGATAATATAAATATAATCATGCCACAATGATCCGATAATTCTAGTCAACATAATATTATTCATAGTTGTAAATCTAATTAATGCATCCCGTAGGATTTATAATTGTTTCCTAATTCTTATCATTAGGTCATTTCCTATAAACGTTATTTAATTACGGCAATCACATAGAAAATTCATTATTAGATGTATATATGAAAACTAAACAAATATATGTACACATCAAAGAAAAGACCCACTCATAAATCATGTCATTGGGTCGAACACGACTCCCAGGCATCGAAGATCTTTGCAATGCGTTTTACCTAGAAACAAAACCATTTATGTAAATATGTAACGCACTAATGTAAAAATGTGTTTTCATACAAAGTACGGCTAATAAAGGAACTATTTTAAAACCGTCGAATTTCGAAAAACGGACGGCGGATTTAGATTCGGCACGTCTAGAAACCTAAGGAGGGGCCTCAGGCTCCTTCACACATCGCTGTACCCGCTGCCACAAGGTGGCTATACTGGCAACCACACGTAGCACACGTCGACCACCCTTACACGTCCACGCGCCTACGAGTATGACTATACTCGCTTTCCTCACGAGTTCTTGCAGTTTTGCAGGTTTTTGGTCCGACTTCCAGAGCTCATAAGGAGTTTAAATCTGAGTCATTTTCAGTGATTTAAAAACCAGAGTAAAGCTAGAAATGTGGAGAATAGATTTATACCCATTTGAGGCCGTGTCATGGTCGGAGTTCGCCAGAAAAGTGTTCTAAAAGTGGCTTGACAACCACGGTTGGTTCTTTAAAAAAATATAAGGAAATCTTCCCTGACTTGTTTTCTACACTAAATCACCCTAATCGTTATTTTAAGGTTAAAAACAATATCAGGGGGTTCAAAATAAGAAAGGTTTGAGGTTGAGGGTGGTCTCAAGGCTCACTGTGGTGGAATTGTTGTGAGTTCGCCGAAAAATAAACAGTGGTGGTGGTTCCTAGACTCGGGGAAAACAGAAGATAAGGGAGGAAGGTGAAGGCCCATAGATGGTGGTGTCATCGTCTAGGTTGCTGCTGTGGTGATGGTTTGTCGGTGACATCAGTGAAACCGAGGGTTTCACTGTGAGAACAAATGGCATGAAGAGTTGTCCAAGAGGGAGCAATATTGGAGGAGGAACAGTTGTGATGGTGTGGTTTTGTCCTAGCTTCCCTGTGGTTCACAGAGAAAAGAGAGTTTGAGAATGAGAGTTAAGAGAGAAAGTGAGGGAAAAAAAAGACAGTGAAGAAGACACGAGGAGGGAAACACGAGAGAGATGGAAGGAATAGGGGTGTGGGCCCCACATGGCACACAGTCCAAACCACAAAAAAAAAAAAAAAAAAAACCAAAACAAGAATAAAAATTATCTCCCGTAAATGCAAAATTACTAAAACGTCTTTCACGTTTGAAGTTTCATAAATTTATTATCGTAACACCAAATTTGATTCCGCTTGCGCCTACGCGTTCGTATCATCGTGTACTACCAAATACGCTAAAAGAATGAGTCATATGTCTCTCTAAACAATGGTCAACGAAAGTCAAAATCCTTGCCTCCAGGGTCATTTTCATCATTTCACACGTTTAAAATTTGTAAAATCATAGAGTTAGGGCCGGGTTGTCACAACTTAGAGTAGTAACTTTACCAATTAAAACTTCACAAGCAATTGCATATATAAAATACAAACTCTCAATATATATATATATATATAACAATAAATAATAGGTACAAATAATAAATCGAGGTACCCATTCTATGATAACTCTCAACAGTCTCCCCTCCATTTTTGTTCCTTTAGTAAAAAAAAAAACAAATAGTTATGTAATAACTAAAAAACGTACTAAAACTAAATAGTAAAGGAACAATAACAAACCTCTTGATATAACAAGAATTTTTTTTATTACTCCTTTACTTTACAAACTCTCAATAGATATATATGATAAGATTGTAGGCATTACATATAAAATTAAAGTTAAAAAAACCAACTCCAATGGTTGAGTTAAAACTTATAACCTAAATTTTAGGTTTTAAATCCACCGAATCTCCTTCAATAATCTAAAATTTGAGATTGAGATAAAACTTAAAAATTTGGGTAGATTTATCCAACAAAATAAGCTAGGTTAGTGGCTGGCCCACCATGATGAGCATGAATGCGCACAGAAACTAAAACCACATCGCTTTACTTTCTTGCATGCGGCAAAGTTGTAGTGGGTGGAATCCATTGCTGACAGCTTTGTCTGCTACCTTATTCCGTCCAACAACTATTTTGTAATCTGACGGTTGTATAGATTGTATCGTTGGTTGATCCAACAGTTCAGATTCACACTTTTTAAATCTAAAATATAGTTTATAAATATATTAATTTCAACGGTTGATATCAAATATGATTAAATCTAACGGTAAAAAAAAGTCTAACCAAAATTAAATCCAAGGGCTAAATAATAAAAAATATTTATTTTAATCAAATTTCACTCCAAATTGACGCATATTTAATTATTATTTTTTATTTATTGGAATCTTCATATTTATAGGTTAAGATGTTCATAAAAATAAATTAGAATATCCACACAAAATTATATTTAATATTTTTGGGCTAATTTTAAATTAAAATCATTGTAGGAGCAAATGACACACCTCGACCCAGAATGTCCATTAGGACTCCAAAGTCGAGCTGTGCTGGCCGACACCTGAAAAGTGACGAAGCCATAAAGTGTAGTGATGTGGAAATTGTGAATAAATTTAAACCTAATAGTGCCTAAATATTAGAGTGTGCTAGTGAGCGAGAGTGAACCCATCTCACACGTGACTTCAGAGATTAAGTAAAGTACAGTAGAGCGGGTAAGAACTATACCCTCAGAAGTAGCCACCAATCCTGAGATTTGCCAAGAATCCTCATCGATACGAACCTCATTAGCTAAACCTGGAAAGGCGTAAAAACAGAAAACGTGAGTGGGCAAAAACAAAGCTTTTCAAAACCATTTCAATATTAAAAGTACTAACCCCTCTCTGTAAAACCCGTATACTTTCCCAGAAAATAATACGTATTATTCATATACCAAAACAGGCTGTAAAACAATAAAACTCGAATATGCCATGTCAGAAATATGCCATGCCAAAATATCCAGCTGAGAAATATATGTATCAATCAGGTGAGATAAACCAATAATCACAATATGCCGCCAATATCAATATGACAGCCAGAGTCACCTAACGTGACCTGTGCGGCTGAATCTATAGCTCCTCAACCAATATCCTGCACACGAGTCAGAACCACTTATAGTGGTCTGTACGACAGGCTAGGTGTATAAAATACGCTCAGTGCTACGATCACGTGAAGGCTGTGTGACGTATCGCAAGTCACCTACGAGTCGGAACCACCTATAGTGGTCTGTACAACAGGCTGGCACCTATCTTGGATCCAAGGTGAGTGTATGGTGCGGGAGGTGAACGATCACGTGAAGGCTAGGCCCTACTCTGGCGGAGCACAAACACCGGGGTGCAGGATTATGAGCTATATATCAATCTCATCATCATCATCATCATAACCATCGCTATCAAACATATACTCACCTGACTTACCTGAGCGTCCGCAACGCCAAGCAATAATCATCACACAATCATAATAAATATAAACGAAATTTGACATGGCATTCTAATTTATAAAATCATTTAAAATGCATTTTCTGGGAAAATACCGAGCATATATATATATATATATATAAATACTGAAAACAAAAGCCCACTCACCTGGAGTCCACGCTACAACCCCCTAGCACGACTATCGAGATGTCCCAAATGAGCATTGCCTAGCACAATTATCAAAACATGTCTCAGAATCATTACTGAGAGGATATGCAATTCACATATAACGCATCTCTACGTAATTTGTTCCGGAAGATCCATATAACGAATCTTCGATCCATCACCTCCAAAGATCCACATTATGCTTCTAGAACAATACCCCAAAGTTTCGTTACGTTCCAACGGTTGGATCTCCGCCAATTACCAAAACCAAGTGGCGGTTAACCTTTTTATTTATGAACTTACAATTCTGATTCGGGAAGATTCGTACGACGGATTTCTGATCCGTAAATTCCTACATTCCTAAAAAATTATGTTCTATAACATACTAAAATTTGGTGACGATCCAACGGTCGGATCGTCGATTCATACATTGACCTATTACCGTATCGTAGTGAATTTAGGTCCTAATGATCAATCTACGTCAATCCATTTTCAAAAATAAATTCAAGGCATTGAATAATGCCTAAAAATATTATTGGCGGCCCTCTGGCCACGCGTCGCTGCATGCGCCGCCGCGAGTGGCAGTTGGCCGCCCTGAGTCGCCGGAAAATTTAACTTTCTCCAAAAATTCTAAACATTTGTAGAACTGAAGATCTCAATGAGAAGAACAATTTCATACCTGTGGGAAAGGCCAATTTGGCCTAGAAGTGCTCCAATTTCATCAAACCCGTAAGAACCCTAGAAATGAGGTGTGCTCCAATTCGACCTCCAAAGCAATTCCAACGCCTCAACCACTGCTTGGGCTTTGTTCTAGGCCTTAAGAGGATGCTATGGGTGGTGGTAATTGAAGGAAAACATTTTGGGATTGCATCGTTCAAACCCAAAACAGCCGTGCCGCACCGTACCGTGCGGGTTTTGTGAAATCACACCAAATACCTTGATTTTTGGGGTGAATTAAGGAGAATGATCGATTCGCCTCGAGTTAAGGATCATTTTGACACCAACCTAACCATCTATGGTGGTCGGAATTGGAATATGGGACCGGGTCGGGTCACGGGTCATGGTGAACCTGGCCAGTTCCCTTCTCATCTTCTTCTCTCATTTCTCTCCTTTCTCTCTTCCCTCATTGGCCAACCTCCTTCTCTCTCTCCTTCTAACTGGGCAGTGCCCAACCTCTTTTATCTCATTTCCTTCTTATCTTCACTGTCCATCCCATTTTCTTTTAATCTCTGCCACACACATGGCACTCTAGATTTTTCTGAAATTTCTAAATAACAATTAAATTATCATTTTAACGCCCAACTTCAAACGTTAATAACTTATTCGTTATAACTCCAAATCACGTTCTGTCTCCGCCCATGCGTCCGTAGCGACGAGGACTACAAGAATATGCCAAGAAAATGAACCTTACATGTCACTACAAAGCAGTCAACACCAATCGACGTATGTGCCTCGGGGGGCATTTTCGTAAACTCACTTATTAAAATTATAAAAATCATAATTTTTTAGGAACGGACTGTCACAACAAAACTTTTCTTGGGCCAAACTAAAACTTTTCATATTAAAATTAAAATTTTAACTCCAATCATTGAAGTTGGCCACGCATTCTCAAGTTATAAACTTGGTCTAAAGGGGTCTCAACAATGAAGTTATAAACTTTTAGAGGATGTATTCGATTGAGAATTTGAGAGACTTTAATGGATTTATAAATCTATGAATTTTTATGGAGTTTAATTGATTTGTATAGATTCTAAATAAAATTTTGATTCAATTCTTTCGAAATCTCACGGGGGAAATGTGAGATTTGTGAATGCTTAAAATACACTATGAAATCTCTTCAATTCCCTCTAATTATTCAACTTTCTCAAATTCTTTAAAACCAATTTATAATTAAATACATCTAAAATGTTATAAACTTCTTTAAAATCCTAATTGAATATACTCAGTGTTTTAAGAATTTTAATAAACTATCTTAAAATTCTAATTGAATACACTTTAAATTTCAGAGAATCACTTAAAATCTTAATTGAATATCCTTAAATTTATTGAAAAAATAAAAATTCATTAAAATCCTAATAGAATACCCTCCTCTTAATTGGGTAAGTCAAAGTGACACTAGTAAGTTTTGCATAGATCTCTCTGAAATTATTTTTCTTCTCGCCAACTTCATGATACCACACCATTTGACAAGTCACAAAGCTACGCACACAGACACAGTCCTCTCTCTCTCTCTCAGAGGAAAACAGCTTAAAGATTCTGCCTAGGCAATCATTCACCAAAGTTAGCCCAACCGTTGAAGCCCGCGTAGACTCTCTCTCTTCCTCCTTCGCTGTCCCTCTCTGTTTCTGAGAAGGTGGCGAATATCACAAAGAAAAGAGCCCACTCTTCCCCTACTATACGTTGCAACTGCCCATTTGATTCATTCTTCCAATTCTCGACAGCAAACTCACAAACACGTACGGTTCCTTTTGCCCAAAACCTTTCTCCTTTCTGCCACTAATTTGAACTTACAATCAAGCATTTCTGACCAATCCACCATTTGACCTTTTAGTTTCTATTCTGCTGAAGGTTAAATCGCAATCCCGATTGGAACAAGATCAATTGAGTTCCCCTAGACCTCTGGAGACCATATCTATCAGGAACCCAGATTTCTAAGGCAGGCCCCAGGCGGACGAAATCGAGCATTTGGGGCCGAACCCATTTGACCCTTTTGGTCGAATTGTGAAAGGAAAAGGAAACTGATTCGAAAACTGCTCAGATTCAGAAACCCTAAGGTATTCCCTTTCTTTTGTTCTTTGAATTCAGAGCCGATGAGAAGGAAATTTGAAATTTTGGGTTAGACCCAGATGCGAGAGTTCTCTGGAAAACAAAATCCAAGCCCTAATTTTCCTTGAGAGTGCGAATCCTGTGGTTGTTGTTTTGATGGAGCTGCCATTTTCAAGCTTAGTCTTTGTGGTTTTGTGGTTTTCTATTAGCCTCTGTACTCTTCTTGTCCAATCTCAATCTCAAAATGGAGCGAATGGCTTCTCGAAACTCCTACAGGCACCATCTTCGCAACTCCCACCGCCACCATCTTCGCCACCCCCACCACCTCCACCGCCACCGCCACCGCCACCGCCTCCGCAATCTCCGACCCTGTCACCGCCACCTCCCGAATCTCCGACCCCGCCTCCATCAGAATCTCCAAACCCACCGCCTCCTCCCGAATCTCCGAACACGCCATCCCCATCAGGATCTCCGAGCCCGCCACCACCTGATCCGCCTGCAAATCATATCAGTTCCAATAATGATTCGAAGAGGCCTCCTCAAGCACCATATGAGGGGCAGAAGCCTATAAATGGTGGTCGTGGACATCCTCAGCCGCCCCATCGAGGGCACAAGTACAACGCGGGGAAGAAGATTGGGCTGTTGTTTGTTGGTACCGCTGCCATTCTTCAGATTGGGGTAATTGGGTTCTTGGCTTTCAAGAGAAGGCAGCTTCTAAAAGTCAAGGATAGATACGAGACTTGTTCTTGAATATTTTGGTATCAGATTTCACACAAATTCTTTTGTTTCGCTGAGCGCATTGCATTGGAAGTTCTTCGATTGAGCACATCATACTGGGGCTTTTACTGAATTTTCTTTGGTGAACGGGCGGCAGTGTATGAATCACAGACAGATCTATATGGATTGCAAATGGAATGGGGGTTTGGTGGCTGCTCCGATCGGCCTCCTTGCGGTTGCTCTGTAAATGTGTTATTGCTGCTTGAAATTTTCTTCATGTTTCTTTCTTTTTATGTTGATTTTTTTTTTTGTTCCTTAGCTTGTTCACACGGCTTATAATTTAAAGCACAAGAAACCATTTTAGGATTTGTGTCTTGACTATTGAGCTACTGCCCTTTATTTTTTCCCTGCTAACTTTGACCTTCTGACTGTATAACATTGTAGAAATCATGGAGAATTACAATGACAATATCTAATTTTCTCCCTTTACGATGATATCTGGTTTTCTCTTTCCCTGTTAACAATGGTAGGAACTGCAATTATAATATCTAAATTTTTCTCTTTGCATGAATATATCCAATTGTTGTCTTGACTATTGATATCTTGATATATTGGTCTCACTATGGTATATTTGTCGACAGTGCGGTTGACTTCTGCATGACAATGCTAGACTTAGGACCTAGGAGTAATTGCTAGAAACTCTGATATTTGTTTTCTGGTAGTATTTGAAAAATGTTTCATAGCAATTTCACTTCAGAAACTGGAACTAGCTGCATCTGATGCATGCCTGAAAAGGGGTTTGTTTTGTATATATGTAGGAGAACAGCTTGTTTTGAATATATTTAGTGTTGAAGTAGGAAGTGTAGCAGCTAAGTATACTGTCAGAAATTAGCCTGGGCATGAAAACACTACGAGATGAATGTGTTGATCCTGGTACAATGGAAAATACATGTTCTGTACCCAGTTTTATTGCTTCCTGCAAAGTTGAGTTCCTAAATTGTTTCTCAGCTTGAACATGCGAGTGCAAGATGTGAATTACATATGACATGTTCATTGAAATGGAATTAGACGTGAGTTTGAATTTTCATGTTTCGCAGCCTGAACCTTCTTATTGTTCTCACTCTGCATTGGAGTCTTCTCATGTGTACATTCCTAATTATTGATAAAATGTTTACAGACTCAACCTTCGCTGCGGAAACTGAGTTTATCTGATTTTGATGTGTCATGTTCCCGGAAGGTATATTTGTGGTGGGAGCCTTATTCAAACATTTACTGTTCTTGTTTTCCCGGTTCATGATAGTTTCCTTGATGCATTGTGCTGTATTGGAGGAAGATATGTAATGGTGGTTTGATTTACCTTATTAATTGATTGTCACGGACATGGATTGGGTGAATGAATTTATCAATTTGCAGCTGGTTTTGTGTTCAGCGCGACATGTCGAGTGCGGTGGAACATTTTTGAAGAGGGCCGTTTTTCTTCATACCATTTGCTCTGTGCCTACATTGTGGAAGAAATACTGTTCTTGAAGGAGCATACGGTGTGCTTTTAAAACACTCCATCCTAAATATTCCCCATCTAAGGGATGCGATGCTCCATCATGATGTGAAACCCAAGCCAAGATGTCACGTTATGTTAAGACTTGTATTCTTTGACTAGACGATCTATGTTTAAATACTCCTGTTTACGCAGAAGGGATTCCCTCTTGGGTGTCAACTGTTCTACCCATCTTAAAACCATTTCTATTTCTTGGGTTAGGTTTTAAAGGAACCCAATCCTTGTCCAGTGGTTGGACTTCATATTAGTTTTGGATTAAAACTTAAAATTTGGGCTAATTTAAACTAGCACAATTCTTTTTCAAGGGTTGCGTTTAAAATATGTTTTGGGTTAAAACCTAAAATTTGGCCTATATTAAAATTTTACATACATTAAATCCTACCATTGAGGTCAAATATGATCAAACCTAAATATTTTTAGGTTAAAATATTCATAAAAATAATAATCTACTTCAATTCAATTTTGAAAAAAGTTACCAAAAAGAAGTTTAGCATAAATTCATTCTTTAACAATCTCGTGCTAGTAAAAAACTATTTATGGGTTAAAATTTAAATTTTTCTGAGTTAAAAATTTTAGGTTTTAACCAAAGAGTTGAAAATGGTAAGTACTCTAGTTTAAGCAGAAGGAGATTCCCTCTTGAGTGTAAACGATATTACCAGTGTCACATATTATGTATTTTATTTATTATTTTTTTTGAAATAAACGATATTACCTAGAGGTGGGTGATGTAGCATGTTATGTTAGAGTTGATATTACCAACTTTCACACTGCTCACTCAAGTTGAATTTCTGTCCGCGTAGGCGTGACCCAAAAAGCCTAAGGGAACGCCCCAAAGGGAAACGTAGGCCCAACAGATAAAAAGTAAGTCCAGAAGATCAACCCAAAGCACAATCAACAAAGAAGATGGAGAAACTTGGTAAACAACCAACCAAAATAAGCAAGTTTAAGCAAACAAAACTGATTAGGATCCGTTTGCTGTAGTCGGTACTTTTGCTCATAAACATTTTTGTTCGAAGTAGGACAAAGTTTATATTTAAATCCGAAATGTTTTATAAAAACACATACGATTTTATAATTTCATAATCGTTTTTAAATTTTTGTATCAAACATCGCTAGAAGTGCTCGGGTCTGTGTGTTCGACGAAGGGATTTTTAATTAATGTTCTCTCACGCAGACAATTAGCAGACCAAGATAGGTCATCTGATCCGTGAAAAAAAAACAGTTGTTTAACAGCTCCCTCGCTCGCTCGCATGATCCAATGAAGTGTGTAGCTTGGACATTGGAAAAATAATATAATGGGGATGAGATTCAAGAAAAGAAAGACACCGATATCGTATGATGGATGAGAAAGACATCAAAAGACATCAAGATTTTAGAGAAACGGATTAACAGTCCATTATTAACAACATTTAGTTGTATTTTACTGATTAAATCGATAATGTCTCTCTTACTAATCACATCTATATTGTTCTTTAACTTGTATTTTACGAGTTTTGTCACGCAAAGTCTCGATGTGATTAAATACAAAATAACTAAATATAAATCAAATAATGACCCTTGAAAAACACACAAGGGGTCCCATAGATGAAAATGGGAAAAGAGCCAATTCATTGGCACATGTTCCCCTGGAGAGGGGTGGGGTGGAGGCCCCATATCATATACCATTTCAAAATGCTTCCAGTCAAACAAGCAAGTCCATAAATATCAGACATGTTTCTCAGAGGGGTGGAAAGCAGAAGAAGAAGATGATGATGAAATATATCAAACAAAGCAAAAGACATAAAGGCTCCTGTGTGCATGGGGCCCTACGTTATTCACTTACTCACTCACTCACTCACAAAGCCTTCACTCTTCGGCAACAAATTAAAGACCCCTCCCCAGCCACCAGCTGAATTTAGAAAAAGTCCAATGACCCACCAACAAGAAGTACTCCCTTGGCCTTCAAAATTAAGTCTCCACAACTGAAAACACTTTATTATTAACCGTCTGCACCACCAGAAAGGACAGTTGTTTCAAATTAAAGAACTGAAGAGATGAATAATGAGAAGTATTGGGACCACAAAGTAAATCGAATTTACCATTAGGACCTCCAGAATTGGAAGCAAGATCAAGCCAGGTGTCTCCTGAGCTCTTGGTTGGCTGCTGCCACTCTCCAAAGAAGTGGTGGAGTGACTTTTGGGATTCAGCTGCTGCTGCTGCTGCTGAATCTTTCTCTGTTTTAACTGATTTGAAATCAGTACCCCAAACAAAACAATGTTGCTGTTGGTCCTCCTGTAATTGTTGGGTGGGGGAGTAGCCTCTGTAGGAATTCATTAATAAGTTTCTTTCATTTGCTGAAGAATCTGGAAAGAAAGCTAGCTCATCCACACCTTCCTTTGCTCCTTGAAGATACCTATTTAACAAAAGAAAGATCAAAACTTTATGAGAAAAAATGAATAATAAGACCAAAATAAATCATGGGTTTTATTTGGTTTAGCTTTAACTAATACACTAACCTGTAAAAAACTGATCAAAAAGTTCAAAACTATGAGAGAAATTGAAAAAACAAGCCAAAAATAAGTGATGGGTTTGATTTAGTTTTGCTTAAAAAACAAAGCTATAAGAATGATCAAAACTCTTATGAAAAATTTGAAAAACAAGACAAAATAAATAATGGGTATTTTTTTGGTTTTGCATAAGTAATATTCACAAACCTGTAATCTTTATCTGAATAAGATGCAGAGTTCAGAAAAAGCTGAGGGGTAGAACTGGAAGAGGAGGAAGAATAAGGGTAATTAAGGAAAGGGTAGAGAGATGAATTTGACTGGTGGGTTTGTTGAGTGGGGATTGATGAGGATAGTGGAGCGAGAGTGTAGGAAGAAGAGGAGGTTTTGCAGAGGTTTCTGTGGAGGGAAGATGATGATGGTGAGGTGGCAGAAGGAGAAGAAAGGTGCTCAGCTGTTGCTGTGGATGCTGCAGTAGGAGATGATAATGCAGAAGAAGAAGAGGAAGCTTCCACGGGCTTTCTTGAACGGTTTCTGCCTCTGTGCATGTGCCTCTCGCAGTACTTGGAATCTGGATATGCTTCCTTTGAACACCTCCATTTTTTGCCATCTGTTCTTCTGCACCTCCCTGGCTCTGGGTCTACTTTTCTGCCAAATCCCATCTCATAGCACCCCCATCCCACTGCACACACCCACACAGTTACCTTAGACACCCAAAATTACAAAAAAATGTAAAATAAATTACAAGAGTCAACTTTTTATTTAAAAATCAAGTAAAAAACTTACTGGGGTGATGGGGGAAGAGTCTTGAGGAAATGGAGGAGTCCAACCTTCTTTTGAAAGAGTAGACAAGGTCATTGGGGATGGGGACTCCTGAGGCCATGTACTTGAAGATTAGGGCTTGATGCTCTAGCTCTTGCCACTGAGTTGCTGTGAAAGGATACCTATTTCTTGCTGCACTACTTGGATTTCCACTCATCATTTTCACTTTTTGAAAGAAAAAAATACCAACAAAAATAAAGGACTAAAACCCTATAATGTTTACCAAGATGAAGAAAAACAAGATAAAAAAAGGCAGAGGAATAACAAAGGTTTGGAGATTTTGGAGACAGAGAGAAGTGTTTATTTATGTAGAGTTGAAGATTTTGGCTAATCCATTGGTTTTTGCAGGGTGTTTATACGCATGGGGCGAAACTAATCCAATGGCTGTGATGATGTGTGATGACACACTTTCTCTCTCTACCCTCTGAGTGTTCTGACGGAGTTTTCTGCTCTTTATTATGACTGCAACCCTGTTGCTGCTACTGGCTCTGCATCTCTACAGAAGCTGCCTCTGCGCAATACTCACATGAGTATGGGCCCACATATGACCTCTGTATGGTCCCACGTGCGTAGTGTAGGCCTAACGGGGAAGGACCTCACTGTGTCCACTGGGGTCCGGCTAGCTGCTCCTTCTTGCCGCTCCTGTCTCTCAATCTCTACACGACAGAAAAATTCATTAAAACAAAAAGATGAGTAATAAACTAAATTAAATAATATCACAAATAAAAAGTAAAGATGTCAATTAACATTTATATAATAATTTAATTAAATTTAATCTACAAACTTTTATGTGAATTAATTTTATTAAATTTAATCTATCAATATTATTCCATATATACAGATACAAAAAAGTCAGAAAAAAAAATTTAAATTTAAGATAGATAGCTTTGGATTTGCTGTCTCCACAATATATGATACGTTTTCCTAGAAAAGTGTGCCTTGTTTATTTATGTGAGGCAGCAAAATTAAATAGCAAATCGGTTTTGTAATGTGTCTATGTGTGTTTACAGAATTGAAGCTTTTTTAATGGCAGTGAGTGGTAAGAGAAGGTGTTTTTGTTTACATGTCATTGTCTCAGTGGGGGACATAGTGGCCATGGCCTTTAGCTTCGGGAGCTGCCTCCTGGTACGGATGAGTGATTTTTCCTCTTCTACTTTTCTTGTTTTCCCTTGCATCTTTCTTCCCTACCACATTTACTTCATCTGACTTTCAATGTGAGAATCAGGGGGAGAACTACAACTTTTGGTTGAGGAAGAAATTTGTGTTATGCAATATCATGTAACAAGAGGATGGCTTTGAGATCCACTCACAACAACATCTTGTTATAAAGGACCTGTTGTTAAATTTAGGAGATTACCTTCCTAGTTTGTATAGGTGACTATTCCTTCTACACTTAAGATTTTTCTTTTTGATGTATTGATTACCTTTCTTATTTTATACACTATCAGAGCAGTCGCTCGTAGTCCAGTTTTATGTCCGTTCTTATCTTATTTAACTCTTATTCAAATGCTTTAAGTTTTATACCTTATAAATAATTTTCGTTGTGATTTCTAATTCAAAGAATTTTGTTGAGATTTCTAATTCAGATGATTCATTGCATTGCGATTTCTAATTTATCTAATTTAGAGGATTATGTTGCATTGTGATTTCTAATTCAAATATTTACGTTGCGATTTCTAAATCAAAAGAAAATTCCCAATCCAAAGAAAACGCGTACACGGACTCTTTCTCACAAAAGATTTTCACCACTAGGAATGAAAATTTATTTCTTATTCAAAGAAAACTCTTATTGGAGGATAAAGTCCCATATCGAAAATATAACAAAATAATACACAATTTATATGTGGGAGGTTAACTTCTAATATCACCAACGACTTTTATTATAAAACTCCAAACCTAGTAATAGGTGGTTAAGTTGGAGACAACATAGATAATGTTAGTGGGGGGTCATGCTGAGCTTAAAAGCAGGTTATTCTTTAGTACCTGTTTGGGCCCAAAATATTAATTTGGGCCGAGCTTGGAGTTGTTCTCGGCCTAGTAGTTTGTTTTTAGAATCATCATGGCTTGTCTAGTTATTATGGGTCGTTCAGTTAAGAACGGTTAAGTCCTAGTGTGAGACGGATCGATGGGGTAAGTCGAGTTTTGGTACAATAGGAAGTCTTAATAGGATGAAGATGCTGAGATTCTGGGAATGAATTTGGCTTGATAAGAAGGTTGGTTCAAAGTCCTAAATGAGTTAGGATTGGTCGAGACCTAGTTAGATTAGGTTGAGGAGTCCTAATTCGAGTGTGATTCTAGCTCGACCATGAGAAGATAACTGCTATAAATAGAGAGGGGAGTGCATTTTTCAAGGCCTCTCCAATTCAACACATAAATTGCCCTGTGCAAACTCCCCCTCTACACGAAACCTCTCAACAACCTTGAGATTTTTATTTTCTTTTTCCGCCAACACATCTTCAGTTTGGATAAATAGCATTGTGAAGGCAACCAGTGACATCTTCAGTTTGAATAAACAACACTATTTCCGTTGAATCTGCCGACTTCTTAGCACATTCAGTTTGGATAAACAGCACTGCGTCGAGGCCGACTGGTTATCTATCCAAGTCTTGGTCAAGAAGGATTTTCGAGTCTTTATTGGCAGAGGTCATCTCATTATCTTTCTTGGCGAAGTGAGGTGTTACAGATTATTGGGCTTGGCACATTGTAAGTTGAGTTTGATTTATGATTAGATACTCGCAAGTAAGTTTTAGAGTTCAGCATTTTGACGGCCTAACCACATTCACGGTCAAGACCTTTACTTCTTTCTAGTACTTGTGTCTCTATAGTTTGGAGCTGGTTCGACGTGCTTATACTTTCACAAATATAATCACTGTGACTGAACCCGGCGTCGACGATTTGTGAACTTCGCAAAACTAGCAGCCTTGTTTTCAGGCTCTAGAACCCAAAAGGTCGAGACGTGTTCCTTCCTCGGCCGTAGTCGCAAGATCGAGAAGTCAGCAGCGCGCCCAACGCCACGCAACATATTTTACTCCCCGGCTGAGCTCGACTGACGAGTTGGTACGCCCCGCACATAATTGAAAGGCGTAGTTAGTTCATTAGTTACTCGGCCTGCGCGCCACGTATGCTTGGTAGTTTTTAGGGTCAACAGTACCTCATGGCCCTAATTTACAAAGTTTGAATATACTTCCTTAAGTTGAAAAGTTGTGCTAACTTTAGTTTAAGAGGTTGAATAATGACTGGGCCTTCAAAAAGTTGTGTTGGATCTAGTGAATGACCAGACTCTTGAAAAGTTATGTTAGCTCCGTATAATGAATTAAATAGTTTCTGATGTGGGAATTGGTTTCAGTGTGACCTTGTGTGGGGTCAATCAGGAAGGGGTGTTAAAGTATAGAGTCCCACATTAAAAATATAATAAAATAATATACAACTTACATTTAGGAGGTTAACTTTTAAAAATCCCAAGTCTAGTAATATGTGATTAAATTGAGAACAATATCAATAATGTTGGTAGTGGTTCATGTTGAGAAATTTGAAAACGTTTCATTCTTAGTGGTTCAAAATCTTATACCCTTCTTTTCAAAATTTTAGAATTTTAATTTTTTTTTACATGTGAAAAAGACTTAGTTGGCCCTATGTAGCTATTTGCATTCAAGCTCCATGGTTGCTCGAGAACAACTCGAGCTCGCCTTGTGAACCACTCGAGGCGATATCGAGTGTTTGTCGAGCAATCTCTTTCATCTAAACTGTTATATTTGATTGCTGCCATATTTATTTGAGGGGTGCCGAGATGCGTTCGAGCTTTTCTTGATGAGATCTCGAACAATAAGAATTACGCCGTCCAATTTAAACTATAACGTCATTTAAGTCTTTTTATAAGTAAAGAATAAACTATCTAGACTTTTAAAAGATGGGTAAATTCTTTTTAAGCCTTTAAAACATGCGGCTTTCAAAGAAAATTTGATTTAAGTCCAATTTTGTAAGTTACTATTAGGAATAGTCTATTTTATTGAAATAGGTCTAATCTCTTAAGTTTTTAAAGCACTTCTTTAAGTTTCAATTTTTGAAAGATATGAGGATAAACAAAAATACCAACCAATTTAAAGGATAAATTCAATTGAAAATATTTGATTCTTCAATATTATAGACGGTACTAATAAAAATAGAGTAACATAAGTAAGAAATCAATTCATCATTTGTGAAATTTACCCATCCCATGGTTTTGAATCAATAGATTCACCGGTCAACTCAAGAGTTGACTGAATTAATATTATAGCATATATATATTTTTATAATCAACCTGTTTCACATGTTAATTATATCTATCTTCATGTACGACTATTTCTTTTTAATAATGAACCTATATTACAGATTAATGTGCCTTATTGTAAGTATATTATGTTTATGCGCGTTTTAGTTAGTCTTATATCTTGCTTATAGGTAACTATCCATTCATGTATTTATTTTTTGAGTTAGGTCATATGTTTTGCAGGTGGGTTTATGTTTGAATATTAGCTTCTTTGTTGAAAATAAGCTAGTGTCCAAATATTCAAAAAAACAAAAACAAATAGAAAGATACATAAAATTTGAAAATTTAATTTATCTATAATATATTTAAAAACCATGTAAAATGAATATTAAAAAAAAAATACTAGTCTAAAAAGGTAAAACTGGACTGAACCTAATAGCACATTGATTTTTTTACTCAAATCTAAATGGCCATTTTCCAAAATTTTCATTGTGTGTTGTGATCAACTATATGCTTTTGTTTTGTTTTCAACTCAAGTCACATCGATTTTTTTTTCCATAAAAGGATGATAATGGATTACACGAATGTAGGTATACATATGGCTTGATCATTGGTCTACCATAGTAGCCTTGCTCTCTAAACTTGCACAAGATGGTTAGAAAGAAACAAGACCCCAAGATTTAGCCATCAACTACAAAGTAGGCTATTTCCTTCCTGCTAAGAGCAATTAGAAAGTGTTTACTCCTCGATAGAACGACCCCATGTCCCCTATCTGTGTAATTTTATTAAATAAAAAGGGCGATAAAAATAAATGTGAAGTCTAGATTTATTGTTTAGTTTCCCTTTTCAAAAGTTGTAAATTGTACCATTATGTTCTAGTTAGATTTAGGGTTAAAATGCTATTTTGGGATCTTGCTACTAGAAACCTCACTTCAAGAGCTTAAATTCATACACCAAAGGTTTGATCATGCAAATGCATTTCATGTCATTATTTTTCAGTTCATTTTGTCTAGTGGTTCTATCTAGTCAAAACTTTTCGTTACTTTCACGTGAGGTGGTCACACTTTAAGACAACCCACATAGGTCATCTGACTGCTTTTTTCCGAAAATGATTTTTCAACCCTAGATCTTTCTAGATTAATTTTTCACATGACACGTGGCTTTTCTGGTCCCCTTTCTTGTTTGAACATCAAGCCTCTTTATAAAGATCAAGCAAGGGTTCATTTGGTTTTTGGGGTTTGAGATTGAAAAGTTTTTAAAGCTTTATTTTTCATCTCCATCTCAGACTTCCTAGGAGTATCAAGCTATTTAATGGGTAATGTTCTTCATCGAATATATCTTTGAAATTTCTTGCTTAAATTTGTTTTATATGCTCACTTGTTTGGCTAGGAGTTTTATAGTTTTTTAGAAAAGAGTTGATTTTAGCTTTGAGCTAGCTCTTGTGTTCTTCATTGAAACCCTAGCCACAAAACCATGTTCATACATCAAACACCCAATCATTGCATATTAGGGTAGCATTGACTTCATAGTTTTGTTTTAATTTGGTGGTCAAGTTCTTCAAGTTTCAAATCTTTAAATTGACCACATTCTTTAGATTCTCGTCAGTTTCTTCCTTCAATAGTTTGACTTGAGAAACTGACTAGACATTTGAATCCAGATCTGCATATCATTGCCATAGTTTGTGTGTTTGTCTCAGTGCCACAAGGTGAAGAGTTTAGGATGAGCTACAATTTTGTGAAAATTGGAGACAACACGATTTTGGTGCTACAAGGTGAAGAGCTTAGGAGGAGCTACAATTTCGTGAAGACCGAAAGATCCATTTTGTGCAAGGCAAGGTTGCACAAAAGGTAAAGCTGCTATGTAGACTAGGTCTAGGAATTGAGCTTTTGCGTAGTACTTTGTAAGAATCTTGATTATACTAGTCGATTGGACTCAATGGAGAGTCCTTGGTTTTTTAACCCACAACGTGTTTTTCCAGCCAAAAACTTCTTGCGTTCTTTGTCTCTTAAACTTGTCCATATATCTTATTTATTTGCATATGCTTCATGCATCCTATGAATTGTTATTTGATATCTGTTAAGAAACTGAGTTTATATTGCATATTATGAGCAATGAACTGAATTGCCGTTGACTAGGATAACTTGTAGTGAACTAAGTTTGTTTTGCAGATTTGCATTTGATTAACTGACGAATCTGTTCTTAGTTGACTGGTGAGCTTGACTAGTCAATCAAGCATACTTTAATTCATAATTGCTTTGTCATTGCTGTTTGCATAATGAACTGATATGTAAATGTGTTCATGTTTAGGAATTATCATTGTGAAACTAATTTGGGCAAACTTTGACTAGTTGAACATATTGGTCAGTTAGGTTTTGTTCTTGCAACTGCATTTTTTGTCACTAACTTGTAACTAGTTAACTAGCTCATTTGACTAGTCTATTGTGCAAAGTTAAATCTTTATTTGCAAGATATTCAACCTAGATCTATAGTGAGGCACAAGATACACATATAATGATCTATGTGATTTATTGGTATTGGGTGGAATCTCACAATGGACTGTGATCGTGTTACTAGCTCTTATAACTCACCTTCATTCTTTGATGGGACATACTATGCCACATGAATGAGAAGTTTCAAATCTTTCTAGATGCTTGGGATCCAATCACACTATTGATTTTCTCCTCACTGACATGGAAGATGTAGACTAAAAAAATAAGGGAAAGATTGCTTTCCATGAGGTTCCAAAAGCTAAAGCTACTGAGAGATCAAATGATCTATCTACTGAAGAGGATTTGGCTTTATTTGTCAAAAAATTTGGAAGAATTCTCAAGAACAAAAGAAGTGATGTCAAAAGGAGTAGGGACCAATCCAAATATCTGTTGGAAATGTGCCCTAAAACCAATCATATGATGATACTTTACGGACATTTCACATGATTAAACTAATCTAGTTTAATATCAAGGGCAAAGATTATTGTTTGAGCGGTCTCATATAAATGTTATATGCTTAAACGATAAAGTCCAAGGAATATGTGATTGGGAGAATGCAATCTAAAAGAAGTTAGATTCATGAGACCATTCTTTCGTAGACACATCCTAAACGTTCCTGATCATAGGATTGCCAATTGGGCATTGATAGTCCGTTAAGATCAGTACGTGCTATGTCTTCTCTCGGGGAGAGTGACTAGTCTCGAGTCATTGATGTGAGTGACACCAAGACAAGTACGTAGGTGCTCAATAGAGAATGAGTTCACTGAACACGATCAACGACGAGTTCTCATATTCATGTCACGTGAGAACTCATGGTTAGGATAATGCAAATTAGTCCTTTGACCTGAGGCATCATAGTTGTCTTGTGGTTAGGTCCTTGATCTTTGATCGTGTCAAATGGCATTCCTTTGGAGTGTCCACGGCATGGTTGGGGTCAAGCTATCTAGTCATGGAGACAAGTGAATGCGCAACAAGGGATCTCTAACCTTCAAACCGTTGAGGGAGAATACTCTATGATATGATTTAGAATCTCTGGCCAGAGTATGAATGAGATGTTGGAATGTGTTCCAGATCACATTCAAAGGAATCATATAAGCACGAGATTCACATTGGATAGTAGACATGAATAAACTATCAAGCCAAACAATGTGGTCAAGAGTATTGTATTAGAGAAGGACCGTATTGCATTTGTAATCCTAAACTGAATAGGTTCTCTACCTCTTCTGATTAGCTTGGGTAACCATGATATGCTGCTAGGTGTCACTCATGGTTTGTGGAAGCCCTAAACGTGTGTAAACACTAAAGGGAGAATTGAAAGTTAGTTTCAAATTCACAATCGATTTAAAAGAGTTTGAATCGCCCACTGCCTCGCTAAAAGGAACCTAATGGATCGTACACCGTGTAAGGTAAAGATTGAAGATTCAACGGAGATGAGTAAGAATAATTAAATGGTTTAATTATTTATGGCAAGGATTAATTAATATGTTAATTAATCAAACGAATGAGTTCGTTAAAGACCTCGGGATAGTTTTGGACCTTAAGGCCCAATGGGCTTCGAACGTCAAGTCCATTAACTTAAGTTGTATGACAACTTAATGAATAATGATTCACAAAGGCCAAATTGCCCAATAAAATCCCTAAGGCCGGCCATATTGTGAAGGGTAGCAAACTTGGACTTATTTACAAGTTTGCCACTCAAATGAATTAAGGTATAAATATGACTTTATAGCCAAAATTCATTAAGTGTTGTTTTTGGGAAATTGGAGAGAAGAAAAGCTCTCCCTTCTCTCTAGAAATGGCTGGCCACCCTTGGAGGGTTTAGCTAGCACTCTAGCTCCTCCAAGGTCACTCATTTCTTCTTAATCAAAACCTTGGTGTAGAAACTTAGAGGTTCTCAATTTTGGGAACTTAGAGAACCCATTCTTCCATCTAAATCCCTAGATCTAAGATGCAAGGAATGAAGGCCCTCTCTTTGGGTGATTAGCCTTTGCTTAAGCAAAGAGGAATCTACAAAGGTATAAATCTCAACTCACTTTGTTTTGAGTTGTTTAAAGGTTCACCAATCTACTAGGCTTTGAACATTCATGGGTAATGTTTTGTTTTTAAGTATATGCAAGCATGATTCCGCCTTTAAGATGTTAATTGCATGCTAATGATATTGCTTAAATGAACATGTATTCTCAAAATAATCCTTCAATATCAAAATTTTCAATCACAAGGAATGAAGTCTTTTGGCAAGAAACAAGGAAATGTTTTCAATCTTAGAAATATATCATCTTGAGTATGTCTGGACAGTGTTTCAGTTGTTATGGAGTTAGTCATTGTGTTGTTACATGTGCCAATAACATGAAAAGACCAATTTAAACAAGAGATAAAGCTAATACAGAACCTTCAAGTGATAGTGATAGTGATATTGAATACTCTCAACTATCTGACCAGTCATGAGATGATGAAGTACAAGTGTTGCTTATATTGCTTCAGTGGAAAAAAGTCATCTTAGTGATGATGAACTTGTGTTGGATGATTTTGAAGATTTGACTGATGGGAAGTTGTGTCTTGAGTATGGCTCATTCTTTGATGTGACTTGTGTTGCACAAGTGGATAATATTGGACCAAGAAGGTTTCTGTGCTGCAAGAAGAAAATGAGTCTCTCCGACTAGTCAGAGTGAAATTGAGTGAAAAAGTTTTTTCTCTAGAGGCTCAAGTTAATATTCAAAATGAAAAGAGCTGTGTATGTGTTGTTGAAAATGAAAGAGACGATCTTATTCCTAGTTTTGAAGCTCATGCTTCGGATTTGATGATTTCTAAAGAAAATTTGTTAAATTAAATTTCATGTATTGGGGGCCAAAAATGAAATGTATTGTGAGACAACCTTAAAGCTGTTGTTCGAGCTAAATAAGGCAAACGATATGGTAGATTGCCTATCTTTTGGTGTTGGAAGATTTTTTGAAAATATGTTTGTAGGAAAACAAGTGTGTGACAAAATAGGCTTTGTGTGAAAAATAAAAGGTTCGTGCTTTTTTGACATAACTGCACAAGTTATGATGAATCATTACATGTGACTCCCGAGGAAAGTCCTTTCTCAGATACTAGTTTCATTCCCATGTGTCATTACTATGATGGACTTGATCATATTTAACTCAAGTGCATGAAATCTTTCTCAGACAAGAAGGATGACTCAAAGGACCAGGTAGATTGACTAGCCGTGCAAGTTAATAGAATGGCTCAAATTGTTAATTCCCTTAGAGTTGACAATATCAAGTCTTACTTAAGACGGTTTCAAAAATTGTTCTAACAAATGTCTGATTGCTCACTGTGCTCCCTTGGTCCTAAAACTAGATGTATGATACTTTGATAGTCGATGCTCCTATCATATGTCTGGATCGAAGATATCTTCTTGTCATTTGTACCTTATAGTGGAGATGATATTGTGGTTGGTGGTGGTTACAAGTCTCAAATTACTAAAAGGGGGCTATCAGGATGTCTGGCCTTCCTCAACTTGAAAATGTCAGTTATGTGGAATGTTTGAAGATAAATCTCATCAGCAATTAGTCAATTACGTGATGACATGGCTTAAGAATTTTGCTTTTTAAAAAGGGGTTGCTAGTTTGTTGATAAGGGTGGGAAGAACATTCCGGTTGATCCTAGGGCAGATGAAAATTGCTACACTAATGTTTGTCCTAAAGATGGCGAATGGTCTGGATGGAGCAATGAAACCGATAAACCAATGGTTCTAAAGAGGTAGCTACATCTCTACTTCTCTAAATGCTATATTTATGAATCTTGCAATCTGGGAAATCACTCCGTAATGTCTCACATTGGAGTCTTCTTCACTAGAATTTTCAAAGCTCCTCATCTGGTTGAAATGATCTTAAATAGTTAAACTCTATTGTTATTCCATGGAAAAATGATGACAATCTCGATTGCTGGATGCATTGAAGATCAAAGGTACGTTTTTCTCTCTTGTGCAAATGCAAAAGATGACCTTGTCTTAATTACTTATGATTTATTGGTGGGGATGTTGTATCTACTAAACAACCTTGGTGTGAAACTATTGGTTATTCGTTTTCGTTGTGACTTTGTGTGTGAAATTGACTTTTGGAAGAATCTTTTTTAGCAATTAACAACCAATTGTTTTGGAACTCAATCTCATCTCGTTAGAGGGTGTATGGAAAAAAATTTGTATATTAGTTCCTTTTGAGAAATAATTAGCTGACTGTCTCACGAGTATTTTAGACAATCAAAGGCTTAAAAATCTTCAATGGTCTATTATACTCTATGCTGTCAGTAGAACAGGTTGATAGCTATGCTTCCAATTTCTTGTTACATGTTTTTTATGTATGTCGTGTCAAACATCTCATCAATTAATCCTATTTTTCTCTATATGCATATCTTAAATGTCATAGTTTGCCATTATTTTGAGGATTAACCTTGGATAATCTTTCCACTGTGATGCCAAATGTTTTCCCTACTGTGGCTGGTAGCCTCTGAAGAATCATCGTTTCATTTAACAAAAACTTGTGTTGATGTAGAGGTTAGGCTCACTTTGGTCTTAATTAAGGTGTAGTGGCACTACTTACTTTATAAATTGAACTTAGTATTAATTCCAGTGCAAAACACTACTTGTTTATCTCTTAGTTTCGTGCTCAGTGCTCCTTAAAATAAAATTATAAATATGAGCCTTAAAATCATCAATTATGAGTAACTTTCTCAATTTTTTTAGAAAAGGGAATCTCAATATCTCAGTTCTTCTAAAGTGTTATCCACTACAATTTCATGAGTCGTCAAATTATTTTCACTTGTCATACAAGCTCAAAAGGTTACTGGGGTGCTTCAAATACTATTTGCACTAACCATGTCAAATGACTTGTGTACCTTATTGCCATATGCCATCTTAAAGTTTCATTTGGCTTTGGCTTTTTCCCTTGTACGTAGTTTTGTGTTTTGCTCCTTGTTGAATCTATGTAGTAAGTGTTTTTTTTCTTAAACTCAATGGATTATTAAAAGTTTGGTTAGCCTCCAAATTAATATTGAGTTTAGTGGTTTGGAGTTTTGATTTAAAGATGGCTGTCACCAATCCTATTCTTGTACCTTAACACATCACAGTTGCACTATGAGCTTGTGTTAATCTATGCTTTACTGTCCATGTGTGACCTTAAAGACATGCTATTTGAGAATTGCATTGCATGTTTAATTTCAAGTCGTTACTTATTTTTGGTTCCCTCTCATGGAAGCATAGATATTGGAGTTATTCATTCACTCATCTTCTTTGTGGATTGTCTGGTTAGCTGGAGCTTATTGGTGCTAAGATCACGTTGTTCTCTTATGATCTATCATGGTTTTTGTGCGGTGTTTGAATTAGTTGATTTTATTGTTAAGATCTTGCACACTCTGTTTTCAAAATGGACATTTTCCTCTTTTGACGAGTCACTGGTTCTTGTTAGAAAAGTGAAGCTTTTTAAGAGCATGTACGTCATTGTACTTTATGTTTTTAACCTCTTCATCTCAACAGTTCATGTCCCTTCTACGGTTCAGATTTCTTCTTGGTATCTTGGGCATTTACCTTCTCTAACATATCTAGGGTTTCACTTTGACCACCACTGCTAGTATGCATCCTTTTGAGTTGTTCACTTGTCGCTATGACATAGAAGCCTGCCACCATCAATCCTATTAGGACCCCAATTTTCCTCTGTCCAAAGGTGTCATAATGTTCTCCATCTTTTTATGTGTTTGCACAAATATGTTTGGGTACATTATTTTTTGCTTTTACACAAAACTATTTGTAATTGGATACTTCCTTTTCTACTGAGTCACTGTCCCTCGTCAAAAAAGTGAAATCTTTTAAGGTTTTCACTATTAATGCTTGTTTCAAGCCTTGGTCTTGGTTTCTGGGGAAGTTTATTTGTATCACATGCATCCTTAGTGGGGGAGTTGGTTCACTTACTTGTGCTTAATCGTTGCTTCACTTTGCTTTGATATGCTTATATGATATATTGCTAATTCTTTATCCGTTATGCTTTTGCTATCCTTGCATTGTGTATTTTCTGCAAATTTTGATATTTTTGATCTGTTGCTACCACTTAGTATGCAGACTTCTAGGTTTATAGGGGAGTTATTGTCTAGGAGAATACAAATTATGGGGGAGTTCAAATTTTTATTAAGCAAACTTGATCCATTTTGGCTTTATTATTTTTGAACCTCTCTTCTGATGTACCTTGATTGAGATATTCCTAGTGTAAGTCTTTGTTGTGGTTGTTTTTAAACAATTTCCTTGCTTTAAATGTCTTGGCACCGAGAATTGTACCTTTATGGTTTGCGTTGTCTATCTTGCTCATATTTTACTTATGTTCTTGGTTGTTCTTATTATTACTGCAAAATCATCTATCAGTCTTTCTTCTGTTGCCATGCTATATTGTAAACCTTGTGCTTAATCTTGATTGTTCGTTCTTATTGGCCTTTCGTTTGTGGTTGGACATTTCTTTTATGAGCTCAATTGAAATATCATTTATTTTGTTTAATTAAATTCGCATATCATTTATTTTAAATCATTTGTCTTTGCCATGACAAAATGGGGGAAAAAAAATCATGTCACAATCAATTTACATTCCTTGCAATTGCTTTCACCTTGATAACTTTAACTTGTTCTTGTCAAGAGTACTTATTTGTAGGATTAATTCTTTGGGTTCTCTTGAGTGTGGAGGAGTGAATTTAGTTATAGGTTTGGGTTATTTTGTCAAGGAAAGCCAAAGGGGGAGATTGTGAAGTCTAGATTTATTGTTTGGCTTCCCTTGTCAAAGGTTGTAAATTGGATCACCATGCTCTAGTTAGATTTAGGGTTAAAATGCTACTTTGGATCTTGGTGCTGGAAATATAACTTCAAGAGCTTAACTTTTTACATAAAAGTTTTGTTCATACAAATACATTTCATGCCATTATTTCAAGTTTATTTTGTCTAGTGGTTCTGTCTAGTCAAAACTTCTCACTGCTTTCATGAGCTGGGCACACACTTTAAGATAACCCACATGGGTCATCTGACAGGTAAAGCACCATCTAGACCATGCCACATAGAAAACTAACCTTCCATCATCACTAATCCAACGACTACTGTTATTCAAATCAGGTAAAGCACCCTTTAGACCATGCCACACAGAATCGTGCAATAGATATCTTGTTTTTTGCAAGGTGCAAGGGGAAAACGCTGACGAGCAAAAAAACCATATAAAGCAGAAGATAGTAAAGCATCCAATCAAAATTGAGCAAAGCCGTCATGTTCAAAGCAGCTAAATCACGAAGGTCAAGACATTTTAAGCGTGCACACCATATTTCATTTAACAGTTACCAATTTATGGGAAGCCAAACCTCCAGACCAAACAAAGTTCTTTGCACAAGTAGAAATATGCTTCAAAAGGTAAGTCGGCCCCTGATATACTGAGAAACTATGCAAAAAATAACTTTGATAAACAAACTGCACCAATTGAACTCGTCCAACCATTAAAAGAAATTTTCCTTTTCGACTGATAGATGTGCCTTAGTTTTATCAACCAAATATTAAAAGTGAATTTTCGTTGTCTTACTATGAAAAATTACGACACCAAGATACGTGAGGGGAGCAACACCCAAACGAAAGACAATATGTCTGGAGACAAAAGTCATATGATGTGAAATGGTGACCCAAGATAAAAGGTGCTCTTATTTGCATTAACAAACTATCCAGAAGCACGACCATACATGTTTAGAAAATCCCGAAGAGAACAAAGAGATCAAACACCCATGCGACAGAAAATAAGAAGGTTATCTGCATATAACACATGAGTGAGAGGGCAGCAACCCCGCATAGCTGGGATATAAGTTATTTGTCCAACATAATAAAGCAAATTTAAATTCCTATTGAAAGCTTCCTTTGTAATACAGAGAAGAAGTGGAGAAAGAAGGTTTTCCTGACAAGCACCCTGTGAATTAAGCAAAACTAAAAGCCGAGCTGACTGTAATAGAACATGCACCCAATCTACAAAAGTAAGAGAAAATCTAAAGTGAAAAAGCACATGAATAAGAAAATGGCAGTTTAAAGTATCAAAAGGCCTTAGTAATATCTACATTAATACCCACATTACCACTCAAAGAGTTTTTGTCCATAAAATTGAACTGTTCTGAAACCAAACCATGCAATCAGAAATACGTCTTTTTTTCTTTCAAAAACGGTGTCTGTTGGGGAGAGACAATACGTGTGACAATATGCCCGAGCCGATCAACAAGAATCTTTGGAATAATCCTTGACAAAAAATGAGCAAGTGCAATGAGTCGATACTGAAAGATTGTAGTGGTCCTTTCGAATTTAAGGATAAGTACCACAAAGTTGCAATTAGCATTCAGATATAATCATCCACGCTTAAAGGAATCTTGTACAAAAGCATTAGTATCCAATCCAATAATATCCCAACATGACTGATAGAAAGAACTAGGAAAATCGTCAAGTCCCAAAGCATTTGAATGATTCATAGAAAAATAGCATTTCTAATTTCATCAACTGAACGCAAATAAGAAAGAGCAGAATTTTCATGTTCACTAACCATAGGTGGAATTCACCACAAACATCCTCAATTCCACAGAGTGAATGAAGAATTATATAAAGACCGATAAAAGTTTACCACATGATCAACAATCATAATAGGAGAAGAGAGCACACTATCACCATCTAAAAGAGTAGTAATTCTAGAAAAGGAATGCCTACTCGGCATAAGCATGAAAAGAGCACTATTACGATCACCCTTAGTTAGCTATTTAACCAGAGCACGATCTCACCAAAAAAACTTCTTGCATACAAAGAGTATCAAGGACAACCGTCTTGGCCACAATTTCTTCATTAAACTCAAAGTTCCCATCATAAGAAATAATATTTTAAAGTGCTCATAGAGATGAAAATTGTTATTTTTCCTACCACAAATGGCGTATGGAGAAGTTTGAGCTAAGGCTTGGTTGATTGATAGAGTCTCCAGGGTTGATGAAACGATAAGAAAATACGGGATGCCATATAAAATGCCTTTTATGGTGGATTTGTTGTCCCAAATCTACGAATTGGACAAGAAGGCGTTACGATGAAAAAAGACGGAAGGATGAAAATTATGGTAAATACAAATTCTATCCTAGTGGAGGTTTTTACTTTTAATTCTCACGCTCTACTTTGAGGTGACTTGGTAGGCCATCTCATCTATGGTTGAGCAGAAAGTTTTGGAGAAGCAAATTATGCATCCGGGCAAAGGGGTGCGCAAAATACTCATAGGCTTAGATAACCGCGGTTACCTGTCCATTTAAAGTTCACGGCTACAGTTATGAGTAACCGTTTAGACGAACAAACGATTATGGGTGTAACTGTTTATTCGTAAAATTTAAATGGGCGGTTATGAGTATTACCCACGGTTATAACGGATATCTATCGGTTATGGGTATTACCGGCGGTTATAACGGATATTCATTTACCCATTTAATTTAATATATGTAAAATTAAAAACCCTAAATTTTCAATCTCTTCGCCAGACTCAGAGTTTCAAACGTCTCGTCCCCCGCTCATCTCTCCCTCATCGCTGCCCTCTCTCATCTTCGCCAATCTTTCAGCTACCTGTTATAGTTCCTCAATTTCTGTCACAAAAGCTCAGCCAATCTTTCTTTTTCAGGATTGTCTTCCTAATGTGCATCGGGTGAACTTGATTCGGCTTCTGTTCTTATTTTTTGGTCGCATATCAATAGCGTTGGCCGCATGTCACAGTTGAAGGAAGCTAGAACCACAGTTGTTACATCCAGACCAGCTGAGGATGCATGAGACAACAAGTGTAATTCGTCATTCGTAGACATGCTGCTAAGTCGCATACTTGCCTCTACTCGATTCTAAGACCTCCGTAAGCCCATTGAAAATGTGAGACTGGAATCTACTCAGTTATTATGTCTTCCTTGGCCCATACATATTACGTGTTTTGTATCCAATACTTTTCTATGTATTCCATACATATTACATGTTTATTACGTCTAATCGTCTAAAATAGAAAAATGCATACTAAAATATATCTATAACGGTGGGTAAATGGGTAAAAAAGGATAAACAGGTTCAAAAACGGGGAAATGGGTAAACAGGTTAATGGTTATAGTTAAATAGGTAAACAAGTATGGTTAAATGGGTACTCGGTTACGGGTATGAGTATAATCGTTTATGCAATTATCCAACGGATAAACAGTTATGCGGGTATAAACATAAACGGTTATGGGTAAATAACCATGGTTATCCGCCCATCATAACCGTTGTCCATCCCTAATCCGGGCCCGTGCATACACTTGTAAATAGATGAGTGCATCGGGAGCTTTAACCAAAAAAAAAAAAAAAAAAAAAACTCAATTCACCGAATGGTTGAAGAAAAAGAAATGGAGACCAAACTTTAACAGGTTTGAATACACAAAGATGGCTAATAATATTTCGAGAGGAGAGAAGAAAAAAATTGTTAACTATAATAATTGAGGAAATGGAAAATGAAGATTTTGTTATAAAAGTGGATGATCCACATGAAGAAATAGTCACCGTACCGCTTCTTGTCAGCTATAAATTTTGAAGTTCTTGCCAGCCAACAAATGTTGAAGGTTTTAGATTTTTTGGTCTTGCAGAGAACTATATGTTTTCCTACATAAAGGCCCATTAACTATTAGCTCATAAATGATACAGAGAAGAAGATATACAATCTACTGTTTCTATTACTTTGTAATTTCAGTATGATAAAGAGAGAGACCAATGTACTGCGCCGATGACATAGGCACACTTGCCAAACCTCGTATAAATTATGTTTTATTTACTTTATGTTTCACTGCATACGTATCCTAAAGTTCACAATAGATCTTAATTGTCAATGTCATAGTCGTCGACCATGTTATCTCGATGAAGTTCAAAATAGAATATCTCTAAGGATGATGTGAATTTAAGGAGATATTTTCAGTTTGGGATTTCTGCGAATTCGTGCGAGAGAAAAAAGGCTTTTTAAGTATGTATTCCAGTTATAAATATTTCTTAATCTACTATTAGTTTTTCTTTTCCTCTTAAAAGGTTAGTCATTTGTTGTAGATGAATGAAATCAAACTCGTGAAGTCAATATATTGAACTCAACAATTAGAATTATTCTGATAATAAAACTCTAGTTTTTTCAATCAATTGTAGGAGTTTGATTTTTATAAAATTGAAATCAAACTCAAATTTTTGGCCTACTGTAGAAGGCCTAATTTAATATTTTTTCCTTTCTCTTTTGGGTAGAAGCCTAGTTAACATTAAGAGCAACTGTAGTGTAGGAGCCATCTCTCCAGGCTATTCACTATTTAATCCACCTAATGAACAGTAACTGCCTTTAATGAACAGTGCATTCTCCTGACAATTGCCTTTTACATCTCCACCCCTGCACTTGAATAGCCTTGGCAATTGACAATAAAATATTAGTATTTTTTTATTTATAAAATAATACATAATAATTTTATTTGTAATTTCGGATAAGATTTTTAATCGTTCTCGTTGCGCCACGTGTCATTATCCGAAAAGCCAATAGCAATAAAATGTTTATATTTTTTTATTTATAAAATAATTCAAAATAATTTCATTTGTAATTTCAGATAAGATTTTTAATCGTTCTCGTTGCGCCACGTGTCATTATCCACAAAGACAATTATTGGTGGTAGATTTCCGATAAGATTTTTAATCGTTGTCATTGTGCCACGTGTCATTATCTAAAAGGATAATTATTAGTGATGGATTTCCGATAAGATTTGTAACCAATCACGTCATGCCACGTGTCACAATCCGATTACAATCTTTGAGGATAGATTTCCACCAGATTTTAACGAATGACGGCATGCCACGTGGCATTATCTACAACCTAATCCTTTCTGAAACCTCCATATAATCCACCCTTCATCCTCAGAAATCTAACACCAATTTTCTCAAGATCTCTATCATTATTCATAATTACTGCTTCATTCTTCACCAAAATCTCTATCATTATTCATAGTTTCTGCTTCTTTCTTCACCAATCCTTCTTCACCAAAATCCCTATCATTATTTATAGTTTATGCTTCCTTCTTCACCAGTGTCTTCTTCTTCTTCAAACATATGTGGGAAATCGATCAAGAAGAGGAAGAATTGTTTAACCAATCAGAAGGAATGTTCAATGCCGGGGATTGGGCCCAAAATGAGATGGAAGAGGATGATGAACGTAGACGGAGAGACGACGAATCAAAATTGGCAGGAGCCTCACATTCCCGTCAAGTCATCCAAGTTGTGGCTCAGATCTGCAGGCCCAACCGTGCTGTAAACATTGATAGAAATAGGTAATGACTAGGTCAGGAGCTCTTGGACGATTATTTTATCCGTAACAGTGCATTCCCTGATATGTACTTCCGACGTCGTTTTAGAATGGAACGACATTTGTTCAACAAAATCATGGGCGCTGTTTGCAACCATGATTCTTACTTTGTGCAAAAGCCGGATGCTTTTGGTGCTATGGGTCTCCTGCCTGAGCAAAAAATTACTGCTACCTTGAGGATGCTTGCATATGTAGCAGCTGCAGACCAAGTGGACGAGATAACGAGGATGGGAAAATCAACCATCCTTGAGTCCTTGATGAGGTTTTGCTCGGTAATTAAATCTATCTACACTGCAGAGTACCTCTGGAGACCTACTTATATGGACTTGGAAAGGCTTCTGAAGAATGGCGAGATGTGAGGTTTTCCAAGGCTGATTGGAAGCATTGATTGTATGCACTGGACTTGGAAAAATTGTCCAAGTGCATGGCAAGGCGCTTATGGGGATAGAAAAGGATAAAAAAGTATCATTTTGGAGGTGGTGGCATCTTTTGATACATGGATTTGACACGCCTTTTTCGGGGTTCCGGGAGCTCAAAATGATCTCAATGTCCTTGCCCAATCCCCAGTGTTCGACGAAGTCCTGCAAGGAAAGGCACCAAAAGTCACATACTGGATCAACGAATGTAAGTGCAATGGGCCATGCTACTTAGCATACGGTAACAAATATTTGGACCACGTCCACTTTCTCCGACTTCCAAAAATATTTGGAGTTCGGAGACTTGCCTTATAAAGGCTCATTCATAATGTCACGATCTCGTTGGGCCTCTCTTTCTTGTCTTCTATGTTCCCTTTCTTGCCGAAGTAGTTCTCTTTCTATCTCTTCAGCTGCAAATTTTTTCTCAAGAGCTGCAGCTTTTGCATCCTCTCTAGCCTTATCAGCCTCAAATTTAGCCATTTCCTGGGCCAAAGTCAATTCACCTTGGCGGGCAAGTTCTTCCATATACTTCGCATAATCATTCTTTGAAGCATTACCTTTTTCCTTTGAAGCCTTCTTACCTTGAGGCCTAATTGGAAAACGGGTTGACCCCGACGCTTGTTCAACGAGGGGGGGCGTTTCAGGCACTTATTCTGCATCATCTTCATCATGATCATGCGAGGCATACTCGGGTGTAGAGTGTAGAAGAGTGCGCTTCATGAAAACTTCTGGATCGACAGGCACAACTCTGAATTTAGGACAATCTTTGACAATATTCCAACATTCAAATCGGGTGAATGTTTTGTTTTTGCTTTTGGTTTTGGCACCATACCAAGCTTGTGCTTGAAGTTCCTATACAATGCGGGAGAATAAATAATTATAATGAAAATAGGTAATAAATAAATAATACAAACAAACAATTATAACGAAAATAGGTAACAAATAAATAATACACACAAATAATTATAACGAAAGTAGGTAACAAATAAATAATTCAAACAAATAATTATAACGAAAATAGGTAACAAATAAATAATACAAACAAATAATTATAATGAAAGTAGCTAACAAATAAATTATACAAAGAAATAATTATAATGAAAATAGGTAACAAATAAATAATACGAACAAATAATTATAAGGAAAATAGGTAACAAATAAATAATACAAACAAATAATTATAACGAAAATAGGTTACAAATAAATAATACAAACAAATAATTATAATGAAAGTAGCTAACAAATAAATTCTACAAAGAAATAATTATAATAAAAATAGGTAACAAATAAATAATACGAACAAATAATTATAACGAAAATAGGTAACAAATAAATAATACAAACAAATAATTATAATGAAAGTAGCTAACAAATAAATAATACAAACAAATAATTATAATGAAAGTAGCTAACAAATAATTATAATGAAAGTAGCTAACAATTAAATAATATAATATATTGTTACCTGATCCGCTAAACTTTCCCCACTTCGAAGATTAGAACTAGCGTGTGTCAAGGCGTTTCTCCACGTACTAAACGATGTATTAAGTAATTTTCAACGACTGGACAACGAATCTTTGGTTCTTGGTCCACCTATTTTCTCAAGATAAGTGGTATGAATAAGACTCCACATTTCTCGCAACTGCATCTCATTACCCGAAAGCGAATCATGAGTAATTTTAACCCAGCTAGCACACAATGCAACATCTTCAAGAAGCGTCCAATTCGAACCTGCAGCAATAGTCATTTTGTTTGAAAAAAAATGGATTCAAACTTTGAGAGAAAGATAGGAATGTGGTACAAAGTAGTTGAGAAAATATGGAATTGTGGTGTAAGGTAGATGATAATGACAAGGTATTTATAGAAAAGTAAAAAAAAATTAAAATTAAAATTTTTAACATTTTTTTCGGATTTTTATTTGTTTTTTACAATTTTTTTAAAATTTTTATTCAACTAATTAATCTCTGCCGTTGGATTTAAAAAAAATTGAATTCCAACACTCTAGATTGTGCCACATGTCACAATGGTAACATTTCTAAATTTTAAAACTATTTTTTTAATTTATAAAGCAGAATAATATCGACCGTTGTCTGCGATCCAGCGGTTGATATTAAATAGGATTTTTTTATTTTTATTACCGTTGCAAATCGGACGGTCCAATTTAAAGCGCTGTTGAGATGGAACGGATCGTGGGAAGCCACGTGGCTTCCCAACGGCAACTTTGGCAGATTGCGCGCGGGCCCAATTTTCTAAAAAAATGTCAGTTGATGCGCCCCCACGTGCAGGTGAGTGGCATGTGCCTGACAAAAAAAAAAATTTAAAATTGGGCTAACGCCAGGATGACGTCATCCCTAGCGTCAGACCTACTGGGTGGCTCGGGCTGTCAATTCTTCACGGGCCTGTCCCTCGAGCCTTCATTGTCCCTCGGGCTGCCCACGTTTGATTGTCCTACACAGGCTATGTGGCCCTGTTTGTTCCACTGTCCCCCGAGCAGCCTTTCCCACTGGACTTGCTCTAATAATGTGCAGTTTTTATTTATTTATTTATTTTTAACCAAAGATAGAAATAGATTAAATATGAATAGCAATGTTAACATCCTGGGCTAGAGTATTAAACAGAAAGGCAGGGCCAATACAATCCCAAACAAAGGCTTGCCCCATATAAAAAACATATTTAGCCACCGAGTGAGCAGCCTTGTTGCACTCTCTAGGCACAAATTCAAAAGACACAAACTTCATCCTTTGAGCTAGAATCTCGATGTCACCAAGAATGCATTCAATACTAAAATTAGGAACTTCCTCATTTCTCAACATACAGATAACAATTTGTGAGTCATATTCGATGATGACGTGCTCAAAACCATGGTCGCCGCAGGCCACCAGCGTCTTCTGGATAGCACGTGCTTTAGCAGCAACTGCGCGATGGCAGTGTCCATTACCCGAGCCACCTGCAGCTTTAAGAATCCCCCCAAAGTCGCAACCTACCCACCCAAAACCTGCACGCATCAACGTCTTACACCAAGCTGCATCAGAGTTTATTGTAATGGTCCCAAACTATGGTTTCTGCCACTTTAAAACAGGGTGGTGCGAATCATGTTAAATATGCAGACGCCCAATGGACACAATATCATTGCACTGAGCATTGGCTTTTCTGTGCTTAGCAATACAATTTTTCCATGTCTCTAGGATCCCCAAGGGCTGACTATTTGATCCCTTAAAGACCGCATCATTTCTGTTCTTCCAAAGCCTCCACAGACCAAAAGCGAATTCTTGCAAAATCTCCTCAGAATTATCCTTGTCCTTAATCTGATTGCAGAAACTTTCCCAACTGGCAAGGAAATCATGGCCTTCTAGAACATGAGAATTTAAGTGGAGTGGGGAGCTAAACCAGGACACATGGCTTAAATCACACCTAAAGAACATGTGGTTTTCCATTTCATTAAAGGAGTTACATATCCCACAGACATTATCAACTCAAACATGACGTCTTTTGAATTTCTTCTGACCGCCAAGGCATTGTTACAGCATCGCCAGATAAAGATTTTAATTTTGTTAGGGACTTTCAACCCCTAAATCGGATTCCAGACTTGACTGTTGTGCTTGTGCTCACTGGGGACACCTCGGCCTTTCTCTCCATTACCCACTCTCCATCTTAAGCCGTGCTCCAACACCTTACGAGCTTCATAGATTCTTTTTCATCCCCAGGACGTATTCCTTCCTCTGGGGGCTTCTCGAAAAGATTTACTAGGGAAGTATTTGTCTTCCAACACACCCACTAGGAGAGATTTCGGGTTCTGAGTAATCCGCCACCCAATCTTGGCCAGGAAGGCTAAGTTGAAGCATTGGATATCTTTGAGACCTAAACCACCAGACTTTTTCTTTTTCATTAACCGATCCCAAGACAACCAGTGGAGACCATTTCTTTTATCACTGTCTCTCCACCAGTAATTCCTAATAGCTTTCTCCATGTCACGACAAACCCCAATTGGAAGCTTAAAGTAACTCATAGCATAATTAGGTAAGGCCATGGCCACAGCTTTAACTAAGACCTCCTTTCCGGCTTGGGACAAGTATTGTTCCGCCCATCTCGCCGTACGTTCTTCAATCCTATCCTGGACTTCAGCGAATACCACTTTTTTGGAGTGCCTAAAATTAGCCTGCAGTCCAAGATATTTCCCGAACCCTGACTTACATTGGATCCCTAAGGTTCGCTCAATGTTCATCTTGAGCCTTTTCAGAGTCTTGGATCCAAAGAAAATCGAACTTTTAGCTAGATTGATTTCCTATCCCGAACCTTGAGCATACAACTTCAAGATATCCACAATACCCTTAGTATCCTCCACAAAGGCATTACCAAAGAGAACTGAATCATCTGCGAAGAATAGATGAGTTATGGGGATCCCATTTGGAATAACTTTAACACCATAAATAGTGCTTCGTTCAAGCCTCCTTTTGATCAACATTGAGAAACCTTCGAAACATAAAAAAAACAGAAGGGGAGAAAGAGGGTCTCCCTGTCTAAGGCCTCTGCTAAGCCGAATGCATCCCGTCGAGACACCATTTATGAGGATACTGAAAGAAACCGTAGAGATACACTCCATAATATGGTTACAGAATAAAGGTTCAAAGCCCATCTTACCCATCGTACCAAAGAGGAAGCCCCATTTAACTCGATCGTAAGCCTTGGCCATATTAAGCTTTAAAGCCATACTGGCTTGATCCTCATTTTTCTGATGGAGAAGGGAGTGGAGAATTTCATGCACCACAAGAATATTATCCTGAATTTGCTTTCCCGCAACGAAGGCAGATTGGTTATCCCCAATTACCTTTGGAATCACCGTCTTTAGTCTATTAGTTAGGACCTTAGCAAGAATCTTGTAAATGACATTACATAGAGCAATGGGCCTGAACTGAGTCATAGTCTTAGTGCATTTCACCTTTGGGATGAGAACCAGGTTGGTGTGGTTCAATTTTTGAAGAAACTTACCAGAGTGCCAGAATGCTTTTATAATTTGAATTACATCCTTGCCCACAGTCTCCCAGTGATCGTAATAAAAACACCCGGTGAATCCGTCTGGGTCTGGAGATCTTGTAGTAGGAATCTGAAAGGCTGCCACTTTAATTTTGTCATCCGAGATACGGGCAGTCAAGGCAAGGTTATCCGTCTGGTTAACCCTCGCCTCTACACAACTCAGGATCTCGTTCATTTGACGAGGGCCACTAGACCTGAAAAGATTAGAAAAATAAGTTGTAGTTGTATCACAGATACCCGCTTCACTTTCCTGCCAAACTCCTTGGAGTCTTCAATCCCCTGAATTTGGTTGACCTTCCTTCGTTTCATCGTTTGCACGTGAAAAAACTTGGTGTTTTTATCACCCTCATTTAGCCACTGAACTCTGGATTTCGCTTTCCAGTAAGCCTCTTCATCCTTGAGGGCACAGGTAAGCTCGAACTATTTTTGTTTAGTTTTTGCAGTGGCGAAACCCTTGGATGAATATGCTTGCCTTATCTCGAAGGACATGATTGTCTTCTTAGAATTCCGACCATTACCACGATACCAAGACTTTAAGCTTTTCCGGAGGGATTTCATCTTTTCACAAAAAATGGAAGGCATAAAAACCACTGTACTTACCCCGCCATTGTTTAGAGACCAGATCCCGGCATTCCTGCAACCTACTTCAACGAGCATCATAAGAAAACTTTCGGCCCTTCCACCCCAGGAATTTATCAGTGGATAGAAGGAGAAGGGCATGATCAGAACCTTCCAACACCACATGTTTGACTGAAGTATTAGGGTAAACGTTTTGGCAACCCCATGGGGCCAACCCGCGATCAAACCGCTGCTGAATAAGTAGTGATTCCATGTTGTTTCTCCAAGTGAAGGGATATCCTTCGTAACCCAAGTCAATCAGTTTGTTACATGCCAGGAATTCTCTGAAATCCCGCATACTAGCAGCCGTCCGTAGATTACCACCTTCTTTCTCCTCATTGCATAGAATATCATTGAAATCCTCTAGAAGGAGACAATGGTTCCTGTCCTGATCAATATGTTTACCAATTCTCTCCCATTGATCTTTGTGCTTCCTTTCATCAGTACTAAGCATAGATGGCAAATAATCTCCAGTGGTAATTTATTGTCGCATCCCAGAGCTTTGCCTCAATCATAAAATCCTCAGACTTCGTCATAATGACTAGAGAATCATCTCTCAAGAACATATAGAGGCCTTCACCGATTCCTTTTGGTTCTACTGCAAACAAGTGCTTCATTCCTAGTTTTCTTTTTTAGAAATTCATAGCTCTTGCTTTTGTTCTTGGTTTCTAGCAGGATCACTATGTCGGGGGGTATGTAGCCGGTTCTGCTCTAGCAGATTGTTAACTATCAAGTCACCCTCGATACCTGATAGTTCCAAGTGATTATCTTCATGGAGACTTGGGAGACCCAATAAGGCTGGTCTTCTCAACCTCGTCTTCTAGACATGTCTGTGGTCTGATGTGTTTAGGTATAACACACGGGTTTGTGCCAGATCGCTCCACCTCATGGAAGCCTTTTTTTTTCCCCTTTATTTTCTTTCATCACAGCCTTAATTATCGGTCCCAACTCAAAGGGGTCGTCCTCCATGCCCCTGTCTTTCCCGTCGTGTATCGCCTCTTTTAGAAGTTCCTCACATTCCTTCGTCTTATCACATTCATCGATGCCCATAACCTCGGCGACTGATGGTTCGCTATTTAAATCGAAGCTTCTTCCATTTTCAGAGGATACCCCTGGATTTATCCTCGAAGTTTCCGGTTGCGGAAAATCATTTAAGATGATATGCTCAGCTTCTTTTGCAATCACTCCACCTGACTCAATTAAACTTGCGTCAAAGGCTATTTCTCTAGCCATCCTAGCATTTTCCTCTTCATTTCGTTCACTATGGATTTTATTAGCTAGATTTGGACCCCTAGTACCGAAGTTAGTCGAGGACCATCAGGGTTTACTGGGTGAAATGGCAGCATCATGCTCATCTTCATTAGCCGTATCAGTGTGTCGACTTCTAGAAGGGGATTTAGAAACCCCAAATTGCGAGTGACTACCTATGCCCGAAGCCATAGATGATCTCCCAGATCTTTTCCCTTCATCCTGTTCTGCGCTTCTCTCTTCTTTCTAACTGTATAAGTCATTCTGTTCACTGAATGACTCCCTAGAGTTTCGGTGTTTGGCCTCAGAGCTCAGAGAGTTACCCTGTAAGTTCGTAGTCGCGTCCAAGCCTTGGAATGCATAACTCTCCACCAGTTTCTCCAGATTTTCTCTCTGTTTTTCTTACTGTCTGTTCCCTTTTACAAATCCTGGTGGTATGTCCCATCAAACCACATATTAGACAGTATTTCAGGAGAGCTTCGTAATTGAAATCGACCCAAACTCTTCCATCATCCGGAAAGTTGACGAAAGTACCACGCATAAGGGGTTCCCGGACATTGAATCTGATTTTTACATGCACGAACCTGCCAATGCAGTCTCAGCTTCCCGATTTGTCCACTTTAATTACTGTGCCCATAAGCACTCCAATAGATTCAGCCACAGCCCGAGTCATGCTTAATATCGGGACGTTGTGGATTTGTATCCAGAAGATACCAAGAGAAAGTGGTGCCCATCTGTTCAAGCCAATCTTCGTGCGGTCTGTAACTAAGATTAGATCATTCTTAAAGGTCTAGGGTTGGTCTGCATCCATAACCCTTTGAAGATCTCATTGACCAGCAAAACGAGCGAGAAATCATCGCTCCCCGATGTCTCTTATTGATACCCTTTCTCGCCTCCGCCAGAGAGACATGAAGCAGTCGATGAAGACATCACCGTTCACTTCCTTGGTAGTTAGGACCTCGGCAATCAAAGTATATTGAAGCCCCAATAGAGCACATTCTACATCTTTCCTGTTAATACTAACACCCCTAAGCTCTTTCTCAGACAATTTAAGTTTAGATCCGAAACAGGAACCCAGATCATCCAGTTCCTTCTTGTTGTTCACGCTTGCCATATCGCCACACCCTAGCCCAGACATAAGACACCAGACTAGATAACCTAGACCTACTCATAGCCCTCACTCCATGGAGGGAGAACCTTCGATTCAGAACCCACCAATCAATCCCGCAAAGAAATCCACGGAAAGCTCAAGGTCTGAGAACTTACCTCCTTCGGATAGCTTGAATTAGCCAAATAATCGTCGAGGACAGAAACCCGATCGGAATCCCAAGCGCCTAGGGGTGGATTGATGCAGAATTGCCAGATCTCCACTTGCAGAAACCCTAGAAACCGAACAGAACCCCTCCTTAATAGGAACAGAAGCATCGCGAGTGAGGCGCGTACAACCCACAGAGAATAATCCACCACGTGACTATTATTATTATTAGAAGAAAATAATAATGTGCAGTTGAGAATTGCTGACATTTTGCAAAAACCCCACAAGACAACAAAACACTCTTCTCTTTTGTGTGATTATTGTTCATTCCTGTTACTTTGCGGCATAACACATGCCTCCGTCTCATTCTCATTTATTATGCATCAAAGAGTCAGCCTTTGGTCGATGAATCAAATATTTCCCTAGTTACATCTCTTTGAACACGTATGCAGGACCCAATAACCTTCTCTCTCTAATCTCCCTCATCTATCTCATACTCTCTTACACCTCGTCCATTTTCTTCCTCTGCAAGTGCAGACAACAAGACTTGGGCACCATAAAAGCCGATGCAAAAATAGGGGATATCCGACGAGTTTGATCACATCCGATTGGATGAGCCTTAGAGCCATTTTTTCTCCGTCTTAAATTGATGTTGGTATGATTGCTAAGCTTATACTCGTTGTTGTGAAGGTTTTAACACGATTTAAACTCGGGGACTTCTCCCTAATTTCTGACATAAAACCCTTGAGTTTACAGGCCTTTTTTGGCCATTTTTCCAGCCATGGCTAGACTAAATACTTGTATAATTCTCTTCATTTCCCTCGTAGCTTTATTTCCATAATTTAAAAGTCGAAAATGGTGTAGATTTGAGCTCAAACAGAGCTCTAGAATCTCTGCCCAGATTCCGACTGACCCACGGCATGAAATTGGGTCGACCCGACCCGCAGACACTTGATCCAAATCAGATCCAACCCAACTTTCAGCCCAAACCTAACTAACCCGGCCCAAACCTAGCAACCTGGCCCAATCCCAGTAACCAGTCCAACCCAGCAACTCAAAACCTAGATCCGACCTGACCAAGACTGATTCCCAAATTCCAGGTCAGCGCGTGGGTGCTGCCATGGCTAGGGCGTAGAGTACACGTGCCTCTGCTATAGGTATTATGCTCCGTGCCTTCCATAGTGGTGCCGTTGAATTTTTAGGTCAACTTTACTGTGACCCAATTCTATGCATACGGTGGCGCATGGGTGAACATGAGGTCTCCCCATAGGTTTTTCGACGTCCAAAATCCAGTAACGACAATCGTTTTCCCAAATTCAATCATTTTAGTAAAGCTTGATTAATTTGTCCCTTTATGTGCTTAGGTGTGTTTTAACGGCGATTCCGTTTTCTCTAGTTTGCACGGCTCTTTGAGGACAGAGTATTTGTGAGTGGACCCCTTCTAAAATGCATGATTTTATTAATAGAAAAGCATACATGAAAAGCATGATTTTATGACTATGTTTTATGAAACGTTTATGAGTAAATCGGATTTACTGTTTATGAAATATCATGCTTTATCGAATTTACTTTACTGAGATATTTATGAATATGATTTATGATATGATGTTTGAGTTATTTAGTTTTGATGAGATATATTTTGAAAAGATTATGTTCATGTTTTTTTTCTGTGCTTACTTAGTGAATGATACTTATATATATGCCTTCAGGTATGTGATGATGGTCTTTCGAGTAAATGATACCTATATATGCCTTCGGGCAAGTGATGAAGGGTCTTCAGGCGAATGATACTTGTATATGCCTTCAGGCGAGTGATGGAGGACCTTCGGGCATGAGATATTTATATATGACCTTCAGGCGAGCAATGTAGTGCCTTCGGGCAGAAGATATTCATATATGATCTTTGGGAGGGCGATGTAGTGCTTTCAAGTAGAAGATAATTATATATGACCTTCGAGCAACTGATGTAGTGCCTTTGGGTGGAAGATATTTATATATGACATTCGGGCGGCCGATGTAGTGCCTTTGGGCAGGAGATATTTATATGTGCCTTTGGGCAATTATGATATCACTACTAAGCACACCATATATGATATATGTTTTATGGAATGGTAAAGTTTTTGGAAAACTGTTTTAGTATGTTGAAGAATAAATGTTCTAGTATTACATATATATAAACTTGGTTCACTCATGCTTTGTTTTACGCCCCCGTTGGACTTATAATCAAGGCGTACAATCTCAGCGTCAAGGCACTCCCGCATCGGTATCTTCAAGTTTTCTCAGCGTAAGACCCTTTCCTTTGTTCGTACATTTGTATAATATTCCTTCTACAATGTTCTAGATTAGTTGTATGCTCTGAACACGTTCCCTAATTGTAGATTTTAATTTAAGATTTTAATTTATGTTCGTTCTTTCTTCATATTTCTCATGCATGTTAATAAGGCTTCATTACCTTCGGGTGTCGGCCAGCACGTGCCTACCCTCGTATTTGGAGGATATCGGGGTCGGGTGTGTCACTGACACTACATCAAATGCTTCACTAAGTTAGTCCAGCTTAGTCTATTCTAAGCCATTCCAACTTAGCCTTTAAAGTTGGTCCAGCTCGAGATAGTCCGGTGTAACAAGCGCACCCTTAATAAATATCTTGTTTTCTATGGATTGTTTAATTTCTTTTTATAGAATAGTTGATGGTGGGTAGCCATATAATAGGCGAATAATAACTTAGTATCAAACTTGTCATCGAACTTAAGATCTCCTACTCAAAAGTAGAGAAGCTCACCACAAGACCACAACACTAGCAACAACATTGTTCAGTATTATAATTCTTTTACATATACTATATAGACCACTTTATACACCATGTATGAAGTATAAGTTGAAAATAAAATGTTTAAGATAAATTTAAGACTTCTCTACAATCCTACAATTCTTAAACAGAACTTCAATACTTTATTCTTCTCCATAAGAAGGTACTTATAAGAATATAATGGAGCAATGCTATGAAATAAATCAAAACAATTCTTTGTCCACAAAATAAGAAAACCTAGACCAAGTCATATAAAACCAACTCCCTAATTAAGTCAATCTCTAAAATATTTTCCTTTATATTTTGCAATACTATATAAAGGAAAGTATAGTGTTGCCAGACAATGAATTTGAACTACACATTCGAGACATAATTTGACCTAATTAATGTCCTTAATTCACAATCTAACTGCATAAAAAAAAAAAAAACTACATAACTTGCATTTGACACCAAACGAGATCTATTGCATCAAGCCTTCAAGTGTTTTGACACAACTATATTGGGAGAGGCGAATGTGTACTAAGCTACAAGATAGGTCAACCATATTTAGATATACATGAGAGTTGAAGTCGAGGCATCTCAATTTACAAATAAAGAAGAATATAATTAAAAAGATAATTAGATTCAATCTCTTAAATTCTACATTTTATTAATTAAACACTACTTGGCTTATAGGTTTTTATTAAAGCACTCTAAATTTTGATTAAATTGGTTTACTTTTATCCATGTTCTTTTCTTAAGTTCCAACTCAATATTTAATATGACGTTTAAAGAAAATAAGAGCTTTATTATTACTAATACTGCGATCTAAAGTTTGAATCGCATTTTGCAAGCCCCTTGTGAAGCTTAATCCACTCCTCACATCTTCAGTGTAGATAATATCGTTTGTTAAAAACGGAAAGTCCCTAATTTCATGAAAACTGTTTTCTAAGACTTCAAATTTTTTTTCTTTCAGAAACTTGAACTAAATCTGATTCATGAAAAAAGATCTAGTCTGTCTCGTTTTTCTTTTCTTAAAATAAATACGAGTCATTATTTCAATAATTAATTTAAGTACCTACAAACCCCCAACCATTTAGTGTCATTTCAAATTGTTCTCAACCTTTTTAAACATTCTAAACAGGTACTCTACCTATTGAAAATATCATACCAACTAAGCTCTAGTTAAAAAATTTTAAATTAACAAGGGCTTACTTTGTCTCCAAAATCAATGGAAGGTCATGAAAGTATAGCCTCCACCAACTAATGGTCACTACCAGCCCCATCATGCCATCACCTCCAAACTCAACACTGAACCACTAACTCTGTTTTACAACTCAAGTGGTCGCCGTCAAGAAGAAGGTCATGATGGTTGCTGAAATAATATAGATTGTCACGATGCGGTCACCTGCATCTTCACAAACCACAAAGAAGAACTGGAAGCTTTACCAGCCAAGAATTAGTGAATGAGGATATCACATGAGCATAAGCAAGTTCCTTGAAATCCTATTTGAATTCTTAACCTTATTCTTTGTGAGGAGATTGCCCTCCTATTGTAATTTCAATTTGGATCCATTTTCGATTCATTTGAATATCCATTTGATCATTGGGTTCCATATTATATAATCTATTATTTGAAATTCAGATTTTGAGGCAACTAATATTAATGTTGACCATGATGTACTTAGTTGGTGAGTTTTGAATATAATCTATGTTGAGAAATTAAATGGGACTAACGGATGTGACATTTCCAATAGGTTGAGTACTTGTTTGGAATGTTTAAAAATGTTGAGACCAATTTGAAATGACACTAAAAGGTTAAGGGATTTTAGGTACTTAATTTCTTTTAGGGTTACACATAACGTGCAGTTAGCTTTTTACATACCATGGATTTTTTGTTTTTATAGAAATTTTATTGGTTTTTCTTTTCTCTTTTGAAATATATTGAATTAATAATACATAACTTAACAAGATTTTCTTTTGCAAGATTTTAAGAGTTCGTTATCTTTTTTTTTTAGACTTAATTAAGAAATTAAATAAATTTGTAAAAAAAAAAGTTTTTTTTTATAGAGACATAAATATTTATTATATTTCAAGAAACACCACTACTTTTTTAAATATGTCAAGGAGAGACAAAAATATAAAAACAAATAAAGCCCAACCCAAAAATATGGAAACACTATTTTAAAATACTAGTCACACCCATAAGGCTTTAAGGCTGTTAATAAAACCAAACCCTCACAACTCCAACAAAATTAATATATGTCATAAGCCAAGCCCATCTTCGATTATTTTTGCAGAGTCAGTTTTGAAATTATATGTAGAATCAATTTAACCTGCCCTCAAAAATTTTTGGAAAACCGTCATCGACCATTTTTACAGAATCAATTCAATCAGTTCTCGACCATTTTTATAGAATTAGTTCAGCTCGTCATTGGCTATTTTTGCAGAATCAGTTCAATCAGTTACATACCATTTTTGCAGAATCAGTTTAACCCGTCATCGACCATTTTTGCAGAATCAGTTCAACCCATCCTCAACCATTTTTTATGAACTACTTAAATCCGTTTTCAACTATTTTTCTTGAATCAGGTTAACCCGCCCTCGATTATTTTTGTTGAATCAATTCAACCCGTTTTCAATCATTTTTGCAGAATTAGTTCAACCTGTCATTGACTAGCTTTCCAAAATAAATTCAACCCGTCTTCGACCATTTTTGTAGAATCAGTTCAATTAGTCATCGACCATTTGTCTTTTACTTTTTGCAGAATTAGTTCAACCTGTATTTGACAATTTTTGCAGAATCAGTTTCAAATACATGTAGAAGTAGTTTTGTATACTTTTTTTAGTAGACTTAGTTTATAACAGCATAATACTGACATGATTGGAGAGGGAACAATGTCAAGGGAATAGTTCTTTGCTTCCCATTGTGATTCTATCAAATCTAAGGTACAATGGGTCTTTTTTTCTTGAAAGTAACTATAAACTCACGTGAATTGTGCCATTTTACCTGTTATTAGAGCAAGTGGTTAAATATATTTTTTTGCTAAGACTCTTTAACCACTTAAGGTGCTTTATAAAGAAAGAAATGACCTCAACTTGTGTATGCATTGTAAACACGAAAATTCTGTATCGAATAAACCAGAACAAGTGTACAAAGTATATTTGTATTGATTTGAATTTGTAGGTTACAATCTCTGTTTACAATTTTTCCTTTGATTCAGTCTTCAAATTTGATGTAGATGAGTAGGTTGTTGATCCAAGGGTCGTGATGACTTGATCTCGGACGAACGATTGAACAATTGCTTCAAGTTTTGAGCTTCAAACAATGCTTGGATGATCTTCACCTCTAGGTGCGGCAAAGATGATGTCGATGTAGAATTTCATTGATTCAAGGGTCTTGGCGACTTGATCTTAAAACGAACGTCGTTACAAGTTTATGAGCATGCAACAAAGTTTTGAAGGAATCGGCACGAGTGCTTGTTGATTCTTCAAGGGAATGCTTCGGCTTTGGTTGAATGTTCTTCGAAGAGAGCTTTGGTAGCATATTAGTCTTCAAAGGTTTGGCAAAGGTTCTTTTGAGTGTAAACTTTTTCGACCCTATGCTTGTGGGAGGACCTTGTATTTATAGGCTTCTCAAAGCTTGCCTTTGGGTGGAATTGGCTTTGATTTGCGTCTTGATTCATCCATGGGATAATTTAGGCATATTTTGTGTCTTAATTTCAACCACCTTTACTTCCTTGGCTGAAATTTAGAGGCTTTACTTCAATTCTTGCTTGTTTTATAAAGATGCCTTAGCTTTCTTTCCGATTTTAGGATCAATTTGGACCCTTTTGCCAAATTTAATGGAGTTTTCTCCCTTGAGCCAAATTTGGGAATGTTTTATACTTTCCTTGCTTGATTTTTGCCACATGTCATTGATGACTTGTCCATTTGTGAGGAGTCATATACCACGTGGAGCTTTGTGACGCATCATTTGTATGCAACAAAATTTTCCTGTCTACAAATGCCCCCACTTCAAGGCGCGTTGTAGGCATGTGCTTATCACATGTAGGAAATGTGTTTTGAAGTCCTGCAATGTGAATGTTCTAACTCAAGGGTCGTCGAGACTTGAATTAGTTTTCTATTTCAAGGGTCGTAAAGGCGTATTTCTTGAATTGACATGATGAATTTCATCTAGGGTTGTTGAGGCGTGTTTCTTGAACGAAACATTTCTTCAAGGGCCGTTGAAACTTCGTCTTGAATTGAAGTGATGAATTTTGTCAAGGGCTGTTGAGGCGTATTTCTTGAATGGAATATTTCTTCAAGGGCCGTTGAGGCTTGATCTTGAATGCAATGTAAATTTTCTTTAAGGGCTGTAGATGTTTGATCTTGAAAGAAATTTTGAAAATGGATAAATCGGCACATACTTATTGTGCGTATTTGATTTCCCATAATCTTTAGAAAAATACATTTGGTGTATTTTGGGACTTGATTTTCTTTTCCTTGTAGGTGTAGGAAACAAATGGTTTTCTTTCCTTTGGTAGGAGCCCTCTTCAATTTTGGCAACGAGAATGACTTCCTTCAAAGTGTTGGAAAGTTTTTGTGACTTCCTTCAAGGTTTTGGAAAGCTTTAATGCTTGTATTTGGGTAAGTAGGATGTGCATTTTTCACTTTCCTTTTTTTATTGACAGCAATGAAGTGTCTTTTTCTTTCCCCTTTTGATTTCCTATAGCAAGGAGGGTGTTTTGTTCTTTCCCCTTTTGATTCCCCATGGCAAAGAGATATGTTTGTTTCTTGTTTTGATTTCCATGGCAAGAATGACAACTTTCTTTCCTCTTTTTTTTTATTCCCATGGAAAGAAAGGAGTTTTTCTTCCCCTTTTGATTTCCTATAGCATCCCACAGCAAGGAGGTTTCTTGTTTTCTTCTTCTTCTTCTTTTGATTCCCCAAGGCAAGGAGGTATTTTTCCTTTATTGTTTTTTGGGAAACATGTCATCTGATTTGTACGCCTAGTTTGAGGTTGATTTCTCTTTTGGAAAATTCTGTAAAAATATTGGAAACGTAGCTTTATCCCTTATCTTTTCAAGCATAAATTGCATGCCACTAGGAAAAAGCAGGAAAGCCTTCAACGTTTCATTTTCATACAGCTGCGCAATCCTAACGGGAAAACAACTTCTGCTGGAATAACTTTGAAAACTGGAAAGTTTAGCTTTAGGGAAACTTATAAAATTTGGACATAATGATCCTCGACCACTTTCCTTCCTTCTTCAATTGTCCTTGCATCAAAACTCCTTTGGAAAGTTTAATTATCACCAAAAACGTTCTGCTTGCGCAGATTGGCTGAAACTTGCCATTTTTTTTTTAATGTGCTTCCTTCTTTTGGTTGGAATGTGCTTCCTTGTTTTGATTTTTCTTTTGCTATTTGGTTATGTATTTGCCTTGTAGCATTAGGAAGTAACTGACCTCTACTTATAGTTGGGTGTGCATTTTTTCACAACACACAATTCTTGTCGTGGGCTTGCTTGGAGCTTTTGCCATGAGTTTTGCTTGTTGCTGCTGCTTAGAGCTTGTTGCAGTGTGTCATTTTTTACCACATGGTGCTGTGCAAAAGATTGCAGCGTGTTTATGCTGTGTAGTGCCTTTTGGCCACAGGATTCCCTTGGTAGTGACGTTGTCGTGTGCTTTGTTGTTGTTGTTGCTGTGCCCTGTTTGCTGCTGTTTGGTGCGAGATGTAGCTGCTTGAAGCTTGTTACAATGCGTGACTTTTACTGTGTAGGGCTGTGCAAAAGACAACAATGAGTTTATGTTGTGTAGTTCTATTTGGTCATAGTTTCCTTGGTGGTGATGTTGCCATGCAATGCAAGAAACTGCTTGCGTAATCGTTGTGGGGTTGCGTAGTGCAATTACGTGGTGTTTTGGTTTTCTTTGCTATTGTAGCGCACTTTGAAGGACCATCCTATAGCTGCCTTCTTCGCCGTACAGTGCAAGAAACTACTTGCGTAATCGCTGCGGGGTTGCGTAGTGCGGTTACGTGGCGTTTTAGTTTTCTTTTCTACTATAGTGTCCCTTGAAAGACCATCTTATAGCTACCTTTTTTGCCATGCTTGATTAAGCTTCGTGGCTGATTTCCTCTTGTCGTTGTGATGCTGTCATCGTCATTCTTCAACATTCACGAGGTTTGTCTTGCATGTCTTTTGCTTTAGTGAAACGATTTTTCTCTCTTTGTTGCCTTACTTTTGTGCATATGTTGCTTTGTTTATTTTGTTGCAGCCATATTATTTTTCAAGTGCTTTAATAATAAAACCATCAATATTCTTGTGAAGGAAGGCGATTCGCAAGATAGTGGGATGACGTTGAAGCTTTGCGTGCCGTTGACTGGCTCTAAGGTGCTTGTTCTTCCTGCAAAAGGCAACTTGATGCATATCAAGTAGTGGTCTTCTGAAGTGCCTAGGGACTATGTTTGCGACAAGGATTCTTATTTTGGTCAACCAAATTTGAATAAGAAGGTGTGTACATTAAGGATTCTTATTTTGAATCTTTCGCATCCTGTTCGCAACAATTCACTAGCTTCGTTTGAGCTTTTTGGCAATCCCATCCGTAGTGGAGCCATGACTTGGAGAGGCACCTTGTTGACTATTGGAGAAGCTACTTTGCTGAGTTTGACTGGGAGTGGCTTGAAGATGTCTTAAGCCACTCCAACGATGTGTTTACCAACATGGGCCTTTATTATGCTGTGTGCGCATCTTTGTTTAGTTATGATTGCCATCCTTCCGTCCTTCGTGTGTTCTTTGAGCATTGTTCAACAACCAACACACTTCACATAACTTAAGGGAAAATGTCGATTTCACTTTGGGATCTCCACAAGATAGGAGGCTAGCCGATCCAAGGAAAATTTTATGACGAGGTTGTTCCTAGCGTGGAAGAGTTTTCTCATCGCAACAGCTGAGGATTGCCTGCGAGTTACCACTATTTATTTTGGGCATAACATAAGCTTTCCCAGGAAACTCAGTGTAAGTCAGGCATGAAGATTTCTTCATGGATCTGATCTTGGTATTGGGATGCCATAAAGTACAAGAGGCATTTGAAGAAAAGTGGCCGCAACAAGACAACTAAGCCGAAGGGAGACTCAGATCCGTTAGATGTCATCAGTCTAGCTGGGTGCCGTACCTCTGCCGAGTTGAAAGCTTTTAAGGATATTGGCTTAGCATCAGAGCATTTGGAAGAATCTTAGCTAGCCGATTTCTTAGCTTGTTGGCTTTGTAAGTTTGTTTTCCCTAAAGACGACATCAACTTTTTCCGTCCCAAAGTCTTCAAAGTTGCTAGCAAGATGGCTGTAGGCGAATCTTTTAGCCTTGCCATTCCGGTCCTAGCCAATATTTACGATGAATTGAATGTTGTTTCGAATTCAACAAACACTGAAGATCGTGCTAAGATACTTCTCTACCACTATATGTATGGCTAGTTGGGTGAGTACTTTGGCACTCATTTTTCTTCGTTGACTTTAGACAAGTCAGGGCCTTCTTCACCGACTTCAGTCAAGCTGGGGCCTTTGATGACGAAGTTGTGAAGGCTTGAGGATGGACCACCCAGCGAGAGTTGGCTCGGTGCGGCGAAGTATGATAGATGATTCACATATTCACTTTTCAGACTTGTCTTATCTTATAAGTCTTCGCTCAGGGTATGTTTCTTTGCGGTAAGTAAACTGATGCATCATTTAGCTGTATACTCCTCACCATTTTAACAGACAATTTGATTTTGTCCAACATATGCCAAGCAAGCTGAAGGAGAGCACATAGCCAGAGTCTTTGCAAGCTGTGTATATGCATTCGGAGTCTTGTACTTATTCATGCACAAATTCTCCCATCACGTTTCTGGCCAATGGCGAGTTTAAGAGTAATTCGGTGACCCGTGCCTATGTAAGTTGGTGGTCGAAGATGTACCATTAAGACTTGGGTACGGAAAGTGGCACCAATTCTTCTCATTCACATGATGATGCGTGAAGAGAGGGTTGTTCCGCGGTTTCTACATAGCTAGCGCCTTTTAATTGTGCTAATGCAACTAATTTGCAAGATGGACTTGCGGTTTTAGCTCCTCAACACACGTCCTTGTCTCCTCGATGTTCGGATGCTTTTGAAGAAGTGAGTTATGAAGTTAATTCTCATCAAGATGAGCTTGTTTGCAGGAGCGTCAACAAATTTTGAACAAGCGACCGCATAAAAGTGTTTTGGATGATAGCAATGTCAATTTTTGTCATAAGAAGAAGAAAGTGTTTAGTCCTCCTCAATTTGACTTGGCTAACATGGGCCTTCATTCTTATATGGAGATACTATTTGGAGTCAATTTACTACAAATGAGGAGACTAGGGATCTGCCTATTACAAAGCTTGTTCCAAATCCGCCAAGTTGCCCAAGCTTGCCATGTGTAGGTAAAGCTATGCAAGAGCCTATCATGCATCCAACACCTTTACCTGCTAGCTCTGAGATCTATTTGAGAGGGTTGAACCTTAGTGGTACTGAGCAGTTTATCCATCGCATCAAGCTTCGCGCGGCCATGGATCTTAAGAGCCATATTGAGAAGAGGATTTCCAAGTGCCTGTTGGAGGACCTTGCTTTGCTCGAGGAGGACTTGTTAAAGCTTGTTTCTACGATTGACAATCTTAATGTTGATTCCTCGTTATTGAGAGTCACGATTGCCAAACTTATGGCTACCTCAACTGAGTATTCTTCCTCGTATGCTATTTCCTTGAAGAAATTGAGTCCAAAGATTAGAGCTCAACAACTTGCAACCATTGACTTATCAATTGCCTGAGTTTGGTCTTCTCAGCAAGCTATTTTGGAAGGTTATCAAGTTGCAAGGACCTCTTTAACTTTGGTCCAAGGATGTTTAGAAGCATTGGCATGCGAGTAAAGGCAGTTGGAAACTGAAGCATCACGGAGAAGGAAGCTACACTTTCTCAGCATCAAAAGAAGATTTTACGCGTAGAGCAAGGGAAATGTACGACCATAAAAGTGCCTACCTTGTTTCCCATCGATATAGAGACTTTAAAGACTTTGGAAGGCTTGCTTAAAGAACGTCGTCGTAGTTTTAGGGACATAACTCTTCAATAATGTCTTCTATTTTGGTGCTTGAAGCCTTCTTTGTTTTTGCTCATTTTGTAATAAGGCTTTGTAGCCAAATTCTTCCTCTAACGAAATAAAGTGTTCACATTTTGAATTTATTTTTTATTCTTCAAAGTGTTTATGTTTTTTTTTTGTTGATGGTGTGATTGTAATTGAAGTTTTTGAAGTTTTATGTTGCCTATGTACTCTTGAGGAGGGATCAAATCATGACATAGTTCAAGGGAGTGATGGGTTTTGGCAATCTTGATGGTGATTTTTTTTTTGTTTGTTGTACACAGTTTATGCTCTTGCAGGCGATAAGCTTTATGTCGTGTGCATTTTAGGCTCATGTAGGTCAGGAGCTTTGTGCCGTGTGCAGTTTAGGCTTATGCAGGCAAAGAACATTGAGTGTTTATTTTAGGGGTAGTAGCGCTTCAAGGATCTGCCGTTGATGAGGTTGATCTGCAAGCTATTTTCTGCCATGATTAGGTAGGCACCGTTGGTGTAGTCATCTTGTATTGCATAAGGTCCATCCCACTTTGATGAGAACTTTCTTTTTGTTTTGTGAGTTGTGATGATGTGCCTTCATGATGCCAAGACAAGATATCTAGTTTAGAAAGACCTTGGGCTGATCTTCTTGTTGAATGCCTTGGTTAGCCGTACTTGGTAGCATTCTAAGTGTTGTTGAGCTTTGAGCCTTCATTTCGTCGAGTGGTTCTAACTCTTAAAGACGTATCTTTGCATTTTCTTCTTCAGTCAAGCCTTCTTGTATAACCATCTTTAGTGAGGGGATTTGACTTTCAAGTGGCAAAACAACTTCTATGCCATATACGAGAGAATAAGGCGTAGCATGGGTAGGAGTCCTATGTGTAGTCTTATATGCCTAAAGTGCTTTGGTTATTCTTTCATTTCCATCTCTCTTTGATCGGCTGATCATCTTTTTCAGAAGGTTGCACAACATTTTGTTGAATGCTTTCGCGAGGCCGTTGGTTGAAACATGATACATGAAAGACTGGTGCTGCTTGAATTTGTATTTCTCGCAGAGCTCGTCCATGATTCAGTTGGAGAACTATTTTTCATTGTCAATGATGACGTAGTGAGGCACACCATATCAGTAAATGATATGCTCCTTGATGAAACAGGCGACAGTTTACTTCTTGACTTCCCTTAGGGGTACGACTTTAACCTACTTGGAGAAATAGTTTGTTGTAGCTATGATGTAAGCTTCTCCAGCAGATGACTTTGGTGTGATTAGTCATATGGCATCCAATCCCCACGCATCAAATGGCCATGAAGGAATTGCAGAGTGTAATGGCTTAAGTGGTTAATGTATGAAGTTGGTGTGAATTGGTAGGCTTGGCACCTTTTAGTGTGTTCTAGGCAATCCTTCACCATGCTTGGCTAGTAGAAGCCCATCTTTTTGAGCTGGAAGTGCAATTTTGGTCCAGACTTATGCGCTCCGCATACGTCGAGTATGCTTCTTACATGGCTTGATTAGTTTTTTCCTCACCTAGGCATCTTAGAAGTATTCCTTCAAAAGAACATCGGTAGAGTGTTCTTTTGTAGTAGAGGAAACGAGGTGCTCGTCGACATAATTCAGAGCGGTGTCCAAGATCTTCCGAAATTTTTCCATGCTCTAAGTAGTCGATCAGCGGCTATCTCCACTCTTTAATGTCGACTAGAAGTACTGAGATAACGTTTGTATAATCTAGTAGTATTTCAGCAATGAGTGGGATCACCCATCTCTGGCAAACTGGCATGTCTGTAACTTTGTCTTGTCCTAGCGCCACACTTGAGGCTAAGTTAGCGAGAGCGTCTACCATTCAATTTTATTTTCTTGGCACATGTTCTAGCGTCACAGATTTAAATTTCTGTAACAGTTGAGTTGCTAGCCAGAGGTATGGGACAAGATCATCTTTCCTTACTTCATATTTAGTCAAGAGTCAATTGATTGTGAGCTTGGAGTCACCATACACTTCTAGCGTTGTGATTTCCATGTTGATCGCCATTTGGAGTTCAATGATCAGCGCTTGGTACTCAGGGATGTTATTGGAGCACAACTCGCTTAATTAGAAAGAATAAGGTAGTATTTGTCTTTGTGGTGACATGAATACTAATCCTGTCCTCGCTCTATTTGTTCGTGCAGATCAGTCGAAGAACCTCGTCCACGTTGGGAAGATGTCGACGTAGAACACTTCCTCGTCAGGCAGGTCGCCTGATATTTTCCTATAAGTTGGGATTAGATGATCGGCAAGGAAGTCTACTAGCACTTGTACTTTGAAGGCTTTAGCTGAAACATAAATGATCTCGTATTGATTGAGTAGCAACGCCCATTTCGCTAGACGCCCTGTCAAAACTAACTTGAACATAACATATTTGACCGGGTCAGCTTTGGCAACTAAGTGGATGGTGTAAGAATGCATGTAGTGTCTAAGCTTTTGGACGACAATGACTAAGGCAAGGCACATCTTCTCGATTGGTGAGTAGTTGAGCTCGGCACCCATGAAGGTTCTACTTAGGTAGTAGAGTGCTTTTTCATTTCAGTCTTCATTTTCTTGCACCATACTGTATAGGATGAGCTGTTTTCCAGGCACGGGTGCTCCTAAGTCAAGTGAGCTTGCCAGGTATCATTTTATGCTTTGAAGGCATTGCGGCATGCGCCATCCCATATGAATGGAGTGTCCTTCATAAGTCAACTGAAAGGTTGACAACGTCTAGCAAGGTTGGAGATGAAGCATCGGATGAAGGCAAGTCGTCCTTGTAAACTTTTCAACTCGTGTAGGTTCTTTGGCTCTGGCATGCTTTGAATGGACTTGATCTTTGATTGGTCCACTTCAATGCCACGGTGCTTGATAATGAAGCTGAGGAACTTGCCAGAACTAACGCCAAATGCACACTTTAGCGGGTTCATTCTGAGGCTGTAATGCCGTAATTTGTCGAACACCATTCGTAAATCCTTCAAGTGATCAGATCTCTTCTTAGTCTTGACAACCACGTCGTTTACATAACATTCTACATTTTATGTAACATGTCATTGAAGATTTTCTACATTAAGCGTTGATATGTAGCTTCAGCGTTCTTCACACCCAAAGGCATTACCTTGTAGCAGTAGATATCTTTTGGAGTGCGGAATGCTATTAATTCCTCGTCTTCGGGAGCCATGTTGTATCTAGAGGAGCCATCCATGAATGACAGCGCCTCATGGCCAGTGGCTGCATCCACCGTGATTTTGATGATTGGCAAGGGAAAGTCATCCTTTAGGCAAGCATCGTTGAGAACTCGGAAGTCTACGCAAATACATATTTGTCCAGATTTTTTAATGACAATGACGAGGTTGGAGATCTACTTAGGGTATTGCACTTCTCGGATGAAGCCTGTTTCAATTAGCTTGTTAATCTTAACCTCAATTTGTGGGATGAGCTCGGGTTAATAACATCTTTGAGTTTACTTTATCAGTTGCGTTCCGGGCATGACTATAAGACGATGCACTGCGATGATAGGGTCAAGGCCGAGCATTTCCTTATAGGTCCATGCAAAGACGTCTTTGTACTCTAAGAGCAGTTGGTAATACTCTTCGACCTCAGTCATACTTAGCAGTGCACTTACAAAGATAGGCTTTGGTTCTTCGCTTGTGCATAAGTTGAGCTCCTTGAGATCATCAATCGTGGCTTGCCTCCGTCTTCGAGTTGAAGTGGCGTAGTAGTGACATTTTCCTCGGAGATTTCGTCTTCTTCGTCATCTTGGATCGTGATGTGGAAGACGTCTTGAACCTGCTCTTCAGTGTCGTCCCCTTGGGCTTATTGGTGTGAAAATTGGCAGTTGGATGATGGTTCGCCTCCTTACCTTTAGTGGTCATTTTGTGTCCACATCCAGGTTTGCTTGGTGTTTCATCCTTGAAGGAATCGAGCTTCGAACATCGTCTTTTTTCTGCTAGATCATCAAGCTTTTCTTCCTTTGGCGTTTTCTTCCTCTTTCAAGAAAGCTCCTTAGTTTCTTCAAGTCTTTCCAAGGCCGACCATCGTGGATGAGACTAGCCATGTTGCTTTGTTCTTAGGTTTTGACAACCTTTAAAAAAAAACAGAGCTTTGGGGTGTGGTGTGTTAAGCCTTTTGAAGACAGAGGTTCAGTCTTGTTCACCAATGCGATCAAGTGCTGAAATTATGGGTTTTTAACTATTCAGCCTATCAAAGACTGATGTTCAAGGGGCGGGTTTAGGCTTTTTCTTGATTTTGTTCAATGCTCACACTAATTTGTTGAGCGCTAGCATTCTTCGCTTTTCTTAAGATCTTTACGGGTGTATTTGGTGTGAAGCCAAGTCCAACTTTGTGTTGTCAACTCTGTAACCATGCTTATTCAACTTATTTCGAGTCTCGGTGAGGTCACATTCTTTGTTGTTAACGGTGTTTGCATTCTTCTTTCCAAGATTTGAAGATGAGGAGAAATCGTACCCAGCCTTTAAAATGAGTTTGTAGGCATTTAGGTCGAAACCTTCTTCGGTCCTCTTGGTTGGAATAGAGATTGGTTCCGCCCCTTTTGGCAAGAGTTTTACGAAACCTTGTGGTGGTTTGGAAACTTTAGTGTCGTCTAGCTGTGTCAGAGGTAATACTGCATTTGTCTTAAGCAGCTTTACATTGTCTTTGTGCAACTGTGTGTCGACTTTGCTAACTCCAGGTTCGAATGGGGATTGCCCATTCTTTCTTCTCGACATCAGGATGTATCATAAGACAGGTGTGTTTAACTTTTTTGAGGGCGTCACACTCCCTTTGGTTATTGTGGGCTTAGCAGGCTCATCGTCATCTTTGCTTGAAGATGGCATGGCTTCCCCTTCTTACTCTTTTGGCACAGCTTGCCATTCCTTCTTTTTGGTGCGGCTTTGCCTGTGGACTTGATCTTTTTTGGAAGAGCTTTAGGCACCATTTCGCATCCATGTAGAACATGGCGTTTGCAAAGTGTAATTCGGCTTCGGTGAATGACTTGGTGTCCCCTTGTATTACCTTCACTTCTTCTCGGTAGAACTTTAGGCATTGGTGAAAGATGGACGACACTACTCCATTCTCGTGGATCCAAGGCCTTCCCAAGAGCAAGGTGTAGTTTAATACCCTAAAAAATTTAAATATATGAATTGAATATTCATAATTATGAATATGTGAAAAGAATAGAAAATTTATATTAATTCATTTGAGTTTAGTTTTAAATTAAACTAGTTAAGAAGTTTGAAGTTTGGAAATTAATTAACTAAAATTCGTAGACCTTTTGAGGTCAAAATTTATATTTTTGAATAGAGCCTAATCTCACGAACGCGTAGGCGCAAACCATTCGTGAAACAAAGTTATAACAAAGGAGTTATTAAGGGATAATTAGTAATTTTAGCTTTCTTTAGAAGGCTCCAGAAAATCTAGAGCCATGTAACATGCCATGTGTATGACTGAGATGAAGAAAAAAAAATGAATGGCTTGGATTAGAAGGAGAGAAGAGAAATGAGAGAAAAGGGGATGGAAGGGACCAATCAGGAAAGGGAGAAATGGGGGAAAAGAACCGGGTCTGTTTTGACCAGTGTACACTCGGCTACCAAATTTGTCCCTTCGACCCTTTTTTCTGGTGAATTCCATCGTGGAAAATATTGAGGAACCACCTTTGATCTCTTTTCTTCCTTTTCCACCCAGAAATTTAGGGAAAATGGCCTTGATTTCTCTTAAAGCACGCTGATGGGTTAGTTGGGCGATGGAACACTGGAAAGATTGAATTGAAGTGGAACCAATACTGGGGTTCTGACGGGTTTCAATAGAATTGAGACTTTCCAAGCCAAATTGGACTTGACCATAGGTATAAAGTTTGTTGTACTCTTTGAGATCTTCATTTTTTGTAACTTTTGAGAATTTTGGAATTAATTGAAATTTTCCGGCCAGTCAGGGCGGCCGACCGCCACCCACGGCGACGCATGGTTAAAGTGATGGTATTGGTTATTTAAAGCTAATTACAATGTATTGAGTCCATATTTAAAATCCATTTGATGTGAATCAATTGTTTGGACCAAAATTGTAATGGTTAGTCACTTAAGAACGATAATGAGTTATAAAGTGGAATGTGAACTACAAATGACTTAATCCTTGTTTAGGGTACGTAGGCAGTCTAACGAGACATTATATGCAGCCATAAAATAAGTGAGGTTAATAATCGAAAGGTTGATGTTAGATGGAGATTTGATCTAAGAGAAGCAAATGGCATTTATTAAAAAATGAAATTGCATGTGTTGATAAAAGAATAATGGTTATGGTTCACATGTGAGATGAGGGAATTTATTTGGAGATTTGTGACTAATGTTAGTGAATTAAGTTCATATTTGAATTCTATGGGTTGATATATATAAAAATGTAGAAAGAAAGGAAGAAATTAAATCATTGAAGAGAAAGAATGTGACTAATGGTAATAAACTAAATCAGAGTTTAGTTTTGACTGTCACTAATATTAGTATTTTCCCAAAATAAAACAAATGTTTCGGGGCGGGGCGTTATAAATGGTATCAGAGCAAATGATCCAACTTTACAATATGTAAAATCCTTGAATTCTTGTTGGTGTGAATTATGATATACTTTGTGGTTGTATTATTTTATAATTTTTGTGAGTAAAGTAGCATTCACGCGATATGTATATTTATATATATGTGAGATACACATATATGTTTTGCATTGTGATTGTGGTGCAATTTCCATGGTAATTAAGAAATTCCGTTACACTATGTTTGGATGAGGGAAATAAACTTGGAATTTGAATAAAAATAAGAATTTGTAAAATGACATACACCAATTCCCTTGTTTGGATTCATAAACATATGAATTTAGAATTTCCGCGTGGAAAAAAACTTGGAATTTGAGACCTCCAATTCCCAAGTTTAAATTCCATGTAAATAGGTGTCATTTCCCAATTTCTATGATTGAGAGCTTAAAAATAACAAATTCCATATTCAATTCCATTGTTCTTTTAGGTTAACCAAACAAGAAAATTCACAAATTCTATAAAATAAAATTCCGTCAATTCAATTTCCGTCATTTTAAAATTCCTTAATAATCTTAAATTTCTTCATCCAAACATAGTGTTAGTGTGAATTATAAATCTCATTGATATTGCACTATTTCATAAGTTCTATGAAGTGAAGGAATTTATGTGGAATGTATATTTTGAATTATTATGTGTTGAATTGAATTGAATAAGAGTAGGAAAATTTTAAAATATCGTATTTATGTTATAGATTTGAAGAAGAGCACTTGATTAAAAATCTTGGATTAATCTAGAAGTGGATTGATATTATGTTAAACCCTATGGAAATTTGAATATAAAGATGATTGTGAAATGGTGACTAGTAGATGGAAAAGTTGTATTATACCTGGGCGATTGAGAAAATGGAATTGGGTGAAAAGGCCCGTGGATGTGAAATTGGGCAAAAAAGGCCCGTGAATGTGGAATTGGGCGAAAAGGCTCGTAGATGTGGAATTGGGCGAAAGAGGCTCGTGGATGTGAGAAATGAATGAGCACAAATACCCAGTGTTCAAGAATAAAAGCTCCTTGTGTGGGTTGTGAGAAGAAAAAAAAGAAAGAAGAAGCAAAGAAAAAGAAAATGTGATGCGTATTGGCCGGTATATTACAATCTTTCCAGTTTACTAGCCACTATTTGAGGTAAAAAGAAAAGGGTGATCAAATCATTGTTTTGTCAATGAAAAGTATAGCTAGAAACTTTTTAAAATCAGTTGGCTCTTGGATTGTGTTTGGATCAAAATCGAGTAATATTTAGCCTTTTGTTATTTTGCTCTCTAATGTTGAAGTGTTACATAATTACATTGAATGGTTGAGAATTTGAGGATCTAGTAGCTTTGAAATTGTAGAAATTTAAAAGATAAAAAGGAAAATAGAATTGTGTAAACTTGGGAGATTCACGATGAGAGGAAAAAAGTAGGCCTTTGCTAATAAGAACTAGAATTGGAAAAAAAGGGATCCAAAGAAAAAGGGTATAGAGACTTTAGAGAAAGATGTTTAATCATTTGCATATAAACCTTCTTTTGCTAAAATGTTCACTTGTTTTGTGCTTTGTTCTTGACAGAGTTGATAATATCATATAAATCGTTGCATCTCCCTTTTTGTTTACATCTCTTTTATACGTAAAGCATGTATTCTTTGCCGGTTTCTGCCTTTTGATCTCCGCTAATCATTGCCTTTTCCAAAGATAATTAGGAATGGATGTGCACTTCATTTGTCATTGTTTGTACATTGACTATTGTTGTATGCTCAGAAAACCATGCCCCTAGTCCTTTTTGGGTGAAATCTAATAAATGGAAATACAGAATCTGATGAATGATGAACAAATGCAAAGAACTTGATTATAACTGGCTGTTTGTCAGCTTTTTCTCTGCGAATGATGGGGACTATAGTTAGCAGGAATAACATTCATTATTTAAGAAGGCCGGGGGGGGGGGGGGGGGGGGGGGGGGGAGGGGTTCATAAACTTAAACTTCTTACAAAATGAGTGCCCATTACTCTTGATATCTTTGAATCATTTGATTTCTTGATGACTACTACTATAGTTATGGGAGCGAATGGGCAGACCTTGCTAGGGTCGAGTTTATCCATAGAGTTCACTATCTGACACTTGTTAATCCATTCGTCATCTCAATAGATAGACCTTGCTGGCTGAGTACAGAGCAAATAGAATATTTGTTACCACACAAAAGTAAGAAATCTTCGAGATGTCTTCTAATTATATGATGAAATTAAAAATTCTGTTAAGCGTGACGTTAAATGCTATGCTAGTACTTTTCATTCATTTTAGAAGGAGGTGAGCTTTATGCTATGCTAGTTCTGTGTGCTCGGTTGGTTTTGTGATCTGTGGCAGACTATGTAATGGTATTACGGATTGGTTTTAAACTTATTTCCATAACCCAGTGAGTGTGATTGGAAATTTCCATGTTTTGGTTGAAATTTTGATAATTACTTAGCCACTGATGATTTTGGCTTGAAATTCTGATGTTTAAATTGGTTGTAGATGGTTATGGTTGAAATTTATTATATTGTGGTCATTATGCTAGTATATATCTATCCAATGGTTGATGTGTATTAGTTGTGGTATTATTTCTTTACATGATAATGGCATTGTGTCCTTATGACAAAAGAAGAGTTTTTGAATTGTGAGTGGAACCATGTTGTTATCAAAGCTATTAAAGCTCTGAACTTTGGTTTTCCTACCATATGTTACTTCCAAGCATTTTTAGAGAAAATTTGCGTTGTTGAATTTCCTAGCAGTAGATGTAAATGGTTGATGTGGTCTGATGTTCGTATTTATTTAGGCAATAAAGGTTGTGGCTTGATTTTTAATGATTAATCTTGCTAATGTATATGGCTAGAATTTTGGATATTTTTTATGTTAGTAAATGTTGCTAAGGATATGTATATATGTGTTGCAAATCGTTATGATTTTATTCCATATGAATGGAACGGTGGGATTAGTTCTAAATCCCTTTTGTTATTTGATGGTTGAAATCTCGGGGACGAGATTTATTATAACGGGGGTGAATGTAATACCATGAAAATTTTAAATATATGAATTGAATATTCATAATTATGAATATGTGAAAAGAATTGAAATTTATATTAATTCATTTGAGTTTAGTTTTACATTAAACTAGTTAAGAAGTTTGGAAATTAATTATCTAAAATTTGTAGACCTTTTGAGATCACAATTTATATTTTTGAATAGAGCCCGATCTCACGAACGCATAGGCGCAAACCGTTTGTGAAATAGAGTTATAACGAAAGAGTTATTAACGTTTAAAGTCAGGGATACAATTACCAATCAGGAAGAGGAGAAAGGAGGGAAAGGAAGGGGAGAAATGATGGAAAGGAGGGAAATGAGGGAAAGAAATAGGGGAAAGGGACCGGGTCTGTTTTGACCCGTGTACACCCGGCGACCAAATTTGTCCCTCCGGCCTATTTTTCCAGTGAATTCCATCGGGGAAAATATTGAGCAACTACCTCTGATCTCTTTTCTTCCTTTTCCACCCAGAAATTTAGGGAAAATGGCCTTGATTTCTCTTAGAGCACGTTGACGGGTTAGTGGGGGGTGTGGTGATGATCGGTCAATTTTGCAGGTACCACCGTCATTCAACTTGTTTTGGTCTAGGATTAAACCCCAAACATATTTCGGGGTGGTGGAACACTGGAAAGATCGAATTGAAATGGAACCAATACTAGGGTTCCGACGGGTTTCAGTAGAATTGAGACTTTTCCAGGCCAAATTAGACTTGGCCATAGGTATAAAGCTTGCCTTACTCTTTGAGATCTTCATTTTTGTAATTTTTGAGAATTTTTGGAATTAATTGAAATTTTCCAGCCAGTCAGGGCAGCCGACTGCCACCCACGGCGGCGCATGGTTAAAGTGATGATATTGGTTATTTAAAGCTAATTACAATGTATTGAGTCCATATTTAAAATCCATTTGATGTGAATCAATTATTTGGACCGAAATTGTAATGGTTAGTCACTTAAGAACGATAATAAGTTATAAAGTGGAATGTGAACTACGAATGGCTTGATCGCTGTTTAGGTTACGTAGGCAGTCTAATGAGACGTTAGATGCAGCCATAAAATAAGTGAGGTTAATAATCCAAAGGTTGCTGTTAGATGGAGATTTGATCTAAGAGAAGCAAATGGCATTTAATAAAAAATGAAATTGCATGAGTTGATAAAAGAATAATGGTTATGGTTCACATGTGAGATGAGGGAATTTATTTGGAGATTTGTGACTAATGTTAGTGAATTGAGTTAATATTTGAATTGTATGGGTTGATATATATAAAAATGTAGAAAGAAAGGAAGAAATTAAATCATTGAAGAGAAAGAATGTGACTAATGGTAATAAACTAAATAAGAGTTAGTTTGGGCGTATCACTAATATTAGTCTTTTCCCAAAATAAAATGAATGTTTCGGGGCAGGGCGTTACATAAAGGAAGTTCTCATTTCAATCACGTGGAATAGCATGCTTGGCTTGAGTCCGCCAATGTCATTTTGACTCGAACCATGCCCATCGCTCTTTGTCCTCCTTGGTTAAAACCTTATATTAAAAGATAGCTTTGGGATAGTTCATTACCTTGATGTCGATTGTAGACATTTTTTATTTTGGCATGATGTTTATGGTCGAACCTTTATCCACAAGCATGTGGTTGAGTTTGTGCTGCCTCACGTACCCAGAAATGACGGTTATAAGGCTTTGACCCTAGTAACAAGTCTTCGTCAGTGAAGGTGATTACGTCATGGGTGACACAACATGTGATGTATTCATGTGGCCAAAGCTCTAGGCTTTTGTCCTTTCTTTGTTGCATTTCATGGTCGTCGGGACTCGCCAAGACTGCTATTAGTGCTATTCGTATCTCTTTGGCCAATCACAACGCCTCTTCGATGATAAAGTATGGCGCCAGGCTTTCTTCAGGTGTATGATTTTTCTCTTCCTTGATGATGATAGCTTCGGTTTTTTTGGGCTCTTTTATCTCTACTTCAACCATGTGATAGGTAGTGGTATTGCACTGTTGGAATAAATCCTTCTGGAAGTACTCGTGCAGGGAGACGGGAATGCGTGACTCTTGCTCCATAGGTTCCCCAGTGTACATCGGCTTAGCAATTCTTATGTTTCTCTTAGGCTTCCAATTGTTGCGGCGGCTGTGCTTTCTCGCTTGTTCCACCTTTGGTTTTGCGGCTTGTGGTATTGGCTTCCCTGTTTTCTTGTAGGTCACCAATGTCCATCCATTTTCATCGTCACTGAGTGCATTTTGGTCACTTGCCCCCAGCAATGGTTATGTAGAAGGTGCCTTTTGGCTTGAGCATAGACGGGAATGAGCATGTGTTACTTGGAGAGGCACGAGATTGAATGATCCAAACACAATTGCAGTAATGTATGTTATGGCTGTGTCTTCAAGGTTGAGTTCAATTCACCCTTGTCGTGCCAACTTCATGATGAGCTCCTTTAGGACGAAGCATTTGCCAACAGGATAACTCACAATACGTTGGTATTTGCAATACCTAGGATCACTAACGTGATTCATCTCTTCGGGGTGTTTGCACTCAGGTAACTCGATCATTTTTTTCTCCAATAGGTCGTCTAACATTGCAGCTACGTCAGAGTCTGGAAAATGGTATGTCTTTTGCTCCAACTCCCTCAAGGTGTTTTTGTACCTATCTTGGGTGCAAGAAGGCTTACCTCTTTTTTTCTTATTCGCTTTGTTCTTGGAGGAAATCTTAACGAGCATAAGGGATGTCTTGATGGGGGTAGTGTTGATGGCAAAAGCTTCTTTGGCGGTCTTCTTCCCAGTCTTGTCTACCTTCAGAGCGAACACCTTGTCCTTTTTGAAGTCGATGATTGGCTCTTTTTTCCCATGGTTGGTGATACTCAGCTCAATGTCATGGGAACGAGTCGCCAGTTCCTCAAATGTCCTTGGCTTTATGCCTCAGAGTATGTAGTGTAGCCCCCAGTGCATGCCTTGAACGCACATCTCAATGGTGGAGGTCTTAGAAAGCGGATCCTTACAATCCAGACTTAATGAAAGGGTCTTAAACTTAATAACACTGAAAATTAAAAATTACATAAAGAAATGCAATTATCAGCCATAAAAAACGTCTTGGTTGTTATGAGCAGCAAAAAAAAAAGCCCCAAAGTTATTATTGAGTTTATTTAGCCATACTTAATAATGTTAAGCATTCAGTTTATCCTAATGATCCATAAATGAACTAGCCATCATATCTGCATTATCCTCCGAGTTGGAAAAATTCATCTACCAATGTGCAGTTCTAGTATCTTCATTGTCCCCTTTGAAGGGAATGATATGTTTCACATTGAACACATCAGAAGTACAAATATGGCTAGGAAACTTTAGGCGATAAGCATTAGGATTAATCTTTTCAAGAATTTCATATGGCCCAATCTTCCTTGCAGATAGTTTATTGTATTCTCCAACTAAAAAACGATCATTTGTCTAAATTGCCCAAACAAAATCTCCCACATCAAAATCCACCATTTGCCTTTTGGAATTTGCATGAGCTTTATATTTTTGACTTGTTTCTTGAAGGTGCTTGTGCGTCATGCTATGGACTTGTTAGACATTATCAATGAAACTTTCAGCTTTGCCACTAATTCTTTTCGCATTAGGAACATGAGCAAGATCAACTGGTGCTCGAGGAATTAAGCCAAACACAATATAGAAAGGACACATTCCGGTGCTGCGATTGATGGAATGATTGTAGGCGAACTCTACAATACATAACTTTTGGTCTCATGACTTAAGATGCTCACCAACTAAGCATCGCAAAAGATCCCTCAATGGGTGATTCACAACTTTCGTTCGCCCATCAGATTGAGGATGCTAGGCGTTGCTGAAATTCAATTATGTATTAGGTAATTTCCACAGGCTCCTCCAAAAAATGACTCAGAAATTTGGTGTCTCGATCAGAAACAATCAAACTTGGAAACCCATGAATTTGGTATACATCACGAAAGAATAGCTCATTAACTTTCGAAGCAGTCACTGTCTTCTTGTAGGCAATAAAGTGAGCCATTTTAGAAAATAGATCCACCACAACAAAAATGGAGTCTACAACACGCTGAGTACGAGGTAAACCCAAAACAAAATACATGTTTATATCCACCCATGGTTGTGATGGAATAGGTAATGGCATGTAACTTGATAGATTCGGCATCGTTCCACAAAACAATATACTTCTTGGTGCATGGAGGCCAGAAATAAGAGAAAGAAACAAGCTTAAAGGTCTTGTCCCTTCCAACTTGGCCTTCATTAAGTAACACATGTATGATCCTCAATCTCAAACTAGACTCTAGGATGCAAAGTTGATTTCCTTTAAAGAGAAACCCTTCATGCAATACATAATATGTTCTAGTTCAATCCTCAACATTTTCTACAATTATAGAGAAGAAATGATCAATTTTCAATAAATCCTTCAAAGAGTCAAACCCAATACTTGAATTCTCATTGAACCAAGTAAATATCTCATCCGACTCAAGGCATTTGCAACCTAATTTTGCATACTGGCTTTGTGTTTTAAGACAAATGTAAATTCTTGCAAGTATACTGCCCATTTAGCATGCCTCTCTGACAAATTTTCCTGACTTTTTATATGCTTCAGAGAGTCATGATCAGAGAACATAACAAACTCTTGGTAGATTAGATTGTGCCTCCAATATTTCAATTCTTGAACAATGGCAAAGAATTCCAAGTTGTATGTGGAATAATTCAATATTGAACTACTCTGTTTTTCACTAAAATAAGCAATAGGCTTCCTTCTTGACTTAAAACAGCTCCAATCCCAAATAGCTCAAAAACTTTTGAGAAGTCAGGTAACGCGAGCAACGGAGCCGAACTCAACTTTTTCTTGATTTGATTGAAGGCAACTATTGCTTCTCAATTCCAAGAGAACTTTTCACCTTTCATACAATCGGTGATCGGAACCATAATAGTACTAAAGTGTGGAATAAACCTCCTGTAAAATGAGGCAAATCCATGAAAACTTCATACATCATGTATGGATTGTGGGGTAGGCCATGTGGTGACTGCTTCAACCTTTTTATTATCCATAGAAATTCCATCTTTAGATACAACATATCCAAGGAACAGCACGTGATCAGTCATAAATGTACACTTATTTAAATTTGCATAAAATTTCTCCTTTCGCAATGCAAACAACATCTCTTGTAAATGTTGAACATGTAAGGCATGACATATGTTGTAGACAAGAATGTCATCAAAATATACCACCACACAAGTTCCAATAAAAGACCGAAGTACCTGATTCATAACTCGCATGAAAGTACTAGGAGCATTAGTCAACCCAAATGGCATGACCAACCATTCATATAAGCCTTTTCAGGTCATAAAAGTTGTTTTCCATTCACCGCCCTCTCTAATGCGTATCTGGTGATACCCACTTTTCAAATCAATTTTATTGAATATGATGGCACCACACAGTTAGTCAAGAAGATCATCAAATCTTGGCATCGAAAATCGATACTTAATTGTGATTTCCTTGATCACTCGACTATCAGTGCACATTCTCCATGTCTTATCAGTCTTTGGCACCAACAAGGCAGGAATAGCACAAGGGCTAAAGTTTTCCAGAATAAAACCCTTTGTAAGCAACTCCTCCACTTATCATCTCAACTTCTCTTGTTCAGTATGGCTCATCCGGTAGTGTGGTTTTTTGGAAGTTTCGATCCTGGTACCAAGTCAATTTGGTGCTGAGTGGTTCGTAATAGAGGCAGACCATCTAGTATTTCTTCCGGAAATATATCTGCAAATTCTTCTAACAATGGCTTAGCCAATTCTGGAATTGGATTATCAATCTACCCCTTCTCTTTGCCAACCAACACATAAACCACATCACTTTGCTTCATTTCAGATATGAACTTATGATAAGTATGGAAATTAGAGCCATCCCCATTAGATGGTCTCAGCCCGAAATCCTTAGAAGGAGCAAGCATAATACGCTTATTATCCCACGAAAAACTGTAGGTATTTTTTCGCCCATCATGGGAAACATTTCGATCATATTTCCATGGTCTCCCCAAAAGAAGATGGCAAGCATCCATGTTAATAACACCACACCAAACCTTGTCTCTATACTTGTTAGCAATAGAGAAATGGATCAGACAGAAACCTTTACCTCATTGCCATGTTTTAACCAAGAGAACTGATAAGGATTTGGATGTGGTTTTGTTTCAAGCTTAAGCTTTTGCATTGCCTCCTATGCCACTACGTTCTCACAGCTCTCACTATCAATAATAAGCTTGCAAACCTTCTCTCCAATTGTGCAGGTGGAATGAAAAATGTTGCTACGCAACCAATGAACATCCCCATTGTGCGGAGTCAAACAAACTATTTTAACTACAAGAGCCTCCCCTTGGTCCCCATGTAATATCTCTTCCAGGTTTTCATTTTCATCACTCACATATATTGCTTCTTGCGAGAAATCATGAAAATCATCATTTGTATCTTCGCTTTCAACAAACAAGTTTTTACCTGGACGATCAAATTTTCAACATTCACTAGACTTGTGACCATGTTCACCACACTTATGACACTTTCCACCAACAGTAGGAGCATTCTTGGCTTTGAAGCTTTAACTAGAAGTGACTTTTGGGGCAATAGGTGCTGGGACAATAGGCTTGGAAGTCGTTGGAGGGGTTGCTATTGTAGAACCCTATGAAGAAGCACTCCATCGACTACTTTGTTTCTCAATCTGGAGAACCTTTTGATATGCTTCAGATACACTATAAGGATCATATAGATTAAGTGTCTCCTAAATATTTTGGTGCAATCTACCAATGTAACGAGCCACGAATTGGTCATCGGTCTTATCCAAGTCATTTCGTGAAAATAGATTGTAAAATTCATCCGTATAAGAACTCACTGACTTAATGCCTTACTGAAGATTTTGTAACTGCATATACGAAGATCTTGCGTAATTTTGAAGCAAAAGTTTAGTACGCATGTACTTCTTCATCTTTTCCTATGTTTTAATCTTTCTTTTTCCCTTCGAATCCGATAGGCCTTAAATTGTTGCCACTAAGCTAATGCTCTTCCTCATAAACGAGTGGCTACCAATCCCACCTTTTTGTCTTTCGGAACCTCCTTGAAATCAAAGATGTCCTCTACTACTGTCAACCAATCTAAGAGATCCTCCGGTGCATCCCACCATAAAACTCGGGGATTTCAATTTTAAACCCAAAATCCTAGCAATTATTGTTATTTTGAATCATCCGAGCAGCTGCTCTGTGGGGAATATTTGGTCTCATTCGTTTCCTAAAACCCGCAAATGGATAAACATTTCCAGGTTTTTCTTCATAATCTTCCTCATAACCCTTTGTGGTGGTGGAGGGTTTTGTCTTTCTCGACGATTTGGTGGCGGATTGTCAAGAAGTTGAAGTGTGATTTCCTCCATCATATGAATCATTTCTGCAAATTGATTGTCATGTCGAGCCAAAAATTGCTTGATTTCTGCCATTTCATCTCCTTGGGAATGAACATTTCGCCTTGGAAACATCCTAAATAACATAAACTAAGCTATGATACCAACTGATACAGGACGCAACGAATGATAACGAAATAAAATGACAGATATGATTGATAGATAGGGTTCACTATCTCCTAGTGTGAGGAGAGGCCTGAAAACCTTATAAATTTTGGTTCTAGTACCAGCCTACAATGTAGACACTAGAAAGAACAAAGTCGCAAACTCTTACAAAGAGAAAGGCACAAACTGAGAAACTTCTCTGAATATTTCATTCGTAAACAAAAACATACAACCTTACCACCTTCCAGCAAGAAGTGGGTTTTATCACTAATTTGTAACTTACATTCAGAATTTGAAAGGGTCTTAAACTTAATACACTAAAAATTGAAAATTACATAAAGAAATGCTATTATCAGCCATAAAAAACGTCTTGGCTGTTATGAGCAGCCAAAAAAAGGCCCCCAAGCTATTATTGAATTTATTTAGGCCCCCAAGCTTTCATGTGCCATTTGTTTTTTGTGGATTTGAAGACAAAGATGAGAGGCAGAGAGGTCCCACTGGGCATGCCAAATTTTTAAACACGAAAACTTTGTATCGAATGAAACGAGAACAAGTGTACAAAGTAAATTTGTATTGATTTGAATTTGTAAGTTACAATCTCTGTTTACAATTTTTCCTCTAATTTAGTCTTCAAATTTAATGTAGATTCATAGGTTGGTGATCCAAAGGTCGTGATGACTTGATCTCGGATGAACGATTGAACAATTGCTTCAAGTTTTGAGCTTGAAACAATTCGTGGATGATCTTCACTTCTAGGTGCGGCAAAGATGATGTTGATGTAGAATTTCGTTGATTCAAGGGTCTTGGAGAATTGGTCTTGAAACGAACATCATTACAAGTTTATGAGCTTGCAACAAAGTCTTGAAGGAATTGGCACAAGTGCTTATTGATTCTTCAAGGGAATGCTTCGGCTTCGATCGAAAGAAAGCTTCGACTTTGGTTGAAATTTTTTCAAAGAGAGCTTTGGCAGCGTATTAGTCTTCAAAGGTTTGGAAGCGGCTCTTTTGAGTGTAAAATTTGTCAACCTATGCTTGTGGGAGGACCTTGTATTTATAGGCTTCTCAAAGCTTGCCTTTTGGGGGGATTTGGCTTTGATTTGTATCTTGATTCGTCCATGAGATAATTTAGGCATATTTTGTGTCTTAATTTCAACCACCTTTACTCCCTTGGCCGAAATTTAGAGGCTTTATTGCCTATTTTGTGAACAATCTTCAATTCTTGTTTGTTTTGTGAAGATGCCTTAGCTTTCCTTCCGATTTTAGGATCAATTTGGACCCTTTTGCCGAATTTAAGGGAGTTTTCTCCCTTGAGCCAATTTTTGGGAATGTTTTATACTTCCCTTACTTGATTTATGCCATATGTGTCATTGATGACTTATCCATTTGTGATGAGTCATATGCCACGTGAAGCTTTGTGATGCATCATTTATATGTAATGAAATTTGCATGTCTATATGCATATATCATTCCTTCCACATAACGAATAACGGTTTCTCTATCACGGAATGAAGATGTAAAGAACCTATACATCAAAATTTTAAAATGCAATCAATTCAACCTCAAAAAAAAAACAAATCTTGAAGATGGAGAGCTATCTTAAAAGACACCGCAACACTTTAGAAGTATGAATATGTCCCAGAAAACTATCTGCTTGCGTATCATTCGATCAAGTCAAAACCAAATAAAATATGGAATGTTTCTTCGAGTACTTGCTACTCCCTTGAAATCCCTATCCTTTAGAGTACTCCCTCAAGATATATACAATAATACAAGCACATGTTTGCCCTCCTCATCACTAACTACCATAACGAGAATTTCAACATTAATCCCTAAAATGTATGCAGTCTGACGAAACTGCAGAGCAAATTCTTGGTCGTTTCCTAAGTTTTCTTTAATCTATCTTACTTATGCAAGATGTTATGTTATAAACTGGGAGGCAATAGTGCCGACATAAATTCTTGCTCACCCAAAAATTCATAAAATAATAACTACAAGATACAAATAAAGCCTATTAATCTGGGTCTTTGTATTTCAGATTTAGGATGAGGCTTTTGTTGCCAAACAATCATCCAAAATAAACTAACATATCCCAACCGAAGTGTCATCCCCCCTTAGTCCTTTCTTTGATATTAGCTTTGGAGGTTTAAGATAACCCAGACGCACAAAGAGAGAAAGATAGAACTTAGAGAAGAATTATGGCACTGAGAATGTGCGAGTCTTTCTAGGTTAGGCATATATGCTTAAAATGCCAGAAACCCAATTACTGAATTTGTTTTTCGAATGATTTCGGTCTATGTTTTTGTATTTTAGAATAAAAAGGGTTATTAGATATAAGGGTACTTTCGTAACTTCAATTCCAGGAAAAAAAAAATAGAATGATGTCATCTTCCATGTATATTAAACTTGATGTTTAAAAAATATTGTCTCAAAAAAAAATTAAATATTAAAAGTATACTTTATGTGTAATTATTTTTTCCAGATGTAAAAAATAATTTAAAAACCAAATATCTACACCAAAATGCCCCATAATTAAGCTGTAGTATTAGCGTCCGTTAAACATCAACTGAATATTGTAGTACGCAGTTTCATTTTGGGGTATCGTTTGTTTTTTCTTTTTATGGACCTTTGTTCCTTTGAAATATTGGGCTATAAGTGGGATGGTCTTGTTGATTGGGAGCAATTCTTTGTTTTATTTTTTATTAATATTTGATATTTTCCACACAAAACTAAAAATGCAAATATTTTATAAGAAAATAAATCAGTCAAAGAGAGAAACTTGTCACTTAATATTGCGGTCTAGTGTTATTTTTTTTTCTATTTTGTAAGTGATAGATCTTAAGTTTGGATCTCGTGGATAGTAATTTGAATCAATTTATCTCCTATTGTAATTATATCCTAAATAAATAAATAAAGAGAGAAACCTCTCACAGTTCCTTATTTAGTTCAATTTATCTCCTATTGTAATTATGCAACAAAAATTTGTTTTCCTATAAATGTACGTCCAGAAAATAAATTTGAAAGTTCTTCCAATGTCTCTAATGTTTTCAGTAAGTATCTTGACTTTTCAAGGAGTCTCCATCAACGCGAATGTTTGAATGTTTTTCCAATGTCCTTAGTGTTTTCAGTGTAGTTCCTCTTAAAAATCTCCTTGAACTTTCCAGTTCTTAAAAATCTCGATGAAATCTTAGCTTGAAGGAAATGAGTATAGTCCACACATGAAATCCATGGTTGCCATTTGAAGGAGAGAGTTGAGAGTATATACTCCAAGACTTGCATGGGTGTACACTTGAATATTTTAGCTGTCAAACTGTCTGCTAATGCACTTTCCTTCTCTCTTCCCATGTGCTATTCTAAGGCCATTTGGACCACAACAAGATAAGTTCCTCATTCCTCACCAATATCTTCAACTCTAATAATGCATGCTTAGTGATTTTAGCCCACTGATAACTTCTCAATTAAGCCTTCAAATTGATAATGAAAGCTTGCTTCGTATTGGTTGTTTATATATGATCAAGGAATATTGGTCTAATAATTTAGACATTATGCTATGAAAGGTCAAAATCTATTGATGTACCTCACAAAACGTGAGATTCTTTCATGTCACTAATTAACCGCATGTCAATTGTTGATTGAATAGGTATTGCATATTTTGAAGACGCTGCAAGCTCTTATTGGATAATGATATGTCACCTTACTAAATTTTGGTTGCATGAGAGAATCTCTTTTAACAAAAAATTAACTTATCAACTGATGATTCGATAATGTTTCATTTATTTTCTGTTAAACATGAACCATTACGAAACTAAATAAGAAACTTTGGCATCCACTGATGTAATAATAAGTTGGCATCTCTTATATTATTGAATCATTAGACGTGAATGTAAATTGGTAAATAGACAAAAGGTGTGGCCCTGCTCTATATGATCACCACCTTTATCATTAGTCCCTTGTGATGGTTAATGGAACATGCCAAAAAAAATTCCTTTTTGTTGGCAACTTTTGCTAATTTGCTATTCATGTTTTAGGTTTCTAATTCTCCATTATCCACTATGGAGTTGTGCATGCAAGTTGTTGTTTGACAGAGAGGAAAAATCAATGCCTACTCCAAAAGTCACCCTCTATTGCTAACCGCCAAAAGTGACATCCTGTTTTATTTCTGCCCATGCAATGAAAAAGGAAGTTTCGTCACCAAGTAATCCTATCAGCCCAACAAAAATGTGGCTTTCTTTTCTTCATCAGTCAATTGTCTCCTGCATGGGCATACCCAATCCCTTTATGCACAAACCTGTATAAAACCCTAACCAAACCATAAAAAATTCCACACAATCACTCTTCACTTCCCTGAACTGTTTCTGAATATGCCTCGGTGGCAAATCCTCTTCCTCTTTTCTCTCATTTTCCTCTTATCCTCCATTTCCAATGCCTCCGTCAATGACTTCTGTGTGGCAGACCTGAAAGGCCCAGACAGCCCTTCAGGCTACACATGCAAGATTCCTGCTATGGTCACTGTCAGTGACTTTGTGTTCTCTGGCCTGGCCAAAGGTGGAAACACCACCAACATAATAAGCGCCGCTGTGACCCCGGCATTTGTTGCCCAGTTCCCAGGAGTCAATGGCCTTGGAATCTCTATCGCAAGGCTAGATTTAGCACCAAATGGTGTTATCCCATTCCATACACACCCCGGAGCTTCGGAGATTCTCGTTGTGACGAGGGGTATTATCAAAGCCGGGTTTGTTTCTTCTGCCAACACGGTTTTCTTGAAAACTCTTCACAAAGGAGAGGTCATGGTTTTCCCACAAGGGTTGCTGCATTTCCAAGTGAATGTAGCAAAAATACATTCCAGTGCTTTTGTTAGCTTCAGCAGCGCAAGCCCCGGCCTCCAAATCCTTGACTTCGCTCTTTTCGCCAATGACTTACCTTCGGAATTGGTGGCGCAGACCACTTTCCTTGACCTTGCTACGATCAAGAAGCTAAAGGGTGTTCTTGGTGGCACTGGTTAATTAATTAATTTTCTTTTGCATTAATAAGCTTTTGTTTTGTTCAATTTTTATTGTTAGTGTTGTATCCTAATAATAATGAAGTTTTCAGGAGCAATGATAGTTTGACTACTACTTGTTTGATTTTTTATTTGAGCGAATTTTTAAAAGGGTAGCAATTTTGAGACTCCTCTAGCCATTTACATTTTAAACAGAATATTTTACATTTTTTTTTTTTTTTTGCACAAGCAGTGTTAAAATCACTAGTCTTTTTGTAAAAATGATATTTGAATGAGGCCTTGCAAAATTAAGGGTTTAAATCATGAAATTTAAATGTGGACTGCGCCCAAACAGGTGGAACGGTGAAACTTTCATAATCCCATAGGCCATAACATGCTCCTGCTAACAAATGAAAGTTGTAAGTCAACAATCTCATGCTCGAAAAATTTTAAACAAAAAAAAATAGGGTACTTAAAGATCAGGCATGGGTTTTCATCTTTTCAAAAAATTACCTCCGTAAATAATGTGCTCGTGGAGGGAACACCAATTTTATCACTGCACTCTTGTTTGCAACACAATGCTGCTATGATCATGGTTCAGCAGGACGAAAAATCAAAATGGGAAAATATATTTATAATTTAGAAAAGACACCCGGACAACCATAAGTTTTATCTTATCGCCATGCTTCCTAAGTTGGACTAGTGACATAATTTCACTTTTGTCTATCAGCATTTTATAATTAAGTACTCAACATATATACTAACGTCTTAAACAAATAAGAAGGGTAGATCAGTGCTAGATGTGAGGCATTTGACTTCCCCAGGAGTCATCATCTAAAAGATACTAAAGTTCATAACATGAAGGTCAGGTCAGTGCTAGATCGAATTCATACAGCGGAGGGGTGCAGATGCTTGCTTATGCAACGACTCATTGTACATGGAAGCACCATGGTGTGCCGATTGGATAAGGCAGAGAATTGCTCAAACATGCCCAGCTTCTTATCAAGATGTTCCGACGTTACTGCTTTCCTAGGCCTAAGAACTCCCAAATCTACCGGAAAAGGTTCCTGAGTTTTATTCTATCCTGTTGCTTCCCTTATAAGTATTATGGGTTTTATTCTGGTAGATTGGACCGTCCCTAAGCCTAAGGACACCCAGATCTAACAAAATGAAAGGGCCTCCAGGCTTTTATTCTATTTCTATTGCTTGTCTTAAAAGTATATGAGAGATCCACATGAGATCATTTGGTTTTAATTTGCTCACTATTTTTTTCAACATTCATAGCCATGTATTGAAATGACAAATGGTCTATTCTAGAATCTTCGTGTGACAAATGGTTTACGACCATTTTTCTTTTGGTTAACAAGGGTAAAAAGCCGACCAGCAAAGAAGAAAAAAAGCATTTTCACCAACAACAGGGCAAAATGTAGATCTCGACGTAGTCACGTTGGCTAAATTAGGGTGCTTTTCGTTTTGTACCTAAGTTTGAATCCTCCTCATTTTAGAAGACATGAGTGACCTTATTTAAGTGAAGTCATTGAAAATATATATGAGATGTAGGCACCTAAACTTCTCTCCATACAATGTTGGCTTTTAGCAGGGTCGGCCGTGAATTTTTAGGTGCTCGGGCCTAACGTTCAAAATGTGTTTTTTTTTAAATACACGAACATATAAATTTTTTTAAGGAATTCTAGGACAGTCGAAGCTTAGGAGAAGGCCTCACGCCCATATTATATTACATGAAGAAAAAAAAATACATGTTAGGTAGTCCTTTCCAGGTCGACCCCTCCTTACTCTGGTAGCTTTCACTCTTAACGGCGCACCCTCTAGTCGTCCCGTTAAGATAGCTCTTTCCAGGTCGTCCCCTCTGTAGGGTCAGGAACTTAGACTCTGATACCAATGTTAGGTATTTAAGCCCAAGGGAAGAGCCCAACCTAAAAAACTAGTCCAATAAGTAGGAGGATCCCAAAAACTTAAGTACTACTATACCGTTTATGGTGTAACCGATGTGGGATCATAATAATACAACAGAGGAGAGAGGTGGTTCTGTAGTCGGTGGAGAGGGATTTTGTCGTTTGGTCAAAGGGATTGGGAGTCGGGACTCTCATATATGGATCATTTGGTCGGCGGGAATGCTTGGGTTGGGTCGGCCGATGGGCCATGCTGGTCAGGTGGTGGTGTCGCGAAGAAGACTCAAAGGCTATGTACTGTCTCTCTCTGTCTCGGCAGCATAAGAAAATTACATATTTTTTATTTTATTTTATAAACCTATATATCTACTACTACAAGTAATTTTGATGCCCCAGTCAAATTTACGCCCTGAATATGGAAACTGCAGAAGCTTCGACACTTGTACGTGAACTAGAGTCATCAGAGTAAATTTATGCATCATCAAGGTGGAAGTTCCCTGGAGAATCTGCTGACATTATGGGGTGTACTTTTGGATAAAGATAGTCCCTTGATCCACTGGATGGACAAGCTGATCAACCTCAGAAAATTGGGATTGGCATTCCAGTTAAGCCCGTCAAGGCAAAAGGCATTAGCAGATAAGATTGTTAAGCTGAAGAGCCTTCGGTCTTTGAGAATGAGATCAATCGATGAAATGGGCGAACCCCGTGATCACACATGTACTTGTCAGGCCTTGTGTTGAATTCTCAATATCAATCACAATATTGGATTACAGAAGGATTTTTAGAGAGAGAGAGAGAGAGAGAGAGAGAGAGTGTGTGTTCAGGCAAAATACACATGCTTTCGGTGTGCAGGGATTTCATTCATTCACAACTATCCAAAAGAGCCATTAGGCTTACATATATAGGAGAGTCTATGATCTCATCTCAGCTATTCAATTAACTATGCCCTATGAGACATTGCCACATGCTCACATTTGAGCTTAAAAGAACTAGATTTAGTCTCAACTCTTGATCTGAAACAACCATACAAAACCTTCTAATTAACAGATGAAATAGAGGTTTAAGCCTTAATTCCAACACTCCCTTCTAAGGCTTTAACCAATTGAATGCCTAGCTTACTTCTCAAGCAAGGAAATCTGTCTTTAGGTAGAGGTTTAGTGAAGATATCAGCAAGTTGATCTTCACTGGTGCAGTACAAGAAGTCAATTGTACCGTCTTGAATGACATCTCGAATGAAATGAAACTTCCTTTTAATGTGCTTCGATCTCTAATAAAACACATGGTTCTTGGACATTGCAATAGTTGATGTATTATTACACATCAGTGCAATTAGTTCCATTTGTTCTTCTCCAAAATCATGTAGCACAAACTTGAGCCAAATTGCTTGGGAAGTTGCCTCTAATGCACTCATATACTTTGCCTCTACAGTGGAGAGCGCAAACTTTATTGCAATGGCGTAGCCACACCAAAGGCTACGGTGGGCTGTAGCCTAAGGAGGATTTGTAGCAACATGTATATATACTTTAGTGTATAGTCTATATAATAGATTAAAAAAATGTGTAAAAAAATTTATTTTTAATGAAACTAGCTCAGTGAGTATTTATCACAACTAAAAATATAAAAATTACTACGAAAATTGTGATGTCATTTTATTCATGATTATTTTGCTTTTAGATAGTGGGGTTTATATTAGTTTCAACCATTTTTTTTAAGATTGACTTTACTTTTACTTTCAGTGTTTTACTTTATGCTAGTTGTGTAGTTGTAATTGAGATATCAAGTTTTCTATCTTCTTCTTGTGTTTAAATCTAAATATATGTGTAATTTTTTTATTCATTGTAAATTTGTTAGTTTTCAATTGCGAAACTTATTGAGTTCCTACCAGAAAAATTTTAAGTATACAAATACAAAAGTTAAACTTATTGCATACAATACATATGTAGCAAAAAAAATAAAAAATAAAAAATAAAAAACCGTTTGATTTTAGGATAATTTTTTTAGCTAGCCCACCCATAAAATATTTTCTGGCTCCGCCCTTGCTTTGTTGCTTAATAGAGGCCCAAGAAAATGCTCCACTGCTAAATGTAGATGCCTATCCAGAGGTTGACTTCATATCATCTTCATCCCCACTCTAATCACTATCACATAACCCTATCAACATATTTGCATCTCCTTCTTGTATGTGATTCCATAGTCTAAAGTACCTTGAATGTATCTAAGGACCTTTTTGGCATTTCCATAATGTTTCTCAGAAGGACATTGCATAAATCTTGCTAATAAGCTAGTGGCAAATGTGATATCAGGTCTTGTAGCATTCAAGTAAAGGAGACTACTAACAATTTTCTTGTATTGTTCTTCATCTGTATGTGCACTTCCATCATCATTTCTTGGTTTCTCAATAGTAGCAAGTGGGATAGAAACCAGTTTACAATCTTTCAACCCAAATCTCTCAAGTAAAGTGAGAGCATACTTCCTCTGTTGTATAAAAATACTCCTTTCTTGCTAAATAACACCAATTCCAAGGAAATGTAATAATCCTATATCATACATCTCATATTTGTTCATCATTTCTATGTTGCTTCTAGTGTAGACAATATCAAATAGATAATTGGATACAATGATAGTTCCATGTCCATCTCAGTGTTTCACATAAAGGGTGGCTACACTTGTAGTTTTCTGAAAACCACATTAAAGAAGATATGCATCAATGTTCCCATACCAAGCTCTAGGTGCTTGTTTTGGCCCATATAAGTATTTCTTTAGCCTGTACACTTTGTGTTCTTCACCTTTTTAACAACAAAATCATCAGATTTATCAACATACACATCTTCTTCTAAAATTCCATTTAGAAAAACAGACTTAACATCAAACGGGTACAATTTCCAACCTCTCTGAGCTGCTAATGCAATCAGTGTTCTTATGGTATCTAGCCTAGCTACAGGTGCAAAAGTCTCATTAAAGTTGACACATGGCTTTTGTGTGTAGCCCGTGGTTACAAGTTTGGCCTTATGCTTCTGATGGATCCATCCAGATTCATTTTGGTCTTGAAGATCCACTTTACCCCCACAATAGGCTTTCCATTTAGTCTGTTCACTAACTCCTAAGTATTATTCTTCTCAATCATTGAGATTTCATCCTGCATTGCTTTATTCTAGGCTTGATCTTGTGAGGCATCTTTGTATTTCTCTGGATCAATCACACTGAGCTTGCATTGAGGGAATACATCTTCTAATTTTCTCCAATTTTTTGGAGTGCAATCATATGTTTCAGTGAGCTTAATTTCATTTTCACCTAAATTTCTTGCATTTACAGGACCAGACTCTCTTGGCTCACTTTCAGTATACACAGATTGATAGGATAAACTTAAATCATTTGCAATTGAACTTTCTCCACCGTTATTTTCAATCTCAGTGATATTCATGGATTCATTTGCATTTGACAATAAAACTGAGACATATTGAGTTTCCTTTGTTTCCCAATTCAATAATGCAACTTCATCATAAGTAACACTTCTGGAGATAATAATCTTGCTGGATCTGAGATCAAATACCTTGTATCTTTTCTTTCTAGTTCCATACCTAATAAACACATCATTTTGACTAGTTTCATGTAGCTTATGCCTTTGCTGAGAAGGAATATGTGTGAAATCAACTGAGCCAAAGATTCTTAAGTGCTTCACCCATGGCTTTCTCCCACTAAAATCCTTAAAAAGTGTTTTGTTCTCCAAAGCTTTTGTAGGGCACCTATTTAAAAAGTAGGCTACACTGTGTACAGCCTCTCCACAAAACTTGAGTGGTAGCTTCTTCTCGTATAGCATTGTTCATCACAAAACTTCTCAAATTGTGAAGAGGTATACTCTCATCCCCTTATCACTCCTAAGCTTCTTCAATTGACACCCACTTTGCAACTTTACCATGTCTTTGAGTCTTTTAAACACAACAAACACATCTGATTTGTTCTTCAACAAATACACCCAACACATTCTTGATCTGTCATCAATAATGTGAGGAAGTATATGTTACCACCAATAGTATCACACATGCGTCCACATTCATATATGTGCATAAGTTCTAAAAGCATTAATGCTTTCGAAGTTTTGTCTTTAAAATAGGCTTCTCTGTGAGCCTTGCTAGTGGCACAACCTTCACACACTTGGTTGCAATTTGAGAGATGAGGTAGCCCACAGACCATACTCTTATCCTGCAACATTTTCAGACTATCATAATTCAAATGCCTAAGTTTCCTATGCCATTTCCAAGAGTGATCTTCAAGAGTAGCTTTATTTGCCATCATAGAGTTTACATATTCAAATTCAAATGGGAAACATCTATTTCCCTTCATTTGAACTATAGCAATATGATCCTTTAAGCTTTTGTCTCCAAAGATACATGCCATAAAATTACCAAATAGTAGCCAAATGGTCACCAAATAGTAGATTGTCATCTAATATTGGCACAATCATTACGTCTGGTATGAATCTAGTTCCATTCTTAGTTTCAACAACTAGAGTTCCTTTGCCTGCAGACTCAAACTAGATCACTTGTGCCCATTTTGACCTTGCACTTTATACTTTTGTCAACATTGATGAGTAATGACTTGTTGCTAGTCATGTGGTTACTACAACCATTGTCTAGATACTAAACACTACAATTTTTCTGTATTTTAGCTTTATGACATGCATAGAACATCATGGCAGTATCCTAAACTTGATTTGCATAGTTAACAAGTTGACTTTTGTTTGGTTGATGACAGTCCCTCATTAAGTGACCAAACCTATTGCAATCATGGCATCTAAGTTTTCGTTTGAACCTGCATTCTCCATAGTAAGCCTTTTCACAGTGTTTGCACTTTGGTTTACTAGAGTCCATGTTCTCACCTAGCCTCTTAGATTAATGTGGTTTATTTTTCCCATTTTGCAGGTCTAGGCTTGCAATTCTTCATAGCCTTGTTATAGTTTTCTTTTGAAGAGAACTTGTTCTGTGAACTGGGAGAGACTCATGCTAGCAAAAGCCTTTTCATAACCTTCAACATCTTCTATATGCATGTTCAATCTTAGTTCATAGCTCTTGAGAAAGCTGACAACTTCTTACATAGTTGCAGAATTAGTTCTCTCAATTACAACACAAATGGGATCATACGTTTTAGTTAGGCTTATCAAAACCTTCTGAACATCCCTCTGATGAGTGAGATTTTCACCATAAGACTTCATTAGATTTACAAGCTCAAACAATCAAGTAAGATAATCTGATAGCGACTTAGTTTCTTTCATTCTCATATATTCAAATTCTCGGCGTAAACTTTGTAGTTTTACTGACTTGGCTTGTTCATCTCCTCTGAATTCTTCCTGAAGTAAATCCCACGCCTCTTTTGACATCTCCTGATTCACAATCTGAGGAAAAATCCCACTCCTCCATGTATGCATTTAGTTCTTCATCGTCACTAGAAACATCGCTGGATGCAACGACATCCTTCTTCTTGGTAATCCTATAAGCTTTGAAAATTGTAATCATTTTAACCTTCCAGAATTGAAATTCAGTGTCATCGAAGATGGTAGCCCATAGATCACCACCACCATATCCAGCCCTTTCAGCTGAGATCGAGTCTGATTGAAGAAACGCCCCTTAGATTTCTTTGATTGTATTTCATAACAACAACGCCCAGTTTAGATTCAAACTAAGCTCTCGATACCATGTTGAATTCTCACTATCAATCACAATCTTGGATTATAGTGTACTGATTTAAGAAGGATTTTTAGAGTGATGAAAGAAAGAGAGAGACAGAGAGAGAATGTTCAGGCAAAATTCTACACACATGTTTTCGGTGTGCAAAGATTTCATTCATTCACAATTGTCCAAAAAGAGCCGTTAGGCTTAACACTTATAGGAGAGTCTATGAACTCATCTCTGCCATTCAATTAGCTATGCCCTATGAGACATTACCACATGCTCACATTTGAGTCTAAAAGAACTAGATTTAATCTCAACCCTTGATCTGTAACAACTATACAAAACATTTTAATTAACAGATGAAATAGAGGTTTAAGCCTTAATTCCAACACCTTGCGAGTCTCTCTTGCCCAAATTTGTTCAGAAAGCTAAGATCTTCCATGGTAGCTAAATTCCCAAAAAATCTCATGGATCTTATGTTGTCGCCTCTTTTCTGTCACATGATCGAATGCTCATGTTAGAGAAGTTCTCCAGCCTGAATATCCTCAGTTTTTATTTTAACTCATAAACAGGTAACAAGATGGTTTGCTCCAACTCGGGGTTTTAAAAGCTTGTGGTTTTAAAGTTATGGAAGCTCCAACAACGTGACGATTGGGATGTGAAAGAAATGGCAATGCAAAATCTCAGGGGGTTGGAGATGAGATCATGCACAAATCTGAAGGTCCCGAGTGGGTTGTGGCACCTAAAGAATCTCACTCTCACGCTCAAGCTCTCAGCTTGCATTGATGATATATTCATGATTAAGCTCCATTTTCTATTTAAATGTAGCATGGACACCCAATCATTAATCACACCCATAAGCTGAAACCCAGATTTCTTTTGTTAAAAATATTAAAGGGCCTATTTGGAATGCTTTTAAATACTAAAAGCATTTTCAGACGAAAAACCTTTCAAATAACCAAGTATTTGTTGTAAAATTGACAAATGTGTGTAGTGGAATAAATAAGCAAAACACAAAATTTACGAGGTTCCTCTACAGTCAGTGGCGGATTCAGGAAATAATGTTTGAGGGGTCAGTAAGAAAAGCGCGCGTAGCGCGCAAATTTTTTTTAACATAAATAGCATGCACATTGTCATTTCATCGAGTCTTAGTAGGCCTGAAGTCATTTAGAAAGGTATATTGCACACCTGTTAATGCCTCATTTGCGTGGTAACTAACATGTTTCAAGGTTGCTCCCATACAGTGGCGGATCCAGGATTTTAACTTAGGGTGGTCCCAATATAAAAGCTCCCAAAAAAAAAACCAAGAAGAAAATATCATTGAACAAATAAATGGCAATATAACTGATGCTGCATCTACTGATGCTGCATCTACTGATGCTGCATATGACTGATGCTGCATATAACTGATGCTGCATCTGATGCTGCATCTACTGATGCTGCATCTGATGCTGCATCTACTGATGCTGCATATGACTGATGCTGCATCTACTGATGCTGCATCTATATATGACTGATGCTGCATCTACTGATGCTGCATCTACTGATGCTGCATATGACTGATGTTGCATCTGATGCTGCATATAACTGATGTTGCATCTGATGCTGTATCTACTGATGCTGCATCTACTGATGCTTTATCATTACAATTTACACCCTAGCATAGGAGACTAATCAAATCCTTAAAACTTCAAAAACCTAATTTTATTTGCTTAAGACTAAAAAACTTTCTCTCTACCAACCAAAAACAAATGATCTGCAGAATACGTAATGGGGCCTTATTATTCATTATTTCAGGTATCTTTATGCAAACCGAATTGGTAGCTACTCAACTACAGAACACCCACCAAAGTTGTTCACTTAATTCCTTATCATTCACCATAATATCTGCATCAACCAATAACAAGAAGAAAAACATAATAAATACTGAAACTGATATAAATTCCTGAAAATGATGGCCCAAAAACAAAAACTATTTGTCAAAGAACTGTTCTACATTGTTGGTTTTGCTTTGTGCAAAGAAAAAAACTTTAAATGTGTAAATCTATATCTGAAATTTCTGATGTCAGGACTCAAGTAAAAAATATCAAGTAAATATCATGAAAATAAAAACTCACAATATAAACAAACCATCAATTTAATCAAAATAAATATGAATTGCATTTCAATTAAATCAAATATATTCTACATATACAAAAGAAAATTGGGTTTTTTCTTTTGGAGGAATGGATCTGTGCTGCTGTGCATAAGGGGGGGATTGGGGACACGCTGGGAATTTTTTTTTTTGTTCAGACCTGCCCAGGACACGCTGGGCATATTTTTTTTGTTCAGACTTGACCCAAAACGACGTCGTTTTGGCCAGGTCATTTAAAAAAATTTCCTGGGCCAAAACGACGTCGTTTTGCCCAGGTTCGTTTGAAAAAAAATTGGCGCGCGAGCGCCTTCTTCTTCCGAAGCGCAGCACAGCGAGAGGTCTTTCAGACCTTTCGTCAAACACTTGGTGTGCAGCCGAGGGGTCTTTCCATGGCATCCAAGGGGTCGCACCACCAGCTCCAAGGGGTCTTTCCATGGCGTCTAAGGTTGTTTCCATGGCGTCCAAGGGGTCGTGCGACCCCATTGACCCCACTGTGGATCCGCCACTGTCTACAGTCAGTGTGACTGGAGTACATCCTCGGAGCTGCAGTAGTGATTTTATTATAATTTGGAATAGTAGGAGTACAAAGAAAACTCTCTATATTCTTTCCTCTCTTCTTCTTCTCTTTTCTCTCTTCCTCTTTCTTCCTTTTCTTTTATTTCTTCCTTTTTTTTTCTCTTTCTCCCGTGAACTTCTCACCACACTTTGGTGTTGTGTGGGGTTTATGGTTATATAGAAAAAAAATATAAGGCATAGTGAGTAATCACATGCTAAATAGTGTGGACATCCACTTTTCTACAACACTCCTCCTTGGATGGCCACAAGTCTTTGATTGACTCGTTAAAATCTTGATCTGTTTTGGATGCTCCCCCTGATGAGTATCTCCCCCTGATTTCAAATCATTTAGGCTAATCATAGATTGCTCAGCTTCGGTCTCTTAGCGAGAAAAGTTGCCAACAGAGGTGCTTTACTGGTAGTTAACTGTCCACATGCTTGTTCTTGAATTGGACTGAAGGGCCTTTTACTAGACTTCCTCCAAATGTCTGAATTTACTTCTTTTATTTGGAGTTGAATTTGATTCAGGAGTGGTGGACACTTGATCTTGAATCAGACTTGTGATTTCTTCAAGGGTCATCGAGGCTTGATCTTAAATGAAATTGGATCATAAGAAGCTTCATGTGGCAAGTGATCTTCGGCTTTGTCGGGGATGAATCGGCACGTTTTTGTTACGCTTGTTGATTCTCCATGAGCTTCGATGTATCATTTTCATTTGCCTTACTTGCTCCCTTTTCAGAAGTGGTATTTTCCCTAGTTTTTCCCCATTCAGGCTTGGCATCTTCTCTTGCAGTATTTTCCATCTGATGCAGGAGTGGAATGCAAACTTTGCATTTGGATGGTCTTTCAGAACATCACTTCTCAGCAACTCATCACCCTTGGCAGCTATCATCGTATCAACAGTTGAAAATGAGTACTCGAGAGCGATGCTAGGTAAGCCATCAGGGAAGGGTTCCAGACAATCAACCCCAAATCGGAAGCTTGACACCAAGTGGCGACTGATTGCTCTCTTTCTCCTTGTCTTGCAGGTGATAACAAAGACAAAGAAAAGGACAGGGAGAAAACATGATATGAGATACTCTTGCTTTCGACCCTGATGATATGAGATACTCTTACTCTAGTGTGACTTGTTTGAAGAGGTATTCTCAGAGAGAAAGAAAACTAAATATTTCGAGATGTTTTGTTGAAGATGCATTCTCGGAGAGGAGGAAGAGTTAGATATTTTTCAAGTCTGCCTTACCCTGGAGGACGGAGGTTAACATATATAGGAATTTCCCAGTAGCAGGTAGTGATGTTGTGCTTTTACTCTTGTCAGCTACTGTGGTGTAATTAGAACAATAAGATTCACACGTTTTCAACTTTATCAGAGATCTTTTGACAAAGTTGCATGTGATATCCAAAAAACTGATGTTGTGTCTGAGAAATGTTGACAGACGCCATGCAGGGAAATCCGGTTTTTGAAATTTGAAAATCAGTGTCTCTTCGATTTTTGAACATATGACCTTATTGCCTCTTCTTTTATAGAGATATCAATTTAGTTCAGATTTTATCTAACCTTTTTTTTTCTTTCATCATTTCTGAAAATGGCTTCCCCATCTGACCGTCGTCTTAATTTGAATGTCGAGGAAGAGGCTGACATGTCTTTTTTCAGACAACATATGGCACCCATCATTCTTATCCCTCAATGGTCCTCTTACAATTGGGGATTCTGTGATGAAGAACGACATAACCGCTACAGTGGTAGCGAAGAATCTTCTCACCCCCAAGAATAACAGGGTTCTTTCCAAGCGGTTCGATGAGTTGGCTATTCAGGATTCTTTGGCCTTCAGCGTTTAGATTGCATGCTCTGTATCAAACATGGGCCAACGCCTTCTTGCTCGGACTCGTCAAGTTGAGTCACTGATGGTTGAGGTAGCGAGCCTTAAACAAGAGATCCAATGGCTCAAGCATGAAAATACGGAGTTACACATGCTTGCCAATAGTTATGCGACGAGCATGAAGAGAAAGCTTGACCAGCGGCAAGAGTCTGAAAGTCGAATTCAGAGTGACCATAAGAGGTTTGTGGCTTTATTACAAAGTCAACTTTTTCCTTCGCTGTCTGGAGCTTCACCAAGTGTTGAGGCTCCAGATAATCAACCTTTGGTGCTTCGTCTTTCTGCAGCTCCGCCGAGTACTGAGGCTCTACGTGAACAATGAAAGCTCCCTCATGTTTATCTGTACTTTGTGTATATATATTTTTTTTCATAATTGTATCTCATGTGTATGCACCTATCTGTAATTTCTTTTAGATCTCAATAGATAAGCTTTATTTCATTCAGTGTATTGTGCCAAATACAATAAAGCATATATTTCACTAAGATGTGGTACTTCTGGACCAAATATCAATCTATCTTTACCCTCTCGAAGATACGTTCTTATTGTCTAAATCATTTGAGTATTCAACTCATAATCTTCAATCCATATGATTCTTTAATATCATAAACATCATGGATAAGATTCGTGTTGGTAGATTGTTCAATCTGCAGTTCGAGATAATATTCCTCTCAACACTTTATAATTTTCCTTGACTCTTCAGGAGTCCCAATTTAATATCATCAACTCTTCAGAAGTTCTAATTTAATGTTATTGACTCTTGCAAGAGATTTTAGTATGTTACAACAATATCATAATGATAGTACTCACTACCCTACTATGTATTTCTAATTAATTAGTATAAACGTGTGTGAGTTTGATTATGCGTGTACATTACAAGTTACATTATTATATGTCTCAGCATAATAAATAAACAAGTTATTCAACAATTTCACACATCTTCAAGTATTAAGAAAAATATTATATACAATCATAAACCTAAGGCTTAGTTGGATGATTAGTCCTTGTGGTGATAGACTAGTTAGAAAATAGCCCATGTGGCAAAACAATTAGGATTTAAACTCATGTGGTGAAGTATGTTAGTATTTAAGTCTAAAATTAAAAAATTTATCAATTCTCCGTTAATTATTAATACGTGAGCCACACATATGAGACTAAAATGAAACTTTCCATTAATTGTTAGCATGTAAGGCTTACATGTGAGACTAAATTTTTCTTTTTAGCCTCACATGTGAGCCTCATGTGCTAACAATTAACAGAGAGTTGACGAAATTACAAATTTGGGCTTAATTCCTAACAGATTTCACCATAGAGGCTTAAATCTTTTTTTTTTTTTGTTTTTTTTTTTTTTACTACAACATGGTCTATCTCCCGACTACCCTATCGCCATGGGAACTAATAATCCAATTAAGGCTTATGTTTATGGTTGTATATAATATTTCTCTTAATACTTGAAGATGTGGACTCTTTTTAGACTCTCTTCCTTGTATTAGAAGATAATACTTGGTACTGACTATAGAGTACTTTATTTACTCGCTTTCGAATTTGGTCTGATAAAAAATGCCACATGTTTCTTTTTTTTTTAACTTAAGAAAAATTATTAACATGTCCATTTTGTTTAAAACAATAAAACATGAGATGAAAGATCGTTGAACAAAATCAAAAGATAAGTACTCACTAGTAAGTACCCAAGTATCAGGAGTGGATTAATATAGGGACCAGTCTAAACTTGTGAAGTACCATGGAGGATCAGTCTAAACTTTAGATGGAGCACTATGATGGACTGGATGGAATAAATCATTGTGAAAAATAATAATTAGTATCCTAGTAGGTATAAGATCCACAACTGAACTGGGTTTTCTTCGCCGGAGTTTGAATATGTAGTTGCAGAACCGGGCGGGTAAAGTGAATGAAGAAGATGGATTATGTCCGTACTTCTGTCTTTTATGAAATCGGTGCGGTTTTGGTTTTTTTTATTCCTTTTTTTTCCTTCTTATCTCTTTTTTCTAGTTGGACCCACCATATTCTCTCTAAATATTTTTTTATCCCATTCTACTGTTTGGTCCTTTTTTATATCCTGCAATATATTGAAAAGAGACGTCAAATTCAAAACATCAAATTTTAATTTGATAGCTGACTTGACAATTTGATGTATTATTAATTTTTTTTTTTCCACTCGATACGTTAAAATATTTTACTTCATTTATGTTTATTTTAAACAAATAGAAAAAATTAAATTTGAAGGCAGCTTCAAATTTGACATCTCTTTGTCCATGTCAGCTTAGCCTTCTTTTTCATGTCATCTTTGACATATCGATTGGAGTAAATTGTATGTCATTTGTTACTATTATATGTCTATGCAGCATTTTTTACATCTCCTTTGAAAATGGTCTAAACATAGTTGTAACCCTTTAAATTAATAGCCTTCACCTCATAATTATTAATATTTCATAAGAAAGAAAACCTTTTAAGTTACCATTATTTATATGAAAAACAAAAAAAAAACCTTCAATTTTCTAGTTCTCAAGAAAATTGACATTAAATATTTTAGCAAGGCTTTAATCTTTAAAAGACAAAACAAGGTTGCCCACGTACACACAAAGTGCTTGACGAAATGTTCATTTAAAAAATAGAGAATTTTATTTTTTACCCGTTACACACTATTTCCGTCTACAAAATTTTTGAATCTTTTATACTAGGACCACCTAAGGTTGGAATCCTGCATCTACCACTGCCAAGTACTATCATGTATAATATGAGTAATGCTAGAAAGAACAAATTTTGTAAACCAAATAATGGTATTGTCGATAATTGAATTATTACTTAAATGTTAGTTAACATACTTAATTTCTATTAATAACACATAATTTAATTTAAAATTTTATTCTACCTATTATTAACCCATATAATATACCTCCTTGTTGCTCCTTACAAGTTTACAACGCCGGAGTTTGAAAATACACACACACACACACACACCTCGTATGTTGCTGTTCATTACAAGGTTACAACGTCAGAGTTCAAACGTTGTTTCTCATGAATTAACTAATACACACACACACACCTCGTATGTTGCTGTTCTCATGAATTAACTAATACACACACACACACCTCGTATGTTGCTGTTCATTACAAGGTTACAATGTCGGAGTTCAAACATTGTTTCTCATGAATTAACTTATATATATATATATATATATATATATATGCTGTTAAGAAGATTGTTCCAAACCCTGTATTTAGTCCTTGTATTATCACCTCAGTTAAAAGTAGGTCCCTGAATTTATTTATTTTGGTAAAATAAGTCCCTAAATTCATTAGAAATTGCTAATTTTATCCCTATTATTATATTCAAAACTATTTTATCTAATTTTTCATCAACTTAAGCCACTTGACACACTTTAGAGTGTAATACCATCATTTTCTCGTCTATAAGCCCTTAACATTTCATATAGGTTATGAATTTAATGTCTAATTTACCCTCAAAAGTTAACTTACACTATTTCTTTATATGAAAAACTACCAATTTATCCTCCGAAGTAAACTCTATACACTATTTCTTTATGTAAAACTATCAATCTACTCTCCAATGTGTATCACATGCAAGTAACATGACTTAAATTGATGGAAAATTGAATATAGTAGCTTTGAATATAACATTAGGGATGTAATTGGCAGATTTTTATAATTTAAGGACTAATTTTTCTGAAAAAAAATAGTTTAGGGATCTAATTTTCACTAAGGTGATAATTCAGGGACTAAATTGGCAATTTACCTATATTTTATTATGTTGTTTTCAAACCCTGTAAATATCTCTTTATAGGCTTCAACAAAAGAAAATATGGCCAAAATGCCCCTCAGCCGAAAAAAAAAAAAAATAATGCATAAAATAATACAAGGGTAATTTTTGTAATATTAATAGTGCTTTTTTTAATAATTATTTTTTGGTGCAGTTTTATTAATTTAATTTTTTTTATAATTAGTGTAACAGCCCGTCCCTAAAAGTTATGATTTTTATAATTTTAATAAGTGAATTTTACGAAAATGCCTTTTTAGGCAAGTGCGTTGACTTTTGTTGACTTTTGTCGGCTGTTGTGTGGTGTCACGTAAGATTTATTTTCTTGGCATATCTTAGTAGTACTCGTCGCTACAGACACGTGGGCACGAACAGAGCATAAATCGAAGTTCTAACGAGTGAGATATTAACGTTTAAAGTTGGGGACAAAATGATAATTTTATTGTTTTATTTGTTAGAAGGCTCCAGCAATTTAGGAGCCTTCCCGTCACACTTTGAACCATGTGGAAGGCTGTAACAGGGCAAGGAAATAACTGCCCAATCAGAAACAGAAGAAAGAAGGGGAAATGAGGGAAGAGAAAAGGGAAGACATGGGTTGACCCGTGTAACCCAATCGGGGACCACCCACACCGCTGCCTTCTCGACACTTTTCCGTCAATTTTCTGGTGATCTAACCCTCACTACCACCTAAAAAATAATCTTTATCTTCCCCTCTTCCATTTCCAACCAAATTTTATAGGGTTTGAGCTTGAATTTGAGCAAAGGACCGTCAATGCTATTTTTAGGCTATATTAAATACCTTGAGTTCAGTTTTGAGAATGGATTGACGTAGATTGATCGTTAGAACCTAGATTCGCTATGATACGTTAACATGTCATTGTATGAATTGACGATATAACCATTGGATCATCACCAAACTTCAATAGGTTGTTATTCATAATATTTGAGGAATGTAAGAACTTACGGATCGGGAATTTGACGTACAGATCTTTCCGAATTGGATTTGTAAGTTCGTAAAATAAAACGTTAACCGCTACTTGGTTTTGATAATTGGCAAAGATCTAACCGTTGGATTGTTCCGAAACTTTAGTATGTTATTCTAGAAGCCTTATGTGGATCCTTGGAAGTTACGGATCATAAATTTGATATGTGGATCTTCCAGATCGAATTACGTAGACATATGTTCTATGTAAGTTATGTATTTTATCGACAAGAATTCTGAGATATGATTTGATAATTGTTCTAGGCACCGATCGTTCGTGACGCCTCAATGTTTGTGCTAGAAAGTTGTAGCATGGACTCCAGGTGAGTGGATCTTTTCCTCTTATTATGTATATATGTGATTGATAATTCCTCAAATGCTTTTAAACTAAACTAAGGAATTTATGCCAGGTTATATATATTTATGTGTTATAAAGTACTATGAGATGGCTGAGTTTAGATTATATCATGATATATCCTTATGCATATTACCTACAAATAATTATTGTGAACAACGATTGGCTTGATCCCTATTTAAGGTACGTAGGCAGTATAACGAGACGTTAGATGCAGCCATGCAATAAGTGAGATTAAATAATCGAGACCCAAGCTTTGTTTGGAAAATTGAGCAATGTGTAGGAATTTGGTGAAAATGTGAGATTTAACCCTATGATTTGGTGATTTAATGTTGGTTACAAATTGTTGTGTGAGGAAGTGAGAAATTGTGGTTTTACATTTTATAAATGCCATGCCATAATTAGTTTACATTTTAGTATGTAATTTAGTACTACTTTATACAATGTGCACACCAATACGGAGGCCAAGGTAAGTTCAAGTGAGTATATAATGTTGGTATGATCGAATGGTAATTAGTGATGAATGGATTTGAGTAGAATTCATTATCCTGCAACTCGGTGTTAATGCTCCGCCCAAGGCCAGGGCCTAGCCTTCACGTGATCGTTCACCTCCCGCACCTTATGCTCACCTTGGATTCCAAGGTAGGTGCCAGCCTATCGTAGAAACCACTTTAGGTGGTTCCGACTCGTAGGTGACTTGCGATACTTCGCACAGCCTTCACGTGATCATAGTACTTGAGCGTACTCATTTACACACAGCCTATCGTACAGACCACTTTAGGTGGTTTCGACTTGTGTGTAGGACTTGATTGATGAGATATGGATGAGTCATATAGGTTACTATAGGTGACTCCGACTTATATGCTAGCATTGATTGATGAGATATGGATGAGTCGTACAGGTCACTATAGGTGACTTCGACTTTTATGCTAGCATTGATTGATGAGATATGGATGAGTTGTACAGGTCACTATAGGTGACTTTGACTTATGTGCTGGCATTGATTGATGAGATATGGGTGAGTCGTACAAGTCACTATAAGTGACTCCGACTCACGTGCTAGTATGGAATATTGAGCACATGATTATTGATATTGATGATGAGATGTTGTGTCGTGGTAAACTTCTGGATTTAATGTTAGCATATATTCGATTTCATACTTATACATAGCATGATTTTCTGGAAACCATATAGGTTTTACGGCGAGGTGTGACGACGTTTAGAAGAATTTTTATTTAAACTTTGTTTCAGGCCCATTCACTTTGGGTTGTTTTTCATCCCTCCAGGTTTTAATAGTTGAGCTTTCTTATCGACGAGGATTCGTGGCAAGTTTTGGTATTGGAGTTTTTCTATAATGGTATGATTCTTACCCGCTCTACTGTACTTTACTTATGCTCTGAGGTCACATGTGAGATGGGTTCACTCTCGCTCACCAGCGTACTTTGGTATTTAGGCACTTTTAGGTTTGAATTTATTCATATTTGCCACATCACTACACTTTATGGCTTCGTCACCTTCTAGGTGTCGGCCAACACAGCTCAACTTCAGAGTCCTAGTGAATTTATTCATATTTGTCACATCACTACACTTTATGGACCTCTAGATTGAGTATCAATACCACATCAGCATCAGTAGTGAAGGCCACCTCAGTAGGGTTTGTTAAATGATTGTTAAAGTTGTTAGAGTTTGTTAAAATGTTAGTTGAGTCTGTTAACATTTAGCTTAAGGCACGTGTGCCTTCTCCTAGCTATATAAGTCTAGTTGTATCTCATTTGTAAAACATAGATTAAATAATCAAAAGAATTTTGAGCTACTTGTTCTCTTTACATTGTTTCTTTCTCCAATTCTTCACTTTCCTCCATTCCTTATTGCTCTTTGATTCTTTCTCAACTAGCCTTCGTGCACGCATGCATGCAGAAGGAATTTTTTGAATCACGACGAGCTACGCGTGACTTACACGTTTTAAATGTATTTATATGCGTAAATTGACAAAATGAAAGTCAAATAGTTGAAATAAATGGATAATCTTAGATCACACTATAAGAAACCCCTCATAAATCAATTAAAGCAGCTGAATTCACATGATAAAATCAGCCTCTATATAATTTACATTGAGAATAGAGAAAATAATATTTAATAAACAATTAATTGAATCATATTATTGTTAGCCCATTGTGAGGCTAAGCCGACACCTTTCCCCTTAATGTAGATAATATTGTTTATTAAAAATAAATAATTTGACAACTAATCTAATCACATTATTATCCGCATGCGAAAGACCTTTTTTATAATCAGCATTACACGCCTCTTAAGATGTTTTGAACGTGTTTTAAAATAGAGAAATTGAATCACATTATTGCTAGTCTATTGTAAGGTACTAATTTTAAAAAAAAAACAGCACCAAAAAAAATATTTAAAATGACGAAGGTCTTTTTTGAATCAATGCGTGTTATGCGTGACTTACGCATTTTAAATGCATTTATATGCATAAATTGACAAAAGGAAAGTCAAATATTTGAAGTAAATGAATAATCTTAGATCATGCTAGAAGAAATCTCTCATAAATCAATTAAAGCAGCTGAATTCACATAATAAAATCGGTCTCTATAAAATTTATACTAAGAATAGAGAAAATAATATTTAATAAACAATTTATTGAATCACATTATTGCTAGCCCATTGTGAGGCTAAGCCCACCCCCTCTCTCTTAGTGTAGATAATATTGTTTGTTAAAAATAAAAAACAATCATTTGATAACTAATTTATCACATTATTATCCGCATGTGAATTTTTTTTATAACCGGCATTACATGCCTCTTAAGATATTTTGAACGTGTTTAAAAATACAGAAAATAATATTTGATAAACAACTTGTTGAATCACATTATTGCTAGAATATTGTGAGGCGGAGCCCATCATCTCCCCCTTAGTGTAAATAATATCATTTGTTAAAAAAAATCATTTGACAACTAATTTAATGTAATTTAATCACATTGTTATCCGCGTGGAAAATACTTTTTTATAACTGGCATTACACGCTTCTTTAGATATTTTGAACGTGTTTGAAAATAAAGAAAATAATATTTAATAAACAACTAATTGTATCACATTATTACTAGTTTATTGTGAGGCTAAGCTCACCCGCTCTTCCTTAGTGTAGATAATATCATTTGTTTAAAAAAATAATTATTTGACAACTAATTTAATCACATTATTATCCACGTGCAAAAGAAATTTTTTATAACCAGCATTCTCGCCTCTTAAGATGTTTTGAACGTGTTTAAAATAGAGAAAATAATACTTAATAAACAACTGATTGAATCATATTATTGCTAGCTCATTGTGAGGCTAAGCCCACCCAGTGTAGATAATATCATTAGTTTTTTTTAAAAAAAAAAACAATCATTTGACAACTAATTTAATCATATTATTATCGGCGTACGAATGAATTTTTTTATAACCGACATTACACGTCTCTTAAGAAATTTGAATGTTTAAAAAATAGAGAAATTAAATCACATTATTACTAGCCTATTGTGAGGTACTAATTTAAAAAAAAAGCACAAAAAATTAATTATTAAAAAATACTATTAAAATGACAAAAATGCCCCTACCTTATTTGATGCATTATTTTGGGATACCTTATAAGTTTTTTTTTGTCTTGGGGTCATTTTTGTCCAAATATTTTTGTTAAAGCTCGGTGACACCAAAATCACTATTCACTTTTCCATTGACTTTATATATACTAACCTTCATGCACGCGCTCACTCGCGTGCAAAAAAACATTTTTTGAATCACGGCGTGCTACGTGCAACTTACACGTTTTAAATATATTTATATGCGTAAATTGACAAAAAGAAAGTCAAATATTTGAAGTAAATGAATAATTTTAGATCATGCTAAAAGAAACCCCTCATAAACCAATTAAAGTAACTGAATTCATATAAGAATTGAGGAAATAATATTTAATAAGCAATTGATTGAATCACATTATTGCTAGCCTATTGTTAGGCTAAGCCCACCCCTGAAAAAAAAGCATTTGATAATTAATTTAATCATATTATTATCCAAGTGCAAAAGAACTTTTTTATAAAGAAAATAATATTTAATAAACAACAGCTTGAATCACATTATTTGTGACGACCCGTCCCGATATTTTATTTATTAATAGTGAAATGACGGAATTACCCCTTCGGGGTTATGTACGTGTGCATGTGTGTTGTGTGAGGACCAATGGATGGTGGCCCTCAATTATTGGAAGTTTGAGATATTATTGTGTTTGATAATTTAAGACCACACAACCCTCACACCCTCTCTATCCCATCACTCTCTCTCTCTGTCCATTATTGATTCACTCAGACAGACACTTTCTCTCTCACTCACGAAAACTCACTCTCTCTCTCGCTATACGTACGGACTCACTCACAACCCTTGCAAACTCAACAAATCGAGCAAACAATCACCACCATTCGACTCCTAGTGACTTCACGATCACGGTGGTACCATTTTCAGGTAAGGTTTCGTTCTATTTCACGTAGACACTCAAGGTCCGATTTTGAGCACTATTCATCAACTTTATAATGGTCGATTTTTAGGACAATCCAAGCTCACAGCGAGCTTTGTGAAGTCCCAAGGAGGCTCGGAGTGGTTCGTTGGAAGTGTTTGGACGTCGGGATCACGTGGTCGGAGTTTGGCCGGTTTTGGAGTATGTCCCCGAGGAGATTTAAGGCCTTTTTCAAGGTTTTTGAAGGTATATATATGTTCTACTCTTAATTTAGAGCACATAGGAAGAAAAATGGGTCAAATAGGATGAAAAATGAGTAAGATATGAAAGTAAGAAATTTTCCTAGAAATTTCGGCCAAACCAGTCGCCGGCGGCCGGAGAAGATGACGGAATATTCCGTCAAAACTGACGGAATATTCTAACGGCGTTAACTGACGCCGTTAAAGATAACGGAATATTCCAGGAATATGCCTGACGGCGTTAACTAACGCCGTCAGTGTGCCAAGCGCGTGGGGCCGTGGCTTCGCCAGCGCGTGGCGGCGCATGGGGCCGAGAAAAATTATTTTTAAAATATGGGGATGTTCGTGACGACGAGTAGGTCACGTTGGTATATCCAAATGTCAAAATTGAGCTATGTATGAGAAGTTATTTTCGTAGTTACGTATATGTACTTAAATAACGTACTTTTAGTAATTTCTTATATAGTGAGACGTATTCCGAGGACGAGCGTAGCCAGGCTAGACGTGGGGGCTACAACCCAGCGACTTACCAGTGAGTGGGCAGCTATTTTTCCGTATAACCTATATATATATAATGATTTCCCCAAAATCATATCTTAAATGAAAAGTACGTTTTTAACGATATGCATATAACTTGATTTTGATGCATGAATATTCATATATACATTTCATGCATATGTTGGTGCCGAGGACGCCAGGTAAGTACCAGGTAGGTACATGCATAGTGGAGAAAGAACAGTCGAAATACGATGAGATATGACGAGATATAATGTGATATGTTAGCTCATAAACCTGCACATATTGTTAGTGCTCACGCCCAGAGATAGGGGCACAGTCTTTCACGTGTCGTTCACCTCCCGCACCGCATGCTCGCCTTGGATCCAAGTTAGGTGCACAGTCTTGTCGTATAGATCACTTTTGAGTGGGTACGACATGTAGGTGACCCGCGTTCATTCGCACAGTTTTCACGTGATTGTAGCACTAGAGCATTTGTTATTGATACAGCGCTGATAATGATAATGATATTGATGTATGTGCAGTGTATATATGATGATGAGATAGAGATGTTATGAGCTATATTTACAGCCGAGGGCTGAGTTGATATCTAGTAGCGATATGATTATCGAAATGCATAGCATGGCATTACTTATGAGATTCAGACTGGCATTGAATGCATTGCACGGCATATATTTGAGATACAAAGAAAATGTTTTATGCTGAGAAAGATTGTGATATATATGTACGTATTATTTTCTGGGAATTATACAGGTTTTACGGAGAGGGGCTAGACTTTTGAGAAAAGAATGATTTTGAAAAGATTTGTTTTGCTGACCCACTCCATTTTGTTTTTTCGCCCCTCCAGGTTCTAGATAGCTTGAGTTCCTGAGTTTGGCTAGCGAGGATCTTTCGGCATTTCTGACAGACCTGTTATATGTAGGGCACCGTTGGTGTAATTGAACTCATTTAATTCATGCTTGACTGCACTGACCTAGTACGCTCTGGATATGTATAAGTATTGTAATATCTCTAGCACACTATCATATCTAGGATGCTAGAATTCGATTTTAATTAGTTCGTACTTCGTTATCGATCCTTGCTTCCGCACTGTGCACTTGGCTACGTCACACTCACGTGACAGCCAGCACGCCGTACTTTCGGGTACGGGTGTGTCATTATTGCTAGCCTATTGTAAGATACTAATTTTTTATATATATAAAATGAACTTTACTAATTTATCACTGGCACCACGCGCCAATAAAGATGTTTTGAACACAATATTTATTATTTTCCTTATTTTTTTATTATATTTTTATTTCCTCTTCACGTGGGCACCATCAACTTTCCCTCATCCTTCAATTTTTTTTATTCTTTTCTCTCTTGCCACTTATATTTATATTTTATTTTATGATGACCAAATTACCAAATTACTCTTACATTATTTGATATATTATATTGAGTTGCTTCTGAATTTTTTAGTTGAGGAGCAATTTTATCCTAATATTTTTTGTTCAAGCCGTGACCCCAAATTGGGGCTATGGCTTTATATGTAAGAGATAGATAGATGTAGTTAAGACTCTAGTCTATCCATGGCTCATGAAATTCAAAAGGAACATGTTCGTCCCTGTAAATAATAAACAAGGCCAAGTGGAGGAGTTGTGATTTTGGTCTTCGTAGTTTAGGGGACTATGGTATTTGTTCAACTTCCGTAAATAATATTTTTTAATTTACCGACTCCGGGTAGAATGCATAGTGCTAGTTTGGTAATATTTTTGGGTCACTGGATAATTTTTATTTTATTTTATTTATGTATATTTTTCCTACCTAGAAATGCATGAGAACCAAAAAACAAAATTGACAAAAAATTTAATTTATTTTCACTTATTTTTATTTCATACTTATTCATTTCTAGCTCTATCTATTTCACTATTTTTTGCCACTCCTTTTACCTCAAAGACAAAAATATAAACTAAAACTAATAACAGACTGGTTACCAAATGAGACACATTTTAAGTGGAAGAAGTGTATATGAAATGCAAACTAGAAACAATTTTAAGCAGTTTCTATGTTCTCAAGTTTTTGTTTCATTTGCTACTTCATTTTCCCCACATCCCTCCACCACCCTACTTACTTTGTTTAGTCACTCTTTACATATCTTTTCTAGTTTCTTCAATGTGTTTCACCATAATCACCAATCTAAACAAGTATAGAACAGATGGAATAGTAAATCGAAGAACAAATTCAGATGTAAAATTGACAACAAATTTCAAGCATAATATTTGGCTGGTAATATCACATTTGAGCTTTTTAGTTTAAATTCTTCCGTCTGGGTTAAAATATAACATTAAGTTTTGAGTATAATCTTGAAATTTTATTACTTTAAAGTTTTGTTTGCAATTAGAATTACTAGCAAGCCTATGGATTCAGGTAGTGTATAAAACCAGTTTATTCGGAGTTAGGATTGTCATCTTTCAATTTATTCTATCATAAAGTTGGAGATTTTACCATACTCTAGTGGATTCTAGCTTTCTAATCTTGAAGGTTATCATTTGTTTTAAAAATATTCACTTAAACTTCTTACTTTTTTTAATTAAAAATGAGCACGTATTGGAAACATGTGAAGAGAGTACAATCGTATTTTTTAAACATGTGAAACTCACTCACATCTCGTGTATCCAACGATCATGACTCTTGCAAGTGGTTCTTTATGACAATGTGGGTTCGAATTCCGTCGATGACTTATTTAACATCTGTTCTAATAAAATCTATCATTTGACCCAAAAAAAATCTAACATGACTCTATTAATCACAAGCGAGTGTTATGATTTCTTTATTTTTCTCTCTCCTATCTTAATCTATACCAATCACAAAATATACATATATATATATATATATATATATGCCAAAAAAACTGTGCCTCATATCCATTAGATTCTCCCCTCACTTAGAGAACTCCCAGTATATTAAAATGAGACTTCATCTAAACTACAAAAACAAACCTCTTTATCTGCTAATAAAGTATCTTTTTTACCGCCCAAAACAAAAAGGTCAAGATTGATGTATATATTATCCTTTCCAGATGATTTTTTTTTTTATCAATATAAAGTATTTCTATTAGTTATAAAGACAAGTTCAAGCCAGACTAGATCCCTTCCCAGCGAAATTTTTTTCAATATTTCCAGAATACTACTTATGATGTTATATTATGTATCGATCATGTTTCAAGTACACTGAAAATTTTCTCTTTTTTGGCCAAACAATCTAATACATGTTTGACCCTCCCTCATTGAGACAATAAGTGCACCAGAATCAGATCGTAACCTTAATTTGTTTTCTGTTACTGTAATACTCTCGGGACCAGCTGATAACTTTAATTTATATGGATTCCAATTTTTTCAGCTTAATAAGACAAACCCTTGCGACCTTATCAATCATTTTACTTCATAGTAGTTTATTAATAAGGAAAACTAATGAAAATGACTTCAAAATTTTGAATTTTAACAAAAAGTCATCTAATAACTTTATTTAATGATAAAAACAAGAGAACAAAAACAAAACAAAAAAACTTATTAAACGCGTACCGTCTCCTTTGCAGCTGCATCTTCCTACTGCTTTTGTTTCTAGTACTCATCAACTAGGGTCAAAAAAATTACCTTGCCCGAAGCAAGTCCAATAATGGCTGCTCCAATATCTATTTTATAGCACACACCTCTATATATTTGTATATAGAGAGATTATATTCACACACCTCAAATTACTTCTCCCACACCCTTTTAATTTTTTAATATTTTTCTATCAAGTGTTAGTGTTGTGTAGAAAATATTAAAAAATTAAAAGGGTGTGGGAGAAGTAATTTGGGGTGTGTGAATATAATCTCTCTTGTATATATACATACGCACCCAACTACATATTATATATTATGGATATATGAACACTACAACAAAAATGACATTTAGATACAAAATTAAGGGCACAATTATTTACTTTGTGGGTATAGAACAAATTTTACACACAAAAAATTGTATTTGAAAAACTCACTCTTGGTGTTTTTAGAGAATAAGATATTTTTGTAAAGTTAGTCTTGAATCCAATTTTTAAAAAATAGTCTTACCTGTTAAGCATAGTGAAGAACTCAAGAATATAGAAAACAGAGAGAAGGAAATTGAGAGAGAATAGAGAAAGCTTGAGAGGGAAGATAGAAATGAGATACTCAGAATATCTTCGATTGTATTTCTTTATTGTGTAAATCTTTTACAATCTTACACTTATATCCTTCTTTATCTTATTACAACAACCTTATCCTTCTATTACAATATTATCCATTTCAACTAAGCCTAACAACCTTTATAACTGCCTACTGTAATCTATCTCTCCAATGTCTGACAAGTGGCACAATCCTCATCATTCATTCTTCATACTCTAACATCCCCCTCAAGCTCATGGTGGGATGAACCAAGCATGAGATTGGAGTAATGAGTGTTGAATAAAGGAGAGCTAAGTCCCTTGGTAAGGATACCAGTGAACTGTTCAGAAGAAGATACAAATTGAACCAAAAGCTTCTCTCTCTCAGACAAAATGGACATCTACTTCTATATGCTTAGTTCGCAGATGTTGAACCAGATTGAATGATAGGGCTATGGCAGACATATTATCACAGAACAAGACTAGAGTATATTGAATTTTGTTCCGCAAGAAGTGAAGTAATTGTTGAATCCAATCTAACTCGGCAATTGTAGAAGAAAGTGCCTTGTATTCAACCTCAGTAGAGGACTTGGATACGGTTTGTTGTTTCTTGGATGAACAGGACATAGGGTTATTACCCAGAAACACAACCAAACCTGTTGTAGAGCATCTTTCATTTGGGTCACCTGCCCAGTCAACATCACTAAAAGACTTTAAGACCATCTCTCCTTTGGTATAAGTAATCCCAATAATGCGCTTAACTGTTGTAAAATGAGACTCCATAGGAGACTGCATAAATTGAGAAACTTGATGAATGGAAAATGCAATATTCGGCCTTGTAAACACAAGATATTGCAGTGCCGTAACAATACTTGTATACAAAGAAGGATTATTGTATGGCTAGCCATCATCTTTCAGCACTCGACTATAAGGAAGACAAGGAGTTCCAACAGCTTTGAAGTCTAACATTTCTGTTTTCTTCAACAAATCTTGGATATACTTCCCTTCAGATAAGAATAAACTAGCCTTGGTTAGATTATAGGCAAGAGTGATGGCAGAAGGGTTATCACAATACAGAGTTGTGGGACAAGGAACATCAATTTTCATAAAGTGAAGAAGTTCTTTGATCCAATCAATTTCTGCAAAAGTGCTTGAGATGGCTCGGTATTCAGCCTCTATAGATGATCGAGAAACTATATTTTATTTCTTGGATGACCAAGAAATAGGATTTGGCCCGAGAAACACAACTAGACCAGTAGTAGACTGTTTGTCATTAGGGTCTCCAGCCCATTTAGCATCACTAAAAGCATGAAGATTCAAGTCTCATTTGCTAAACTGAATACCAAGCTCAATAGTACCTTTTAAATATCTGAGAATTCTCTTCACAGTAGCATAGTGAGAGTTCATAGGGCAATGCATGACTTGACATACCTGATGAATTGAGAAAGAGATATCAGGCCTTGTGAAAGTGAGGTATTGAATAGCACACATAATGCTTCGATGGAGAGAAGGATTATTGAAATGATGTCCATCATCTTTCAATAACATGTTATATGGTAAGCAAGGTGTTGTGCACGGTTTAGAATGGACCATGTCAGCCTTAACCAGTAAATCAGAAAAATATCTACATTGAGAGAGATACATTCCACTTGCACTCTGTGTGATTTAAATCCCAAGGAAATAGTGGAAATGACCTAAATCTTTCATGTCAAATTCTGCAGTCAAGGCTTGAATTACTGCATCAATAGAAGCATAATCATTCCATGTGATGATAATATCATCCACATAAAGAATGAGAATGACTACAGACTGTCCAACATGCTTGACAAATAAAGAATGATCAGAATATGTTGAAAGGAACCCCTAGAGAAGGAAGAAATGATGTGAATCTTTCATTCCATGCTCTTGGGGCTTGTTTTAAGCCATACAAAGACTTATGCAGTCAGCAAACATGTGCAGGATGTTGTGGATCACCAAACCCTGGTGGCTGGGACATATTCACTTCCTTATTAAGAATTCCATGAAGAAATGCATTTTTTACATCAAGTTGACGCAAGGACCAACCAAAATTTGCTGCCAAGGCTATGACCAACCACAGAGTTGTATGCTCTGCCTAAAAAGTGTTCCATCTTAGGTATTCTTGGTAAGATAGTGTTACTCACACACTTATTTTTACCTTATGCATACCCTTGTTAATTTTTTGCCATTGATCTTCTTCATTCGTTCATCCGAAAATTGAGAAGGATGTGTAAGAAGTAATTATATTGGTGTATAAATAGCATTACCCTTCTTGCCATCAGCTTAGGGTCTTCCTTTTGAATATTGGGTGTCCCTATTTTTCAAGGTCGTCCTCTGAGAAGTTTCTTCCAAGACATTGCTAATAAAGTCAGGTGCAAACTGTCAGCATGGAAGAGTCATATGCTTTCTCAATCGGGTCATCTACAACTTATCATGTCAGATTTTGAGTTTGCTTATCTACAACTTTCAGGTTTATGCTTCGCATCGTCTTTTACTTAATCATGTTCAGTTGGATTTGTAATTTATTTTGGTTGGGGGATCCTGATTCCCCAGGCATTCCGCTTGTTTCTTGGAGAGTTTGTTGTCACCTAAAACATTTGGGGGGCTTAGATTTAAAAAGCTTTGGATCATGTTGCTTTGTATTTTCATTTGGGGCATTTGGTTCCTTCAGAATAAGGTTCGTTCAAGGGTCTTTGGTCTTCTTTGGAGTATAATAAGCATTGGTTTACGGATTGTTTTTGGGAAGATATGTTTTTTTCTAGCCAGCACCCTTCTTCTTATTTGCCTATTTTTTCATTGCTAGGTATTTTCGCCACTCTTGGCTTCGACCCCCTGTTCACTGGCATCCTTTGCAGTTGGGGTGGATTAAGGTGGATATATATGGCTTCTATTCTAATGGGTGTGCGAGTTTTGGAGGCGATTTTCATACTAGTGAGGGCCAAGTCCTTGGCGCTATTGCTTCTTGTACAGAATTTGTGAGTTTGGTGACAGTGAAAATTTAATTTAGCTTTTATTAAGGCAGTTCGTGTCACATAGGTTGTGACTGGAAACACCTTTGGATTGAAATTGATTCCACTTTAGTTCAACATTACTTATATAAGGCTTTGTCAACAGTTTCATGATTTTTGTTGATTGATTGGAATAATTGTTTATGGCGTCTTCATTATGCTTGTACACATATCCCGATAAAGCTGCAGCTTATGCTTATCGCTGATGGTCTATTATCCTATAATTTGCAATCTTTGCTCAAACACGCGATTTTTCTCTTTTTCCTACTTATCGTTTCGTTGATTGTTTGCTAGTGTTGGCCTAGTCTCCCCACATGTATCTTTTTATAATGGGTAATGGTAGAGAGACTAAATTTGTAGATAAATTTTTAGAAATTAAATGATATAGAAGTTGATGATTGGTTTATTACTTAAACGTTAATAAATGTGCTTATTCATATTGGTGACACGTAATTTAGTTTGCAAATTTAGTCTCCCTAGCATTACTCTATCATATTGGTGCGCGTTGGGTTTGGGGGGGACGAACTGGGTTGAGGTGGGGGGTTGCACGGAAGGGGAACGGGAAGGGGTCGGGGTGGTTGGGGGGGAGATGGGAATGGGTTCTGGGCAGAGAAGAGAGAGAGGCGAGAGAGGGAGAGAGAGAGAGAGAGAGAGAGAGAGAGAGAGAGAGAGAGATTTAATATAAAAATAAAAAAAATTAATTTTTTTAATTTTTAATTATTAAAAATATATTTAATTATTTTTTAATCCAGCTGTATTAGTGAGCAGTCCCCATATCTTGCCACGTCAGCACTTAACAGAAAAACTAACAGAAAAATTGACGAAGGTATGACATTGTCACAAATTCGTAAGATGCGGTATGACATTGTCACGTTTTAAAGATGAGGTATGAAAGTGTCGTGACACCAATAGTTGAGGTAGTTTTTTGTCATTTACCCTTATTTTTTTTTATTTTTAAACAGGATATGCTATATCTACATGGTTGTGATGTTAGTATTAAAAATATTAAATTTGTGTTAGGTATAATTACTAAATTGTCCACATTTTTTATTTTTGTTTAGTTTTGATGAGAGGGCTAAAATGGTAATTTGATGAAGTTTTGGTTAACAAACATGGTTTTATTAGAGAGATTATATTCACACACCCCAAATTACTTCTCGCACACCTTTTTAATTTTTTAATATTTTCTACACACCACTAACACTTAATAAAAAAATATTAAAAAATTAAAAAGGTGTGAGAGAAGTAATTTGGGGTGTGTGAATATAAACTCCCTTTTATTAATATATAGTTTATATTATTAATAAAATTTGGTAGAGAGGAGAGGGGGGGGGTGTTTAGGTGCAATGGTCCTTTTTCTTTTGAAAAAAGTAAGTGTCTCGCACGCAACTATTAACAAAAAGCTAATCTCACCTAATCTTGGTCTACTTTCACCCAAAAAAAAGTGGCAGTGCTAATAGGTTGTTTAGTATTCTTCTCGGAATTTTTTTTTTTTTTTTTTTTTTTTTAGTTTTTGAAACTAATGTGTATTAAGTAATATAATTACATTCGTTGAAAACCATATGTTGTTATCAACTGAATACCAAACAACACAAGATCAAGGGCCTCTCCAAACATTGTCATTTGGGGGAGCGTTTACAATGAGGGGATCAAAAGACGGGATACAGTGTGAAAAATGTTCAAGAGTCGTCCGATAAATCCGATAGTTAATTATGATTTTTTTTTATTTTACAATTGGTTTAAAATTATTTAGTACAAATAGTTATAACTTACAAATATGAAAGTCAATTGATATGTCATCAAAATTCAATCAATGTCATCAAAGAGGGCAATAATCACTGTTATTTAGTATGAATAGTTACAACTTACATTTATGAAAGTGAGTTCAGTTGATATGTCGTCAATATTCAATGAATATGTCATAAAAAAGGGCAACAACCATTGAATATTTTCATGAAAAAAAATATCATATCTTCTGATCCAACATGAGAGAGAGTACCCGAGTGTAGGCGGCATACTCTGCCCAACGTCGAAGATGGCCACCAACAACGGGGTAGCCCGACGACGGTGATGCAGAGATACAATGAAGAAGAAAGAACTTAGTAATCAAAATCTAAAAACAAAAATCATATCAACTGGGGGGCTAGTTAATCCAGTTCCCTTTCTTACGTTCTCTATTTAAAGTTATCACATTCCGTCCTTATTTTACATTTTCTCAGAAAAAAGAGGTGGTAACTGCCAAGAAAGAGGATTGAATTTGAGTAGGCAGAAAAGGGAGGCATGGCCACCCAAACTCTCTAGCTAATTGGTCCTCTCGTGCCTAAGAAGAAATACCATCATTAGATTAATTAAAACTTTAGGGGCAAAGAGAAGAACATAAATACTGACAAATGAAATAGAAAAGGTCCACCTTGTCAAGGGACAAAACCAAACATATTTAGAGTCTCTCCAAGAACACAAACCAGTAGCAAACAAAGTGGGTACAATTTTTAATTCTTTTGAACCAGAATCTGCCGTCTGCAGACTACTTAAATTCAACCCTAATCACATTTTCTAGGCAGCTTCATCTCTATTTCTAATCGTAATTAGTGGATCTCAATTGGCATGACATGCCAAGGAATAAGTTAACCACCCAAGACACACAAGGGTTAATTACTTAATTGGAGTTGATTATCTCTAATCAAACATCACATCGTCCAAATTAACAGCACACCCCCACATTACAATATGCCTTCCTTCGTCTCATTCATGCACCCCTATTGCCTTAATCCATTAATTTAACATTTAACACATTTAGCATTTGATCATATAAATTTGTTTTTAAAATGTGTCATCAAGTTTAAATTTTTTGCATTGCACCCTAAGGTTTTGAAAAAGTATTAATTCAAATATTTCGTCTATTGGAATATCTAACTCTTTATTAAATTGACAAGGTGCGATATGTGGAGTCTGAATTTGATATGACATACCTTGAATTTGGTCTGATTGATGTCATTTTGAAATACAAAGATCGATTTAAGAGATGTCGGAGCTTGCCATTCAGTACTACGGTCTGGTGGTATTCCTCTTCACTTGGAAGTGAGAGGTCTGAGGTTCGAATCTCATTAATGGCGAAATTGATACCAAATTAGGTTGCCCATTATATGGATTAGTCAAACTCCCCCTCCCCTAGTGTAAAAATATCGATGTACTCAAAAAAAAAAGTTGGAGCTCTAAGTTGAGTTTTTTGGGTTTTTTTTTTTTTGTTAATGTGATGTAAATGTGGCTTACATCAACCCATACTCAAGAGTCCACACTTACCGCAACATCAATTAATGAAGGATCAAACAATCAATTAAACCGAAGGCATAAATTGATACTACTTCAAGACCTTATGATGGAATACGGAAAAATTGAAACTTCGAGACTCATTTTGAAAATCATTTGAAACTTGGAGGGTATGAAAGCTCCCATTAAAAACCTCCATCTATTTTGGTCAATATGATCAAACTTTGTCACCTACCATAAAAAACCCTTTTCTCTCTTCATCATCTTCACTTCCTCTTCCCTTTCTCAAATTCCCAAGCACAATGACCACTGAACAACCAGAGCCGAATTCCACCTCAGATCACATCTTGGATTGGCTCGAAGATTCAGTAACCTTCTTCCCATCTTTCTTGGATGATTCCTACCATTCAAATGACATCGATGGAGGACTTCAATGGTGGGATGAGAGCCATGATCTTGTTCATCCCACCACCAGTCCTACTTGTCTCAGTAACCCAACTGGAATTTCAATCCCAACAACCACCACAGGGCCCCCACCAAATCCTGCCAATTTGAATCATCCATCACCTATCGATTCATCTAAGAAGCGAAAGGCGTTCCCCGAAGAGCAACACATTGATCGGAAGAATCATCACGGCCGTCCGGTCAATCCTGCCGTCCCGGGGAATCAATCAGGTGAAGAGGTGGTGTTGCCAGTTAAGAAATCAAATGGGAACAAAAAAGGGACAGCCAAGGGTACGGGGAATAACTGTAATAACGGTAATAGCAAGGAAGGGAGGTGGGCAGAGCAGTTGCTGAACCCTTGTGCCTCAGCCATCACAGTTGGGAATCCGACACGTGTCCAGCACCTCCTCTTCGTTCTCCACGAGCTTGCCTCAGTCACCGGCGACGCCAACCACCGCTTGGCAGCTCACGGGCTCCACGCGCTGAATCAGCACCTGTCCTCCTCCTCTGCCCCTAAGGGCTCTGCCTCAGCGGCGCCGGTTACTTTCACTTCCACAGAACCAAGATTTTTCCAAAAATCTCTGATGAAATTCTATGAGGTGAGTCCGTGGTTTGCATTTCCAAATAACATTGCGAACTCTTCAATTCTCCAACTTATTGCGGAAGAATCTGATCGAACTCGAACCCTTCACATTGTCGATGTTGGTGTGTCTCATGGTATGCAATGGCCTACTCTGCTCGAGGCCCTGACTCACCGGCCAGGCGGCCCTCCGCCATTGGTCAAGATCACAGTTATTGCCGGCGCTGCTTCCGGCGCTGAAAACAACCAAAACAGAGGGACCCCATTTGCAGTAGGTCCTCCCGGTGATAATTTCTCCAATAGACTTCTCAGTTTCGCCAAGTACATGAAAATCAATTTGCAAATCAAACGCCTCGACGATCAGACATTGAAAACTCTGAATGCTCAACTGATCGACGCCTCCAATGACGAAACGCTGATCGTTTGCGTGCAATTCAGGCTACACCAACTGAACCACAACGCCCCGGATGAGAGAACCGAGTTCTTGAAGTCCCTAAGGAGCATGGAGCCGAAGGGGGTGATCCTAAGCGAGAACAACATGGAGTGCAGCTGCAACAACTGCGGGGACTTCGCGACGGGGTTTTCACGGCAGGTGGAGTACTTGTGGAGGTTCTTGGACTCGACTAGCACGGCATTCAAAGGGCGGGAGAGCGAGGAGAGAAGGGTGATGGAAGGGGAGGCGGCGAAGGCACTGGCGAACCGGGGGGAGATGAATGAGGGGAAGGAGAAGTGGGGTGAGAGGATGAGAAGGGTAGGGTTTGTGGGGGAGGTGTTTGGGGAGGATGTCATTGATGGAGGAAGAGCCTTGCTGAGGAAGTATGATAGTAACTGGGAGATGAAGGTGGATGAGAAGGATGGATGTGTAGGGTTGTGGTGGAAGGGGCAGCCTGTTTCTTTTTGTTCACTGTGGAAGCCTCATGAGAAAGCAAGCAACAATTAAAAACCGTTGGTTATACATTTTTTTTTTTTTAAGGGTTTAGGTATTTTATTCCCGATCACTGTATTCAGTCAAACAAAAACAACGGACGTAATTAGATATAAGTGTGTATTTATCATTCCTCAAATTTAAGATTGGGTTTGCAGTTTAGTGTTCCAGCCTATATCCACTTGATTTCTTCTTTTTTAACTTATCTTTGTATGAATTGCCCCCATCTGTGGAGTGCTCTACAAATTCTGAATTGCTGGACTCTTATATTAGGTCCAAGTAGTATACGTGTGGGAGAAAGGAAGAAGGATGGTGGAAGAAATATGAAATGAACGTGGATTGAATGAGTCGAATGACACGCAATGAAAATGAAAACGAAACTTAATTGAGTTATTTTTACTTTCAAGGTTTGGTTTTCGTTTAATCTCCTTCATTTCTTACTCAGCTCTCCCTATCCTTTTTCATTGTCAAACTTTTCCACCTATTTTTAGCAACAAAATTAAAAGTGAAATAGATATCAAATGGGCGCAATAATATACCCGATTTCAATCCACCTCTAAGTTTCCATTCTAATTTTCTCTAGCTTTACCTATGTATGATTAATGTTACATCACGACCCGAGATATTGTCTGCTTTGGGTCACGAGCACGCCATCACAGCTTTGTTTCTGGGAACTCATACGAAAACTTTCCAATAGGTCACCCATCATGGGATTGCTTTCGCACACTACTCGCTTAACTTCGGAGTTCCGACGAAACCTGAAATCAGTGAGCTCCCAAAAGGCCTTGTCCTAGGTAGAGATGGGAATATACATATAAAGACTTACAGAATCTTCTCCCTAGACGATGTAGGATGTTACAATTAATATGTTCAGCATATTTGTTCTTAATTAGGATTGCACAATTTAACTTCTCAAACAATTCTTTTTCTTTCTAGTGTAAATTTCAATCAAAATATAATATTAAAAAAAAAATTGACACCACTGGAACGTAAGCCCCGTTCAGGTAGTCCAATGGACCAAGCGAATAACTGTACAGTTGGCCAAGATTACTCCGAGCTTGGAGAGGGGCTCCACACTTGTCTCAGCCCATCACCACTAGGTGAAATACTCCAAGCCTACGAAGGTTACCTGTTTCCAGGCCTGCATCTCTGCAGAAGGTGGGCCCGGGGACTTTCCTGGGCCTTAATCTTTTTACAGAAGAATGGCCCAATCGCTTCGTCCAGTGGCGTCAATGCTGGGTTCTCCAACAAGGTTTATAAACTAAACAAAGAACTCTTCTGTGGGCGATGTGGGACTCCCAGCAAAGCTTACAATACACGCATAAACTACACTCCTTTTCAAAATTTATGCTTCTGTGGGCGATGAATTTGATATTGAGTTTTAAAGTTCTTCCGATCCTTATAAACACACTTTACAAAAATTGAAAATTCCGATTCAGTTTCCTCCAGACAAAAACGAAGATTAAATTTACTGAGCAACGAAAGAAACCAAAACGCACTGGTTGACTTCTCTGAACGCCGACGGCATTGTTCTTTGTTCCCCGAGGGATGAGTACGCCGGATTTGAGGCTATTCCACTTGTCGACGACGGCGGACTTGGCTTCGATGGTGCCGCGTACAATGATGAGCTTTGCATCGGAGGACTGAGATTCGTCGGGGGCGAGGATTGCGCGGAGTTCGGAGACCTTGACGTAGGGAGCGTTACGAAGCTAACGCAGGGCTGAGGAGGTGTAGGCGAACTTGATGACGGTACGCGCGGCGGCCTGGTAATTGACCATTTTGACTACTTGTGCTCATTTGAGTCGGTTTAATTTTTACTTTATTTTTCGTAGTAGTTGGTTCGGTTTCAGTTTTCATAGTTCAAAAACCAAACCGAACGAACCAATTTATGTCCATCTAAACACACTTTTACATTATATTTTGTTGGATATTTAGATTATGAAACCCAATTTATGTCCATGTATAGCCCAATTATAATCTAAAACTGCATTAATGAAGTCATCTTTGTCAAACAAAAGATAGTGAAAATACATCTTTATCTTCTATCACAACAAAAAAAGTTAAGAACAGTAACATAATTTTATAAGACAAAATTTTACTGTTTTTTTTAACCTCACCTACATATAATTTTATCATCTCTAATTTTTTTTTTTTTTTAAATTTAAAAACAACATCTCCCCTTCTCTCCTCACTCTCTTCCTCCCTCCAATTTTTACAACAAAAGTAAAAAAAATCACACATTGTGTGTGACGTATACTAGTATAACTTAATTTAAGCCTCAAACATAATTCAAGAGCCAGGCAATAGCCCATTACTTTACTAAACCCTAATAGGTTTATTCTCTCTTCACTTCTCCAGACTGAATTCAAATGGATGTGGGACTCCAGAATTTCAATGGTTAAAGTCTCCAATCCAGCATAAATAAGTAGCAATTTTGGGAAATTAGTATAATTTCCCCCTTCAAAACTAAAAAAAAAAAAAACATAAATTAGCATCTTTTTTATACACACAAAACATGTCTAAACTATCCTACTTTGAGCTCTAGTCTCTGGCACTTGAACCCCGAGTGGAACATTCCCTCGCATAGTTTCTCCTAATACTAGAATACTGACGTTAAGAATCATATATTCGCACTGAAGCGCGGATATCCTGCCGGCAAACAGGACAGCATGGTGTTACATTCCGTTGGATTGACATGCTACACGGGTGGCAGCAAACTCGATGCCCACAAGGAACGAATGCTGATCGCCTTCTCCTCATCAGACATATAACACACAACTCTCCATCTGGAACCTCTCCTACTTCCTCTTCTTCAATTTGAGTTTCAGCATTGCCGTCAGCAGCAGGGATTGATTGCTGTGACAGCCTTCCTTGCTTCCACGCTTTCAATTTATCCCAATTCCTGAAATAATACATGTAAATCAGTTTAACGAAACTCACATTTCCGATCAATGTGATCATCAGTGTTTAACCATTTCAATTTCATCTCTTAATTATAATGGGCGAGTATGAGATCTACAACTCACTTCCGTGCACTGAAAAAGGTTGTCCTTTACACCAGCCTAGAAACATTAAATAGCCCTATTGATATTGAACAATACCTCGCAAGTAGATGCAGTTAAAGAATGTCACATTTGGATAGAAATTTGTACCTCGAAACAGCATAGCTAAGGATTCCAATTGACATTGAAACAAGAACAATCCCACTCCAGAAGAGCACTCTTGTGCGTGAAGTAAGTTCTACAACCATCTGATCCTTAGACATCTCAGAACTGTAAATCACAATATCATTCAGGGAAGTCGAGCAATAAATAAACTGACGTTCTTACCGCAACATACTATCAAACAGGGAGGGAAAAGGAAAAAGAGCAGCAGGGAATTGGAATCTTCAACACAAAATAAAAATGGTGAAGCAATATATAATATTTGACAACTGAATAGGTGTCCCCTGGATGACCAAACTGAAACTTAAATCCGAATTCAAGGTTTTAGCCACAAAATAAATTCAATGGATGAGAGCACTGCTGCAGAGATATATTACGATAGAATAAACTAGAAGTTACGGTTGTCCTAGCTAATATACCATACTATTCGACGACTGTTAACAGGATAGAGAAGGCATTTTCCAGAGTAAGTAATGAATTTTTCATATCCGACGGCAATACTGAAAAACAGAGGTTCAAGAGACCATGCTCGAGAAGAAGCTCACTTACAGAAAATAGGGAAGATCTTTGCACGACTTGATATCCGGCACTCCATTTTTAAAACTGCAGAGACCGACAGCGCTAATTTCCTTTCCCAATGGAAGAATCTTCTCTTCCTCGAGAAAACCAATCTTCCAAACCAGAAACGAAAAACGACATGATAAAAAAGAGAAGCTAAGGAACACTAGAGCATGTAACTGAGATCCTAAGAAGCACACAATGGGAGGCAAAACTAGCGAAACTCACCGGGTATTCATGCCGGAAGAGTGCATCAACGAGTTTATATCTGTAGGGAGAAGCATTAACAGGATGAAAATTAAGATAAACTGTAGTAAGAGGTAAGGGATGTCTTGATTCATCTACATTCACAACAACAAATTCCGAAACCCGCCTTCGACCACCTTCAACAAGAACAAACGGAACCTACACCAATAGAAATCAAAATTTACCCTTTAATTTCTAAATTTTATGCATCCAAATAAATTTAAAATAACCATAGAAATTCACATCAAATATTGAATATAATTAAGCAATTCCAGTACCGTTCTTAAATCCTTCGATTCTTGCTCTCTCCAAGGCTTCAAAATTAAACTTCTCAAATCAAACGGAAATCCGATGAAGTTCTTCCGATCCATATAAACACACTTTACAAAAATTGAAATTTCCAGTTCAGTTTCCTCCAAACAAAAACCAAGATTAAATTTACTGAGCAACGAAAGAAATCAAAAATCACCGTTTGAGTTCTCTGAACGACGACGGCACTGTTCTTTGTTCCCCGAGAGACGAATACGCCGGATTTGAGGCTGTCGACGGTGCCGCGTAAGACGACGAGCTTTGCATCTGAGGCCTGAGATTCGTCGGGGGCGAGGATTGCGCGGAGGTCGGAGACTTTGACGTAGGGAGCGTTACGGAGCTTGCGCAGGGCTGAGGAGGTGTAGGCGAACTTGATGACGGTACGCACGGCAGCGCACGCTAGGACTACGCCCAAAACAGCGCCGTCGCAGGAGAGGGCGAGTTGGGAGACTAGGCTGATTACGGCTCGCTCGTGCAACGACATTGCGATGATTGTCGTTTGGGTTCTACATGTATTAATGGGGAAGCGGTGTGAGAGAAGAAGGTGGTGGTTTGGCGCCGCGACTGGTGGAGTGGCGGGCTGGAGGAGAGACGGTGAGAGAGTTTTCGGGAAGTGGTCTTTTAGTAGATTTAATCGGAGACATGGGTGATTTAGTAATTCACCATTTTGACAAGTTGTGCGCGTTTGAGGCGGTTCAACCTGGCATTCGTGTCGTGTTTTCCGTGTTGGTGTCGTTTTCGTGTCATACTCGATATCTTAACGGATCGTGTAACACCCGTTAAAATAAACGGATAAAATGACCCGATCCGAAATCGATCCGATAATATTAACAGGTAATATGACCCGATCCGTTACCGGTTAAGAAAAATATATTTTAAATCAATAAATAATCAAATGAAAAACATAATATTAAATAAGTATATACATACCATATTATCACATTCAAAACATAAAAACACATTTGTCTTTCAAGTATTACATATTTACATACCCGAAATAAGAGCATAATTAAAATAAAATAAAATAAATATTAGAACATTACAAAATATCAAATGTTCAAAAGATTTACAAAATTAAGAGAGTTATGTTTCAAGGTTTGGAACCTTACACATTTTCTTATAATCAAACTCTTCAATTTTCATCAATCACCATGGGAAATAGTATTGGAACTTTGGCTTGATATATTGTCTTCAAGAGTTATATTAATGATATTTTCAGTGAGGCTTTCTACATTAGGACTCTCTTCTCATTTATTCTATGACTATTGTTTAAGTAAAGTCTTTAATAGTTTTTTAATTAATGTAGAAGTGTGAAAAATATAGAAAAAATATATAAACACTCGTAATGACAAACTTCACAACTTTCATGAATGGCCTAACTTTAAAATGTGCAACTATAATCATATAAATCATAGATCAAAATTTAACCGTCGATTTTAGTTTACATTTATACTTCATTTTTCTCACCAACTTTTGTTTTTTCAGATTTTCTTTTTTGAAAACATGATCTATTAGAGGATATAGGAAGATGAACGGTTCAGATCGTTGATATTATGTTCAGAGTTTTATTGTTAGTGAAAATATTATTTGGTGTTTATAAAGTCTCTACAAATTATATAACATCGACTCATATTTCAATTACCCATAAATATCAGAACGTGATATCAAAGATTCGAACCGTTGATCTTTCTACATCCCCCAGAAGATTATGTTTTCAAAAAAGAAAATTTTAAAAATGAAATTTAATATAAAGAATAAACCCCAAACGACAATCGAAGATTAAATACAAATTTAAGGTTTATGGATTATAGTGTCGGATTTCGAAGTTGACCATTTCACGAAAGCTTGCCACTACGAGTGATTGTATATATATATTTTACATTTCTTACACTTCTACAATAATTATTATTAATTTTATTACTTTTACACTCAAAATAAAAAAACATTATTCATGACGGTTTGGAGGATTTTAAAATTCTAAACGATAATCTAAGTGTAATTATTGTCTACTCGTAGAGAATGATGAATCACGAGTGTTTATTTATTCTTTCACATTTTTCATACTTGTAGGGATATCTTATTGTCTATACTAATACTATACTAGTTGATTTTAATTTTGGACAACAACATGTTAAGTAAAATTTATCCTATTAATAATAATAAGAAACTCTCATAATAAAAATAAATGAATGAATAAAACTTAATTTTTTTTAACTTATATAGAATAATAATACAAAAATATATATTTAATATACAATATACTAATATATATAATATGGCTATTGTATTTTACAATAAAAAATTTAGTAATTAAACTTTAAAATTATAATTTATTTTTCTTAACGGATCGAAACGGGTTACCCACGTGTTACCTGCGTGTATACCTGTTAAGAACCCGTTATTAACGTGTTCTTAACGGATCACCCGATAATGACCCGATTAGTTATCGTGTTGACCCAGAACTCGTTATTTTCGTGTCGTTTTCGTGTCGTGTAAGAAACTACCGGGTCTAGGTTCAACTTTAATTTATGCTCTCATTTAAAGTCCTAATTAATTAGGAAATTTTGATGGAATAATATAGATACTAGATTTGAAGTTAATATTTTTCATTTATAAGTAAAAATGTATTACTAGATCATAACACCAAGGGCAATTATTGTTATGTTTTAATTGGAATGTCAATTTAATTTTTACAGATCGCTCATCACAGAAATTGACGATAAAAATATACAAAACTTAGAATAACGATCATTACCAACTTAGCCCATGTTTGTTGGCAACAGTTTCGAATCTTCTCTCCAACAAGTAGACCATCTCTCAAAACCAGAAACAAAAAAAAAAATGAAATTACAAGAATTGTACTAACAACGGGAAGCTCAAGAACTCTTGGCATCTCCACCATAGCTATCGTTCAGCAAAAGAACTGCATAACACAAATGAGTTTACTCTAAAGCGGAGGGTTTAATTGGGTTTTTTATATGACAAAATTTATTACTATTATTATGTCAAACTTTTAATATCCGGTTTACCAAATATTTCAATTGGTATGGTAACGAGATTGCCACTTTTGTTAATGAGCAATTTTTTGGACCGAATGCAAATATCTTTTTAGTCCTTTTTTATTTTAGTACAACAATAGATTTTACATAGTGAAGGGAGGAGTACCGTTTGGTACGTGGGACGGGACGGAACGGAACGGGACGAGGCGTTCCGTCCCACGTTTGGTGCGCCTAAAACGGGTGGAACGCGTTGTTTCACGGGACGAGTTTTGAGTGAATTTTCGTTTCACCTCACCCTCCCTGGAACGACTCGTTCCACATCCGTGGAACACAAAATTATAACCTCTCCATCTCCTTCTTCTTCCTCCTCGTTTCCATCCGAGGGCATCTTTGCTCCCTCTCCGCTCCGTCTCATCCTGTCCTGTCTGCATACCAAACGGTACCTTAATTCACACAATGGACAAGCTAATTTGGTATCAAATTTGTCATCCACGAGATTAGAACTTAAGATTTCTCACTTACAAGTGAAAAAAAATATCACCAAACTGTAGTACTAAATGACTGTTAGTCTAATTTAAGGCCCAAAGAGATTTTTTTTTTCTTTCAATTTTTATGCCTTTAGCCCCATATTTCATCATCTTTTTGAAGTTTGTTTTTCGGTACAATTAAATTAATAGTAGTTACAATACAATACATATAACTGTAAAAATATAATATATAAAATACTATATAGCGTAGGTACGGTATAATGATTTTGGATAAAATTTATCATACCGAACATGTACTACAAATCGCTTACCATTTCCGCTTGGCACAAAATTTGAGTCTAAATTTAGTATAATACAATTGGTAATTCAGTTGGTAAAAAAAATTACACCCCTTGGAGGGTCATCTTTCTATATATTTTCAATGGTTAAAGCTTTTTACTCAAAAGTAGTGAGTACCACTGAAAACATTCCACGGAAAAAGCTTCACAATTACGTATAAGCTGAATCTAATTCAACTTTTATATACACCAGAACATACCTAAACTATACTCCTTCCAACTCTGCCACTTAACCCCAGACGCAAATTATCACCCGTCGTTTCTCCTAATACTAGAATTCCCATGTTAAGAATCATATACACGCAGTGAAGTGCGGATCTCCTGCCGACAAACAGGACACTTTGGTGCTATGTCCCGCTCGATTGATATGCTACAGGGGTGGCAACAGACTCGATGCCCACAAGGAATGAATGCTGATCGCCTTCTCCTCGTTAGACATATGACACACAACTGTCCCTCTGGAACATCCTCTTCTTCACTTTGAGCTTCGGCGTCGCTCTCAGCAGCCTGGCTTGATTGCTGTAACTGCCTTTGTTGCCTCCACACTTTCCATTTATTCCAATTCCTGAAACAAAAGACTGGAAATTTAGGAATCTAATGACTCTTCCCCACCGCTCCTTGGCGATGAAAGTTAAGTTAAAAACCATTTTCATTGTCCAGGCCCGGTGGAGAAAAGAAATTATCAAATGAAACCCGTTTAAGGATCAATATGATATTACACACATCATGGTGATTCAGAGCACTATAAAGGGCTGCCCGTTATACCAGCCTAGAGACATTTAACAACTATCAAGATTTGCAAGCAGAATAGGGTAAAAGAATTTTACATCTCAGGGAAACGTTTTACCTCACTACTGTATAGCCAAGGACTCCGATTGACATTGAACCAAGAACAAACACAGTCCAAAACAGCATTCTTGTGCTTGATGCAAGATCTCCAACCATCTCATCCTTAGACATCTCAGAGCTGCAAGTGACACAATATCAGATAATATACAGTATTAATACGCTTCTGACAGAAAATTAAAAACAGAAAAACTTCTTTAGGGCTCTCAAGCGTAAAAGGACCTTCCTACTGCCACATATTATCAATCACGGAAAGAAAAGGAAAAGAAAAAAGAGAAGGATTGAACTTAAATCCAGCACCGGCTACTATAAAGGGTGACAGTACTACTGCACTGATACATTATAAAAGAAAATTTCTCTCTTCTCAGTGCACCCACTCGCTGTGCCTTCTCTTCACCCTCACCCAATCATCCAGACGAACAAAATTAAAAACTTCTCACTCGCTGTGTCATACTGTGTGTAAAAAGTGCCCCTGATCCTGACTGTATATATTGCAAAGCAGTAATAGGGGCATTAAGACCAAGCTTTGTAGTGCTATTAGGATTGCTATTGTGGCATTAGATATTTAAAAGATGAAAACACTAGGATTGATTGCTAGTAAAGCATACAGTTTGACAACCATTAAAATGGAAGGGTAGCAGCATTGAAGCAATCAACCATTTAACAAATCCAAGACAGATAACCCCGAAAAAGGAGAGTCCTAGACACAACACCAGAAAGTATTTGGCAGATTAGAATTAATGATTTTTTCATACCCGACCACAATACTGAAGAGAACATGATGGAGAAGAAACCCACTTACAGAAAATAGGGAAGATCGTTGCAGAACTTGATTTCCGAGACTCCATTTTTCAAACTGCATAGACCCACAGCACTAATCTCCTTTCCCACCGGAAGAATCTTGTCAACAGTGAGGACACCAATCTTCAAAATCGGAAACAAAAATCGATAAGATAAAGAACGCCAAAGCAAATAGCACAACGAGAGCGAAAGCTTGCAAAACTCACGGGGTAGTTAGTGCCGAAAAGTGCCTTCAAGAATGAAAATGGAGGAGCATTTACAGGTTGCAAATGATGATAAGCTATCGTAAGAGGTATGGGATGGCTTGATCCTTCCACATTCACAACCACCATATCCCGAATCGGCCATTGATCACCATCAACAAGAACGAAAGGAACCTACATAAATAAAAAAACAAAATTACCATTTCTTTTCATAGTGTAATGCAAAATAAGCTTGATTACCGTCAAAATTCACAGAAATACTGAAAATTTAAGGCAATCGAGTACCTTTCTAACCAAATTCGATTCGTGTTCTTCCGAGTCTTTCCAGTGTCTCCAATACCTCCACGCTATCGATCTCAAATTAAAGAATCCAATAAAACCCTTCCACTTGTGAATTACATACTGGAAGAACAAATTTAGAATTCAATTTTTCATCCAAACACACCACAAGAAATCACGGAAATTGAATTTTCTGAGCCAAGAAAGAAAGACGCACCGTCTTAGTACTCTGAAGGATGACGGCTCTGTCATTTGTATCTTTGGAGACGAGTACGCCGGACTTGAAGGTCGTCCATGTGCCGTCGACGAGGGACTTCGCTTCGACGGTGCCGCGTACAACGACGAGCTTGTCCGAGTGATCAAGGGGGAGGATTGAGCGGAGATCGGAGACTTTGACAGCTGGGGCCTGACGGAGATTTCTTAGGGCTGAGGAGGCGGCGGTGAAGTCGAGGACGGAGCGCACGGCGGCGCAAGCGAGGGCGACGCCCAAAACGGCGCCGTCCCAGGACAGGACGAGTTGCGAGAGTAGGGAGATGATGGCATTGTTGTCCGACGACATTGTGGTAGTTGTCGTTTGGCTTCTTACACCCGGATATGTGAGTGATGCGTGTACGGTGGTTTGGAATTTGGCGGTCAATTTTGCAACACCAATGCTAGTAAATTTCACTTTTACCAAACAGGTTACAAATGCAGTTGTTTGATATAGAGGATTGGATGGGATAGGATTAGATGGGATAAGTTTTCTTCATGTCCCGAAGTAACTCTCCCGCTCACAGTCGAGTTACGAATGACATGACACCGTCCCGACCTATTACTATTCATCATTTTGTGAATCATGCTGCATTTGCGGCCGTGTCAAGTAGTGCAACCCTCAAGAAAATGATGTTTGCTATGTGGCCCGAAATTACCAATAACGACAGACATTGGCTTGCGCTTCGCATAAAGCTTCACAAGTACATACGAGATGAATCTACTTCCAACTTTTATATACACCGAACACGCCACAGTTTCTCCTAATAATAGACATGTTAAGAATCATATATTCGCAGTGAAGTGCGGATCTCCTGCCGACAAACAGGACACTTTGGTGCTATGTCCCGTTCGATTGATATGCTGCACGGGTGGCAACAAACTCGATGCCCGCAAGGAATGAATGCTGACCGCCTTCTTCTTGTCAGACATATGACACACAACTGTCCTTCTGGGACGTCTCCTGCATCCTCTTCTTCAATTTGAGCTTCACCATTGCTGTCAGCATCCCGGCTTGATTGCTGTAACTGCCGTTGTTGCCTCTCCACTTTCCATCTATTCCAATTCCTGAAACAATTTGTAAATCAGTTTCTTGAAACTCAGTTCAGATCGCTGCGATCATCAGTGGTTAACCATTTCCATTTCGTCTCTTAAATTCAAACATCAAGTATGCGAACATCAAGTCGTGCATTCCTGTATTTTTACTGAACATAATTTCCTTTCTCCACCGCTCCTTGACAATGAAAGTTAAGTTAAACACCATTTAAAGGGTATCTCTAACCATTTAAAGGGTATCTCTAGCCATGCAAGACATACGAGAGAGATGTTAAAAGAAACTGAACACTCAGAAGTCACCACAGTTAAATGGAACCCGAGGAAATTCAGTAACATTACAAAATGTTGTCCTTGTTACCAGCCTAGAGACATTTACTAACTATCAAAATTGAACAGGAAGATGCAAGCAGAATAGGGTAAAGGAATTTAACATTTCAAGGAAAATATTTACCTCACAACAGCATAGCCAAGGACTCCAATTGACATTGAACCAAGAACAATCCCAACCCAGAACAGCATTTTTGCACGTGATGCAAGATCTGCAACCATCTCATCCTTAGACATCTCAGAGCTGCAAAAGATACAATATCAGATAGAATACAGTATAAATACGCTTCCGGCAGAAAATTAAAAAAAGAAGTATAGATAAGATAGGGCACTCGGGCGAAATGAACCTTCCTACAGCCGCATATTATCAATAAAAAAAAAACCTGGAATCTTTGAAACAAACTAATAAAATTTATAACAAGCTATAATATTTCTCTCCTCTAGATGACTAGACTGAAACTTGGTCCCAGAACGGGATTCTATAACAGATGAGAGCACTGCTAAACTGATACATTATAATAGAATAAATCAGAAGTTACTGGAAGCTTTTACGCTTTTTTTTTCTTTCTATTTCTTTCTCTTCTCTGTGTCACCCACTTGCTGTGCCTTCCCTTCATCCCCACACGTTAACAGAAGAAAAATCTTCCCTTTACTTACCCAATAAAACAATAATTATTGTTAATCCAATCCATCTTAGAATGCATGTCATACTTTGTGAAAAAAAAGTGGCCACTGATCCTGAGAGAGAGAAGCTTTTTGTAGTGACGTTAGATATTTCAAATATGGCAACACTCCTGAGAGAGAAGGTTATACCAGACTGTTCAAATTTAAGTTACTACTGACTAGTTTGGGAATCTAAGCAACTAATATCATAGCTAGTATATCATATTTGTTCAGTAACCACTAAAATGGAATGGTAGCAACGTTGAATTCAATCATCCTCATCACAAATCCTACACATATTAACCCCGGAAAAAAAAAAAAAAAAAAAAAAAAAAAACAAAGTCCTAGACACAGCACTATAGCAGAAAGTATTCGCCAGAGTAAAATAATGACTTTTCTCATATCCGACCACAATACAGAAGAGAACATGCTGAAGAATAAACCCACTTACAGAAAATAGGGAAGATCCTTGCAGGACTTGATTTCCGGGACTTCATTTCTCAAACTGCAGAGACCTACAGCACTAATCTCCTTTCCCACCGGAAGAATCTTCTCAACATTGAGGAATGCAACCTTCAAGTCGGAAACAAAAATTGATAAGCTAAAGAACGCTAAAGCAAATAACTCCGATGCTAAAAAGCACATTGAGAGCGAAAACTTGCAAAACTCACAGGGTAGTTAGTGCCAAAAAGTGCTTCCAAGAAAGAATAGGGAGAAGCATGTACAGGTTGCAAATGATGATAAGCTATCGTAAGAGGTAAAGGATGCCTTGATCCTTCCACATTCACAACCACAATATCCCGAATCGGCCATTGATCACCATCAACAAGAACGAAAGGAACCTACACAAATATGAAATCAAAATTACCATTTCTTTTCATAATTTAATGCATTCAAGTAAACTAAATTACCATCAAAATTCACAGAAAATACAGAAAAATTAAGGCATTCGAGTACCTTTCTGACCAAATTCGATTCGTGCTCTCTCCAATACCTCCAAATTATCGCTCTCAAATCAGACGACCATCCGATTAAGCCCTTCCACTCTTGAACTATACACTGCACAAACCAATTCTGAATTCAATTTTTCATCCAAACACACCGCAAGAAATAACAGAAACTGAATTTCCTGAGCCATGAAAGAAAGCAAACGCACCGTTTTGGTACTGTCAACGACGACGGCTCTGTGATTTGTTTCTTTAGAGACGAGTACGCCGGACTTGAGGCTCGTCCACGTGCCGTCGACGGCGGACTTGGCTTCGACGGTGCCGCGTACAACGACGAGCTTGTCGGATTGATCGAGGGGGAGGACTGAGCGGAGATCGGAGACTTTGACGGCGGGGGCATCACGGAGCTTGCTTAGGGATGAGGAGGTGGAGGTGAAATTGAGGACGGCGTGCACGGCGGCGCAAGCTAGGGAGACGCCCAGAACGGCGCCGTCCCAGGATAGGACGAATCGGGAGAGTTGGGAGACGAAGACATTGTCCGGCACTGGCGACGACATCGCGGTGGTTGTCGTTTGGTTTTACATTCGGAAGTGAGTGATGAAAGAGAACGTGGAGGGGCGGTGGTTTGGAACTTTGGCGGTTAGTAGATTAATTCAAAGACCGTGGGTCATTTAGTAATTTAGCGCACATTGACGACTTTTACGAGACTGGTGACAATTTTTTATTTTTTTATTTTGGGCCTGAAGGAGCGATACGTCTCAATAAGCAAGGCCCATTTTTTTGTCAAAACAAGGCCCATTTTTTAAAAAGAACAAAAAACAAACCCAAACAAGCGAACCAAACAACCAAGCCGGTGAAGTTGCATTCTAGCTAAAATGATGGGAAAACTTGATATAAGTCTAATTTTTTTAGTCAATAGTAAGAATAGTCAATTTTATTAAAATAAGTCCAATTTGTTATATTTAATTATTAATAGTTATCTGTTCAATGATAAGATTTATTATGAAAATCAAATTTATTCCCAATTATCTCTTTGCTTATTTCTTTTTATTTATCTTTTTGTTATTTCTCGTTCTTCTTCCTGCTTTAAACACCATTTATAGATTTTATTTTTATATTTTATAATCAACCTATATCATAAGTTAATTATATTTAGAGAAAACTTGATATAAGTCCAATTTTTTAGCCAATAATAAGAATAGTCCAGTTTATTAAAATAAGTCCAATTTGTTATATTTAATTATTTAATTATCAATAATTATCTATTGTAACAGTTCGTCCCTAAAAGTTATAATTTTTATAAATTTAAAAAGTGAATTTATGAAAATGCCCTTTGAGGCAAGTGCGTTGACCTTTATTGACCACCTTGTAGTGACACATAAGTTCGTTTTCTTGGTGTATCCTTGTAGTACTCGTCGCTACAAACGCGTGGGCGCAAACGGAACGTAATTTAGAGTTATAACGAAGGAGATATTAACGTTTAAAGTTAGGGATGAAATGGTAATTTAATTATTTGGAAACCTCCAGAAAATCTGGAGTGCCACGTGGGTGGTCTAGATTAAAAGGAAGAAAAAATGGACGATGCAGATGGGAAGGAAAGGAAGAACAGGGGAGAGAAGTGGAGGAATGAAGAAAGGAAAGAAGGGGAATTGCCCAATCAGAAACAGAAGAAATGAGGGGAAATAAGGAGAAGAAGAAGTGTGGGATCCCCTCGATCCGCTTTGGTTCCCCTGACTCGACTGGAACCCGGCAAAAACAAAGGTTTCTGATGCCCTTTCCTACTAAATTAAAGCAAATTACGCCGATAGACCACCTCAGAGGCACTTCACAACCTTTCATCTATCCATTCCATCCCAAATTTGGTAAGATTTGGTTTCCAAATTCGAGAAACCCGCACGGTAGGGTGCGGGGTCTTTGGGTTTGAATCTCCTAAATCCTAAGCTAACCACATCCATCTCGACCACCTTTAGCCTTCCCTTGAGATCTGAAACAAAACCCAAACCAGTTTAGGGGCGTCAGAGTTACATGGAGGTCGAATTGGAGCACATTCATAATAGGGTTCCGACATATTTTAGCGAAATTGGAGGTTTTCAAGGGAAAATTGGTCTTGGTCACAGGTATGAAAGTTGCTCTACTCATTGAGATCTTCAATTTTGTGAATTTTGAGAATTTTTGGAGATAGTTGATTTTCCAGTGAGTCGGGGCGGCTGACCGTCACCCACGGCGGCGCGTGCGACGGCGTGTGACCAAAGGGCCGTCAATGCTATTTTTAGGCTATATTAAATGCCTTGAATTCAGTTTTGAGAATGGATTGACGTAGATTGATCGTTAGAACGTAGATTCGCAACGATACGTTAATAGGTCATTGTATGAATCGACGATCTAACTGTTGGATCGTCACCAAACTTTACTAGGTTTCTATTCATAATATTTGAGGAAGGCAGGAACTTATGGATCGGGAATCCGACATACGAATTTTCCCAAATTGGATTTGTAAGTTCATAAAATAAAACGTTAACCGCCATTTGGTTTTGGCAATTGGTGGAGATCCGACCGTTGGATCGTTCCGACACTTTAGTATGCTGTTCTAGAGGCATAATGTGAATCTTTGGAATTTACGGATAGGAAATCTGTGATGCGGATCTTTTGGATCGAGTTACGTAGGGTTGTGGACCATACTGTCGATCTTTGACCAACGGTTGACTTTTGGCCAATGGGTTTTAAATCATTCTAGAATGTCCTCGGGGATGTGCTTTTATGTAAGTTACATGTTATATCGATAAGAATTCTGAAACGTTATTTGATAACTGTTCTAGGCGACGATGGTTCGTGACACCTTGATTTTCGGGCTAAAGAATTGTAGCGCGGACTTTAGGTGAGTGAATCTTTTCCTTCTTATTATATATGTCTGTGTGTGTGTGTGTGTGTGTGTGTGTGTGTGTGTGTCATTGATAATTCCACAAATGCTTTTAAATTGAACTAAGAAATTTATGCCATGTCATATATATTTATATGTTATAAAGTACTATGAGATGGTTGAATTTAGATTATATCATGATATATCCATATGCATAATACCTACAAATAGTTACTGTGAACTACGTTTGGCTTGATCCCTGCTTAGGGTACGTAGGCAGTCTAACGAGACGTTAGATGCAGCCATACAATAAGTGAGATTAAATAATCAAGACAAAAGTTTTGTTTGGAAAATTGAGCAATGTGAAGGACTCTGGTAAAAAATATGAAATTGAACCCTATGATTTGGTGATTTTAATGTTGGTTATAAATCATTGTGTGAGGAAACGAGAAAATGTGGTTTTACGTTTTATAAATGCTATGCCATAATTAGTTTACATTTTAGTATGTGATTTAGTACAACTTTGCACAGTGTTGCACACCAATGCCGAGGCCAAGGTAAGTTCACGTGAGTATATAATATTGGTATGATCGAATGGTAATTAGTGATGAATGGATTTGAGTAGCACTCATTGTCCTGCACCCCGGTGTTAGTGCTCTGCCCGAGGCCAGGGCCTAGCCTTCACATGATCGTTCACCTCCCACACCTTACGCTCACCTTGGATTCCAAGGTAGGTGCCAGCCTGTCGTACATACCACTCTAGGTAGTTCCAACTCGTAGGTGACTTGCAATACTTCGCACAACGTTCACGTGATCGTAGCATTTTGAGCGTACTCATTTACACCTAGCCTGTCGTACAGACCACTTTAGGTGGTTCCGACTTGTGTGCAAGACTTGATTGATGAGATATGGATGAGTTGTGCAGGTCACTATAGGTGACTCTGACTTATGTGCTAGCCTTGATTGATGAGATATGGATGAGTTGTGCAGGTTGTGCAGGTCACTATAGGTGACTCTGAATTATGTGCTAGCCTTGATTGATGAGATATGGATGAGTTGTGCAGGTCACTATAGGTGACTCCAGCTGTCATTCATTTTATATTGATTTATTTCATTTTGCTTATATGGTTGTTTCTGAGATACATCGACATGGCATACCTTGGTTTTTACCATTCTTCGGTATGATTTTTATATACATATGTATTGTTGTTTTTTGGGGAATTATACGGATTTCGATGAGGGGTTATTGCATTTCTAAAAAGAAAGATGTTTTCAAAGTTTCATTTTGCCTACTCACATGTTCTGTTTTGTGCCCCTCTAGGTTTTAGTTACTGAACGTTCGTCTCGACGAGGAATCTTAGCAAATCTTAGGATTGGTGGCTACTTCTGAGGGTATGATACCCGCTCTACTGCACTTTACTTATGCTCTAACGTCACGTGTGAGATGGGTTCGCTCCTGCTCACCAGTGCACTCTGGTATTTAGGCACTTTTAGGTTTAAATGTGTTCACATTTTTTACATCACTACACTTTATGGCTTCGTCACCTTCTAGGTGTCGGCCAGCACAGCTCAAATTCAGAGTCCTAGTGGACATTCCGGGTCGGTGTGTGTCACCTTCAATGATAAGATTTATTATGAAAATCAAATTTCTTCCCAATTATCTCTTTGTTTATTTCTTTTTATTTTTCTTTTTGTTATTTCTCGTTCTTCCACCTGCTTTAAACCCCATTTATAGATTTTATTTTATTATTTTTATAATTATCCTATATCATAAGTTAATTATATTTATCTACCTATAGGACATATTCTATATATATATATATAATCAACTTGTCACAGATATTCATATATTTGTTACTTGAGTTATGGTAGAATGTTTTGCAGATAAATTTATGTTTTTTTTGTATGAATAGCAACAAATAGATAAATTTATGTTAGTATATTAGTTTTTTTGTTATAAGAAATTAATTATATTTTTTGGAGTTGGAAAATGCATAATATTAGAAGATTTTAATTGATTTTTAATATTTTTAGAAAATACAAAATAAAAGAAATAAAAACATATAATTAGATAATTGGATCCACTCCTAAAAACACTCTATATTTTTTGATCTGGATCTAAAAGCCCGTAAAATGATCCACTTTTGGCATTTTATTGCTGAAATTTCAGCAACTAAGTATTAAAAGTGGATTGTTTCAGCCAAAAGCACAAAAATAAGTGCTATGTCAAGGCTAATTTAGAACTTTGATGCTTGCTAATTGAAATGTCCTAACTTGTACGTTGTCTTTGAAATGACTAAGCTCTGGTTTGGTATTGAGGTGATTTTGAAAAAAGTTGGTATCAAAAAAAGCTGGCAGCTTTTTTGTGTTTGGTAAACATTCAGCTTTAACTTTTTTTTACAGTTTTTTGGTGAAAAAAAACAAAAAACAAGAAGCTGCAAAACCCAGTTTTGAAAAATCAATTATTTTTCACATCTGTTTTACATAAAAGTTTACTAAACACTATAATACTGTTTTTTTTTTCAAAAGCACTTTTATAAAAAAGTTTACCAAACACTCTACTGCTTTATTTCACAGTACAACAGAAGCAGCTTTTTTTCAAAGCACATCAATACCAAACCAGCCCTTAAAAGGCTCTCAGCTAATCAAAAACATTTTTGTTAGACTTACGTAGAAGTGCTTACATGTTATAAAAGCTCTTTTTGAAGATTTTTAGATAAGAACTTTTCAGTGTTTGTTTAGGAAGCACACTATTTGTAATTGTTGTGATTTGAATAAAAGTGCCAATAGCAGAACCGATTGTAAGCAGAAGTATTTACTAGTTCCTAAAAAACACTTTTCAATTTTTTTTAGAGAAACCCATTACCATGTGCCCGCGGGGGGAGGGGGGGGGGTGTTTGTCTCAAACACGAGAGCTTTGTGTAAAACTTGATAAACTTCAGAAAGTGTTAGTGTAATTAATCAGTTTGTTAATATATGATATGATATGCTGAGAAGAGAAAATATGGAAAGCCATGTGCGGTAACACCACTTACACTTCTCTAGACCTTTCAGGAGATGGAATTAACTCAAGTTAGCTTTAGGGTTTATAAAATTCTGAGTTCAATTTTTTGCACTTCTTAATTTATATTTACTATGTGATATTCCGACATTAAGATAATACTCAATTTTTTTTTAAGATAATATTTAGTTAAGTAGAATGTCCATTTCATTCCATTGTTTATATAGAAAATTGCTCATTCCAACAATTAATATTTAATACTTTATAATGCCAAACATTATTATTTGGTTGTCGATACAATAAAGACATTTTCCCGAAATTATGGATAACAGCAAATTCATGCTTCTCCTTCCTTGCATTAGTTCCAAATCCTAAGCTCAAGCCAACACACAAACAATTCATGAAATTTTACAAAGCGGGATGAGTGAGATACTGAAATGGAAATATATCTCCGAGTATGGCGTAATCACTCCAATGACAACTTTATAAACAACGTATTCGGTTTAGAATATTCTAAACCGAATAGCCTGTGACCAATAAACCGTGTTTCAATGGAATTTTTTCATTTGACCTCCATCGGAATTCCAATAATATTGGAGGGATAACCATCCAAAACAAATGATTTTATCAATGCATTGACTGTGTCGGGTGAATCAAAGTTTGCTGCATGACCTGTGTCCTTGATTATCTCTAATTTTGATTTGGAGCCCAAATGTCTGGAAGAAGCATATATAGAAGAAGCTTTGTAAGTGCCATATATATTGAAACTAAACCAAATAAATCCTTTAAAAAAAAAAAAAAAAAAAACCAGCTGGTTGCTTTGCCATGGCAGCCCACATTTTCGAGAGCCGGGAAGACTGTATTTCAGCTTCCCCTAGCCACCATCGTATGATTCAAGTAAATAAATCAAGGAAATTTTATTTGGACCCAATTATCTTATCTCTACACCGAACTAACACGTTTTATCCACTAAACTTCCAAGTTTACCCTTAAATAAATAAGAACAATAAAAGAAGAGAAAATAAACATTGGTGTTTTTATCTCTACACCCAATAACTAAAAAAATGGCACACCACTACTCTCCTCCATTATTTCCGGCAAAACCCACTCAAATAATAGCAAAATATTCTCTCGAGTTCCTTAACGAATCAACTCGCTAGAAAGCCTTATTAGCCCTCATTTATAATTTCAGCGTATAAAACTTCTTACCAATTCGTTGAACATGAAACAAATTCCCGCAATATGAGAAAAAAGCTTCCATGTTAGCTTTCAGTTTTTAGTATATAGCATCTAGTTACCAAACGAATTTTCAATTTTCAAAAAATTGAAAATTAAAAACAAAATAGTTATCAAATGACTCCATTTATATTTCCAAATGGGTCACTGACGCATGTGATTATATGGTATTTTGAAATATGGAAAGTGTTATGGTGTGTGATTAATAACTGTTTGTGCAGGTGCTTGTGGCTGATTCTGAGAAATTTAGTGATTCTCTAGCAGAACCTTGGGCTAGACTGATCCATTTGGTTTAGCAGAAAGGCAGGTAATCGCATCTAATCACTGCTTCAGGTTCATTTGGGAAGAAAGTATTGCCACGGGCTGCTGCGCTTTTGGATGTTTCTCCGATCACGAATGCGATTGAAATTTCTGATTCTCATCTATTTTGTCAGGTAACTTTGTTGTTAGGTGGTTGTTCTGATCACTTCTCGTTTATGTAAACTATTGTTTGATGATTTTGTTTTTCTTTTGTTCATGCACTTTTTTAGTTATTGGGTGTAAAGATGAAAACATCAATGTTTATTTTATTTTATTCTTATTTGTTCAAGGGCAAACTTGGAAGTTTACTAGAGAAAATTTTTAGTTGAGTGTAGAGATAAGATGACTGGGTTCAAATAAAATTTCTCAATAAATCCTTAATTATATAAGATAATTAGGAAAATAAATCCTTGTTTAAACCCCTTCTTAGAACATCAACAACTTATAATTATGTACCTACGTCAAAAAATAAAATAATAAACAATCAAATTATGTACCTTTGCAACTGATGGGCCAAGAACAATGGGAAGACTTTATCTTTGTCACCCCAAATTATTAGCGTTTCCTTCACATAATTAAATAAAATAAAACTCTAATTACAAATTGGAAGCTAGAAGTTGGTTTCAAGAAAATTAAAACCTTAAATTTTTGGATGAATGGATTGAAAAAAAAAAAGATTAAACACATGAGCTTTTGTTACCTGAGTTAAAATAGGAAGGTTTGAATCTTGTTTCTTGGCCACCAAGTGTTCAAGTAGCTCCATTCTTTCCTTTCTGTGTTCATTGTTAGCCTATAAAAATGTCGAACGCTATATAAGATTCGAAAATTTGAAGCATTTGTAAATAAGCTCAAACAACTTCTAACAACGTTCGGCAAAAGAACTGTACTTTGATAAGTTTGCGGAGGACAAAGTCAGGAACCCACTTGAAAACATCATACTTATACAAAGACCGGTTCATTAACAGCCGTAGATCATGTGGACTTCTTGGCAAAAGAATCTCCAAAGCATCTGATTCCACCTTCAACAGCTCATCCTTCTGTTCATCCGTCCACGCTACCCCACTACTCACAATCACAACCTTCTCCACCGTCTCCGGATACATCTCAGCCATCCGATACGCCACAAACCCACCGTAGCTCAGACCGTAAACCGAGAACCGGTCCACACCCAATCTCTTCAACCCCTCCACAACACTTTTCGCTTGGAATACCTCGCTCCGGTCCAACCGGTTAGTGTAAGACTTCCCAAAGAACAGCAAATCCGGCACGTACAAGTTGAAGTTCCTGGACAAGGCACCCACATGACTCACAAACTGCCACAGAGAATTGCCTCCGTAGCCGTGAACCAGAACGAGACCGGGTTTATCAAACCGCCGGTGGTTGGCAGTCCAGAAGTGCATGGTGGTTTGGTGGTCAACGTCGATTGTACAAGGAGAGAGACCACATAGCCTGAAATATAAAGCTACAAGAGTATCTGGGAGTCTGAAGAACACTAGATCCCAGTTGGTTTCGAGGAAACAAGTTAAGAGAGTGTGGAAAATTGTTGATGCGGTTGAGAGGTAGAAGAAGACAGCATTCCAAAACTTTTGGAAAGCCATGGAAATGATGATTAATTAGACCAAGGAAATCATTTCTTTTTGTAGCAGATAGAGGTTACTGTTACTGACTTGATTGAATTTAACATAATTATATAAATTATAACATGGGGTTTTAATAAAAAAAAAAAAAAAAAGGATCGTGGACCGTGGTAAAGATTAAGGCATGTAAATTAATAAAATACTAAAGCATTTATCATGCGATACAAAGTCAAGAGGCATTGCAGTCAAGAACTAAGTGTTTTATCATAAATATTCTAATCCTCAACAAATTAACAAAGATAAATTTATTTTGACAAACGATAATATCTACACTAAAAAAAAGATATATATTTAGCATAATAATGGACTAACAGTAATATGGTTCAAATTCGCCTTTGTCGAGAATCAAACCTAAAACCTCTCACCTACAAGTGAAGATAAATATCAATAGACCGTAATATTAAATGACAAAATTAATTTATTAACTACCAAATAATCCAATTAATGGATTCAAAATAATAATAATCAAATTAATAAAGGATGTGGTAGGTGATAAATAAAGTTTATTTAGAGTAAGCACAAATGTAAATTGATGAAAATTACACAAACTACCTCAATTATGAGATGAATCACAATCTTATATCTCATATTTCGAAAATTATAATATCATATCTCATTTTATAAATTTGTGGCAATGTCCAGCTTTTGTCAATTTTTCTATCAATTTTCCAATTAAATGGTGATGTGACTTTAGATGGAGCTCACTCTTGCCCAACATGACTAAAAAAATTAAAAATAAAATCATTTACATATTTTTATGAATAAAAAGTGGGATCGACCCTACAAACCCATCACCCTCATCCTTTCCGTCTCCCCCAACCTTCCACCCTTCACCACCAAAACTAGAACCAACTCCCCCACCGCCACCCTCACTTGCCAATCACCACCCTCTCTCCCTGGACCAATCTCACAGACCCGTGTGTTTGCCGTGACCCGGATCTCTGCCTCGACCCGTTTCTTGGGCAAGCTTCCCAAGTGACTTTACGGCGCACTCCAGCTACAACCATCGTCACCACCACCACCATCCCACTGCCTTCGATTCCACGAATAGGACCCACCTAGATTTCAAGCTGTTCATGGCGGATATTCGAACCATGGAATTCCTAGGATTTTGACGTCGGGAAGGCGTTCGAACATCCATCATCACCCTCCTTTCCCCTTCCATCCGTCCCCCAGCCCTTCACCAGAAAGGCGTTCGAGCGCCTTTTCTTCTAGTTTAGTCTTTGTGTTAATGTTAGGACCATCTGACTTGGGCCTTTAACTAGCTCTCTTCCAGCCCGTGCTTGTTAGCCCTTAGCCAAGTTTACTCAAAGCCCAGCCTTGTTGCTAGGGTTCCCTTGCAGATTGTATTTAAATAGATCATTGTAACCTGAAAAGGGTATGAATGAATGAAATCTGCCTTTTTTCCTTTCGAATGCTATCTCTATTTCCTTTCTTTTCTGCACTGTTGCTCTGATTTTCAGCTTTCTGTGTCCGAGACCGAGTGGGCTTACCAGTTAATGGGTCTTTCTCAAAAAAATGTTAATTTGTTTTGTTTTTCTGAATTTTTTTGGGTGGTGGGTTGGGGAAGATTTAAGGTATAACTATTGATTGGGTTTAATTTTGCAGATCCATATTCATGTTTGGGTGGTTGTTTGGTGGTGAAAGGAGGGGGACCAAAATAAGGGCAAGGAGGATGTGGGTTCTGGTTTTGAAGGTGAAGGAAGGAAGGTTGCGGTTGTAGGGGCGGGTCCACATTGTTTCATAATAATACTTAAATGATTTCGTTTTTTATTTTAATATTTAATTAAATTTTTAATCTAGTGGGATCCGTCTTAAACTACGTTAGCATTTAATAGAAAAATTGACAAAAAAATTGACGAGAGTCTGACATTGCAACAAATTCTTAAAATGAGATATGATATTGTAATTTTCAAAACATGAGATAAGATCGTGGTTCGACCATAATTACGTAATTTTGTGTAATTTACTCAAAATATTATAACACGGTTGAGATCTTGATATGATGTTTGTAATAGTAGTGCATTGTGCAACTCTAACAACTTCTGTTTTTTTAAATTGCATGAAAATTAATTTAAATAATTACTTTCAGATGCCAACTCAAGCAATATTTAGTTTTTTTAAATTGCATCCCTCTCAAGAAGGAACCACCTTGTCCACCTCTTGCATTTATCCATTTGCACTAACAAATTTTATAGTCAAACCCGTTCATTTTCTTAATTATCATTTAAAGAGGCTAGTGCTATCCACATACCTATTGTTAATCTATTTCATTTGAATATTTTCAATTCATTCAATCCGACTGTCAAAAATTAAAGAGGAGTGTGTGAAGGTAAAATGGATAGCACCATCTTTAAAGATTCTATAACTTAAAATTCTATATAGTCTAACCCATGAGAGTATCTCCAATAGGCCGATAAATTTAGAGTCAAATGTTATATTTGACTCTTAATTTGTCAGTCCCTCTCCGCTGCATTAGAAAAGTTGGAGCAAGTTTGGAGTTATATGCTATGTTATATTTAAATTTAGATGTAACTCAAAAGTTAAAAGTGCGATCCACAACTTTAAAAAAGAAAAAAGAAAAAAAAGTCAATTAGTGATGAACCGCGGTTTTCCTCCAAGCCCAAAAGAGATTAGTTGGAATTGTGAAGAGACTAGTTGGAATTACACCCTACTTATGGGCTGTGGCCACAATTAAACATATTTACAGCTTATCAAGTATTGAACCCAAGACTTACCATTTTTTTTTTTCTTTAGGGAGTTATTTTTCTCATTTTTTTCTATTGGGCCACTTGTCTTGGTTGTGCAAAGTCGACCCTACTTGTCACATCCTAGCTCGGGCGCAACCACCTCCCGGGCCCGCTCCACCCCCGTAGCACGATATTGTCCGCTTTGGGCCCCGACCACACCCTCACGGTTTTGTTTCTGGGAACTCACGGGCAACTTCCCAGGAGGTCACCCATCCTGGGATTGCTCTAGCCCCCTTCTCGCTTAACTTCGGAGTTCCTACGGAACCCGAAGCCAATGAGCTCCCAAAAGGCCTCGTGCTAGGTAGGGATGTGAATATACATTTAAGGATCACTCCCTGGGCGATGTGGGATGTCACACTACTTCTGCTTTTTTAGGTTTTTATACTATTATTGACAACACCACAATTCCAAATCAGCACTTAGAAATTAGAAAGCTATATTTGATCTTAAATTCAACTCTATCTCACTTTAATGAACGAGAATTGAGCTCTAAAGGTAAATTTAACTCTCTGTGTATGGGAGATGGTAGATCCTAATAATAAATTAAGAATGCATTTGGTGCCACTGTTTTTCTTTGATTGAGGTCATTTTGGATGTTATCTCGAATTTTCTCCTAATATTATAATGAAATATTATCGTTTCGTCTAAAAAAAGAACGCATTTGATGCATTACTTTTAGTTCCAAGCAAGAAAAAAGCAGGTTATTGCGTGTCAATGCAAATATTTAGAACTTCTAAGTTATATAGCGATGAAAACAATATATATACATATAAAATTAAGAGGCTTTGCTTACAAAGTGCGACAAATGCTGATTCTAAATTTTTTATATATAAATCAACACTAATGTCCACTTCACCTCTCGTCTTCTTTTTGAAACTTTGAATCCATCTTTCGTCAATATCGTTAGTATAAAAAGTAAATAACAAAATAAATAATGAGGTGAAGTAAACGATGAGGTGAAGTGTACTTAAGTCTTAAGCTTGAGTCATGAGCTAAAAGATTATGTTAATTGTGCACTAATTCAACTTGAGATCGCGATATGTGCCACAAATTCTAAACGATGAGTGCACGATTGGTCATACGAGTTGATTTCTAACCGTAAATATAACATGAATTAGTCACACCACCATGTACGAGACTAAATTTAACATTTTTCATGTTATAAATTGTTAAGATGACTTACCTCTAATCTGATAATAAAGTACATCAATTTGAACTGTATTATTATGGTTAACTTAGTGTGAGGCTTAACCCCCTCTCTCATTCTCTTATAATAGATAATATCGTTTGTTAAAAAAAAATTTAATTTAAATTCCTTGTTGCATAGCCGTATCAGTCCAAATTAAGATGACAACCAAAAGCTGTTGAGAGTATGATTAGTTTTTCCATAGCCTACCTATGTGCAAGTGCGACACATTAGTTTAGTGGCTCTTGAATTTACACTGGACCGAGATAAGCGGTGACATTGTGGATTCAGTAACTGAGTAGATTAATCAGTTGAGCATTACTGAGTTGATTAATCAGTTTAAGATTGGGACATGTTTGCAAGGTTCTAAAAGATGCTAGGCGCTAGTCGGGTGACGAGTTGGGGTTTAGCGCCTAGACTGCTAGGCGGGCACCTAAGAATAAGAAATTTTACTAAGTGAACAGCCGAAACGCTAGAAAGTCTGACGAACTCAAGAATAAGAAATTTTACTAAGTGAACTAAATGTGGTATCTCTAGACCAGTGGAAGGTAAGTTGACTTGTCAAGCCGGTCAGTAATCATCAAACATTATCATAATCTCTACATGTACGAGATGCCTCGTAGTGGGAGCTCATGGTGATATTTTTCCATCTCTATTTGGATATAGGAAGTGATCATAACTGCTCGAACGATTCCTTGATGATTAGTAAGTCACGCCATATCAAGACTCGAGAACTCTAACTAAAATGGGATAGGACATGTTGAAAGTGTGCAAGGCTAGATATGTCTTTTGTTGGGTAATCCGAAATTATGTTTACACAACCGGGGTAATACATGATAGTGCATTCGTAGACGTTAATTTGGTTTTTCCCTCGACATTGCCAGAAATCTAGTTCCTTTTCAAATGAAGATGTATTTGAGAGCAAAGGTTAGTAAGATTTTGGACACATTTCTCCACAAAGAAGTGTCATCCGGTTTTCAAATGAAGATGGTAACTATTGACTTTAGGTCATGGGTAAGATGGTTCATTTCATATGATTCCAATCATTGGGAAACATAAGCGATACTCCATCGTGCTGCATCAGTATGCAACCACTATGTGTAACACCCCGCCCCCGAAATACTTATTTTCGGGAAATAATTCTGATGATAGGCCCAAATTAAACTCTTGTTTATTTTACTACCATTAATCACGATTCTTTACTTCAACTCCTTAATTCCTCACAAAACTATATCAATATTTTAATTATCAAAACATACGATTAAATTATCAATTTAATCCCCAAATTTCTTCTATTAAAACAACTTCTCAACAAAAGATTAATTCTTGATTATTTAAGGATGCATCTAACCCTGTTAGACTGCCTACGTACCCTTTAGCGGCATCAAGCCTTTCGTAGTTCACATTTCATTTCCAATCCATTTTCAATTATATTCAAATAACCCGAAATAACAAACATTAGCTTTAGTAATGAAACACATCAAATGAATACCAAATTCATATTTAGAATATTAAAATTTGCACAAATTGGCAGCATCGGCCCACTGGCCAAGCGCCGCCGCACGTGGCGGTTTCCGGCGAACAGAAAACCCAAATTTTTGACCAACTCTAAAAATTACCAAATTTTACAGGCAAGTAGAGTTCAATAAGGGGAGAAATTTTCATCCCTGTGGCCAAGTCCAATTTGATCGGGAAACACCTTAAATCGCCCTCGAACCGCCAGAAACCCTCGAATTGGGTGTTCTTGATTCGACTTCGAAACAACTCTGACGCCCTAACCAATGCATGGACTTTGTTCCAAGCCTCAAGGGGAGTCTAATGGTAGTGGTAATTGGAGGAAAATATTTCAGTATTTGAAGAATCTTCGCACGAACCCGCTGCACCCACCGTGTGAGTTTCACTATTTTAAAGCCAAACTCCATCAAATTTGGGGTGGAATGGGTAGAGGAAAGTTCTTAGAGTGTTTCCCAGGTGGTTAGGTGATTTGCATCACTGGAAAACCAAAGGAAAATGCTGAGAATGAGGCAATACGGTTCGGGTTCGAGGGTTTATACGGATCGGCCCGTTTCTCCTTTTTTGTTTCTTCCTCTTTCCTTTCCCCTTACTTTCCTCTTTCTGATTGGTCATCCCTCTCCTCCTTTCCCTTCTTTCTTTCCTTTCTCTCCTTCCCTCTTCATCACAGCCACACATGTGGCATCCCAGATTATTTGGATCCTTGCAAATAAGTGATCAAATGACATTTTCGCCCTTAATTTTGGTCGTCAATATCTTCTTCATTATAACTCCATTTCACGAACGGTTTACGCCTATACGTTCGTGAAATCAAGCTCTATTCAAAAATATAAATTGTGACCTCGAAAGGTCTACGGATTTTAAATAATTAATTTCCAAACTTCAAACTTCGTAACTAGTTTAATTTAAAACTAAACTCAAATAAATTAATATAAATTCTCGAAAAATAATATAAAATCTCAATAATACAAATACGTAAATTATAATAATTTCCGGAAACAAAACTTTAAAAGTTCTCAATTCAATTTTTTCATAAGAATAAATCGATTTATTTTCGATTTTCTCCACATATTCATAATTATGAATATCTAATTCACATATTTAAATTTTCAGAGTATTAAACTATGGATTTTGAATTCATCGAAATTATCAAAAAGTGTACTTAAGCTAACTTTCCTCAGTTGACATTTGAGGAAAAATACTATAGTTGAAAAATCACTAATAAACGTCAATAGAAGTTGACAAAACTGAGGATGTCTTGTATTTCACAACACTTTGTAAGGATTTCAACTTTCTTCCGCTACAACTCTTTTGGGGAAAGGAAAAGAATAACATCTGCCGAGACCACGTCTCCCAAGAAAGTACCAATTTAAACAAACTAACATTTGGAGAATTTGGTATCAAACTGACTGTCGATGTTATGAAAATTTGATTTCATTGCTGGGATAGGTGAGAAAGTAATCGACAAGACTACTAAGAATTCGTCAGGCTATGGAAGAAAAATTGGGATCTAGAAGTTTGTCGGAAATACCATCAATTTGAAGTATGAGTTAATGATTTTTAATCTTCACCCAAGGAGTTGCCAAGAATCTAGTTACAATCCCAATGTTTAGTCTTTTGCCTTCTAGACTAGGTTTGAGGTTCCCTAACACAAAGTATTTGGTTGGGTAGATTCCTATTCGGTAAGCTTTTGTAACTAAGTCTTCTCAATGATGTAAGTGTGTGAAAAAAAAAGTAAGGGGAACTGATATAGTACAAGAAAGTAGATCGATGGTGCATTCTACTTCCCGCTTCAATGGTATCCCAGGTAAATTTTTGAGAAGTGAAGCTAGAGATATGCGTCCACAAAACGTACCATACTACTTCCTTCTCTACGACACGTGCTATAAGGTCTCTATACCTTTTCCAATACTTGTTTCGCTCTGACAGCGGGAATTTGACTAGTGCTACAATTCTAATGTTTGTCAGTGGAGGTGACTAGAAAAATGATTGGTCGAAGAGGTTTTGGTTACCTAGAAGGGTGATATGGTTAACACAACGGTGAGTGTACTGTCCTCCTACAAGGCTTGCTCCTAAGTTTCCATGATTTTAATTTCTTCGACCCAGATAGTCACTGTTAATCAGTTTATTAGTTGCACCGCTAGTTAACGCATTTAAGATGTTTTGATATTGTTCGTTACCTAAAACTGTGAACCGGCGTTTTGACACAAAGGTATCACTCCTAGATACTAGCATGTGGCTGGTATAAAAAAATCATACCGCTTGAATATTGGTTGACAGCTTCTGGATGTTGGACAGTACAGTCAATTAGTAGCGCCACCGTAGGCTAATTACAGGTTAGAGCCCGCTCGGGTGGACGGTTTCAGGTGATTGGTAAAGAACTAATCTCGTGAGTTGGTTTCGTTGATTCTAAAGAAAATTACTTACTATTTCTAGGATTTCTACTACCCGAAGATATAACAATTCGTACTCTCATGCCTATACTCATCGAATTGACGAGTACAACATCGAAAGTAAATCTGGGTACTAGCGTTGGTTGAAGTGTTCTAAGGTCAGAAAAAGAAATTTGCTAATAACCAAAGTATGGGAAACTTTTGGGTTAATTTTTACTCCGCTACCAAACGTTGAAGGTGGAATATTGTAGTGCACAAATTCAGTGCAAAGAAAATATTTCCAATATATGATGAAATTGACATTCTGTATTTTCACAAGTCCCAATAGTTGTGTTGTCATCGTGAGTTTAATCCTATCAAATTCAAGGACTTTGGTGTTTATGCATGTCATGGGAGTCTTCTTATTTTTCAACTCAAGAACGAAACCTGTCGTCAAGTCAAACACAATTTGTGTACTCAAGTCTTAAGCTTGAGTCATGAGCTAAAAGATTATGTTAATTGTGCACTAATTCAACTTGAGATCATGCAGACCAATATGTGCCACAAATGCTAAACGATGAGTGCTACAATTGGTCGTACGAGTTGACATGTATTCATGACTGAAAATCAGTTATACTACCATGTACGAGACTAAACTTAAACATTTTCCATGTTATAAATTGATAAGATGACTTGCCTCTAATCTGATTACAAAGCACATCAATTTCGCCAATTGATCGTATCAATCCAAATTAAGATTGACATCGACAACCAAAAGTTGTCGAGAATGTGATTAGCTTTAGCATAGCTTACCCATGTGCAACACATTAGCTTATTGGCTCTTGAATTCACACTAGCCAGAGATAAACGATGACATTGTGGATTCAGTGACCAAGTTGATTAATAAGTTACACTTAGGACACGTTTGACACTGTTTTAAGAGGGTTAAAAGCTTAGCATTGAGAGCAACTCCACCGGGAGCTCCAGCCTAATGGACCAGCTGAATTTCCTACCCAATAGCCCCAACTCCTTGCTTTAACCTATGCAGGCGATTGGGCTGAAGGGGCTAGACTGAGAGGCCCGGCTCGAATCGGTGGCCTGAAAGCCTGAGGCCAAATGATGCAGGGCTGACGTTAGCCACGTTATTAAAAACATTTGCGTCAGGGGCGTGTCGTACACGTGCAGGTGGGGCAACGTCACCGACAGCTTTTTAGTCGATAGGGCTCGCGATCCAAAGGTTTGACATGTTACCGTTGGTGGGGGCACCTTCTTGTCTGTTGTATTTCAACGTATACTTTATCTGGACCGTTGGATTTCCAATGGTAAAAAAAATTCAAATTTTCCACAAACTGCTAGATGACGTGGCACAATATCAGCTGTTGGATTTGAGATCAACGATCCACATTATTCGCTTTAAAAAAAAAGGAAAACATTCATATATGTTACTGTTGTACCACGTGGCACAATCTAGAGTGTTGGATTTCAATTTTTTTAATCCAACGGCAGAAATTAATTAAGTTAATAATAAAATGTTAAAAATTAATAAAAAAATCCTTACAATTTTTTTTTTAAAAATTGGTTTGACATTTTTTATAAATACCTTCTCATTATCTTATACCTTACACCACAATTTCATTATTTCTCAAATACTTTCAACCACATTCCAATCTTTCTAAAAGTTTCAATCCAATTGGTTTCCAACAAAATGACTAATGATGCACGTACGAATTAGACGTTTATTGAAGATGTTGGTTTGTGTTCTAGCTGGGTTGAAGTTACTTATGATCCGATTACGGGTAATGAGATGCAGTTGTGAGAAACTTGGAGCCTTATTCATACCCTTTTTCTTGAGAAAATTGGTGGGAAAAGAACCAAAGATTCGATGTCTAGTCGTTGGAGAATACTCAGCCAATCGTTTAGTCTTTAGAGAGACGCCTTGGCACAAGCTAGTAGTAATCTTCGAAGTGGAGAAAATTTCACAGATCAAGTAACAATATATTATTTATTTGTTTGGACTATACCCAAATTTACATTAGCTACTTTGATTATAATTATTTATTCTTCCGCATTGTGTAGACACTTAAGCATAAGCTTGGTATAATGCCAAAATCAAAAACAAAAACAAATCATTCACTCGGTGGGAATGTTGGAATATTGTCAAAGATTGTCCTAAATTCAAAGTTGTGCCTGTTGGTCTAGAAGTTGTCATGAACAACACCCATCTACACTCTACGCCCGATCATGACTTGCATGTTCATGAAAGCAACACAGAACAAGTGCCGGAAGCGACCCTGGAACAAGGGTCGAGGTCAACCCGTTATCAAATTAGGCCTCAAGGTAAGAAGGCTTAAAAGAGAAAATGGAGTGCTTCTAAGAATGATTATGAAAAATATGGAAGAATTTGTTCGCCAAGGTGAATTGAATTTGGTTCGAGAAATGGCTAAATTTGAGGCTGATAAGGCTAAAGAGGAGGCAAAAGCTGCATGTACTGAAAGATTATTTCAAGCTAATGAGAGAGAAAGAAAGCTACTTAGGCAAGAAAGGGAAGAGCTTAAAGAAGAAAGAAGGGCTCAACAAGATCGTAACATTATGAAGAAGCCTATAAAGGCGATGTCTCCGAATTCTAAATATTTTTGAAATTTGGAGAAAGCGGACATGGTGCGAATAAGGCGTGCAAGAGAAGCGAGAGCAAGAGGAGATGGTACTAGTAGCACCGCAAGAGGAGATGGTACTAGCACCACAAATTAGTTGGGTGATGATTTTCCATTCATGAGGGACTATGGAATTTATTTTTAATCGGAGCCCATAATTTTCCAATCACTTTAGGTTGTAATTTCTTATTTATTGAATAGAGTACTTTATGTTGTTTCTAATTTATTGAATTTAGTACTTTATTTAAACTAAGAGTATATTTATTTAATTTGGTAATTTATTTAAACTAAGAGAATCTTTATTCAAAGGACATAAACACACCAAATAAAATTACATAAACATACAAAATAAAATTACAAACACACCAAGTAAAAACAAATACACTAAATGAACGTAAGTTTCTTGAGCTTGTTTCATTTCCCACTGGTGCTCTATCCAGTTAATTTGACGGGGCATTGTGAATATATGCGTCCTGAAGTGAATTATATCGTTGAATGAGCCTGTCATTGTAACGTTCATCCCTTTTGTAATGGCTCGTGTTGCACGGGTTCTTCAGTTGCGTCATGAGTACAATATATTTGTGTTATGGAATTATTCATCGTGTCTGGCTCATATTCATCAACAACATCATAATCATACTCATCTTCCACACTCATGTTGTGAAGAATGATGCATGTCATCATGATGGATCAAAACGACCCTAAATCAAACATTCTTGCAGCACCCCTAACAATCGCCCAACGAGCTTAAAGGATACCAAAACAACGCTTGAAGGATACTTCACAGCTTGCAAAGTGTTTTTCCTCTGCACTTCGCAGACGTGGCAATATTTTGACAAACGATGATCACCTTAGGTAAATGTCGTCTAATAGGTAGTATAACCCGTGGTACTTACATCTGTTGACCTATTACATGACTCTTCGTACTTTTTCTTACAGGACATTGTTGAGCACTGGGATTGGGCAAGGACATTGAGGTCATTTTAAGCTCCTGGAACACCAAAAAAAAGTGTGCCAAATCCATGTAACAAATGATGTCACCGCCTCCAAAATGATACTTTTTGCTTATTTTCTGTCCCTATAAGCTCCTTGCCATGCACTTGGATAGTTTTTCCAAGTCCATTGCATACAATTGTTGCTTCCAATCGTCCCAGGAAAACCTCGCATCTCGCCCTTCTTCAGAAGCTTTTGCAAGTCCAGCTCAGTATGTCTCCGAAGGTACTCTGTGATGTAGATAGATTCGACTGCGAAGCAAACCCTCATTAGGACTCAAGAATGGTTGATTTCCCCATCTTCACTATCTCATCCACTTGGTCTGCAGATACTTCATATGCAAGCATCCGCAAGGCAACAGTAATTTTTTGTTCAAGAATGAGACCCGTAACACCAAAAGTTTCCTTCTTTTGCACAAAGTAAGAATCATGGTTGCAAACAAAAATCATGATTTTGTTAAACAAATGTCGCTTCATTCTAAAATGATGTCTAAAGTATGTATCAAAGAATACACTATTACGGACAAAATAATCGTCCAAGAGATCTGTACCTCGTCGTTGCCTGCTTCTATTACTGTTTGCGGAACGGCTGGGCCTGGAGATCTAAGCCGCATCTTGGATGACTTGATGGGAATGTGAGGCTCTTTAGCTTCTTGCTTCGTCATCTCTCCTTCTACTCTTCTTATCCTCATCCTCTTCATCTTCCACCTCATTTTCGCCCACCTAGAGAATGAACATTTCTTCCCATTGCTTAAACAATTCTTTCTCTTGCTCATCGATTTCCCACAACATCCTTGAAGAAGACATTGTAAGAAAGAAGCAGAAACTATGAATAATGATAGAGATTTTGATTTTGGTGTGTGATTTCTTAAGATGGATTGTGGGTTATAAGGAGGAAAAAGAAAGGATTAGATTGTAGATAATGTCACGTGGCATGCTGTCATTCGTTAAAAATATGATCGAAATCTATCCTCAAATATTGTAAACAGATTGTGACATGTAACGTGACGACATTAGATAAAAATCTTATCAAAATCTATAACCAAAAATTGTCTTTTCGAATAATGACACGTGGCGCAATGAAAACGATTAAAAATCTTATCCAAAATTACAAATAAAATTATTTTGTATTATTCTATAAAATAAAAAATACTAATATTTTCTTGTCTGTTGCCATGGCTATTCAGTTAGGAATGGAAATGCAAACGGCAATTACTATTCATTAAAGGCGGTTACTATTCACTGGAGGGGATTGAATAGAAAGTTGCATAGTAATCAGTTCCCATTTAATTAAATTTTCATATGGCTATATCCTGACATATTTTACAAAAGGCCAAAAAAATTTCGTGATCCTTGTGGTGATACCCTACTTTTAAATAGACCCATGTGGTGAAAAAGCAATTAATTGTAATCCTATGGTGAAATTCGTTATCAATCATAGTCCACATTGGATTTTTCCTCATTCTTCTGTCATTTATAGGGACAAATTTGTTATTTTTATTGATTCCATCAAACAATCATAAAGCGCCATATGGACATAATTTTTTTTTTTTTTTTAAAATTTTAGAGCTACAATAAAAGAATAAATAAACAATAAAATTACAAGGTTTATATTATCAGACTTTCTCATTTCAAGAGAACCAAGAGTCCAAATTCAAGATTTAAAAAATCACAAAGTACCTTGCCGCGTTTAGGTTGGAATATAAGTTATTATGCAAACATTGAATTTAGTTTCATTTTAAGGACTATGGTGGACGGGATAGTTAGGGTTATGTGAGAGAGGGATGAGGGTAGTGGCTGTGGCTGACAATGGTAGGGATTAGGGAAGGATTTTTTTTTCCCTTTTATTTTTGTTGATTATAAAAAAGTGGAATTACCAAAAACAAATGTTGATTATAAAAAAGTGGAATTACCAAAAACAAAAAAAATGGAATGACCATTTTACCCTTGCATGTAGATGAGATTTTGACATAAATTTCAACTTGGACTACGATTAATAACGAACTTCACCACAGGGTTAAGATTAACACTTTTTTCACCACATGGGTCGATTTAAAAGTAGTGTCTCACCACAGGGATTAATAAAAAAATTTAGCCTTAAAAAAACAGGTGTAGTCTAGGAATTGAAAAAAAAAATTATTAAAGCAAAGTGCTTCCTATGTTTTTCATTGGCAACACTTCAAGGAAGAAGCAACTGGATTACTGAGGATTTTTTTAGATATGCTTTTAAAATGATTAAAAATGCTTTTAGATAAAATGTTTTTGGATTGTAAAAGTACTTATGTACTTTCTACAAGAAACACCAGTTATGTACTTTTTCTAGAAAACACTTTAAGTACTTTTCCAAGATTTACTAGTATTTTTACTAAGGATTGTTTTCAAAAAAAATTTCACCAAAAACGCTTTCAGTCATTTTAAAAGTACATCCAAATAAGCCATGAATCTGTAAAGCATTGAGCTTTTAACCCTTTAAAAAGCAGTGTCAAATGTGGACAAGACATGACGTAACAGACAGACAATAGGAACCTTAGAATAGTGTTTGGTGTGATGTAAAGTAAGAAATTTTATGTAGAATAGTATTTGATGTAAAGTAAAGTATTGATTGTGATGTAAAAGAGATTCATATTTTTTTTTTTTGAAGGATGCAGACAAACAACACAGAGAAGCCTACCAGGAGGCAACCACCAACTAGGAAGCAATACAGCAAGAAAAAGGGGATACAAACACCAGACGCAAAGCAGAGAGCGTATCCCCTCAACACCAAAACACGTTAATGATGACAAGGTAGACCATCATTGTTTAAGATATGAACCAACGAAGACGAGGGCCTGACAACCCAAACCCGAGAACCCATCTCCAGACAATCCCGCGACGCAGGGTAATCCGCAGCCCCATTGGCTGATCTTGGCACCCAAGACCAGCGGCAGAACTGAAAAGCTTCACTCTCCAATTTAAGTCTCATCAAAACAGGAAAAGCTTCCCAACTGCCATTCTCAATAGCTCCGGAGAGGCAATTAATGGATTCACGAGAATCCGACTCCAAAATAACCGAGTTAAATCTCAACGATTTTCCCAACTCGCAACCATGAAGCAAAGCAAAGGCTTCGGCCGCGGCAGCAGAGGGAGAAGATAAAGCATACCTCGCAGCAGCCACAAATTGACCGGAGGCATCCCGAATTATCACACCAGCAAAACCCGAACGAGTCACATGAGACCAGCTGGCATCAACATTAATTTTGAAGAAAGGAGATGGAGGGGGCATCCACCTGGTCGTCAAATTTCGTTGGGTAGTGGGCAAAGCTTCCCGACTACCCGTCCATTCCAAGGCCTCCCAATAAGAGCCGAAAGCAGAGGGGGCATCAGCACCTTAAGAGGATAAATGGGAACCTGATTATGCACGAACTCACACCGGGTGCGCCAAATAAACCAGCAAGTAAAAGCAATATAGGAGAGGATCCATTTCCTATCCACATTTCCCGGGGAACTAACAAGGACCGCCATCAACCAATCCACCCAAGAGGAAATGCCACCGCTATCAACCCTATAGTTTAGGGCACCACCGTACCAAATGACCTGCACCCACGTACATTACAGAAATAAATGTTTGATTGTTTCATCCTGACAAAGACAAATTGGGCAGATGGGGGAAGTGGAAACCCTTTTGCGAAAAAGGATCGCATAAGTAGCTAAACCCTGGTGCAGCGATAACCAAAAGAGGTGTCTGATCTTCGAAGGCACAGGTAGTCGCCAAACCAATTTCCATAACTAAGCCGGAATAGCACGGGTCCTGGGTATTCTTATATCCCGAGAAGCAATTGACCGCTGTTGAAGCCATCGGTAACCCGACTTGACCGTATACTGTCCATCCTTGCTAGCCGCCCAAACTAACCGATCATTACACCTGGTATCACCAATGGGGAGATGCATTATAGCTTCTTGATCCTCCTCAGATATGAAAGGCTTCAGAAAATCAAGATCCCACTCAACCGTCTCCTAACAAATAAGAGAATGCACACGCAGGTTGGGAGTAACAGCCACATGCCCAAGCGCCACAGGATGCCCAGAAGCTAAAGAAGGAAGCCATCGGTCCACCCAAACCCGAACATCATGACCGCCCATAATTTGCCAATAAGAACCATTCCGAAGAATCTCCCTTCCCACCAGAAAACTAGTCCAAGCCCAAGAGGCTCGTCCACCTTGCTTAGCATCCCAGAAGGAAGTATTCGGGAAATAGCTTGCCTTCATCACACGTGCCCACAGAGAAGTCGGATCAGAAATGATTCTCCAACATTGCCTCGCAAGTAGAGCATCATTGAAGTCACAGAAGCTCCGGAAACCCAATCCTCCCAAATCTTTAGGAAGACCAAGTACCTCCTTCGAGACCCAATGAATTTTCCGCTTGTCCCCTTGGCTGCCCTACCAGAAACTAGTCACCAAAGTGTCCAAGTCATGACAAACCGAGGCAGGGAATTTAAAAATACCCATCGGATAGGCAGGAATAGCCTGGACCACCGCCTTAACCAAGACTTCGCGACCCGCAGTAGATAAAAATTTCTGCTTCCATCCTTGTAACTTCCCTATAATTCTCTCCTTTATATAAGCCAGACCCCGTTTCTTCGATCTGCCCCAGATAGCAGGAACACCTAGGTAAGCTCCGGGATCATGGACCACCTTAATACGAAGAATATGGGCTAGCTCAGCAGAGACCCTGGTAGGAATATTTGCACCAAAATAAACACTAGATTTCTGAAAGTTTACTTGTTGTCCCGACACCTCACAATACTGATTTAGCAGATCAACGAGATTACGACAGTTTTTTCCATCAGCCTTAAGAAATAGTAAAGTATCATCAGCGAAAAATAAGTGAGAAATAATCGGTCCCGAAGCTCCCAACTTCACACCATCCAACACTCCTTCATGCACCGCATTCTGGATCAAACAAGAAAGCACATCTCCCACCAGAAGAAAAAGATATGGAGATAAAGGATCCCCTTGTCGGAGACCGCGAGAAGGAACAAAGGTCTTACCGGGGAGACCATTTAGGAGAATAGCAAACTGAACGGACGACACGCAACCCATGACTAATTGCCGCCACCTATCACAAAAGCCCATCCATCTCATGATAGCATCGAGAAAATCCCATTCTACACGATCGTAAACTTTCTGCATATCCAGCTTAATCCCCATCTCATATTTGTTTTTGGTTTTCCGCCCTTTCAGGAAATGAAAGAGCTCATGCGCGATACCAATATTATCATGTATCTGTCTACCCGCAACAAAGGCATTTTGAGAACGAGATTAATATGCGGCATCACACCTTTCAACCGATTGGCAAGAACCTTCGACAGAATCTTCTAAGAATAATTACAGAGACTAATCGGGCGAAACTGAGAAACCGTCTCGGGATGAGGCACTTTGGGGATAAGAACCACATGAGTAACATTCAGGGGCCCAGGGCTTACATTACCATCCACCATATTTTGCACTAATGCATTGACATCGGCATACAGATCCTCCCAAAAGGATTGGTAGAAGATCCCCTGGAACCCGTCTGGTCCAGGATCTTTTAGCCTCCCCATAGTCATTACAGCATGCTTAATCTCCTCATCAAAAACAGGGGCAATCAGTTGCAAATTCATCTCCTCAGTAACTCCATGTGGGACCCCGTCAAGCAAAGCACCCCAATTCCGGCATCCCCCAGATTTAAATAAATTCATAAAGTGGTCATCCACCACCTTACGAATCCGGCTAGGATGCTCAACCCACAGACCATCCTCATCCATAAGTTTCAGAATCGCATTCCGCCTTCTTCGTTGTAAGGTAGATTGATGAAAGAATTTGGTATTTGAATCCCCTTCACGCAACCACTGGACACGAGAGCGTTGATGCCAATAACTCGCATCCTGAGCTTGCAGGTCAGCAATGATCATGTTCGTCTCCTGTATAGCTTGATAGTTAGGGCCCCAATTTTTTTGAAGATCCGCACTTAGAGCGGAGAGCTCCACTATTTGCTGCCCCCGTCGTTTAAAAGTTGAGCGGCTCCAGCGAGTAAGACCATACCGGCATTCATTTATTTTTTTTCCACTTCTCCACAACCGGACCGATCTGGTGCCGAGCCCATCACTCCGCAACAATTTGCTTGCAATCATCCTCATTCGCCCAGAACGCCTCAAACCGAAATAGCTTGCTCCGTAAAGTCCTCCCCGGAACAGATTTGATAATGACCGGGCAGTGATCAGAACCCAGAACAGGACCATGCTCAGCACAAGTACTAGGCCATAACTCTTGCCAACGTCTATTAATCACACCCCTATCCAGTCTTTCTTCCACCCACTCCCCATTCCGAAGTCCCCTCCACTTGTAAGTCGGCCCATGAAAATCCAAGTCCAACAACTCCATCAAATTCAGAAAATCCGCCAGGTACGTAGGTTTGTTATAAAGAACATCCGCCCCCCCTCCCCCCCCCCCCCCCCCCGATTTTTCATGATCCCATATGAATTCATTAAAATCCCCTCCACATAGCCAAGGGATATCCGACGGAGAAAATTGTGTGTGCATCCATTCCCAAAACCTAGCTTTTTCCGCTCTATAAGTCGTACCATATACTCCTGTAACCCGCACCCATCTTTGCTCTCCATCCACTCTGACAATAGCATCGATCACATGTTTAGAGGAAAATATAATTTGTACTTCGAGAGAGTCAGGCCACCACAAGCTTAAGCCATCAGCCTTCCCTATGGGCTCCACATTAAACCCATTGAAGGATTATTTTGGAGAAACATGTTCATTTAAGCAATATCATTAGCATGCAATTAACAAATTAAAGGCGGAATCATGCTTGCATATACTTAAAAACAAAACATTAACCATGAATGTTCAAAGCCTAGTAGATTGGTGAACCTTTAAACAACTCAAAGCAAAGTGAGTTGAGATTTATACCTTTGTAGATTCCTCTTTGCTTAAGCAAAGGCGAATCACCCAAAGAGAGGGCCTTCATTCCTTGCATCTTAAAACTATGGATTTATATAGAAAGGATAGGTTCTCTAAGTTCTCAAAATTGAGAACCGCTAAGTTTCTACACCAAGGTTTTGATTAAGAAGAAATGAGTGACCTTGGAGGAGCTAGAGTGCTAGCTAAAACCCTCCAAGGGGGCCGGCCATTTCTAGAGAGAAGGGAGAGCATTTCTTCTCTCCAATTTCCCCAAAAACAACCCTAAATGAATTTTGGCTATAAAGTCAAATTTATACCTTAATTCATTTGAGTGGCAAACTTGTAAATAAGTCCAAGTTTGCTACCCTTACTAAGTGGCCGGCCTTAGGGATATTTTTGGAGCATTTGGGCCTTTGTAAATCATTATTTATTAAGTTGTCATACAACTTAAGTCAATGGACTTGACGTTCGAAGCCCATTGGGCCTTAAGGTCCAAAACTATCCCGAGGTCTTTAACGAACTCATTCGTTTGATTAATTAACATATTAATTAATCCTTGCCATAAATAATTAAACCATTTAATTATTCTTACTCATCTCCGTTGAATCTTCAATCTTTACCTTACATGGTGTACGATCCATTAGGTTCCTTTTAGCAAGGCAGTGGGCGATTCAAACTCTTTTAAATCGATTGTGAATTTGAAACTAACTTTCAATTCTCCCTTTAGTGTTTACACACGTTTAGGGCTTCCACAAACCATGAGTGACACCTAGCAGCATATCATGGTTACCCAAGCTAATCAGAAGAGGTAGAGAACCTATTCAGTTTAGGATTACAAATGCAATACGGTCCTTCTCTAATACAATACTCTTGACCACATTGTTTGGCTTGATAGTTTATTCATGTCTACTATCCAATGTGAATCTCGTGCTTATATGATTCCATTGAATGTGATCTGGAACACATTCCAATATCTCATTCATACTCTGGCCAGAGATTCTAAATCATATCATAGAGTATTCTCCCTCAACGGTTTGAAGGTTAGAGATCCCTTGTTGCGCATTCACTTGTCTCCATGACTAGATAGCTTGACCCCAACCATGCCGTGGACACTCCAAAGGAATGCCATTTGACATGATCAAAGATCAAGGACCTAACCACAAGACAACTATGATGCCTCAGGTCAAAGGACTAATTTGCATTATCCTAACCATGAGTTCTCACGTGACATGAATATGAGAACTCGTCGTTGATCGTGCTCAGTGAACTCATTCTCTATTGAGCACCTACGTGCTTGTCTTGGTGTCACTCACACCAATGACTCGAGACTAGTCACTCTCCCTGAGAGAAGACATAGCACGTACTGATCTTAACGGACTGTCAATGCCCAATTGGCAATCCTATGATCAGGAACGTTTAGGATGTGTCTACGAAAGAATGGTCTCATGAATCTAACTTCTTTTAGATTGCATTCTCCCAATCACATATTCCTTGGACTTTATCGTTTAAGCATATAACATTTATATAAGACCGCTCAAACAATAATCTTTGCCCTTAATATTAAACTAGATTAGTTTAACATGTGAAATGTCCGTAAAGTATCATCATATGATTGGTTTTAGGGCACATTTCCAACACCCATTACCAAAGCGCAAACGACGACGCAGACCATTAATTCTATGACCTTTCATTTTGGTTTCAGATAGAAAAATCATAGTGGGTCTGCAACTTCTAATGAGCCCATGAAGGGCCCGAATTGCCGTGTCCGACCCAAGCCCACGGCAGTTCCAAAATATATAATTCATGGTGACCGTGCGGCTGTTGAGGGCCAGCCGCCACCACCCCGAGCCTGATGGCTCGAATTCAATATCATATTCCTTCCTTGATCCTCCCCAAACTCGTCCTCCTGACAGGTCTCCCTGCCGTGACTACTACTGGAGCCCACTGTGGGCTCTCCCGCTGTATAAACAGCCCTTTCAACCATTAAACAACGTTCCTGTAGGGTCAGACCCTTCCAAGCCTCCCCCAACACCTCTGAGTTCAGACTCAACAACTCAAGCCCTCTAACTCGTTTATATGGGTTATTCAATATCTCCCCTCTGTGGAATAGTCTGCCCTGTTTCATGCCACATATCTCCTTAAGAATGGGATCAATACACGCCTCAATCCTCAGCATCTCCCCGGAGGACATAACATCCCTTCTCACACCTTCCGTTTGTGATTCCATTTGATTACCAGCAGTTTGATTACTTACCAGTTGCTGTCGCACTATCTGCCCACTTTCAGCCGAACTGGCCCCAGGGATCATAAGACAAGAGTTTTGTCCCCTGTCCCGTCTCCTCCACCGCTTCTAAAGCCGTTGCATTGTATCTGCACCAAGCTCTCCTGACGGTAACTCCCCACATGGCAGCGTATTTTGGGTATCAACTTCATTCCCAGGTGCCTTTGGCTGAGAACTATCCCTAACCATTCCAGCTTGTCTGCGTTCACCACCACCCACCATTAATGGCCTTGAGGGGATCCGTTCCTCCCTGATTGGTAGCGCCTTGATCCATTCTCCATACCCCTTTCCCTGATTAGCATCCACTGCAAAGGAACATTCCGTATTGATATGGTCAATACGCCCACACCTGTAACAGAAATCTTGAAGTCTTTCGTAACGAAATTCCACCCACGTATCATGAGTGGATCTCCGTCGCAACCAGCATCCAACGCATAAGGGATTAGCAGTATTGACTAGTATGCGAACCTGCAGAAAGCCTCTAGCCTTAGCCGTATCTTCTAATTCTAGAACCTCTCCAGCCTCTTGTGTTAACAGTTTCACATTCGCCAAAGAGCTCAGTCCCAGTGGCACTCCCCGTATTTGGATCCAGAAAGGTACCAGTTCCATTACAATTTCTTCCAAAGCCAGGTTTGGAAGCCATAGCTTAACAGAGAAATTCTTCTTCATGATAGCCCATGGTACTTGGTCAATAATCTTTTTAGCCACAGTTTCATCTGGGACCGTGATGACATATATATTTTCCTTCACCCATTTAACATCCACCTCCCCCAAGTCCTTCCAAGCCGATCGAAGAATATTCCGGACACCCCATTTATTTAGGACTTTCTGAGTTAGCACCTTACCGACTAATTTCACTCTATGTTCCATTGCAGACAAATCCAGAGTTTCCTCCAGCTGAATCACAAGCTCCAAAATCCCACTCTCCGCCATCATCTGTTTCCGTGAGCCCAGAATCCACCCATGTATCCCCCCAGCTTGATAATTATCAGATAGCAAGCCCCGCCGTCCTCGTTGGCTTCGATAATCCTCCCGCTGTACCTGGAAAATCAGCCTTAACCCCTCACCTGGAATAATAAAGGTAGTAAAACCCCTCACCCACCTCATCTGCAGCCATTTAATGTCCATTCCTAGAGATAACCTACCAGTATTTAATGAAACCAACTCCTCACTGTTCCACCCAAACATCCTTGTCTCCCAGTTAGAGAATATCAGCACAAAAGCAGCCCTAACTAGGAGAGGAACTAGATCCCCCACCTGAAGTTCAATAAATTGACCCCACCCATCCGACACGGACGAGTGAAATCGAAAAAACCACCTACCCGAACTCCTGATAAAGGATCAAGAAAGCACCACTGACAGAAATAAATAACTTATAAAGATGGTAGCTCCACCTACCACCAACCAAACCCGCCCCCTGCGATAGCAAAAGCAGCCACCCACAAACTGGAACCAGACCCACTGCACAATCGAGGATAAAAGTCTTACCAATCACCAGATCGAACGTCAACGACTCGCACCGCGGCGGAAACCCACAAAGGGGAAAGTACTCTCACGACCCCCGGAGAGAATTCAATTTTTAAAAGAGATTCATATTTATCATGTGTAAGTAATGGATAAAAGAGAAAGATGTCTCTTGTCAACTGAGAGTTACATGAGAGATTCGGGAGAGTTCCTTACAAGCCTATAAATATGTGTGTGTATCCTTCGTAATACTTATAGGGGAGGTTCGGGAGAGTCCCTCCTAGACCTATAAATATGTGTGTGTTTCCTTTGTAATACTCAGATTTGGCTGAGACTTAAATAAAGAATGTGACATATTTAATTTAATTACAATCTTAGTCTTTTAGTGTGACAAATTTGGTGCAATTGCAGGCATGTCTTGATGAAGTTCTGTTTGTCAAAGAACCTTATATAGAAAAATGGAAAGTATCATAGTGGGATCAAATCATATAAAAAGCCCTTAAAATTCGATACTTCATTTTTAAGATCTAAACCCTGTTTGAGATTTTCAAAGGTCTAGTTTTCAGACCAATTTTCTTAGAAAAATTGTAGCAATGACCCCTTAATTATAATTCAATTAGAGTAATGATTTTTTCAACTAAAAATTCACGACAATTGGCCTCTTAAGTCATCAAAATATGCATCTATGATCATTTTTTTTCAACTCCATTAAAACTTCCGTTAAAATGAGTTACGTGCCACGCACATGAGGCTAAATCCAGTGGCAATTACGAGAAACTAAATGAGAAAATTGTAGAAATGGTCCCTCAACTTTTACCCAATTGGGGAAATAGTCCCTCAACTTTAACCCAATTGGAAGAATGATCTTTCAACTTTAACCAAATTGTAGCAATGATTTTTCCAACATGACTCGATTTGGCGAAAGTTTTGACAAAATTGACGAAAATGACCATAGCTGCATGTTTTGAGAAGTCAAGGGACTAATAGTTATGAATTTTTAGTTGAATGATCATTGCTCTAATTAGCTTAAGGTTGATGGACCATTACTACAATTTCCTCATTTTCTTACAATATGTTTGATTGAAAGATATATTATGTTATTAACAATTTAAATTGTAATGTGTAAATCTGAGTTACACCATTTAGCAAACAAAAGCAGTGTATCTGCCTTTTTACATCTGAATTTGAATTTTTTTCTTTAAATTAGAATAATATAATTGGAATGTTAATATAAAAAACCATGGAACATAATATTGGAAACTTCGGATAATATTGGGCACTTGAGCCTGAGATGACTTGTGACAAGTTCAATCTGAAATTTTATTCTCTAGGTGTTGTAGCCGATACAAGGATAATTTGGAATTTTAAAACTACAAATAGGTGTAGTTTAGGAATTGAATAAGGGTTAGTTTGATATTGTTGTGCTTTTTGTAAAATAGAAACAAATGTTTTTATCGTGTTGTAAGAATAAAGAGCTGTAAAATAAAGTTGATTATATAAGTTGCTGTGAATATGTTATATGTTAAATGACTAAAAAAGATATAATATTTAATGTGATATGATAATTGTCAAAGACAATAATGGAGGGGCAAAGATTGTAATTTTGTAAAGCCAATTTTTTTTTTGCGATCCTTGTGGTGATACTTTACTTTTCAATAGACATATGTGGTGAAAAAGCTATTAATTGTAATCCTGTGGTGAAATTCGTTATCAATCATAGTCCAAATTGAATTTTTTCTCATTCTTTTGTCATTTGTGGGGGCAAAATTGTTATTTTTGTTTTTATTGATTCCATCAACCAATCATAAAGCACCATATGCACATAATTTTTTTTTTTTAACTTTTAGAACTACAATAAAAGAATAAATAAACAATAAAATTACAAGGTTTATATTATCAGACTTTCTCATTTCAAGAGAGCCAAGAGTCCAAATTCAAGGTTTAAAAAATCACAAAGTATCTCACCGCGTTTAGGTTAAAATATAAGTTATTATGCAAACATTGAATTTAGTTTCATTTTAAGAAGAACAGTGGTGGACGAGATGGCTAGGGTTATGTGAGAGAGAGAGGGGAAGGTGGTGGGTGATCGTTGTGGCTATGGTTGACAAGGGTAGGGATTGGAGAGGGATTTCCATTTTTTTTCCTTCTATTTTTGTTGATTATAAAAATAGTGGAATTACCAAAATGAAAAGAAAAAAAATGGAATGACCTTTTTACCGCTTCATGTGAATGAGATTTTGACAAAAACTTCAGTTTGGACTACGATTGATAACGAACTTCACCACAGGGTTAAGATTGACACTTTTTTTTTACCACAATGATCGATTTAAAAATAGTATCTCACCACAGGAATAAAAAAAATGTAGCCTAAAAAATAATATACAACTTATAATAACGCATAAAATATAATATGTGAAACTCTACATATCACCGTATCTTTATATGATAAAATTTAACATTTAATAATAAATTATTAAGTTGAGACAATTTCGATAATTTTGACCATGCACCTAATTGTCCTCTCGCTAGAAGTTGAATGAAAAAATCTGCAAAGACCGCGGGAACCATTCTCTCGACCCCATCTTCTTACACTTTCCCTCCCACCCATCTACTTTACCATTTTATTTGGTAGACATGTATGCTGTGTAACAAGGACATCTCACATCTCATGTCATCTAAGGCTAATGGTTTTCAATAATATATTAATTGGTTTCTTACCTAATATTTCAATTAAACTATTCTAGTTTAGAGAAAAAAAAATCGAATTTAAATACTGCTTTTGATTTATTAACTAATTTATCTTAAATTTACACATTACAATTTAAACTGTTACTGGTGGACGACATAACATATCTCTCAATCAAACATTTTACTTTTGTAACTGTCTCGTCGTTTCTCCCACAACAGTCCAAGACATGTGACCTTGCATTGCATTTTGTAAGGAAATTGTTCTGAAAATTATAACTTTGAAAATCTCAAGCAGGGTTTAGATCTAAAAAATTGAAGTATCCAATATTAAAGGCCTTTACATGCTTTGATGCACTACGATACTTTCCATTTTTCAGTTGAGATTCGTTGACAAACAGAACTTCGTGATGACATGCCTGCAATTGCAACAAATCTTTCATACTAAAAGACTAGGATCGAAAATTAACCTAAAACAAATGAAGTTATGAGAGAATTGAGAGAAGTGGGTGAATCCATATTTACTGCATGGCCTGTGTCCTTGATTATTTCCACCTTGGATTTTGGTCCCAACTGCCTGTACATATTCAAAAGTGAACATTACCAATAATAAGTTCGGATTAATTTGAGTTAAAATCCTGATTAATTAATTTAATCATGAGGAAATAAATTAAAATTAAGTCACCTTTGCAGCTGATAGGCCAAGTACACAGGGAAGACTTCATCCTTGTCACCCCAAATTATCAGTGTTTCCTTCACCCAAATAAGAACTCCATTCAAAAATTTTGAAGAGAAAGTTTTCTAAGTGTTGAATTATGGCCAAGTTGGTTTGTACCTGAGTTAGAATAGGAAGGTCTGGATCTTCTTTTTTCCTCAGCAAGTGCTCTGCCAGCTCTAATTTCTCCTTCCTGTGTTGTTTATAGGTCACCTACGTATCACAACATACAAATCCAATCCTATTAGAATTAGCTTGACGCACAAATGTTCTCTAGCCAGACACTACAAGAAAGTGTCTAGACACCGCAATTGTCAGACTATATATCTTGGTCGTTTTTGATAGACTGACAATATAACGTGTTAGATATGTGAGGAGAACATTGCAAATCCAATGAAACTCACATTGATGAACCCATGAAGGAAAATGTCAGGGACCCACTTAGAAGGGCCAGGTTTATGCACTGATAGATTCACCAGGAGCCGTAGATCATGAGCACTTTGAGGCACAAGGAGATTCAATGCATTGCTTCCAACCTTATTGAGCTGCTCTCTCTTCTGCTCCTCCGTCATCCCAATCCCACAACTCACAACCACAGTCTTCTCCACCAACTCCGGGTACATCTCCGCCATCCAATACGCCACGAACCCTCCGTAACTTATGGAGTACACAGAAAATCTGTCCAACCCTAATCTCTTCAACCCTTCTGCCACACATTTTGCTTGGAAGATCTCAGTCCTTTCAAGCCTAGTTGTGTAGGAGTCGCCAAAGAACAGTAGGTCAGGCACATACAGATTGAAGCTTTGAGAAAGAGAGCCCACCTGATGGATGAACTGCCACTTTGAATTGCCACCATACCCATGAAGCATTACTAGGGGAGGCTTCTGGGACCTCCTAGGATTTGCAGCCCAAAAGTGCATCGTGGTTTGATCATCTAATTCAATTGTGCAGGGACAAAGGCCACACGACCTGAAATATACTGATAATAGTAAATCTGCAACTGTGATTAGGAGCGTGATTGGATTCAGAAAAGGTAAAATTGAAATCAAGAATTGGGAAATGGCTATGATTGTTGCAAGGTAGAAGGAGAGGACATTGGAAAATTTTGGGTAGGCCATGACCTAGGGTTTGAATTTGAATTCAGAAATATTGAGTAGTTGATCTCATCCTTGTTGGATTACTTCAATTGGCATGGTTTGTGATGCTTCACGCAGTTTCTATATAAGATGTAAAAGAGAGTTGGGGGCATCTCACATTTGTGAGGTGATGAGGACAATTGCATGACCCACTTGCATGTTCTTCTGGACGATGAAAACCAATCGTGCCAACTCAAAATAACAAAATGAAAAACAAAACTGAGACTGGTTTGTAACTGTAATCGTAATAAACTAGAGAGCGGGAATAACGCTGCATCGTGTCACTCTTGTATGTTTCGTATCACTTTCACGCTATGACATAAGTGTATGTAAGTATGTTCCTACAAAAGTGTTGAAGAATTAACGAGAGTAGAAATAGCGTTTTCTTGTTGAAATTTTCTTTTCTCTTTCTTACAAACAATAAAAACATAATATATATATATATATATATATATATATATATATATATATATAAGCTTCTTTTTTATTTTGAAGAAGTGTCTATATATGTCAAAGACAAATGGCAACCATTGTTAATAACGATACTGGTAGTGCTACTGGTAGTGCTATCAGATCTAAAATTAAAAAAGGTAAATAACAAAAAAATAATAAATGTGGATAGAGAGTAAAAATAAATATGTGAATAGTATTGTCTAAGCTATCAATGCTACTGATTTAACTACTTTTTAAGCAAAAGTTGGTCCTTCTTTACACTAATTTAAAAGCATGAATGTGTAATGGTATGGCAGCCGGGACAAAAAGATTTGGACCATTAGATTAAAGAAATACCACAAGCGATAAGGTTCAGCAGGAATCTACAGGATCAGGACATGGGAAAGCATCACTTTGTCTTCAAGATGGGGCACTGACTTCCAAAATTTATGAATATCGAAAAGAAAAATGCCAATGAAACTTTATGAAAAATAGAATTCTTTATGAATTTTTTTTGTTACTTTATGCTTTTGTTATAATTTTTGTGTAAATATTATAAAATATTGTAACAAAAATATGAGATGACAAAAAATTCATAAAGAGACTCTCTTTAACATTTCTCATCTACAGAATTGAAGGGAATATAACCGAAAATCCAGTGTACAAGTGGCAATAAATTAAGATGCCAAGTGGGCATGTAGATAACAGTGATTTAGGGTTGAATTAGCCCAACACTCAGTCACTTCGGGCCTTTGGATCCAATCCAACAGATGTTCAATTTTCTTTGACGATCGTTGGATTAGAAGAGTTCTAAGTGGTGTATCATCGAGATATTCACATATCATTATCTATAATTAGCTTCAAATCAACAAACTAATAACTGTAAGTAACACGTTTTCTGATGATTCCAAATTGAAGTTCTAACTCCATTTTGTATCTAGGATATGGTTGTATCAAAAAAACCTAATATATATTAGAACTTTTTCGTTATTAAGATTTAAATCATACAGCGTACAAATTGCGCATCTTTTCTTTTATTTACCTTTACGTTACTTACTAAATATCTGTCAAAATAAGAAGACTGTGACACCAGAACAAGAAATTTTCTCTCGTATTTCAAAACAGCCCAACTGTGTCCATTAACAAAAGATTTCTTGCAGATGGGGGCACCTCAGCTGATAAACCTTATATTGTATTCTACTTTGCTCATCGGTGCTTTACCTTTGCCTCTTTGAGAGAGATCTAGATGTTTCCCGAAATAATGAAAACAGCTAGCATTTGCTTCTTGTCAAGTATGAACACACCCAAAAGAAGACATCACAAATAACTTACTTGCAAGGCTTCCAATCCTTTTTAACCTTTATAATCACTTTACCCCCATCCCGCAATCATCTGCATAATTTAGTCCCCCATCTTTCTGCTTTTCCCACTTTTTGGACGGCTGTCTTTCACTTTTGTCATCCAATCCCAAGCTTTCCACCGAGATTCCTTCACCGTTTCCACCTTCTTTGCTCTATAAATATACAGTTCTCCAGCTTCATCTGATATTAATTAAACTCATCAAGTTGGCTTTTCCTTTTTCTTCAAGAAAAAGAAAAACCAGTCTTGAAACCCTAATTTCATTGAGCCCACCAATGGCTGCTGCTACTACTACTACAAGCTATCCATACACAAGCCAAAACTCATCTTCTCAAAGATCAGTGGCGATGGTGCTTGCTCTAGTATCTGCAATTGTTCTTTCACCTATCTATACAAACCCTAGAAAAAGCAGTGATGCAAGATACCATGAAGCAAAATGGAGCTCTGGGTTTGTTCTTCCCATGATTCTTGCTGGACTTATCATTGCCATCAAAACCACTTCTTCATCATCATCGAGTTCGTCAGCTTCTTCGTTGTGGTCGACTCGAGGAGATTCTTCTATTCCTTCTTCTGATCCTTCGTGGGTTCTGAGAATTGGGAGCTCGTCCTGGGGGCTTGCTGGGGTTTTGGTGATGCTGATGTTTGTGCTTTCTTGGCAAGGTTCTGTTCATGAATTCTTGTGGAGATAGAGACCAAAAATTAAGTACAATTGTATCTCTTATTGTATTTCATTTTAGTGGGTTGGACTAGAAGTTGATATATCAAATAATGTAAGTTGTGTTAGTTAATGGAGATTCTTGATCCAAAATGTGGGTACCATGCAGTTCTGTGTTTAAGGAGTGCAAAAACTGAATACAAGTTACAACCCCTTGCTATATATATATAAAATGAAATTGTTAACTGTGAAACAAGATTAAGTTAAAGCTGGGGATTGAAGAAAATCCCAATGTACATGTCCCTTTTCTATCTTTGTGACTAGTTATGTGACGGGAGGTATAGAGAATGATGTGTATAAAACATTGGGGTATGTAAGAGCTTGTTTGTATCCAACACAAATCCAACTTGTTAAACTTTAAGAAACAGTATTTTTTGAGTGAAAAGGTCTAAAATTCTTGTTTGGTATTTCAATTTTCAAATTTGGACTTAAGAACAACTTTAAAAAATGACTATTTCTTATGAACACAAAACGTGAAATTTTAGAGTTTTTAAATCAAAATGTGCTATTTTTCCTTATTTTCTGTACTCTCCTTCTCTCTCATATCTTTCATCTCTCTCTCTCTCTCCTCCTAAACCTCCGATCCTCTTTCGATTTTCTCTACTCTTTATCTCTCTCCTCTCTATCTAGTTGGATTTAGAAGTTGCTGATTCCACCAGGGAAATGATGGAGGGTGACTTTTTTTTCCTATTTAATTGTTAAAATTTAAAAATAATTTTGAATCTTATACTAAACAAGTTTTTGGGTCTTAAATAAAATTGTTCTCGAGAAATGTTTTGAGATATGATGAATGTTTTAATAAGATAACATTTCCTCACGATTGAGGCTAACGATTGCTTGCGTTATGCTTCGAGCCCGAGATATAAAATAAGGTGACTTCCAAACTCATTCTCCGAAAATAAAATAAAATCTTTAGAGGCTACTGGCAATGTTCTCATATGAAGCTTCTTAATTCTTCTTCTCACCCTTTAATTTTACACAATGATTCGAACTGTATTCAGTTAAACCCTAACACTATGTTTGGATGAGGGAAATAAACTTGAAAATTTGACAAAAGTCATAAATTATAAATTGGCATGCACCAATTCCCTTGTTTGGATTCATAAGCATAGAAATTTAGAATTATCGAGTGGAAAATAAAACTTGGAATTTGGGGCCTCTAATTCCCAAGTTTAAATTCCATGTAAATAGGTGTCATTTCCAAATTTCTAAGGGTGAGAACTTAAAAATAACAAATTCCATTGTTCTTAGGTTAACTAAACAAAAAAATTTACAAATTCTAGACAATAAAATTCCGTCATTTGAATTTCCATCATTTTAAAATTCCTTAGTACTTTTAAATTTTTTCATCCGAACAGAGTATAACATTTTGACAACATTAATCAAACAGTAAAACAATTTATAATTTGGTTGATCTTAGCTAGAGTTTGATATTTAGAGGATGAACTAGAAAGTAAGCTGCTTCCAATATCGCGTCAGATTAAAGGTAGCTGGGCCTGATTCACACCTAAGCCCAATAAGAGACGATCAAAGCACTATGGACTCTTCCCCATAACCCAAGCCCAATTCCCAAACTCACTCACCCTCCCCCTCTCTCTCTCTCTCTCTCTCTCTATCTCTCTCTCTCTTCCATTTCCTTTTCTTCTCCCGCTCATCCATCAGCAAAGCCCTAGCTACTGGAATCGAACTCATCGATCTGTCTCTCACGCAAATCCAATTCAGAGAGACCTCACCTTCTTCGGTACAAGACGAGGTGAGCTATCTACTTTCTTTCTCTCCGTCTTAGTTATGTTTGATTTATCATGAAATCAGCTGTGTAAGTTTCAATATCTTTGATTTGGGTCCTCAATTTTTGATCCGGGTAAGCTTAATTTAGGATTTAGGACTCAGTTCTTCCATTAAAGGCGAAAGCTGACATCAAATCTACAATTCCAATTGATAAGTTCTTGATTTTCATCGACCAGAATGCGTTTTGTATTGTGGAAATAAATAGGGTTTAGGGTTCTTTTTGTCCAGTGGACAAAATTAGAATATAAAATTCGAACCTTTCGTGTTCTTTGAAATGTGCAAATTTCCAGTAAGCTGTGGAGATTTGAGTTGGGGTGTGAATCTGAATATGGGTTTTCTATGGGACCTTTTTTTTTAATCTTTACATTTGATTCTGATTATGTTTACTTTGTATTTTTGGTGCTACCATATTTGATATGCTCTACTAGCAACCTCCTTCATTGTTGCGGTTTCTGCTCGCTACTTATCTACCTTCATATTTTGGATATTCATCAATTTCTGCCACAAATTTCTGACAGCTTGGTGTGCTAATTGGGTTAATTTTCCACAAAATCTGTACGTTCGTCGATCACTGCCTTGAATTTGTGCTAGTTTTCTTCGTAATGTTAATTTGCCCCAAAATTTGTACATTCATCAATCACTTCCTCAAATTTGTACTCGTTTGTTATGTTTCTTGTGTTAATTATGCTCCAAATTTGCATATTCATCAATCACTGCCTCTTTTGACCCTAAAAAATGTCACTGCCTCTAAATTCTTATTTCTGTTAGTGCTCTCGATGGGCAGCCCATTCTTTCTGTAGCGTCTATTATCCTTGACGCATTTACTGGAGTCTTGAAAGGAAAATAAAAAGTTTCAGTAGTTTAGAGGTTTAGCCCATTCCATTGCTCCAGGCCAGCCTAACATAAGTACCCAGAACTAGAAAATGGCAGGGGAAGATGAGGACTTGCCCAGAGACGCCAAGATTGTGAAGACGCTGCTAAAATCGATGGGTGTGGAGGAGTATGAACCTCGTGTTATTCACCAATTCTTGGAGCTGTGGTATCGATATGTTGTTGATGTGCTCAGTGATGCACAGGTCTACTCCGAACATGCTGGTAAAGCTGCAATTGATTGTGACGATGTCAAGCTTGCTATTCAGAGCAAGGTTAATTTTAGCTTTTCACAACCCCCGCCAAGAGAGGTAATTTATTTCGCTCCCTTTATTTTTCATCTGCTAAATCTGAGATCATGTTAATCTGAGTTCAGCTAATAAAAGAGTCCGAGAAGATGCATCTACATTTACTATGTCAATTTATAACATCAAACAAAGATTTGTCAACATAATACAGTTTTCTTCAGCTTGTGTATGAGTGTGCGCTTTTTTTTTATCGAGCATCATGTAGAGAGTTTGACATTAAGCTGACCCATTATCAGGTTTTACTGGAGTTGGCTAGAAACAGAAACAAAATCCCATTACCGAAATCAATTGCGGGGCCTGGAGTGGCATTGCCGCCTGAACAAGACACATTGATCAGCCCAAACTATCAACTGGCAATCCCAAAAAAACAACCAACCCAAGCAGTGGAAGAAATGGAGGAGGATGAAGAGCCTTCTGAACCAAATCCACCCCAAGAACCGAAGCCCTCTGATGTGCCGCAGAACACTCCCCAAAGGGTATCCTTCCCCCTCACTAAACGCGCAAAGTGAGGATCTAGCCGATGGGAAGAAACAGTGGTTCATCCTAGTGCAGAGGTGTGAGATGTGGTAATTGTGTTTGCTTACAACAAAATGCTGATTTGTATCAGAAATGTATACTTGTAAAAGAATGTTCTGCAATACTTTCGATTTTCAGTTATTTGAACGCTTATAACATAAGATAATTGCTAAACAGATATTCTGCAGTTGACTTCTATTCTCTTACTGCAAAAGAATATTCTGTTATGTTCTGTTTAAACATGATGAGGTACACGAATACTGGGTTTGTGCTCCATAACCAGAGGTTCTGCAATGCCATAAAACCATAACGGGGAGGACAATGGTTCGGACCGGGGAGACCGGGGAGAGGTGCAAACAACAAAACAACAATAAAGCCTTATCCCACTAAGTGGTATTGGCTGTATGAATCTTAAAATGTTATTGTGATGGAGAAATGTGTCATCTCTAAAAATCCTACGATGCTTCGGAGTTTAGGATACTCATGTACGCGGGGCATTTTACCTTTGGATTTTGATTCTAAAGATCTAACGTTTGAAAATTTCTGAAACATTTGATATTCCTGAGCACGGTAGAAAATCTCCATAAGACTCTTTCATTGTAAGACATTAGCTAATCATTTGCGTGTAGTTTATTCCCCTATCCTTGTTTCCAATCAGCAAGAAGCTCATGGTAAACGTGGTTCTCCACGCCCTTGGACTCGTATCCCGTGTTCAATTCTCTCGATATTCTCTCTCTCTCTCTCTCTCTCTCTCTCTCTCTCTCTCTCCTAATATCGCTTGTATAAATTAAAATACCAATTGGCGAATACAGTAAGGGGATACGCGAATTTCGCCAACATGCCACCATAGAACCAAAAGGATGCGGTCACCATCGAACCAAAAGTATGTCGAAACGACAAGCATGTCGCAAGGTGACTCCCTGAGTCTATACAGAAACTTACAAGAACATAATGTTGGGGGGGTATCGTGAAAGATAATAGTGCATTCAATGTGAGAACCTTCATAGATGAAGCAATTTTAACACCCTATTGAATTCGGTTAGTCACCACGTAGCTTTTCCGTACAAATGCTTTTGATTTATATACAAGAATGACTTTAGTGTCACTGGATACAACCATATACGGGACAATCTTCATTCCGGTCAACTTCTCCAACCCGCCATACGGTTAGCAGGAGGCCCTGCGCTCGATACACTTGTGCCCCGGTCGTACATGCGCTGAATCTCTTCTCTGTACTCTGTCAAAGACTTATCGGGAATAGCTGGAGTCAGCTCCACCACATCTCCCATCTGCAGCTTGCATGTAGGATCGTTCACTGGCGCATGGTTCAGCCTCGGCCTCAGTTCTTCCTTCAGTGGGAACCCGTACGGAGTCCATCTCAAGCTCCCTCGCCCAGCTTTTTCCAGCAGATCCTTAACAGTGGAGTTTGCAGGAAACTCTTGCACAGACATCTGGAATAATATAACGTACATGGTCAGACTCATTGTAAATAAGTACCTGCTTGTTTTTGTTTCCTAATAAGATAAATATGAAAAGCATACAACATGAACAAATACGTCTCTGTGATATAAACGGGAAATACAGCCATTTCTTACAATTAAAACCTTACAAAATCCCAAAACAAACTTACTTACGTCAAGACATGTGCCTACCCTATTGCTAAATGCGTGCCATATTACTTTGCTTGTCCCAATTTTGTGTGCCATATGGACACCCGACAAGGTGCATAACACGCGTCTATCAACACTGATAGACACCATGCTTAATGCACAATTGCAAATGTGAAACTACAATGGTGCAGAACATCAGTTCAAGACTGTCATCCATAGACAAATTTTAAGGTCATTGCCATATGAAAGTTAGAAAGTCCCATAAAGACCCACCTCATATACAGCTAAATTATTAAATCCAGCTACAAACCAATTAAACATATTCATACAAAATTAATGGGAAGTTTCCTAGAACGAACCTTATCATTCTCTAGCATGATGACAAACACCGGCCCGTCTTGACCACAGTGGGGCTTGTAAGAATATGGACAGTCATCAGAATGAGTAGGAAACGTGCACGATGGCTTGATTGAATCGTCACAGCCAACGGAGGACCTGTCTCTGTTCATTGCCTCACACTGCCAAGTGACCACCCATCTGGCCCACTCAATCATTTGAAGCACAAATGAGGGGTGCTTACAGTCACCTTCCTTGTATCTCCAATGAGCTGCAAATCCAAACTCAGCCTGCAAATGCATCTCCTTTGTTCGAATTTGGACTTCCAGTGGAATCATGCCTTCACCCATCACCACAGTGTGCAATGACTGATACCTGTATTATTAAATGAATATTAGCACGAGAATGTTAAAAAAAGGATAAACTAGGTAACTAGAACCTTTTTGAGGTACGTTGACCAAATAAACAAAGAACTTTTTGAGGTATGGCATACCCATTACACTTGGGTTGAGTTATGTAGTCCTTGAACTTCCCTGGGACCTCAGACCACAACTGGTGAACAACTTTAAGTGCCTCGTAACAATCATCCTCATTTTCGACAATCAAACGTAGCCCATGAATATCATGTATTTCATCCATGTTTAGCTTCTTCCTGTGCAAAATAAGCCATAAGCATGTTAATTTCAATCCAGGCATGGAGAATAATGTGCTATAGCACATGGATGTCAAAGCATGCAACTATAACTCATTAATCTACTGATCCATTAAGAACTATGTTTATAACAAAATTAATGGTCAACTTTTATGATGCAATAGAGAGAGAGGGCCGAGAGAACATACTTTAACATTTTAGAGTAGATGCTATACAAGCTCTTATGCCGCCCACAAAGAACATGGTAGGAAATGGCTTTATCCTTGAGAGCACGCTCTAATGTCTCCGTGGCAGAAATAATCATTGCCTCATCAAACGAATCTACAAGCTTAGAGGACAGTTCTTTGTGCTGATCCGGGTTGAGATGCTTAAAACATAAATTTTCCAGCTGCACCTTCCAGCTAGAGATTCCAAGTCTGTTGGCCAAGGGCACAAAAATCTCCAAAGTCTCCTTTGCAAACCTCTGTTGTTTAGCCAAGGGTAATGCATCTAGTGTAATCATATTATGCAATCGGTCTGCCAATTTAATGAGGACAGCACGGGCATCTGCCATGGCAAGGAACATGGTATGCAGGCGATCTGCCTCAACTGTTTTGCACGCTGTATTATTATCACGGGCAAGCTTGCTCAAATGACTGAGCTTAGACACCTAATCAATTCCATAAAGAACTAGATTAGAACTAGTAAATGTCAATATCATATACAAATAATCATAGAAAAACAAACACAGCAATAGCACCATTTGAAATGTAGAATCCTACACTAGGTATCGCTTTTGTAAGTAGAGTATCATTACGTAAATCTCAACAGCTGCTTTTCCTATTCTAAGTTGCAATTAGAACACCGTGCAACATGATTGTTAACTTCATACAGCTGCAACATATGCAAGACAATCATGTAACTCGTGTTAACATGAGCTCAACTATAGAATTAATTGATGGCACAAGCATTCATTCGGATAAGAAGAAAACAGTTAACTTTTAATCAATATGACATCTATTACACCATCTGTAAATGTAAAGTTCCAGTGCAGATGTTATAGAAAGCTTAAGCGGAATCCGTGAAACAATGGCAGGTAGATTTCACATATCATGAACAATTAACTTGAATCTAGTGTTCAGCATACGAAAACAAACAACTTCTCATGCACGAATAAAAATTGATATTTGTTGAATTACTTCCATTCAGTAATACAATAGAGTAATGAAAATTATCAAACACATACCCCTTCTACTAAATCAGCAACCCCAGCTCCAAATTTCCCAAATATGTAGTCATAACACATAAAAGAATCATCAAGCGTGTCATGCAAAAGCCCTGCAGCAACAACTGTGGAATTAGCACCGATCAATGCGAGCAACACCGCCGTCTCCACACAATGCTGCAAATAAGGATCGCCACTTGCTCGCATCTACAATAAAACAACACATAATACAGCAACAAAACTTCTCAACCCAATTCACCAAAATCCCAAAACGCAAAAATTGAAGCAAAATTCAAACCCAAACAAAATTTACCTGCCCTCTATGCGCTTTTTCGGCCTCGTAAAAGGCCTTGATAATAAAATCTTCATAGAAAATCTTGTGCCGCAGCTGCGCACCCACTAGCAACTCCTTAGCATAAGGCTCAGCAATTCCCTCCAAAAACCCATCTTCAATGTTGAAAGTCAATTCATCAAGCACAGCTGAAGAACCCACATCCAAACCATCAGTCTGAGCCTCGAAGCTGGCCGAGTCGTAATCTATGCAGGAAGAGCCCAAAGCACCCCTCACAAACCCATTAAACAACCCATTATTCCCACACCGAATAGAATTCAAGCTAATATCTCCATTGCTAGACCTTTCCCTTGTAATTCTCATCGGCGGGCTTCTCGCCGACCCCGAAACCCCGCTACTGGAAGACGAGACCGGACCCTGAAAGACCGAAACCGGGCTCTGGTCCCGGTTCAACGAAGCCCCATTGAACTTACTCCCCGAATACCGAAACGAGCTGCTCAATTCCTTCAATTCCTCGCCTCTATCGTGCCACCGATAACCCAATTCCTCTCCTCCACCCGAAAAGCTGGACGACGACGACGCGTGCTTCACCGTCTGCGACGAGAACAGGCACGATAGCCCCCCAGCCACCGGCTTCTGCGACGCGGAGGGCGTCGACGCCGTCGACGACGAAGATCGAGAGCTCAATTCGAAATCGTGTGAGGCGTGCGCGTTGATCTGGCACGGGTGTGCCGTGGAGCACACACTGCTCGGCGGGCTCGCGTACAGAGCTATTGTGGGGACCGTCATGGCTTCCTTTTTGTGGCGATTCCGGACCCCAAATCACAAATCGAGAAAACCCAGATAACTCTTTTCGTCCAAATGCAATTTTCTCGGCGAGCCACTAATTTTCTTCACAAAAGCAACGAACTTTCCCGGGAAACCAACCACTTGAGACACCCAATTGGACTTTTTTAGATACCCAATTGGACTTTTTCAGATACCCAATCGAATTTATCAGAGACCCAGTAAGTTAATTTTTGAAAAGAAAAAAAAATCCAATTGGGTGAAATGGTTCTCTATCTAAAATTCCTGTTCGATACCCAATTGGACAAATCAAAGATTGTGAAACAAAGAAAAGTATAATGGAATGAAATTCGAGCTACAGTTATGTACAGATTTATAGAAATTGAGCTCAATAAATCCAGAAACAACTGGAAAACTAGACCTAATTCGAGGAAAGCGAGTCAAAGACGCTTAGAAACGCAGGAGAGAGAGAAAGAGAGAGAGAGAGAGAGAGATGAAGCTTCTTTCTTCGTCTTTGATTTTTTTTTTGTTTTGTTGAGAATCTCTCCCTTCTCTCCCTCTCTGTTTTGTTGTTTTTCAATCAAGTGGTAATTGCTTATAGGCCAGGCAATTGAATTGTGAAATTACCTATAAGTCCTGGGGACATGTGAATTTGGTTTTAAACCATCTGGATTTTTTTTATTTTTTATTTTTACAATTCGACAATCTGGATTTTTTGGATTGCTGTGCATATGAAGCTGGCTGTGTTTCCGTCTTTGATTGGAAACGAAAACAATAAACGACCATAATTAGACAGGTACAGAAAGTTTTTTGCAAACCATCCCATTTTTTAATTAAAAAATTAGGCAAACACCACGTTTATAAAATACACAAAGTACACAATTTGAACCAAAAAAAAGTACACAAATTAAAATAGGAAATCGAATTGAAACTTTTGATACAGTTTATAAAATGGAGGTTTAATAAAACACTCCCAATACTGTTTATTTTTAATGAAAAATCACTTTTTTACTCACCCCTAAAGTGTTTTTTTTGCTCACCCCCTAAAGTGAGTGTGATTTTCATCTCTCTCATTCGATCAATTTGGTTAAATTAATTAAAGACCTTATCTCAAAATTTAGATTAATGAAATGAGTATCGCTCTCGATTTACAGAAATGAGAAATGATGCACTCGTGGATAAATGTCACATACATATTTACAAACCCAAAATACACAAATTTTGCAATAGTGTCCCAAAAACAGCAAAAATCAATTTGGATAATGCAAGTTGGCTAAGTTTGTAGAATTATCTCCTTCATATATTATTTTATATTTTGTGCTTATCCACTCGATTGATTTTATATTAAATATTGGATAAATTACCAAATTTTGAAATGGTAAGAGAATAGGAACTTAATATGGTATTGTTTAACGCTAATGACAGACTAGAAGAAGCAATTATCAATCTCCCACTTGTGTATCATATGTTGCAATCAAGCTTTTTGTCTAAAGTTTAGATTACGTTGGATTCCACTAATGTGGTGTTATTAATTTTATCTATGTCGCGTCTAAACGAGTTATCAGTGGATTAGCATATCCCTCTTCAAGTTATAACTTATATATTAGTAATATTAGGTGACAGTGTTACAGTCATATTAAAATTTCAAATTTCTCCACGCATGTTACTAGAGCATCTCTAACAGATGAGTTAAATCTGAAGTAAAATTACAGTAACGGTATAAAGAAGTTCAAACCAAAATATCTATCCTATATGGATTAGCATAGGAATTGTTTGTCGCCAATTTTGACATAAGCGAAAAGATGTCGTCTTTTCATTTTATTATTGTTTTGTTGCGTGAATCCCACTATACATTAAAATTAGTAATTTGGGGTGTGTGAATATAATCTCCCTTAATAATATAGAGATTATATTCACTCACCCCAAATTAATATTTAGTATTTATCTTTTCAGAGCTTCGTTGGAGATACTCATATATGAAAAAGGCATACTATAATGCAAACTTGAACATGCATATATTGCATCAGAGGCAACTTTGGGGAGCAAAAGGTGCAACACACAACCCTAAATTTGAAGGGGCCAAAAAAATTCTGCTATCTAGTATTTATATGTAATAATGTTACATATTAAGGCATTATTTTTATAGTTCATTTCTTATAAATGTAAAAAAAATTCTTTCCAAATATAATAATTTAGAGTGCATAATGAGATTTTGAAGTGCTAATAACAACACACTACAAAATATATTTTTTTCAACTTTATTATATAATAATGTCATATTTTCAAATGAACTGTAAAGTTTGAGTTTTTGAAGTTTTTTTTTTCTCTGTTTTGGTTGTTTATGATTGAAGTGTTTTTGATTATTTAGTGAAGATTATGTTTGTAGTTGTTTTTACTTATCTTTAATGACATTTATAAACTTACAATTAGTGAGTCTAGAAGTTTGTTTTGATTTAAATTATTGTTTTCTAGCATCAATATATTGTCTTATTTTTCTTTGGAAAATTATCTTAAGGAGAGGCTTTTTTATAAAATTCGAATATCAACCCCGAAATCATAGACAATGGTATAGTGCATTATATCAATGGGTGTGCTATCCACACACCTCAAATTACTTCTCACACACCCATTGTTAATTTATGTTCATTGATCTTCTTTAATTCATCTGATCCGACGATCGAAAATTAAAAGAATGTGTGAGAAGTAAAATGAAGTGTGTGGATATCACACTCCTATATCAATTGTAATTAAGGCCTGCTATGCCAATTAAAAAGTGAAAAATCATAAGTTACTCAACGACGCAAATATAAGCATTTGGTATAAGTTTTTCTTAGACACATGAGCTTCTGTAATGTCTGTATTTTTATGAATCAATTTCAAGATATAATTGTGGATCACAGGAAATAGGCAAACAATACTAAAAAAGGAAGAATCAAACACGCAACTTCAAAAGTACTAATAAATATTACGAACTAATTGAGTTACAAACTTATTAATCAAAGAATAAAAAAGAAGAATAATAAACGTTGATACGAGGAGTATGACTCGCAGGAACATAATCCCAAACTTCAATCAAATTTTATATAAATAATTCACCTAAACGCAAATCAAGACAAAAAAATCAAAGGGACAAATATTGACATTTCACTAGTGAGCGAAAGATAATTATTTAATTATTTCTTTATTTGTACTTGTAATTTTCAGATTCATACAAATACTGAATTTTTCTGTTACATTCAGTTCACTAGCTGACTAGCACGGGTCTTCAAGGAGCACGACACGTGGCACCCCGACAGGCTGCAGACACAGCCACCTGGTCCGCACTGTTGACTTACACGTGCTCCGTAATGACGGCTGTTAGGCGAGCCTTCGTCCGGACACGTTTACAGTCGGTGGGTCACTCTCCCGGCACGTGCTGGAGGGCCAGTCAGCTCTGAGATTGAAGGACTGGCTTTGGCATCGTAGGATAGGACGGTGTGATTAACATCCGACGGTCAGTAAAAGGTGTGCCGCTGTTATTGTAAGTGAACTACAATTAGCGGGCGCTGAATGTGTGACAACAAGTTAAAATAGCCTCCAAAAAGTCTGAAGTCAATATAAGTCACGTGTTCGGTTCATGGTCAATTTTTTGTTTCTTATTTTGGTTTTTTTGTTTCTATTTCTCGAGGGTAGCTGTGGTTGATGTATTTTTGTGAAAGCTAATTTGGATCGGAATGCTATTGGTTTTAAAATTTAGTTGAGTATATTTCATCAAAAATAAATTTGTATTTGATTCAATTTTTTTTTTAACAAAGCGATAGTGTTAGTGAATTAATTAGTTATTGTTAAAGAGAGGGGAAAAAAAACAATAAGATTACATGTATATCAAAATGTATAAACAAAATTTCTTTTTGTTAAGATAAAATGTACTCTGCAGTATTTGATTCATCATTAGATAAATGCTCAAACGAGTAACATTGTATTAACTTAGGAATTGATGTGTGCATGAGCATCACTAATGATACTTATATATTAAATGTTACAACCCGTCCCGGAAATTTTGTATCGTTGATGTGAATTTAAGAGATTACCCTTGAAAGTCGGGTTTGTGTTTGTGTTTTGGACTAAGAAAACGGGCCAATTACTTTATGTCCTAAGTAATTGGGACCAATGAGAACTAGATATTTTCTTAGTTGGTGATTGGTTTGTTAGATTTGGACCACACAACTCACACTTTCACTTTCTCTCTCTCTCTCTATCTCTCTCTCTCTCTCTCTCTCTCTCTCTCTCTCTCGGACACTCACTCTCCCTCCTTCTCTTTTGTACGGAGCAACACCAAAACCCCCTCAAATCGCACGGATCGAAGGATCTAAGATTACTATTGTGTTCCTTGCAAGCTTAAGAACACACCTATACCATTTTCAGGTAAGATCTCCCTCGAAATTACGTGAAAACCCTAACCCCGATTTGGGGTACTGTTCGTGCACACGTTAAATCTTGTGTTTTTGGAAATTACAAGCTCACTGGGAGCTCAAGAAGGTCCTCACGAGGCTTGGAGTACTTCGTTGGGAGAATTTGGATGTCGAGATATCGAGATATCCAAGTTTGAAGTTTTGGTCGGACTTTCAAGGGTTCTCTGGCGAGATCCAATGATCATTGGAACTTGAAATTGGTATGATCTTGTTCCTTAGGTTTTAAGCTTCATTTTGGTATAAAATATATGAAATTTGGTGAAGAAATGAAGAAGATATAGCGATTTGAAACTTTTTCCAGAAACCGGCGAAGTCACCGGTGTCCGGCAACTCGCCAGAGAAGACGAAAGCATATTCCGTCGAATATGTTAACGGCGTTAGGTGACGCTGTTAGTTTCTAACATTATATGCTTGGATTTAACAGAATATTCCTGACAGCGTTAACTGACGCCGTCAGTGTGCCTGGCACGTGGTCGCGCGTGGGGGGCGTGTCTGGCCATGCCTTCGGCGGCGCGTGGGTGGTCGGAAAATTTTTCTAAAAATATGGGGATGTTCCTAAGGTTGTGTAGATCACGTTGGTATATTTAAATACCAAAATTGAGCTATGTATGAGAAGTTATTTCCAAGCTTCGTTTATGTACTTTAAAATAACGTTTTTATAGTTGCTTCTCATATAGGCGAGACCTATCCAGAGGACGAGTGTAGCCAGGCTAGGCGCGGGGGTTACGACCCAGCTATATATCAGTGAGTGGGCTTTTGGTTTTCCGTATATACCTATATACTTATTGTTTTTTCGAGAAAGTGAATTTGAATGATTATACGATTTGAAACGCCATGCAAAGTATCTGCCTATTTTATTATGCGTTAATTGTTGCATATATTTATGATTGGTGCTGCCGACGCACAGGTAAGTGTCAGGTAAGTTTATTTATTGGTTATGATGAGAATGATGTGATATGATGAGAGCTCATAAACCTGCACCTTGATATTAATGTTCCCGCCCAGAGTTAGGGCACAGTTCTTCACGTGATGTTCACCTCCCGCACCATATGCTCGCCTTGGATCCAAGTTAGGTGCACAGTCCTGTCGTATAGACCACTATAAGTGGGCTTGACTCGTAGGTGACCCGCGATTATTCGCAGTCTTCAAGTGATCATAGCACTAGAACATATTATTCTATATTCAATTATGTTATGCAGACCACTAGAGGTGGTGTTGATTTGTGTGCAGGATATATGATTTGATTGAGATTGAGTATGAGCTATAGATTCAGCCGAGGGCTGATTTAGTACCTGACATTTGTACTTAGTCATTGAATTACGATTGGCATTTAGTAGAGATAATTTGACATGGCATATTTTCCAGGCATGATTTTGAGATATATATGTATATGAGTATATACTTTACTTCTGGGAAATTATACAGGTTTTACGGAGAGGGGTTATAACTTTGAGAAATGAAATGATTTTTTGAAAAGTTTTGTTTTACCCACTCACGCTTTTGTTTTTTGCCCCTCCAGGTTTTAGGTAGTGTTCGTCAGTGGCTACGAGGATTTCAGCGGAAGTTCTGACAGACCATTCCTTATGTAGGACACCTTTTGGTGTTATTTGAACTTATTACTTTCCTGCTTGACTGCACTTAAACTAATTATGTTCTGGTTATGTAAACACACTTAATTCTTGCACTAGCACGTCATCTTAGTTTGGACTGCTAGTTGTTCAGTTTTAATTCGTTTGTATTCCTCTTATTAATCTTGCTTCCGCACTGTGCCCATGGTTACGTCACGCTCACGTGATGGTCAGCATGCCTCGATTTAGGTTGGGGTATGTCATTAAAACTAAATACCTATAATTTCGTACAGGGGTTTTCATCACAAATGGTCCCTGAAATTAACTTATACCATCAAGTTGGTCCCTAAAATTGAAAATGAATCAATGTAGTCCCTGAAAATGCATGTTGCAAATCAATGTGCTCATTCCGTCACAATACCAAAAATTCTCTTATGTGCTGATGTGGCACATAACTGGGTCCAAAAAACTAATTAAATATTGTCTATGTGGATTTAAAATATTTAAAAATTAAAAACATAGTTGTTATATAATTAAAAACTTATAAAAGAAAAAAGAGAAAAGAAAAATAATTTAAAGACTTTGTACATCATCTGCTCAACTCTTTCCCCTTCCACCGCAACCAAACACACCAGCTGCTTCTCAACGACGAGTTTCCGGTCACCACCTTCATCGACACCATCACTGTGATTTTAGCACTGTTGTACAACCAAAATTTTCAGTTCTCGAAAAAAAAGACAAAGTTTGACCTTTGAACCTAGAAAAATTCAAAGATTAAAACGATCCAAAAACACAAAGGGTAAATTTCAAAATCCAAAGTTGTTATGGTGACTCCAAACCATAGCGGCAAAGCCCCATTACTCAAAATCTTAATGTAATCATACTCCTAATCACCTTCTACATGTACGCCCCAATCAACACCGCCAGCTCCATCATCACCCACAACACATCATCGCCCTCGAGTACTCTTCCCTACACAGCTCTGCCAAGTATTGCCAAGTGCCGCCTAGTCGCCGCGCCAGTCGAGCCAACAGCAGTTGCGCTAACAGCCCCATCACTAATAGCCTCATTGCCATCGCCAATATCAGTAGCCACAACAACGAGTTCCAAGCCGTCGCCCACTTTATCTTATTTTTTTCTAATTTTTTTATTGAGTAAATTACACCATACCCCCTCAGGTTTAAGGTCTATTACAATCTCATACAACATCTTTAAAACATTTCACTTTCATACCTCACGTACTATTTTATTTCAAAATAATACATTCGTTACATTTTCCATCCATTGATCCGTTAAGTGCTGACGTGATGCCACGTGGCGCACATTTGGCAGCCACGTGGTAAATTTTTTATTTATTTATAAAAAAAAACCTAACTCTTCTTTTAAAATAAAAAATAAAAAAAACGTATCTCCTTTCATCCTCCTCTTTTCTCCTCGCAACCCCCAATCCCATCTCCCTCATCTTCATCTTCTCCCCTATAACCTAGAAAAAAAAAAGAAAAAAAAGAAGAAACCCTTCAGTTCGTCTTTATCCCCTCTCTTCTCCCCCATCTTCATCTTCTTCCCCTACCCCTTACCTGCAACCCAAAAAAAAAAAAAAAAAAAAAAAAACTCAAATCCCTTTTCGCTATCGTTGGGTTCGTGAAGTAAGAGGAATGGGAGTGGATTTAAGGAGTGAGGGATGTGTAGAGGAGGGAAGAGGGTGGGTGAGAAGGTGGGTGCGGAAGGAGGGATGTAGGTTTCCGGGTGAGGTGGGTCGCAGAAGGAGGGTCGCGGGGGGGAAGGAGGGTCGCGGAGGGGGGGAAGGAGGGTCGCTGGTGGGTGGGGGGAGGGACTGTTGCGGGTGTGTGGGGGAGGGGGGTTGGGGAGGGAAAGGGGGCTTTGTTCTTTCTGGGGAAGGGGATTCACGGGATGGGTTACTTTTAGTTTTTTTAATAATAAATTATTTATTATTATTATTTTATAAGAAGATTTAGGTTTTTTTTTAAAAAAAAATTTGTATGAGATTAAAAAAATTTAAATCCACATGGACAATATTTAATTATATTGTGAGACTTAGTTATGTGCCACATAAGCACATAACAAATTTTTTTTTACGGAATTGGAATGGAAAGACCATATTGATTTGCAACACCCATTTTCAAGGACTACATTGATTGATTTTCAATTTCAAAGACCATCTTTGATGGTATAGGTCAATTTCAAAGACTATTTGTGAGAAAGAGTTTTTCGTACCACAGTTGAAACTTGTGACAACCTGTCCCGATATATTTATTAATTAAGTAGCGAATTGACGGAATTACCCCTTCAGGGTTATGTACGTATGCATGTGTGTTGTGTGAGGACCAATGGATGGTGGCCCTCAATAATTGGAACTATGGATTTATGTGATATTATTGTGTTGGAGATTTTTGGACCACACAACCCTTACACACTCTCACCTCTCCCCGTCAGTCTCTCCCTACCTAGCACTCTCTCAGACTCACTCTCTCTCTTCACTCTCGACACACTCTCTCTCGCTATCTTGTACGGACACACCCACAAACCCATCGAAACTCAACAGATCGAACGAACCAACACCACCATTCGACTCCTGGAAACCATACGAGCACAGTGGTGCCACTTTCAGGTAAGAACTATGTCATTTTCACGTCGAAATCACAAGCACCGATCTTGGCACTGTTCATGAACTTTTTGTTGGTCGATTTTTAGGACAATCTAAGCTTATAGGAAGCTTCGTGAGGTCCTAAGGAAGCTCGGAGTGGTTCGTTTGAAGGAATTAGACGTCGGGATCACGAGGTCGAAGTTTGGCCAGATTTTCTCTTTTTCTCCGGTGAGATTCCGTGAATTTTAGAGCTCTAAATTAGTATGAATGTGTTCTACATGTTATTAGCTTCAATTTGAGACAAGAATCATGAAAAATGGTTGAAAAACGAGAGAGATATGTAGATTTGAAAATTTTCCAGATTTCCGGCGAACAGTCGCCGGCGACCGGTGACCGGCGACTCGCCGGAGAAGACGACGGAATATTCCGTCAGTTTTGACGGAATATTCTAACGGCGTTAACTGACGCCGTTAAAAGTTAACGAAATATTCCCAGTATATACCTGACGGCGTTAACTGGCGCCGTCAGTGTGCATGTCACGTGGCCGCGCGTGGCCGGCGCGTGGAGGCCGGAAAAATTATTCTAAAAATTTCTGGGTGTTCGTGACGTCGAGTAGGTCACGTTGGTATATCCAAATGCCAAAATTGAGCTATGTATGAAAAGTTATTTCCGTAGTTACGTATATGTGCTTAAATAACGTATTTTTAGTAATTTCTCATATAGGTGAGACGTATTCTGAGGACGAGCGTAGCCAAGCTAAACATGGGGGCTACGACCCAGCAACCTATCAGTGAGTGGGCAGCTATTTTTCTGTATAACCTATATATATATATATATAATGATTTTCCCAGAATCAGATTTTAAATGAAAAGTACGTTTTTATCGACATGCATATAACTTGATATTGATGCATGAGTATTCATATATACATTTCATGCATATATTGGTGTCGAGGACGCCAGGTAAGTACCAGGTAGGTACATGCATAGTTGAGAAAGAACAGTCGATATATGATGAGATATGACGAGATATGACGAGATATGATGTGATATGTTAGCTCATAAACCTGCACATATTGTTAGTGCTCACGCTCAAAGATAAGGGCACAGTCTTTCACGTGTCGTTCACCTCCCGCACCGCATGCTGGCCTTGGATCCAAGTTAGGTGCACAGTCTTGTCGTATAGACCACTTTTGAGTGGGTAGGACATGTAGGTGAACCGCGTTCATTCACACAAGTCTTCACGTGATTGTAGCACTAGAGCATTTATTATTGATATAGTGATGTGATGATGATATGATGAGGATATTGATGTATGTGCAGTAGATATATATATATATATATATATATATATATATATATATATATATATATATATATATGATGAGATTGAGATGTTATGAGCTATATGTACAGCCGATGGCTGAGTTGATATCTAGTAGCGATATGATTATTGAAATGCATAGCATGGCATTACTTATGAGATTCGAATTGGCATTGAAACGCATTGCACGGCATATTATGAGATACATTGAAAATGTTTTATGCTGAGAAAGGTTGTGATATATATGTAAGTATTATTTTTTGGGAAACTATACAGGTTTTACGGAAAGGGGCTATACTTTTGAGAAAGGTTGCTGACCCACTCAATTTTGTTTTTCGCCCCTCCAGGTTCTAGATAGCTTGAGTATCCGAGTTGGCTAGCGAGGACCTTTCGACAGTTCTGACAGACTTGCTATTATGTAGGGCACCCGTTGGTGTATTTGAACTTATTTATTTCATGCTTGACTGCACTATGACTTAGTACACTCTGGTTATGTATAAGTACTGTATAATCACTCTAGCACAATTTCATATCTAAGTTGCTAGTAGTTTGGTTTTAATTGATTCGTACTTCGTTAATGATTCCGCTTCCGCACTGTGCACTTGGTTACGTCACACTCACGTGACGGCCAGCACGCCCTACTTTCGGGTACAGGTGTGTCAAAACTCGCATTTTCAAATATATAATTGTCTTTTGTGGTTGCAAATTTTGAAATAATTCATCTTCTTCATTCTTCACCACTCTCATCTCTTATTTATTTCTCTCGTTTCTTTTATGTTTTGAGTGATGCTCTTCACACACCTCTTTGAATCTTCTACACGTTCTTTCTAATTTTCGGTTATCAGATTGAATGAATTGAAAAAAAATTAGAAAACTGAAATTATGATGATGTGTGAGAGATAAAAGGGGTGTAAGGAAAAGACCACCTTTTTTTTAATATCATATATCTCTTTAGCTAGAAAAGTAAAAGAAATTTAACACCAAAGGCAAAAACCTTAAGCTTTTGGTAATCATATATAGGTGGCGTGCTTTTGAAGTCGAAACTAAAAAGTCTTGAATTTCTTTGAAGATAAAATTCATCAACTCCAATATATAACAATATTATTTGATATTTGAATGATTGATTTAATTATAACATCAATTATTCGTGATAATAATATTTTCACCAGATGCAATTGCGATTTCAATACTAAGAACGATTACAATGGATGCCACCTAGGTACATTTCTCCAAAAACCACTATATTAATCTTGAGGTAACTTGAACAGACAAACAAAATGATCAAATCCCTATACGGCTACCACAAGCACAAGATCGCTGCTATAAATTTTCATTGTAGCAACATAAGCCATCTCTGACATGCAAGGCCACATCACTCGCTGGCGAGACAAACAACGTATGACATACAAAATCTACACTAATTTGAGAAGGAATCCACCATTGGCTCATCTCAATAATGAATGATTGGATATCCATCCAAGACCACCGGCATCTATATTGCTTCTAGTGAGATCCGCAGCTGCAAATAGGGAAGCAAGGCGGAACCATCATAGATCAGGCCAAGTAAGGTGGCACCGTTACAGATCTTGACACACCCTGACCGGAGTCTAGGCATGCTGGCCATCACGTGAGAGTGCCGTAGCCATGTGCGCAACAGAAATGATACTAATAAGAAAATGTGAATAAATAAAAACCAAAACTAACCTTATCTACACTAGGGATAATATGTAAGTGTGTGAAAGTGATCAAGTATATAGTACACACATATCAGAGCAAAGGCAATATGAATGTGCAGTCGAACTAACCAAGTACTAATTATACAAACGGTGATAAGATCCCAACATTTATTTGGTAGAATGTCAGAACCGCCGAGTAGTCCTCGTGAGCCACAAAGGTGAACAACTACCTATGACCTGAATGGGCGCAAAACAGAAGTGTGAGTGGGCAAAAACAAAGCTTCGTAAAATACATTTATCTTTCTGAAAGTAATAATCCATCGCCGTAAAACCTGTATAGTTCCCAGAAAATAATACTACGTAGATATAAAAATCAATGCCCAAGGGTAGTGAAAACAATAACATGCCATGTCAGAACATCTCAGTACTAATAAATGTAAGCCATGTGTGAATTCAATATAAACTAATATGCCAGTTGAAGTTACCTAACGCGACTTGTACAATTGGACCTATACCTCATCAACCTATGCTTGCACACGAGTCGGAGTCACCTAATTGACCTGTACGACAGGGCTGGGTGTAAACATATACGCTCAAGTGCTACGATCACGTGAAGGCCGTGTGATAAATCGCGGGTCACCTATGAGTTGAAACCACTTATTGTAATCTGTACGACAGGGCTGGCACCAAACTTGGATCCAAGGTGAGCGTGTGGTGCGGGAGGTGAACATCACGTGAAGGACTGTGCCTTGGCCTTAGGCGGAAGCACTAACACCATGGTGTAGCAATGATGAGCTCTAAATACATTTATGCGTACCAATACAATGCAACCAATTCAATCACATAATACTCACCTAGAACTTACCCGAGCCTCCGCAACATCATTCAATATAATTCAATTCATAACAATGTAACATTTATAAATATAACACATATTTGACATGGCATGCAAGGTATAACTCAATTGAAAACATTTCTGGAAACCGTAAAGCATATGTGTGTGTGTGTGTGTGTGTATATATATATATATAACAAATGCCCACTCACTGATAAATAGCAGGATCGTAGCCCCTTAGTCTCGCTTATCCATGCTCGTCATCGGGGTACATCTCACCTATATGCGAAATAACTAATTTTACATTATTTAATTAACACATAAATGAAACCTAGGAATAACTCCTCATATCTAGCTCAAATATAAGGTTTGAATATATGAAAGTGATCTACTCGACGATACGAACCCACACATATTTTTAGAAAAAAAATTGGACACCAGAAGTGCCCCCATGCGCCAGCTACGCGTAGGCACGTGCGGTCAGTATGACTGACACCATTAGGAACATTCTGTTAGCTTGACAAAATATTTCGTTAAATCTAACTAACGGTACCTGACGCCGTTAGGAATATTCCATCAACTTTGACAAAATATTCTCCTTCTTCTCCGGTGAACCTCGCCGGTCGCCGTCGTTGTCGTCGTTTGAACTTGCCGAAAACTGGAAAATTTTCAAATACTTATATCTACTTCATTTCTTAACCAAAATCCATGAAATTTATATGGAATTAAAGCTCTCGAGGAGTAGAACACGTTCATACATATTAGAAGTCCAAAATCCAATGAAAAACAGTTGAAAAATTCCTTGAAAAATTCGGCCAACTCTGCAACCTCTCGAACACGCCCGAACTAACGTCAACTTCACACCAAACTACTCTAGGGTCCCAGGAAAGTTGTGTACAGGCCTTCTCGAGTCTCAAAACCCCATAATCTCACCAGGATCATGTCGGATCGTCGGAGCTTCTGAGATAAACTCGTCAACTAACCACACAAATGGTATAACTAGGTTCTTGAAGTTGAGGTGAGAGATGGTAGTGATCTCTAGCATGATCCGTGAGAGTTTGATGATGGTTGAGCTGTGAAGGTGGCTCGGGTGCACGGCATAGAAGAAGAAAAATCAAGAAAGATGAGATAGAGAGAGTTAATGTATGTGTGTGTGATTGGCTGAAGAGAGAAAAAGAGTGTTATGTGTGTGTCATTGGCTGAAAAGAGAAAAGAGTGTTTTAAACTAATTGGGCCAAAAAGATTAGGAACTAAAATGATTGGTGACTAAGGTATAGATATGGATCCACGATCAAAAGAAAAATAACGTAATTTTACCCGTTTACGTATTCAAATAATTGTAACTTTCCCGTTACGACTTCAATTCGGGTCTAACTCGCGTCAACGCACTCGTGGCGTTGAGTACGATTTAATTACGACAACAGAGATAATAATTTAAAGCTGCATGTGTACATCCACGTTACTAAGCCAACAAGGGCGTAATTGTTATTTTACACGCTCAGGGAGAAAATTTTAGTTAAAATCGGGACGGGTCATCACAGATCTGGTCGAGGTGAGTAAATTCACCATAGAAACTAAGTTGTAGGAAGTAGATTCGAGTGATTCAACCCACCAACAACCATATACCCAACAAAAATTAAGAGAGCAAAACGCAGGTTTGGAAGGGAGGCCTCCATCGAAGCCATGAAAATAGGCTGTTGACAATGTTGTTGGATGGGGGGGGGAGAAAAAGCGAGCAACACCTATGAGGGAGATAACGGAAAAAGGGTAAAGGGAAGGGAAAATGAGGTGTAGAGCTTGGAGAAAGGGTGGAAAGGATGGGATGATGGGTAGAGAAAATAAAAGGAGTGGGGGAGATGTTACCACCAGCCTCAAGTTGGAGCAAGGAGTAGGCAGCTGCTGTGGGTTGTAGATCTAGGTTTTTTTTCTTTGGGAGGCTTCGAGAGAGAGACAAAGGCAGAAGCCTTTTTCATGATAATAATTATAGAGTTGTTTTATTGGCACCTCACAATCTCATGAATCATCCCACACTCAAAATTGTTCTTTAAAATTATAACTTTAACCCTACTTCTATTGAAGCCACCCCACATGTTCAAAAAAAAAAAATCTCAAATACTATTTTAGCCGGGTGACAACCCACCCACCCACCATCCATTTTCGTCAACGACGTCTGGATTTTCAAATGTCAAAATCAATGATGTCTACTTGATGGCTATGGCAAGGAAAACAAATTGAAAAGAGCTTCTTGCATAGAAACATTCCTTAATTGTAGTTAATTGTCATTATAGGATCCATATATGTTTGGTACATAAAATTATCAAGACTATCTTCTTGTAATAGTTGAACTATTGAGATCAACGAAATTTCATTAATGGTGGTGCACGCTGTTTGCTTATCGACAAGGAAATAGGGTGGTGCATTGGTAAGTCCTTGGTTTGTAATTTGGAAAAATAACCAAAATTGAGACCAAATATAGAACTATAGCCACCATTTTAAGTTTATGATAATTATATCCAAAATTTGATATGAAACTACTAATATATCCTTAACCATGGGTGGAGCTACTATAGGCATGGAGGGGGCGGATGCCCCCACTCAGTTTTGTTGTTTGTTTGTTTTGTTTTGCTGCAAAAAAAAATTGTTCAATTTTGCATCCAAATGACCAACTCTAAATACAATACAATTAAATTTTATATGTTAATTCTTCATATCAAGGGAAATGCTAAGGAGATTCTTTTAAAAAGGCCTCTTCATGGACTCTCCGTCATCACATATTTTTAGCACAATTTTTGTACCAACATTATAAAACATTCTGCAAAAAACATAAGGTGACAGAGAGCCCACTTTGAGAAAGTCTCTTTAGCATTTCTCTTGGTATCAACATGACTGAGCCAACAATGATTATAAGTGTTTTGTGTTAAAAACTTTGTGAATTAAAAATGTTTTGTTCAACTTTGATTTTGTTATTTGTAGATGCCCCCACTAATACAAATCTCTGGTTTCGTCTCTATCCTTAACGATTAAATTCCTTCACACCCATCCCATCAGCCATGCCGCCTCCTCCTCCTCCTCCTCTTCCATTGCTGTCAGCCTGTCACAACCTTACTCCCACCACCTACCCTCGCCGCAGTGCTTCAATTGGCTCTTCAAATCCGCCACCACCGAGAAGCTCCTCTTGAAATGATTATTCATGCCAATCACCGATTTCAACGCGGGAACTTCATGTGCGTCTTGTTCCAGTTGTGCCTGACGTACGGGCACGAAGCCACGAAGACACCTGATAATTGGCACAACATCAAGTGTAGCCAAAGAACAAGCCACCAACTATCTTTTCAACAATCTCCTCAATCTCGCGGTCCCCTGCCTTGGGATCATTTAACTGAACATTATTGTTCTTCTGTACCAATGAGAACAAATTATCTTCCAGTGTCACAAACTGCAAATACTGATAATGCACCTTTGAAATCTGATGAATCGAATATGAATGTTGGAATGGCTGGGTTGGACAAAGTAGACAGCAGGAGAGTAATACATTCTGAATATAGAAACCACAGATCAAAGTCAATAATTACACAAAACCCAGAAAAACTATGCAAATTTAAGCAAACCCAATCAAGCAAATTATGAAATTTCGTCACAGTTCTCTAATCAAATTCGTAGATCAAACTCAACACACAAAACCCACAAAAATAAACACATTTCATCAATTTCTAATTGTAATTCCGGTAAAAATTCATCTGAGTTTTTCTATTAGCTAAAGAGTTTCTTCAAGAACAAAAGCTAAATGGTTTTTTTTTTTAGTAAAATGATGGTAGCTGAGAGATCTAGAGAGAGAAACTAAATGGGCAAAAGAGTTGTGAAAGCTAGAGTCCAGTATTTTTATATCAATTTTTAGCTGTATTTATCATAAATTTAAAATACGCTATAATTCTATATGAAATCCAAAATTTGATTATTTTTTCAAATTTCCCTTCATTTTTTTCTTCAAATTTAAGTAAGAGTAAAAAAAAAGTTCAACGAAAATTCAAAAAAATTGAATATATTCAAGATTGTGAGGTGTTAATAAAACAATCCTAATCATATGCAAGACAAATGTCAATTTTGCAAAAAGATATGTGAGAGCAAGTCCACCGCTGAGTTTTTTGCCCAGCACCCAGCCCAAATACCAGCCAGCACCCATTTAATCCCCTCCAGCCGACCCAATTGACTGGCACCCAGCCTGTGCTGGTCTCTGGGCCAGCCCAAAATGGACAGACCAAGAAGCTGGGCAGTTTGCTTGGCGTGTGGCCATGTGGCATGATCTTGTTTGTTGGATTTGAATATTTTTCAAATCCAACGGTCCAGATTAATTAAGTACATTAAAATTAATTTAAAATTAAAAAAAATACATAAAATTATTTTTAAAATACAGAAAAATTTTAAATTTTTTTTTCTATAAATACCTAACCCTCATCTTCCACTTTACACCACATTTCAATATTTTCTACACTTTAAGAGAGAAAAAATGTCTTCGTGAAAGCTCATTGAAGATCTTACGTTGTATGAAATTAAAACTATTTTATTTTTTTATTCTTTTACAAAAAATTTAAAAATATTATAAATGCGCTGGGTGCCAGCGCATTTTTTTAGGGGTGGAGATGCAGTGGCCTATTACTGTTCATTGGAGTCTGTTACTATTCACTTGAGTAGATAAATGAGCTGAGTGCTGGCACCCAGTCTTAGGGGTGGACTTGCTCTGAGTTTGCATGCATGCGTGCATGAGTGCATGACAGCTTGAGTAAATTGAAGCTGCTCGGTTCTTCTTGCGTATGAAACTGCTGCCAAAGCTAATAAGACGTGGAAGCCAAGACTTTGCATGTGTTGCAGACTTGGAGTATTTTACAATTTTCACTTTCCATGCACGCTACGTTACTAATTTTGATAGAGACAACTTACTTTACAAAATAAATGTTGTGCTGCTGACCTTTCCCCCGCTCAATACTGTATATTAATTTACAATTTTATAAACTAATTAACAAGGTATGAACTTGAGAAAGTTGAGATATTCTTTATAGGTTACACTCGTGTTTAAAATTTGTTCGTAGGGACGGAGCCACCTTGGGCTCAGAGGGGGCGGATGCCCCCACTCAGTTTATTGGCAAACAAAAAAATGTACATGCTTATGACATTAGTAAGGTGTATAACTTGTTTACTTGCTTGTGACATTAGTATTAACTCTTTCAATTGCAATTGCCAACATTGAAAGAGCATTTTCGGTCATGAAATTTCTGAAGAATCGATTGAGAAATTGGAAGGGAGATAAATACATGAATGATAACATGGTAATTTTTATATAGCGAGATATTTAATAGTATGAGTAATGAAGTTGTTATGCAACGCTTTCAAATCATGAACATGCGTTGAGGGATATTGTAATATTTTGTATGAAAAATCTTAAGGATTAATAAATAAGTATTTGTTTAGTAAATTCTATATCTTTTTATTTGGTGACTTTGTTGTTTAACAATGCCCCCATCTATACAGATTTCTGGCTTCGTCCCTGTTCGTAGGGTCGATATTTTTATAGAAATATTAAAAAAAAGTCAAATAAAGATATGGAAATGGAGAGTGAAATCTAAACTTTATCTCATGTCGAAGAAACTCGTAAGTTTAGGCTAAAATTGACATATATTGTCAAAGTTTCTGACACATTTGATAAATACCAAAGAAACTATTATATTTCGTTTAAACTAATGTTTGACAATTCATAAAGTTTTGTTTTAAATTCCCATCATTTTCATTGAAAGCAACCGATATCAAGTTTGATATTTGATATTTGATATATCCATTAATATTTTTATTGATACCGATATTTTGAACATTAATTACCCTCCGATTTTATTATGTATCTTTGAAAATTACATACATCTAGGCTCTCCATAAATACACTCAAGAGGCCACGAAGTAGGTTCAAAGTGTTTTAAAATTAAGCCTAGCTAGAGCATATATACATATAAGTTTTTTGTACCTGCTATATTAGTGATACAGTATAATGATATTTTTTTTAATAAAAAAATATAAAGCTCTCATCCTAAAACACTATGTATCTCCCAATAGAGATGTGTGCCCCTAAAATATCATCACTCAAAGTTGCACCAAACCCTAAATAGATGATCTTCAAATTGGTACAAAACCATGGATTTAGATCCTCTCCGGATCCTTTCATTAGGAATTCCAAGGAATAATGCATAATAAACGTTCATCAAATATCGTGCGGCCATAATTTTTTAAAAATATTTTTCACGCAAAACAATGCTACTTTACTTTTAAAAATAAAAAAACATTCAATTGTAGCTGCACGATTTTTTATGAACGGTTATTATGCATTGATCCATGGGATCCCCATTGAGGGGATCCGGAGAGGATCTAAGATAATTTTAGGTAATAAGTGATGCAAGAGAGATATTTTCATGTAATTAGTGAGTCTGTATGACAAATATTTATTAGATATTTGAGAAAAAATTTCAAACATTAAATGAACCAATTACGCTACTAAAATTATGTATTGTTGATTGCAAGATAGAATTTCTTGCTGCAAAAGTGCACAGCAATCCCCTATGCAATGAAGTGTGCCTCGTTAATTCAAAATATGTATTGATATAATCAAATAAATAAATCCTATATTTGCATTATTTGGGAAGGAAAGTTTATACACTATCGTGCGCTCACTTGACTAGGGCTACAACTTGGACGGGTTGAAAGGTTAACCCAACTCTAACTCAGCGTTCACAATTCAATTTTGGCCGGGTGCGTTCTTATTCGGTTTACTTGAGTTGGGCTCGAGTTGTCTAACTTTGTTAAGTTTATTTCTTGAAATTGGCAAATTTGTGTGAAGAAAGGAATGGTTTGGTCGCTATACCCAATGTCAGGAGGAAAGGGTAGAGACTAGAGCAGCTGAGCAAATTACTTCGAGAGACTAAAGCTAGGGTTTAGAGACAAGAATTTAATATTAGAATCGAGTTAGTGACTATAATAGAATAATTAGAGACTAGACCACAATTCGGGTCGGGTTGATTAATCAAAGTCTCAAATACATATAAAGCTTATATAATATCATAAGCGGTGTTGCCTGTTAGACTTGGGTGCAATATGTGCATCAGTTGATTTGGGCAATAATCGGGTTGGGTTGTTCATAATCAATCAGGTTGGGTATGGGCGGGAAGATGATCAACTCAACCCAATAAACACGCCAATTCGAGTTTAAAGTTTAATTAAACATGAGCAGGCTTGGGTTGATCTGACCCGAGTTACGCTCCTACCGGCTCACAACTCTTGTTAAAACAAGTCCACGAAACTGAGAAAGTGAGGTGGGTAGAAAAACCATTGTGAGTTGGGGCTTCAGGGTTAGGATATTTGAAAATAAGCAAGGCCCAGCAATTCTTTTTTTTCTTTTCTTTTTTTTTCATATGATGAATCACATGGTGACATTACACGTTGATTAGATATCTGATTTGCCTAACATTTACCAATTATAATCTACATAGTTATATGGTGTTGAAAGTTCTCCGGTAAGGCTGCAGCAGTTTCTCACTTTTGGGTTTGTTTGGCAAGCATATTGAATTGAAGAACTCTCACATTTCAAGGTATTTGAAAGTAGAAAGGGAATGGTTTTTCACTTGGAATGGATTAGAAAAGAATTAGCCATGACGGTATTTCATTCTTTCTAATCCTACCGATAATTAGAATGGATAATTTCTCTTCATAAGAGTATTTACTAACGTATTTTACACTTTTATGCTACTTTAAAAATTTATCACTCCAAGTCATTCTTCAATCAACTTTTAAAATGAACACAGAAGATCAATTGGTTTTCGTTGTGCTTCTATGCACAATATCTAAGGGTTTTGAGCATCGTGTGGTGTGAGTATCGTACACTCCAAACGCGTGTTCTGCTTTTTCATTAAGCAAGGATACTTTTAAGGGTCTTGTGAGAAATATCCTTTTTTGGTAAAAGGTTTTTGTTTTCTTTCTTTCTAACTCAGTGAGATTTGGCTGCTGCGAGAGTTGTTGCGAGGAGCTTCGCCAACCGAGCCCGATGCAGTTCGCTGGTTTGTGTGACTTGTACATCGCAGATGCAAGAGCAAGCTTCTTTTTTTTAATGAGGAGGCATAGGGTGTTTAGACAGCGTCGGTTTCTCATCAAGTCGAACCCCGCATTGACAGAAATGAAATGCGACAGCCAACAAGCTTTTGGATATGGTTCCAGGCGTCGAGCTCCAATGTCGCATTGAGAGGTCCTCGAACAGCCGCTTGGCTACCAGAACAACAATGATTTCCAGAACTACCTTTCTAAGTACAACCGCTTTCAGAAGAAAATCGTGAAGAGGCCAGAGAGTTCTGCCAGAATATTCTAAGGAGAAGGTTTGAGCATGCTAATATCGTCAGGGATTTTTCAAGCGCTGAACTCGAGAGGGTGATTCTGCTTCAACTTGATGGCTCATGACATAACGACAATATCATGCCATCGATCATACTATCTCCGATGCTCCGAGAGCCAATTTGACATGCAATGCAAACACAATAATCTCCTCCACTTCATCAGAACCCTGAAGCACAAAGTATTCTCCTTCATTCCATTGGAAACATAAGGCGTCATGTTGTATAAATGTACATTTTATTTTACTATAAAGTATGTGATTAGAAGGCATACTGGTTAATAAAGGTGTGTAAAAATGCATTTTGCGACTAGAAAATACGTGATTAGAAAGTATACGGTGGTTAGTAAAGTAATGTTGGTTGAATGTATAGTGAATGCTCAATTTTTAGTTGTTGTGGCTAGGCTTGAGTTCGGTTTCATCCAATTCATTTTTCTTCCAAAATCGAAAACCAAATTGAAATTACTATTTGGTTCGGTTCGATTTTTGCAATTGTATTTCGATTAGGTTTGATTCAATTTGGTTTTTTTGGTTTAGTTCGAGTTCGGTTTTTGTTTTTTCAATTTTTTTCTTTTGAACCTAGAAATTGGAGAGAAAATTAAGAAAAAAAGAAGCTAGGGAATAAGACTTTTTAACATATTACCTAGCCTTCGTTGAAGTTAGGCTAATAGTTGACTTGAAATTGGGCTTGAAAAACAAACACCCAATATAAATGAATAAATAAATATTAACTTATATTCCTTCGATTCAGTTTGAACCACCGAAACCGAACCAATAGTTTTGGTTCGATATTTTTTTTTTCAATTTCAGTTGGTATTAGGTCTTTTTTTTTCCAGCTTCGGTTTCCCAAGCTCACCTCTACTTGTGGTGGCCGAGTGATGTTTTTCTTCACTTACAAGTAAAAAGTTTTAAGTTCAATTTTTACTAAAGACAAATTAGAATCAAATTATTACGACTAACCCACCACGAGGGTTAGTCTACCCCCAACTCTTAGGTTGCGTTTGGTACTTGAGAATGGAAACCATTTCGTTTCCCATGTTTGGCAAATATAGAGTTTGAGTTGTGGAAAAAAAACGTAATAAATGTTGGGAGAAGAGATGTGAAAAGCAAAGCCGTGGAGGATGGAGGCAATTAAATAGCAAAATAGCAACACTTCTTCGAGGTGCAGCGCAGATCACTTATCCGCTCCTCTTTTGTTTTATGGATAGAAATTTAAGATAATTATCCTTGATAAGTATCAATAGAGGCAATTAAATACGCACGTGATAAATAATAAACTTGTAGGGTATATACAGAGAAGTGCATAATGACATTTTTAGACTGGCAATTACAACACTTAGATTTGTATAAAAAAACTCCTATAACTTGTGGCACTTTTATATGGTTTATAATTTGTCAAAACACTATTTTTTTTAGTAGAAATGATATTCTACACTAAAAGAAGATGATAATGTTTGAATTCGAGACGCAATAGGTTGAAGAGAAAAACCCTAACCATCAAGACAATTTACCACTTGGTAATAGCTTGGGTTTCGCAAGGTTCGAGTTGAGAGTGATTCGTCCTTAGCTGTGTCCATCATCAACTCTTGCGTGGATCGGGCGTCACCTATGGAATTGTTGGGGGGTGATATTTTATATAGTACAACTTCTTTTATTGCTTTTAAGTTTATTTCTATTTCTAGGAATAATAACGGTACTGCCCATTGCTTGGCAAAGGGTGCAGTGTCCAGTGGGACTCGAACTATGTGGATCGAGGAGCCTCCGAGTGTTATTTCGGATCTCCTCATCCAAGACATGATGTAGTGTTTCTCAGTTAATGTTATCGTTTTCTTCAGAAGGAAAAAAACGTCATGTTTAAAATATTTATTAAAATCACGATCTTTATTAATTAAGATTGATATTAACTTTCGCTACTCTATAAAGCAATAAGTATATAGATATAGAAAATAGACTTATCAAATCATAAATTCACGGTGTCAAGTGGGCTTTCAATGAGTGAATATTTTCGTATTGAATTATGAAATTACGCTGACCACAAATTTTTTATAAAGATAAATAGCGTATTAATTTAAATAATAGTATTATAAAGGCTCATTTAAAAATGCATTTAAAATGAATCAAAGCGTTTTTAGTGAAAATGTTTTTAAAGTTCATTTTGAAAGAAATATTTCTTGCAGTAAACACTTCAAGTGTTTTTCTGAGATTCATTTACCTTCTTACAAAGAATCAAGGTTCTAAAAAATGCTAGGCGGTAATTGGGTGGCGGCAGAATCTAGCGCCTAGACGGCTAGGTTGGGCATAGGTAGATTTATGTAAATTTATTATATATCTTGTAAATAATTGCCTATTTACATTAAAAAAATACTTATATGGATAATAAAAGAATGACAAAATGCAAAAATAGAAGTAGAAGAATACACAAAATACATCCATCCAACAAGTTCAGTATTTAAAAAACAGTAAGCATATAATCATAACGAGGAGTATTCTTGGATGATAGACTAAATTCTTCTTGTTCATAATTTTTGCATTGGATTGGACATAGACTAAACTATTTAACGTTGTTGTATCTAGTTTATTTATTTGTTTTGTATGTATCCCCTCAAAAGTTCTCCAATTCTTTTCCCAATTGGACGAATTTGTAGTCAATCCATCATTTGCAAATTAGGTACACAATTTTCATAAGTATATCACCATGAAACTAAAAAATAAAAAAGCACACAATTACTAAAATAAATAAAAAAAACCAAATCCGCCTAGGACCGTCTAGGAGCCGTCTAGCCCGCCGCCTAGGACCGCCTAGCTCTAGACCGATTTTTCGAAATGATTTGCTCTAAATCGGGGTGGGTTTTCATCTCCTAAGCCGATTTTTAGAACACTACAAAGAATTGTTTCTTTCATTAAAAACAATTTCAATCATTTTAGAACTATTATGTCCTAAATGTTTTTTGAGAAATTTTATTTAAACCCATTTAACCTCTTTTTACACCCAACTTAAATTTTAAATGTTAATTGTCTATTTTACATTATTGCATAAGTACTATTAAGTACAAAATGAAATTAATAATAAAACTCAAATTTATCAATAAACCCAAACACTACAATTAAACCCTACTCTTTGTTTATTATAGGTTCATAATTACCCCTGCCCATAGCCGTTGTTGAGACTTGGAAAGTGATCAGAGGGGTAGTTTTCATAATAATTTCAAATGGTAACCGAACTTTATGCCAAAGGCTCTAAGTTCTACAAATCCCATCCCCTTCGACCCAGCCTAATCCACCCGCTAATTAACCCTTTCCTTTCAACTTACTGCACATTTTGCTTAATTGATCTTTAAACTCAAAGTTGCACAAAGGCAATCTAGGATAAATGACCATCCCCTTCGACTCAACCTAATCCACCCGCTAATTCCCTACCTTCTCCCCCCAACTTTTGCCTCGGACAGAGTTTTGCTTCGTTCTTTTCCATAAGTGGACTACTCGTTCGCTATTTTTATACTGATTGTTTTAATTGAAATTTCAGTTTTTTATGACATTTATAATGTTAAAATATGCGCGAATCTAGCACACTATTGATGTATGAATGAAATCGTTAATTGAGCAAACATAAGAAATCAAGAAGCTTTTCTATTTTAGAAGTTTCATTTGTATACAATTTTCACTGGTAACTTATAGGGCTTGTGTTGTGGAAAACCATGCAAAGAACTTAGGTCTAAACACATCAAATTTAGCTTCTAAAAATCAAATGGGTGTAAAAATAAATTCACATATTGAATTGAGTTTATGAGGGTATATTAGATATTAAATTTGAGTTTAAAAAGATATTAATAGTTTAGTTAAAAATCAAATGAGTGCAAAGAGTAAGTTGGATGTAGATATAAGTTAAATGAGTTTAAATAAAATTTCCCATGTTTTTTTTCTCAAAATTAATTTCCATCTATTTATTAATCATAGGATTCTGTTTTTATTTTTCCAACGAAAAAATTCCAGCTTTATTTATGTAATTTGATCCTTCACCAAATTTCAAGCAACCCACAACGGCACGACGTACTTTTTCTTTAACCTCCTAAAAAGACTTTGTTACGATATAACTCTTTATGAATTATCTAGTATCGTCAATTTAATATTAATTTTTGTATTAATATTTATAAAATATTATGTTAAAAACATAAGCTAAGTGCAGATAGAATTCCATTAATTTTCTGTCTCTCTCTCTCTCTCTGTCTCTCTCTCTCCTATTTACTACATCCGGAAGACTGAGAAGACTAAACATAAAAACTATAAATTAAAACCAATCCAAATCAGCCTTCTAGGGTTTGCTCTCCAACACACACAAACACAAAAGCCACGGACACAAAAACCCTAACTCCCTCTCTCTCTCTACACATTGATCTTCCAATTGATCCGATCCAATCCAATAAAGAATAACTTTACAAAGGTAAGCTCTTCCATAGCTCTCAATTTCTCTGTCCTTCTCTCTCATTCGATCTGAACCCTTTTGAATCATCGTTGGATTCTGGAATCTCAGACCTGCCCTTGTGAAAAACCCAGATAGGAAAACCGTAATTTTGTTGGAAAAAACACCTAATCGGAGCTTAAAGTTTGAAACTTTGAGAAAAAATTTAATTGGGTTTTGGACCTGAGGGTGGGTTTTGGGTCCATGGATGATCTCGAAAAAGCAATACTTATATTGTTTGATGAGTCGGGCACCGTTGATTCTGAGCTGAAACAGAAGGCAAAAGATTACTGTGATAAAATCAAGGAGGAAAAAGCGATATGTAGTGTTTGTATTGAGAGGTTGTGTTTTTCGAGTTTAGTTCAAGTTCAGTTTTGGTGTTTGCAGACTCTACATGAGGTTATCAGGGTCCGGTACTCGTCGATGAGTCTAGATGAGAGGTTTTTGATCAGAAAATCGGTGTTTTCGATTGCATGTCTTGGTGGGTTTGATGATAAGAGCGCTGTTAGGGTTTTAGAAGGTCCTGCATTTATAAAGAATAAACTTGCGCAGGTTTTAGTGACTTTGATTTACTATGAGTACCCATTGATTTGGTCGTCAGTGTTTGTTGATTTTTTGTCACAACTGAATAAAGGCGCAGTGGTGATTGATATGTTTTGCCGGGTTTTGAATGCTCTGGATGAGGAAGTGATTAATTTGGATCACCCTCGGACACCTGAGGAACTATCAGTGGCAGCGCGGATTAAGGATGCTATGAGGCAGCAGTGTGTAGCACAAATAGTTAGAGCCTGGTACGACATTGTGTCTATGTATAGGAACTCTGATGAAGAGCTTTGTGCTAGTGTATTAGAATCAATGAGGAGGTTTATCTCTTGGATTGATATTGGATTAATTGTGAATGATGCCTTTATCCCGTTATTGTTTGAGTTGGTTTTGGTTGATGGGCTCTCCGAACAACTTCATAGTGCAGCAGCTGGATGTTTGTCAGCAGCAGTATCAAAAAGGATGGATCCACAGGCAAAACTACAGCTGTTGCAAAGTCTTCAAATGCGTCGGGTTTTTGGACTAGTAGCTCAGGATAGTGACTCAGAGTTGGTTTCTAATGTAGCTGCATTGCTTACTGGGTATGCTGTTGAGGTTCTTGAGTGCTTTAAACGGTTGAATTCTGAGGATGCTAAGGGTATTTCAATGGAGCTTTTGAATGAAGTTTTGCCCTCTGTATTTTATGTGATGCAGAACTGTGAGTTGGACTCGACATTTAGCATTGTGCAATTTCTTTCAGGTTATGTTGGCACAATGAAGACTCTTTCCCAACTGAGGGAAACACAGCTGGGTCATGTGGGTCAGATTTTGGAAGTGATCCGTTCGCAGATCCGCTATGATCCTATGTACCGTGAAAATCTAGATATATTGGATAAAATTGGAAAAGACGAGGAAGATAGGATGGTGGAGTTTAGAAAGGATTTGTTTGTGCTGCTGTGTAATGTAGGTCGTGTAGCACCTGATGTCACTCAGATATTTATTAGAAACTCGTTGGCTAGTGCCGTTGGATCGTCATCAGACTGGAATGTTGAAGAGGTGGAAGCTGCACTTTCACTTTTCTATGCATATGGTGAGTCAATAAATGGCGAGGCAATTAGAACTGGGAGTGGTCTATTGGGTGAATTGGTACCAATGCTTTTATCTACAAGGTTCCCTTGCCATTCAAATAGGCTAGTTGCACTTGTGTATCTAGAAACGGTAACAAGATACATGAAGTTTGTTCAGGAGAATACCCAATATATTCAAATGGTTTTGGCTGCCTTTCTTGATGAAAGGGGTATACACCATCCAAATGCCAATGTGAGTAGAAGGGCGAGTTATCTGTTTATGAGGATTGTGAAATTGCTGAGAGTGAAGCTTGTTCCTTTCATAGAAAATATTTTGCAGGTATGAGACGAACTGTCGTTCCCCAACTGCATTCCTATACATCCACATACTTATATTTCAGTTCCCCCACACTTGATTAATTTGCTTTCACCTTTTCTTTTTATCTTCTGTGAATAGCTTTCCTAAATTTATCATTATTTTTCCACCTTCACTCCACCTCTGCTAAACTAATCCAAATGGATTTTTTCAGAGTTTGCATGATACAGTTGCTGGGTTTACAAGAATTGATTATACATCAAAAGAGCTTTTGGGGTCTGAAGATGGTAGTCACATTTTTGAGGTATTGACTTAATACTTTTTGACATCTGTCAAGCCTTTTAATGTGTATGCACGAGTGTTTATGAGATGGAAGGAAGTTTTCTCAATAGAGACTGGGTGCTCTGTTCCATTTTAATGTGTATTTGGTCTCTTCGCAGGCAATTGGTTTATTGATTGGCATGGAAGATGTACCACCAGCAAAGCAATCTGATTATCTCTCTTCACTTCTCACTCCTCTTTGTCAACAGGTTGTTGAATTTGCACATATAAATACATAATTGCATGGGAGTCACTCCTCCTCCTTCACACCCTCAAGATATTTTGTTCTAACTCAAATTAAGAACTGAGTTAAAATGTGAACTAAGCATTTGACCTGGTCTTCCTACCATCTAGGTTGAAGCATTGCTCATGAATGCCAAAGTATTGACTCCAGAAGAGGCACCAAAAAAATTTGCTAATATTCAGCAGATAATTGTGGCGATTAATTCTCTCAGCAAGGTTCTTCAACATCCTCTGACCCTCTAGTTAATGTGTTTCTTAGCCCCTTTTTTGTACTAAATATCATATGCTTCTAAAAAAGTTATAAAAACTCTTGATCAATTTGCTTACAATGTTTGGTACCATAAAAGAGAAGAGTTTTTATGTTTTAAAGTTTTTTTTTTTGGTTGAATATGTTGTTGCTTATAATAGAAGTATAAAACTCTTCAGCCCTTGGCCCCTCTTTCTGCCTTGCCTTAGTAAGCATTTTATGGTTTCAGAAAATTAACCACTGAAATTTATGTACCACCCAGGGATTCAGCGAGCGTCTTGTGACTGCTAGTCGACCTGCAATTGGTCTCATGTTCAAGCAGGTTAGCATCTATGCCTTGTTTTTTTTTTTTTTTTGCCTTCCTTACGGGTCAGTTTAGTTTTTCTGAATGATTTTTTCCTCTGATTAGAATTGTCGATTTGGGGCTTTATGAGTTTGTTGTGAATAACTGTTTCTAGACCTTGGTTTTTTCCTATTTGATACATCTGTGATCAGCAATCCTATGCTTTCTGATATTCAAATGCAGCTTTATAACATTTGATATTTACAATTTCCTTTTTAAGTATAGTCTTCTAATTGTGTGATTAGAATATTTTCATGTTTTAACAATATGCGTGTTTCCCCTTGTTATCCAGACATTAGATGTTCTCCTTCAAGTACTGGTTGTGTTTCCTAACATAGAGACTTTGCGCAGTAAGGTAAGGAGTCCTGTGTGGGATACCAGATGTAATTTGATTTAGAATTTATCATCTGCACTTTACCCTGATGCTATTGTAAGTGGTATCCAGGTAACATCATTTGTACACCGCATGGTGGACACTCTAGGAGCATCTGTGTTTCCTTACCTCCCAAAGGCACTGGAGCAGTTGCTTGTGGATAGTGAGGTAGAAAACAGTTATAACTATGTTCTTTACTTTTGAGTTTTTCGTTAGATCTAACTTTAACAAAATGCTTTTTTGGTAATAAATAGAGAATACATTTTTGCCACTACTATGTCACCGAGATATAAAATTAGAAAATAACAGTTCTGTGCTACATAAGTTTATTTTGCACCAGTTGTCTTTCCCTTTTTTTTTTCACCTACAAGATTTGATTATGGATTTAATTTGATGCAGCCAAAGGAATTGGTTGGTTTGCTTCTGTTGCTTAATCAACTGATATGCAAGTTCAACACATTATTCCGTGACATACTGGATGAAGTATTTCCTGCTATTACTGGTAGGATATTAAATATTATTCCAGTAGACACACTCCCCTCAGGACCTGGATCTAATACTGAGGTATGATTCAATGATTATTGGTGTTTGTAGTTCATAACTAACTCTGAATGCTTTTCCAGCATTAGATTACCTGTTCCTCGTACTAAGTATATGATCTCTCATAAATTGAGTTTTATGATAACAGTGAATGTGCCTGCTTTTAGAAGTCTTATCTGTTAATCTCATAAAATAATTATACTAAAGTTTATTACTTAAATGAGTATTTTGTGTCTTTCCTTCTTTTTAAGCAATATTAGTGTGTGTTTTCTTTCCTTAATATTTGGTTTTCATCTTTTGGCGCGGGGGCGCGGGGGGGGGGGGGGGGGGGGGGGGGGGTGGGGATATAAGAGAAAAATAGGGAAAAGAAGACACCAACTTGGGCAATTTAAATGCTCAACATTGAATTAAAAGTTAATGTTGAGTTAAACAGATCATATATTATAATATTCTCCATTTCCACTTGTTCTTTTCCTATCTTGATAGCAATGAGTTTGATTGTGTGTGCTTCATATTTATTGCTGTGAAAACTTGTGGATCTAAAACTATTTTGGCGCATCATTTTGAAATTTGAATATTACTTTAACAGTATAGAAAACTTGTTTGTTGAATCTCAAGGCTGGAACGTTCAATATTCTTCATTCTTTTTGTAGGAAAATCGGGAATTGCAAGAACTTCAGCGAACATTGTATACATTTCTTCATGTGATAACCACACATGATCTATCTTCTGTATTCCTATCCCCCAAAAGTAGGAGCTACTTACAGCCAATTATGCAGTTGCTTTTGTTAACGTCTTGTAAGCACAAGGATATTCTTGTAAGAAAGGTATGTGTACTTGGTTTACCTTTGTAAGTTTGGTTCTTATTCATTCTGATTACTCTGCAGTAGGATAATTTCTAATATAATATTTCTTTAACTCAGGCATGCGTTCAGATATTTATTAGGCTGATTAAGGATTGGTGCGCGATGCCTAATGGTGAAGAAAAAGTAAGAGCTTAACTTTAGTCCTTCCTCCTGCTAGATAATGTTGAAACATATATCTTTTCATCTTAAAAGGGTGTCCTTGTTTCAGGTCCCTGGTTTCCAGAGTTTTATAATAGAGACCTTTGCTACAAACTGTTGTTTGTACAGCCTGCTCGACACCTCTTTCGAATTTCGTGATGCAAATACTGTAAGATTTGAATTTTTACTCTTTTTGATATTTTTATTGATAGTTTGCCTTCTTATACCATAGAGTAGATACACCATAAAACATAGAGTAGACTTAGTTGCTGACTAGAAATTTAGAAAATAGATCTGGGGATATTCTATTTAAACGTTGTTTACTTATCTTAGAAGTTCTTAATTTGAAATGAAAAATTATAGATTAATGAAAATTATCATTGGATTGATTTTTGCACATGTCATGTATGTTAAGAGGAGATTTGATTTTGGAGAAGTTCTGGAATCCATTTATGTGGGTGTTGAGAAGTTGAGATAAAAGTGTGGTAGACTAGGTAATAAGAGCCGTTAGCTTGAGTTAAGCTACATTTGAACGGATTGTTTTGCACTTTCTACTGCAAGGGCCAAGGTCTGGATAGTAAGTTGGCACCTGGTTTGTGGCGTGTTCTTAGAAATAGGAAGAAGCTGAAATCTGTTAACTGTTGTGTTAAATCTGTATTTAGCTGATCTCTATAGTCCGTCTATAACCTTTTCTTATTTACATAGGTTTAAAACAAGTGCCATTTAAGCGGCTGTATTAGGTATCCTTAAGAATAGGAGGAAGCTGAAATCTGTTACATAACTGTGATGTTAAATCTGTATTTGGCCCATACATATCAGTCTATAACTTTCTTATTTACAACTCTTAAAATACGTGGCATTTAAGCAATTAGCTATCCCCAGAAGTTGGAAGTTCTACATGCAAGAAAAAATATTTTTTTTGTTTATTCAGACTGGTTATTTCCATTGTCTGTTGAAGAAAATTACACATAAACATTGCTCAATAAAATACAATTGAAGTGCATAATGACTTTCCTGCGTGGAGGAGTCTTGTATTTTGGGCCTGTATAACTTGTATTTCCTATTGAGGTTTGTTGCGGATCTTGAATTAGTTTTGTTTTGTCAGCATTGCATTGTTTTGAGAAATTGTGTTGGCTTAGAAATCTATTGATATTTGTTATGGGTCTTGGATTAATTTTGTTGCTTCATACTTACCTTTAAGATTCTTATTTTTATCTGTGGCAGCTCGTTTTGTTTGGAGAAATTGTACTTGCTCAGAAGGTTATGTATGAAAAGTTTGGCAATGATTTTCTAGCTCATTTTGTCTCAAAGGGTTTCCCAGCAGCACATTGCCCCCAAGATTTGGCTGAGAAATATTGCCAGCAGCTGCAGGTATAAAAAAAGGTCACGGTAGATTATTTGGAATCATGAGTTTTGGTGGACCAAATAGAAGTCTCTCTATTAATTAACTTGTTTTTGCATGGCTGCCTATTCCACTTTTAACGCCGGCTAAGAGGTCTAGACGTGCAAAAGATGTATCTGAGCCGGAAAAGAGGCTTCCCTCCTCTTCTGATCAAGGAAACTGGGCTATAGGTTGGGGTAGTGAATGGATAAAAATTACACGTACTTGAAAACCAAATGAAAACCAAAATTAGTTGATTAAGGCATATACCCATTCTCGAATAAGTGAGGAAATGGCAATGTTTGTGCTACTTTATTTAATGTTGTAATCTCCTAGCTTATCATTTAGTTTAGGCTTCTAAAGAATTGGTGAATTGACTTCTCTCTCCGATAACCAAATTGCTGTAGTTAATTCCCAGTGGATTTACGATTGGCTTACGAAATGTTGGTAAAAGTATATTTGCTTGAAGAAAAAGGCAGAGCTGAATATTTAGTAGGGGACAGTACTGATTATTCATTGCTCATTCTGTTATGCAGGGTAGTGATATAAAGGCATTGAAGTCATTCTACCAGTCACTTATTGAAAGTTTGAGACATCAGCAGAATGGGAGCCTTGTTGTCAGATAGCATCGTCACAGTAGGCGAATGACATTATCTCATGTCAGAATGTTCTTGGTTTTTGTTGTCACAATTCTGGCAGTGCATTTTTGTTCACCGAAGGTAGTGTAGCTCGTCTGTGTGCGCGTGCGTGTGTCCGGTGATTAGTTGTATCTGTTTTGGTTTGAAATATTTTATCTTGGTGTATATCTTGTATAACGCACTTTGGTAAACATTTCAGGTTCTCTGTATATAGCATCTGTGCGCCTATGTTTTGAGAAGGTATAGCTTCTTCGTATTAGTTTAAACGGAATATGATAAATGTAATGTGAATGACTTGTAAAGTTGCTCATTTGTTCTTTTTACCCTTCCGATAGTTCTGCAGTTGTATATTTACGGAGGAAGTTGTGTTGCATGATAGGAGCTGCCTAGTCCGAGGTCAAGGTCCTTGTGTTTTGCGCCTGTATAATGATAATTTTTTTTCTACCTGATCTTGTAAACCTCATGAGTTTTGTATTCTTTTAGTCGTTTACGGTTTTCCAATCTTTGATTCGTCCAAGTTTTACGCTTCTTTAGTCATGCTTTACTGTTTGAAGCTCCTGTAGTAAACATTTGTTTGTATACCTTTTATGGTCAATAATTAACACAAAAACAAAAAAAAGTGATGTCTAAGTCCATGTTCAGACGGTTCCTTTTTATGTACCTTTGATTCCGAAAATCTACTCTTTATGTTTAGTCGCTGAACTGTTTGGTCCTAGTGATATTTCAAGTTAATCCAACAAGAACGCGTGGACAAGATAAATTTTGTAAAAATGCATTATTGCATATTATGCTGTTGCAATGACATTTTCGTTGTACCTATATTTGATTGATAAGAACGCATGGACAAGTTAAATTACGTAAAAATGCATTATTGTATATTATGTTGTTGCAATGACATTTTTGTTGTACATAGGTTTCTCGGCCGAAGGAGTCGTGATTGTGAGTTGTGTTTGAAATCACATTAACAACCATCAAGTGATGCGCTGATTTAGTGGTGTAATTGTCTGTTGACTAAGTCGAAGGTTTATTGACGTTGTTGGTGTGTGGGGGGATGGATTGCACCAAGGTTTCTGTCAACCTTATTGGAAGAATTGATGTTAACATTCTTTGCTGTTGACTGATGACTTTTGGGCGATTGTAGCAATATTTTCTTAACTTTGTTTAGAGTAGCAACTTTAATTCGTCGCATTAGCTAACGTTTTCATACTTTTGTCGCAATTGATGGTTTTTCTTGACACAAGCAAAATAAATCTTATAGAGCCATCCTAATATTCTTTTCATTTCGTAGCGGCTAATCATATCATAAACAAATATCTTGCCAAATTCTTTTTCTATTTTTTATATAACAATTATTTACATTTAGAAGTGGAGAATTTTGGACTAGGTCAGATAATAAGTCATTCATTATAATTTAGGATCGAACTTGCTATTTACGGAAATTGAATTTAAGACATTCTACGTACAAATGATAAAGCATAATGGCCAGAAGTCACCGGCATGAGTGAAAGCAATTGTTGGCTCCACTATATGAATGGCTGGAAATTACCATATGTGTAGATGGTTGTCTGAAACACGCATCTTTTTAATGAAATAAAAGTTAAAAACCGGCTGAGGGAATAGACTAATTTCATCTTTTTATAATGCTGGATAGAATGATTTAAAAGAAGATTTTAATAGATGTCAACAACCAATTGTGGTTTTGATTTTCTTACTTGATTTTGTTTCCTTTAGATTTGCAAAAAATTGTCCTAATTTCCAAGCATTTTTCTGTTCCACTATATTCGAAAGGTTATGTATGTAGTCCCATTTTTCACTTATAGTACCGAGGAACTTTCTGATCGAATGATTGACCTGGAAGAATATGTTACACGCGTGACCATGCTTATGTGCCCGTCGCTTGTGGGATCGAGTAATGAATGCTCTACTCGTCATCATCCCTCCCTTCTCGGCGTATTTCGTTTCTATCACAAACATAACACTATGTTTGAATGAAAAAAATAAATTTGAAATTTGAATAAAAGACATAATTTGTAATTTGACATGCACCAATTTCCTTGTTTAGATTTATAAACATAGGAATTTATAATTTTCGTGTGGAAAAAAATTTGAAATTTAAGACCTCCAATTTCTAAGTTTAAATTTCAAGTAAATACGTGTCATTTCCTAATTTTTATGATTGAGAGCTTAAAAATAACAAATTTCGTATCAATTCCATTGTTCTTTAAGGTTAACCAAATAAGAAAGTTCACAAATTCTAGAAAATAAAATTCCTTCAATTTAATTTCTGTCATTTTAAAATTCTTTAATAATCTTAAATTTTTTCATCTAAACATCGTGTAAAAGTTAAAAAGCAAAAATAAAAAAATGAAAACGTCATCAAACGTGCAGTCAGATTTTAATTTTTAGTTTATAATTTTTGTGCTTGAGATATGAGGAATGTACATGGAGAAGATTAAGGATGAAGATGGTGATAATAGAGAGGCAAAAAATTAAAGAAATATAAATGAAAACAAAATATTGAAATTGAAAGCAATCTCTCCCTTCTCGACATATTTCTCTTCTATCACAAACATAGAAGTCAAAAAGCAAAAACAAAAAACAAAAAATCATCATCAAACACGTCGTCAGATTTTAATTTTTTAGTTTATATTTTTTGTACTTGAGATATGAGGGAAGTATATGGGGGAGTTTAGGGATAGAGAGGGGTGATAATACAAAGGCGAAGAATTAAAGAAAAATAAATGAAAACAAATATTGAAATTGAAAGCAATTTATAAAAGTTTTTAGTTTTTTTTTTGGTTAATTTCAGTTTACTATCATAAAGTTACTTGGTTTTTAACATTTGATATATTGAGTTTTTTCATTTCAGGGTGATATCTAAAATCATAATTTTGGAACACTTTCATAGATTTATTAAAGTTGCTATTAAATCAGTTATTAACTGGTGGTGTGGCACCCACCTAGATATTTAAAAAATATAAATAAATAAATAAATAAATAGGGTAAATTACATAGAAACCCTTTAGGTTTAAGGTCTATTACAATCTCATACAACATCTTTAAAACATTTCACTTTCATACCTCACGTACTATTTTATTTCAAAATAACACCTTCGTTAGATTTTCCATCCAATGGTCTGTTAAATGCTGACGTGGCTGCCACGTGGCAAAAAAAAATAATTTTTAATATATTAACAATATTATAATATTAACCCTATTTAAAAAAAAACCCGAACCTAGCCCCAGATCCCCTTCCTTCCCCCTCACCTCTCTGCAACTCCTATTTACAAAATCCCTTCCCCCAGAAGAAGAAGAAGAAGAAGAAGAAACCAAACATGTCCGTTCCCCACCCACACCCCCTCGTGCCGGTGACAGTTGCAGGTATTTGGGTTGTGAGTTGTGGTTTTGCAGGGGTTTTATAAGAAAACCAGTGAAAAAAAAAGTAGCGAAATGATTAAAGGTGGGGGCTTTGAGGTGGGAGAGTGGAAAGGGGATATGGGTTTTGGGGGAATGAGACGCGTGGAGGCGGGAGGCGGAGGGTAGTGGGGTAAGAGGCGGGAGAGGGGTGAAATTCGAAGTTCAAACCCTAGAAAGGGAGAGGGAATAAGGGAATTAAAGAAAGGGTGTTAGGGAGTGTGTTGGGGTTGGTGTGGAGGAAGAAGAAGAGTAGGAGAGATGGGTAAGGGGGTGGGGGTGAGATGTGGGGAATGTGATCTGGGTTCGGGTTTTTGCGATCTTTTTTTAATTTTTTTTAAATAAGGTTAATATTATAATATTGTTAATGTATAAAAAATTAATTTTTGCCACGTGGTAGCCACACCAACACAAATGTGGCAGCCACGTCAACATTTAACAGACCATTGGATGGAAAATCTAACGGAGGTGTTATTTGAAAATAAAATAGTACGTGAGGTATGAAAGTGAAATGTTTTAAAGATGTTGTATGTAGTTGTAATAGACCTCAAACATGAGAGATTTCTATGTAATTTACCCAAATAACTATGGGCCGTCATTTCCTACGTTACCTCCTGCTCCCACCTAACCCTCATTTCTTTCTCTCATATGCACCTACCCTTTTCAATTCCTCCCACATCCACCCTTACCCCTCCCTCTTCGACTCCACTCTCCTTTGTCCATTGATCCCTCCATACCTGACCTACCTCTCCTTCACTACCATACCCCAACCCGACCCATTTTCAGATTTGACAGCAGCGATCTATTGTGTTGACTTAAGGAGCGACAACTTAAAGGCATTGGGGTCCACTGCGCTATGCAAGAAAAGATCAGAATTAGAATGATCTTGGAAGGAGGATGGACTACCCTGTGAGCTCGAATCTCTGAGCCCACTTACCAGATTTGAAAGCAATGAAAAGCCAAACCGAGCGGCCGAAGAAGTCGGAGAAAACGATGGTGGAGAGCCAAACCAATTTTTTAAAGCTTTCAAATTTTCTCCCGATTTGCGTTCCAATTTGATTTTTTACTGTAGGTGTTGCAGACCCAGAAATCCTTCCAGTAGTATCAGCCATTTGTCCTACTTTCCTCCACATTTTATCAAGTGGTCATGCTTTGACGACGAAGGGGATTGGGAGCCCGGGGGGAGGGGGGGTGAGGTTAGAGAGGACGGCCCATATTTTTTCAATTTCCCTCAATTTTACCACATTTATGGGATATAAAATCCCATAAGATTTGAAATTTATGTTTATGGGATTAAACAACAAACTCCACCCTTAGAAAACCTTAAACCAATTAAAAATTGGTGATTAAAATGTTGAAAATGTTGTAGGCATAATTTACTGAACAATTATGATGGCCATAGAGAGGGGTGCGGCGGCAATAGAGAGAAGAAGAAAGAGATGTGTAATTGTGAGGTGTGTTTGATTCACCCCATTGTGCCTCTATTTATAGTAGTAGAAAGGGCAAAACCTTTCCCATAAGAATTACAACACTTAATAGGTAATCTACTCCTAATAGGAATATAAGATACATTCCTAATCTACTAGGATTTACACAATCACATTCCTATTCTAAATAGGACTGCAACACTCCCCCTTGAGTGTGTAAATACTCAAGTAAATGGCGCATCAAGTCTTCAGTGATGAAGCAGGTACAGTTGATGAAGTCGTCGGTACAATGAGCGAATGCGAGTCTCAAATCAACGGAAGAATGCATAAAAAGTAAAACTCACAAAACCTCGCTATGGTAAAACCCAAGGTGGGAAAAACCCATAGTCTAAGGAGAAAAGTGAGAAGTTGCATTAAGTCAAAACTATACGTCATTTGGACGCAAGTAGAAGAGCTCATAAGGGTATGATTAGCCCAGGATGGGTGCCTCGTTAAAACCTAGTTAGGTAGCAAAAACCCAGTGGGAAAAATGCTCCTAATCGTAGGGAAAAAGAGTACATTAAGATCAAGTGAGTATACTTCTGGATACTCCCCCTAAGTTTGACATAACTTCCAAATGAGAACTACAAGCATTGCATATGATAGTTAGGCATACCAATTCCTCGGACAAGCTTTTGGAAGGTTGACTTCGGCACTGACGTCGTGTAGAGGTCGGCAAGGTTGTCTGGGATCGGCTTGCATGACTTCAATCTCCGGATGCTTTGCTGATGTAGATGTAGACGCAATATGTCTTGGTGTTGACTTTGTTGATGTATCATGGCTTGGTCGGGTTGATACATGCGGCATAATCTTCATGGATCGTTGTTGAGACTCAACGATGAATGAAAACACAGCAAGTACTACGAACATGCTCAACAAGAACTTCTAACCATGTTTCACTTGTGGCGTAGTGAAGTGAGGTGAGTCTTGGAACGAGTCGAATCGCAACTAAGGTCATATCATGGACCTCCAAGATATTGCGATATCCCTAACGGTAAAGACATAACCATTTGGGGATTTTGCCTTGTGCGGGTTTGATAAGTAACCAGCGTCAGCATAACAACAAGGCAAACATCATTTCGAGGATCAGGGGGGTCGGATCCGCTAAGATGCATTGGGATTTGCCCTCATAATACCTTCAGGGTACGTCTTTAATACCAATTTCGTGGTTGCGTGTAGGCGCGGTGCTGCATCTTTACCAAGATCAACAGAGAAGGAGATGTCCTGTCTAAATACAATGAGCTAAGTACAACGAAGCGCAAAGTTGAACTTAGATATGAAATTTCAGATTCCATAACCTCTTCAAAGGTCTCATTTGTATATAACATATGGACGATCAAAGGTATACTCAAAGGTAACACATTCGGAGTGTAGTTCAACTGGTAGACCAAAATACCGTCAGAACAACGCTTGAACTTCAGGTCAAGGCATAAACGAGTTTTCCTAAGATCCTTCATCTCAAATTCCATCTTCGGGTGCGAGGCAATTTTCTCAAGCTCTTCAAGAGTCTTAGTGAGATTCGTGTTAACGACATAAACTGTAACTCTAGCAATTTGGAATAAGACTTCATAGTTTAACACACAAGAGCATAATTCATATCCCTGACTGATCAAACAATCACTTAAACAGGTATACCACATCCGTCGGATATAAGTGAACGCCTTAAAACAAGTTAAGAGGGTGTTCCGTGGTTTTGGAACTTTTTGAACCAGTCCATGTAATTCTTCGGGAAATTACATGTCAATCTCCGTATTTATATCCCCATGGAGAAAGCACTAACCACATTTCATAATGCTGTTATCAATCACAGGACGTTTGAGAGAAACCTTGCGCCGTAAGGCGTGCATCACATCGCACTATTTCATTCATCTCATAACGCTTCCTTTCTCACTTGTAACACAATAGGGTTACCTTGGGCAGTGTAGGAACGACAGGTCCAATACACACTTTGGTAAGGAATTTGACCTAGATTGTAATCTCAGTTGTCTAATCAGTTCTACGTTGTCACTTAATCAACGGAACACGGTTCGATATCGTCGCTTTTCATTTATATCGGTAGCTACCATATAAGTGAAAACATCATCGATGATAATCTCATTTCAATTCCATTTTTCTCATCCAAACTAGTATACTGGACCAAGAACTTCATGTCTCGGGAGTAATCCAGATTAATCTCATGAGATGGAAATGATTTGAGACAGCGATCGAGTTTAGATTCATAGTTGTGCCGTGTCTTCCTCTTCTAGGGAAGTGAATCCTACGAACCGAATAATCTGTCATGCTCCTGGCCAAGACAGATTGATTGGCTATCCGCCGTTGTACCAGACCATCCAACAAGGGTGTCCAAACCGTCCAACAAGGGGCGACACATCTTCCAGAGATGTTAACTCGACGTCCGTTAAGTACGTCTATCCTTGCAGGCATATTTGCAGCTGGTATATGGTCTCGTCACTTTAGCTAAATCAGAGGACTGCGTCTGGAGCAACATTCTAAAATCTAGAATTCATCGCACTTGCTTATCACACTTGTGCGGTATGGGGATCAAGATGAGACATAGTGGGCAACGTCCATGCAACTTCGCGCCGTTCTACAGGAACGTTGGCGTTCTTATCTCCCTCTAATGGCGGGAAGATTGTCTTATTAAAGTGACAACCCACAAATGAGCGGTAAAGAGATCGCATGCAAGGGCTCGAAGAGAGCTAGTGTGAAGGAGAATCATGATCGACAAAAGATACGGGTACTGCTGTGAGAACCCATGGTGGTACGTTGCGGCGGCGCAACTTGGCACATGGAATGCTCACCCAAATGCGTAAATACGAAAATCGTCAGGTTCGTACCCAGTAACCAACTGTAACATCATATAGGTTGGGTGGCAATGGGCCTCAAGGCGGACTAACATAACTGCATACAAGGATTGCATAGCCCTAGGCAGAAAACCGAAAACTTGGTACTTTTACCAAAATTCGGGCGATCATTTAATTTGCGCTTTATGATCACTAGGCGAGGCTATTTGGGGTGAACATGGGAACTCAATGTTCAATTAGAAACCCAAAATAACATGCAATACTTTATCGAAAACCGTCGATATAAACTCTACGACATTATCTAGTCTCCAGGACCTTAAGGGATAAGTAGGGTGGTGAACCCATAATCGGCCAAAAGGTTTAGCAGTAATGTGTGTGGACAAACATGTGACCAGTTTGTCGATTCATCAATCAAAACCATAAGTCTTTATATGGTCCGCATTTTGATTGGATTAGTCCACATATATTCCCTTGAATCCACTGTGGAAAGAAGGTGATTTCGTATCTTTGCAAGGAATGATATAGAAAATCAATTTCCTTAATGAGCAAGCTTGTCAAAGTGTGCTTGTAGGCACAAGATCCTTACTTCGGGTAGGAGATACGTCGTAGCATTATTGTTCGACCTAAGTGTCCCAAAAGGTCATGCCAAAGCAAGGAAACTGCTCAATCACCAAGCTCCAGGTCGGCCACATGTGGTGTATTCCCAGTTGGGAAACAACTCATTGGCCCCAAATCAAAGCTTTAGGCTCATTTTTGGAGGTGGTGCAAATATATTTCACTATATTTTCTTCAGTGGTTTCATTTACGATCATTGTCATCTCGAATATCCTTAAAAACTCAACGTCAGGGAGAATTTAAAGTCTCTTAAATGGTGATGCAGTACCATTCATACAATGAGGAGCGTGCCAATGCTCTTAATCAAGTTGGATGGACCTGAAGTCGTTGTTAGAGATGTGATTTAGGTGTAACGTTAGTGTGTGTAGTACGCATTCGTCCAGACAGCTAACTTTCCCACATTCCTACCTAATCACGTGTTTAATTGAATCGGTCACATGTACTAAGAAACATGATTCAATTAACTCATATTCGAGGACAATATCAATAAGATTATTCATAAGTAAAACATACACCAAACTTGAATCCAAGAACATGGAAAAATGTTCACAAAGTAAATGGTTTACTAAAGGGATTCGGCCAATAAGGCCATCCATGTCAAAATTCTGCTCTTCCAACGGTGTTTGGTGGAGCAAAATTAATCTCACATATTGACTACGAGAATGGTACTCCTTAACAACATTGGTAGGGGCACGAACAGGTGCATAACCAATGATCTATTCCATCGAGACGGAAGTAGATTCTGTAGGGTTAAGGTTCGGGAACACTATCCTTTATTCTTGAAGTTTTAGGTCTTAGGTGCCAAGGATCACGCTTTGGGCATGATGCCACACCTTAGCAGGCCCTGATTCTATCATATGATTGTGGTAGTAATCAGATCTGAGAATTTGGTAAACTTCCTCTTTCTACACTTGTTGCTTCAGGAGCGAGTTAGAAATAAGGAAGGACGCGAAAAGTATTCTCTAGTCAAAATTCAATCGGATTTATAAACTTCAGAATTGTACTCATTCATGGACGTAATCATGGTATGCTTCGGGCAATATCTTTCATGATTAAACAGTCCGTAGAAGCGAGCCAAAGAGCCATGGAATCCTTGTTCGGGAGGTATTTCCATTTGTAATGCTTCGAGCATAAGTCTTCAAATGAAGATCATGGCAGATGCTTATTCAGCTCTTCCATACCATTGTTGGCTTCAATGGTTTCTCAGCTACTTGATAGTCAAGTAGAGATTCACGTCTTGTACCCCACATAAAGTGGTTTCTATTAGAAACGTCCAAAATAAGGGAAATCAAACTTGTGACGGTTCGACAATCCATTGAATTTGGAGCGAACAAGATTGTGATTGGTGCTATGGGAATGAATCATCCATAAGCATCAAAGTTAGAACATTCAAGTTCTAAGACATGGTTTCATGAAAAACGTCGGGTTTTCATGGGTGTATTGTTTTATGAAAACTTCGGGTTTCAAAGGCACTAAATTCGAAACTACAGGTTCGATTTAGTTTATGAACGTGTAGTTCATAAAACAGAGGTTCCTGCAAGAACACAAAACGCAATATAAGTGTAGTGGATTTTGAGGTTCTTTGGGAACTCAAGTGTGAGTGCTTCGGGACTACGAAAGTGAGTCAACGATTCAAAGAAGAGAAATAAATTATTGAATCGTTAATGTCCAAAAGTGATCTTCAGGTCAATAATTTTGGATTCATTATCAGATTAATGGACTGCTGGTCACTTTTAATTAATTCAATAGATCGGAACCATTCGGGGTCGATCGTAGAAGCAAAAATAATGACTTTGGGTTATATTCACTTTAGGTCGCTTCGGGCCAAACAAAAAAATTAAGCCTAAATAAGGCTTTAGCCGTGGGCACCCCAACCTAGTTGGGTGCGGGTAAAAAAAACAAAATGGGCCAAAAATAATTTAGGCCGTGAAGATTATGGCTACAAGGCAACCCAGATATGCTGCAAATGGCAGCAGGCCGAGGGGATCGAGGCCCAACAAGCATCCAGCTTGCTGGTAGACTGAGGTGTGAAAAAATAAGAGCCCATCAGCTAGTGCTGCAATTTGCAGCAAAGCATGGGTCAACTGGTGAAAAAAAAGGAGGCCAATCAGCTACTGGCTGATGGTGTGTGGGTCGAGAGAAAAAAAACACAGAATACAAGGGCTGCTGCAGGCCGGTTCTTATGTGGGCATAGCGCAGCAACTTGGGCTGGTTGTGGAGGACACATGCCGAGACTTGGAGGCCCATACAGGTTAACCCAGGTCAAGACCTGGTTTTAGTGCGATGGTAGCAAGCCCGAAGGGCTGCTGCGAGGATCCAATGGCACTGCATAGCTAGGATTCAGGCTAGCGACAGTGGCGGTGCCGCAATCCCAAAAAACAATTTTTTTCGACATCCCTAGGGTGTGAAAAACCCTATATTGCTTCTAATTTATTTTGATTCTTTGACTCACAAATTCCACATAGCAAAATATAATTGCGTAATGGATGAAACAAATATATATATATATTGACAAATATATGAACATATACAATATATATATCAGAAGGTAAATATAAATGTAGGGGGTTCATGCATCATGGGGAATGTTTTCATGCTTCAAGGCCGTTTCAAATATCTTACTTTATTTTCAGCGTACCTGATTGGCAGAAAACTTACAAAAGCCTTTGAATTTGTAAAAGATCCTCCTTAGAAAGATGGAATTGCGTCTCCAATGCGTTGTATCACGTTCAACAAAGAAAAATTAAATTGAATCAATAACATGTAGATTAATTCAAAATAATAATAAATTAATCTAAAAAAGAATAATTAAAACGTAATACTCCCCTGATTGAAGAATAAACTCTCTTTAGCGTAGCGTCAAGATCGTGCTGATAACGTGTTGTAGGCATAATTTACTGAACAATTATGATGGCCATAGAGAGAGGGGTGCGGCGACAATAGAGAGAAGAAGAGAGAGATGTGTAATTGTGAGGTGTGTTTGATTCACCCCATTGTGCCTCTATTTATAGTAGTAGAAAGGGCAAAACCTTTCCCATAAGAATTACAACACTTAATAGGTAATCTACTCCTAATAGGAATATAAGATACATTCCTAATCTACTAGGATTTACACAATCACATTCCTATTCTAAATAGGACTGCAACAGAAAATAAGTTATGAAAAGAATTATTTTTTTATATTTATTGAATGACATGATAAAAGATAAATGTTCCCATAAGAATTTTCCATGTACAATTACCAAGTAAATACCATAATAAAATAAAGTGTACATATTTTATGATTTCATTCTAACCCTTTCAATTTCGATTAGAATTGGCGTGTTGTAACAAAACTACGAGTGTGATATATCGATACCCATATGTATATGTACTTTAGTGAGAGCAACCGGTATTACGGCCATCTCTCCGAAAGATAATTTCTATTTTATTTTTATTCCACCCCATAGAACACGGACATATGAGTTCAAATGGTTCTCACAAATTCAAAAGATATCTAGTTATAATAGAATTCCAATTTACTTATTTTACTTAAACGAATATAAAAGACTCATTTTTTTTTATTGTACAATCAACCATTTTTAAAATCATGGGATTTTAGTTTAAAACCCATATATGACCACAAAAAAAAACAATGTACCCATATAAACTTTTAATGTAAAAAATGATTAAAAGATAGGAAAATGGAAGCAAACCATAAGTGAAAGGTTTTAGGTTCGATTCTCGTCAAAGACGAGTTTGAATCACATTATTGCTAGCCCATTGTGAGGCTAAGCCCACCACTCTCCCCTTATCTATTAGGTTCGATTCTCGCTAAAGACGAGTTTGAACCACATTATTGCTAGCCCATTGTGAGGCTAAGCCCACCCCCATCCCCTTAATATACATAATATCTTTTGTTTAAAAAAAAATTACCTAAGGGTACATACTATATAAATCTTATAGGAAAAAGTTATACATATATGGGTTAAACATAATTTTGAAGAAAACTTTACAATGGTAGTATAGAATAAAAGTTGGGTATATGGATTAAGGAACAAGAGAAGAAAATGTACCCAATGAAATTAAAATTGCGTTCATAGCAATATAATGGTCATTTTTTATGATTTTGCAATATGATAGTCATGGAGAAAAAGTAAGTTTGAAATTTTTTTTGGCAAAATTTAATTTGAAGAACATATTTAATATAATAATGTTGACTTTGAATATAAACATAAACTTGAGTGAGAGAATTTTGGGATTTTCAGTTACATATGTGATAATGTAGTAAAAGTTATAAATTAAAATATGTAAAACAAATAAAAAGATGACATGAAAGTATTTTAATAGTAAAATGCTGAGGTGTACAAAGTTAAAAACTTTGATAAAAAAATTAAAAACTAATAAAATTTCAGTCTATATACATTAATGATCAGGAATTGGTTCCTTATTTTTCATATTTTAGTTTTGCATACCATTTCATACACTTATTTAGCTATTTTACATCCCTCTACCGTATTTTCTCTTCCTCCTTCATCCTTTATTTCTCTAATATTTTTTCTCCTTCATAAAATAATAACAAAATAAAAATTAAAACCCAAAACCGAAATAATTATCGAACTACAAATCCTTTCTTTTTCTTAAAAAGACAACACACATATTTGAATGGAAATTACATGGAAGGTGAAAATAAATAGTTACTTCACTTTCTTGGTTGTAACTTCGAACCAAGAACATTGACTGTCGAAACAAAATGTGTTGACCTCCTCCCAGAAAACTTTATCTTTGTGAGTCCGTCTCGGTTGCATACATCAGGTCCTGCCTGCAGTCCCACACAACTTGAAGGAAAGCAATAAAGCAACGAATCTTTTCTTTTTCTCACCACTTTTCTATCTTCTTTTTCATTGTGTCATGTGACGTATTTCTAGCAATGAATATGTTTGTTGTAACCAACACAAGTCCTATCGTCTAATGTAACATGAGAGAGGCTGGCGTTTCTTTAGGTACCGTTTGGTATGCAGACGGAACGGGACGGAACTGAAGGGGACGGGACGGGACGAAGAAGGAGCAAAGATGCCCTCGGATGGAAATGAGAAGGAAGAAGAAGGAGATGGAGAGGTTATAATTTTGTGTTCCACGGATGTAGAACGAGTCGTTCCAGGGGGTGAGGCGGAACGAAAATTCACCTAAAACTCGTCCCGTGGAACAGCTCGTTCCACCCGTTTTAGGCGCACCAAACGTGGGATGGAACGCCTCGTCCCATTCTGTCCCGTCCTGTCCTACGTACCAAACGGTACCTTAAGCTCATGGTTTCATACAGAGTTGCAGCCACAAGAGTTAGAACGAATGTGCGTCTCACTATGTACCCGAATTTTTAAATTTACTCACCGAAATAATGTGTCACGCCACAAGCAATTTTAGTGGTCGAATTTATGAACAAATGAAACATCTTAACGAGTCGACGATAGGGATTTGCTTTAGTGTTTGTCTTCCTAAGTTTTACAAAAAAACCTTTCAATCTGTCATCCAACTGTTGAGTTTAGAGCCGAAGAGCGCACATTAATTTAGAACCAACAGAACCGAAAATGATATGAAGAGATTCAGCTTTCCAAAGCACAAACGTGAGAACTAAAGTCAGACTGCACAGATCAATGATTAAATAAAACTATATAAACTGACCATTTCACCCCAATACTCGAGATCTTAAGCTGGAAACCATTTCACTTGAGATCCCGTGTTCTAATCCAGCTTCCTATATCTGATGCACTGAATTTTCGGAGTACTAGCTAGGAAATGAGAAGTGAGAACATGGGTTTTTCCATTCGACTTAGTCGTTGCAGCAGAAAAAAAAAGAAAAAAGAAAAAAAAAGGGGCAGTTCTCTGAGGTCTCACAAAGACCAACACTTGAACCTACTAAGAAACTCCACTAATTAATTTAGCACATGATCAAGACAAATTAATCTTGAGACTTGGCCCAACATCCAAAAGTGCGTTTTTGCAGTAAACCTTCCAAGTCTTGGAGGGACCAAAATTTATACACAACTTTAGACTCATGACTGAAATTAAAATAATATTTAGAAAATTAAGAATGATATATTTTTCTTGTAGCACACATGAAATATCAACAAAAAGGGAAAGGTAAAAAAAGGTTGGTTATCATCATTGGTTTCTTGACTTCTTTTTGCAGTTTATATAAATTATTACCCTATAGCCCTATATCTACCCCCCATATTATTCTCCAGTTGGATCCAATCCAACCGTATGCATTTTTTAAACTAACTTGTAGCTTCAGCAAATATGAGTCTCAAGAAATTAGCATTCACCTTCTTGACTCCTAGTTGTTTCAAGGCCAACAAACCAATTGCAGATCAAAAATCCCAAACGTCGAAGGAAATCTCATTGCGGAGATTGTCACTCTCGGATTTGAGTAACTCATCGGTATGCACAGCCCTCAGTGATCTGTCAAATTCACTTATTGGCTCAAACCTTCATATTTTTTCACACAAGGAGCTTAAAAAGATTACACAAAGTTTCTCCAAGAGCAACTATCTCGGTGAGGGCGGGTTCGGGCAGGTGTACAAAGGTTTCATTGATGACAAGCTTAGGCCTGGATTGGAAGCTCAGCCAGTTGCTGTTAAGGTCTTGGATTTAGATGGCAAACAAGGACATAGGGAGTGGCTGGTAGTATTTCTTTCTTTCCCATTTCAAAGCTATGCTCCTAATCATATCACATGCTTCCCAAGTTGTGGAAAAATGCTAATAATCAAACACTTTTTTATGTTGTAGGCTGAAGTGATTGTTCTTGGGCAACTGAAGCACCCGAATCTTGTTAACTTGATCGGGTACTGCTGTGAAGACGATCACAGGCTTCTGGTGTACGAGTACATGGAGAGAGGCAACTTAGATCACCAGCTATTTAAACGTACAATTCTGATCATGCATGCAATGATTTTTATGTTTTTTATTTTTATTTTTATTTTGAATCAGAAAATTTATGAATTTGTTTGTTTGTTCATTAATGCAGGTTACGGTGGAACCCTGCCTTGGCTAACAAGAATCAAGATAGCAATTGGAGCTGCAAAAGGCCTCAGTTGCCTCCATGAGGAAGAAAAGCCAGTCATATACCGCGATTTTAAGACTTCGAACATCTTACTGGACTTGGTAATTTTCTCTCCTTAATTAGCTCTCTTCTGCTCTTCATACATGCGTAAATATTGCTCATTTGATAAAATTATGTCTTCCCTTTTCCTGCAGGATTACACGGCTAAGCTGTCTGATTTTGGTCTTGCCATAAATGGCCCGGAAGGAGATGAAACACATATTACAACGCACGTCATGGGAACTCATGGCTACGCAGCTCCAGAATATGTCAAGACAGGTAATTCAACTATTATATCAACTACACACCGAAAACGCTACACATGTTCAGTTGACTGTACAAATTGTTTTATTATTTCAAGTTACTACTTTCATTTATTCATAATAGCATGAAATTTTAAATTTTCATTAATCATATACTCTTCGTTTTCAGGTCATTTAACAGCAATGAGCGATGTATATGGCTTCGGAGTAGTTCTTTTGGAACTACTAACTGGTAGAAGGTCCGTGGATGAGAGCCGTCATGGTAGAGAACAGAACCTAGTGGAGTGGTCCAAACCATTTTTGAAGGACACACATAAACTTGACCGCGTGATGGATCCTAGGCTTGAGGGTCAGTACTCGACCGAAGGGGCTAGAAAAGCGGCTGCATTGGCTCACCAATGCTTGAGCCACAACCCCAAATGTAGACCAACGATGAGCAGCGTGGTCAATATCTTAGAACCTCTTATGGACTTGACTAATGACATCCCAATCGGACCCTTTGTGTACGTTGTTCCAACTGAGGAAGAAAACAAAGTTAGTGTGCATAGGGTTGAAAGAGAGGGGCAAGCTGAGTGTGAAGTGGTGAAAAACGAGTGCAAAGGTGAAGAAAAAGTGGTGGAAACGAGAGCGAAGGGCCGCCACAGGAGACGTAAAGGTCATCGGTATAGAAACCGGATTAAGTCATTGAGGTCTAGTACCGTTTATTCTGATACTGCTCTGTATAGAATTCTTGGAACTGATTTGTACTCTCCCAAATAAGCAATTGATGTCGTTAGGGAAAAAATGCACATGCTTTAGCATGATTTGGTCATACATCCTTGTAGAAACAAACAGAAAATTTGTACTTATACATTAGAGTTGTTTTATTTGTTACGAGGATCTCCCCTTTGGGTACGATTTTTGTAGCTTTTTTTTATTATTATTATAACAAGGAAAAACAAGTATTTTGAAGAAACACAATACTCTGTTTTCAACTTCAAATTTCTATGCTTTCCATATGAAGAATTCATATTACATGAATTTATTACTAGTGCATAAGGTTATACAATGAATAAAAATGACCTTGATTAAATTATTTATGGACTCACTATTTTAATCTTCCATTCGTTTCTGGAGTGCAAAATATTCTATTCAATGTTCCAAGTCAATTTTCCATCAATTCTTCCTTTGTGTTCAAAATTAGCTCAAATGTAGTGCACCAATCAAAGGGTTTGAATAACCCACCAAGCAGATTTCACAAAATATTTGGAGAGTTAAGGTCATCAAAATCTGTGGAGATAGACTAGAATTCTGCAGGGGCCTGCCTAATATTTTTCCACCCTTTGCACCAAACCCACCCAAATCCCAAGTTTGGCCTAATTTATAAGATGAGTTTTGCTGACTCAACTGATGAAAGTCTTTGTAAGACTTGAATTATTTGCCATTGCTTATGGCAACAATTAGTATACAACTTGCAAGGGTCTCATTGGGCTCGTGTTCAGGTTTACTCACTTATATCCATGTCGCTTGAAATCACATATTGATGAACAAGCAAAACTATATAGAATAATTTAATAGTACAATAATTCATACTGATGATCAGAAAAATGAGAATTCAATTAATTCATATTAATGATCAGAAAAATGAGAATCCGATCAATTCATATTAATGATTAGAAAAATGAGAATTCGATCTAATATTCATTGAGCAGTAAAAATTATTTACATCCATCCCATCCCCAATTTGAAACAAGTAGGGTTAGAAAAGGGTTAGGGTTACAGAAATTCAAAGCAACTTTTAGCTAGATAAGTGGGAAAGCTTGAGCTAGAAATAGGTTTAGCTTGAAGACTTAAGACCCCCAAGATAACCTTTGTATAATCCATTTGGATGAAAGTCAATAGATGGCGTTCGAGTTGATGCAATTGCTTGTCACTAAAATTTCTAGCTTCCATCACCAGGAGGTGAAACTTCATGAGCAGCCTGATCCGGGTCATGTAACGGAGAGCACTAATTCAGGGGCCATAGGTGTGATTAAGCCTTGTATTTTTCGTCACACACCCAGTCTGCGTCATACTTTCACCATATGGAACAGCAACCCCTTCAACTAGCGGCTCTTCTGTCCAAAACCAAGAACATGTTCAGAAAATACAATGATTGATAACCTATATCTATATGGGAGCATGGATTGTGGCTTGACATCACCTAGATGAGTTTACGTGCCATGTTATGTGTTGGCACGACTTGTAAAGACGTCCAAGAGTAAATCCGCTCAAGCAGCCGCTTTCTAGCTCGAAGAAAGCAGACCCATTAAGTTACTCCGCACTAATTAACTTTTGCCGTTTCGCCACTTACATTCTAATTCTTTTTAATGACTCTTCTTAAACCAACTCCATCCCTGCCAAATTGCCCAAGCAAACTGAGCAAGCAATTACTGTATTTAGTGAACATTAACTGACTAAGTGCATCTCTATCTCTAAATTGAATAGCTTATGCTATTTGTATTAAAATATTATTTTTTTTATAAAATAATAAAAGATAATTTTATTTTTAATTTTAGATAGGATCCGAAAGTATAATTTTTGTGGATAGATTTTCGAGTAGATTTTTAACTAATTTCGCAGCGTCACTTGTTATGATTCTGTAAGAATTTTGTGGATAGATTGGTTGAAAGTAGATCAAAAATTTGAGAGAAAGGTTGGTGGAAAGTATTTGAAAATATTTAAAATGTGGTGTAAGGTGGAAAAGCATGGTTAGATTTTCGAGTAGATTTTTAACTAATTTCGTAATGTCACTTGTCATGATTCTGTAAGAATTTTGAGGATAGATTGGTTGAAAGTATATGAAAAATTTGAGAGAAAGATTGGTTGAAAGTATTTGAAAATATTTAAAATGTGGTGTAAGGTGGAATAGTATGGTTAGGTACTTATATTTTTATGTATTTTTTTTTATAATTTTTATTAACTTAATTAATATGGACCATTAGATTACAAAAAAAAAATCGTGATTCAACAGCCCAGATTTTGACACATATGCCAACGGTAACTGACACACTCCGACCCAGAATGTCCACCTAGACTCCGAATCGAGCTGTGTTGGCTGACACTCGGAATTTGACGAAGTCATAAAGTGTAGTGAGGTGGAAAATATGAATAAATTTAAACCTAAAAGTGCCTAAATGTAACAATGCGCATGTGAGCGAGAATGAACCCATTTCACACGTGATATCAAAGCACAAGTAAAGTACAGTAAAAGTAAAATGAGAATTATACTATCGTAGGTAATCTCCTATTCCAACATTTGCCAAGAATCCTTGTCGACGCAAAAACTCGGCCACTAAAACCTGGAGGAGTGAAAAACAAGGGTGAGTGGGCCTAAAATTAAAGTTTTGTAAAACGTTGTCGAAAACATATAACCCATCGCCGTAAAACAAGTATAGTTTCCAAATATATATACTACGTATAATATGAAAACACTTACCATAAACAGTAATACTTCAGAAATACGGTAAGTCATAATATTTCACATATAAAACATATAACATCTAATAATCACATTATCTCGCGTAAACGAACATAAAATATCGAGTGCTCATAGACATATGCTCACACAAGAGCTCATGCAAAAGTATTCTAACATGAACATGATTGGATGTAATGATGATTTATGCTCTAGTACTACAATATGTGAAGACTGGCACTATGCACGTCACATACAAGCTCTAATTGCCGTTAGCAATCTAGGATAGGACTGTCACCTACAATGGATCCAAAGTGAGCGTACGATACGATGTGAATATACACATGAAGACTGGCCTTGGTCTAGGCGAGTACTAACACCAGTATAGCATAGGATGAGCAAATAACGTAAATATGATAATGTAACGGTAAATCAAAAATTTGACAATTCTAATCAATGACATATTATTCATGACCATAAATACAACTAAGGATGCAGCAAAATTTCATGAATTTTGTCAATACGCTAATTCTTATAGATGTTAATCCAATCTATGTGTAACATAGAAAATTCTTTATCAAATATATAAATGGAAACTAAATAAATATATAATATTTAAAAGCAAAGACCACTCACAAATCATGTCACCAGGTCGAACCCACCTAGCGGGCATCGAAGATCCTTGTGATGTGTTGCACCTAGGAACGAAACCCTTTACGTAAATATATAACGTATTCACTAAATTCGTGTATTTGTACAAAGTATAGGCAATAAAGAAACTATTTTAAATTGATCGAATTTCGAAAAATGAAGGGTGAATTTAGATTCGGCACATCAAGAAACCGAAGGTTGGACCTCGAGTTCCTCCACGCGTTGCCACAAGGTAGTTGCACTGGCAGCCACGCGCCGGTCACCACGCGCCTTCATCTTGATTTTCAAATTTTTGTAGGTTTTCTCTCCAGCTTCCAGAGCTCATTTCGAGCTCAATACTCAACCAAAATCGATGATTCAAAAGCCAATTTGAAGCTCGAAATGTAGGGAACAAATCCATACCAAAATAGGACTGAGTTATGATCGGTGCTGGCCGGAGAAATGAGCTGAAAGTGAGCAGATGATCACGGTTCCTTTGTTGAAAAACTAGGGAATCCCCCACATCGAGATTTATGTGCTATTTTGTTCATTCAAAACATGTACACAAGATCAATATCGAACCATAAGAATAAAATGAAAGGTTTTTAGGATTTTCTGAGGCTTACCCCTAGTCAGAAATGAAAGAAACTCGCCAGGAAACATGACTCCCTTGGTGGTTCGATTTAATTTACAGAGGAAAGAGACGAGAGAGACAAATGATTTCAAAGCTCTGTTATTTAATTATGGTCATAAAAGTAGGTGGTGATGGAAATGATCTGAACGTGGTCTTGTTGTGAAGCTCGCTAAGGACAGCGAGGTGGTGTGGCGATGTTACTGTTACACATCTCGGTGCATACAGAGGAAGAAGGGAAAATTATAGATGCGAGTTTGAGATAGGAGACTGGGGTGAGACATGGTGGTGATCTAAGTGGTCAGGATCGCCGGAGTGGGTTGGTGTTGCTGCCTCTGTGTTTACAGAAAGAAGAAGAAATAGAGGGCTAAGGAAAAGAGAGAGTGAAATGCGAGGGAGAAGAGAAGAGAGAGTTGAGAAATGTGATAAGAGTCCCCAAGAGTTTTGGAGGAAAATGGGACACGGGAACAAGGAAAGAGTGGGGTGTGGGCACTACGTGGCTCACAAAACAAAGCCCAAAATATCTAACAAGGAAAGAGTGGGGTGTGGGCACTACGTGGCTCACAAAACAAAGCCCAAAATATCTTTCTAACACAAAATTACCAATTTGCCCTCGATATTCGGTGTTTCATAAGCTCTTCATTTCAGCTCTGAATTCAAATCCGCTTGCGCCTATGAGTTCATGCGACGCTTACTACACAAATATGCTAAAAGAATGGGTCATACATCTCACTATATAGTGGTCAACGAAAGTCAAAATCCTCACCTCTAGGGGAATTTTGGTCAATTCACTCTTTTAAAATGAATAAGATCGTAAAATTAAGGATGTGTTGCCACAATAACAATTCAAAATTTTCTGATTTATATTTTTTTGGCCAAAAAGTCTGGACCCTTGATCAAAAATACCCAACGGTCTATAGGGGTGGGCATAAAAATTGCCAAATTGCTAAACCACATCGAACCGTATGGAAAAAAAATCTAAAAGAACTGTGTTGACCAAAAAAGTCAACTTTGAGTCAAAAATCGAACCTAACTAGTTCAAACCAGTTTCGAATGAACAAGAACCAAAAAACCAAACTGTTTTCTTAATAATAAATAAATAAATTATATATATACACACATGCCATGGTATAATAGGTTGAAAAATTAGTTTCACGAAGTTGCAAAGTAGTGGATCCCATCCTAATTAGGGCTCATCCACCTCACCCTCACCTCACTCACGGCCTCACATCCCCCATTTCACACTTTTAGACTTTCATTCTTTTTTCACTCAGCCGACCACGTCACTCATGGCCTTTCATCTAAAAAAATCAACGATTCCTCAGGTAGCCCACAATCTCCTCTGCGACGACCCTCGTCATCCCTCATCTGCGATACCTCACGACTCTTCATCCTTCATCCTCCCTCCTTGGTATCTTCTCTATCTTTTCTCATATTTGAGATTAGGAATATGGTTGAGTTCTACTGGTTTTCCATTTTCTCTTGGGCTGAATAAAATTTACTTTTGTTTTGTTGTCGTACTACTGTATTCTTGTGAGGTTAGCTCATGTTGAGTGATGTGCGGCCTAAATTGTAATAATATCACTTAAAACTACCATTTGTTGGTAATCAATATGAGCATCTATTATTTCTGCCAAAAATTAAAGGGTAGGGCTGGACATTGGGTGGATTGGACGGGGTTTACCCTTAACCCACATGCCGAGCTGACATGCTCGGAATACCAACAAAGATGCATAGAAAACTAGGAATCTTAGAAGAAATTTAATGGAGTCGCTATGGAGGATGCAAAAAGAGAACTGAAGTTGGGGATTTTGGAGAAGGAAAGAGGCTTATGATATTTTAGAAATCAAAATGCTAAGGTGTGGGAAAGACCACAAAGTTCTAACTTGCATCCATTATTAGCATGCCATATGGCATGTGTTAAAGATAAAAGCTTGTATTAATACTATGCTGATTGGTTGGGTTTTCATGGGTTGGGATTTTATACACCGATGTTGGTAACACAACATTAAGGACAATCAAAATCACATGGGTTGTTAAGGACAATGCCCACACCTTATGTGTGAATGCATATTTCTATAATTTAGTATATATGTGAATGGATTTTTTGTTTGTATTGAAAATTGGATTGAAACTCAGAATAGGGGGGATGGGAGGGAAATGGGTGGGTTGGTGTTTTACACGGATGAGAGAATACAAGGTGTTGATGTATGTGTGCTTACTTTCTTATTTTTTTAATGAGTTCTTGATTTTTATATGTTCTAGAAAAAAGGAATGGTGGCACATCTAGCATTGGGGCTTCATAAAGTATTTGGTCCTAACTTATCAACTTTTACTACTAATGGTATGTATGTAACTTTTGTTTTTTAGCACCTTCCTTACTAATTTGAATTGTAAGTTTGTTGTTTGATGTATGTTGTTTGCTTGCTCTCTGAAATAAGAACTTGTTTGATTTTGGTTGTTCTCTGAAATAAGTTGTTTGATTTGATTATATGTTGTTTGATTTTGTACATGAGTTGCTGTTTGAAAAACGAATATGTCACTGCCAAGGACATTTAGATTTTTTTTTCTTGTTGTTGCTGCCAATATCAATAGACCAATGCATATTTCCTTTAATGCTATTTGAATATTTCTTTTTGCTTGCTGCTATTGATGCTGCTACGAATATCAGGACACCAATATCTGCTTGAGTTCTTGATTTTTTTTGTTTGTTGGCTGACCAATGCATATTTCTTTTAATTGTCTCTTTTTGTTGACTTGGTGCCACTGACCAAAGATATTTGCATTAAAAATGATACGTTGCAACTTTATATAATCAGTTTTGGAAGATGCATTTGAATGCATGACTATTTGGTGTTCAAATAATTTAGTATTCGGAACCGTAAACCGGCAAGAACCAAATCAAAACTGGTGTAGACCGAACTGTACGGTTTTTGTAATAAATTTAAGCAGAACCGCATTGAACGGAACCGTTGACATTTTTTGGATTCGATTTCTATTTAGGGAGTGGAACCGCACCGAACTACACAATGCCCACCCCTAAGTCCATCTAGTTGTTGGGATTGGATTGCAAATTTTCTTTACCGTTGAAAATCAAATAGCTTAGGAAGAGCCATGTGGCCGAAAAGTCCAGATGGTTGAGTGTGCTTGCCCGGCGGGCCCCAACCCTGATTTCTTGTCAGGCGACGTGCCTTAACTCCCACGTGTAATTCACGCGGTCAGCGCAAAATACTTTTGTGCCTGATTTCTTGGTTATAGCCAATGATGATCTCGTCGCGTGTGGTTACCCTTAAGAGGTTCCATGACCACGAGCCAGTGGTCATAGTCGCAACTTTACACCACCATTGCCGACCGAGTTAACTCACTACCCGTTGAGTCGTCCTCGGAACTTTTCGCAGCTGAAGAAGTAGAGAAGTGTGAAGATAGAAAGAGAGTCGACGACAACGGAATCGAGAAACGGTAACGTCGAAGAAACGTCGTTGTTAAAGGTAACGACGTACTCACGCTGGGCACAGTCCCTCTTTTATGTAACGTCATGTCATATTTGGGTTAGGCCAGTGCATAGCACAAGGCCCATCTACTTGCATGTGGGTTGTGAATTGTGAATTGTGTGATGGGCATAACACAGGGCCCACCTCCGTTTGTTTTGTTTGTTTATTTATTTATTTGTCACATTTATTTATTTATTTGTGGATGATATGATTTTGGGGTGTACTATCCACACGTCTTTTTACTTCTCACACATCCTTTGTTAATTTCTGTCATTTGTTCTTCTTCATTTCATCCGATCTGACGGCCGAAAATTAAAAAAATGTGTGGATATCACACTCGTATAATTTTATGTGGGCTCAATTTAGTTTTTTTGTTTGTTAAAAAGTTATTTTATTAAACACCAAAAACAAACAAACAAGCAAACCAATGGCCAATTTAGTTTTTGAACCATACTTTTGGATGTGTTTTGGTTCTATATTTTTTATATTTAATTTGGGGAATTGTGGTTGTATTAGTTTTGGTGTTACTTATTATTATTATTATTATTTTCTGGGAAAACTATAAAATTTTGAAGTTACTTTCATTCTCATTGTTTTGTACAAAAAAAAAAAGTTGGTTTATGGTATCGATTTCAAGTTTAGTAGAAAAGTTTATTTATTGCATCGATTTAGGGTTTTATTATTATATATTCATGTGAATTTAATTAAAGAAAAACTAATGAAAAGGACAAATTTTTTTTAATTTTTAATCAAAAATCACATAATAATTTTATTTAATAGTTAGGGCAAATCCAACAATAAAACAGCCCAACAAGTTGGCCCAAATAATAAGCTTCCAATTTTACCCTTGATGGAAATCCTTTGCCCGTTTAATCTTCCTTTCTCGATTCTCTCTGCCGATCTCCCTTTCTCGATCTCTGCACTGCACAGAAACAGTTGTCTGTTTTCGTTTTCTCCACTCGGTCTCTCTCATTCTCTCTGCTCTCTATTTTCGTTTCCAATTCAATTGGAATTCAACCATTTTCCGAATAAAAGGGTTGAATTTCTAATAGGTGAGATTTCAACTAAAGAGGCCAGTTTCGGAGAGATTTGTTGTTGGTTTTCTATTTTTTTTTTAATCTGGTGTTGAATCTGACATTTCTGTGATACGGGTCTGGTATAATTTAGTCTTGGTTTATCTGGGTTTGATGTTAATTGTGGTTTTCAGATTGAATTTCTTATCTCTTATTTGATGTGAACTCATTTTTGGGTAATCTGTTGTTTTATAGTTGTAGCCTCTTCCTTCTTCTTCATCGGGAAATCAATGCAGTCTCTTCCTTCTTCATCCATTCCAAGCCTCACACAAGGAAAGAGAATGACGAGGCAAGACGTAGCTTTTTAGTTGATTTTCCAAGCGGTGCAATACTATTTTAAATTTGCAATACTCTTTCCAAGTGGTGCAATAGAAACCGCACTCACCTCACTATCAACTTTGGTATTCCAAATTGGTATTGGGCATAATAGAAGTCTGCCATCAGACTTGTGTGGAATGGATCTGTGTTTCCAAGTCAACAACTTGAAAGTAATTCCATAAAAAATAAAAAATAAACAACTTGGAAGTAACCCCAAAGCTATTTAGGGCTTTAATCTCTTTTATTTTTGAAGCTGAACCAAAATAATTTACAATATTTCTAAAACTGAACGAAAATAATTCACACTATTTCTGGAACTACAGCAAAATCACATACTATTTCTGAAACTGAAACTGAACCAAATTACCACACTATTTCTGGAACTACAGCAAAATAGCCACACTATTTAAAAAAAATGATCCAAAATAATCCACACTATTTCTGGAAGTGAACAAAATTAACACTATTTTTAGAAATACAATAAAATAAGAACGAGACTGAACGACAAAAGATGCTCACTTTGCACTTTGCAATCATTTCCTATAATAGGATGGCGAGGGAGAAGGGATGGGGAGCCAACCAATTACAAAAGATGCTCACTTTGCACTCTGTTCAATTTAAAAAGTCGTCAGTGTTTAGTTTAAGAAATAGTGATAGTACTCGTGTTTAGTTCTAGAAATAGTCAGTGTTCAATTTACAAAATAGTGATAGTACCAGTATTCAGTTTAAGAAATATTTAGTGCTCACTTTAAGAAATAGTGATATTATCGTGTTTAGTTCTAGAAATAGTTTGTGGTTAGTTTACGAAATAATGATAGTATTAGTGTTCAGTTTAAGAAATAGTCAATGTTCAATTCTAGAAATAGTCTGTGTTCAGTTTAAGAAATAGTTATAGTACCAGTGTTCAATTTATGAAATAATGATAGTACCAGTGTTCAGCTTAAGAAATAGTCAGTGCTCACATTAAGAAATAGTGATAGTATCGTGTTTAGTTCTAGAAATAGTTAGTGATCAGTTTACAAAATAGTGATAGTACCAGTGTTCATTTTAAGAAATAGTCAGACCAAAAAATCAAGTTAACTGTGTGGATGGATATCTCGTGTTAGCTTGCTGCCATTGTAAAAATATCAAATTAAACAACTCTCTAAGTTCGTTGTATTTTATTTTTTTTCTTTTCATTTTCTTGAATTATAATTGCAGGCCAATTGATTCTATATATAAGGTAGATAAATTCGGCATTCCTCTAAGAAAAAAGATCAATGCCGAAACTAAGTCATCGATATAAGCTCCCAACATGTATGTTGAAATAGCAAATTTTGTCAAATAAGAGGTGGCATGGATCCCTTACAGATCCACCAGCTAACATATTTCTAAGGCATCAGATTCTTTAGATTTCACGTGGTTGTGGGAACCACAATCGGGCTCTTCTTGCCGCTTGCTACGTATTGGGTGGTTTTATGCTGGGCGACGAGCATGCTGTCTACTCAGCAACGCCTCACTTGTTCTTGCTAAGTTTTGCACGGGGCTGGGTTTTCTTTTTGTTAGGGGTATTTTTGAAAACTTATTTTTGTTCATGATGGGCTTTGCAATCCAGCCCGTGTAGAATTTGAGAGCCCTGTCCTTATAGTTAATTTTAAGGTGCTTTTGGTTAAAGAAAATTATAAGGTGGTTTTTGGTTAAAATATTCTTGATCTAAGCTATTTGCATTAAAGCTCCCTTTAAATAATCGTCTTTAAATTTCTGTCATAACTTTTAAAGTTCAATGACCGACAATGTTATTCTGGTTGTTTAGTTTAGACCATAAAATAGTTGGCTTTGTGGAATCGATTTAAGTCTAGCCGAAAGAATTTGTTCATGCATCGATTGATGGTAATGTTTTTAGTATGTTCATGTGAAATCATGTAAGAACCTCAATTTCAGCTTTTAGACTCAAGAATCTCGGCTCGATCGTATTGTTTGTTGTTGCTTAGTTTTCATAGATATTCTTATATGCTCCATTGTATATTATACACCAAGATTTTTTGTCATTAAGTTTTAATGAAGAATTTTAAAGATCTAAATTATCTTTAAATTATCATTGTGAAGATCCTAAGATTGAATCAATCATAACCGCTCACCACACATTTAACAGTTAAAAATCATTATTCCATTTAAAAAGAATTAAAAAAGCTATAAAATGGGAGTTTTAACGAAAAGCCTGCGATACTGTTCACTTTAACGAAAAACCACATTTTTACACTAAAAAGTCAAACCTGATACTATTCACTTTACTCTTTATTTTGTCCTTATCGTTAAAACTTAAAGTTTTCAAGCCCTTTTCATTAGTTTTCCTTAAAATATATGGTGAGCGATTATGATTGATTAATCTTTATGAACCTCCCAATGAAGATCCGGAAGTGATCCTGATCCGAATTTAACAACCAAAATCCCTAAATAAACGCATCATGGCATTTTAAAGAGCCGACAGGAGTAGGTGGTCATGAGTCATGACTCGTCAGTTGTGATTTAATATAATATCTTCAACAATTATTTATATTTTTGGACTTCTCTGACCATATCAGAAATGGGAATACAGCAAAAGGTATGGATTGGGATTACACACTTTCCCAAGCACTCAACATCGGGTCCAAACACGCTCATAACGTACTTTCCCAAGCACTATATTATTGAGGGGGAACTAGCTGAGACGAAGAGACTCACGTGATCACAGCGAGTAAACATGAGGTGGAAGACGAGGCTCGCAGACTGCAACGAGGGGAAATTTTTTCGGTGTCGAAAGCCCGAAAATCTCCTCCATACTCAAATCCTCTTTCTTCATGTTATCCGGCAATCTCCATGTAAACCCATGCAAAAGATTAGCCAGACTTGACTGAATGACCTTTATGCCCAGACTGTAGCCAGGGCACATCCTCCTGCCTGACCCAAAGGGCAGCAGCTCGAAGTCCTGGCCTTTGACATCAATGTCCTTTCCTAGAAACCTCTCGGGGCAGAACTCGTCAGGGTTGTCCCACACTTCAGGGTCTCTTCCTATTGTCCACACGCTGACTAGGGCTCTGGTGCCCTTGGGAATGTCATAGCCAGCGATTTGGCAGTCTTCCGTGGATTGCCTTGGCACCAACATGGGTGCCACTGGGTGTAGCCTCATGGTTTCCTTGGCAATGGCATCAACATACGGGAGATTAACAATGTCCTTCTCCTCAGCCCATCTCTCTCTTCCAATCACCCTGTCTAGCTCCTCCGCTGCCTTCTTGAATACCTCCGGCTTCCTTAGGAGCTCCGAAATTGCCCATTCCACCGTCACCGCTGAGCTCTCTGTTCCCCCGGCAATTAAGTCCTAATAGCAAAGAATCCATCAACACAAATATTGAGCAAGAGTACACCAAAATAAATCTCAATATTTTCAGTCACAAATAAGATATCAGTGTTTCTCTAGGATCGTTTTGAATCTTTTTCTTACGTGTAAGCGGAAAACTATGACCAATTTGTGAGACCTAAATGCAGCCTAACATTTCCCGTATAACGTACATGACACTAGCATTTCACATCTCATATGTCACACATCTACTAAACTTTAAGAAATATCTCAATAATTATAGTTAATTAAGGTTCTAAAAGACGTTAGACGCTATCCGACTGTGGACTTGAACCTAGTGTTTAGACACACAGACAGTCCATAGGTGGAACCTAGACGGAAACTTAAGCAGACTAAATAGATTTAAATAAATATATTATTATCATATAAATAGTAGATGAACAATTTCACTTCATTTTGTGTTTTTTATTAAGGATTGTGATAGTTTTTAAAATTCTTAAAAAAAAAAGTCAGTTATGAAAAATAGAACAATGATGGGTAGTTTCTTCTAACATGAGCAAATTTTTAATATTTAGTTATTTAATTATTTATTTTTAAATAGGGCATGTTATGCTCATGACTGTGAGGTTAGTGTAAAAAACAACAAAATTTGTGTTACATGTAATAACTAAATTGCTCGTGTTTTTTTTTTTTTTTTTTGTTCAGCTTTAATGAAGGGTTAGAATTACAATTTTGTAGAGTTTTTGTTGACAAATCTGATTATATTAATACGTAGTTTATATGTAATTTAGATAAGTTGGATTTAGAAAAATAATAAAACATTACTAAAAAAAAAAATTGTAAGTTGAGGTTGGGTCCCCTAGGCCTTTTGCCTCGGACTTAAGTAAATACTTAGATCCAGAGTAAATCATACCTGAGTAAATGCCTTGACCCCATGCCGCTCAAGTTTAACTTCAAGGCCAGGATCATCCGCAAACTGCAGTAGCACATCAACCATGTCTTTTGCAACAAAGTCTTTCCCGCCAGCCTCCCTCTTTGCAATATGTTCATCCAACACATGCTCCAAAAATCTATCCAACTTCTTGCTTAAAGTCTTCATCCTCTTTATGTACCCTTGCAAGTCCAGAAAGTCAAGCCAAGGTATCGAATCGCCGATGTTCAGCACCCCACTGAGCAAGAACAACTCATCCAACATCTTCTTGAACTCATCGGGACTCACGATGGTGTCTTCAGTCTCGTCGGTGTACTTTTTTCCGAGCACCATCCGGCTTATGACGTTGAGGCTCACGGTTGAGAGGTGGTCTTTGAGCAAAATGTTGGAGTTGGAGGAGTCATATAAGCCTTTAAGCAAGGCACTCATTTCCTCCTTTCTAATGTATTCATACGACTCTAGGCGTTTGTTGCTGAAAAGTTCCATGATGCACATTTTACGGGCTTGCCGCCAATATGGACCGTACTGGGACCAAGTGATGTCTGAGTAGTTGTAGGTGGTGTGCTTGCCGGCTGCAAATTTGGGGCGGCCGGCAAAAGTGACGTCGTGGGTTTTCAGGAAGGTCTTGGCCATTTCTACTGAAGATCCGACGACGACGGGGTATGACCCAAACTTGAGCTGCATGATGGGGCCGTATTTTTGGGAGAGCTCGTGGACGGAACGGTGGGGAAGGTGGCCTATGAGGTTCAGGTTTCCAATGATGGGCCAGGGTTTTGGTCCGGGTGGCAGGTTGAGTTTGCGGCGGCGGGAGAGGAGGATGAGGGCTAGAGCTCCTAGCCATGCGGCGGCGTATGCAACCCAAGTGGCTTCCATTATCTGGGAAGCGGTGGTGAAGTGGAATGTGTTGTGTGATGAAATTATTGATGTATGTTTGATGTGGGGGGAGGGGGATTTTATAATTGAAGTCAGTACACAAGTTGGGATGAAATTATTAGAGAGATTATATTGTCGTTTTTCACGATGCTAACTTATGCTTCATAATAACTTCGTTGAATTGCCATTTTGCCCTCCTGGAGTGTGCACATTGGATTTTCATTAAACGAAGAAGACTCGTGAGTCAATGTTGATTATGTTTATTAAATGGCAAGTGAGTTCATTGGGAGAGATTGTAACGCATGTTTGATTTTGGAAATAAATGTTTTTTTTAACAATTAAAGTGCTTCTAATTACTTTATAAAAACTTTGGAATTTTTTTTTCCGTCATAGAATGATTTTTCAATCATAAAAGCGTTTTTTGAAGGAAGAGATGGTATGTGCTTGTTCAGAAAGTACTTGTGATTGTTTAATATAATTTTCTTCTTATTTATGTAAAAGCACTTCTATTCAAAATAATTACGAGCGCAAGTGATTCATAGAATACTATTGCATTCATACCCACAACTAAGGATACGATAGTCGCATGGAATCTTTGTAAATACAATTTTTTTTCTTGCGTTTTGCTCGATTGCCCGCGATTATAATAGTAAAGGAGAACCAAATTACGTAATAAAATAAAATATAGACTGAATTGTCCAAATAAAATATCCAATTGAGTCACAACAACTCAAATAATGTTGTTATTAATAGCTACAAAAATAAGGTTAATAATAGGCTCCTAAATAATAATAGTGAAATGTCTTAAGAAGCTTTGAGAAGGCCAACTTGATAATTTTTTTGAAAACTTCCAACTTGTTAATTTGGTCAATGATCAATACACTAGTCTTTAGGAAAATAACAAGGAACCTACCAAGCCAATACAAGAAGAAAATAAGGTAAGTTTCCTCAGTTGGTAGGTGTGAATAGTCTGAAGAACTTGACCCAATTCACTTTACTTTCTTATGAGTTTCCTGGAAAATTTTGGATCATATTTTGGGATCGGATGCAATGATCAATACACTAGTCTTCAGGAAAATAACAAGAAACCTCCCAAGCCAATACAAGAATAAAATAAAGTAAGTTTCCTCAGTTGATAGGTGTGAATAGTCCGAAGAACTTGACCGCATTCACTTTACTTAATAGTCTGAAGAACTTGACCGAATTCACTTTCCTTTCTTACGAGTTTCCTGGAAAATTTTGGGATCGGATGCAAAAGTGAAAACACAATTCAAAAAGTGGTTTTCTTTTATTTAATTTTTTTAAGCAGACATTTCACTCAATTCAGAGGTGGCTCTTTTACATATAATGTAAACATGACTTTAGCCCTAGAATTCAATTTTACTTATGTCTTTTTTTTACTCAAAAAAAACTTAGTGACTAGGATCCATATAAGCGAATTTATTAATTACATTCTACTTGACACATTTTACATATTTTGAATGCCAAAAATACCCCTATTATATGTTTGTTTTATAAAATTAATTACATGCAAATTATATGGAGAGAGTTAATGAATTTGAGAAATCAAAAATCAAAAGACATTAATGTACGAAATTATGGAGATGAATGCACAAAGAAGGCGAAATTAATGTGTAATGTGTATATAAATATAGCCGAATCAATGGTGCATTTAAACTAATTACATATTAATATGAAATATGAGAATTAATGTCTTGAAGAACTATACGAATTTGAATTGTTTTACCTACAACAATTTACCTACATTTTAAATAATTTACCTACAACAATTTACCTACATTTAAATTAATTTACCTACATTTAAAACAATTTACATACATTTAAATTAATTTACCTACATTAAATTAATTTACCTACATTTAAATTAATTTACCTACTTATATCAGGTTTGATTCATGTTGGAATATATAAATTAATTTACCTACAACAATTTACCTACATTTAAATTAATTTACCTACTTATATCAGGTTTGATTCATGTTGGAATATATAAATTAATTTACCTACATTTAAAACGGTTGGGGATGATATTTCTAAAACAGATGGGGATAATATTCTAAACAGCTGCTAGGCATGAGTGGCATATGTGTAATATTATTGTATTATTAGGTCAATAGTTTTTCAATATGGCTACACATTTTAAATTTGGATTTTTATTAGATGTTTATAGATACATGGGTTTTAGTCTAAGGTGTGACATCCCACATTGCCCAGGGGAGTGATCCTTAAATGTATATTCCTATCCTTACCTAGCACAAGGCCTTTTGGGAGCTCACTGGCTTCGGGTTCTGTAGGAACTCCGAAGTTAAGCGAGAAGGGGGCTAGAGCACTCCTATGATGAGTGACCCACTGGGAAGTTGCTCGTGAGTTCACAGAAACAAAACCGTGAGGGCGTGGCCGGGGCCCAAAGCGGACAATATCGTGCTATGGTAGTGGAGCGGGCCCGGGAAGTGGTCCCACCCGGGCCGGGATGTGACAATTGGGATCGGATGCAAAAGTGAAAAGACAATTCAAAAAGTGGTTTTCTTTTATTTAATTTTTTTAAGCAGACATTTCACTCAATTCAGAGGTGGCTCTTTTACATATAATGTAAATATGACTTTAGCTCTAGAATTCAATTTTACTTATGTCTTTTTTTTACTCAAAAAAAACTTAGTGACTAGGATCCATATAAGCAAATTTATTAATTACATTCTATTTGACACATTTTACATATTTTGAATGCCAAAAATACCCCTATTGTATGTTTGTTTTATAAAATTAATTACATGCAAATTATATGGAGAGAGTTAATGAATTTGAGAAATAAGAAATAAAAAATCAAAAGACATTAATGTACAAAATTATGGAGATGAATGCACAAAGAAGGCGAAATTAATGTGTAATGTGTATATAAATATAGCCGAATCAATGGTGCATTTAAACTAATTACATATTAATATGAAATATGAGAATTAATGTCCTGAAGAACTATACGAATTTGAATTGTTTTACCTACAACAATTTACCTACATTTAAAACAATTTACATACATTTAAATTAATTTACCTACAACAATTTACCTACATTAAATTAATTTACCTACATTTAAATTAATTTACCTACTTATATCAGGTTTGATTCATGTTGGAATATATAAATTAATTTACCTACATTTAAAATGGTTGGGGATGATATTTCTGAAATAGATGGGGATAATATTCTAAACGGCTGCTAGGCATGAGTGGCATATGTGTAATATTATTGTATTATTAGGTCAATAGTTTTTCAATATGGCTACACATTTTAAATTTGGGTTTTTATTAGATGTTTATAGATACATGGGTTTTAGTCTAATGTGTGACATCCCACATCGCCCAAGGGAGTGATCCTTAAATGTATATTCCTATCCTTACCTAGCACGAGGTCTTTTGAGAGCTCACTGGCTTCGGGTTCTGTAGGAACTATGAAGTTAAGCGAGAAGGGGGCTAGAGCACTCCTATGATGGGTGACCCATTGGGAAGTTGCTCGTGAGTTCCCAGAAACAAAACCGTGAGGGCGTGGTCGGGGCCCAAAGCGGACAATATCGTGCTCCGGTAGTGGAGCGGGCCCGGGAAGTGGTCCCACCCGGCCCAGGATGTGACATAAGGATTGTGAATTGCAAGGGCTAAAATCTAATGGACCCTTAAATATATTTCGAGTCTCTACATTTTATACACCCGCATTTCTTTGCATTTTATTGAATCTTGATCGTTTTATTAATTTAACGTTTTAAGACATCACACGTCAAATTTTAAAGTTTAGACACCTATGACTATCTGGTAAGGCTAGTATATTTTGCATTAAGGTTAGTATGGTCTTGTGCTATGTGTGTTGGACACATGATGGATATACATGTGTTTGTTTGTTGGATAAGTTCACTAAATACAGACTGCCCAAGTAGCTTAAACGTATGAATGCATACCACATGTAACACGTTAAAAACTCCGGTTGTAGTATGCAAATAGTGATTAGACCTGAGGTATCATTAGATATCTTGTGCTTATAAATATGAACTTTAATTTCACCTCAAAGTCCTCGCTAACTCGCATGGGCATATAGTATATTGTTTGGGCTCATATGTAATATGGACGCACAATAATGAAGCTATCATCATTTGGCAATTGTTCAATAGCAGGAGATATCCTTCAAAGCCACTTGAAGATTCGTATAAAAAAATTCGGTTGAAGTACTTGTTGATCAAACTATGTTTGTAAGAACTGCTTCAACATGATATTCACCATAGTTATCATAGATATCTATATGTGATTTGACATTATTCATATCACATCAATCTTGATTAGGATATTGATGATAGAAGAACTGAATTGCAATAGCTACGTTCAAGGTTCGAAAGAGTATCATGTTTGATTCACACTACTTCTATCTAATCTAGGTAGCCATGACATACTACTAAGTGTCATTCATGGCTTGTGGAATTAAATTAACTTATTAATTAATTTCATTGCTGCCTTTAGTTATAAAAAAGGTCATACATCTATAATAGTACCAATGACGTTAAGTGAATTATAATAAGATATAATTAATTTTTAATTATATTGGATTAATATTTGGGCGAATTAGACATGAAGTCACAAGCCAAATATGTCTCTAACGCAATTGTGAATGCTAAGATTTGTCCGTCAAAGAAAACAGAGAAAACAGTAGTGAAAAAACACCCTAGTGTGCCGCACAAAATTATTCCATAAGAGAGATCTTGCTAGCACAATCGAAACTATCAATCAATTATTTGTCGTTGGTGCATCAATGTGGATACTCTTACATGTTCAATACTTGGGGAGTTATGATCGATCATGAAGAGGAAGAATGCTAGCACAAGGATGACCATACAAAGTGATGCCCGTGTGGCTAAGGATCTATGTAAGTAATCTCTTCATAATTTTTCATTGTTGCTTTATTAATTACAATCAACTAGATATAATTGAGATAACATATTATATATTATTTATTATTTTTTCGATGTGTATCTAATTATTCGAATTAAATTTATCTCAACCAATACTTTGACGTTGGTTTTAAATGCTGTGAATCTCTAAACTAAAATAGGGTTTTGGGGGTGCGATGGGTGTTTTAAATCGTCTGCTTTTATTTTTATCTTCTTTTAGAATTATGAGTGATAAGTTGGAGTTAATCAAGTGCATAGGTGTCAAAACTTCAAATTTGCCATGTCACGTCTTAAGATGTTAGATTAATAGAATGGCCAAGATTTAATGCGAGTAAACACAGAAGATGTAAATGTGGAGACTCAAAGGATATGTATTTGCATACAAGGGCAGAGCCATTCTTAAGTTGCGGGTTCAAAATCCAGTGCGAAAACTTGGAATTATAGAAATTTCATATTAATTTTGGTGAAATTCACCTTACTTAGTGAATATTAGCACACCGTAATTTTATATAAAAAATTATTCACTCTACTGCAGTAAGTCCTAAAATGAAATAAAGAAAGGAAAATTACAGCATATATCCTTATAAAACTTCATGACTCCGCCCTTATTCGTATATATTTCTAGTCACGTTAATATGAGATTTATTCTCAACAAACGGTAATCAAATGGAGAGCAGCTCAACTCTTTACAAGTCCATGCAAAGTTCATTCTCACATCAATGCATGATTCATTCCATGATTGTGCTTGCAAAAAGACACTCCAACGCTCAATTTTGTGAGTGTTTGAAATTATTGCAATCAAATTGCCGATAATATGTCTACTTTTTCCTACTTGAAACATTCTTACCTTTGATCATGGGCACGAAACATGTTTTCCTTGATAGGGCCTTGGCCATCAAGTTCCACTGATTGCATGATTTCATTTTTGTGGTAGTTGGTAAAAATGGTGGATTTGTTGCTTGACTATATAATTCAACTTATCCATCTTTAGAGTGGTAGATATATTTTTTTTTCCTTTCTAAAAAGAGAATAACTGTCAGTAAGTTACGGTTATCCACCGTAAATTATCATTTTGATTAGTATAATTTTTTTTCTCCACACACAATAATGCGTAGGTATATAATTATGAAACCGTTTAAACAGATAGCAACACTTGGCCTACAAATGAAAATAAAATTATAGAGCTGTATGTTTCACTTTCACAATTCAAATCTCGTGACGTCGAGGTGTATTATATATAGGGGTGGAATTTTTTACCAAATTACCATACCTACCGTATCCAACCGTACCATACCAAAGTTGTACCAAAAAATTTGTACCACTGGTAATGGTACGGTATTCGTACCATACCATACTGTTTCGGTATGGTACTGGTACTCAAAACTAGTACCGGTGGTATACCATACCTACCGGTTACCAATATTATTAATATTATATTATATATTTATTCATATATATATATATATATAATTATGTATTATGTATTATGTAATATTATATTATGCCGTTTGACACTTTGACTCATTTATCCTATTCCTAAAATCTCCACAAACCAAACACTCTTAGTCTCTCACTCTGGTCCCTGCTCGACACATTAGAAACCTAGGGCTTGTTCCGCCGTCGCAGCTCTCTCATCGATTCATCTTCGTTTCTCGTTTTCGGCGACTTTGTTTTCCAAGTAAGGGCATAACATATGCATTGGTTATTACCACCTTGAATTGTGGGTTCAAATCAGCAAGCCAGTCGTCGAGCACAGCTATGGATATTTACATTTTTGTGGTTTGCTGTCTTTCGTTTCTGGTTCATTTGAGTCTCAGCATGCTATAGAAATCTTGTCTTATGATTTATTAAGTTTTTACCACTTTGACATACAATAGTAAAAAAATCTTGAATTTGGTTAAATTGTGTATATATGTCAAACTGTGTATATTTTCTGGGCTTTGAATTAGGTTCGAAAAATATTAGATTTTGGGCAAACTAAGTGGCGTAAAACAAAGTGGTAATTACCATTGGCATACTATACCAACCAAACTATTTGGTATACCGAGGTATACCAAAAGTTTAGTACGGTAATGGTAATAGATTTTGTCATACCAAATATTTGGTATGGTAATCGGTACCGAGGTTTTGGTACGGTAATGTACCAAAACCACCCCTAATTATATATGTATCAAGGACCACACAAACACAAATTGTACAAACTATTGTTTAATTTTGGGCGTTATCGTGGTGGGTGGCAAATGGCCCCCGTGGCCGATGTATTGTATACATACACAAATTGTACAAACTATTGTTTAATCTTATGAACGTGGGTTAGTTTTTTTCTTTATTATTTATTATTTTTTTGGAAACTGTGAACGTGGGTTAGTTTTGTCTTGCATGTGAGACCTGTTTTAGTTAGGCTTTTTCTCACTGGATTTTACTCGGTTAAATTTGTTTTCAGAGGCGGTTTCTTTGTAACACGCATGTTGATGTGAATCATGTTTGAATGAAATCCAGTTTTTACAGTAAAAAAACCCTTCAACCATACTACATACAGTCTTTACTTATTTAATATACTTATATCATATATATATTTTTTTGTCGATAATCTTCCTGTATCACAAATACGTCGTTCTTACCTACCTATATTTATAGATATATATATTTTTTTATAGTCTACCACTTCAGAATTAATTTGTCTTAAATATGTTTTGCTTGGAAAAGTTTTGTAGTCTTCTAATGACATAGGTATGTTATAATTGTTTTTTGAACAAACGATATTATCTACACTAAAGGGTGTGAAAGTGGGTTGAGCCTCACAATGAGCTATCAATAATGTTCAAATTCGCCTTTTTGGTAAGTATTAAACCTAAGACCTCTCAATTATAAGTGAAGAGGAATACCAATATTAGACCGTAATACTAAGTAGCGACATAAATATGTTAGAATTGGACTCAATTTAAAAACATATTGAATTTTTGGACCTGGATTTGACTGCTTCTTGTTTAATTTTGATCCAAGGTTATAACTGACTGCTCCTTGTTTAATTTTTTTTTCATTATGACATAGAATGGGAAATAAACGAGTGGCATGGAAATTTCCCGACATAAGAGTTGATGCATGCAAAATAGCAATAAATTATTCAAATCCGAGATTGTTTATGCATCCAAATGCATTAACACAAATCGATTATATGAGAACAAAATAACATGTTTATGATGAATTATTTATTTTTTCAACATTTGGATGACTAAAAGAATTCTTATTCTAATAATTATTTTTGTAGGTATGGTCTTTAAATGAAGATTACTAAATTGAATTGTTTCGATTATACGAAAAATATGTCATTCGTAAGACCATCTCCAATGGTGGGCTAAAAACTAAATTACCCCCCAAAATTCCCCCCCAAACTCACTCCAACTCAAGGGGAAAATTCATGTTAAATGCTAAATGCTAAACCAACCAAATTCCCCCCAGAATTTAGCCCAGAAATCGGTGTGGGCTCCACTGAACCGAGTGAAAATATTTATCGGAATTTTAATTTTTTTTATATTAAAATGTTCATAAAATTAATTTACGATAGTTTACATATTTATTTAAAAAAATTAATTTAAGAAAAAAATAGTCTAAATTTATTTTTTAATAATCCCGAGCTAAAATTTTAGGCTAGAACGATTAGAGCAGAAAAACTGTTTTTAGGCTAAAAGCTAAATTTTTCGGGCTAAAATATTTGGCTTTTAGCCCAACTATTGGAGATAGTCTAAGAGAAAAAATATGTGCATTATTCCCATGTTTGATGATATACATATTAATAAAACGATATTAGGCATGAAAATTCCGCTAAACCACAAAATAATCAGTCATAACTAGAAATCAAATTGTTATTTACAAAAATTAAATAACCTATCACCTACAAATAAAAGAACTGTTTGACCGAAAGCATAATGATAGTGACAATTCTTTAATACACGTACATTTAGGTAGCATAGTGTGGCCCTAGTGCGGGTCACATTTTGGGTTGGTGGGAGGGAGGTTAGCCATTTTGCGGTTGAAGGACCTAGAAACGATTTTGTGGTGTATAATTTTCCGAAGTGGGTTAACATTTTTTGTTGAAAGGAAATTTCGAGGACAGATAAGGGTACAAACAAAAACACGGGAATCAGACTTGTACTTGTATGGTTCTCGGAAAAGGGTTATACTTTTATTATTATTGTTGACGCGACTAAACTTTATATTACTTTTTGTTAAAGGAAAATTGCACTTATGGAGGCTATAGTTTTTCCCCACTAATTTTTTCAATTACTTCCATGACTAGATTCTATCGTTGTGGGATGTAAGAGGAGTTCTCTCATAATCTACAATATCATATCCGGTTTTTCAAGACTTTTTGTTATACTTAGCAAATACATCGTCGTCGTCTTTTCTTTTGAAGAAAAATTATGGTCGGATAAGTCTTCAACAATTCGTATTACTGGGTAATTTGACTTTATATTCACTAAATTAACAAGTAAACAAAATGCTATTTCTCAATTCAATAATTAACTACTATTCATTAATTTTATGTATTATTAAGTAGTCCGGACTATTGAAGAATAATATTAGTCTCTCAACAACTATAAGTTTGGTTTTTCCCTCCATAAAAATATGACATCTCTTCTCCGAAAAAAAGAAAAGAAAAAAAAATAAAACAAGATGACATCTCTTCTGAGGTGATGTCTAGGGATGGGCAACGGTTATGGCGGGCGGGTAACCACGGTTATTTACTCAGAACCGTTTATGCTCATACCCGCATAACCGTTTACCCGTTGGGTAATTGCCTAAACGGTTATACCCATACCCATAACCGTTTATAAACGGTTAACCATACACATTTAACCATAACCGTTTAATACCCGTTTACCCATTTACCTTTTTTTGGTCCCATTTATCATTTTTTCATTTACCATTTCCCCCTTTTCACCCGTCTACATGTTTTTTAACAACTTGAAAATTTTAAATAATTTTTTTTTTACAATTAAACACCGTTATAGGTACATTCATCATATATTTCCGTATTTTAATTTTTTAAGTCTTTATACCATTTCAATAATTGAAATAATAGTTTACGGATGATATTTCTAACTATTAACAATGAAGGTAATATAATATTTGCTAAGTATTCTTGGGTTACGAAAACTGTTTAGAAAACAACCTATAATGTAAAGTATTAACATAATATATATAATGAGCTACATTATATTATAATTAGCTATATAAACCATGCATTATTGCCAATAGCATTGCCCTAAGTTTTGTCTGATAGAGAACATGGTTTGTATTAATTTTACATATATAAAATAAATGGGTAAACAATTACCCGTTTATAACTGCGGTTAATACCCATAACCACCCATTTAATTTCACAGGTTAACGGTTATACCCACAACTATTTATTTATCTAATTTATCTAAATGGTTATCCATAACGGTAACCATGAAGTTTAAATGGGCGAGTAACTGCTGTTATCTATAACCGCGTGTATTTTACCCATCCCTAGTCGTATGCTTCAAAATAAAATTATATGACTAATAATTTGTACATACAAATATATCATGTAAAACCGTGATGACTATATCTCGGCACATAAGCATATATATATTACCAACATAATCAATACGCACTTGTAATTAGCATAGTGTAAAAAATAAAACGATGCATGTTGGCTAGTGCCAAACAGTGTGTGGCTTGCCAAAAAGGTTTTATGCTTGGTATGTAGGCTTATATTAAAAAGTGTAGTAATAGAAATATAAGTTATTGAGCACATCATATATTTATATGTTATAGAAATCATGCACTATAGTCAAGAGCATTGATCTAAGTTTTGTTCGATAGAGAATATGGTTTGTATTAATTTTACATATATAAAATAAATGGGTAAACGGTTACCCGTTTATAACCGGGATTAATACCCATAACCGCCCATTTAAATTTCGCGGGTAAACGGTTATACACATAACCGTTTATTTACCTAAACGGTTACTCATAACCGTAACCGTTTAATTTAAATGAGCGGGTAACCACGGTTACCCATAACCAATGGGTATTTGCCCATCCCTAGTGATGTCGCCTTATTAATTTCACCAGAAAAGAGCCTTTGTTAATTAATTAGCTCATGTTTCTTGCTTCTACACAGTCTTTGTATTATATTGCTCAATTTCTATATATATATTAATATTAGGATAGCTTCCTGTATCAATTTTTTTTTTCAATGAACGATATTATCTACACTAAGAAGAGGGAGATGAGCTTAGCATCACAATGGACTAGCAATAATGTGATTCAAATTCACTTTTGGCGAGAATTGAACCTAAGATCTGTCACTTACAAGTGCAGAAGAATACCACTAGACCGTAGTATTAAGTGACAATACAAGAATGTTATGGGAAGGGCACAAATATCCTTTAGGATTTCTATCAAAGGATTTTAGAAACTTTTGTTTTTCAACGAATTACGCTTGCAATTCTTTAGCTTCGTGTTGTGTCAACTTTATATCTATTAAATTGGTAACAAGCAAAATTAATATTCCTCAATTCAATAATGAATGTCCATTTTCCGTGTAATAATGGTAATCTCTCAACAACCATATGTTTAGTTTTTCCCTCCATAAATAAGATGACATATCTTCTAAGCTGACGTCGCCTTGTTAATCTATCAACTTTATATCCATTTTATGTTTTAACAACTATATACGACGCGACATGAACGGTGGCAAATTGAAACAATATAGCGAAGTTATCTAAAATATCGATAATAATAGATGTCAAGTGTTAAAATAGAAATAAAAAATAAAAATAAGCTGTTGTTGTAATTTTTTTTTTTGAAATCAAGTACGATATTCATTTTAAGAGGAAAAAACACCGTACAATCAATGAAGAAGCGTGCTAACAATGGGCAGTGGCGGAGCCAAGATTCTGAATGAGGAGGGGCCTTTCACAAATATATAACATGTTGACAAATGCAATTTGTGTAATCCTCACAAAACTGAAAAAATTCTCTTAAATTCAATACTAAGAAGAAAAAAATGTAAAAACTCAGACAACCAAGTAAGAGGTAGGTTGTGGAAGGCTAAAGAAAATACAAAGAAGTAGAAAAAGAAGGAAAAGGGGGAGAGGTCTGCAAATAAAGAAGGTGGGTTGCTTTCAAAAATTATAGGTTGTATATTACTGTTAGGTTAGAGAATCGAACCAGAAGTGGGGTTGCTTTTTCCATTTAAAATTGCACATCTCTTTTAAAAACTTCCTTGCCAAACTTATCGTTTCATTAAACAGCCGAAAAGATTTAAAATCTAACAACTTAACGACGTCGTTTGCTTCATCTTCTTTCATGAGGTTCACACCTCGGCTGAAGTCAGGATGGGCCTGAGACTACCCTAGTCCCTTGGTGGCTCCGCCCCTGACAATGGGCCTCAATAAAAACCTTCGTGAGGGAAAAACCCCGAATGAAGGGAAAAAGAGTATCCCGCACCAACTGAAACAAGAAATAAACTAACTCAAGAAAATAAATTATCCTCCAAAATGATATCAACAAGAAAATCAAGAGGGTCCTCAAACCAAGAAACTGGGTGGGGCAGAGAAAAACCCCATCGAGCTAACCTGTGAGCCACTGCATTAGCGTCACGTCACACAAAAATTATCTTCCATTGCTGAATAGATTGTAGTAATGTTCGTATATCGGTTAATATATGACCGAGAGGTCCAAAATTAACCTCCATATTATTCTGAATAGCCGCTACCACCAGCAAAGCGTCTCATTCCAACAAAATATTTTGAACAGACCACCTTTGGAGAAACAAAGCAGCCTCATGAGCCGCCACCATTTCAGCCATGAGAGCGGAAGTAATACCATCCATTTGCAATGCCATAGCGGCTACAAACTCTCCAACTGAGTCTCAAACTATCATGCTTGCTCCTCATCTCTTCAGCTGTGCATCCCATGCCCTATCAAAATTGCATTTAAACCACCATTCCTGTGGTTTTCTCCATTTATGAACCTCCACCACCTTTGATCTCGGCTGAACCACATTCCATTTCTTGAATTCCAATAACCAAGCATGAGCTTGAATTTGAATTTCCATTGGAGGTAACACTGTGCCCTTCAAACATAGTTCATTACGAGCTTTCCAAATACTCCACATTAAAATAAGAACTAATCAAAACTTTCCCTTGACAAAGTGGAAGCCATTTGCGCCATCCAATCTTGCAGCCCCATATCTGGTTGCTGCAAAGACTGGAGACCCAAAGGGCTAGCGAACCAAATCGCTCGAGCTTGGGAAAATTGAAGCATAGCATGCTCAATTGTTTTAGGCACCACCTCGCATACAACACAAGAATCATCCAAGACTACCTTTTTGACCTTCAAATTCTCTTTTGTCGGCAGAGCATTCAAACAACCCCTCCAAATACAGATTTTAACCTTTCCCAGAACCTTTGAACGCCATAGCGCCTTCCAAAGGAACCTAATTGCCACCGGCATTTCAAAACCAAAAGGAACATCCCCACATATTTCACTACATGATTTTGCCACAAAATATGCACTTTTAGTCCTGAAGACGCCTTTAGGTTCTTTAATCAAAATTATTTCGTCAAGTGGATTAAAGAAACTCAAGGGGATACTAAAAATAAGATCTGCCTCTTCCGGAAAAAAAACATTCGAGAATCACCTGTCTATTCCACCTTAAACGGTCCGACTCCACCATCAAGGATCTAACTGTGAGACTGAGGTGCACCTCACGTGGTAATGGACTTAACACCTTGGAATAATTTTAAATCGGCAAACAAGGATCCCCCCTATATTTTAATCTGCACACCATCCCCTACTCGCCATCGAGTTCCACAATGTATCAATACTCTAGTTGCAGCACTGCTCTTCCAACAAAAAGATGAATTAGACTTTACCGATGCACTTAGAAAATCCAAATCGTGGAATTAGCAAGCCTTAAAGACTTGAGCCACAAGAGAGTGCGGTTGTTTAATAATACGCTAACCTTGCTTAGCAAGCAAAGTAAGATTAACGGCGTACAAATCTTTGAACCCTAACCCACCCTTACCCTTGGGCTTGCACATTCTTTGCCAACTGACCCAATGAATGCTTCTATTGCCGACCTCTTTGCCCCACCAAAATTGAGCAACCATGTGATTCAACTTCTCACAAAAAGTTTTTGGAAGAAAGAATGTCTGCATGGTATACAAAGGCACAGCCTAGGCCACAGTCTTTATTAAAAGTTCTTTGACAGCACTACTGAGAAAACTCACACGCCACCTATTTAGTTTTTTCCAAAGCCTATCTTTAATGTACGTAAACATTTGTTTCTTTGATTTACCCGTATACACCGGCAAACCAAGATATCTCTCATGGTAAAGCACATGAGACATGCCCAAACAATCTGCAAACAACTGAGCCTCCACTTCATGCACATTTGCACTAAATGCCCCCACTTTTAGAAAGGTTAACTGCTTGCCCCGAAGCTTCTTCATAAACTCTCAATAACTTCTTCAACTCATAACACTCTTCTAGAGTACTCCTAGCAAAGATAAAGCTATCATCTGCGAATAGGAGATGATTTATACTAGGCGCATTATTGCAAACCTTGATGCCTTTAATTCTACCTTGGGCCTCCCACGCATCCAACAATGCCGATAATCCTTCTGGACAAAGCACAAATAAGAAGGGAGACAAAGGATCGCCTTGGCGAATACCCCTCTTATGTTGCACTAGACCCACCGGTTCCCCATTTAGTTTAAAAGAATAAGCTACAGATGTAAAACAGTTCATAATCCAATTGATCCACTTCTCCGCAAAACCCAATCTTCGCATTATTTGTTCCAAGAAAGCCCATTCAATACGATCATATGCTTTACTAACATCAAGCTTCAGAGCCATCACTCCATTCCAACCACTGTTTTTCCTTCTCATAAAATGAGCAGTTTTCGATGCCACTAAACAATTATCATAAATTAATCTACCAGGAATAAACGCACTTTGAGAGGGCGAAATGATATCCGATAAAATGATTTTCAATCTATTCGTAAGCACCTTGGAACATATCTTGTAAATCACATTACACAAACTGATTGGTCTCAATTCAGTCATAGAAGTTGGATCCATTTTCTTGGGTATCAGAGTAACATGCGTGTAATTAACCTTTCGAAGCAAATTCCTTGACTTGAGGAGGTGCCTAACGCCATCATAAACATCTTTACCAATTACAGCCCAATGTTTATGATAAAACCCAAACTTCATTCCATTAGGTCCTAGCGCCTTCGTAGGATGCATTTGAAACAACGCATTCTTAATTTCTTCGTCAGAGAATGGCAATAAAAGACTTTGGTTCATTTCACGCGTAACTTTTGGTAAGACCTTATTTAGAATTCCCAATGCATCAATTACTCATGTTGAATCAAACAATTTCATAAAATATGAAACAATAACCGCCTCTATACCTACCTTGCTTTCATGCCATTATCCCGACTCATTAAACAACCCACGAAGCCCATTTATTCTCTGCCGTCTAGAGGCTTTTTGGTGGAAGTATCTTGTGTTTTGATCCCCAAGACGCAACCATTTCTCTTTGGATCTCTAACGCTAGAACGCCTCATCCTGAGCAAGTAGTGATTGGAGCCTAGTGTACAACTCATGTCTCTGTGTAATAGTTGTTTTAGTAAAAGGTTTACCAAAAAATGATTGCAGCTTATCCTCCGTTTCAATTATTTCACCTGGGATAAACGTTTCGTACTCTTCACCCATACATTGGGGGAACCAACACATAAGGAAGACTAACCCTCCAATACTGCATTTTCACAACCTTCTCTCATATACCACCCATCTTCATAACGAAAGCTCTTCTTCAACTGAGGTTGTTTCTTGTTATCCCATTTTACCAGAATTGGTATATGATCCGACGATGTGGGTTTTATATGAATCACTCGAAAACTAGGAAATAATTCGACCCAACTCTGAGTGGCCATACCTCTATCCAGCCGCACATTTATACCTCATCCCCTGGTCGTAACCCAAGTAAATGAATTACCAACAAAACCCATATCTTGTAACTCACAATCTGCAAGAGCATTCTGAAACCCCTCTATTTGCCTCTCACTATGCACATCACCACCTTCTTGTTCCACCGCTTGGAGAATCTCATTAAAATCACCCACACAGCACCAAGGTAAGGACGAAGTATCCTTAAGACGGCTTAATAACTCCCAAGATTTATGGCGCTCAACTTTAACTGGAAAACCATATAAGAACGTCATCTTCCAGTGAATAGCCTCTCCCACTCCTCATACTCGAGATCAATATGATTCGAAGAATAAGAGCGGAGTAAAATATTAGCTTCCTCTTTCTATATAGCACATAAACCACCAGATCTTCCCGAACTTGGTACTGTAAACACCCAATCAAACTGTAACTGTGATTTCAGCTTCTCTATATGATCCTTGGAGCTTTTTGTTTCACACAGAAAAATCATAGTAGGATCTTTAAAGAGAAAGAGTCTCTTCAGCGCTTGAATTGCACGAAGGCTCCCAAGCCCCCGGTAATTCCAACTAATACAACTCATTGCACCCGGCGGGGCTAAGCACCATCAACCTCCGCCTCTTGATCAGTTATAGTACACATTACAACACATCTTTTTGTCACCTGGGAATCACTAACATAATCCATCTCTCTCATATCGCTTACCTAGCTCAGGTTGAACGAATTGAGCACGAATTACCCTCCTACTTCCCATAGTACATTTCGACCTCCTTTTAAATTTTTTTCCTTGCCTTTCCCCTCACTAAATATGAATGGATCAAGGTTAAATGGATTAGATCCCAAAGACAAAGTCGACTCAACTTGTTGCACACCATGTATACCCCTCGAGATAATATCACCCCGACCATGTGAACTTTCACCAAGGCCAATCACTGTAGCTTGACCATGTGAACTGCCATTAAGGCCCATCACTGCAACTTCCATGATCATTTCTTGGTTGTTTTCAATCTCAGTACCCTTTGGAAAACCATCAGTGAATAACCTTACAAAAGGTAAAACTTCCCTCGACTCACCGTCTGTGTGAACATTCATTGTAGCTTCCGGCAATGCAACTTCATTATGGTCAGGAACCATTGCATGCAAGAGTCTCCCATGAGGATTTGTACCCATGTGCAAATTCATTCTTCCGTCTACTACACCTTGTCCTATATCCGCCAGCTGTGACTTGACAACCCATCCCAAGTCAACCTCAGCCTCCATATTCTCCTCCATAATCTCATCTAAATCATTCGCCAATGGTGCCTTCAGAACCCATCCACCTTCAGGGTCAAGACCAAACCTCATTCCAACAGGTTTCCTAAAATCCTTCCCCAACACATCATCCTGAAACCAATGCGTGTAAGGCTTAGCATAGTCATCATTCAACCTTCCTTTAAACTTTGAGCATTGATCCTCCACATGATCCATCATGCCACACAGAAAACATGTTAATGATAATTTTTCATACCTGATATCGACATTCAAGTTTCTACCTGCCAACTGCAGAGCTGCAAACCTCCGTAACGGTTTTCGTACATCCAATTGAACCCTAAGTCGAAGAATACTTCCAAACTATTCCTATTTTCTACTCTGATAAGTTAGAACGGACTTCCCTAGATGGTTCCCCAAAACTTCACCCATCTGCCTCGTCATATAACTAAGAGGCAGCCCCTTCACTTGAACCCAAAATTCTTGATTACACAATGGGATCATCGAAGGATTGGCCATACTATCTGTCTCCGTAAGGATCAATAGGAACTGTTTGTTGAACAGCCATGGTTCTCTTTGCAATATGGACGTACGCTCATATAATGTATTGAAACCAAATGCAAAGTGATCATCTTCAAGGTCAAAGATAATCACATTCGCCTTTGGGCGCCATAGATTTCGTATTTGCCTTTTGAAGCTTTCCTTATTGAAAGGTTTTTGTGACCTAACTTTGCCCACCAGAAAAACCTTAGAAGATTTCAAGGATTCCACCTCATGCTTATCCACCATTATAATCTTCTGCTCATCCTCTGTAATAGCAAACTGACCTGAGAACTTTGAAACAATCTCTTCCATAGCCACCATACCTTTCGAAAACCAATCCCAACCCTATGTACAAACTTTAAAGCACGTTATTGAGAGTTGTCGGACTTGTTCCCACACCATTAGATATGCAGAACACCACTCATCTTTCCGCCTACTCCACGACGGAAGCAGCAACCTGAATCGATAAACCTTAGTGTTCTGCCGTCGCCTTCCTAGGGTTTACGAGAAAACCTAGAGTGCCTTTATAACCTGTATTTGAAAAAAGAAGAATCTAATTGTTGTTGACTTTGATGCTAGATACAAATTATTCTATTTAGTTTTATAAACTCGAAACAAATTATTATTAAAAATGAATAATCTGTAAGGTATGTATATATCTGTAAACTAGATATGAATTGTTGTAAATAATGAACTATAAATTATGTAAATTATATTACAGTGGATTATCATATATAAGTACCAACAAGACTATGAAAGCAACACTGCACGTTTACTTAAAGTTAGATGAAACATTATACACTAATAGAATCACTGGCGGATCCATTAAGGGGCAAGGAGGGTAAATTGACCCTTTGAATTCTAGTGAATCTTCATAGATGACTTGGGTGTTGCCCATTTGAAGGTTGAAGTTGTCTTTCATACATGCCCTCTAACTCTTAATAAAATGCCTCAAAGAGGAGTTGCAATTCTTTATTATTATTATTATTATTATTATTATTATTATTATTATTTTGAAATATCAACTTGAGCATTATATTCTTGATATGCGTTCAAGTAATGAATTTTCTCAATTGGACGGAATTGGTTGTCTGACAAAAAAATGGAGGAAACGGGGAGGAATAAAGTATATAATCATCTGTATTTGCTAATTACATTGGATTTGATTCTACTAATTGCTATGCTTGAGTGGAGATAACATTTTTCTGCTATAACTACTATTAAAAGTTCATTGTGTAACCTAATAGGAGATCAATGGTTTAGTAATATCACAGTGATTTATATGGACAACCATATTTTTTCTTCCATTGATAATGAATCTATAATGCAGCGTTTTAAAAATATAAAAACGGGTCGTGGACAATTGTAACTTGTATTGTTATTTGTTCCATAAATTATGTATGATGGAACTATGGTTTAATTTTTAAGGTTATTAAATGTCTAAAAAATGTTTGTGAACTTTTACTCGTGACCCTCAAAATAATTTTTTTCTAGATCGGCCACTGAATGGCATCATGTAGTCTTTATCTTAAACTTGCAACAAGTGACGTTTTTGGAATCATCAATAATGTATGAAAAAATTTATAAAAAAAAAAACCCACAGTTTCATCATTTCAACAATAAGAAAATAGATATAACTTGAAATACATGAATTTTTGTTTTATAAATAAATATCGTCAAAACTTAAAAGCACCACCATCATCTCATATGAGTGTATTAATCATACTAGTAGTTGTACAGAGACTACTAAGAGAGCGCAAGAAGAACAAGATGATTTTTCACCATTTTTTCAATTCTTAAACAAAGCATGAGTTATGAAACTGCAGAGGTTTTTTAGTCCAAGGACCATCAAAACTATGTGTCTGGATGTGCGGCAATATCAGTGTATGGCCCCCAGATAGTGCAGCAATATCCTTGTCAGACAGCGCCGTTCCATCCAATATGGCGCACCTATTATCAAAAGATAAAAGACACCGACAAGAAATTCAACTTGTATCAACATTTCCCAAACAATTTAACTGAAAATGATACACAAGCAAGCATCATAAATCTTCAGCATTTTAAGTACATTAAGAAAGCTAGGAGATGGGGACAAGTGGGTTGAGTTTTAACATGGAGTAGCTTATAGCAATGCCATGGAACTATTTGCACAAAGAGCTGGCAACCAACACCGAGAACTGCATATTGAAGACAAAGTACATGAAGCAATGATATTAGATAATTTAAAGCTGTTTATCCAGAATATTACGTACACTGAGCTTACTTCAATGTCTCTCTTTTAGATTTGTTTTTCCTTTTCTGTTTTCTAGTGTCAAAATGGAGTTTCAAATCCCCATGGCATAGAGGAGCATAGAGGAGAATTCTCTCAAAGTCGTATTTACGCTTTCCATTCAGCTGTTTCTCTTACACAGCTTTACTAGGATCACTTTTGGGTTTACGAAAATTATAGAGGCAAAGCAAATCTTACCTCTCCAATAGCTCAAAGCTCAATCTCAAACCCAATAACAGCATATAATCAATGGAAGCGATTGGTTCCAAAACCAATGCTGAAAATTAGAAAACTAGATAGAAAATGGGGTACAATCAGAACAAAACAAGAGAAATAAAAAAAAACGAATAATCTGCACATTAGCCAGAAAACAAAAATGTTATTCTTCGTACAATTTATTTGTACTGTCTCTCTAATATATATGGAATCCACATACATTAGTGGGTGCTACCTCTATTAGAGAAATAGTATCAATGATGGTACAATGGTAAGTGTAGCACTACTTATAAAAAATGAGAATTTTAACGAAAAGCTCCCGGTGCTGTTCAATTTAACGAAAAACCACATTTTTACACTAAAAAGTCAATACTGGTACTATTCATTTTACCCTTTATTTTATCCTTATCATTAAACTCAAAGTTTTCAAACCCTTTTAATTAATTTTCCTATGAAAAATAGGTTAAATTGAATAAAGATTTGACGATACGAAACCAAAGAAACGAACATACCGAAAAATGAATAGCCTAGCCTTCTTCAAGCCTTGTTGGAACCAGGAGATTACTCTTCCTCGTTCAGAATCGACCCATTCGGCCCACCCGTCTCCGTCTTGGCATCGTACTACCTAATTTCACACCTCCAAAAACAATCAATCATAACTCTATCAAAATCTATACGAACAATGGCATGCAAACACTTCATTCACAAAAAGAAATCAAAGGCCATTCTGTAAGTATGAAACACTACGCAATAGTTCTGTTTGGCCGAGAAAAAGCAAGCAAAAGGAATAGGATTTTTCATTCATTGAAAATTTTCTCGTTAAACAAATAGGGAAAGAGAGCATATACCAAACGGAGCATAATCGGAGAGTAGCTACAGCTGTAAATGAGAGCGCGAAGATCGCAGCGAGCCTTGTCGATTTCTTTGAGGTACTTGACTGCGACTCAGAGTGAGGGAGAGGATTTGATTTGGGGCCAGCCTGATTGAAGATCTGAGAAGCAGGCGCCAAGTTTACCAAAAAAATTGATAACGGTAGAATATTTTCCGTCTTAAGATGAGGCGTGCTAATTGAAAATCAAGTGATAAAATAAAATTTGTAGAGAGCCATTGACGTCACAACATCAATTGCGACATGGGGTGTGATATCCACACACTCCTTTTTATTTTTTCCACACCCTTTTGAATTTCGGCCGTCGGATCGAATGAATTGAAGAAGATCTAACGGACAGAATTAACATGGGTGTGTGAGAAGTAAAAAGGGGTGTGAGCAAAACGAAATTAGGATTTGGCCGAAAAAGTTTTCTCGCAAACACTTGCGTGCTGTATTATTGAGAATTTACGAGGGCTGTTTGCTCTGTTGCAAATAGTATCGCAAAAGAACCTTTTTCTTGTAGTATAGTTGTTATTGCTTATGTTCTTTCTTAAGCTATTGACATGCATACGTCTATAGAATGGAACTAGGTAATCTTTGTATTGCAAGGGCAAGGGTTTTATGTGTATATGAAACTCTGTTTTGTTGTATATATATGGATTATGAAAACCATGGTATCACTTTTCCTTGAGGAAAGAAGTTTAGAATTGAACACCTTATCACACCTTGCTTTCCAAATTGACCAACACACAAAAGCAATATAGGACAAAGCATTCCGCTTCTCAACATTATTCCTCGATATAGAGGTCCACACTCCATCAAGCCACACCGAAAAAGAAGCTATTGCAGCCTTGTCAATCCTCAATCCCCAAACACCCCCAAACCAAACTATATCTACCCATGGGCAAATAAGCAAAACACGTTCAATAGACTCCTCCTAAGCATGACAAATGGGCATAAAGGAATAGGAGCGCACCTACGCTTAAACGGATTCAAATTAGTAGCAATGGCCCCACTAACTGCTTTCCACATAAAGTGCTTGATTTTTGGAGGGGAATACAAAGACCATAACCTCTTCCAAACACGCGGGTTAACCGCCACGGAAGAAGAGGATTGCTAAACACCACTTCGACGATTCAACTCGATAAGACGATGATAACCCGATTTAACTGTGAATCTTCCCCGCTGCTCATATGGCCAGATCAAACGATTATATTGCTTGGTGTCACCAATAGAACTGCCTCATATCCCCCCTCAGCCACCCTCTTATTAACCATATACTCCAACCACAATCTCGTTTGAGAGTTAATCAAGGATGACACAAACATATTCGAATCAGCCGCAACTCCAGGGGCCAGATTGGGATGTCCCTCCTCCAAATTTGGGATCCATCTGTCCACCCAAACACGAACCTGATTGCCACCCATAATTTGCCAATGAGCATTCGATGTAATAACATCTTTGCCAACCAGGAGACTAGACCACCCCCAAGAATCGTTCCCACCTTTCTTGGCATCAAGGAAGGAGCAATTAGGAAAATACCTACCTTTCAAAACTTGGGCCCATAAAAAGTCAGGCTCCCATAATACCTGCCACCCTTGTTTCACCAAAAGTGGAAGATTAAAAGCCATGAGGTTACGAAAACCCATCCCCCCTTCTGCTTTGGCCTTCCCAAAACTTGCCTACTAACCTAATGATTTTTTCGCTCACCTTCTCTCTGTCCCCACCAAAATTTTGCAACCGCAACATCAATTTCAGTGCAAAAAGTTGCAAAAAAACAGAAAATATGCATTGGGTAAGTAGGGATCGCTTGGGTAACCGCCTTAATCAGCACTTCACGACCTGCCTGAGAAAGAAGACTCTACTACCACCCTTGAATTTTAGCCAGCACTATTTCCTTAACATAAGCAAGAGCCTCCCTTTTCGATTTACCCCAAACCATGGGAATTCCCAGGTAGTTCCCTAGGTCATCAACTTGCCTCATTCCCAAAATATCGCAGATAACATCTCGAATGACCCTCGGGACATTTGTCCCAAAGAAGATGGAAGATTTTTGTAAATTCACCTACTGCCCCGAAGCCTTACAAAAAGCATTAAGCAGCTGCACCAGATTTCGACAATTCCCAGACGAAGCTCGGAGAAAGATCAAGGTGTCATCAGCAAATAGTAAATGAGAAAGGGTAGGCCAAGACTGACTAATCCGAATCCTTTCAATGAACCATTCCTCCACAGGCCCATGAATTAACTTTCATAACACATCCGTGACCAAAAGGAAAAGGTAAGAGGACAGAGGATCCCCCTGCCTAAGCCCTCGAGAAGGACATAATCGCTTCCCTGCTTGGCCATTGATGAGAACAGAAAAATTAACAGTAGACACAACCCATAACCATATCAATCCACCATCTATGGAATCCCACCCGAACCATAACAGCTTCTAGAAAATTCTATTTGATACGATCATAAGCTTTGTTCATGTCTAATTTCAAGGCAAGCTCAAACTAAGTTTTTACCTTCCTAAGCTTCAGGAAATGAAAGACTTCATGCGCTATCAAAATATTGTCTTGAATAAGACAACCTTCCACAAAGGCTTTCTGGTAAGGTGAAATGATTTTTGGCATCCACCCCTTCAACCGATTAGCCAACAACTTCAGAAATTTTTTGTAGGAGTAATTACAAAGACTGATAGGCCTGAACTGACTTACTGAAGACGGATTAGCCGACTTGGGAATGAGAACAATATGCGTAGAATTGATATTCTGTGGACTCACCTTCCCACACACAAAGTCCTGAATTAAACCATTAATATCATCCAATATTATGTCCCAATAAGAATGGTAGAAAACTCCCTGAAACCCATTTGGACCTGGTGCTTTCATCCCACCGATCTGAAAAGCCGCATTCTTAACCTCATCCAGCGTCACCGGACTCGTGAGATGGGCATTCATTTCAACGCTAACAACCGACTGAACACAATCAAGCACATTTCCCCAATCTCCCTGACCACCCGTTTTAAACAACCTTGAAAATGCTCATAAATCACCCTATTAATACTAGCACCATCCTCACGCCATACACCACCATTATCCAACAATTTTTCAATCTTATTGATCCGCATACGTTGGATAGTCGATTGGTGGAAGAAGCGGGAATTGGAATCTCCCTCTTTCAACCATTTTACTCGGGAGCTTTGTTGCCAAAATAATTCATCCTTCTTATCAAGCTAATCAATTGTAGCCATGAGCAACCAGATTTCCTCTACATTATTCTCCCAGTCATTTTGAAGCTGTTCTAATCGAGACAAGTGAGCCGTAATAATTTCCCGTTCCCCACCAAATCTATTTTTGCACCAGTTCAAAAGATTTCCCTTACATGAGCTTAACCGACCAAGCCATCTATCCACCCGAGTCCTCCCACCTCTAATCCGCCAGCTTCGTTCAATCACCTCCCTATAGGCCTCCTCCAACGTCCAACACGCCTCAAATCTAAATAATTTTCTTCTCTTAACTTGAGATGGTTCTGTGTTGATAATGAGTGGGCAGTGATCAGATCCCTGAACTATGCCATGAGTAACCGATGTACTCGGCCATTAAGACTGCCAACTTCCATTAACCAAGCTGCGGTCTAGTCTTTCTTGGACCAACATATTATTTCTAGTTCCCCGCCAAGTAAACTTAGGGCCACTAAAGCCCAAGTCAATGAACTCCATTTTAGACATAAATCCATCCAAGTAATGTGGACGAGAATATCTCGCCTCTCTACCTCCACACTTCCCATGGTCCCATAGGTAATCATTCATGTCTCCACCACAAATCGAAGGTTCATCCGTGGCATTCATCCAATCCCAAAAATCCCGCTTCTCCGCCTTAAACTTTTATTGTTGGATAAATTTAATGGACCTGACATTGATGAATTATATATTTATGGAAACCAAAACATTCTGCCAAGTTTGAGAAAATATTCCCAATGCTTGAATTCAATCGCTTGGTGGAAATTCAACGTTGGAATAATTTTAGCTTGGACCTGACACTGATGAATAATTTGGGGGGCTTCTGTTGTTACCACTTGCATGGCAAATTTTCAAAATTTTGGTCACTATAACAATTTATTTCAATAATATTCCGCTGGCCTGCTCCTATGTAAGATTTCATTGTTAATTGAGGTGATCTTAAACTTCTCTTAAAACAGTGGAATAATTTACAACCAAATTTTGTAAAATTCACCATTTTTTTTTGTTCGCTCTCTAATTAATTAGTGTTTATTTATTCTGGTAGGAAAAATAATTGACTGTTGATCATAAAAATTTGTCAACAAGAGTATTCTACTGGGTGCATCATCAATTGCTAAACCATATATACGACTGATCATATAATTGTTCAAAATTTTAGCAATGTTCGCTTTGCTACAACACAATAAACAACCGAAGATGATTATAATTAAAAAGAAGTCAATGATAGTAAATGAGAGAAAATGACCAACTTCTAGGACATTATTAATTACGATTAAATTGTTTAACATATACATCCCACTACATTTTTTTTGTCCCGAATATACATCCCACTAGATAACCCAAAGAGAAAATAGCTTGATTTAATTACAAACTACAGAGAATGGTCAGTAATTACCACCACCACCACCTCAAAATAATAAACTAAATGTTCTTGAGACTCAAATCGAAATACTATTAGGCACACCACGACATGTAATCCCAGGGTCGGAACTTGGTACAAGCAACTCATAAGGCAAAACTCCTGCTCCACACCTGTGTTTAAGATTTGGATCACTATTCCTCCTATCAATCTCCTTCTCAATATCTCTAATCTCTGCAGAAAACTTGTAAAATGCCTCCACCACATCAGCATCCCCTGACCAAGTAGACGGTTGCTGCCTCTCCCCGAGGTACTCCTCATCCGGCGAATGTGTCGATAATGTGTCCACCACAGCCATGTATTTTGTGGCTTCCAGGACGCTTGGCAAAGCTGAGAGAAAGAACTTCTGTGGATCTGATATGAAATTTGCGTATTCTGGGTCACCCTTTTCCGGGATCAATCTTCTCATCAGGGGTGGCCTGTTGGGGACATAACCTCCATAAGGGTACTGTGCAAAATTAAGTGCAGCATGTTGAGCTGATGCTAGCCAGATCAATGTGCTGAGGATTGAGACTAGGTCATCTGTTGTGGACAGTAAAGGCCACCAGGTTTCGTGGCGGAGATCAGCGTGACCTACATTGATGGACTCCCAGTACCAGGCTTGCAGCTCTCTGTCTTTTCGGATTACACTTGAATCGGGGTAGTAATGGTGCACGTAGGTTCGAACCCAGTTCTCAATTGCACCCCAGATGAGTAATCCGTCACTGCCATATGGGTAATCTTCCATTACAAGTTTCACACCATGGGGTTGTGTTGGATCAGGCACTGCCATACCCCTACATTACAAAATAATAAACTAAATAAATTAGACGAAGAACATAAAAACATATAGTATATGTAGGTAGCGTAAGCTAACCACACTTATATTGTCAAGCTGTAAATTTGAACCATACATTCAGGAAAATAGTAAACCTAATGGAAACACATGCAACATGCTATATCTATAGTCACCTACCTTTGTACAAGATCTGCAGGAAGGCTTTGATGGTCAAAGCGCCAGGTTTTGTACGCTGAAGCACTGATTTCCATGGCATACCGGCCTGGAGTGAAGCATGACTCGACGACACCATCGGCACTGACCAAACTCTGGCGAGCCAGTGCATTGATCTCTAGTGTGTATCTCATGTGAGGATCCAAAAGCTTGTAAATTGGGTGCATTGCGCTCAACTGTCTATGTGCTGCCAAGATAAACGGCTCTAGGGTAGCATGGGTACGTAGCCTGCAACCAACGCAACAAAATTTCAGCACAAACAACATTTGCAACAAAATTATATATAATTATAAAATAAGTAACTCTAAGTCGGTCATATAAATTGTTATGAATAATATAGTAAGCTAATATGATAAAAGACAGAATTTATGTACCAATGGTGTACGAGTTGGTGGACGCCGGCGTCATTGGCGCAGACATGCGCCTTAGCAAGCATCCACATCCAGTTGGTGGTGGCGTCGACAGCAGGTGTCAAAACACGCTTTGATCTTGAACTTGGTCCTGTATTGGGGAGGGTAAGCTCAATGGCGATGGGCTTGAGAGCTCCAGCAGGTGTCAAGAAATAAATGGTACGAGTTGCATATGCTTTTCTCCCATCCAGAGCATTAATCCGATCAAGAAATGGAAGGTATACGTCATGGTAATCCACTATGTACAACTTGTTCTCATCCAATGCCTGCAAAATTAAACAATACAAAACAAAAATGAGCAACAACATTACAAAATACGGTTGATGAAGGAGGTGTAAGGTCCCATAAAAATTGGAAAAAGTTATTCCAACTCCTAGTATGCCATATTTAAACTACCAACACTACACATTAACGATCAGAATGTCAATAACAGCTTCCTTAAAAAATATGCCGGAAGTAATAAAATAGAAAAAGAGATGATGAGCAGTACCTGTTGAACAGTCATGCCATAGAGATTCGGTAATATGTGTTCTTCTTTGAGAGCAGACTCTAATGGCCCATAAACCTCAGGATCAAGTTTGCTTTCCGGTGGGAAAACCTTAAGCCTCTGAATGCTTAATGGATTAACCCCTGCAACTGCTTGGCGGCCAAATTCGTCATCTCGCAACCAAACCAACCTGTCCTCTGCACATGGAATAATATCCAAGTTAATCAAAAGATTAATCATGGCTTTTGACTCATTATTTATTTATTTAGGGTTTATTATTTTCCCACACAATGACTGCGCAATCATATTTTTATATACTCAGTGGGCACATTGAGGGGTTTATATTGATTAAGAACATGTTGATCAGTGAAACTCACTGCTTAGGATCTTGGGGGTGTCATATTTGAGAACGCCCTGGTTATAGTCCTGGAATTTGCTGACCATGCTTGGCAACGGAAGCTTCTTTAGGAATTCATCCTTCAAACCTAATTTGAGGAGGACGCCTTCGCTATACAGGCTGTCGATGTCGGCGAATCCACGGAAGTCTTTGTCAGCTTTGAAGCTGGACTTAAGGGTGGGGATCAAGTTGTGAAGAACACCCTTGAGCCTCCCAAATGAAAATGTGTCCATTTTTGACTCTTCAAATTGTTCATCCCTTGGCACATACATTGGTAGTGGCTTCTCAACCCTGCTCTCCGCTTGCATATCTGGGGCACAAACAAACCAAATAGACCATTCAAATTTAAGTTATCAAGATAGCAGTTTGGCAACATAATGTGACAGACAGTCTAACGAGTGAACATTTCATACCAGTATCTGTAGGAAGGCGACCAGTGCGACATCTTCTAGGGTAGGGGATTTTTTTACCAAGTGTAGGCCTAGCAAAGTCGATTCCCTTATCAGGATTTCCCAAATCATTATACAAAGCATAGTCATAGATCCTATCTGATAATTTTCTAACTCCACTGCCATCACCCCTCAGATTCTTCAACTCCCTCTGTCTCAGTTCCTTAAGCCCCTCAGGGGTCTGGTCTGGTAAATATGGCTGCTCAAAATTAAATAAAAGTCATTAATTATTTAATGCATTTAAACATGCTGCCAAAAATAAAAATCAAGAGATTTTTCAAAGTGACCGTAACACATAACGGTATATTAGTGAGATATGTATGATAAAAAGTTAATAACTTAAAAAATTAAACTTTCATCATTTATATAAATAACATGTGGTGTACCACACGTGTTCCAGTCATAATGTAAAATTTCTACCATCAAAAGACAAAAATAAAATAAGAATATTAATAATATCTGTAAATGCTACAGACTGCTTGCCATGAAGGTATGAACTGGACCATTCAACTTCTCTGACGTAAATATACCCACCTAAATTAGAATAATACTTGACTGTTGAAAATTCATTCCTACTTTCATCTAGTTAGATTTGAATACATGTTCAATTTGTGTTTATAATTTTAATTATTTAGACACGTATCTAAATTTAATTGGATAAAAGTAGGAGTGGCTGCCAGCAGCCAAGTATTGTTCCCTAAATTATTAGTCACTTGCAGATATATTCAAAGCCTAAAATAAAAAAAAATTAGGTTTGACTTTCCAACCTAGGCCAAGCAAAATCGATGAGAAATGGAAAAATGGAATCTACCTTGTTGCAGAAGACTATTCTTTTCCCAGGGTGATCTTTCTTAGATTGAATCCAGGAATTTACAGGAAAATGCAGTGGACCGCAGGCAAAACCTTCAAGGGTTATGGTCTCCAGAAAGAACTCGTTTTGGTGCTTGTTTGTAACTGTGATTGCTCCTGGGGCGCCAAAATTTGAGTCCACCATAAACTCAGCTATGTAATTCACCCTCTCTGCCTTTAGATTTGATTTTTTAGACCAATCTTTTACCACACCTTCACTGCTTTTCTTGGAAACCTTTGTTCCTACAAAAATTTAGGAGAAAAAACCAAAATATAAGGAAATAAAAAACTTAGTCCAATTATATATTGTGTACTTAAAGAAATTAACTTTCATATTTCCAAGTGATTTCCACACACTCACACACCCTTGTTTATTTTTAGTATTCAAATTAAATAAACAAAAAAAAAAAAAAAAATCAACCGACAGAGATAGGAGGAGAAAAAAAAGTTGTGGGTAAATCATTTCCTTCTAAGAAAACTCAGGTACTAAATTTGCTTACTTGGGTCTACTTCTGTACTGATAAGCTCCAAAACAACATTTCTACCAATTTGGTCAGCGAGGGAATCCAAGTGTTTGGAAATGGCCTCCTTAAAATCCTCCTTGTTCTTATTCCTCACAGTCACAACAGCTCTCACCTTGAACTTCACAGGCTTCTCAGCAGAAAAAACAGGCACAATCTTCACCAAATCTTCACTGATGGCCGCCACAGGACCCCTCTGTGACCTCCTCAAATGCACCGCCGTCCTCTGTGAAGGCACCAAACTTGGTCTTGCCAAAAACAACTTAGAAGATGATGAAAAAAACTCAGATTTTTCAATCAGAGAACTGCCCATGATTTGTTTTGTCAGTGCCATCTTCTTCTTCTTCCTTAATCCTCTGCAAACTTAAATTTGTTCGAGAAAGTTTGAATCTTCCTTGCTTTGTGCAGAGGAAAAAAAAAAAAAGAATGGTAGCCGCAGAAGAAGTGAGATGTTTTATTTGTCAATGGAATATGCAGAATATGATGAGTTGGTGCTTCTGCTTTGGTATATATATATAAAGAGCAAATGATCATGCAAGAGAAAAGTTAGATCGCACCGTCCACACGTTTATTTTTAAATATGTGCTTGTGAAAAACACTTGGGCTACCTTACTTTTTAATGTTGGCTTCGTTTTTTGTATTTTTGTTTTTGGGAAACATTTTTCTGGGGACGAATTCAAAGAGAGAGAGAGAGAGAGAAATTAAACGGGTCCGAGTCAAAAACGAGTTTCAGGTTTCCGAGTAAAGACGCGGTGTGGTAACGTGGGCAAGCCAAGGAGAAACTAAAGATATGTTGGTTGCAAAGGACGAGTGTCTCCTTGTCTTCTGTAGAAATGGCAACTGCGTCCGTGTGTACTGAAAAGTTTCGTTAGTGTGAAGTTGATTCCATGGTCCATGGTCCATGGTCCATGTGATAACATATGAAGTCTTTGCAAAACGTATTATAAACTAAAGTTTCATTTTTCTCTTTGATTGTGTTTGGTTCTTGTTTAATATATATACTTTTTTGTTACAAAGTAGGAAATTGAATCATAAATCTTTAGGCAATTTATAGTTTCATGCTAATTATTTTACCCACTACAGCTATTGAACACTAATTAACCTTGATAACTTTTAACATTTCTGCACGAGAAAAAGTTTTATTTTGTTTTATTATAGCATTTGATAGCTTATAGTTTAAATAGTTAAAGCATTTACTTTTTGTATTTGGAGTTTTATTTTGAATTGTCTCTCTCAATACTTATTGTTTGAAAGAGGTAATGACACACCCCGACCTGAAAGTGGGGCGTGCTGGCCGTCACGTGAGCGTGACGGAACCATGTGCACAGTGCGGAAGCGAGATTCATAAGAAGAATACGAACGAATTAAAACCAAGCCACTAGCAACCTAGAATATAGTGTGCTAGAGAGAGATTATAGTACTTATACAAAACCAGAGCCGTACTAAGTCAAAATGTAGTCAAGCATGAAATAATAAATTCCAATGACCCCAAAGGGTGCCCTACATAAGAAGAAGTCTGTCAGAATTGCCAAACGATCCTCGTTAGCCACCGATGATACTCTAGCTACCTAGAACCTGGAGAGGCGAAAAACAAAGTTGAGTGGGTCAGCAAAACAAATCTTTTCAAAATCATTCTTTTCTTAAAAGTATAATCCCTCTCCGTAAAACCTGTATAAATTCCCAGAATAAAGTATATACTCATGTATAGATATTCTTGAAATCATACTGGAAAATATGAATGTATGCCATGCCAAAATATCATAACTGAATCTCAATCATAATTCTGTGGATGTGATTAAATATCAAGTATTCATCTTGGCCCTCGGCCGTATATATATCTCATAATCAATCTCAATAATCATCTCAGCCCTCGGCTGTATAATAGCTCATAATCAACTCATCATATCATATATATCAATCCTGCACACATATCAATATCACCACTAGTGGTATACTCATCATCTCTGAATATAAAGTAAGTATGCTCTAGTGCTACAATCACGTGAAGACTGTGCAAAGGATTTGCAGGTCACCTACGAGTTGAACCCACTTATAGTGGTCTATACGATAGGACTGTGCAGCTAATTTGGATCCAAGGCGAGCATGCGGTGCGGCAGGTGAACAACACGTGAAAGACTATGCCCCTAACTCTGGGCGGGAGCACTAATATCAATGTGCAGGTATATGAGCTCTAATCACATCACATCACATCATTCGTTCTCATTCTCATTATAACCATTATCTAAACTTACCTAACACTTACCTGTGCGTCTGCAGCACCATCATACACATATGCAATCACTAATGCAGCATTTATAATAAATGAATACTTTGCATGGCATTTCAAATCGTTTAAACATTCAATTTCATTTTCTGGGAAAATAGCAATATATATAGGTATATACGGAAAACAAACTGCCCACTCACTGATAAGTAGTCGGGTCGTAGCCCCCACATATAGCCTAGCTACGGTCGTCCTCGGGATAAGTCTCACCTATATGAGAATTTACTGAAAATACGTTATTTAAGCACATAAACGTAACTACGGAAATAACTTCTCATACATAGCTCAATTTTGGTATTCGAATATACCAACGCGATCTACTCGATGTCACGGACGTCGAGAAATTTTTAGAAATTTTTTTCTCGGGCCCACGCGCGTCATCTTCTTCCTCGGTTCGCCAGAAAAAGTCACCAGCCGGAAAACCTGCAACTCGAGTTTTCTCGGCCATTTCTTCACCATTTTGTCTCAAATTTCTTCCTACATGCTCAAAATTAAGTGAGGAATAAGTCTATACCTTCAAAAACCTCGAAAAGTGGCTGAAATTTCGTCGGGAAAAATCACTAAAACCGGCCACTTTGGTTCCACCCAATCCCGATGTCCAAAACTTGCAAATGAAGGTCTCCAAGGTTCGTGGGAGAGTTCTAAGACTCGTGGTGATCTTGGTTTCCCCTAAAACACAACCATTGAAAAGTTGATGAATAGTACCTAAAACGGATCATGAGATATCGACGTGAAAACGAGTGTAATCTCACCTGAAGATGACACCACCGTGCTCGCAAGGACCTCAAGAATACAGTGGTGGTCTTGGTGTCTACGATCTGTGGAGTTTAGGCCTGTTCTGAGCTCGTCCGTACGTGAGGGAGGAGAGAGAGAGAGAGAGTGAGATTTCGAGAGAGAAGATAGAGAGTGAATATGAGATTAGAGAGAGATATGGGGTGAAGAGAGGAAAAGTGTTGTGTGGTTGAAATCCTATCCACCAATCCAAAACAATGATTACCTTTGTTTCCCATTGGCCCCAAAAGATTAGGAATTCATATAATTGGCCAAATCTTTAAACCCATGCCTAAACATACACCCGTCACTCAAGGGTAAAAATGTCATTTCACAATGTCAATATGGATTTTTCGGGACGGGTTGTCACAGGTAAGCTTTTTTTTTTCTTTTTTTCTTTTTGTTCTTCATGATTTATCAAGAACCTAGTTTCTTTTGGTCAAATATCAAGAACCTATGATTATATTTTTATTGAATACGTACATATGTTTTGTGCTTGTTTCTGAAAGGCAAAAAACGTTTGAGATAAAAATTCGGAAATGATTTTGACTCGTAAAAACGTTTTTTGGTTAAAAAAAAAAAAAAAAAAAAAAAAACCTACTGTATGCTTTATTAAACCTCCCTATTCAAAAAGCATTTTCAATTTTTTTTTCCAATGAACTCCCAAATTTCAATGTGTTTATAACAAGAACACTAATAGAACAATCTTTTAGCAGCAAAAATATATGTTATGGAGTAAAGTATCATATAAACGTTAATTTATTGGACATAAGGAAAACTGATAAACTTCATGAATTGTATACATGCAATATGGTGGTGTTGATGGTGGTCAAAGTAAAGGTGGCAATGATGCTCATTGGAATGACAGTGGTGGCGACGATGGTATCAATGTTGGCGGTGGTGAAGGTGGAGGAGATGGTCATAATAAGGTGATGAGGTGACATGGTGATGAAAGTTGATAATAATAGTCATTGTATTATGGTGAATGACGAAGTATACCATTAGAGAATTGAGAAAAATGAAATTCATCAAAATCTTAAAAGGAAGAGGTTGGATTTAATTAATATAACAAAAACTTACAATGAAAGCACCAAGTCCATCAAAATTCATGGCTTTTAAAATCCTTTAAAGTAGATGAAATTTTGAACACCTAGACTTTTGCCAAACTCACAAAAAATCATAATTGAATAACACAATATTTTTGTTGATATTTTAGATCAAAAAAGTCTGTATTTAATACAGGGTGACTTATCGACATCTTAGACCATCCTCAAATGAAATGACAAATTATAAAAGTCAAATTACAATTAATGGCTGATGTGGCAATCTGAAACCTTATGTCAAATTTTGTATTTCTCTAGTCGAATTGTCAAATGTTATTTTATTATTTAAATAGTTGTAATTATTAAAAAAATGTTAAAAAGTTGAAATGTTAGTGGAATGAGGGACCCATCATTAAAATGAATTAAAATAATTTTGACTCAAAATCACAAAGTTTTCAAATCCGGTCAGTAAATAGCACTTTGGTTGGAGAGACTTTTGTGTCAAATATGAACAATAACATTCCACCTAGGATTTTGACATCTTTTTTAGAAATGCTCTTAAAAATCTATATTAAATACACTTAAATTTAATAGTCACGTAAAGTCTACCAAATTCTATATACAATACATCCACTTAATTTGCATGTATACATAATGAAGAATAATACTATATTGTATTTAGTGGCTGAAAATTTTGGTAGAAATGTGAGTAAATTAGTACAGAACAATAGAGGACAATGACATGGAAACTTCATGTAAGTATACTGCAATTTATTAATCCTTTTCTTAGGGATTCAAGAAATTCCGTGATCATGACCGTTCATCGTCCATCAGACGGTTAGAAATTAATTTAATTTTAAATTTTAAATTTTAAATATAAATAGTATTTAACAAAAATTGACCGCACAATATACAATGATCGTGATCATGACCGTTCATTGTACATCGAACGGTCAAAAATTAGTTTAATTTTAAATTTTAAATTTTAAATATAAATAATATTTAACGAAAATTGAGATTTCCGAGACATGATCCTTTTCCTAATTTATTCGATCAAAGCTGACCAACTGGGATATGGACCACGTCCCACTCAACCCGAATCAACTTTTGGGTGGATCCAAAACATAATCTTGTATTTGACAACAAAAAAATGGTCTGAAAAATTCGGTGTTCTGAATCTTCTGATCTGTCCCTTTTATCTTAAACATAGTGATTCGCGGGATCAAATCTTCTGCACTCAAAATGAGTATGGTATTTCTGTGATCCTAATAAGTGTTTGATACGTATTTAAACTTTTCTTAATTTTGTTGTCATGAATTTAATGTGTCAAACACTTATTAGGGTTACAGAAAGGCCACACTCATTTTAGGTGCAGAAGATTTGATCTCCCATCTAGCTACCAAGAAACTGCAAGAGAATCAACATTAATTAATTTGGCCACGACCACATTGACCACCATGACATTTCCCAAGTGCAATATTAGAGCACTTGGTAACTCGTAATCAGATTTATTTATAAGCGTATTAATTTCGGCTTCTGAAGACTTCAAATTGAGACTATGGAGTTTGGCCGCAGATTGATCAAGTTAGATATACTATACATTTCAATAATTCATGCACGTAGGTTACTAGCAATCATTCATGCACGTGTTATAGCTGTGTTTGCTAGTGTAACCAATCATGCATGCATATGTAAATACTATATTTCAACCATTTATGTTCACGCATGTAGGTCGTATGTTGATATCCACATACTTGATATATTTAAGATTGCCAATTATCTATACGTTCATAAAATGACTATAGTCTGTTGATAAATTGTAAGCCTTAAAAAGTTGTGACCAGTATATTGTATATGGTGTATTCATGCGTCTTTCTGCTAGGAAAGCTGCAAACGTTAATTATACCCTTAATATGCATCCAGAAGTAACCCTCATTTGTGTAGCTTTGGTCAGGGACACTGTTGCCACTAAAAGTGGGGTGGGCCGGGTATCTAATTAGTCGATTTTGCATAGTTGCATACTGTAATGGAAAACCAGAAGTATTAGCAAACTTATATGGTGATGCAATTGTGACATTCTGTAAGAATATTATTTCGGAAAGCTGGCTGCACACCTCACCTGCACGAACTTTCCTCTAGTGCTTCTCATAAGAACAATCTGATGACTCTTGATTCAAATCAACCTTATTTTGATAACAACTCATTTGCAAAGCAGTCAACAATAAATATTAATCAAAATCTCACTAGAATATGATTGATCGAAATTGTAATTTCATTGAAAGCTTAGAAGGCTGTATTACTTTGAGTTCTAAGTTAAGGCTGCATGATTACTAGTTAATTGGTCAATTCTGTACAACCCCTATCTGTTGAATTATTGGAGACAGTTCAATAACGCAATCAGTACTTTAATTTGAGAAAGAAAATGAAGGTGGCATGTCATGCATTTGAGTGAAACTTTAGTTAAAAATAGAGGATTTAGGGAAAATTCAGAATTTTTGATAATCTCTCGGACCATTTTATTCTTCTTCATAATAAGGTATTTATAAGAATATCATGGAGCAATAATAGAAAATAAATAAAATCAAACCCTTGTCTACAAAATAAGGAATGTCACATCCCAGACCGGTTCCGCCGTAGCACGATATTATTTGCTTTGGGCCCGGCCCGCACGGGTTTTTTTTTAAATATTTTTAACACACACCCCACTTTCCCATCTAAACCTTTACAAGCTTCATAGAACTAAATATATATTTATGTGGTTTTACATTCCAACCCCCTTAAAATAAATTTCGTGCATGAAATTTGCAGAGTCACTCGAACAAGTGGGAATACTTCTGCTTCATATCAAATTCTAACTCCCATGTAGCTTCTTCAACTCCGTGATGTTGCCATTTTACTTTGACAAGTGGTACACTTCGATTTCGGAGCTTCTTTATTTCTCGATCAAGAATACAAATTGGACATTCAACATATATTCCATTTGGCTCCAACACCAAGTCCACCCATGGCTTAATATGCTAAATTTCTGGAGCACTTTTCTTCAATTGGGAGACATGAAATACATTATGAATATGACCAAGTTGGAGTGGCAGAACCAGTTTGTAAGAAACATTCACTACTCTTTCAATTATCTAAAAGGGACCACCATATCTAGGTGCCAATTTTCCTTTCATTCCAAATCAATGTATTCCTTTTTTAGGGCTTACCTTCAAAAATAAAAAATTACCAGATTGAAATTCCAATGGTCTTCTTCTCCTATATGCATAAGACTTCTGCTTACTTTGTGCAGTCTTGAGCCGATCTCGAATAAGCTTAACCTTTTCAGTTGTTTCCTTTATGATCTTTGGACCCAGAATTATTTGATCTTCTGCATCAACCCAACAAATCGGTGATCGATAAGGTCTCCCATACATAGCCTCGTAAGGTGCCATACCAATACTACTTTGGTAACTATTGTAGACAAATTCAGCAAGTGGAAGGTTTACACTCCATTTTCCTCCAAAATCCAAAATACAAGCTCTCAACATATCTTCCAAAATTTGGATGACCTGTTCTGATTGTCCATCAGTTTGTGGATGGTATGCCGTGCTCAAATTGAGTTTCATACCAAATTCTTCTTGTAGCTTTTTCCAAAGATGTGAAGTAAATCGAGAGTCTCGATTAGTAAATATTATTTTAGGGATTCCATGCAATCAAATAATCCACTCAATGTAGAGCTTGGCAAAGTAGTCGATAGGCGAATTCATCTTCACAGGCAAGAAATGAGCACTCTTTGTAAGTCTATCTACAACCACCCAAACTCCATTATGCCCTTTATTTGAGCTTGTTAGATCAGTAATAAAGTCCATCGTAATGCTCTCCCACTTCTATTCTGGAATAGCCAATTTTTGCAGCATACTAGATGGTTTTTGGTGTTCAATCTTCACTTATTAGCATATTGAGCATTGACTAACATAATTGGCTACTTTTCGCTTCATCCTTTTCCACTAATACATTCTCTTTAGATCTCGGTACATCTTATTGCTTCCTGGATGCATTGCAAATCAAGTATTGTGAGCTTCCTTTAGTACTCGTTCTCTTACTCTCTTATGTTTAGGCACAACCATTCTTTCTTTATATCTTAAGCCACCATTTTCATAAGCTTTCCACTCTTCTGATGCTTCTCTAGATATTATCTTTTGCTTTAACAACTCTATTTCTGGATCATCTTTCTATTTAGCAATCAATTCTTGTTCTAATTGAGGCTCCAATTGAAGATTAGTCAAAACACCTTCACCCAAAACCTCTATGTCATATGCTTCAATAGTTCCAAACATGTCATTTTCAGCCAACATTAAACTTGACAATGTAGTTCTCATTTTTCTACTCCACGCATCAGCCACTACATTGGCTTTTCCAGGGTGATATAACAATTCAAAGTCATAATCTTTTATATACTCCATCCATCGCCTTTGCCTTAAGTTGTCACGTTGGGTAAACAAGTATTTGAGGCTTTTGTGACCTGAATAAACATAAAATTTACAACCGTATAAATAACACCTCCAAATCCTCAAGGCATGAACTATAGTAGCTAACTCCAGATCATGAGTGGGATAGTGTTTCTCATGTGTTTTCAACTATCTCGAGGCATAAACAACTACCCTTCCATTTTGCATCAGCACGGCTCCTAATCCTTGTCCTGACGCATCTGTGAATATTTCATACGGATCCTCACTATTTGGCAACACTAGTATTGGACTAGTAGTCAACCTTGTCTTAAGTTCTTTGAATGCAAATTCACAATCTTCACTCCATGTAAACTTTACCCTTTTTTTTCGTCAAACAAGTCAATGGAGTTGTAATCTTGGAGAAATCCTTTACAAACCTTCAATAGTATCCGGCTAATCCAAGAAAACTTCGAATCTCAAAGACATTTTTAGGTTTTTCCCAATTCAACACCGCTTCTATTTTACTAGGATCAACTGAAACTCCTTCTCCAGAAATTATATGCTTAAGGAAACACACTTAACTCAACCAAAAAGCACACTTTGACTTCTTTGCATAGAGTTGGTTATCCAGTAAAGTTTGTAGAACTATCCGCAAATGAGTCATATGTTCCTATCGAGTCTTAGAATTCACGAGAATATCATCGATGAAAACAATCACAAACTTATCCAAGTAGGGTCGAAATAGACGATTCATGAGGTCCATGACTGCAGCAGGTGCATTCGTCAATCCAAACGGCATAACAATGAATTCATAAAGACCATAGCGAGTGCAAAAACCTGTTTTAGGAATATCTTCTTCTCGGACCCTTAACTGATGATAACTAGACCTTAAGTTGATCTTTGAGAAGTATCGCGCCCCAACAAGTTAATCAAACAATTCCTCAATCCTTGGCAAAGGATACTTGTTCTTTATCATCACCAAATTCAACCTTCGATAATCGACGCACAATCTCAAGGTCCCATCTTGTTACCTTACAAATAGAACCGGTGCTCCCCAAGGTGAAGTACTTTCTCTTACAAATCCTTTATGAAGTAACTCTTTTAATTGCACCTTAAGTTCCTTTAATTCCACCGGTGTCATCCTATATACTGGCAAATAGATGGGTTCAGTTCATGGTACCAAATCAATTCTGAACTCCACTTCTTGATGTGGCAGAACACCTGGTAAGTCTTTTGGAAACACTTTAGGAAATTCATCTATTACAGGGATCACCATCTACTCATTAGTATTCTCTTCAGTAGACCGGCTGAGTGCATAACATAACAATACTTTGTTGTTCTGGAAACAATTCTTCAATGATAAACTCGGTGTCATGCAACTTTCCTTCACCCTTAGATAGATTTCCTTTCCTTCAGGGGTCACAATTCTAAATTTTTCTCTTCCACAATCAATTTGGGCTTGGTATTTTCTTAACTAATCCCTTCCTAGGATCAGTTCATACTTCATCTTTTCTAAATGGTACAAGTTGGCTGTAAGAACTTGATCTTTCACCACCAACTGACACGCCCTAACGATTTGATTTATAGATATTTTCCCTAACAACGGTACACTTAGGGTTAAAGGTTTCGTCACTAGTTCAGATTTCAACCCTAAAGAACTAGCCAACCATACAGATGTAAATGAATTGATTTGATGTACCAATATCAAACAATACTCTGGCTTCAGTATTAGAGAAGATAATCGTACCATTCAGAACCATCTTGTTATTTGCAGTAGCTTCATCATCTTCGGTTAAATCATACAGTCAGCCACTTCATTTTAAAGGTGCACGATTTTGAGCTCATCGACCTTGGTTCCCTTGGTTGGTCTTCTGAGATGCCTGCTAATTGCGTTGTGGTTGGTGAACCGTTTCTGTTTTAGCTCCTTGCTGAACTTGAGGTCGATTAACAATTGCAAAACCAGAGCCTTCTCCTTTGGGACATTTTGGGCTGATGTGCCCAAACTCACCACAAACGTAACATTCGGGGCTAACTTGCCTTTTGCTTGGTCTTCCACTGCCACTTGAACTTCCAGATTCTTTTCTCACATTCTTTTTACCCTTGTTTCTTCCGGATGCACCAACTGAGGCTTTCTTCTTCAAAAAGCTAAGATGATCTTGCTAAAGTGCAAAAGCAACATCTACAATCTCCATATACGTCTTTGTTCTTTGACCCACAATATACCATATGATGCCATCTTTCAAGCCCAACATAAATTTTACTACTTTCATATTTTCATCAGCTATTAGAGCCTTAGCATATTTTCCCAACTCTGTATACTTAGAGACATAATCAGCCACTGTTAGATCATCTTGCTCCAGCTCAAAGAACTCTTTAATTCGTGTTTGTTTCAGAGCAACCGAAAAGTATCAATCATAAAAATGTTGCTTGAAATCATCCCAAGTCATTTCTTTATCTATATTTTGATCACATATAGTATCCCACCATGAGTCAGCTTCACCTTCCATTACATGAGTAGCTAACTTAACTCGATTCTTAGTTGGCACTTTCAAAATATCAAGCATCCTTTTGATGTTCTTGATCTATGTCTCCGCCTCATCAGAATCATGTGTACCCCAAAACTTTGTAGGCTTCAACTTCAGGAAACAATCGAGATAAGTGGCTTCTATCTCACTTTCTTTTTCTTCCTCATTTCGCCGGTTTGTTAGTTGACTAGCCAAAAAGGCTTGAGATAACTCAGCCATTTATTGTGCATTAATTTGTGGGTTTGGCTGAATGTTAGTTAAATCGACATGATGCTCTTTAGGGGTACTTTGTTGTGCGCGAGAGTTGTCTTCAGGTTGTGGTGGCATCTTGTCAACAAAATCAATAAACTGAAACAAAATGCATGACTCAAGAAAATGTATACCAAAAGAAAACAAATGACTCAAAGAAAACAAATGTTGCAAAAAAAAAGTGAAATACCAAATTTTTTTCTTTTCTGGTGACTTGTTATTTTAAAACATGTTATAAACGATGCTCTGATACCATTCTGTCACATCCCAGACAGGCTCTACTGTAGCACGATATTGTCCACTTTGGGTCCGGCCCGCATGGTTTTGTTTTTTACACACCCCACTTTCCCATCTAAACCTATACAAGCTCCATATAACTAAATATATATTTTTGGTGTTTTACAAGGAAACTTAGTCAAATCAAATCATATCAAATCTCTAATTAAATCAAATCATATCAATCCCTAACTAAATCAAGTCTCTAAAACACTCAAAGGAGGATATGGGTGGGTTATGAGGGACTTTGCCGGATTGCAGCAAGTGGTAGGTGGGGAAGGAGGCTTGTTTTTCAATAATAAGGCAATGGCATAAGTTGCTGTGATTCGTGTGGCGTTAATGGTATTATTGAGATTGGTTGTGATAAAGTGGAGATTGAGCCTGACTCTCAGGTGATAATTAGTATGCTTAATAGGGAGTATGTGGTAAATGCTACTTTAGAGTGTCTTATCCATGATATTGGTCATTTAGCGTCTCAATTATGAGGTGTGAGGTTTGTGTTTGTCAAGCGGAATGGAAATGTCATTGCTCATACTGTAGCCTCATATGTTGCCTCACATAGATGTGTTTTCCGTTAAGATGCTCTTGGTCCCGAGTTTTTATTTAATATCAATGTATTAAAAGCCTGAGGCATGGGCGAGACGTCTGAGGGATAGCTCAGCCTAGGCGTGAGGCAAAGCCTCACGGGACCTAATTTTTTAATATATACACTGAGCGTACACAGATATTATATTAAAAAGAAGAAAATTATTAATCAATAATCACCCCGAGCACACCCATATTATAAATATATATGCACACATATTTGTACATATTATATATATATATATATATATATATATATATATATATAAAATAGAGGATGCAAAGTACAATAAGCACACATATAACAATACACGCAGACAACACACACATCCATTATATATATAAAAAAATCAGAAAAAGGCAAAGAGATGATAGTGCAAGGAACATGTATGAGGCAGTTAAAACACTACCCAAAATTTGGGTTTGGGAGTAATAAAAAAAATCCCCTGAGGTGCGCCTAGGTGGCTCCGGCGACGCCTTCCGCCCACTCTCTCAAAATAGAGGCGGCAACCCTCAAGCCCAGCCTCACAGGGCGCCTAGGAGTGCCTTGAGGCGAGCCTTTTAAAGCATTGTTTAATATTCTTAATGAAGATGTAAACGTTTCTATTAGAATTTAATAAATGTTATCCTTTGACAAAAAAAAAATTTAACATTTTACTCAAAATACATTTTGACAGAAGAGAGATCCTCTCCGGATCCTTTTTTCCTAATTCACCAAGTCCAGTGATCCGGGCCGTTGAAATTTAATCCAACAGCTACAAATGGAGACTCACTTTAAAAGTTATAATAACTATAGCCGTTAGATCAAATTTCAACGACCCGGATCTTCGAACTCGGTGAATTATGAGGAAGGGATCCGAAGAGATATGGTTCATATGTATAACTTATCTTAAATATTAAATGATCTCAGTTAATTATTGAGCATGTTCATTCTTTTTGGACAGAGATGATACATAACCACATGAAGTAGATATTTTCTCTCTCGTTTAATGTTACATTGGAGAATTCATTGCTCTATTCACCATCACCACCGGATTAATCTCAATGATTTGATGCTTTTTATTCTAAGAAAAGTGAGCAACAACTACCAAAATTAACCATTTGGTTGTTGTTGTTATTTGCGTAACAATGATGGTACAAAAAAGAAAAATATGGCAAAAGGTAAATAAAAACATGTACATTTTTAATGTATTAGTAACTATTATGGTGCGGTTATTATTTACTTTAGCTTTTTAAAAAAAAAAAATTATTAGTAACATCATTGTTTTTTTTTTTGTTGGTAAACTAGTAACATCATTGTTACACCAACAACAACAATACTTTTCTCGTAGTGTTTTCTTCTTCGTTGGTGCGAATGATTTGCCTTTTCTCAGCCCACAGTTTTGAAGAAAATAAAATTTATCTATGAAATGGTAATATAGACCAGTGTTTTGCCGAGCGGAAACAATATTCAAATGTCCAACAAACTAGAATTAATCTTGCATAATATTTAATTGGATTATATAATGTTTAGTAAACGGTGGATTCTACTAGACCTAATTGGTTCACACATTGAGAGATTGAGTGTCATAGCTAGCCATTGACCGTAGAACCACTCCTCTTGAAATTTGACTACGACCAAATTAGAGAAGACCAAATTAGAGAAGGAACAAAAATAAGTATAAAAAGACAGACTTTTGTTACTTATTAGGTTGGTCAAACTTTAGTAATCAATACCAAGTTGATTCAATCAACATATGTAAAAGAATAATTCAAGTTCTAGTTTTACGACTGTATTCGAAGTCCATGAGTAAATTAAATTAAATAATGGAACACTGCCGCTAGGCAAGCCATAGACTTCTCAAACTTAGATTTAGAAATCGTTATAAGCATAATGCTTGTGCCTACATGTACTCATACCTATGCTAGCGACCTACCTAATTGTATTGTAGAAGTTTTCGGGATCAATGATTGCCCTAGATTTTTGCTCGTCCCTCACGGTAATAATACGTTTACAGAGGTAACAAATGGACAGTTCATCATGAAAATGCTACTTGTTACCATAACCGTTGATTGGTTTAATACTTATAGATGACTAAATGGTCTCCAAATTGAATGTGTTTTTTTTTTTCGCAAACATGAGGATGATAAAGAGTATGAACAGTTTGATCATAATGTTCAGATGGTAAATCCGTTAACTGTATTGTAGGATAAATTTCAATATGATTATTACATTAAAAATAAGTTCAATTTTTAAGAGAGAATTTTTATTTTTCATGAATTTTTTTTTTCTACCACTAAATTAATTGAAATTAGCACATACACTATTATTTTCCTCTTTTGTTTTTCTGTCATGACTTAAACCCTATTATTTTCGTCTTCGCTTCATTCATGCATCCCTGAACGACACTAAAATAAAAAATAAAAATAATTTGTGCATAACATGTATGCATATGCAGTTATTTACGAAACATATTATATTCACTTTTTTAATCAAACCTTAGTAACATGCATCTGCAATTAGTTACGAAACATATTTATATTCACTCTTTTAATCAAACCTTCATACATTCATAACATGCATTGGCAGTTATTTATTTTTATCAATTTTTTTTCTCAATGTTTAAATATGAAGTCAACTTATTGTTAAGATTGTCTTAATTTGTACTCTTTCCATTGACTTTAATTGTCAAGATTTTTTTTTTTGTCGAACTTTTATTGTCAAGATTAAAACAATAACAATGTTAGGATACGCTACCCTTCTTTTGTATTTGTTTTTAATACAAGATATTGTGGTCTATATTAAACTGAGGCATGCGGCATGATGCGATGTAAACAACACTCAAATTAAACTCTCTTGTTGACAATTGTAGTATATATGCAAGTAGGGATCGTTCTAAACCGGGGATTATGAGGGATTGCTAATCTATAAAATGAACTTAGAAACACTAAATAAAACTTCAAAAAACACAAAACTAAGGAAAAGACACTCAACTAGACTCAAATAACTAACTAGACACAAACTAGGACATATTCTAACTTAACTAAAAACAACGAAAACAAACCAAATTGGACAGATTGGAACCAAAAGACACTAAATATAAGGGGGGATTGGGTTTTGACGAATTTAAAGTAAAAACAAAACAAACTTTATAAAAATAGTTTCAAAAGACAGATTTGGCGAATTGAATAGATGATGGACTAGCTAGAGGGTTCTTCTCCACACTTGCATACAAACCAATTTTCAGTTGTTCTTTCAATAAACCATGAATCTCAACACCCCAGATTAACCGTGAACAGCACTTTTTTAACCTTCAAGTTTTCCTTAAGTTATTGAATTGGACGGAAAAGCGCATACAACAATTCAAAACATTCTTCAAAAGTCTCTTACGTGAACAACACAATAGAGATACAATCAAAGATCATTAAGCTTTGTGAAAACTATAAGCATTGACGAGACATTCGTAACTATGAACAACATGATACTCTTGCCAAGAGTTCACTTAACGCGATTGTGACTAGCAACCTCCACTACTTGTGAATATAAGTTCATAACGATTAGGTGAAACTCCCTTATATTCTAGCATCAAATTCATGCATGCAAACTAAGTATGCATCCTTAATCGACATACAAGAATAAGTTATAAATCAAGCAGTTAAGCAAATTGAATTCACAAATCATGAAATCACAATTGAAGGTAATCAATTCATATTACAAATATGTTCATGGCTTTGAATCAACCTCTAGCCAAAACGAATTTAGTTCCACATATTTGCAATTAAACAACTATAATTGAATTTAAACATGATTAACAAAAGTAGAAGACACCTAGAACGCTCCAGCAATCCAACGTCTTGAATGGTTAGCACAGCTCCAAGTCCTCCTCCTTTCTTGCAAACATGCGGCACCAAGGTGGGTGTGGTGTTTGGATGGTCTAGGAGATGTGGCAGAGATTGGATAGGTTGAGAGAGTATGGAAGGGTGGTAGAGGATGGATAGGAAAAGAGGTGGATGGAAATGGATGGAGGAAGAAGGAAACTTGCGGCAGAAATTGTGTTGTTTATAGAATGTGTTGTAGATGTGAATTGGTGTCTTTGGCCTTGATGGAGAAGCCTAGTTATAGGCTTTAAGAATGAATCACTACCATCCATTTTCTTGGTGAGAATGAATCACCACCATCCATTTTTGTTGGTGAGAATGAATCACTACCATCCATTTTGTTGGTGAGAATGAATCACCACCATCCATTTTGTTGGTGAGAATGAATCACAACCATGCATTTTTATGCTCCCATGCATGCAATCCATTTCACCACAAAATAGCTCCAAATTGCACCAAAATGCACTTCTTTGCTAACTTTGTTCTTTAGAACCTACAAACATGCGAAAATAGCTTAAAACATTCTAATAAGATGAAACTAATTAAGTAAATGCAAGGAAACAAACTAATAAAGTCACATAAATATGTTCCTATCACGGCATAGAGAGAAAGAGAGTGGAGAATAGGCTTGAGGAATTGTGTGTATTAATTCCCCAGTCCTTGTGCCTTTTTTATAGTAATAAGGAGAAGAGAAACTTGTTCTCCAAGTAATACAAAGTCTATTAAGAAAGATCTTCTAGATCCTAAAGGATTCTTAATATATCTCTACTTAGAATTTACATAATCACAATATGTATTAGAACATATGTCACAACACTCTCCCTTGAGTGTGCAAATACTCAAGTAGATGGCGCATCAGATCTTTAGGCAAATGTAGAAGCAGTTGATGAAGTCGTCTCGTCTAGTCGACACAAGTAACGAATGTGAGTCTCAAAACAAACGGAAGAATGCATGGGTAGTAAAAGTCACAAAACCTCGCTATGCCAAAACCCAAGGTGGGACAAAAGCCTATAGCTAAAGGAGAAAAGTGAGAAGTTGCATTAAGTCGTGTAGAGGTCGGCAAGGTTGTTTGGGATTGGACTGCTTAACTTCAATCTTTTGATGCTCATGCTAATGTAGACACAATATGCTTGGTGTTGACTTGTTGGATGTAACATAATCTAGTCAATACATACGGCGTTGTTTTCATGCATCGTTATTGGGACTTAACAATAGATGGAAAAACACAGGAATTTTGAATATGCTCAACAAGAGTTCTCGACCATATCTCTCACGTGATAAGATACAGTGAGTCTTGGAACGATTCAAAAGGTTTGGCAACTAAAAGTCTATATATCATGGACCTCCAAGATATTGTGGTGTTCCTTAATGGTAAAGACATAACCATTTGGGAACGTACCTTGTGCGGTCAAATAGATAGTTTGATTTAGCAAATCCCACAAGGTAGACATCATTTTGAAGATCAATGGGGTGTGATTTATTTTGAGATGCATAGGGATAGATAAGCCCAAATATGTAGTAACAGAAAACGTCTTTAACACCAAATTTAATGGTGGCGTGTAGGCGCAGTGCTGCTTTATGCCAAAAGATTATCAGCACATAAGATGTCTGATCTAGTGCATTGAACTAAGTACAAAAAATGCCAATTGTACTTACATAAGGTTGCTGTCACATCCCGACCTGGGCTCGACTCCGCCATAGCATGATATTGTCCGTTTTGGGCCCTGACCACACCCTTACGGTTTTGTTTCTGAGAACTCACATGAGAACTTCCCAGTAGGTCACCCATCCTGGGATTATTTTCGCCTGAACTCACTTAACTTCGAAGTTCTGACAAATTTCAAAGCCAACAAGCTCCCAAAAAGGCCTCATGATAATTGAAGGTGGGCATGTACATATAAGGCTTACAGAATCCTCACCCATGGGCGATGTGGGATCTTACTGTTGCCTCACGTTCCAATATGAAACCATATGCTTCATACCCTCCGTAAAGGTCTCATTTAGATCTAGCATACAGACGATCATGGTATACTTAGATGTAACACCTTATGAGTTTAGTTCGAGTGGTGGACCAGAATACCATTAAAACTAGCTCGAAACTTCAGGTCGAGGTAATGCCGATTTTTTCCAAGATCATTCATCTTAAAGTCTGACTTTAGGTGTGAGTTAGTTTTCTCAACTCTAGCAATTTCAAATTTTATACACGCAGGGGCATATATCCCTAACTGATCAAATATTCACTTAGATGGGTGTACCATATCCTCTCAGATAGCTCTACATCCATAAAGTGAAAGCCTCATCAGAACCAAAAGGGTGTTCTTGTGGTCTAGAACTATTTGAATCAGTACATAGAAGTCATTTGGAAACTCCATATAGTTTTCGTATCAGGATCCCAAAGATAATACAACCACGTTTGTAATGCTACAATCAATCACATGGCATATGAGAGAAGCCTTATGCCATAAGACATCATATTGCACTATTTCATTTATCTCATTTGTCATTAATTGATTCTTCTAGTTAATCAATCAGTTCTACATTGACACTAATGAATGGAACGCGGTTTATTATCGTCGTTTTTCATTTATGTCAATAGTTACCATATAAATGAAACATCATCTATGATAATCTCATTCCAATTTCATATTTCATCCAAACTAGTATACTGAACCAAGAACTTCAGGTCTTGGAAGTAATTCAGATTTAATCTCATGAGATGAAAATGATTGAGACAGTGATCAAAGGACGAACTAATTCATGCCACATTCCTCCAATTTTGGGAAAGTAAATCCTCGAACCAAGTGATCTACCACGCTTCTGGTGTAAGATAGATTGATTGGCTAGCCGCTAATGTATGAAGGTTGGCCACAGTAGTGGCATTCCTACTTTTGGGATGAAGGTCCGTCACATTTGGTATATTCATCTTTGTAGGCACATTTGCAGTTGGTATATATGATCTAGTCACTTTTGCTAGATCAGAGAAAGTGTCTGGTTGTACTCCGACGATGTAGATTGAGATCGAGATGAGACATAGTAGGGACGTCCATGATAATTTATGTCGTTCTTTTAGGAACTTTAACATTCTAATCTCCCCCTAACGGGGGGAAGACTGTCTCATAAAAATGACAATCCACAAAACAGGTGGTAAAGAGATTGCCTGTCAAAGGTTCTAAGTAACAAATATTAGAAGGAGAATCATAATTGAAATACATTTCCATCTTTCCTTGATGACCCTTTTTCTTTTGTACATAAGGGCGGCCTAAAATGGCACATAGACCGCACAACCAAAGACGCGTAGATGCGATATGTCGGGTTCATATCTGGTAACCAACTAAAACATGCTTTATAAGGTTGGGTCATGATGGGCCTTAGGCGGACCAACATGGTTGCTTGCAATATTGCATGGTCCTAAGCAGAGATCGAGAACTTGGTACGTATGACCAATCGATCACGCAATCATTTGAAAGTGTTTAATGAATGCTTCTGTTAGGTCGTTCTGGGTAAGAACATAGGGTACTAGATGTTTAACTTCAAAACCTAACCGACATGCAATATCCATCAAAAGTTTTCGATGTAAATTCTCCAACTTATCTAATCAAATATGTTTGATCAGATAATCAGGGTTGTGAGCCTTGAGCTTGTTAATCTGAGCCACCAATTTAGAGAATGCAGCTTGTGGACAACAGCCACACATGTGACCAATGTGTAAAAGCATCAACCAATACTATAAAGTATCTAAATGGTTCACATGTTAGTTGAATCAATCCACAAATGTCCCATTTGAATCATTTGTAGAAAAGATGGAGGGTGCTAAGGTATAATACGCATCCAGGTATGATGTCTTTACTTTTGGTAAAAGGATGCCCAAAACAGCACATCATAGATCATCCTAGATATCCCAAACGTACATCCATAATGAAAATTCCTTTGGAATCGCAGGCTTCTGGCTGGCCACATAGTGGACCTGAATAGGTGTAATCCACTCGTTAAACATTCCATCTTCTATAGAATATGTTTTTGGCTATATTCGTAGGAAGTGCAATATGATAATATGCAAATGAATTTTACTCCATTTTCTACATTGTTTTTAATATGGTAATAATGCTTTCGAATATCCTTAATACTCAAAAAGCGTTATTCCGGAACGAGTGAGTATAAGGCTTCCCTTTATGGTAAATTAGTACCATTGGACAATATAGGGCAGTGTTATGCCCCACAATCAGGTTGGATAAGCCTGAAAGATTGTCAGGGATGATTAGGTATGAAGTTAGCATAGAACCAAACTGCTAACTTCCCCACAAAACATACCTAAGCATGAGTTAATTATATTAGTCACATGTGGTAATTTTTATTAATTAACTCTTATTCGAGAATAATAGTGACATCCAAACACCAATCTTAAATCCAAAAGCAAAATAAATTATTCACAAAGTAAACCAAATATACAAAGGGGTTAAGCCAATACGGCATTCCATGTTAAATTTCGCTCTTCCAAATGTGTTAAGTAAAGCAAAATTAGCCTCACAGATTAACTACGGGAATGGTACTCCTCAACAATATTGGTAAGGAGTGGCTGTCCACACACCTCTTTTTACTTCTCATACACGCTTTGTTAATTTATGTCTGTTGATCTTCAATTCATCCGATCTGACGGTCAAAAACTGAAAAGGTGTAGGAGAAGTAAAAAGGGGTGTGTAGATATCACACCTCTATTGGTAAAAGCACAGAAAAGTGCATAACCAATGATCTATTTCATCAAAACAAAGTTAGAATTTGCAGGGTTGAGGTTTAGGAATATTATCCCATATTATTGAAGTTTTAGGTGCCAAGGATCATGTTTCAGGCGTGATACCACTTCTTAAAAGGCCCAGATTCTACCATAGGTTGTAAAACAAACTCGAAATTAGATTGTATGAGCGAGAGAGATAGACAAACAGACACAGACTTGGGTTGGGTAGGCTCCAACCGAAGCTGGAGGGGTCTGTTTGGTAGCCTCTGCCGAAGTATAGCAATAACGTTTGGTGCACCTTTGCCGAAGTAGAGCATGCCCTTCGATGCACCTCTACCGAAACAGAGTATGCATGTTGGTGTGTCCCTACTGAAGAAGGGCATCACCATTTGGTAGACTCCAACCGAAACTGGGTCTATACCATTCAGTAGCTCCCAGCAGAATTGTTGTGGTACCTTTCTCTCATAAGTGTGGTAGTAATCAGATATGAGAATTTGGTAAACTTCTGCTATCTATACTGCTACTTCAGAAGCAATTTAGATGTAGAAAGACGAGAAAGATTTTCTTTCAATCAAAATTCGATCGGATATAAACTTAGAATTTTACCTATTCATGAACATAAACGTTTTAATCATGTTTTGCTTTGGGCAAGAATTTATCTTTTCATGATTTGAAATGGTCCATAACGAGTCAAAGAGCCATGAAGTCCTCAATACTGAGGTACTTCTATTGGATATGCTTTAGGCATAAGTCTTTGAATAAATATCATGGCAGAGGTGTATTCAGCTCTTCCACACCATAATTGTCTACAATGATTTCGCAACTAGTCGTAGTCAAGTAGGGTGTCACATCTTGTATCCACATAAAGTATTTTCTTGTTCGAAACTTCCAAATGAATGAAATGGAACTTGTTAAGGTTTGACAATATGCTGAATAGCAGAAACAAGAATGTGATTGGTGCTTTAGGAAATAAAATTTCCATAAACATCAAAGTTAGAACCTTCAGGTTCTAAGACATGGTTTGGTTTAAATAGATTTAAGCATGGAGAACTTCGGGTCTCAACATGAGTGTTGCACATTTTTCTATGGCACTTTTTTTAAACTTCGGGTTCGAAAGCATGAACTTCAAGTTCATAATACCTGCAAACAAACACAATATATACAAAAATATGCAAATAGATTTTCAGGTCTAGAATTATAATTTAATTATTTGGAATTCGGACAAAATTAAAAGTTGGGCAAAAAAAAAAAATTTAAAACCCATAAGGCCTAAAAAAATAGGCAATATAATTTGTGGCCCAACATGGACCAAAAGCCAACGGGGCTATTTTAAAAGAATAGAACCAATGAGCCCAAAACCCAAAAAATTGGGTTGGGGTTAGTTCGGATTGAGCAGTGCAAGAAGCAGGCTCAGAATTGGGCAAGATCCAGCAGCCCAAAAAAATGGTAGCAATTGCGTGCTTCGCAAGCACAAATGCACCATAGCCTCACAGGCTGATATCACGCAGGCCAAGCCTAAGGAATAGGCCATTGCACGCGAGCCCAAAGGAACAAAAAAAACATTTTCTAGGCCGATAAGAAATGAAGGCCCAACCAAGGAAACGTCCCAGTCCTTGCTGGGTGTGCTCGCCGAAGAAGAAAGTCATCATTGTCGCTTTAGGCGGCCATGTTTTTGGTCGGGAAAACTCGGGGCGAGTTTGATGCACGGTGGTTCTTCCAAGAACCAGTAATAACAACGGAGGAGGGTCCTCTACGTTGGGGACGTATTGAACCAAGGAGATTCAATTTGAGAATCTTCGATTTCAATGAATTTCAACCGAAATTCAAAGAACATCGTTGCAGACAACGATGAAAACTCAAACTAACATGACTGCAGATCGTGATGTCTAGAAAGAATGGCAAAGCCATAGTCACGACTTCCGACGATGGTAGGTTTTCTGGGTTGGGGATGACGCCAAAACGTCGTTGTTTTCTCGAGTTCCAAGGGAGTTGCTGTGCTCCGGCTTGGTTTGCAGCTCGGTTCAGCTCCAGCAGCTTAGGTTGCTGGCCTAGCAGGCTAGCAGCTTTGCTGCCCAAGGTTAGACAGCTTGAAGCCACAGCTCGTCTGAGTTTAAAACCCTAATTTTTGTTTTTTTCTTTCTTTTTCAGATTCAATTATATGCATATTCAATATCATTTATAACAATATCAATTCACATAATTCAATAGGATTATGATTATAATGCATACACAATTTATGTAGAATCTAAAATTCGAAAAACGTAAAGTTGGGTCATCCATTATGTTGATTGTTCATGCTACCAGGGCTGGAAAAATATTGAGATAAAAACCATTGTGTTGGAAGAACCTGATTGCGTGATGATATTGATGAACTGGTTTGCTGTAGAAAATTATTTCTTCAATCTCGGCTTTCCATCTTCAAATCTTGTATCACGTTCAACATAAGAAAAATAAATTGGATCAATAAAAGTATATGAATTCAAGAAAACCAAAATTTGATTAATTAAAAATAATTGAAACGTAATACTTCCCTGATTGAAGACGAAGAAATTCTCTTCAGCACAGTGTGAAGAGCGTGTTGGTAACGTATTATGGCCTATATTAAATTGAGGGGTGTGGCATAGAGAGAAAGAGAGTGGAGAATAGGCTTGAGAAATTGTGTGTGTTAATTCCCCAATCATTGTGCCTTTATTTATAGTAATAAGGATGAGAGAAACTTGTTCTCCAAATAATACAAAGTCTATTAGGAAAGATCTTCTAGATCCCAAAGGATTCCTAATCTATCTTTACTTAGGATTTACACAATCACAATATGTATTAGAACATATGTCACAACACAAGCGCTATTTTATACTAAGTTGATGGGGGATGCAGAAGTGAGTTAAATTCCGAACATAGTGGATTCAAAAGGAAGACCACAACCAGCATGACAATTCATCACTTGCTTCTCTATAGTTTATTTCATCAACTCATGTCATTACTTATCAAATCATTTAGCTTCACAATATTAATCTCGCGATAAATATTTTCTCAATCATCAAATTCTGAATAGAATGCTCGATTTTGCGTTTATTGAAAGAAAAAAAATTAACAGTTGATGGGTGGTATATAGGTATATATAATTAATACTAAAAGACAATTCAATTGCTCTATATTATGAGAGTCAAGATTTATAACTTTCTTTATAAAAACAAAAAAACATACTAGAAGACAATTAAGGTTAGAAGCAATGTCTTCGTCTTCAGCTTCATATGTATTATAATATACAAATGTGCGTGTGTGTGGTCCACGTATATGATTGAGAGACACATATTACAAGTATAGTACACCTAACAATTGTAGGCGGGCGAATAATTGTTGCTATAAATCTTTTCTGGTCATGCTCTCCCGAGCATGCCAAATCCAAGTCACACTTTCTTTCCCGAATACCAAATCTTGACCAGTGCTAGCTGATAATTAGAAATGTTCAAAGCGCTAACCTAACACACCATGCATGTCACCATTGCACCGGCCATGAATCAGAGCTGGAAATCTAAACAATAGATTCTGCAAAGCTTTCCAAGCCCAAACATTAACCAAAACAAAATTTATTGTCCTTTTATTAAAGTCCATGCAGCATGCATGCATGCTCCACCGTCCTGGTTAGCACTGGGGTTAATAGCCAATAATTTTGCGCCATCTATGTACGTAATTTTTGTTGACTTTAAATTCGAGTCATCCGTCCACAATTTATCATATCGATATTATTCCAATTTAATTATCTACGCAATCTGGCAAGTGTTAAATTTATCACAAAAAACATCGATTGCAACTAAAAGTGAAACTGCTTAATATATAAATTGTAATTTAATTAATCTGCGAAGTTTTTGAGTGGAACTCTATTCTCTTACAATTTTTTTTTTTATATAACATTATACAACTCTCATCCCAAAATACAATTAGCTAGGAGGACAAATTAAACTTGAATTATTATCAAATGAAGCTTCATGGGAAACATGTGATAGTCCTTGGTCGGTAACAAGATCTGAGACCCCTCCGCAACTTTATGGATTTCAAGAGCCTAATGGACATTGGTTGCAAAGGACCAAGCTTCACTCAGGCTAAGATTGAGGATGGATCTAATATTTTACAAGAAAGGTTTGACCCATGGCCCAACAATTGGGTCTGATAATTGTTCTCTCATCTTTACCTACAACCAAAACAAGCTAGACCCAAGAAACTTTTTAAGTTCAAAGCTTATTAGGCCATTGATCGTGAGTGTGGTGATATTGTTAAACATGCATGGGACGGAGGTACATGCGCTTTGGTCCACACGAGGTGGTTTTCCAGACTTGGCCATTATCGACGCCACCTAATATATTGGAGTAAGCTGAAATTTCCAAACAATTCTGCTAAGACTGGGAGATTTTGGGGAAACTATCAGTTATTCAGGTAACCCACTGTCACACAAGCTATGAACTCCACTCTATGTTGTGCTTTTACCATGGAAGAGGTACGAGATGTCACTTTCCAACTTTGGTCATTGAAGAATCCGGGCTCGACGGCTTTCTCGGTCTATTATCATAAATTTTGGGAGACCATCTATGATACCAACGTTGTTGATATGACAATGGAGTTTTATGAGGGATGGTTTTGCTCCAACAACTTAACCAAACTCACATAACCCTAATTCTTAAAAGTTCCTAACTCCGAATCCACCTCGCATGCATTATAGACTAATTAACCTTTGCAATAACCCTTACAAAATCTTCTCCAAGATACTAGCCAACTGACTCAAAGCCATACTACCTAACATTGCGTCTTAACACCAAAGTGCTTTTGTCCCCAATCGAGAAATACAAGATAATATTTTAATTGCCTACGAATCATTATTTGAAGGTGAAGAACATGACCAAAGTTTATAAATTTGGGCTAATATTAGATATGAATAAGGCTTACGATCAAATGAAACTTTTTGGAGGTTACCATAAGAAAGATGGGGTTTGATGAGAGATGGATTAGGCTGGTCATGATGTGTGTCGCTACAACATCCTCCTTAGTAGTGATCAGTGGAAAGTCAGGGCCCTTTTTTGATCCCACCAAAGGTTCCTTCTTGTTAGTGAAGTATTATCCCAAAAGTTTTTTTTTCAACTAGCAACAATTTTCTGTAGGGAAAACTAACTTTGAAGAGGAGGCCCTACCTTGTCTCATCTTTTATTTGCAGATGACTCTATCTTCCTTTTTAGAGCAAGTGGGACAAATTGCAGCAAATTGATGCAATTTTTTTAATGAATATTACATGGCATTTGAGCAGAGCATAATTATGAAAAATCCTCAATTTATTTGAGCCCAAACACACATATTTCTCTTTTTTACACCAAGGATATGGTTTTGAGCAAGATATATGGATGGAAATCAAATACACTAACGATGGTTGGTAAGGAGGTGCTCCTGAAATCAGTGGCATTGGCAGTCCTATACTATATCCTGCTTCAAATTCCCCATCTCTACTTGCAACTCCATCAATGGAGATCTCGAGAGGTTTTGGTGGGGTGATTCTGATAGGGCGAATCACATCCATTGGAAAAGCTGGAAATACTTGTGTCGTTCTAAGATGTACGGGGGAATGGGCTTCAAGAACCTGGAAAACTTTAAGATTTCTTTTCTTGCAGTGCTGGAGAATTTGGAAAACCTCGACACTTTTGGGTTCATGTTCTCAAGGCAAAGTACTTTCCAGGGTATGGTTTTCTAAAAGTTCCTAGATTAACTCGCCCTTCATGGGCTTGGTCTAGCTTACTTAAGGGCAGAAGAATTATACTAGGTGAAATGGCTGTTGGAATTAATGCACTAACTTAAATGTTAAGCCTCTAGACATCCCCAAGAACAATTATTCATGCACTACCCTAAATGATTAGACTCTAGACATTCCCAAGAACAATTATTCTAGAGTTATTATTCCTAGCCTATGTTAAGTTATGTAGGAAGAACTCTCTAGTACTTTGTATTCACTATATATTAGCCTTCGGCAAATCTTTTTAAATCAAGAGAGTTACAATAAGAAGTAATACAAGAGTTATGCTGTAGCAACTCTGATTTCCCATAAACTTGTTAAGTATTTCCATCCCTCTAAGCTTTCTACAAATTGGTACCAGAGCCTTGTTCGTTCATATATGGGTGGTCAAAACATCTTTAGCAGATGGCTTCTGGTGGGAAAGAAGGTCTATCAGTTTCCAACTCTCTTCCTCCAATTTTTGGAGGAGAGAATTATGATTTTTGGAAGGTGAAGATGAGGACTTTGCTTTGGTCAGAAGGACTCTGGAGCATAGTTGAAACATGACTTGAAAAACTAGTTGTCGACGCCGAAGTTTTAGCTGCACAGAGATAAAAGTTTGAAGCAGATGTAATGAAAGATGCCAAGGCTTTTTCAAAAATTCAAAATGGAGTCACTAGCAACATTTCTCCAAGAATCACAAGAGCCCAAACAGCAAAAGAAGCTTGGGAGATATTAGAAAATGAGTTCCAAAGTGACAACAAGGTAAAAACCATCAAGCTCTAGACATTGCGCAAGTGCGCAATTCCACAATTTGAAGATGAAGGAATTAGAATGCATACAAGACTACTCTTTCAAAGTTGTTGAAGTGGTGAATCAAATTAGAACACTTGGAAAAGAGATGTTTGACCAGTAGGTTGTTGAGAAGATTTTGATGAGTTTGCCAGAAAAATTCGATTCGATTGTTTCGGCCATTGAAGAGTCGAATGACCTTGCCACATTATCACTAGAGCAATTGATGGGTTCTCTAAAGTCTCATGAGCAAAGAAAGCTGAGATGAAATAATGAGCAATCTGTTGAAAGTGTCTTCCAATTGAAGCTCACATTCAAATCCAAGAAATTCTTTAAGAAAGGCAATGCTCGAGATGACCAACAAGGTGGGAAGCATAGAAGATGGTAGAAAGGCGACTCTAGCAAAAGAGATGATGCCAAAAGCAACAAAGGTAATAAGCTTTTTTGCAAGATTTGTAACAAAAGTAACCATGATACAGCTGAGTGTTTTAACCATGGGAAGCCAAAGTGTCATTATTGCAACAAATTTGGACATGTTGAAAAAGAATGTAGATTCAAGAATTCTCATCAAGAAAATTTTGCAGAGAAGGATGATATAAAAGAAGGAATTTTATTTTATGTCAGTCAATCAAAATCTGGAGAAGGAAATAATATTTGGTACATGGACAGTAGCTGTAGCAATCATATGACATCAGACGAAAAATTATTTGTTGATCTGGACACTTTCATTACTCCCAAAATAAAAATGGGAGATGATTATTATCACTAAGTATTGGGAAAAGGCACTGTTCCCGTCCAAACAAAATGGGGAGTAAAATATATTCGTGATGTTTTGCTTGTTCCAAACATAGCTCAAAATTTATTAAGTATTGGGAAGCTTATGTGAAATGGCTACAAAGTTGTTTTCGAAGATGTGGATTGCACTATTTATGACAAGAAGGATAATGGGCAACTCGTTGCATCGGTTTCGATTGAGATAAATCAAACTTTTCTCATTTCAATGTGCTGTGTAAATGAAGTTTCTTTGAAGGTTGATGTTGTGCAAGACTCTTGGTTGTGGCATAAGAGGTTTTGTCATTTAAATTTCTAGCGGCCAAAGCTTATCCAAAAGAAAAGCATGGTTAAAAGGTTACCGAAAATTGAAGCAACAATTGATGCTTGTAAAGGGTGCGTCATGGGCAAATAGCACCGTAATTCATTCTCAAGTCAAAGCACGTGGAGAGCAAAGGCACTGCTGGAACTTGTGCATACCAATATTTGTGGCAAAATGCCAACTCCTTCCTTAAGCCAGCACAGGTACGTTCTCATGTTCATTGATGATTTTTCGAGGATGACATGGATTTACTTTTTGAAAGAGACTTCAAAAACTTTCACTATCTTCAAACAATTCAAAGCTCTAGTAGAAAAGCAAAGTGGTTGCAGCATCAAAATCAATCGAAGTGACCGAGGAGGCGAATATACCTCTCATGAATTTGAAGACTACTGTAAAGATGAAGGCATTTTGAAGCAATTGACAGCAGGGTATAGTCCCCAGCAAAATGGGATTGCCGAAAGAAAGAACCAAACGATCGTGGAGATGACTAGATACATGATGAATGAGAATGAGCTACCAAAACGTTTCTAGGCAGAAGCTGTGTATATAGCAGTATGCATTCTTAATAGATGTCCAACCAAAGCCGTAAAGAACAAAACTCCATTTGAAGCTTAGAGCGAATTCAAACCTTTGGCGAGTCATTTCAAAAATTTTGGTTGCATTTGTTATGCTCATATTCCCGCTGAAAAGAAAACCAAGCTTAATGAAAAAAAAAGCCAAAAATGTATCTTTCTTGGCTACTGTTCTAGCACCAAAGGTTATAGGCTTTATAATGTTGAAACCAAGGTATAAAATATCGATGATATCGGAAATATCGACGAAAATATCGGGATAATATCGATATCGATAAAAATAATATGGAAACCACGGAAATTGTAAGAAAAAGTTGGAAATTTTTATTGAAACTTTGCAGGATGTTTATTTAGTCAATTATCTATTAGTTTATCACAAAAATTTGGAAGGAAATGTATTGCATGATGGATTTAACTGATTTAAGTTGATTATATAGCGAGCTGGCAAATATTGTGTGTATTTGGAACTATCAAATTAGTCATTTATCTTAATTAAATCTGAACTCTATATCTGGATTTCGAAACCCTCCCAAGCTGCCACATGGCAGCCCCAGCACCTCTCACGTTTCTCTCTCTTTCCCCTACCCCGAGATCCCATTTCCTTCTCACTCACTTCGACTCTCTCTCTCTCTTCTCTGCACTGTCTCTCTTTCTTCTTCTCTGCACTGTCTCTCTCTCTCGAAACCCTTTTACCTCTCTCCCTCTCTTGTCGTGACCACTCTCTCTCGAACCCCTCTTACCTCTCTCCCTTTCTTGCCGTGACCACACACACACACGCAGCAACACCATCTGCTCGACTCGAGCAGCTCGAGGACACCACCTCTCTCTTGAAACCCTCTTACCTCTTTCCATCTCTTGCCGTGACCACACACACACGCAGCACCACCATCTGCTCGACTCGAGCAGCTCGAGGACACCACCATCATCACACATCATCAGTCTTCTCTCTCCCGCCTCTGCGATTTTGGGTTGTTTTGGATCTGCAATTTCGTTGGTTTTCTGGTTTGCAAGCTGCGGCCATGGCCTCTTGAGATGACAGGGCCATGGCGTCCATGGCTGCTTCTGTGTTTTCTCTGCAACTCAGCGAACGCAGGAACTCTAGCGTTCTTCTCCGGCGACATTTCCACAATATCGCGATATTTTGACGAAAACACATTGGATAGTGATTAAAATATCGGTATGTAAAAAAACCGATATTATCGGCGAAATATCGCCGATAATATCGGCATTTGAGACCATGGTTGAAACTAAGAAATTGATTGTGAGTAGAGATGTGATTTTTAAAGAAAAATCTAGCTAGGATTGGAATGGAAACAAAGTGTAGGAGATGTCATATGCAATTGTGCAAGAAGAAGGTGAAATTCTAAGAAAGCAGCAGTAAGAAGAAGTTACGCCTCAGACTCCAATGGTTGTCGGAAGAAGAAGTTCAACTGATGTTGGAAGCAGTTCGAATGTAGAACCTGTTTCTCCGAACTACTCTCATCAGAAAGTCCTCCATTAAGAACTCAGAGTTTGCGAGAAGTGTACAAGACTTGCAATTTTGTTGGTGTACAGCCAGAAAGCTTCGAAGAGGCACAAAATCATGAAATATGGGTGAAAGCCATAAAGGAGGATATGAGAATGATAGAGAAAAGTCAAACATAGGAGCTAGTTGATTATCCACAAGATAAAGATGTCATAGACGTGAAGTGGATTTTCAAGATGAAATTCAATCAAGATAGGAGCATTAAAAACACAAAGCTAGGCTCGTGGCAAGAGGCTTTACTCAAAAGCCAGGTATTGATTTTTCTAAGATCTTTGCTCCAATTGCACGGTTGGAAACTATTAGAACTTTGATTGCTCTTGCTGCTCAAAAGAATTGGTTGATTTATCAACTTGATGTGAAGTTTGCATTTTTGAATGGAGTGTTGGAAGAAGAAGTTTACGTTAAACAACCCTCAAGTTTCGTGCTTGAGGGGGGAGAAGACAAAGTTTACAAGCTAAAAAAGGCCCTTTACGGGTTAAAGTAAACACCTTGAATGTGGTATGCTGAAATTGATAAGTATTTTGTCAAACATGGTTTCAAAAAGGGCCAAAGTGAGCCTACACTCTATGTTTTAAAGAGAGGAGCTTCCATTTTCATTGTTTCCTTATATGTGGATTACTTAGTCTTCACTGGAAATGATCAAAGTTTGTTACAGCAATTCAAGAAAGATATGATGAGCACCTATAAGATGAGTTGTTACAGCAGTTCAAGAAAGATATGATGAGCACCTATAAGATGAGTGATCTGAGTTTGCTTCATTATTTCTTGGGAATTGAAATTTCTCGAACCAGAAATGGGATATTTATTTCTCAAAAGAAATATGCAAAAAATCTGCTCAAGAGTTCAATTTGTCTGACTGCAAAACAGTGGCTACTCCTTTGATGCCGAATGAAAAGATGAAGAAATGTGATGGTGCAAAGAAAGCAAATGCCACAAAGTATCAAAGTTTGATCAGTCGTCTTTTATATCTCACTGCCATTAGGGTGGATATCATGTTTGGTTCAAGTATGCTTTCAAGATACATGGAGGAACCAAGTCAGCTTCACTTTGGTGCCGGAAAAAGGGTGTTAAGATATGTGCGGGGCACGCTTGACTATGGAATTATGTACAAGGCTGAAGCATGAAGTTCAAGGCTTATCGGGTACACCGATAGTGATTGGGCTAGATATCTTGATGATGTGAAAAGTCGGCCTACGTTTTCTCTCTTGGCTCAGGGATATATTCTTGGCATACGAAGAAACAATGTGTGGTGGCACAATCATTTATGAAGCAAAGTATATCGTATGGCTTCGAAGAATTCTTAAAGATATTGGAGAAAAGCAAGAAGGAGGCATTGTATTGTACTGTGACAAGTTAGCCATTGCAATTGGAAAAAAAAATCTAGTCAATCATGATTGTACCAAGCCCATTGCAGTCAAATATCATTTTTGTCGGAGAAGCTGTTGAGAAGAAAGAAAAGATGAGCAGCTAGCGGACTTACTCACCAAGGCACTTCCAAAAGAAAAGTTTTGCTACCTCAGAGAGCTCATTGGCATTGTGAAGAAAGTGCATTAAAGGGGAATGTTGGAATTAATGCACTACCCTAAATGTTAAGACTCTAGACATTCCGAAGAACAATTATTCATGCACTACCCTAAATGATAAGACTCTAGACATTCCCAAGAACAATTATTCTAGAGTCATTGTTCCTAGCCTATGTCTGTTAAGTTATCTAGAAAGAACTCTCTAGTACTTTGTATTCACCAAATATATAGCCTTTGGCATATCATTTTGAATCAAGAGAGTTACAATAAGAAGTAATACAAGAGCTCTGCTATAGCAACTTAGATTTTCCATAAACTTGTTAAGTATTTCCATCCCTCCACACTTCCTACAATGGCATGTAGGGGAAACGGTGAATCAGTCATGATCTGCAAGATAATCGGTTGCCTATTTCGGGAAGCAGCTGCCCTCGGCCGTTACAGGTAAACTAAAGAGTTCATCTCTTTGTAAATCGGAATATGGTGCACGATTCAACTCTGATTTTGGGACGTAAACTCCTTAAATGATTCGAAAGTGACAACAACTAAAGAGTTGCATTCAACACCAATGCATTGAGAGATTACAACTAACATGCCATCGGACCATGGAATAAACGATTTAATTCAGCTTCAAGATTACTTCCAAGTCCAAGATTAGCATACCTATCCACCATCAGAATTTCTTAACACTACGTCTCTCGCACAAATCTGGTACTTTGAAGGCCACCATCCATATTGAGTTTATACCTGCCAATAGAGTGAGATTTTTAATTAGCTTTAACAATCTGCTTAGAAGGCTTAGTATTCAGAGACAGTTTACATCAAACCAATTTCTAAAAATTGAATGAGACTATTTTGAGGACAGAAAGGTAATGCCACAAAGAAGCTGATACATCGATAGTTATAAGTAAAGGGATCACAAATGGTCATCTTTCGTTAAAACCTTGGAACATAGAAGAATTGAGATAAACTGTCAATTTACAATTGAATACTGTGACAAGATGCTCAAATACAGGCCTAACAAATAGTCTTAGCAACCTTACCTCCAAAAGAAATAAATTAGAAAAGATTGTGGAAATGATTGTACTTGGTTAGATGAACTTCCGTCCATAATTAATGATCTTCTTGTGGAGGATGTCTCATTACCTTGTACTAATTATTCTGTTCATGCCTTGAATGAAATATATGTCGTCTTTTCTTCAAAAAAAGACTTACACTTGTTGAGCTACTTCATGAACTTGTCTGCTAACATTTTATGTCAATGTAGACGCTCCAACTCTAAGTTATGCGAGCAACTTGAAAAGTCCAACCAACAACTTTTTTAATATACCAGTAGAAAATTAATAACATTTTAGCTTGTGAATTACTAATTTTTCAATCACTAATTTTCTTAATCAAATGTAACTTTATTCTTTTATTTACCACATCTAAAATAACTCCAATTCTATCATACATCACGAGCAATGAAGACTAATCTCCAAGAAAGATGATGATTTGTTAAGATTAATGCTAAGTCTATCCTCAAAGGTGACACGCCCCGATCCCGATGTCTTGGGGACATCGGGATGGTCATTTGCTGGCCGACACCCGATGGGTGACGAAAGCCATTTAGAAGGCATAAGAACGAGAAATAAGAATTTAATAGAACATTAAATAGGCATTTAATACCTACTTTGATTTTTTCGTTCCCTCATCATATGCTTTGCACAATTAGGTATTTAACTTTTCCAGAATATATGTATGTATTCGTAACTATGAGCTAAATACTAATGGGTGAATAATGAATGTTCTGCTGAGTAGCATGTTATTACCAATCTTGGTAGATTTACAAAGCATATGAGAGAATTCGTATGAATTTTGCACTGGTGGCTGAAGAAAAATCAACAACCTAAATTACTCATTTAACTATTTACATACATTTGATCACAGATATTGAGAAACCTTAGAGTTAATCATCTATAACAATACATGTTAATTATTCAAACTTGATTTCTTGGCAATGGCTTCCTTCGTTAACCTCCACAACTACGTCTCTCTTCACTTTCCCACTTCCTCAAGTCTCTCTTTCTCTTTCTAATCTCTTTCGAGTTTCTTCACTTTTCCGCTTTGGATTCAAATAATAAGTTCAATGGTTGTATACATAACAGAATACTGATTGCAAACAAGGCAATTCAAAGCTTGAAAATTTGTATATTATAGTGAGCTAACTACCTTTTTCCCCCGCTTATTCGACTATGAGCAATTGCAGTATTTTAGCCCAACCTGCTAAATTTTTTGTTTATTTTTAAACAAATTCTGTATGAATTTACTTGGAAATATTATATGAATTTGGTATAAACTTGAATATAACTTAAATCTGTAGGTTGAATGTGTCCTTTGCCAACTATTTTTTGGTATAAGAAAAAGATTACATTATGTACACACAAAGCAATATGTTACCTATCTGTTTATATACATGTTATATTAATGCATATAATGTTACATGTTAAACAGAGCAATAGATGCCAAGCCAAAAGTGAGAATGGGAATGAAGAATCCATGCCAAAATCTTGAATTTGTTTAGAGTGGTCTTGATGGAACATGGAATCCATATCACCAAGTGTACTAATTCAAGGTTCATTGTTCAAATTCTTAAATTAAATTTAATTTTGTCTTGACTCCAATTTCTTCATGCCTTTCTTAACTTCACATGCATAGATGTTGATAAAGAGCTTCAGGAGGGTCATTACTAAACATCTATAAATTTGTTAAGCCTCAGGCGTCCAGTTATCAAACTACATGTAACTATGGATTACTAGATGTTTAGTAATGACCCCTCTGAAATGATGGGTATATTGTCGATATTATTGATCAATTGAGTATGCATGAGAACTTTAAGTAATTATTGCCATAAAAAGTAAAAGTGATGACTCAAACCAAGAATTAGTTATCTCTTCAGCAGCTTTATTTTTATCTAAGATCTAATTTGATACTTGTAGGTGTATATAGGTTAAATAGATTGTTAAGATGGCAATTTAATCACTTTTCAACGTCCGATATGTCCATCTCCTTGTTCTGGATTTTTACTTACTTGAAATGAATAGATTCTAGGCGTTTCATTTAGCAAGATGAGCAGTGGATAGTGCTAATTCATTTTTCTTACATTCACAGCAATATGGGCATTTTTCTTGGCAATATAGTGCTTAGCTTAAAATTAGAATTTGATTCAATTGTATTGAATTTGTTCGATTAACCATTGGTCCATTTATAGTTCATTTAATATTTTGAGTTAATAAGCTACTGTGTTGTGTCCTTTATATTTCTTGGTATGCTATTGATATAGAAAACATCATCTATCTGTTCTATTTATCGCATGACATAAGAATCAAAGTAGACTTGGCATTCTTTTTGTGGCCTTTTTGTCTTAGCAGATGCCATCAGATAGGCAAAATCATATCGGCTACAAAGTGCAATGAATGTTACAGGTTACTAAGTTTCGACATATGCCTTCATTGTGGCATTCCCCTCTTTGCGACAAGTAAGCATTATAATCTCACTTTGTGGAATTATATTAAGTTGACTTATGGAATAATATAGGATTGTGTCATGCATGAAAACTATGAATCCATTTCATCATGCATTTTTAGTTAAATTACTATGTTTTTGTTCAATTGACTGCAACTCATGTCGTAGCTTGCTTCACAAACCTCTATGGTTAGCTTCTATAGAGTATGTTGCAAGTTTGAGGATATCTCTATATCTTAATTTTTGTTCTCTCTGTTTCCTTCAAGTTTGTAATTTTACGTGCTACACTGCCACTTGATTTGATTATAAAAATGTAAAACAAAATCCGTCCATGATTTACAAATTTGTATTTGATTTTTTATGCTTTTCCAGTGTAAGGCATATGTTGCACAAGCATGTAAATGGTACAAATTATTTGGTTTTGGATAGTAAGCTTTGAGTTTTATAAGAAAAATCAAGATAATGTGTGACTCATCTATCCTTCTGTTCATTCAAGATTATGTTTAATTTATTCATGTTAAATGTGTTTTATTCATGCAGTTAAGGCTAGTGCATTCAAGGTCATACAGCAAAGCGCGGGCATATTTTCTAGTGTCTTCAACAATGGGTTTAAATAGGTATGCCTGGCATATACACAATCTGAAGCCCGCTTTATAAATTGTTACCAAATGAACTGAAGAACATAAAATTTTGCAGTGTGATTTTCCTCGTGTTTCTCAACTAGAGTTCGAGTACTATCAATGATTTATGATATTGATAGACTAACAAGATACTATAATATAACATCAAATGCCATTGAATCCATCAATTAATTGCCAAATATGTTGTTCTTGACCTTTTCATACAGGTTGACATTCTTGAGAATACTTTTTGCCCACTTAGGCCCCGTTTGGGGTTGAGGTGATTATTAAAAAAGCTCCATGAAAAAAAGCTGGGACTCGTTTTGTTGTTTGGTAAACTAAAAAAAAAGGGCTTATTTTGGAAGCTGCTGTGAGAATAAGCCGAAATCAAAGGAAAAAGCTGAAGCACCTATTTGTAGCTTTGGAAAACTGGCTTTTTTTCAAAGCACACGGAGTTACAGTGCTCCTTTAATGAAAAGATCCACTATCAGACTGCTTTTTTTTCCAAAAGCACTTTTACAAAAATGTTTACCAAACACTCAGCTGATTTATTTCACAGCCGCTTATTCTCACAGCACAGCCGCTTATTCTCACAGCAGCTTTTTTTCAAAGCACAGCAATACCAAACTAGCCCTTAGTCAACTGTTTAACTTATTGACCTGAGATTCAGTGAATAATTGACCATATTATTTTCCTGGTAATTCAGGGGTGGATGTAGAGTTTATTATTTCTGTCATTTTTATTTCTTATTAGCTAGAAAGAGATGGGTTAGGGTTTATCAGAATTGACTTATGACATTTAAACAACTGTAGCTCTTTATCTATTGCATGCATGGTCAGTACCCTAATTTTTTATTTTTATTTTTTTCACACCGCCAGTCGTATACTTGTTAAACTTTATCTGCTGACTTGGATTTTGCACTTCGAAATGCTCAAACTTGCATTCCAAAGTTGACGTGATAATATTGTGGTGAATATGTAAGAGCAAGTCCACCGGACATGCTTTTGCCCAGCACCCAGTCAAATAAACAGCCCAGCACCCTGTCAATTTGCTCCAGCCCGTGGAATAGACTGGCACCCAGCCCAAGCCAGTCCACAGGCAAGCCTAAAATTGACAGAGGAAGAAGACGGCTCATTTGACACCATGCTAACGTCATGGCTACCTTCTCTCTCATCTGGAACCCCATCCGACACCTGGAACCCCATCCCGATCCTTCGAATTCCATCTCCGGCGAGGAAGACGGCTGGACGACGCTACCTTCGAGGACGAGGCCGCCGACCCGGAACTTGCTGTTGAGGATGAGCTGGTCTTGGAAGCTGTTGAGGACGATGACATCAAATTCGGCAAAGCAGTCGAAGGTCAGGGCGTAGGTCCAAAGGCGGCGGGTTTGGAGCTGGCGAGCCCAGGCACCGATGTCGACTAGTTTGGGGCGGGTCAGACCGTGGAGGGCGGTGGAGAGGAAGCGGAGAGTGAAGGGGAGGTGGGGATTTGATGGAGGGTGGAGATGGGGGGGATGTGGGGTTGGCGTGCTCTGGTCTAAGGAGCATTTTTGGAGAGAGAGGGAAAGAGAGGGAGAGAGAGAGAGCTCACGGTGATGATGAAGGTGGTGGTGGGTTGACGTGCTTTGATGTACAATCTGTCAAATTATTATTTTTTATTATTTTATAATAATAATAATAATTTTTTAATAAAATTGACTAGGCTATTTTTTGTTAGGAGTGGAGATACTTTGGCATATTACTGTTTACTAGAGTCTATTACTGTTCATTTGAGTGGATAAATGCGCTGGGTGCTGGTACAAAGTCCTTAGGGGTGGACTTGCTCTAAGTAGAAATTTCGGACTTTGTTGTCTTATACGGCGGATGGATCTTTCAAATCCAGTCATCTTAAATAGTACTCACCATCTGCATGTCGTCATACGAGTAGGACTCGGGATTTTAATAAACTCGTAATCTTTTTTTTATGCTGTATAATATATGAGTCTATCCTTAAGTTCCTTGTCCTAATTATGATGCTAAGTAATAATAGAGATGAAGCAAAAACGCGAGTTGCGTGCAAAACCTGGAAATAGAAGTGGCTATAATTTATGTGTATCTGTTGTAGCCATGGTGGAGTTAGGGGTAGATATAAAAAAACTAAAAACCTATAAAAATGGAACCGAACCCCAAAATCGAAAAGAAAAAAAAAAAAAAAAAAAAAAAAACCTTTCTAAATATGACAATTGAATTGAACTAAAATTGGTTGGTTCAGTTTCAGTTTTTATAATTTAGAAACCGAACTGAACTGAACCGAATTAAATAAAATATATATTAATTTTAGTTACTTATTTATGTTGGGTATTTAATTGTGAAGGCCAATGTACGTCCATCTATCTATTTTGTGCCAAGGTAAAGCTTTATAACAAAAAAAAAAAACTTTAGAGAACACTCCATGGGAATAGCTGTGTGTTTTTTGCACAAAGTTTTCAGAGGCACAAGTTCACAACCTAGGTTTGAGTCGATATAGTCCACAGTTGACTACACTCCATTAACATTTTGTAATTGATGGAACAATTCCATTACATTATTTCCTCATATACCTTTTTGGATTTTTTTTTCTCTCGTTGATCCTCTGATATGTACGGTTACAAAGGTAAATTTCGACTATCATTTCAGCCCTTGAAGAAAATGGATCAGTGTGTGATACTAGTAGGAAAACAAAAAAATAGCAAAGAATGTTTACACCAACCAAAATCCCCCTTTTTTTTTTTCCTTTTTTTTTGGTAAACTGGAAATACACTAGGGCACAACTAGAGTACAACAAGAAAGCCCACACAGAGGACTAACATAGCTAATGACCAAAAAACACCAAACAACAAAGTGATACAGAGCCAAGGACCGACACCGGTAAACAACCTCATGTCACCCTGAATCACTCAAACAAAAACAAAACTTAGTGTGGGCAAGGAAGACCGTCCTTGTTCAAGATATGTACAATTGAAGATGGAGGTCTTTCGATCCAAATATAATTGCTCATCTCCGAATTCTTCATAGAAGCTAATCTGTTTACCACCATATTGGCGGATCGAGGGACCTAAGACCATCTGCACTGTTGGAAAGACGCCTTCATCTGCATTGCTTTCCAAAGCACTAGAAACGTCTCCCACCTACCGTGATAAATGGAAGTACATAAGCTAGCTACCACTTCTTTTGAATTTGATTCAATAATAATCTTCCTTAACTCCAAATGATTGGCAAGCTTGCACCCCTCTAAAACAGTCTTTGCCTCAGCCTCTTGCACTCCCAAAGCCATAACACTTTGTCTTCTGGTAGCAATAAATCTTCCATTGGAGTCTCTGACCACGATGGCAACATAGCCTTTTATTCGTTTTCGAATTCCAACTAGCATCAACATTTACTTTGTACCATGAGATGACAGGTGGAGACCAAACTGAGATTGTTTGAGGGTCACCATTCAAACCGCTTTGATTGCCTTGAGTATTCCCCGGCCCCTCTGCAATTCTATTCGATCTTTTAGTAGCCTCCACGAAGGCTGCATGGCCACAATGAATCTTATGAATTACCTGCCAAGGTGACACAATTTTCTGATTGAAAATACCATTACATCTTTCTTTCCAAATATTCCAACAAGTAAAAGCCACTTGTGATAATATTCAGTTTTTATCTTGCTTATTTCCAAAATCAGCTTGAATTAAAGAAAATAACCAATTTTCAAAAGTATCAATTTCCATATGATTCACCTTGTAATTAAGCTGGCCTCCAAACCAGACAAGTTCCACCCGTGGGCATAACAGAAACATATGCTCCACCGATTCATCTTCTTTTTTGCAAATGGGGAAAATTGGAGAAACAGCTACATGTCTTTTTGAAATGTCCAATCTGGTTGCAAGAGCTCTATGGAGAATGCGCCACATAAAGGTTTTGATCTTCAGCGGGGCTTCCAGCTTCCAAATACTTGTCCAAACTTGTTTGTTTATAGATGCAAGTAAAGATGATCGGCTATGCCGAATAAGAACCTTCCTGCTATGTAACCAATGATAGCCAGGTTTCACCGAATATGTGCCCTTCTTAAAAGGCCAGATTAATCTATCGGCACATGAAGGGTCTCCAATTTGTACTTCTTTTAGCTGATCCACCTCCAATTGAGAGACGCAAGAACTAATGGGTTGGAGATCCCATTCATGAAAGGATGGTCGAATTATAGATGCAACATTCTGATTCCAATTTATATTAGAAGGCTTTAAGAGATTAGGATTCCCATTTGTCAAAGAAGGAGGCCAGCGATCCACCCAAAGTCTTATATCTCTTCCATTCATTACCTGCCAATGAGCACCCCAAAGAAGAATCTCTCGCCCTTCCAGTAAACTTGCCTAAGCCCACGAGGCTCTGCTATCCTTTCTAGCCTCGAGAAATGAGGAGTGCGGGAAGTATCTTTCTTTCATAAATCTAACCCACAGAGAATCAGGCTCCATCATCATTCTCCAACACTATTTTGCCAACAATGCCTCATTAAACTCTTGTAAATTTCTAAATCCCAACCCTCCATCTTGCTTTAGCAAACTAATGACATCCCAACTAACCCAATGAATTTTCTTTTCTTCATTGTTCTGACCCCACCAAAAACTAGCCAACAGAGAATCCAGTTCCTTGCAAAGATATGCAGGAAATTTGAAAATGTTCATTGGGTAAACTGGAACAGCTTAGGCAATGGCTTTAATCAAAACTTCTCTACCCGCATACGACAACAATTTTTGTTTCCACCCTTGAACCTTTCTCAATACTCTATCTTTAATATATCCCAAAGCTTGATATTTAGACCTTCCCCAAATAGTTGGCAGACCCAAATAAATTCCAGAATGATCAACAATTAGCATCCCAAGTATTTCCCCCATCTCCTACATAACAGCCCTCGGAGTGTGCAAACACACCAATTTCTTTTGTGCCTAAAAAGCTCTAATGCAGCTGCTAATGCAAAAGTTTTATAATCTGAACAAGTGAAACCGTGACCATGACCACTTTCACAACACTCATCACACCATTTCAGCCTTCTATTTTTCTGTCTCTTTTTCCCATTTCCACATGATCTGCTTGAACTCGAATCTTGAGTCCTATTTGCAGTTTAGCCAAGGTTTGAAATGATGCTAGGCGCTAGTCAGGCGGTGGGTTAGGGCCTAGCGCCTAGGCGGCTAGGCGGGGCTTCGGGAGCCTAGGTGGACTAGGCGGATTTAAGTAAATCTATTATATTTCGTGTAAATAAGTGTCTATTTATACTTATATATAGTTTCATCATAAACTACAAAATAGAATGACATATATATTATGAAGTATTTGAACATAATGAAACTATAGGGAACAAGCATATTTATTGACAAAAATGCAAAATAAAAGTTATCTATTTTCCATCTAAGTGAGTCACAACCTAGGTGGTTGCCTAGGCTAGTCCGGGCAAGCTAGGCTAGTGCCTAGGTAGTCTAGGCGGGCACCTCAACAGGTCTAGGTCTCTTTCTTAATTTTCAAATGCATAGGCGATAATCAGGACGGTAATCAATTACCTAGGTGAGGATTTTTAGAACAATAAGTTTAGGAGGTTTGACACCCTCAAGAGCATGCCAGTGGGAATCACATTTACAACACTTTTTTGCATTGGCTTGGAGGTAACAAAAACTCTGCCTGTTTTTGATAGCCAAAATTGGTGCTTACTCAGTGTTGTGTTATCTTGTTTAGATATCCAAATGTGATGCTCTCTCAAAGTCCTCACACCCCTTCTTCTTTTTTTTTCCAGTTCTCTTGACGATGTTGCTTGGTCAATGCAAATACCACATTTTTTTCACTTTTGCATACAAGAGACGTCTGTTTAGGTAGTGCTTTAAATTCCCGCCGCAAATCTGTTAATTATCCATTAAAAAAATTGAACTGAAATCAAACCGAACAACAAATTGAAAAAAAAAAAAAAAATCAAACCAAACTGAATCGATCAATAATTTCGGCTCGGTTTGGGAAAATACTGAACCTATTGGAATCAAGCTCAACCGTAGGTGGAGCAGCTAAAAGAAAAGTAGCTCAAAGTTATCGGTAGGTAGACATGCAATGCGAGCAAACGTTGGAATCTCATGACAACTTTGTGTGTCATATGAGGTCACACCTGTTGGGCATGCAAATGGTTAGTACTCTTCAATATTATTGCCACCACTTGTGATAGGGCTTTTTCTGTTAAGGATAAAGAAGGTTCACCAGATTAAATTTTTGTTTAGCTGTTAGGATAGGATTGTTAGCTCATAGAATCTTTTAGAGTTTGTTAGTTGTTATGATGACTCAGCTAATATTGTAATCTATTTACACATGTGTATTCATTCATTTGGATATAATAAAAACACACAACTTCAATTACTTTGTCTCTCTACAATTTCCTTCTCTCTCTCTCTACCTTCAATATTCTCTCAGATCATGAGTTTCTACATTTTCTTCTATCCATTGTAGTTCGGCTTCAAGTGTCTCTCCCCTTAGTTTTGTGTAGAATATAAATATCGTTCGGAATCAATTGCTTAATGCATTTTAATACGGAGTTTTCAATTTATTTTGGTCTTTGTGTACTTTCCCAACTGTCAAACAAAGCATAAACGAAACTGAAATCCAGCACTAAATGGTATTCCAATCAAATAAGCAAAATTGCAGAGAGGCACAGACTAATTTAATATAATTTTGCAACAATTGTCAGATATATAATTTAATTAGGTTTTGGATTGAAATTTTCTAGTCATGGTTTGGTTTGATGAACTTCAGGAACTAATGTAGATCTGCTAAGCAAGATCAAGCAGATATACAGAACACAAAGAACAAGACCAAAAGCATATATTATCATTTCAGACAGACAAAAGCACACAATGTGCTAGCTATTGCGAGTTGCACTTCAATAATTCATCAAGGAAGATGAAAATTATAGAAGAAGTCATTGGATCCCATCTCATCCTGCTAATTGAGCACTAGATACCAATCTAATTTCACCGTCATATATGTAGTATTACCATCTCTTGCATGCTTTCTTAATCTGTCAGTTATCTTTATTTATCAAAAGTTCTCTATCAGCAAGGTCATTCATTTCTCTGTTTATCTCCCATCTCGTATATATAAGAAATATGTTGAGAGTGAATTTCATGTCAGGAAAATAAAAGACATTGCATGTGCTTATAAATAATTGGATTACTTTTTATGTTGTCAATTGGTGATATGGTTGAACCTCAAATTTTTTATACCATCGGAGCAGATTGTCCCATGTGTAAACCTATTGATCACCGTGCTCATGTCACCCAATTTGTATTGTTTATGTGTTAGGCTCGAAAATTTCCACACGTGATGGAATGTGTTGAGAATAAATCTCATATCAAGGAAAGAAGAAACATTGCATACACATATAAATAGTTGGATTACTCTCTCTATTGTCAATAGAATTTATGGTGAAATGTCAAACTTCTATCGATGATATATAACAAAGAATCTTGTGCAGATGCTCTACTTAAATGTTTTGATTCCCAAACCAGTCAGGGTGTACCTCCCAAAGTTCTTAGTGATTTGTAAAGGAGTTATTTTACTTCATTGATTTAAGCCCGATTTAACTTCATTGATTTAAGCCCGATTTAAAGGTGCATATAATATAAGTTGAACTGTGATCAGGCGCCACAGACGTAATAACTAACTAAGATATTCTCCTTCCAATGTACATTAAATAATAACATAAACAAACTCCAAACTCGGCAATGCGATGTTGTATGTGTAAGTAACTTGTAATTAAGAGCATCTTCAAAATAGATGTTAAAATGTCCAATTACTCAATAATGGTAAAAAAAGACAGCAGTAATGTTTTTCAACTAAGAAGCCAAATTTGATGTGACATGACATAGAATGACATTGCTGCCAAATTTGACAGCAGCTTCAATTTTTTAATTAATTATTAAATGCTTATTATTAATTTGTATTAGTTTAAAGCCTTGCCTTTTAATTTTCTTTTATTACCAATGCAATGCTTAAATACTTTTATACCTTTTAATTCATTTTCTTTCATTACCAATGCAAAGAAAAAAAATATGAATTTTCATTTTATGTTTAAAACTTGATATATCGGATGAAGAGCAAAACTTTAAAAAATGTCAAAGTGCGATATAAGTTGTTCGGTGCACGCAAATATCGATGTTTAAAATTTAGTCTACCTAGCATTAATTACTCTTTTTTATAAGATCGATGTACTCTCAAGACTAATATTTTGGTATATATTATTGTATATTGCCAGAAATAAAAAACAATGTTGATATCTGTTTGATTGCAAATTAAAAAGTCGCATGCAAGACAACACGAAAATTAAGATCCATTGCACACAAACAATCCCTCCAAATTGAAACCGAAATAAACTATACATTTTCATCAATTTGTTATTCTTAATACAGAGGTAGATATTAATTCAACAAAATAAAATAACAAATTATTTTTAAAACGTACGAACAGAAACAACAAAAGGGTAAGAACTACATGAAATGCATGTGCTGAAGCTTGATGATATTTGATAAGATTAAAGAATTACATCTACATGAAAAGGGTTCGAGGCCGATCTGATCCAGCAACAGAAGGGTAGCTAGAGAGAGAAACTCCCAGTGGAATAGCAAATGTACTCTCCATGAAAACCCTCTGGTGGAAGGTCTCCAAGCTCGCCCCAGCTTCCATGAGGTCCTTGACCATGTTCCTGTAAGACTTCTTGAGCTTCTTCAATATGCACAAGTAGTGAAGTTTCAGCCACGTTAGTTTGATCTTCTTAAGCATTCTAGCAAACACAATGCCTCGCCTCGGCTTTGGCCCACCAAGACGGACCAAAGGGAGTTTCCGGCGCCGGATGGGGAACCCGCGTCGTATAAGCGGCTGGCTTTGGCGGTGGAGATCATGATCTTGAGCCATGTGGTTGTGTTGGGGTGAGGGGTGTGGAAGGCGTGAGGAGCATAGAGTAGGGAGAGGTTTTGATGAGGTTATGCATATAAAAGAATGAGTAGACTAAATAAGAACAAAAGCATCCTCTTTTCGGTGGGGTATGTGGGGCCATTAAATAATTAAGGTTTGGGAGAAAAAATGATCAATTTCATAAAAGTGATTTCTGTACATACATTTTTACGCTTTCATTTTGACTTCGTGTTCTGGATTCTTTTTGGATTTGGAAAACTATTTAAGCATACTTTTCTTTTTCTTGCACATCTATATTTGTTTATGTCGAATTTTTTGGTTTGTTTTGGTAGATTTAAATCTAAAAACAAAAAGGGGTGTGCATGAAGAGAAAAACAAAAGTGTAAAAAAATTGAAAAACTTGTGCGCAAGAATTAATTTCCTATATTTATAAAGTATTGTTTTGTCAAGATATTTAAGAGGACAATATTGTCCATTACATTAGATTGAATGACTTGAACAACATGCATATCATGATTGTTTATGAGATCATATGTTCACTTTTTATTTTCTTTATTTATTTTGTACAAAGTTTTCTAATTTATCCCTTTTTATTGTTTTCAAGAAACTTATGAAATTCTACGTGCAGATTGAGCACTGCACTTTTATGCATGCGTGCAACACCTGTACTGGAGTAGGTAGTTTCAATATGGCACAACACCAAGACTTTCTTCTTCTTCTTTTCTCCTCTTTACCTTTTCAGATATTTCATGTGAACGAGCAACATGAACATGCAATGCATGTATTTGTAAATTACCAAGAAAATGTATGTTATAGAAGAGAGATACTGAGAGTTGTAAAAACTGAAATTCAACGACTAAAACTTAAAAGATTGAAAGGAGCATAATTAATAATTTGCGAATTTCAGTTGACAAATTCTGGTTTTTTTTAAAGAATAGCATAGGGATCGACAAGACTGAGTACTAACTAATTTTAACAAGCTTAACTATAGGTCAAAAGCGTACATACGTATTTTTCCAAATAATAATAATAATGTGTACATAAATATTTAGGTAGTAGGTAATTTGCGACCCAAAAGAAAACCCTAAAACCTTTTCTTCTCTAGCTGCTGGCCCCTTACCAGGGCTTGGGGTCGGAGGCAATCCTCTTCTCTACGATTTTTTTTTTCTCCTTCATGCCTTATCCCGCGCCTCCCCCTTCTCCATCTCTTCACCCACTGTTTTGGAGCAATCGTCCATAACGTTTTGATCACTAGAGAAAATGCATCCAGTATGTCACCCTTTCTGTAATCATGTTATAACTTCTAACGAAACGTCGCTATCATTTGGGATAGAAAAGAAGGTAGTAGGTAGTTTGAGTTCATATCATACGTGATTGGAAGTTGGAACATTCAAATTCGAGTACCATCCACAAGCAAAAGACGGTATTAATTTTATTTTTTGGAATTGGACAATGTCAACCAATGTGAACTTTTAGTTTATAATTTTATATATGGGGTTGTAAATCTTAACCGACAGCAACTTGAAGAATTTGAGATTAAAATATAGAGAATTTTAACAAAAAGCTTCTGGTACTGTTCATTTTAACGAAAAATCACATTTTTACACTAAAAAGTCAATCATGATACTATTCACTTTATTCTTTATTTTGTCTTTATCGTTAAAACTCAAAATTTTCAAGTTTTTTTCATTAACTTTCCTTAAAATATAAGATACGAACAAATTAAATTGACATTGAATAACATAAACTATTTTTAAATTTTACCACTGTTTTAAAAAATTCCTTTGTATAATATAATGTGTAATGCCTGCACATATACTATTGTAACCTCCTAATAATACAATGTCTCTCACGTACGTCATGACTATGGCCTTCAATATCGACGAGAAGATTACAATATATGCTTATTTTTTGTTATGCCTATTAAACCTCTACTTCGAATTTACTTTATTTTCTAAAACTTAATTTCCGTCAATTTATGAAAGTTCTGTTAAGTCCATTGACGTGGCAAAATTGTAGAGAAGTGCTTATGCTCACCTCATCCCAACGGAGGTTTGTGGACCGGGTTTGCTATCCCACTTATTTGAACATTACAAAGGACATATAGTGTAAAAAATTGTAACTTAGAGTAGTAATTGTCAAATTTTAATAAATATGGTACTAACTTTTACAAATCATAAACTAGAGGATACTAAGTGTAATAAACCTAATCTTTTTTATGCTAACCTTGTGGCATATAAATATAATAATAACAAATGAAGTAATGTGTCAATTTGGTTCATGAATTATTACTTGAGTACAAATTAAGTTCTTAAAAAAATTTAAAACAAAAATAAGTCCTTAAACTTATTAAGACTTGTCAATTTCATCCATATTATAATACTCAAAGCTATTCCATTTAAATATTAATTATCAATTAAGTCCAGTCACTTGAATGTGATACTTTTTTAATGATAAATTGACTATTTTTAATTGTTTCAGCCCGTCCCGGAATCGAAGACGTGAAATTACAAAAATACCCTTGTTCGGGATTAAGGTGTGTAAATGTGACGTTGGTTTTAATTTAAGTTCCTACTTTTGGTTAATATGATTATTTGTGGGTTAAGAACTTAGGTTTAGATTTAGTTTGTTTGGTAATAATTTTGTAGTCAAAATTTGGTAGGACCTCAAATGGGATCCCATCCTTCAAAACCTTCCCTAAATCCCGTAACTGGTCTCTCTCTCTTCTCAAACTCTCGTCTCTCTCTCTAACTCCCGATCATGAACCACACTCAAACCCACCTAAAACTTCAACCAACGCTGGATTTAAAATCACCATTGTAACCTTGAGGACTTCACGATCACGTAGGTACCAAATCCAGGTAAGTTTCATTTCAAAAACCCTAGTTTCTAAAGGTCCCGTGAAATGGTACTATTCTTAAAATTTGAATTGGTTGTGTTTTAGGCTAAACCAAGATCGCAGTGAGCCTTAGGAAGTCCTAAGGAAGCTCGGAGTATAACGTTTGGAAGTTTTGGACGTCGGAATCACGTAGTTCGACGTTGAGCCGATTTTGTGAAATTTTGGAAGGTATGATTCTGTGGTTTTTAGTGTTTAAAACCATACCATCGTGATTCTACATGTTAAGGGCTTCAATTTGGTATAAAATTCGAGAAATTTGGACGAAAAACGAGTGAGAATAGTTAGTTTGAAAATTTCCCAGTTTTCCGGCGAGTTTCCGGCGAAACCAGTCGCCGGAGAAGACGACGGAGAAGGAATATTCCGTCAACTCTGACGGAATATTCCAACGCCGTTAACTGACGCCGTTAACTAACGCCGTTACTGACGCCGTTAAAGTTGACGGAATATTCCGGGAATATTCCTAACGGCGTCAACTGACGCCGTCACTGTGCAAGGCGCGTGGTCGCGCGTGGGGGCGCGTAGACCCGTGCCTAATTCGGCGCGTGGGGGCGCGTGAGACCTAGAAAAAAATTATTTTAAAAATACTACGATGCTCGTGAGGTTGTGTAGATCACGTTAGAGTGTTTGTTTGTCAAAATTGAACATCGTATGAGGAATTAATTGCCTAGTTGGTTTATGTGCGTTAAATGTGCGTTAAATGACGTTGTTTTAGTGGTTTCGCCTTTAGGTGGAACTTATAACGAGGACGAGCACAACCAGGGGCGTCAAGAGGGTTACGACCCGGCAACATACCAGTGAGTGGGCATTTGCTTTTTATATATATACCTATATACTCGATTTCTCCCAGAAATCAAACGTAAATGAAAAGTATGTTGAAATAAGATATGAAATATGTTTTGATTGCCATGCATAGAATTTCATGAATATTACGAATTGTTGTATGATGCATATATGTGAAATGGTGCGGCGGACGTACAGGTGAGTATCAGGTGAGTAATATTATTGTATGATGATGTTGAGATATGTTGAGCTCATAACCTGCACCATGATATTAGTGCTTATAATATTCACCGCATCGCACGCTCGCCTTGGATCCAAGTAGATGCTAGTCGTACAGACCATAGGAGGTGGTTCCGACAGGCCAGTCGTACAGACTTTTAGAGAGGTTCCGACTGGTGGGTGACCTTAGATTATGTGCACAAATGATTGATGAGAAAAGCACTAGAGCGTAATAATAACCATTAAGTCGTACAGACTACATTAGGTAGTTCCGACTTATGTGCAGAAGGCCGTACAGGTCACAGGTGGTGACTCCGACAAGATGAGATTTTGAGCAAGATGAGATTTGAGCTCTAGATTCAGCCGTACAGGGCCATTAGGGGGTCTCCGGTTGATACTTTCTTTCACCTGATCTGATTTATGTTAATGCATTCATACTAAACTGTTGAATTTGGCATGGTACATTCTCTATTGAATCTGTTAGGAGACTGATGATTGAGATGGTTGAGATATATATGTATGCTTATATACTATTTTTCTGGGAAAGTATACAGGTTTTCAAAGAGGGGTTATGAATGTGGATTTATGAAATGATTTGAAAAAGCTTTATTTTCGCCCACTCACGTTTTCTGTTTTGCGCCCCTCCAGGTTCTAGTTGATAGTTGAGGCGTTGGTGGCTTACGAGGACTCCTTCGGCGTTCTGACAAGACTAAATAAATGTAGGATTCACCGAGGGTGTTGTAAAATAGTTATGGTCCTACTTGACTGCACCTAGATGCTTATGCTCTGTTTATGTGTGTTTAGTATCGTTTTATGTACTTAAAACGCTAGGTTGTTAATATCTGCAATAATTGGGTTTTCTTTTTTTTGTTGGCTCGTATTTTGCTATATTATCGTTTCCGCTTGCACTTATGGTTACGTCACGCTCACGTGACGGCCAGCACGTCCTAGTCTTCGGGTTAGGGTGTGTCATTAATGAATTTAATAACTTAACTTTATGAGAAAATAGTGAATGGAGTTAAACTTAGAGAGTAAATTAATAGCTAGATTCACAATCTATATGCAAATATTAAGAGTGTATAGGCGAGAAAATAACGATATTACTACTTGCAAGTACATGACTTATATTGTCTGAAAAAGAAATAGAATATTAAAGATGAAATTGACAGTTTTTAATGACTTTAAGGACTTAATCAACGAAAAATAGTTTAGGAATGTTTTCACTCACATGATAATTAAGTAGCAAAATTGACAATATACTTAAAAAGTTAATCATGGTACTATTCACTTTACAATTTATTTTATCTTTATCGTTAAAACTTAAAGTTTTCAAGCCATTTTCATTATTTTTATTTATTTATTTATATTTGTATGCACCACAAGTTTTTCTATATTTTAAAGACCATTGTATCCATCGTAAAATTATCAAAATACCCAACTAAATTTTAGGTAATATTTCTTAGCATTTTAAAAATGGGGTTTTTTTAACTTTAATCCTTCAAGAAGATTGAAATTTAAAATAAACTTGGTGTTAGATTACATATTGATTATAATCCCTTGATGTGTTCTTAATTCAAAATAATTAATGTGCATTTTATTTAATGTCTCCCATTAAATATTTAAATTTATTAACATACAAATTTTAATTTATTTTTTGACCAAAAAAAGAGTTTTTTAATTTATTATTTTATTTAACATTCTTCAAACTTGAAAGACTCAATTAATGTATCTAAATGTTAGTCCGAAATGTATTATATTGAACTAATATGTTTAAATGTTACTACCGAAATGTATGTATTGAAATATATGCACCGAAATGTATTATATTAAATTAATATACCTAAATGTGTAACGACCCATCCCTAAAACTTATAGTTTTTATAATTTTAATAAGTGAATTTACGAAAATGCCCTTCAAGGCAAATATGTTAACTTTTTTTTACCACCTATTCGTGACACGTAAAATTTGTTTTCTTGGCGTGTCCTCGTAGTACTCGCCGTTACGAACACATGGGTGCAAGCATAATCAAATTCGGAGTTATAACGAAGAAGTTATTAAGTATCGAAGTCGAGGGCAAAATAGACATTTTCTCATTTATTTGGAAGACTTTAGAAAATCTAGAGTGCCACATGTGTGGCTGAGATGAAAAGGGAAGTAAGATGAGAGGTGGAGATGGAAGGACAAAGAGAGGAAAAGAGGGAGTGTATGGCTAATTAGGAAATGAGAGAGAAATAGAAGCCCAATCAGAAAAGGGAGAAAGGAAGGGAAGGGAGAGAGATGAAGGGCATGGGATCATGGATCCCTTACGCAGGATCGTGACCCAACTCGTATGCCGGCAGTTTCCCGTTGCCTTTCCACCATTTTTATGGCGATTTGGACCAAACCACCACTCCCAATCATCATCTGGCATATCCCTCTCCCAATTCCACCCAAAATTAGAAGGATTTTGGTGGTAGTTTTGAGAAAAACCTAACAGTAGGGTGTGTGGGTGTACGACGTCGAATCTCCAAAGTGTGAAGCTAACTAAACCAATTAATACCACCAATAAGATTTCCTAAACCCTCAGGGACAAAGCCCAAGTAGTGGAGGAGGCGTCGGAACAAGTATGGAGGTCGAATTGAGAACACCCATTCTAGGGTTTTCCGGCGGGTTTGATGATATTGGGGCCTTTCCTAGCCAAATTAGCCTTGGCCATAGGTATGAAACTTACTCTACTCATTGAGATCTTCATTCTGGTAAAATTTGAGAATTTTTTGGAATAATTGAATTTTCAGGCGAATCGAGGTGACATGTGGCCAGGGGGGCCATCAATGCTATTTTTAGGCTAAATTAGAACTTAAATTCTCTATGATACGTTAATAGGTCATTATATGAATCGATGATCTGACCGTTGGATCGTCATTAAACTTTAATATGTATAGTACGTAATATTTGAGGATCATAGGAACTTACGGATCGGGAATCTGACATACGGATCTTCCCAAATTGGATTTGTAAGTTCGTAAAATAAAATGTTAACCGTCACTTGGTTTTGGCAATTGGCGAAGATTCGACCGTTGAATTGTAATGAAACTTTAGGATGTTGTTCTATAAGCATAATGAGGATATTTGGAAGTATCGAAACGGTAATCTGTGATGTGGATCTTCCGAATCGAATTGCATAGGGATGTGTTTTATGTAAATTATGTATTCTATTGATAAGAATTCTGAGATGTGGTTTGATAATTGTTCTAGGCATCAATCATTCATGACGCCTTGATGTTTGTGCTAGGGAGTTATAGCATGGAGTCAAGGTGAGTGGGCTTTTGGCTATATGTATGTATATATATATATATATATGTGTGTGTGTGTGTGTGTGTGTGTATTTATGCTTTACATTTCCCATAAATTATTTTAAATGGTTTTACATTTTAAATACCATGTCAATCGCATCATATCTTATTATATGCATTGGTATCAATATGCGTGATATTACATGACGCTGTTGACGCACATGTAAGCTTCAGGTGAGTATATATTGATGTTAGAGATGGTAGTGTGTATGGTTGTGTTTATATACATATAGTGCTCTTTATCCTACACCTTGGTGTTAGTGCTCCGCCCGGGGCCAGGGCCTAGCCTTTACGTTATCGTTCACCTCCCATACCACACACTTACTTTAGATCCAAGGCGGGTGCCAACCTATCGTACAGACCACATTAGGTGGTTTCGACTCGTAGGTGACTTGTGATACTTCGCACAGCCTTCACCTGATTATAGCACTTGAGCGTATTTATTTACACCCAGCCTATTGTACAGACCACATTAGGTAGTTCCGACTCGTGTGCAGGAATATATTCAAGAGTTATAGATTCAACCATATAGGTCACGTTAAGTGACTCCGACTAACATATCATTTTTATTGATTTAATTCACCTGGCTTACTTATTTCATTGTTGAGATACTCGACATGGCATATACATTGGTTTTCACTACTCTCGAGCATGATTTCTATATACATATGTATTATTATTTTCTGGAAAATTATACGAGTTTTACGGTGAGGGTTTATTATATTTAGAAATAGAAATGTGTTTTCAAAAGTTTTATTTTTTCCCACTTGCATTTTCTATTTTTCGCCCCTCCAGGTTTTAGTTGCTGAACGATCGTATTGACAAGGATTCTTGGCAAATCTCAACATAGGTGGCTACCTCTGAGGGTATAATGCTTATCCACCCTACTATATTTACTTATGCTCTGACGTCATGTGTGAAGTGGGTTCACTCCTGCTCACTAGCGCACTCTGGTATTTAGGCACTCGTATGTTTAAATTTATTCCCATTTTCCACATCACTACACTTTATGGCTTTGTCACCTTCTAGGTGTCGGCCAGTACAACTCGATTTGAAGTCCTAGTGGACATTCCGGGTCGAGGTGTGTCAAAATGTGTGTACCGAAATGTATGCATCAAAATGTTAGTACTGAAATATATTATATTGAATTAATGTACCAAAATGTTGTATCGAAATGTGTGTACCTAAATATATGCACCAAAATGTATTATATTGAATTTAATGTACCTAAATGAAGAAGACAAAGTACATCGAAATATATTGTATAACAAAAATTAGCTTATGTCACATCCCGCCCCGGGCGCAGCCACCTCCCGGGACCGCTCCACCACCGTAGCACGATATTGTCCGCTTTGGGCCCCGACCACGCCCTCACGGTTTTGTTTCTGGGAACTCACGAGCAACTTCTCAGGAGGTCATCCATCCTGGGAGTGCTCTAGCCCCCTTCTCGCTTAACTTCGGAGTTCCAACGGAACCCGAAGCCAGTGAGCTCCGAAAAGGCCTCGTGCTAGGTAGGGATGGGAATATACATTTAAGGATCACTCCCCTGGGCAATGTGGGATGTCACAGCTTATCTAAATGTCTACAAGAAAATATATTACGACAAATAAAATGAAAATGAAAATTATAATGAAATAAAATTAATACATTAAAAATTAGGAAGAAAAAGAGAAATAATAAAAAAATTAAAATATAATTAATAAATGAGGTTATTAATGTATCAAGGGACTAAAATTAGATTTTGATCTTACTCATAATTTTAATTTGAAAGTCATTTTTGTCAAAAATTAAAATGAAGTTTTTTATTTTAAAAATGAAATTAAAAAAATGAACATAGAAAGGGTGTTGCTCTCTCTCTCTCTCTCTCTCTCTCTCGGAGTCAACCTTCCACGGTGTTTTCAGGAAGCTATGCAACGTCGTAACTCTTGCCCCGTGTTGTTCCTGTCTCCTGGGTAGAGAAAGAGAGACCTCACGTGTAAAGTCTTTAAAACCCAGTTCCCACTTTGGCCGTCCGACGCCGTGGTCGTACTATGGACTATGATACTCCTCCTTAGAGGGCAAGGGGACAACATCTTCAAGAGCCATCCCATTGTAGGTGGATCCACCACCTCCTTTTGGTGCTCCAAGCCATAAGGATTTCAGAGGGTCCTTGAATGAGAATCTAGAAAATGACGTCGTCCTTTTCTAAGCCGCGGTTGCGGTGGATCTTGTCAACCCCAGATGCAGTGGAACGCCTAATGGTGCTCACCATAGATGGAAATGGGGTCTGGACTGGACTGAGATTTGTTGTTTTTGAAAAAGAATGATGAGATGCAGAAGAAGAAAAAGAAAGGGTATGGCAGAGCGGGTTGAATAGTTGTGTCAATTTTTTTCCCTATTTTTTAGTAGGAATAATTTAGAAATATTATAAATTTACATGAGTGTCCAAAACCACGAGTTGTTGGGCCAGCAGTAAAAGACAGATTGCAAGACATTCTTCAAGTTAAAAATTGGAAGTCTCGAGTTTGAAACTCTGCTGATGAGAAGCCAAACTTATGACCAAGGAAATGCCCTTTAAAAATTAAAAATAAAAATAAAAATAAAATGTAGGTATCTAAAGAAATAAGGTGTTCAAAGATAAAAATTAGATATACATAACCCGGCTTTGGTTTTACGTCTTGCTCACCTGCTGAGGTTCTATTTTAACAAGAATGAAAATTAAATTTGACTCAAAAAAATAAGAAAAAAATGGAAAAAAGAATGACGACGCCTGAGAGATTCGAACTCTCGCGGGGAAACCCCATGTACTTAGCAGGCACACGCCTTAACCACTCGGCCAAAGCGTCGTTGCTGTTTGTGTCTCCTCACCTAACATATATATACATATGATATTAGCTGAGAAATATGTTCATGCTTGTGTTGCAATTTATCTGTTTGAGTGTTTTGTATTATCAATGGTCCCGGCTATACTTTATTTGCACGTTATTTAGACGTTGTATTGTTACAAACTGGACACATGCAACACGTTGAGTCTTTCCCTTACCAATTCATTAATTGAGTTTCTAAAAAATTGTAATCTATCACTATCGATTCTCTTATATAAATTGATTAGTTCAGTTGAAGTTGCATGTTAACTAATTGATAATACAATGAAAGGCAACATAGTTCTTTTTTTTAATGATAAAAGACAAGATATTTCATTCCAAGGCCATAAACTAGGACTGGTTCTGGTCGGGATCCCAAACTGAAACCCCAAACTCGAATTCCAAACCAAAACATTTCGGGATGAGATTTTATATCCCAAAACCGAACCGAAACTATTTAATTTCCTAAATTCAGGATTCCCAAAACTGTTTCGGGATTTCTGGTCGCTCATTGAAGTCCAAAGTGTTGGGCTTTTTAAATTTTTTTACAATTTTAAACTCTTTAAACAGTAAGCCCAACCATTTTTTATGAAAAAAAATTTAACAATTGCAAGCTTGCAGCCCACTGCTCACAACCCACGTGTTTCACAATTACATAAATTCAACTCAATCAAAGTTCACCACAATCTCATCTCATAATTTCAATTTTCATACCAAGCGAGCAACAACTAACAAGTTAAGCTTAAGTTCACAATTGTCTACCAAACTAGTTAATTAAAGGTGCATGCAACCAAAATGAAATAAGTTAAGTTTTACAAACCAAACTTCCAAATGAATTTAGATTAAGTTACAAACCAAAAGCAAAACATAGTTTATAAGCAAAAAAGTGCATGCAACCAAAATGAAGCTTAAGTAAGTTCATTCCCTTTTGCCCCTTCGGCCCCTTCCCCTTGTCGATGAATCAACCACACTCTTGATTTTTCCCTTCCCTGTAAAATACAATTCTAAGCCGCCGCCGCCGCCAGCTTGTGCCTATTTGGAAGCTTGTACTTTGGATTCAAGTCATGGATCCAATCTCTAAAGTCCTCTAAATCAACCACCCTAAAAGGCATCTTCGCTTTTATTATCCACTTCACACATTTCATATCAAGTCTTTTTTGATTGAAAGTGTGAGCGACAACTTGACCCCCAATCACCCCTTGTGACAACAATGGTTATTTTGAATCCGGGGTCCTAGGTGTATTAGTAGATTGTGATTGCTACCACTATCAGACCCGTCCATCCTGACAATGCACAATAATATATCACAACCATAGTTCAACATATATATAATATTCATATACCTCATATACTGATCAACCACATAAACTAATCAGACCCATAAATCACAGTTCGGCATATATATCAGAACTATAGTCCATCTTGCAATTTCACTGCCACGCCCATAAAATGATCAAACACATAAATATATCACTACCAGACCCATAAACAGATCAAACACAAAAATATTTCACTGATTCATTCATATAAATTAATTGTAAGCTGGAAATTGTACACTCCAATTCCATTTTTCAAGACCCAATATTGTAAGCTAGAGATTGCACATTGCACATTCTATTAATTGTAAACTAATATTTATCTCTGTAATGTTGCAGGCACAAGATTTTGAGGACCCAGAAGTACACCATTGACATGTTGCCAGGTCATGTTTCCCACCCAAATTTGAAACCCCCTAAAATTCGTGCAGGTCTTATTTCCTCATCCTCTATAATTTTATTCTACAAGTTTGTGCACCCACCCACCCTAATCTTAATCTGAATGAACCCACAAATTCATGCACCCACCCTCCCAAAGGCATACAGGTCATGCACTGCACCTACCCTAATTCGAAACCCACAGTACTCAAACTCTCACACATTCGACAAAATACTTAGAAATCAAGTTAATCAACATGAAATTTGACCCTAAACACTAAAGAACAAAAACCCAGTGAAAATCAGAAACCCTTACCTGGATTTTGGGACTCGATTGGTGTCGAATTCGTGTCTTCCTGTGTCTCTATGTGTGTGGCCGGTTGGATGAGCGCTGTTGAAGTGGATGGAGGATGGGAGAAGCGGTGTGACTCAGATCGATGAAGGAGTGGAGTAGCAGGATCATGAACAGTGTTTGGGAGATTGAGTGACTGAGAGAGCTCTTGAGAAATCGTCACTGAGGATAACAAATGACCTAACTCAATTGATGGTTGGATTACATCTTAACCAATCCAACGGTCCAAGTAATTTCTAATTATAAATTTAAATATATATATATATATATATATATATATATAATATTTGGTTTGGTTCGGGATTACCGAACGCTTTCAAAGCTGTGGCCGAATCCTAAACCGAAACTTTTGACATGGGTTCGGTTTCAGGTACCGAATTTTTCGAGAAATTTGGTTCGGGCATTTTTTGATCAAATTTTGGGACGGGTTCACAACAGTTCGGGATTCTCGGGAAAAATTTCCACCTTTAGGCTAAACAGTACAAGGAAAAAGGAGGTCCTCCTCTAGAAGATTACATATAAATAAAGGAAGATTACCAAACTAAGTACAATTACCCTCCGAATGAAAAGCAAACCTAGCAATTCTATGAACTACAGAGTTGGCATCTTGGCGAACATGGGTAATAGAATCTTCAACGATCATTTCCATAAAAAGTTTGGCATCTTCTATGATAGGTTCAACAGTCAATGAATCAGTAGAAGAATCATTCAATGCAGAAACAATCTGAAGTGAATCACTCTAAAAAACTATATTCTGTAAACCCCTTTCGATAACCAATTTGAAACCAACTCTAATTGGCAACGCTTCGATTTGAGCAGGAGAGAACACCTCCTGGAAAACAAATAAAGCAACCCTAATAAAACTTCCATTAGAATCACGAATTACCCTCACCCACACCACCAACAGTTGAGTTTGGAACCCGCGCCCCATCCAACATGGTTGTTGTGCCCACCAAGCAACAAAGGCGAGCATGTTGCTTCTCAAGCACAATAAATTAAGATTGTGCATGTGCATATCAAGTAGGGCTTTGCAAATGGACATATTATTTTGTTACGGTTTGACAGTTAAGATCTCTAATTTGATAGAGAGTTTGTAATTAGGATTGTGATATATGTTATTTTGTTATTAGTGCTGAGAGTGAATCTCATATTGGGGAAATGAGGGACCTTATATGTACTTAAAAATAGTTGGGCTACTCCTCATATTACCAATTAGTTTTATGGTGGAGCCTCAACTTTCTTTATATAGTCACACGTGTTCCACGTCACCCTATTTGTGTTGTGCACAGTTATGCTTGAAAATTCGTCGCATTGTGAGGGGCCGTATTGAGAGTGAATCCCATATTGGGGAAATGAGGGACCTTGCATGTGCTTATAAATAGTTGGGCTACTCCTATATTGCCAATTGATTTTATCGTGGAACCTCAACTTTCTTCATGGTATCAGAGCAAATTGTTCTATGTATGAAGCCCAATAGCCACCCGTGCTCCACGTCACCCTATTTGTGTTGTCCATAGTTATGCTTGAAAATTCATCACACGTGAGGGGTGTGTTGAGAGTGAATTCCATATCGGGGAAATGAGGAATCTTGCATGTGCTTATAAATAGTTGGGCTACTCCTTATATTGTCATTTTTTTATGTTAGAACCTCAACTTTCTTCAATTGGATGTGTCATAATGTAATTATATGAGTGTATACTGTTGTAATTTATAAACTCAGTTGTAAATTGTAATTATAACACCATTAATTGAATGAAAGTGAAAAACAGTTATTCAGTTTTGATACTTAGGAGATGAATTGAGATTTTGATATGAATTCTATGTAGGAGATGAATTGAGATTTTGTGCTCGACAATTTGATTATGATCAATTTTGATACTTCGATTATAATAGGTTTAGAATAGAGAATAGATGGAGATCTCAACTATAGAATACAAACTGGATAAATAAAATGGAAGAGTGCATTATTGTGATGTGTGATCATCGTATGCCACTAAAGCTCAAGAGGAATTATAGGACGGCAATATAGCCAGCGATGTTCATGGCATAGAATGTTTGGCGATCAAAAAGCAACATATGCAAAAAGTGAATGTAGAGGAGATGAAAATGCTTCGTTGGATGTGGGGGCATAGATAAATGATTGGTTTAAGAACAAGGATATCCGAAGTAAAGTGGGAGTGGTCGCAATTGAAGCTAAGATGAGAGAAAATCGGTTAAGATTGGACATATGAACCGAAGACCTACAAATGCTTCGGTTAAAAGATGTGACTATGAGGCGAAGGCTCATGGCAAAAATGGTAGATGAAGACCTGAAAAGACTTTGAAAGATACTATAAGAAAAGATATGGAGTACTTGGAGCTAGCGGAAAGCTTGCGCAAAACCGTGCATAATAGCGTTCTAGAATAATAAAGTTGACCTTACTTCCACTAAGAAAACTTAATAGGATAAGACATGATTGTTGTTGACTATAATGGGGTTCAAATTTGTATCAAATCCGAGCATATACTAAAACTCAGTTTTTGAGTTATTGATGATCTATAATGTGAGGATGCATTTGCCCCTCATTTTCTCCTCACTCTACCGCTTTCTGGCCTGCTTCATACAGTGGAAAGACGGCTTTGCTCGTTCCTTAGGGTGCGTTTGGTACGCGGGACGGGACGGGACGGGACGAGGCGTTCCGTCCCGCGTTTGGTACGCCTAAAACGAGTGGGACGAGGCGTTCCACGGGACAAGTTTTGGATGATTTTTGGTTCCACCTCCCCCCCATGGAACGGGGTTGTTCCACGTCTGTGGGACAGAAATTTTTAACATTTTAGGACAACAATGCCCCTTGTCTTTTTCAAAATTTACAACATCCGTCCCGTACTGTTCCGTCCCGTCTGCGTACAAAACGCACCCTTACATGTGTCAATCATCGTTGAGCTCTTCACTTTAGAGTCTTCTTTTAGGTTTAGCCTTTCTTTGTCATGGTGATTCTCTTATCTCTGTATTACTTTCTTCATCTCGCCCTCTATTTTTTTTCTCAAATCCTCCGTTCCTCTCAAATATTTCCATTCTTTATTTCACAAAATATTCATGAGAAAGTTCCTGATTTTCGTGTTTGAAGGGATTTTTTTTGTGTCTCTGCATTTGAGGGGAGTTGTGCATCCCTGCAAACCTACGGTTGTGGGCGTTTTGTCGAAACTCATAAAATTGGGTTCTAGGGTTCCTAAACTTGCAATCGTCGGGTCAAGACTTCACATATTTGTCTCTTTTGCTGTCTGGGTTTCCAAAAAGTTGTTGCCGAATTTTCGACAAATTTCTAGCCTAGTTTGGGCGCGGCCTGTCTTTAGATCACAGTCAAACGAGTTCTATTCAACTCAAGTACTGTATTTGAGTTTTAATTTTGGATTTTTGTTAATTTGGACAAAACCGTAACAATTTGGTTTTGCGGTGAGTTGTGGTGCTTTGTTAGGGCTTTCCCATCTAAAATGGTATTTAGCGTTTTGCCTCCTCAGTTGATAAATCTGAGATTTGGCAGCAACTAGAACGCCACTATTACTCTTTGGGTATGTTTTATGTCCTACTTTTTCCCAGTTTGAATATGTATTCATAGTTGTCAGATTAAAACGTATATGTAGTTTTTGGGAAGAGATGAGTAAAATGGCTAGAATTTTAGGAAAACGAAGAGGGAGAGGAAAAGAGAAAATATGAAGTTTAATTGTAATTTTAAATTTGTTTTTATAGTGTTAGTGGAGGAACCCATCTGTAGTATTTTTAGAGAAGATGAAAAATGTAAATAGCTGGACATCCTTAGCATTTCCCAAATTCTTTATTAATTTGAGAGTGATCATGTGAATAATTTTGGCTTTTAGATTTGTTTGAATATTTTTCTAATTCAACTTGCAGGTTTAGTATCATTTTACAGCTTTCTACAACTCTTTGTTCTTTCTCTCTTCCTTTATGTATTTTTAGTCAAATTGAACTGCTCTTTTTAACTTCAGATTTTACTAAAGTGTTTAGAACTTAATTAAGTGGAAATTTACTCAAGTTTAATGATCTCTATTTGGTTGACAAAATAAGCATATAGTACCTTCACAGGTGAGGGGCCGGATAATTTGCAGGCCAACGTTAAGATTGCTCAGAGCATTAGAAGATAATGGTAATGGATATGAAATTGTTGTTCTATGACAACCACCGCATATTGATGTTGGTAGTTTTAGTTTGCTCCACCAAATTGTATGATAAGATAATTCGAAGTTACGAACTTTTTTATTAGGCTTTGTAACACCCCTGTATTGTGTATTCCTGAAATTATTTACATATTTTTCCTATGTTGCTGGTACATGGTTATTGGTGTATATTGCACTTCAATAATCTAATACCCGTAATACTAGAAATTAGACTGACCATGAAGATGTAGTTGACCCACGTTAATCTACTTTCTGCGTGGAGTTTCAGGCTTCCAAACTACTGCAGATATTTCTTCTTCAATGTTTTAAAGCCAGAGGGGTTGTAATGATTGATTTCAGTATGCAACCAGTCCATATTTTCCAACATATTCTCTGTAACCTATTCTATTGTTTTCTCTAATAAACGTGTTATTGCCCCCATTTTTTTAAGGCAGTGTCTTCGGTTATTAGGTCAAGGTGGAGCATCCTGTTAAGTTTCTAAAGGGATACAATGATTTGGTGTTATTCATCTTAAACAACGGGCTTGCAGGTAAAATGTTAAGCTTTATGTCCAAAGCGATCTTTCTCTACATACTGACTATGTGTTGATTTGAAGGGGTGGTTTAATGAATTTCTTCTTTTTGGCATTTCTCTATTATCATATATCTTTCTCTATTCTCAGGTATCAGATCATTAACTTTAATTTTGCATGTTAATGTTGGGTTTAAGTCCAACACGATATACACTTGAACAAAGTATAGTAGAAGACAGTATGCAAACATGATTTAGGACACAATTTACCTATTTGTAAACACTGTGTGAAATATTATTAGTTATGAACATCCAATTTGAATCCCCACATGCTAAATTAGGTACTATTAAATTAATTTTATGTCTTTTTTTATTTGAAAGCTGCTTCTTATTTCTCTGTCTTTATTAAGATTTTGGAGTGTGCTTTGGATTTGCTACATATGGTCATATTTTTTGTCATTGGCTTTTTGTTCTGCTTAGTTATTTGTAATTGAGTGTTTTATCTTGTATTTCATTTTGTTTTGTTTATTTGTTTCCTTTTTATGTTTAAATGTTTTTTTTTCTTTCTAAATTTATTAGGCTTCTGGGAAATTCTTGCTCACTGTTTGGATTCCGATAAAATTTAGGAGATGTTCAGCAATATTCACATCCTGAAAACTCAGTGAAAGTACATACTAATTTATGTGTAGCTGAAAATTTTGTTATCTAATTCTGTTCTAATTAACATGATTTATTTTTTTATTTTAATTATTTCGTATTTATTTTGTGATTGCAAATGTTTAAATGATGGAGAGGTTCGCAAAGTTGTTACTCGGAGGAGACATGTCTGGATAAGGGAAAGGTGTCTGCACTGCCCTTGCTATCTTAAATGTCATCACCAATCTCTTTGGTTAGTCATATTCTTCTTGGAATATGCATATTCTTATGTGATGTTGGCTGATACCTTGGTGAATCAACTTAATAAAAAATGTGAGATGAGCAAATTGAAAAGTCTACTTTCTTCTCATATGCATCCTTTAACATATGTCAGTTTTAATTATTGATGAGCAATTGAAAATTTAGTTTTTCTTCTCATGGTACACTTACATTGGTAGATCAACATATGTATTAAATGCATTTGAGAATCGATTAAAGAAACTATTCAGTTCCTTTAGCAATTAAGAACAAGGTAAACATAGTTGTAAATAAGTGTAAATAAGATAGGAATTTTGATGAACTTCTGTTTTTCCTCTGTTTTTCAGTGTTTTCAGGCATTGAAGCTAAATATGGAGAGGGTTTTGAGACTTTTAGACCTATTGGACCTCTCATGGTTTGCATGGTAAGGAATTTATGGAGTTATATGTATAGTAGTCATTATATTTTATGTTCTATTGAATTTAATTTAATGGTTATACTTTATTTTCCTATGAGTTATTACTATTATTTTTACTCTAGGTAGGATTTGTTAAACGACAAACTGCAAGGAGATTTTCTTAAACAAATATGATATTCTGTAAAATCGAATGAAGCTTACGGTCTTCTATTCTCTTTTGTTAATTTCGTGGTAAGTTTTTATAACACTGATTAGTTATGTCTTCGAGGTTCTAATGGCTAGAAATGCTAATGTAATGAACTGTGGATAGGGATGGGCAACGGTTATGGCGGGCGGGTAACCGCGGTTATTTACCCATAACCGTTTATGATCATACCCGCATAACCGTTTACCCATTGGGTAATTGCCTAAACGGTTATACCCATACCCATAACTGTTTATAAACGATTAACCATACCAATAACTGCATACCCATTTAACCATAACCGTTTAATACCTGTTTACGCATTTACCCTTTTTAGGTCTCGTTTATCTTCTTCTTTTTTTATTTTTTTTATTTTTTATTTTTACCATTTCCTCTTTTCACCCGTCTACATGTTTTTTAACAACTTGAAAATTTAAAAAAAAAATTGTCATAATTTGTTTTTTTACAATTAAACACCGTTATAGGTACATTCATCATATATTTTCGTATTTTAATTTTTTAAATCGTTATACCATTCCAGTAATAATAGTTTACGAACGATATTTCTAACTATTACCAATGAAGGTAATATAATATTTGCTAAGTATTCTTGGGTTACGAAAATTGTTTAGAAGACAACCCATAATGTAAAGTATTAACATAATATATATAAAATGAGCTACATTATATTATAATTAGCTATATAAACCATGCACTATAGTCAATAACATTGATCTAAGTTTTGTCCGATAGAGAACATGGTTTGTATTAATTTTACATATATAAAATAAATGGGTAAACGGTTATCCGTTTATAACTGCGGTTAATACCCACAACCACCCGTTTAATTTCACGGGTAAATGGTTATACCCATAACTATTTATTTATTCAAACGGTTACCAATAACGGTAACTATGAAGTTTAAATGGGCTGGTAACCGCTGTTATCCATAACTGCGGGTATTTTGCCCATCCCTAGTTGTATGCTTCAAAATAAAATTATATGACTAATAATTTGTACATATAAATATATCATATAAAACCGTGATGCTTATGTCACGGCACATAAGCAAATATATGTTACCGACATAATCAATAAGCACTTGTAATTAGCATAGTGTAAAAAATAAAACAATGCATGTTGGCTAGTGCCAAACAGTTAATTTTACATATATAAAATAAATAGGTAAACGGTTACCCGTTTATAACCGTGGTTAATACCCATAACCGCCCATTTAAATTTCGCAGGTAAACGGTTATACCCATAACCGTTTATTTATCTAAACGGTTACCTATAACCGTAACCGTTTAATTTAAATGGGCTGGTAACCGCGGTTACCCATAATCAATGGGTATTTGCCCATCCCTAACTGTGGAATATTGTAATAGTTTATGGTCAATGTGATCCCATATCTATTTGATTGAAATATTGTTCTATTACAAGTTTAAACTTTGTTTTTCCAATACCTTATCACAAAATAATTTCACCTTGGACAAATTACAAGTTGTGCTGCAACTTGTGCTTTGATAAATTGCATTCAAATTGATACTGCTTAAGAATGCATTTGAACATGTTGAATTTCACGCCTGCATCATTGCACAAGCAAAGCATTGCTAGTATATACTAAAAGAGAAAAACGTGGTACTATTCCTTCGCCAGTGTTATGTCTTTTTTACCCTCGAGTTGCTCTGTAAATTTAGCTTTTTGTGTGCATTATATAGTAAAATGACATTTTTGTCACTGATGTGCAATAGAAATCTCTTGATTTCTTCATGAACCCGCACTCAGCTTAGCCATCTCTCTTCCATCTCTACTCTCTTTGATCTCTGCTTCGCGCTCTTCAATCATTGCTTCGTCATCTCTTCCTCTGTGCTTCCTCCGTGATTTCTTCACCAGCAACTTTGCTCCAAATCTTTCTAATTGAAAAAGACCCAGATCATCATCATCTATTCCTCATCACCACAGGTACCTTCTACACCTATTATATGTCAAAATCTGCTTTGTGTTTCAATTCCTATTTCAACTGTATCCTCTCAATTTTTGTCTTTGTCTCAGTTTCTGCCAGACCGCTGATTCTGGCTGTGCGTGCACCGATCAAACCGCAGAAAACACCTCAAGTCAATTTTTTGAGGCTTGGGTTCAATTTCGTTGGGCTTAATTCCTTTCCTCGATGTGCTGGTCAGAATATCAAATTCTCCAGGTTTAAAACCAAAAAGCATATTTACAAATGGATTCATTTGCTTTTACAGATTAGTTTTGTGTTTGATGCATGTTGATTATTTTTTCTTTTTAGTAATTTTGGTTATCTGATTTGTAATCTTTGTTCTTCAATTTTATTAGATTCTCAAGTTTTTAGTTTTGGGGTTTTTTTGTTCTGCTGAAAAAAGCTACTTCATTTTATTGGTGTTTCTTTGGTTTATGCGGTTTACGCAGAAGGAATCTAATTTTGAGTTTTGTTAATTTGAATAGTTTGTGCAGACCAAGTGTTTGTTCTTCTACACAGGAAAAAGCTGAATTCTGGTGGAAATTGGACAACTTTGTGGGGATTTCAAGGTGTTTCTGAGAGGTGAATGTTTTGGAAGGTAATATTGTGTGTATTTATATATTCTCATTGGCATGTAATATTTTGTGTTTAATACTTCTGATTCTCCTTTATTTTAGTTGAATTTTTACCCACTGTCACTCTGCTTTAGACCTAAATTGCCTAAAATCGGGTCAAAAGTTACGAAAACTCACATATATCACTCTTTTTTCCTATGTTAATAGCAATCTGCAAGCATTCAACAGATACCTTCCTCGCTGCCTGTTTTGATTGTTGTTCACTTTTTGCACGGGTGCATACCTGAAGTACCATAAAGATTAAAATTTAAATATCTAAACTAGAGGCATCCAAGGTATGATGGGTGCATAACTCAAGATTTAAAATCATAAATAAAGGAGAGGAGGGAAATGAGAGGGTGTATATAGGGGCAGATCTAATAAGGGACCAAGGTGGTCCCAGGACCACCCTAAACCTTGGATAAATGGCTGTAAGGACCTTCAAGGATCACCCAAATTTGGACAGTGGTGGAGAAGAACAATAGACATGGTTGCTGCACTCTCTGCAAAACAGGAGGAAGAAGAAAGGTAATTTTATTCTTAAATGACTTGGCCAAAACGACGTCGTTTTGAGCCAAGTTATTAATTTTTTTTTTTTAAAACTCACGTGATAGAGCACTCACACACACTACCAATTTATATATTTAATAAAAGTCCAAACCATTGAATATTTAATAAAAGCCCATTCATTAGTCAGATTGCTTTCAATCATTCACACTACCAATTTATATAACCTAATTGTTTGCCTCTCACGCTTCCCAAGCCAGTCGAAGGACATCATCAGCAATTGTCTACCTCATATTCCTCACGCTTCCCAAGCCAGCACAAGGCCATCAACCATTAGCATCAACTTTAAAATTTCTGTAAGTTTAATTTAGTGTTAGGTTCTTACTTTTTAGTGTTAGTTGATTTGTTAGGATTTTAGTTTTAGTTTTTTTTTTTTTAAACAACACTAATTAAAAACACAGGGGCCAAACTTGATGCTTAGAGTTTTTCATATCTATTTTAGGATTTTTTTCTTAGGATTGTTGAGCAACATCAACCTTATTTATTGTTAGTATATCTAAAGATGCTTCATTTTAATTTTACTGCTATCTATTTGAAGTCAATTCTGAACAATCAGGCAATGACATCTTACTGAGGTGGGTTTTCAAAATTGGAAGCACGCAAGAGCATATTTTGAAAAACACGTAGGAATAGTTGGTAGCTTTCACAATAAAGCTATTGAAGCTGCTGGTAATCTAATGAATTAAAAAACACATATTGAAATAGTTGTGGTCAAACGGTCAGAAGAAGCTCATATGGCTTATCGCACTTGGTTGAATGTGTCAATTGGTTGCACTAAGTTTTTGTTGTGACAAGGTCTTTCATTTCGTGGTTATGATGAAAGTGACACTTTAAACAACAGAGGTTATTATTTAGAGCTCTTGCAATTTCTTGCGGATCATGATGAGAAAATAAAAGATGTGTTAGATAAAGCTTTGGGAAATCTCAAGCTAATATCTCCAATTAAAAAAGATCTTGTTCATTCATGTTCTATTGAAACCATTAAAAGTATCATAAGTGATATAAAGAATGCTAGGTTCTTCTCTCTATTGGTTGATGAGGCACGTGATGTCTCTATAAGGCACGTGATGTCTCTATAAAGGAGCAAATGGTGGTGGTTTTGCGTTATGTCAACAAAAATGGGAAAGTCATTGAAAGGTTTGTAGGAGTTCAACATGTTCCCGACACCACTTCAAACGCACTAAAAGAGTCTATTGATACATTTATTAATTTCAATGAGTTGAGCTTCTCCAATTTACGAGGGCAATGTTACGATGGTGCAAGTAATATGAAAGGTGAAATCAATGGACTCAAGACAAAGATTTTGAATGAACAACCTTGTGCATTCTATGTTCATTGTTTTGCTTATCAACTTCAATTAGCTCTTGTTGTCGTAGCAAAGGATAATGTTGATGTTTATACATTTTTTCTATTGGCTAATAATGTGGTAAATAATATTGGAGCTTCATGTAAGCGTTGTGATGCACTTAGAGAGATGCAACAAAAAGAACTTATGAAAGCTCTTGAAAATGATTCTCTTATGACGGGACGAGGCTTAAATCAAGAAACTAGTCTCAAACGTGCCAGAGCTACAAGATGGAATTCACATTATGGTACTTTGATTAGTTTGATTTCTATATACTTGTTCGTAGTTAATGAGCTTGAAATGATTATTGATGATAATACCAATGATAGTGTGGATGGAGCAAATATGTTATTGAAAAACATACAATCTTTTGAGTTTGTGTTTCTCCTATTTTTTTATGAAATCTATATTGGGAATCATGAATGATTTATCACAAACATTACAAAAGAATGATCAAGAGATTGTGAATGCAATGGCTTTAGTCAACACATATAAAGAACAATTACTATACATGAGGAATGATGAGGGGTTTAATCTTTTGGTTAACAAAGTATCGTCATTTTGTGTCCAGCATCATATTGAGGTTATTATCATGGATGAGGCACATGTAACTCAAGGGAGATCGCGCAGTAATACCCACAAAAAGACCAACCGTCATTGTTACAAAGTTAAGCTCTTTTTTGTTGTCATTGATTCCTAACTTACAGAGTTAAATGATCATTTCAATGAGACAAGTATCGAATTGCATATATGTTTGGCTAGCTTGAGTCCAAATGATTCTTTTGTAGCTTTTGACAAAGAAAAGTTACTTCGCCTTACTCAATTGTACCCTCAAGATTTTACGAAGCAAGACCTATCGGCATTTGAAGACTAACTCGATATTTATATTCATTCTATGTGTTCGAGAAGTGACTTTTCTCATTTGCAAAGCATTAGTGATCTTGCTAAGAAAATGGTGGGAAAAGGGTTGAATCGAGTATTTCAATATTTGTATTTACTTATTGAATTGGCTTTGGTTTTACCAGTTGCAACTGCTTCAGTGGAGAGAGTATTTTCTGCCATGAATATCATTAAGAATCTACTCCGCAACAAAATGGGGGATCAATAGTTAAATGATAGTTTAGTTGTTTACATTGAGAAATATGTTTTTTCTTGTATTGACAATGAAACTATCATAATACGTTTTCAAAATATGAAATCCCGTCGTGGACAAATTTAGTATTTCTAGCTTGTTTAGCATAAAGATTATGAATGAAAAGTTGTAGTTTGCCATTTATTTGTTCACCGTTATTTTCGTCTTTTTTTTTTGGAGCTTTTATATTGGGACCACCCTGTATTAAAATCCTAGATCCGTCATGTATATCAAGTTGAAAAGGATCGACAAAATATAATGCAGTAGTTATAAGTTTAATAAATAAACATGCTCATAAAAGGATCAGTCCATTACCAAACATATATCTTAAGCATTAAAATTTAGGAATTTAAGCATCAACATACTGTACATTTTTTACAAGACATGTAATCCAAAAGACCATAACCAATCAAACTTAGACTTAAATTTAGATGCAATAGTCAAAATCAGCAACCAAAAAATGATCTCCTGTTAAGGATATTTTCTAAATTAAGCAATATCATTACTTGATTGCACCCAAAAATTGACACACTCATCGTGTACAATTCCAAACACATTATGACAAACACAAAATCTTCTTTAAATTTGATGCAACGCATCAATAGATAATAGCGCAATCAATTGGAGTACGATTCAAGTAAGATAAACAGTTTTATCAGATCTCACTAACAGGCATAGAATTAAAGGAGAAAGACAATTTCCACAAAAGTAGGAACTGAATAGGAGCAAAAAGATTCAAAAGCAAATCGCTTCCAATAATTATATTACAACAATATGAACAGCTGAAATGAAATCATATTGTTGTCAGCAAATACAATCCTAAAAACGTTTTGGGAGGGCTCACCATCTTCCCAGAGGCAAAAATCAAAGTTGTAGTTTTAGGCTCCCTTATTCTCATAATTACAGTAGCAAAACGCTAAAAGACATTGAATTAAAAATAAGTTAGTATCCAGTACTCCAGATGTTGGGTATGATGACAATTTTTGGGAATTTAAGGATCCATTTTTTGAATCTAGATCAAAGATTGAGGAACTGGAATAGACTTATATTTATTTTTGGTGTAGGGAGAGTTAGTAGTTGGCAGTAATCCTCCCACCGCCTCTTCCTACAACAAAAAATTAAGTCACTTTCACCACAAACACTAAGTCACAAATCATACCCCAAGGAGATAAGCAACAAGGATATTGGAAATCATTATACAATCCATACTTGAGGAGAAAGAGGATAAGTTCTCCTTTTTCTAATTTTTTTTAATTTTTTTAATTTTTATTATTTATTATTTAGTGTGGATTCTCTTTTTTTTTTTTTTTTTTTTTTTTTTTTTTTTTTTTGTAATTTATGGTGCTTTCAGTAACTTCAATGCTAATTAGTTTTACTTTTTTGTTTTGTGTTTTAATTTACAATTTTACTAATTTCCACGTATTTTTTTAAGGTTGTAATGCACTCATAAAAAGGATAATATTTCTTCAGAAAATTGACAATTAACTCATTAGTAAATCTTTCTATTTCTCTCTCTCTCCTGTTGGATTTACATTAGTTTGTGTAAAAATAAAAAAAAATGAAAACCCGAGATATCAGGTTTGTAATTAATTTCATTTCTTTGAGTCTCAACCTTTATTTTTTATCCCTGAAACAAAAAAAAGACATTGATTTATTTTATTTATCAGAAGTTAATCCTTATTGCATCTTAATATGTATCTATATCTTGCAAATATCTAAACCTTCACTTGATAATGATATTGGTGTTGTAGATGTAACATCCCACATCGCCCAAGGGAGAGAATCATGTAAGCCTTAAATGTATATTCTCATCTCTACCTAGCACGAGGCCTTTTGGGAGCTCACTGGCTTCGGGTTCCATAAAAACTTCGAAGTTAAGCGAGTAGTGCACGAGAGCAATCCCAGGATGGGCGACCCACTGGAAAGTTCTCATGTGAGTTCCCAGAAACAAAATCGTGAGGGTGTGGTTGGGGCCCAAAGCGGACAATATCGTATTACGGTGGAGTCGAGCCCGGGGTATGGTGGTGGCCTGGGTCGGGATGTGACAGTAGATGCATGCAATTTTGAACTATGAACTATAGTTCTTCTCTCTCTCTCTCTCTCTCTCTCTCTCTCTCTCTCTCTCTCTCTCTCTCTCTCTCTCTCTCTCTCTTCTGTTAGATTTACATTAGTTTGTGTAAAAATAAAAAAAATGAAAACCCGAGATATCAGGTTTGTAATTAATTTCATTTCTTTGAGTCTCAACCTTTATTTTTTATCCCTGAAACGAAAAAAGACATTGATTTATTTTATTTATCAAAAGTTAATCTCTATTGCATCTTAATATGTATCTAAATCTTGCAAATATCTAAACCTTCACTTGATAATGATATTGGTGTTGTAGATGCATGCAATTTTGAACTATGAACTATAGTTCTTTTCTGGATTTTTGAACAGGTGTTCTGTTGCTTCATTCCTTCTCATTGGTTTTTCATAAGAGGTCAGTTTTCATTTTTTACTTTTAAAGATCGTTTAAAAAAAAATTGTATGCGATTGATTTTTTGTAATAGCATGTTTTGGAAATCCTAATTCATATATTCTTTGTTTGCATTTACTTTACTTGGTTGGATTATAAATATAGTTGTACATATATTTTTGTTTCTCCCCAGCTACTAATTAGTTGTTTGGGGTTATTAATTTGCAAGTACAATGATATAATCATAATTGCATACATTTTCAGGCTCTTTAGTTTAGATTCTTGTTATGTTTTTGAGTGAGTTTAGTTTGTTTTACTTAGTTTTATGCTTTCCTTAGATTTGAAGAGTGAAGATGAAGAAAGAAGAAAAAGGAGCACTTTTGTAGTTGAAATGAGTTTGGCATGCTGGAAGCAGAAGCTGTTTGTGCAGATCAATCAACTTTACGGATTAAACTGTACTTCCTTAGAATGAAAAAACTGTTGAGCCTTATACCATTGGAAAGATATGGATGTTATCTTTCAGAGAAATTTTATGGTGCGTGATTCCGAGTTTCCTAAATGATGTTATGAAGATTTTCGTACAGGACATCGATCAGCCAAGTCTAAACGGAAATTGCAAATTCTGTTGGGTTTTTCGAGTCTTCATTCAGTCGAAGCCCAGAGCCCAAGATAGAACGTGTTGAGCCGCCTTTAATCCTATTTGGAATGGGTTTGATGTAATTATTTGGTAAGTTTACTTGCCACATCATTCAGTCATGCAATACAAAGGATATCCCAAGACCTAATTATGTTAGGACTTGTCTACTATATAAAGAAAGTTTGAGAGCATGATTTTTTTTTTGGGGGGGGGGGAGGGGTATCAGCAAGGAGCAAAAAAATGAAGAGCAGTGGCCGCCCGCCATCTTTCCTAAGTTTTTCATGTTTTTAATGTTTTTAATTATGTTTTCGTATTCTATGAGTAACTAAACTTTTTCTCCAGGGTTAGGAAGATGCCCTAGCATGGATGTTTTTGGTTTTAATGTCATTCATCGGATTTTTAGTTTCTTTCATATGAATGCTTAATCACTATTTGAATTGTTACTTTTTGTGTGAGTTCTTTGATTGATCACCTTAGGGCTTTGCATCTAGTAAGATTGGAAGATGAATTTGAGGTTGAACTAGCAATATAATTCAATTAGTTTCTTGTGGTTAAGTGTGGTAAATTACATTATTGCTTGACAAAGAATAATGGTTTGCTTGGTTCTCTTGTTTTCTAGAGCGTAAAGAGTCCTACTTGTTAAATTTATGCCTTAACAAGGATAGATTGCATGTTAGGATATACGACCTCTGCCTGCACTAGGAGAGAATCATTCACTTAAGGAAAACTATGGTCTAATGTGCCTAACAAGGACTTAGATACGGGAATTATCATTTAAAGAATCAAAAGATCCGTTGAATGCATTGAAACCTAAACTAGATTGCTTGTGGTTGATTCCAAATCCCTAGACTTTCATCACTCGCCTTTAAAACGTAACGGTTTCTTCTCTTTAATTTTAGATTTAATTTAAGGTTCTGTTTTTGTTTATAAAATCATCACAACAAACTCTCCACATCTTTGATTGTATTATTAATTAAGATCACGTCGAGTTCGTCGTTTGGGTTTATATTTTTGTGTTTGTATGTCTTTAATATAATTAGATTTGGTTTAGTTTATCAAATTGGAGATTGAATCAGAATCCTCGTGGAAACGATACTTGGACTTGCAAAACGCTATATTACGACTATCTTGTGCACTTGCAAGTTTACACCAAGTTTTTGGCGCTATTGCTAAGGACTCTAATTGAGTTCCCGAAATTTGATATCTTATTCCATATCTAATAAGTATTTTATTGCAGTTTATTCAATTTGATTTTGTTTTGTTCTCTAGTTTCGAGTAAGAGTCATAACTATTAAGATAAGTAAAAGTAATTTTTGTCACTATTTTATTTCAGTTTCTGCATCATTGTTTTGACACAGTTTTGGACTAAACTATTCGATTTTTTACCAGGCACATTTTATATCGTTCGAAAGCTCTAAAAGCCTAGTTTTCAACCCATAAAATAGATCAACGATTGGATATTTAAGCTACAAGAAATTTGCAAAATACCGAGTAGCGTTCAAACAAGGAGCAAAGTTTGATTGTATATAAAAGGTAGACGTTCGTTGCAACTTGAGTTGATTCTTATAGATCAAGAACTTGAGCGTACTTTAAGAGAACAGCAGAGGCAGTGAGTGTTTCAAGAACCAGCTATGGGGGAAGTAGTCAATAATGGTAGAGATAATTCTCCACCATTGCCACCACCATAACCAAGGCTCATGTGTGATTATACAAAATCAACAGAGTACAATGCACCATCATGCATTGTTTTAGCTCTAATTGCGCAGCGATTTGAGATTCGTCCACAAATTTTTTAGTTGCTGCCTATATTTCTTGGGAATGAGGAAGAAAATCCATACCATCATATCAAGGCGTTCTTCAAGCTATGTTCCACATTCACATTCACCAATGTTACTGAAGAACAAATTCGACTTTGTTTATCCCCATTCTCTTTAAGGGATAAAGCAAGCAGTTGGTTAGATTCTCTTCCCGAAGCATCTATCGACACATGGACAAAATTATTCAAGAAGTTCTTGTCCAAGTTTTTCCCCACTTGAAGAACCAATGCTCTGATCAATGAAATTATGAGCTTTCGGCAACAAAAAGGTGAACAGTTTCATGAAAGTTGGGAGCGATATAAGGACTTGTTTCTTCAATGTCCTCATCATGGTTTCAACACTTGGCAAAAGGTTCATTATTTTTACAAAGGTTTGAACTCTCAATGTTGGAGTTTGGTTGATTCAACAGTTGGTGGAACCTTGAGTCCCTTTTATTCTCATTATGTTTTTTTTCCTTCTCGTAGGAATTTTCTAAGATTATTGGATTTGGTAGATAAAACTTATAAATGCATTTACTATGGTGCATTATTTTGGTTGCAAAAATCTATTACAAGAAAATCTATAAATAATTAGCCTATTTTTACACTTTGTTGTCATAAAGGGAAAATTAAACTTATTATTCAAAAGCCAACGCCCATTTTGTTAGATAATTTACTTGATCCAAGTAAGGGTTTCTCGGAGAAGAAACTATGTTTAATGATGGTACTAGCAGGTAGACTATGGTCGTCTTTTGAGATTTTCATATTTGTTGTTATAACTGGCATTACCCCTTGGCTAGTCATTTGATAATCATATCCTATCCAATCTCCCTGTATATAAAATTCTGATGCTCATTTTTCCCTTATTTGCCTTTCCCATCCTAACGAAACAGTTGAGTTCTATGAAGCCTCAAGCTAGCCTACTGTCTGCTTAAACCGAAGATGAACCAGCATTTGACATAGTCATGGCCCACCTTGACGAATCTACCTACAAGTCCAACTGTCCAAGAAACCAAAATTACCAAGCCTCCCTAGAAGTTATATACCAGCATGCCCGCTCATGTTGCTGTTTTTCCTGTTACACTTTTACGTTATGAAGCCATGTTACTTCAATGTTACCTCTGTATTTGTGCTTCTCAGCTATGTAGTTTGATTACTTTGTTGTTTTAATTTTTATGTTGTTGATCTTGAAAACTTAACCACTTACTTTGTGATGTAGCATATTGTTGTATCATTTTTATTATGATTTTGATTTACAGCGATTGTTTCTGAAATCCATCTACATCAACAAAGATGTTCTTCAAAAAAATTTATCAATTTTGAACTTTTATATACATAATTAAATTGTTTTTTTTATATCACAATAAATTATATAAATGTTGTTGCACTTTGTTTACTAACGATGACTAAATTTAATTTCAGATTTATAGCACAACGAACATGGTTCTACTATGCAATTTGGGGGCTTCTCAAACCTGAAACCAAAAAAAAAAAAAAAAACTTGCTACGCAAAATTTGGAAACTCAAAAATTGTGGCGACCATTTCTCCTACTTAACATCATATTGGTTGATGGAAAGGTAACCAAATTACTTTCTTATGCTATTTTCATTAAAAATAGAATGTCTATATATTAGGTTTAACATTAATGTTTATTTGTTTACATTTTCATTTTAAGAAAAAAAAAATTTGACAAAAGTTGATCAATATGAATAATATATAATTGCAATTACCAATTTTATATATCTTTTTTCATATATATATAAATCCTGATGAATGAAGTGCCAGATTTGCCCTATGTAAAATAAAAAATGTCTTCTAATATTTGAAAAACATGTTTAATCTGAAATGGTTTCTCCTCTCTTTAACCAAGGGTATTAATAACTTTTCGTATGCATCAATTGCTCATGTTGCTTTGCTATTCTTTTCCTCACATCGATTTCTAAACTGAAAAACAAAAGCTTGCGAGATGGATTGCCACACATTCTTTCTTCAATAGGGGGAACAATTTTCAGGGAGTTGTCAGATTTTCATGCACACATTCAGTGATATTTCTCGATTATTCCCAATTGTTCTTTCGCATTTTTCACAGGTAGTAATTTAGATATCCATGAAAAATATGCATTTATGTATAATATTTCTTTATCAACATTTTTACGCATATTAATAATCTTACAATGTTAATTGTCAAATTGCATGATGTTTGGTAACCCATTACTGCAGTACAACATTCGGAGAAAAACAGGGTGGTCAAAGAAAAACTTGAGGCCAAATATGAAATATATATTGAGAATTCAGGTAAAAAAAAAATAAATAAAGAGTCCATGCATGCTCAATTGATACACCTCTTATTAACATCTATGTTGACCCAGGAAAAAGAATGTTAGAATCACAGTGCGAGGTGTCATTCCAAAAATTTTTTGTTAAACAATTCCAAGATATTCAACTTTTTTATTTTTATTTTTTCCAGTGTTCATACTCTATTTTTAAAATTACAAATCCGATTTTTCATTAATAAAGATGTAGGGAAAACTGTGTCAACCATGTCTTTCATCAACCTAGATATACCTGAATTGGAACTACTCAAAACAATGTATGATTTATTTTGTCATAAACTACTAAATCACGTGCCTTTGTTATTTTTATAAATCCTCTACAAATCCACTATGCGGCGCCATTTATACCTTTTTTTTATTATTATAATTGACTAATTTGTGATTGTGTTTGGTTAGGGAAATGCAGAGAGAAGGCGTTGTCAGTAAGTTTAGAGAAATACCAAAGGAAATGAGTGTTTGGAACTCAACAAAAAATGAGAAAGGAGCTGCAGTTGATCAGAAAGAGCAACAGGTTTAATAATGGTTGCACTGAATTCCTTTTGTGATGATTCAGTTTCGGATTTTTAAATAATGCTCCTGTTTGAATTTGAAACTCTTGATTTTCCATTTAGTTTTTGAACAAAAATTCTCCACAATGCTGATTTGCTCAAGGCTGTGTTAAGGTAAATTTTGCTCCCATCCAGAAAAATTTTCAATGAATTATGTCGTCTGAGTAGTATTGAAGCCGGACATTGTATCTTTGAGAAAGTTTATGTATAGTTTCTGCAAAAGTTTATTTTGGGAGTAGTATATATCCGTATATGGAGTTTTGCTTTTTTTCCATTGTGAAATCAAACCCCTCCATCCAGTCTCTTACATTCTTGATATGATCATCCCCCGAAATCTTCCTTTCTCACCTAAAGGCAGATAAGAGAAATCAACATTCTGAGTGGTCAAAAATGTTACCCAAGGTGTTTATGGGTCTCGAGTCAATCAGTGGTATGCCTTCAGCTTTGTGACTGGGAGCTTTGGCATGTGCTCGGGATCTAGATGAAAGACTTGGGATCGAGATGTGATATTACTATTGTGAATGTTATGCAATGAATAAAGTTTGTAGAAGGTTGCTGATCGACTTTTGCTGCCACCAAAATAATGTATGTAAAAAGTTGTTGATCAACAATAATAGGTAGCTTGCAAATTTTTCTTAATGTATCCTATTAAATTGATTTGAGAGTTGCGATATTACTTAATTATTTTAACAATTTACATTAGCAACTTTTTTATTTTTTTTTTTACATTGTAACCAAGAAGCATGTATATCATGAGAAATAAAAGAAGTTATGAAGTGACGATCGAAGATCACAAAAACTACCTAAGTGGAATGTGTTGATCTAATATTTTAAGTACATAGATAGCCAAAACTTCTACAATTTTTATGTGGAGTATCAATTAAATATAGCAATGAATTGTATTAATCTTTTATAACACAATTTTTTATATCTTTCAAACATAATGTTTTTTACAATTTTTAATCCAGCAACAACGTGCGAGCAACAATTTCTAGTATAGGCCTATTGAGACAATTCGAATTACTTCCACTAAGAAAACTATTTTGGTTGCCAATCCATGACTTTATTGATTAAGCAAAAGATCGATTACGAACGAATCCAATAGTCAGACTGTACGCGTATTAAGGTTTGGTTCAAACCAAATCCAATCAAAATGTCGAGCAGTATACAGACCCACTGAGACACTTCTTTTGGTTGCCAATGCATGAGCTTTATTGATTAAGCAAAATTTACATCAACGTAGGATTCGAGAAGGCCCTCCAGCCAAGGCATACAACGCCATACACACATCCCCAGCCCTTCATGTATATATACAAGTGGGCTAACTGATAACTTACAAATTGCACAAAACAAAGCAATCACCCTAACGCTAGCTCAACAACCTTAACGCTAAATCTCACATGGAAGCTGTATACCGAGTGCTGCTCCACCTCACAGCAACCGGACTCCTCACCAGATGGCTACCATCTGTCCACTCAATAGACCCGTATCGCTCTCCGCCATCATACCCAACTCCTCTCCTGAATGTAACCTCATAGCTCAGACTCTGGTTTTCTTCACTGAACTCCAGCTTGCTTGGTGAAACGCTGATCTCAACACCAGCTGGAGCAGTAACATTCACCTTATAAACTGCGTCCACATTGCTCCCCACATTCGTAGCGACTCTCGTGTACTTAACCAGGCTTTGATCCGAGCTCAAGATGACGGAAAGTGAAGGGTAATTCAGATCACCAGGACTAGCCAAACTGTTCTTTGTGCATATATCAGAACCAGTAGGCTTTCCTAAGAAAACCGCAATTTGCCTTGGACTGTACCCGATTGAGCACAAAAATGCAACATAGTCATTCACACTGAGATCGTAAATCAACCCGGGATTGAGAGCTCTGTTGGGATCCACATGTCCTGCTCCATGAACAAAAGGAGTCGACTCTTTCCCTGTTGCAAGGTCCCTGATTTTCTTACCTGAATCGTCTAAAGTGTAAGCTGTTGTGATCAAAGCAGATTTTATAGCAGCAATCGACCAATTCGGATAGGCCTTTCGAAGCAATGCAGCAATGCCGCTCACATGCGGGCACGACATAGATGTCCCCGAAATTATATTGAACTCGGTTCTTCTAGGATCAATTTCCAAATCCGTGGGGGCAGACGCCCCAGTCCAACCCGCCAAAATGTTCACTCCAGGAGCAATCACATCGGGCTTGAGAATCTCCGGTGTCAGAGAATTCGGTCCTCTGCTCGAAAAAGCTGCGACCTTTGGGGCCGGCGGCGAAGTCCCAATTACAGTTCCTCGAAAAACAATCGTGGCCGTCGGGTATTGGCTCAATCTGATGTATTCCCTTATCTGATCGGCAGCGATTTCACCCACCTCTGTTGCTGGGATAAGGTGAGCATCGGCGAGAAGCTCTTCTCCACTGTCGGCTGTGTTGGCCAAGATAAACCCGAGCCCGCCGGCTAGCTTCACTGCGCTTCCCTTTCCGACTCTCGCATTGCCGCCGCGATCGCAGACGACAATTTTCCCCTGGACTTTCGATCGCTTGAGAGACCCTGCGTAACAGTACCTGCTTCCGGCGTCTCCGCCGTAAATTAATGGAAGCTGGTGATCGACCAGAGGCTCGCCGGAGTACAATGAAACACCTCCGAAAACCCGGTTATCGCCGAGAATAACATCGGCTGGGAACTCTCTGTCAATGGTGGAAGCGCCGACTGTGAGAATCCATGGAGCTATGTTGGTGGCGGTAAATGGGTTGGGCCCAGAATTACCCGCGGAGGCGGAGACGAGAACACCATGCTGGGCAGCCCCGAAGGATCCGATGGCTATGGAGTCTCGATCATACGGGGGAGAACGACCGCTGGCGCCGACGGAGAGCGAAATTATGTCAACGCCGTCGGCAATTGCTTGATCCATAGCGGCCAAAATGTCGGAATCGAAACACCCAAATGACCAGCAGATTTTATAGACGGCGATTCTCGCCTTGGTGGCCATGCCTCTGGCTTCGCCGCGAGCGTACGAAAACAAGCTGGCGTTAGCGACCGGGGAGCCGGCGGCGGTGGAGGCCGTGTGTGTCCCATGGCCTTCGGTGTCTCTCGGCGATTTCGATTCATTCGATTCGTCCATTATTCGTCCGATGTAGGCTTCGTAGCCGTCGAAGTAGGCTCTGGCGCCGATGATCTTGCGGTTGCAGGAGGAGGACGGGAAGTCCGGGGCACTGACGCAGGTGCCCTTCCATCGGGACGGAACCGGGCCGAGACCCGAGTCCGAGAAGCTCGGGCGCTCCGGCCAGATCCCGGTGTCGAGGACGCCGACTATGACGTCGTCGGCGTAGTCGGAGTTGGGCCACAAGCCGAAGGATTCAGCGAGGCCGAGGAAGCTGGGGGTGTGAGTGGTGTGGAGCTGACGTGGCTGGTCGGGCGTGACGGAGAGGACGGCGGGGTGGGAGAGGAGCTGGGTGGCCTGAGAGGATGTGAGAGCGGCGGAGAAGCCGTGGACGGCGCGGTCGTATGTGTAGAGGAGTTTGGTGGGGTGGGGGGACGGGAGGGATTGGATGATGGAGGTGTACCAGCTCCGGTGAGAGGAGAAGAGGGCGGGCTTGTCTGATTTGGACACGTGGACGATGAAGGTTTTTGGACGGTCGGATAGGTCGGGCGGGATCGAGAGCGCAGCAGGAACAAGAAAACAGAGGAGGAAAAGGAAGGGAAGGAGGTTGGAACCGGCCATTGCTATCGAGTGTTTGGTTCCTGAGAAAGTGGAGGAAAATCAACAAATGGGTTTGCCTGCAGAGCTGCGAAACTGGGTGTGGGGTTTTCTAATTGCCACGTGGCTCCACAACTTTTGTTACGAATGGATTGGTGGGCGAATTTTACGCAGGTGATTATTAACGGGCGGATTTTGGATTCCGTATTTTGGAGGATGCGAGTGAATAATGTTGCCGCGATGATTGGCCTGCCACAGTACAAAGGGTGGAAACGGGATTTTAAATTCGGTATTGCTGGCAAAACGACGTCGAATGGGGGAATCAAGTGAAAAAATGTACCTACTTTTAAATTTGAGATAGGGGGGCTGTAAATCGACTTGAACAATTTTAGTTTGCCTGATAAATGTTTTACGTTTTTACTAAACCAACAATCTTTCTCCTTGCGACAGAGTCCAAAAAATCATATTGTTCGAGTTTGTTTAAAAAATGATTGAGTCAAGCAAACTACAAGCTCGAGTTTGCGTGTGTGTTTACAAAGAGCTGAGCTCCAACTTGAAAAATGTTACTTGTGCCTTGAGCACACGGCCGACCCCGAGGGTGTGTATCTAGTGCCACTGCACTGGACTACTGATTTTTCTCTCCTCTAATTGCATGTGCAAAATAACAAGAATGCGCCTATGTTGCAAACGTCCCATTCATATTGTAAGATTGTAACAAAAACGACCTTAAACACGCTTTCAGAAGGTCAGAGACATGCTCGAAATCAGAAAGGAAAAACAATTCCAGGACCGAAATGTACGAACACCAAAAAATTAGGGAACAAATACGACATTAACAATACTCGTAAGAATTAGTTGCCGACTCGCTTCCCACCATAGCCGAGTGGGGAAAGGCTGTTCTAGTCTCTTCTTAGTTGCTTGATGACCTCACAACATTACACAACACATCAAAGCTACCCAACAGTGGTGCAAAGACTCGAACACCTTTGCCCACTCGACTTGGGATTCATCACACAACCAGTAACCTGTAACCTTAACACCATGCTTAGTTGCAGCCGACGCGACAGGACTCAACAGCTCTTCTATGTTGGTTGAATTGTTTCTTACCAGATATTTGCACTCGACGAGTGTTAGAACCAGAACCATATGATGTATTTTCTCTTACAAGACGGTGGGAGAAAGAACCTATTCCCTCTCACCCTTCTAAACAAAGAACAAGATAAATTACATACCAAATTTTAAGAACCAGAATTGTTGCTCAATAACAATACGATGAGGTCAGGGAAGAAGGAAAGCCAAAATTTGACACAGCAAGCAGGAACATTGTTACTTGTTCAAACAGAAAAAAACATTCTCAGACAACTTAGTTTAGAACGATTCCATAACAAAATCTCATGACAAAAATTAGGTCTATGACGCTAGTGATACCCAGAATTGGCAACACAACAGTCATTCCCCAACAAGGCAATCTCTGATTGATCACCGCAGCCTTCTTGCCTCCCTCTCGGACTCAAGCAAGGTAAGGATATCCCCCTCCCTCACTGGTCCCTTGACATTCCTCATGATAAACCGGTTCTGGTCATCCAGAAACTTGACTCTCACCTGAGTCACCTGCCCACGAGATCCAGTCCGTCCCATAACCTTGATCACAACAGCATGCTTGATCGTGGATTCCATTCTTCGCGGAAAACAAAATAAGAAGGAAAATTTTAGATATATTTGATTTAGTTTCAAACCCTACAATCTAGTACATCAGAGTTAGCGAAATCCCGCCGTCCTTGGGGAGGATACAACGGTATCCAAATTCCAAAGCATAACGAATTTACGAACTAAGTAAAACACAAGTTAAAATTCAAGAACCAGAAAATAACAGAGCAAAAAACTCAATAGGGCTTCAAAATCTCATGGTATTTGGTAATAGCTGCCACTAAGAGGTGAGCACCAAGCTTCAAAGCAACTTTTTGATGATTAAATTTCCTTTGAAACAGAATATACAGTGATATAGACCCCAGAAAATGAAATTACAGAAAATTTAATCATTATTCAACCTCACATTTTACGATATTAATAAATTAGATTGGGTTATGGGTACCAAATCTAACCCATATGTTTCTACGATTCAAGCCATAAAAACTAAATAAATAAAATTGTCAACAACAACGAAAATTTCTCATTCATTCAGAAACCCAACAGAACATTCAAGCCTAATTCTTATTAAAATAATATAACATAGAATTTACATTATGCGAAAGATAAAACCCTAACCTGGAGGCTGGACGTCCAGATGAGAGCAATCGAAGTCGGAGAAGACGGGAAAGTGGCGGCGCAGAAGGGGAGGCTGAATCGCGAGACGAGTGAACGACGCGGTGCAGAGTAGGAGAAAGGAGAGGAAATAGCCTTTTATGTTTTCAACTAGGGTTTGGGTTTCTCTTAATTGGGCTCCACTCAACTTCCGTATCAGCCGACATAGTGTCGAGCATATGGGCGGGCCTTTTAGTCCCGCTAGAGGGCCTTTTATATTCCACACATTTTTCAGTTACTGATAAAACATCTAAACTAATTGTACGTTTTATCCAGAAAAACAAGTAAATATTTTTGGGCTCAGCGCATAGTCTTGCGATGCTTCCGGAGCAAAACGTTCTTTCACTTTCTGCTCCTCATATTAATGTCGGGGTAATGACATATGGCTTGTTTGAAAAAAAAAAATTAATAATTGAAAGCGTTTTTAAAGAAAATAAATATTTTTTTTGTTCCAAAAGTACTTTAGGTGCATTTTCAGAATTCATATGTGTTTATACTAAGGATTGGTTCTAAAACTTTTCACTAAAACGGTTTTTCAGTAATTTTAAAAGCGCTTCCAAACGAGCAGCCACATGCTTTGCTAGAAAACTACTTAATCCCTATTGATACAAAGACAAGAAAGAATGAATCACGTGACCATTAATTATAATGGAGGAGGATTGTCTGTCCTCCTCCTTCCCGTGCCCTTCCGTGCCCTCCTGTTTGTGTGGTCACGGTTAAGCCACGTCAACATTTTATATTACTATTCATTTTTGTCTCATTATCTCTATAAAAAAAATATAAAATGTTGACGTGGCTTAACCGTGACCACACAAAACAAGAGGGCACTGGAGGGCATGGGAAGGAGGAGGGCAGACAATCCTCCTCCAATTATAATACCATATAAAATAAGAGATGATGATTGAGTGAAATGTATTATCTTATTATTGGATTAGGTAAATGAGATATTAAATAATTGAGGAATATGTATTTTCTCAGAAGTTAGCCGCCATTTCATAGGGAAAAAAGACACACAATTTCTTCATATTATATTTTCTGTCAGTCTAGTTGGTGAGTTTATCTCATTTTGACCCCCCAAATTCAAAGTTAATGAATAATTTGGATATGCTAATTCGATATACGACGATAAGAGATGATTGTTGATGTTGATGTTGTTGTGTTGGTATTACTTGACTTTTGGTATGATCAATCTAAATCATACTAAAAATCTTTAAATATATTATGGGTGGTTACAATAAAAGCCATCGTGTATCAAGATTGATAATTTATTTTTTTTGAAATTTCAAATTTATTTCCTTTCAAGTTTCTAGCAAAAATGGTCAGTACGAATTTCATTTCAAAGCGGCATATTTTTCATGAAAATACTTAAGACCAAAGAGATTAGCGTGAATGATTGTCGGTCGTTGATGAATGTAAGACCTATTTCAATCAACAGTTGACATTCAATCATGTGGGTGAGTAACTCTCCCTAACAAAACCAATAAATTTTGGAATGGCTAAAGCCTAGGAAACTAATATTCTTCATACCAAGTTGCCATGTTGCATTACACGTTTGAAGGCTTGAAGCTCAAGCACTGGATAAGTAAAGATCTGCTGGTAATCAATGATTGAGTTAGAGATACTGAAGAATATATCTAACGGCCATAAAACTTGGTGTGGGTCCAAATCTGATGGGAAAACTAGTATAATTGTATTGTGGCCATTCATGCAGTGCACCAGATCCGATTCCCATATCCTTCCCTTGTTCAATCCACTGTCAGGAGATGGTCACTGAAATAGTGCCTCTGCGTCTCTGATTCTGGTGTTATTTTCTTTGTTGTCATTGCATTTCTGTGTTGTGTTTGTGTTGTGCCAGCCACTATGACTTATAAAACGGACTAAGATTCTCTCTTTTTTTTTCTTTTTCCTTCGCTCCTTTTCTCAAGATTTCATCTTTGTAGGGAGAGAGAAGAAAAAAAAAATGGAAGAGGAGGAGAGGGAGGGGAGGGGATTGAATCCCAGTCCTTATAAAACCTCTTTGTTTACCTTTCATAGTCATCTTTTGTTTCAATTCTTTCTAATTTAGGTTGAATTGATAGACCTCTCATTGTCATTTAATCATATATAAAAGGGTTTCACTTCCATCTTTCATAACATTAAATGTTACCGGCATTGGATGATCTAAATTCACAGGTCCACAATAAAAGTAGTAATCTAAATCAATGTATGGTATCTAATGCTCTTAGCATTTAACCGTCATTAGAAGAAGAAAAAAGTTGCAGATGAAGGTGTATTTTCCATGTTACATGCAGGCAATGTGTAGGTTTCCACATTTCTCTTGATTCCTTTGCAGAACGATCCTTCCATTCTCATAAACTTTTATACATATGTCATTTAGACAAGTTCATCTTCAAGTTTCATAGATAACAAAATTCTAGCAACACAACCAAAGAAAATTAAGAAAATTAGAGGAAAAATAAAAGGTTCTGTGTTTCAATACTAATTAATTAAATTACGACTAAAATTAAACATCTACCCTTAACAATTAAATTCCTTGCTTTTCCTTTCTGGGTTTTTATTTTCAGCCAATAAAATTGTAAATTCGCCAAACTTTTTCCCAACTTTTGATCCTTATTCCCAATATATTCTCCATTTATCAAATATCTTCAACTAGTCAGAGTCGGAAAGCAACTCTCAGACCTTGTGAGCCCTTTGCCTGCATCAATCTTTGTAGGACTACTTGGAGTTGATCTCAACCCCCCCCTCGGAGAATCCAAACTGCGCCGGAGAATTTGTCTCATGGCGGATATTAAGTGAATGGTAGGGTTTGGAGGAGGCCCCGAGGCCTTAAACTTTTTGCAGAAGTTCATGTGTGTGGCCATGGCTTCTTCCGTGCTGATCAGCCTCTTCTGCGACCTAACAATCTCATCTTTTATAGCTTCTGCACACAACCCACAAATCCACTGGCCCTGATATCTCTCCCTCACGTGCTCAATGTACGCAGGTGTGCACTCTTCTGTTAATCCACAGCAGTCGCACTGTACGAACTCGATTTCGATGGAGGGAACGAGTTTTGTTGTGGTTTGTTGTGGCTGAGTTTCCGCAGCCGCGGCCGCGGCCGGGAGAACAATCGTGTCGGTGCTGACGACAGTTGCGGACATTGCCATTATTGTTAAACCTGCAAACAATGCGAGCAATGCAAATATGATTTCTAGAATCATGAGCAATGTGTAACATCTGATGGGAATCATGGGAAGTTGTGTGTTTTTTTTTTATATAAGAAAAACAGAATTCGGCTTTGGATAACAAAATCCGTTGAGCTTCTTGGCAAAAAATAAACAAGGTTTGAACTGGAAATCCCAACTATATATGTTCTTGAAATAGCTTTGTTAGTTTATTTCTTCCTCAAAGGATAGAAAAATAAAATCATGGGTTTTGCAGATTAATTCCCATCCTATATGAATCAAAAGAAAAGAAGAAATCCTGCTCCAATCTTTCTTCTAAAAATAAAAAAACATATTTGCAAATGACATGTAAATTGGTTAAAAACGTTTTCCTTGGAACTCAACGTATCACGAGTTCAGTTCCCCTTCCAATATCGCTTGTATCACAACAAAAATGAAAAACATGTTTTTGAAAATGAGCTACTCATGGAAAAGTGAAACAGAGAAATATCTAGTTGCAATTCAAATGAAACAAGTTCAAGTTAAAAAGACGTGAAGAATTACCGGCAGAAGCAGATCAAAAACTAAACCCAATGTTTTCTTTTTGGTTATTTCTTCTTCTGAATTTCTGCTAATTTCCTCTATCGCTCTTTCTCCCAAGCTCCTTCTTCAACCTTCTCTTCCGCAGCCATTTCCAAAAGACAAAATATTCAAACCTCAAAACACTTTTTATCCAAGCAGAGCCTTAATTTTCAGCTTTCACAAACTTTGCTAGCTGAATTATCTCTTCCTCTTCCTCTTCCTGATGCTAGACTCAAACTTTGGTCTCTTTTTTTTTCCTCTTATCTCCTTTCTGTGTTTTTGGAAAGAACCCGACTCTTAATATTACGAGCAAACAAAGAGATTGCTTTTTGTTTCTCCTCCACAAAATCTTCTACTTAACAATATATGAATAGTAGAGAAGTAGAGATACAGAGAGGAAAACACAACACACTTTCTAGAGAGAGAGAGGTGCAAGAGGGAGAAGACCCAATGATTGAAGGCTTAAGGTGCTGGACTACTACTACAAGTATATTCGACATCAGCAGCATTTGCTGTCAGGGAATTCTGACCGTTGATTTATTTGATTGCCAGCTAAGCATTATCATGTTTTCAGACTATTCCTGCCCAATATGTGCTGGGAAGTATTTTTGCTCGCCACCATTTAGTATGGTGTATGCTCACTATCTTATTTATTACCGTTAGATGGGTTTGAATTTCAAGATTCGTGTAGTGATAAGCACAAATCTCAAAATTTAAACTTATCTAACGGTAATAAATAGAATGATGAGCATACACCATATAAATAGTGGTGAGTAAAAATGCCGTCATATGTGCTGTTTGTTATTTAAACCAATGAATTGCATCCAGGTGTAAACCAAAAACGTGTAAGCTACGGGTTTAATTGTTTGCTTTGCTTCCACACGTCTTTTTTCTTAATATCGAGACTCCCAAAGGAAAAAGAAAGCAAACAAACAAAACAAAGAGACTTCCAAAAGTCTTCTTTTTCCCAATCAAATTACCGCTAAGCTTTCAACTGACATATAATACACAAGCCCCAACTAGGTCTTCCCCAGGCTGCTTATAAATGGTAATCTCTATATTTCCACTGCTTTTTGTCATTTCACAATGGAGCTATCCAACAATTTTAAAGACTAAAGAGCCACAAAAACAGTTCTTCTGTTTGCATTACTGGTAGTGTATACTGTAGAATGAAAATGTTTTAGTGTGGAAATAAAACACATATGAATGAATTACAAATACACAATACAAGAATGAAAGAGATTGGTAATGACAAGGGAAATAAATTGCATGCAACTACTTGTATACACTCCCTTAGTCAGTTTTCTATCTCTTGCTTAAGAATAGATTGGTGTCAAACCGACTGTCTTTCATATGTCAGTTGAGGAGCGAAATAGTGGGTATATAGTGAGATGTGAGCTTTATGCTAATTGTATACAACTTAATACTATTACGTTTACAAAATTGGTGTATTTTTTGATGAATTTTCAGGATATGCTCACTGTATATACACGACATGCACATGTATGCTCACGTATCTAAGCTTAACCCAAAAACTCAAAGCTCACACCTCTCTCTTCGAAATCAGGAAAATAACGTCATCACATGTGAGTTTTTACAATTTATATTTGGGTATTTCTGTCATTTCAATTTTGTGCATGATAGGCATGGCTTGCCAATGGCCGGTTTGTTCTATTTCAGTCCAAAGATTAAAAAAATTAATCATTTTTTACAGTTTCCTTTCTATTTTTCATTTGGGCCCCATACTGTCATGATTCCTCCATATCTTAGTAAACACAATAATGATCCATAATCACAATCGAATTCCTTATTTTCATTTTGATTGCGAGCGTGTATACACGCTTAATGTATTTACAAGTAATTAAAGCGCTTTGCTTGAAGCTATAAACTCCTTCAAATAATTCATTTAAATAAATTATATACATAGTAACAATTAGTATTATCATATTGGAGTGTTAATCCTATATCAAATTAATTAGCTAGAGAGTAAAAGTAAAATATATTGTATATATTAGTTAAATTGAAGAACCTTAATCTAAGGTCCTCATTTTGAGGACTTATGAGGACTAAATGCATATTAGCCACAATATTATATTAGTTTAGATCCGAAGGCCTAAAATATTTTACAACTTAATAAAGCAAAACAAGAAAATGAGTTTTCTTATGGTTCGTGGATTTTAAGTTGACTAATATAATCTTGTGGCTAATATGTATTTAGTCCTCACAGATTCTAAAAAAATCAAGACCTTAGGAGAGCAGAACTTCATTTAAACTAGAGTATGATATTTAATTAGTTTGTAAATTTTAATTTAGTGTGCTGAAATTAAACTTGTAGGGTTCGTTTGATATTATTTTGTTTTTTATTTTTACTAGTTTTTTTTTTTTTGTTGAGATAGGGATTAAGAATGCAAGAGAAATGAAGAATGATGGAGGAAAGATGGTGGAAGAAATTACGTAAAAGAATGGAACATACCGCAAATTAAAACTAAAAATCAAAACCTAAAACAATTTTAATTTATTTTGTATTGTGGATTATTTTATCTGACAAAGGGAAGGGGGTCGACGGCATAGAAAGAGAAAATAGAAGGAGATGTGTTTGTAGAGTTGTGTAGAGGACTGTGTGTTATCTCCCCTACACAATGCCTTTATTTATAGTAATAGAGAAATCATTCTCTTCCAATGAATACAAATCCATATAGGAAAGAATAACTAGAATCAAATCTAATATAGGATTTACACAATCACACTTAAACTAGAAGTTTATAACACTCCCCTTTGAGTGTTTAATACTCAAGTAGATTCGGCATCATGTAGAGGTTGATGAAGTCAACTCGTCGGCACTGATTCTGGGAACACGCTATTCTCAATAAGGTATGAACTTGCATAAGAAAGTAAGCCCTAGTTTGGTATTGAGGTGATTCTGAAAAAAGCTGGTATCAAAAAAGCTGGTAAACATTCAGCTTCAGCTTTTTTTCACAGTTTTGGGTGAAAAAAATGCCAAAAACAGGAAGCTGCAAAACCCAGCTTTGAAAAACCGACTTTTTCACATCTGTTTTACATAAAAGTTTACCAAACACTATAATACTGCTTTTTTTTTCAAAAGCACTTTTACAAAAAAGTTTACCAAACACTCTACTGCTTATTCTCACATTACCACAGAAACAACTTTTTTTCAAAGCACAGCAATACCAAACCAGTCTTAAGTCTCGCAAAAAACCCTATTACTATGGTAAAAACCTGAGTAGGGACAAAACCCATAGTCTAAGGAAAAATGCGTGAGAAATGCAAAGTCAAATTAAACGTCTACAAGACGTCATCAGGGATATGATCAACCCAAGGTGGGTGTCTCATTAAAACCTAGTTTGGTAGCAAAAACCTAGTGGGAAAAATGCTCCTAATCATAGGGAAAAATAGTACATTAAGATCATGCAAGTATACTTCAAGATACTTCCCCTGAGTTTGACACAATTCCAAAGAGAACTAGCAATGTTATAACTCAGAAAGTTTACGCATACCAATTCCTTGAACAAGCATTTGAAACGTCGCCTTTGGTAGTGATTTGGTGAAAAAGTCGGCCAGATTGTCTTGTGAACGAATTTGCGTGACTTCAATCTTTTGATGCTTTTGTTGTTGATGTAAGATGACGAACTTCGATGCAATGTGCTTAGTGTTGTCTCTTTTGATGTAACCCTTCTTGAGCTATTCAATTCATGTTGTATTGTCTTCATAGATCGTCGTTAGGACATTAACGACAAGGTAAAGATCGGTGGAGCTTCGAATATGGCCCACAACTGTTATCAACCAAAAGCATTCCCTAGTTACTTCGTGTAAGGTGAGAATTTCAGCATGGTTAGACGAAGTGGCAACTAAGGTCTGTTTAGTTAACCTCTAAGAGATTGAGGTACCTCCAAGTGTAAAGACATAACCCGTTTGAGAATGTGCCTTTTACAGATCAGATAAGTATCATGCGTCAACATAACAAACAAGGCGGGAATCGACTCGAGATAAGCGGTACGGCATGACTTAAGGATTTATAGAGATAGAACAAGCCCAGATCCGTAGTACTCTTAAGGTAGCGAAAAATGCCTTTAACACCAGTCCAGTGTCTGCGTGCTGGTACATTATTGTATCTTGCCAAAAGATTAATAGCGAATGAGATGTCGGGTCTAGTTATTGAGCTAAGTACAATAAAACGCATATCGCACTTAGATAAGGAACTTCAGGATCCAAAATCTCTTCATCATCATCTTTCGGACGGAATGAATCTCGTTTTCTATCTAGCGATTGAACGACCATATGAGTACTCGAAGGCTTCGCTTTATCCTCATTAAAGCAGCGCAACATCTTCTGAGTGTAGTTCGTTTGATGTACTAAGATTCCATCTGAACGGTGCTCTATCTTGAGACTAAGACAGTATCGAGTCTTTCCTAGATCTTTCATCTTAAATTCTGACTTTAGATGCACAGCAGTTCTCGTGAGCTCTTCAGGAGTTTTGATGAGGTTCATGTCGTCGACATAAATTGCAACTATCATAAAACTGGAATGTGACTTCTTAATTAACACACAAAGGCATAGTTTGTTGTTCACGTATCCTTGACTAGTCAAATACTCACTCAAACGGTTATACCACATTCTTCCGGATTGCTTTAAACTATAGAATGAACACCTCAGCCAAATTGAGAGCATGTTCCGGGGTTTGGAAATATTTGATCCAGTCAATGTAAGTCATTCAAAAACTTTCATATAAATTCCTGTATCAAGATCCCCATAGAGATACGCAGTTATTACATCTATTAGCTGCACATTCAGTTTTTTGAAAACTTCCAAACTGATAAGGTAGCGAAAAGTAATCATATCCATAATGGATGAATAAGTTTCGCCATAGTCAATCCCGAGGCGTTGTGAGAAGCCTTGCGCAACAAGACGAGCTTTGTAACGCACAATTTCGTTCTTCTCGTTTTGCTTCCGAACGAAAATCTACTTGTAGCAAACGGGCTTCACATGTGGAGGAGTAGAATCTACAGGTCCAAACACCTTATGTTTCGCAAGCGAATCGAGTTCAACTTGGATTACTTATTTCCTGTTTGACTAATTGGTTCTACATCAACATTCATCAACGGAATGAAGTTCAATGTCATCGCTCAACATGATCTCAGTAGCTACTACATATGTTAATGCATCGTCGACGATCATCCCATTTCTACACCAAACATCATCTGAGCTAGCATAATAGAAAAAAATATCACGATTCTCGGGAGGTGGATTCGTCTTTTCAAGGACATTTCCGTAATCTAAAATTTCCTCATGAGTTGGATAGGACAGTTGAATTCACAGTATGCTCTTCAAGTGCCTGTGTCATGGGTTTCCTCTTCCGAGGGTGTAAATCCTTTGAAACAAGAGGTCTGCCACGCTTTTGTGTAAGGGTAGATGATTAGCTAGCAGCTAATGTATGTAGATCGGCCAAAGTAGTGTCCTAGGCCTCTAAGAGGGATGTCCGTCGTAAATTTTGTACATCCATCTTTGTAGGCATATTTGCAGTTGGAATATGTGATCTTATCACTCGCGCTAGATTAGTGAAAGTATCTGGCATGCTATAACGATCTAATATGCGTTGTACTTCAGTCTCAGACTGAGCGGTGCGGGGGTCTAAATGAGACAAAGTGGGAGTCATCCACGATATTTCGCATCATTCTTCAAGAACGTTGACGTTCTTATCTCCCCCTAACGATGGGAAGACTGTCTCATAGAAGTGACAATTCGCGAAACAAGTGGTAAACTGATCGCCTGTCAAAGGTTATAAGTAACGAATAATTAAATAAGAATCATATCCAACATAAATTCCCATCTTTCGCTGATGCCCCATTTTTGTACGTAAGGGCGATGAAATCGGCACATAGATCGTACAACAAAAAACACGCAGATGCGATATGTCAGGTTCATATCCAGTAACCAACTGAAGGGCGTTAAATGGTTGGGTCACAACAGGCCTCAGGTGGTCTAGCATGGCTGCATGTAACATTGCATGGCCCCAAGCAACGATCGGAAGCTTAGTACGTATGACTAGCGATCAGGAGCTTAGTACGTATGACTAATGATCGAGTAATCATTTGTAAGTACTTAATGAATGCATATGTCAGGCTATTCTGGGTATGAACATGGGATACATGATCGATATACAATAGTCATCAAAAGTTTTAGATGTGAATTCTCCAGTATTATCCAATCGAATGGATTGATCAAATAATCAGGGTGGTGAGCCATGAGCTTGATAATCTAAGCTAACATTTTGGAGAATGTAGCATTCCTTGTGGACAACAACTTGTGGACAACAAGCACACGTGTCACTAATGTGTGGAAGCGTCAACCAAAACCATAAAATATCTAAATGGTCCGTAGGAATGGTGAATCGGTCCACAAATGTCCCCGTGAATCCTTTGTAGAAAAATAGAAGGATTCGAACGAATCTTGTCATAAGAAGGCTTAATAATAAGTTTTTCCATAGAGCAGATTTGACATGCGATTCCTTGAATCGAACCTAAACTTCGGGTTAGTGGATGCTCGTGTGAAAATTTGAGGATACAGTGCATCGTTGTTCGTCCAAGGTGTCCCAAACGATCATGCCAAAGTGTAATTTCGTGCGCGGCCCCAGAGGAAGGGTCGGCCATATAGTGGCTTTCCATGGGGCATATGGTCTTAGTATACAGACCACTTGGGATACACTTTATCTTTTTTAGAATACACTTCTGGCCATATTCGTAGGAAGTTATGCATATAAATTCAACTCCATTTTCTTCATAGGCTTCGGCGTGGTAATTATTATCTCTAATGTCCTTGAAACTCAACAACATTATTTTGGAACACGAAGAATAAAGTGTTTCATCAATGATCAAAATTGTACCATTAGACAATATATACATGTTTTACCATATCCTTCGATCAGGTTGAATGGGCCTGAGAGGGTTGTCAAATGTGCATTCTTAGGTATGAAGTTAGTAAAATAGATGCGTTCACGCAAAACGGTGTGCGTGGTTACACTATCTGCCAGACAACTAACTTTCCCGCTAGTCATACCTAGAATGAAAATTAATTTGAATCGATCACACGTATAAAAGTTCAAAAAACAAATATCCACTCAAAATAATTTTAAGTATTCAAGGATGGTAATTAATTAAAAACTTAATATCCAAAAACAAATCACCAACAAATAATCCAAACATAAAGGAAAATTCTTCAAAGTTAAACAAAAAAACAAGGGGAGTTCGGCCACTAGGTCGAATTCGGCCTCAATATCTAAATTTCAACTAGAAAAAGAGTTTATGTCTAAGATTCTAATCTTCCATAGGGGTGATAGCCTCTTGAAAGTTAGAAACCTCTATCTTTGTACTCTCCAGTTCATCTACTTGCACAAAGTTTGATTCAAATTTCTTACGACTAGAATAATATTCAACTACAACCTTTTGGGGAGCTCGGTAAACATGGGACCAATGGTCCTATGAACTATAGCAATAGCACATATCCGTATCGATGGTTTCAGGGGCTTTGCGATTATTCTTAAAGTTTGGGGTCTTATGAGCGAGGTTAGGGCGCTTACGGGCTTTGTTTCCTCCCTTAGATAGGCCTTGGCACTGTTGACCTTGACAGGGTGGCTTCTGGCTGCTCCTACCACGCCTATATCGGCGTTTTAGGCGTTTTTTTTTGCTATAATGTGCTTCAGGAACATCAATCACCCCAGTAGGTCGAGCTTGATGATTTTTCATCAACCGCTGATTCTGCTTTTCAGCGAGAAGTAAAACAGAGATCAAATCTAAAAACTTAGTGAACTTCTGAGCACTATATTGTTGCTGCAGAACAATATTGGTAGTAGAAAAGGTCGAAAATGTCTTCTCAATGAGATCCTCTACGGTCAAGGTCTCGTTACAAAACTTGAAAAGTGATCAGATTCGACAAACTTCAAAATTATACTCATTCACAGACTTAAAGTCTTGGAAGTGCAAATGATGCCGTCATGTCTTGCTTCAGGCAAGAAAATGTCATTTTGGTGATCAAAACGATCAACCAAATGAACCCATAATACTCGTGGATCCTCATTAGCAAGGTACTCAATTTGCAGTGCGTCATGAATACGTCTTTAGATGAAGATCATGGCAATGGTTTTCTCAACTTCATCAACCGGATTGTCCGTCTCATCTTCAATGGCGGGACGCAAATTCTTTGCAATGAGGTGGAGCTTCACATCTTGGACCCACTTGAGGTCTAAAGCGGTGAAGTCAAGTTTGTTCAAATTTGACATGTTCCTATCACAAAATAAAATGACAAGATGTGATTAGTGTAATGGAGAAGAATATCAATCCATTCATATAGGAGTTAAACATTTAGGTTCTAATAAACATGTATTGGTTTAAATTCGCATGAAAAAGCTTCGAGTTTTCATGAGTGATGTTTTTAAGGAAAACTTCAGGTTCTCAAACCAGGCATGTTTTTAGAAACTCAAGGTTTCAAAATAATTATGAACTTCATATTCATGTGTTTCTGCAGACAAACACAAATATATGTATATATATATATATACACATATAAATATGCAAATAGAATTTTAGGTCTATAATTATAATTGAATTAATTATTTGAACTTCGGGCCAAATTTAAAGTGTGGGTGAAAAAATTATAAAACCCAAAAGTACCTAAAAAAACAGGCAATAAACATTCAAGCCCCAAAATAATAGGCTAAAGCCCACAGGTGGGCTAGAAAAAAATTAAGCAGTGAGGTCCAGGCCTAAACTTTGGTTGGAATGGGCAGATCAGACCAAAAGGTTTCAGGCCCAAGGCAGCAAACGGGCTATCAAGGAAAGCCAAGCCCAAAATAGGCTCAGGCGAGGGCGCTGATACAATGCAGCGGGGAGCACGGATGCACCAGTAAGGCTGGGATCTGGTGTGTCGTAGAGTAGGAAGTCCACAACAGCCGTGTGGGCTGGATTCCATTATACCCGGGACACGGAGACATCGAAGCCCAATTAAGGTGGTGTCACGAATGGGTCGAAAGAAGGAGGTTTGCAGCGGGTCGTGGCATGCAAACCCAAAAACCAATGCTAGGTTTTATATTGGGCCAAGAATAACCAAAGCCCAGGAAGGCTGGGTCTTTGGACTAGAAAAACATCCCAACCGTGTGCTAGGTGTGCTCGTCGGGGAAGAACATTGGACGTGTCGCTTCTGGCGGCAGTTTAGAGTTATGGATCACCATAGAACTTCTTCCCAGGTGACGGAGAGTGAAATCTCGATGTCGACGAACCAAGAAACCCTCAAGTTCGAGTTAGGGTTTTCAAATTTCGACGTGATTACGAAAATTTCGACCACAATTTTGACAGGGACGACTTTAGGTCGTTGGGAAAGGCAGTTATGGTGGCTGAGCATGGTTGCAGGCCATGCTTTTGTCAGAAAATCAATGGTGATGCCAGTGATGGCATCAAGTTTTGGGTTTGGAGACTAAGGGGCTCTATGGTCTCGGTTTGCTGCGGTGGTGTCACGAATGGGCCGAAAGAAGGAGGTTTGCAGCGGGTCGTGGCATGCAAACCCAAAAACCAATGCTAGGTTTTATATTGGGCCAAGAATAACCAAAGCCCAGGAAGGCTGGGTCTTTGGACTAGAAAAACATCCCAACCGTGTGCTAGGTATGCTCGTCGGGGAAGAACATTGGACGTATCGCTTCTGGCGGCAGTTTAGAGTTATGGATCACCATAGAACTTCTTCCCAGGTGACGGAGAGTGAAATCTTAATGTCGACGAACCAAGAAACCCTTAAGTTCGAGTTAGGGTTTTCAAATTTCGACGAGATTACGAAAATTTCGACCACAATTTTGACGGGGACGACTTTAGGTCGTTGGGAAAGGCAGTTGTGGTGGCTGAGCATGGCTGCAGGCCATGCTTTTGTCAGAAAATCAATGGTGATGCCAGTGATGGCATCAGGTTTTGGGTTTGGAGACTAAGGGGCTCTATGGTCTCGGTTGGCTACGGGTGTGGGTTCGAAGAACTCTACCAAAAAAAAATTCTTATTTTTTCTTGATTTCCATATTATAATTCAATGCATATTGACAAATAATTTAATGGATAAGCAGATATAGGATGCAATTCATGGCAAACATCAAATTCATATAATTCAACAATTATGGATATAATGCATACACAATTTATGTAGAATCTAAAATTCGAAAAATGTAAAGTTGGGTCATGCATTATGGTGAATGTTCATGCTATTAGGGCTGTAAAAATATCATTATCTAACAAGGGGAAGGGGGCCGGCGACATAGAAAGAGAAAATAGAGAGATATGTTTGTAGGGTTGTGTAGAGAAATGTGTGGAGAAAATAGAGAGATGTGTTTGTAAGGGTGTGTAGAGGAATGTGTGTTATCCCCCTATGCAATGCCTTTATTTATAGTAACAAGAAAGAAGAAATCATTCTCTTTCGAGGAATACAAGTCCATATAGGAAAGAATAACTAGAATCAAATCTAATTTAGGATTTACACAATCATACTTAAACTAGAAGTTTATAACATTTTGAGCACTTTCCGTCATCCTTATATATTACTTGTTTCCCACACACATTCCCCCTCTTCTAGCACAAAAATATAAAACTTATAAAGTAAAAATAGAATAGTTATCAAACAACCTAGCTAGGTCTTATATTTTTATGGGATGCTGAGGGCCTTTTGATCCAATGAGCATAAAATAATAAGGAAAACGATCGCGGTGATTCCCCTCTAAATCATTGATCAACGTACAAAATAATCGATTGTTCATTTTTAAATCATATGAATTACGGCATGATTAATACGTATTTTTTATTGACAATCGTCTAAGCGTACATCTATCCATTAATTAGTTTACTCGAGCGCATGAGCACTCACATGTTTAAATTGTGAATGAATAAAGAATTAAAAGGGTGGGACTTCTGCATATGATCTGTGCATTCGATCACGATTCACGCCTTTAATAATTGAAGTTTCACATTAGTACATAAGTGCATCTTACGCAACCCACTTTAGTCCCCACGATCCATTCATTTTTTAGGCACGAAGATATGCCAATTACCTGGTTGACCATTAATCCTCATGACCACTTCCACAATTTGGTTGTTTTGGTAATCAATACCAACCAATCACAATCAAAATTACATAAATATATAACTTTGCTTTCACTATTAACGAATGGACCAGGCTTTGCCAGACCCTAAAAAATAAATTAAAAGAGGCTGAAATTATTGCAGATATCGATCAAGAAAAAGACCTTTTTTTCCAAGTGATTATTGAGAAGGAGACTAGCAGTCGGCCACAGCTTGTGAGAATAGATAGGCAACCCACCTAAGCTGAGCAATTGTTCCTATCACAAAAACAAGGACCAAATTTGTTGCTCCTTTTAATGCGTCTCTTGAAGTACACTGAATTGGAACCATGCATGCCCACAAGTTCACATGGACATGGGCAGAGATACTCCAAATGATCGTGATCACGCTCGTGTTTTTATCTTACTTATACGCATGCGTGCTTCACATGCAACCGAACTAGCTAGCCAGGACAGTTTTGTCTTCTGTATGTGTTTATGCAAAGTAGGGATGATATCGAGCTAGCTAGGTTATAAGGGATTTGGAATGGAAAACGCGGCCATTAAAGTGGTTGTTTGGCTCAACATTTTCTGCATGCATGTATTTGAATCAATATTATAAACAGGTGGACATAATTATTCTGCCGACATTCAATTTTTACTTATAATTTGTTGGAGTAAGTTCATTGTTTAAACTTCATCGATGACCACTCTTGATAAAAAGAAAAAAAAACTATGAAAGGAGTTAATTGAGGTTCTGGCATACATGCGAGTAGAGGCATATGAACCCGGGTGGTCTCAAGACCACTCAGAAGTCCAAAGAAGTGTCAGAGAGAACCTTCGAGGATCACTCAACAGTCTGGACATGTGGTGAAAGAGAGAAGACCACCATGGTTGTACAGAAGTAGTGCAATATAAGCTTTGAACCAAGAAAGACCAACATAGCTTTGTTGTTCTTGGACCCAAGTTCCAACGAAGAAAAATGACTCTCTCTCCCTTTCCCACATGACCAATTCTCCATTTTTTTATTGTTTTCCATTCACGTTGTGCCACCTAGGATTTTAATTAATAAAAGGATGGTGTATTACTCAATCAATACTTTTTATACCATCTGTTTGACATTGTTAGTTCTTTTATAATTCATTATAAATTCATACAATCTTTAAAAAATATTTCGTAAACTACTAAAAACTCGTAATCACATGAACTCTCATCTCATACCATCAAATTCGCTAAAGTACTAAAGCAAAAGTTATAATATTTTTATATGTTATATGTTAAATAGTAAACCTAATTAAAATAACAAACTCAAATTCTCAATACTAATATATTTTTTAAGTATAAATAGACACTTATTTATATGAAATATAATAAATTTACGTTAATTCGCTTAGTCCGCCTAGGCTCCATTTAAGCACATAGGTGCTAGGTCCTGGCCCGCCACTCGAGCGCCTAGCGTACCTTGATTATGACCACTCGATATATTAAAATTCTAGATCTGCCACTGCATGCAATACCCTTATTGGTTTATGTTCATTCAATCCTAATTAGTAAAAAGAAGAGTTTATTAATTTGATTTCTTTCTTAAAGAATATTAAGGTATTATCAGCATATATTTCATATTTGTATCTCTTTGGGTTTTGTTGAGTGGACCCGTTCTGTTCAATTAGGTCAATCAGAAGCCAACTGGCATCCCTATCTTCTGTGGATGACGTGGTGATTACTTTATATGAAATCGTGACATGGCATCATAGTCACCACTTACGTGTTGCACACTAATTAATCATGTTGGTAAATTATCCAGGTGGGTCATAGTTATTTTAATTGCGAATTTTGTTTGGAGGTGAATTGTCTGCTCTCCTCCTTCCCGTGCCTTTTCGTGCCCTCGTGTTTGTGTAGTCACGGTTAAGTCACGTCAATATTTTATATTACTATTTATTTTTATCTTATTATCTCTATAAAAAAAATAATATAAAATATTGACGTGGCTTAATTGTGACCATACAAAACAAGAGGGCACAAAAAAAAAGAGGGCAGACAATCCTCCACCATTTTTCTTTTGTTGATTGCTCACATTCACCATTTTAATATGTATTTCTCCGGTTGAGATACAATCAATTTACCATTTTTAATATATTGTTATTGCATGATTTTGTTTTAAATTTTTTAGGTTGTTGTCTCCCATGTGTCGTGGCTATTTGGCCCGGTTTAATATGAATTATTAATTTGAATAAGACTATTTATTATATTGAAGATATTTTGACGGTTATTCGAAGAAAAAATATCATCACTAGAATAAAAATGGTAGAATTAAAAGGAATAATTTATCTTCATAAGTAATCTTTAACTTGGACAAAATAAAGAAGTTGTCATCCATTTTTTCTCGTCAAAATGCTTTAAAATTGTAAATAGTCTTATCAAAGATAGAAGCCTTTAAGTACTGTTTGGTAAAATCATTACTCTTGTGAAATTTCTTTTCTTCATGAATCATGATCTTTTCTTTTGGCGTAGTTAAAATGTTTTTAATTGGATTAGCTTTTCTTTTGACGTAGTTAAAATGTTTTTAATTGGATTGCTTTAACCTACCATAACGTGGATTATAAAGGAAAGCAGATGTGGTATTAGCTAACATGCATGCAGCAATACACAGCTATCAAAAGTTGAAAATAAAGGGTTTAGGATAAATTAGATTTCTTTACAATCTCACAAGGTATTTATAAGATTACAAAGAAGCAATACTAGGAAATAAATCAAAACAATCCTTTGTCTACAAGACAAGGAAACCTAGACTAAATCAAAACCCTAATTAAATCATATAAAATCACTAATTAAATCAAATCCTAAAATGTTTTTCTTTTTATGTTCCAACACCCCCTAATCATGAGTTTGCCAAGAAGGAAATCTTCATTGATACGCTGAAACTAACGCCAATCTTTTCAAAAGCTCAGGAAATCACAATCCGTCAGAACTAACGCCTCTTTTCGAATACCCAGTTGGAACTAGCGCCAACCTTTTCGAAAGCCCAACTAGAACAAGCGTTTCTTTTCAAAAGCCCAACGAACTAATCATAATTCTCAGAACTAACGCCTCTTTCTGAAAGTCCAACTAGAATTAACGCTAATCTTTTCGAAAGCCCAATTGGAACTAACGTCTTTTTTCGAAAGCTCGATAAATAAATCTCTTGATATGTTGGAACCAACGCCTCTTTTTGAAAGTCCAGTTAGAACAAACGCTAATCTTTTCGAAAGCCCAACTGAAACTAACACCTCTTTTCGGAAGCCCAAACCACCAAATCTCTCTTTTTATATCTTTTTTCTCTTTTTTCTGTCCTTTTTTCTCTTCTTCATTGCAACGGAAATTTGTCTTCTTCTAACAATTGTAGACGATCTTCACCCTCAGGTTCATGGCATGTGGGTGTACGAAGAAAATTAGCTTCATACACCCACAAGGAAGCGCTCACAACAAAATTCAATCAAGAATCGAACTCTACTCTGATACTAAGTTGAAAATAAAGAGTTTAGGATAGATTAAAATTCTCTACAATCTTACAATTCTCAAAATACTACTTCAATAATTTATTCTTCTCCATAAGGAGGTATTTAAAAGATTACAAAGAAGCAATACTAGGAAATAAATCAAAACAATCCTTTGTCTAAAAGACAAGAAAACTTAGACTAAATCAAAACCCTAATTAAATCATATAAAATCACTAATTAAATCAAGGGAGGTTTAATAAAACACCCCCGATACTGTTTACTTTTAACGAAAAACCATTTTTTTACCTTTAACTGTCACTATTCACTATACCTTTAAAAGTGGCTTTTCGTTAAAAGGAAAGTTTTCAAGCCCTTTTCGTTAGTTTTCCTTTAAATCAAATCCTAGAATACTTTCCTTTTTATTTTCCAACATCAAATTGTTTTATGTTGAATTGATTTAGAATGTCTGGTTGAGAACCCTTCAAAAACTCAACGAGAGACATGGCCATGTATCCTTAATTTGACAAAAGAACCAAGCCAAGGACATGAGTATTTCAATTTCCCTATGCTTTATTGTTTCCTTTTGCTCGTAAGTATTTGGTCTTTAAAAATAAATGCACAAGAAACTGCATCGCACGCAAGTGAATAAAAGCGATCGTTCATGCACTTTAAAGTTGATTTTATGTGTTCAGTTTTCACCCTCTAATAGTATTTGCTTGATAAAGTAGCGTAAGTTTTTAGTTTTTTAACCATGAATAAAAGGTTCAAGTCCAACTACAATATATTATTTGCGTCAAATTAGTACTCGACCAAAAACTATATATATATATATATATATATATATATATATATATATATATAATTAGCTAGTAAACAGATAAAAACTCCCATAATGTGGTTGCATGCATCATTCCAAACCATTGCCTTCAATGATTTTGGCTTATTTTTGTTTTATTTCAGGGGCTACAAGACCCTTGTTTTGTTCTTTTTGCAACGTGCTTTTAACTAATCGATCTCGACAAAGAAATCAAATGCATGATCATGTATAAATTACAGCCCTTAATATAAATTAATTAACAAAAACTCAAAGATCTTTGGAGACAATCTGATGATGTGAGCTTAGATTGTGATAATCCGTCCCTAGTTTTACGATTTTATTAATTTTTAAAAGAGTGAATTGACGAAAATGCCCTACTGGCGAGATTGTTGATTTTTGTTGACAGTCATTTAGTGACGCGTGCAAGTTACTATTTTACTATACTCTCGAAGTTCTCGACGGGACGATTGCATAAGTGTAATCTGAATCGAAACCAGAGTTACGATAAGGGTTTTACAGAACTACAAATCCGAAAGTACTTTTGTAAAGATTACTATTTATTATTTTATATATTTCTCTTAATTATTATTTTATTATCTCAAGATTATTTTGTGAGAAATAAGGAGAAAAGGAAGAACAAATCAGAAAGGAGGAGAAACTGAGGAGGAAAGAGGGGGCAGAGCTGCCCAATCAGGGTAGAAGAAAGGAGGACAGACCAATGGGAACTAGGAGAAAGGAGAGAAATGAGAGGAACCGGGGGAAATCAACCAGCCAAACCGGGTAATTCCTCGACCCCCAGCCGGACCCGGCAGAAAGCCATGATTTCTGACACCTTTTTAGGTGATTTCTTTGGCAGTTCGCAGCCACCCACCACCAAGAAGTCACTCAACATCAACACCTCTTCTATTTCCACCCAAAACTCAATAGATTTTAGCCTTGGTGTCGTAAAGATCGCGCCGATAGTTTTCGTGGGTGCCCAACAACGATCGGCCAATTCTGCATGAACCATCGTTGACCACCACCATGGTTCAACTCTTCTTGAACCCAAGAACAAGTCTCAAGCCTTGGTTGGTGTGGCAGAGCACCGGAGGTGTCGAATCGAAGCTCACCCATTATAGGGTTTCCAATGGGTGCAAGCCAATTTAGGGCCTTTCTCAGCCAAATTGGACTTGGCCATAGGTATAAAACTTGCTCTACTCATTGAGATCTTCATTCCTGTAAAATTTGAGAATTTTTTGAAATAGTTAAATTTTCCGGCGCGTCGGGGCGGCCGGCCACTAAGTGCACTTGACCTCCCTAGGCTAAAATGGGTGCCCTAATTCCATATTAGACATTCGATTGACGAAATTTTGTCGTTTGGTTATATTTCCGTTAAAGGCCGCCACTTGGTTATTATATGATTCAACGATCCAACCATTGGATCGTCACCAAACTTTAATATGTAATATTCAAAATATTTAAGGATATTAAGAACTAACGAATCAGAAATTTGACGTACGGATCTTCCTGGATGGGTTTTCTAAGTTTGCAAATCTAAACATCAGCCGCCACTTAATATTAGCGATTGGCGAAGATCTGACCGTTGGATCGTTCCGAAACTTTAGGATGTTGTTCTAGAAGCTTATTGAAACTCTTAGAAAGTACGGATCGAAAATTTAAGGTATGGATCTTCCAGATTAAGTTACGTAGGGTTGTGGACCCTACCGTCGACCTTTGACCGACGGTTGACTTTTGGTCAATGGGTTACAAATCATTCTAGAACATCATTGGGGATGTGTTTTATGTAAGTTATGTGTTCTATCAATAATAATTCTGAGACGTGATTTGATATTTGTTATAGGCGACGATCGTTTGTGACGCCTCGATATTCATGCTAGGGAGTTATAGTGCAGACTTCATGTGAGTGTGTCTTTTCTTTTATATAGTATACACATATTTGTTAGTTTCCATTTATACATTGAAAGATAATTTACTACGTATGCCTGGCTTAAACTAATGCTTATAAGAATTAACGAAATAACAGAAAATTACGATGTGATAATAAATCCTACATGATGCACAGGTATGCGTATGTTTATTGATGTCATGATTATACCTACGACTATGAATGATATTATGTTGATTATAATTATCGAACCATTATGGCATGACTATATTTATGTTTTATACTCATCGTTTGCTGCACCGGTGTTAGTGCTCGCCCAGGGCCAAGGCCAGTCTTTCACGTGTATGTTCACAACTGCACCGCACACTCACCTTGGATCCGAGTAGGTGTCAGTCTTGTGGTACAGGTTGCAATAGGCAACTCTGACTTATATGTGACCGCGAATAGCACCAGTCTTTACGTGATTGTAGCACTAGAGCGTAAATCATTATTACACCCAGTCCTGTTCATGTCAGAATAACTCTGCATGAACTCGTGTGTCAGCATGTATCGATGAGCACTTGGTTTGATATGTTTGGTTATGCGAAAGTATACGATTACTGACGTCGTGCACTTATATATGATTATTGTGCCGTATTGATATCTTGATATTTTTGCAGATTATGGTGAGTACTTTCATACTATATGTAGTATGCACATCTTCGAAACTATACATGTTTTACAGTGAGGGGTTATAACGTTTTCAAAGGTTTTTATTCAAATTTTATTTTCTGGCCCATTCACCTTTGTTTTTCGCCCCTCCAGGTTTTAGTAACTGAGCTTTCTTATCGACGAGGATTCTTGGCAAATCTTGGTGTAGATGATTACCTTCAATGGTATAATTCTCACCATATCTTTTGTACTGTACTTATACTCTAACATCACGTGTGAAATGAGTTCATTCCCGCTCACAACGCACTCTTATATTTAGGCACTTTTAGGTTTAAATTTATTCACATATTCCACCACACTACACTTTATGGCTTCGTCACCTTCCAGGTGTCGACCAGCATAGCTCAATTCGGAGTCTAAGTAGACATTCCGGGTCGGGGTGTGTCATAGATAGTGACTCATCAAATATGAATAATCAAACACATATATGTATTGTTTATTTTGAGAAATGGTAATTACACACCATTTTCCTCTTTAACACAAGTTTCTTTATTTTTTGTCATCATATTGAATAAATTAAACACAAATTAAACATAAGTGTATAAAAAAGAAATTTTTTTAAGCAAAAATAGTCCACAAGATTGTCGTAACTCCTCACTTTGATCCTTGAGATTTAAAATCGATAGAAGTGGTCCCTGAGATTGTCTTGTTCATCATTTTGGTCATTCTGTGAAAGAGAGATGAATATGAACGGCATGGGGCATGAAGAGAAATGAAGAAGGATGAAATGAAGCAAAATTTTGAATATGAAAACAAATTAAAAGTAATTTTAGGTCTTAGTTTTCATTTCATTATGCATTGCACACGCATTTATTTTATTTCTTTTTTACCATTCTTCTCATCCCTCATGTTGTCCCGTATATTTTCTCTGTAATATACAAACGAAAGACGAAAATGTTATCCAACGGACCACAAAATATAAAATAGCTTCTTTTAATGCATATAAAGTGGGTCTTTGTGATTACTACTAGGAGTTAATAGCACGAAGTTCAAAATCATGGTAGTGTTATTAGTTACTTGGACAAGCGGTAAATCTATGTGCATTATTATATATCATCAAGGTTGGCCTTGTTTTCATTAATATATGAACCTTTATTAGATATATCACCAAAAGGAAACAAAGCTAGTTAATTAATTAAATTATGATGCAAGTTGGCATGATATTTGAACCGCAAAGAGTTGCATTCGACGTGGAACTCCAATTCGACATAGCTCGATAATTTAGCCTTACAGGAAAATAACTATTTTTTTATTAGTGCACAAAGAAACTAATTTATGATTTATCAGTTTTATTTGTTTAACATTACTACTGTCAATCATCCATAAATGTTTAAAGGGAACATTTAATAGAAAATCAGCAAATTTTGTCAACATAAAAGAAAAAACCCAATACTTACATTCCCATATTTGCCTACTTCTGATACCATAAGGAAGATGTTTAAAATTTCTCTAACAAAATTAAGATGGGAAACTCTGAGTGCGCTGCCTTAAAAGCTCGAGAGTAATTTCCGTGTCACGGGCACACAGCCGCCATGGCATCTCATGCCAATCACACAATGCCATGTGACGAAAAACTTACCCGTGCCATGGAACCCTCTCTCTTACAACTGAAGAAACTAATGTCGATCAGGGCGCACAAAAAGCGGAGAGTTTAACCCACAAGTTCAACAGAGAGATGCCTCGATTTGAAAGTCGTGGTATCAAAGCTATCACAGTTCTTCCCAAATTGCAGCAAAGCAAATGAAGGAGGATTACCGTCTCTATGCAGCTCAGATTCAAAATTGATGGAGGCAAAAATCTCCAAGTCCGGTGCAGAGTGTATAGACAAATTGTTATTCCAATGTTTATCTCCCTATAATACCACCTCTCCGTTGGAAGCCATTTCTTCCTCAAGTTCTTTAATTAACTTCTCAATCTGCCTTCTATATACCGGCATGAAGTGATCACTAATCATGGTTTGTGACAACCTCAGCTTACTGTACAGAGACCTTGAAGTAAGGAAAATACCAACCCTAGTCTCTTCTGGCTGCTCATTGCCCGATCCACTCGAGCTAGGGCTACCACTTTCACTATCAGCACCACCATGGTGAACGGTAACAATATGCATGATTTTCCCTGCAGGAAAAAATCTATGTGCTTCCTTCATGTCAGGAGCAGAGCTCTCTGGCTGACCATCACTTGCCTCTGCAATTGCAGCTTCTTCTTCTTCCCTTATTTCATTTTCCGCATTCCTTATTTCATTTACCACATCGGCATCCTCACCTTCTGTTCTATCATAAAGCTCATGCTCAAGTTGTTGCCACAATTCAGCTTCAGTCATCCGGTCTTCATGTCTATCGTGGTCTGTGAGCCCCTCATGCTCATCACCATCAGCGTCCTGGCACATTCTATCAGAATAAGAACAATCAATCTCTGAAGTCCATTCCATTCCTACAGATGAAGATACAGGAAGGTCAATGGTTTCAATGGCAGTTGAGCTTGTGATTCTCTTGGGGGGTGTACAAAGAGGGTCAGAAGTCTCTATGTTGCCACCATAGGATCCTCCAGAACTTCCTTCATTGTTTGAGTTTGAACGAGCAGCTGAGGCTCGGTGACGAGGAGCCATGCATGACCACGATGACAAGCCAAGGGAAGGACGAGTCCATGCTGCCTGAGCCATGCTCTGGGCTCTTCTCATAACAACCTATGAAGTCAGAAAGTTTCACAAGCTAATCAAATGATTAAGTAGAAGAGGAATACAGATTCCAAGTTCCAACCGCCGAATTACACGGTTGAAAGCTTCTATAACAAGAATGTTACAAGACACGACATATTAGAAGTGGTATTCAGTTGATTACAAGAAGGTTGTGAAATGACAAGAATACAATGCGAAACAAAACTACATTAAAAACAAAAAAGGTTACCTGTGTACCATTGGAAACAGGGCGTAGAATCGCCCCTGCCCCAGCAACTTTTGCTTTAGCACTGGCTATGGAGGGAAGCCGTGATCCCAAAGCTGAAGCAGAACGATAGACAGTGCTAAGAATTCTTGTCTGCTCAATCTGATTTCTCAAGTCATTTATCCAAGCAGATGCCGTAACCTGTAAAAAGATACAAAATTTTATAGAACAATACATTAGAAAGAGATATAGTAAAACAATAAAAGGAATATAATAAGCATTTGCAATGTCTCAATTAAACTACAGAAAGCATGCAAGTTTTTCAAGCCCCAACAAGCCAGAGAACCAGCACTGAATGGCTGTACAGAGAAAATTTATCGAAAATAACAAGCTATCATGGAAAAAAACAATATTGGGCATATTCAACAAACATCATTAATCCTTGTCGAAAGCCCATTTATTTACTGGAAGGAAATATCACAATCACTAAAAGAGAAATGAGAAAAGAGCATGCAGAGATGGCGCTAGAGTAAGAGCTTTTCCTGCTAGCGAGCATTCAACTTCATTGTCATAATCGGACTAAAATCACCAGTAATAACACAAACCATTTAGAAGAACAAAGTACTCTAAAATGAAAAGCTTTATCAGCACTCAGCAGCAACAAATACAATCTGAGTACTACAAACTTTGTCCAAGTCAAATTTATAGGGAGAAAATACTAGTTATGACCCTATTCAAGAAGTGCCGTCCCTATTCAAAATCAGCATATTTAGTCAACCAGATAAGCATCATTAACCCCATAACAACAAAGATAGCAATCTCCCAAGGAGTGCTCAATAACAGAGTTTAAGAACGTAACCTCAGCACGCAAATCATCCACTGACGCAGCAGAGAACGTGGGCACTAAGTCAGCTCCATTGACAACAGATGTAATAAAACCACCTCCTGATTCTGCCAATTCCCACGTCATACAGGCAGCTGCATTGTTATACGTAGTTAGTGCTAATAGAAATACTTAACCGAAAAAAAAACTGTTACATAATGCTAAACTAAACAAATATCCAGATTCAGAACAAAATAATACAAGACAGAACTAAAAGGATTTTTTGGTGTTGAGAAAAAAAAAAGAAAAAAAAAAAGAAACCCAACTTGATGCACAGCACCGAAATTCATATTAGGCCATGGCATCTAATGAACACAAACCTGGAGCAAATGTCACACAGGTGGTTGTTGAAAGTTCTTTCTGCTCTCGCAATATATATGTTAGAAGTGCTGCAGTGCCTCCACCCAAAGAATGCCCTACAATCTGTCAGAAACAATTATGTTATACATGCTTTGATCTTGTGGACCATAATATTGTTCGAAGCTACCAAATGGTTTAAGACAAAACATTTGAACAATATGTTTCACAAATCTACTTAAAATATTGTAAGTTTGATCAAGTTCCAAGAAAAAACTGTTGGTAGTCATACAGTATGTGTAATTCATAATACAGTTAACAGGAGAAGACTGCTGAAATAAATAATCTGATAATCCATAAAGCCCCATCCATCTTTGCAGCTACAGGGGCACAGTTATAGAAATGCAAAATAAAATAAAAATCAATAAAAATGATACTGGAAGGTATCAGAGCCAAGATGTCTACTGAAAAAGTATACTTTCTAGAAACTACTACATCAGAATCTTTTAGATTAACAACATAACAATATCTGCTAATTAGCCAATTAGAGTAGTAAGTAGTAACATAGAGAAATCCACACTTCATGCCACTACCTTAAGTTCATAGTTCGGATATTTTTCAAGTGCTTTTAGTAGGCAAGGTTTTGCAAGCTTTGCAATCCATCGAGCAGCCGCAACCATTCCACAATGTGCATAACCCAAAACTAAATTACTGACTCCTCCCTCATGTACAACACTGTGATGGAATGGTACAATAGCTCCCGTTGCAGCCGTCAGAGTGTCCTTAATACTATGGGTTCCACGAATCAGCAACAGAAAACACTTCTCATTATGATCAACAAGAATTGTAAAAGCAGGCTTCAAGATCTGCAAAACACAGTAAATACGGAATTTGATATTAATGGATAGTGCTAATATTTTTTTATGCGATTGACAGTAAATAGTGCATAAAGACACTGACCAATGATCACTATAACAGTAACAATATGTAAGTAATGTAACCTACTCCTGCTTTCGGTTCCTGCAGAAGAACATTCTCTTCTGAATAGCCTGTCTCCTCTAAAAACAATGGAAAAGGTTTCTTCGAAAAATGCCAACACAGTGTCAATAAGTTTAAGAGGTATTTGAGTTCAGCAATTATTTGAGATCCTTTTAGCTGTTGACTGTCTATTCCACCAAATACACCATGAACGTGTAAGTTTCCCTGCACCATACAGACGACCTATTATCAAATATCACTCTTCCAACCAAACCGAAGAAGAAAAATGACTACTTGGTATATATACCAGATAAGGGCTCATATAATCAAACAATAAAAACAAGAAGGATAGCATGTCATGTAACATTTTTTATTTTCTGGTGAATCTATTTATCTCCAGAATGGCACACGCTTTTGGATAATTCCTGTCTTGGTTCAGTTATTATCCCAAAGAAGTGTTAATCATAGGTAAACTTCCGAAATTTTTTGTGAAAGCTGCAGAGTATAATGTCACATTTTTCACCATTCTGTTTTTAATACTCAGTTAGAAGGATGCTTTTCATAGTTCAACCGCCCAGTTTTCCATCTCTAGATTGAGTAATATATTCAGATATAAGATACTAATGATTTTTGTAAAAGCAACATCCATCTATCATGAATCTTAATACTAAAATCTCGCCACAATGAAAGCAACCATCTAAGTGACACGAATCCCACATGCGATAGTTATAAAATCAGTGTAACCACTGTATTCAGCACATAAAGCAAAACCCAAATGCAATGATCACAAAATCAATGTGAACACTGAAACCAACACAGTAAAGAAACTATGTCCATGAAAACATTTTACCTGCCTCTTTAGAAGAAAGCTAATCCCAAATGCCAAATCCCCTATAGGCCACTTCCCCAAAGTCTCGGAGTAAGTAAACCTAAGAGTCTCTGACAAAGTCGAAATGGTCTCCAGCCATGTAGCCGGGGCTTGAATTAACCTATGCGAAACGCGTTCAATTCCCAAAGGAGCATGATTGGGCACACCACCACCCCCATTTTCGTCATCATCACCGTCCGATGTAGGGGACTGTAACTTGCGATTCAATGTATAATACAAAAGAGCAGCTGCACCGGCTGCGGTAGCCATAGTTGCAGTTGCCATTAGCTTACTATCCCTACAACAATACAAAATTAACAAAAACATGATCAAAATTCAACTTTAACAAAACCCCTCAATCCAAAATCCCCCAAATAAAACAAAAATTAATCAAATTCTCCTGCTTGTATACAAAATCAACTCCCTTGTTAATTACCGCGAAAATTTTATAAATTAAAACCAAAACAATAAAAAAAAGTGAACAAAATCGAAAACCCAATAACATGAAGAGAAAAATTTAAGAAAACCTGATTGAAATCAGAAATTGCTTAAGCGTTAAAACCCTAAAAATCCGAAATCCGAGAGACATTTTGGGGCAATTTGATACAACAACATTCAAAGGCAAACGGAAAGCGTACCTGAAGAGATCGATTGTGGCGTGGATAAAATGGTAATTGAATGAGATTATCTTCGAGCATAAGGCATCGAATAAAAGATTGATCCTTTGACAAGAGCGAGAGAGCCTTTAAATTCTGCGCTTCTTCCTTTTTTATGGGTTTGGAGGAGTTTGGGAGAGCTTTCGCGCAGTTTTGAAGCAAAACGGCAGGCGGGGCCGTAGTTTTGGTTGGGCACACGTGTCGGGCGACGGAAGGCGGTGAGTGGGAAAGGATGTGGCAATTAGAAACCGACCTGATCTGTGGTACGGGCAGATGGCCTCAGGTCAGTCAAACTGACTTAAATTTAAATATTTATAAAAAAATAAAAATAAAAAATAAAAAACCAAACCAAAATTGTTGGAGTTACACTTAATAGGAATGTGATTGTGTAAATCCTAGTAGATATGAGAATGTATTTTATATTCCTATTAGGAGTAGATTACCTATTAAATGTTGTAATCCTAAAAGAAAAGGTTTTTGCCTATCCTACTACTATAAATAAAGGCACAATTGGGTGAATCAAACACACCTCACAATTAAATCAATCTCTCTTCTCTGTAATTGTGGCCGCCCTCTAAACCCTAGATCGTTCAATCAAATAGGCCTACAACACGTTATCAACACGCTCTTACCAGAAGTTGAAGAATTGACGCATTGTAGGAGGAGGCTTTCATCCACAAAATTCAAAGACTTATATTTGTTTTCTGCTAATCAGGTAGGCTTAAAATAAAGAGAACTTTAACAAAAAGCTCACGGTACTGTTCACTTTAACGAAAAACCATATTTTTACACTAAAAAGTCAATACTTGTACTATTCACTTTACCCTTTATTTTGTCCTTATCCTTAAAACACAAAGTTTTCAAGTCCTTTTCATTAATTTTTCTTAAAATAAAAGAAGATATTTGAAACGTCCACGAAGCGTGAAAACATTTATTCATGAACCCCTCTATGTTTATATTTTCCTTATGATATATATATATATTGTATATGTTTATATATTTGTCAATATATATATTTGTTTCGTGCATCGCACAATTAAATTGTTATGTGAAATTTGTGAGTCAATATATAAAATTAAATTAGAAGCAATTTTAGGGTTTCCTAAACCCTAAGGGATTTTGAAAAAACAAAGTGTTGGGAGAGAGGGGAATAGGACATGGTGCAACACACCACCGCACCATCATTGTGCAAGCAACCACAAGGCCTAGGCCTAGATTTTACCTCGGCATGGCCTGAAGCCCCAAGCCCAACCATGCTGCCATTGGCCCACATGTCAGCAAGCCTTTATGCTTTATGGGCCTCGCTGTTACCTCGGCCCGAAGTCGATCCCACCAGCCCAGTCGACTAAATCCTCTCCCACACGCCCGTGTTAGCCAACCCAGGGAGCTGGGCCTTGTCCCACGCGCGCACCACTTGCAGCCCAGTTTTCATGGGCCTATTCGTGACCCCCTTCTTTTTTTGGGTCCAAACAAAGAACCCAGTTGAAGCTGGGTTCCTCCCATTCTCGTATGGCCTTTAGGCCTATTATTAATTGGACCTGTGGCCTGTAGCCAACCCGAGTCGTTTTGCTTAAGGAACCTAGCCCAAATATTTGTGGGGCTATATTTTTTATCCAATAATATTATTTTTCTTCTACAATCGACCATGTATGTAGGCCTGGCAAATGGGTCGTGTCTGTCGTGTTCGTGTTGTTTTCATGTAACACCTGTTATCTTAACGGGTCGTGTCGTGTCACACCCGTGATCTTAACGGGTCCTTAACAGGTCGGATCACTTTACCCAACGGGTAAAGTGACCCGACCCGTTATGACCCGTTAAGAAAAAAAAATTTTAAATTTGCACATACCACATGTGACATCCCACATCGCCCAAGGGAGTGATCCTTGTATGTATATTCTCATCCCTACCTAGCACGAGGCTTTTTGGGAGCTCACTGGCTTCGGGTTCTATCGGAACTCCGAAGTTAAGCGAGTAGCGCGTGAGAGCACTCATATGATGGGTGACTTCTTGGGAAGTTGCTCGTGAGTTCCCAAAAACAAAACCGTGAGGGTGTGGTCGGGGCCCAAAGCGGACAATATCGTGCTACAGTGGAGTCGAGCCCGGGGTGTGGTGGTGGCCTTGGCTGGGATGTCACAATTTGGTATCAGAGCCTAACCCTGGCCGTGGTGTGTCGACGAGGACGTCGGGCCCCTAAGGGGGGTGGATTGTGAAATCCCACATCGCCCAGGGGAGTGATCCTTATATGTATATTCTCATCCCTACCTAGCACGAGGCCTTTTGGGAGCTCACTGGCTTCGGGTTCCATCGAAACTCCGAAGTTAAGCAAGTAGCGCGCGAGAGCACCCCCATGATGGATGACCCACTGGGACGTTCTCATGTGAGTTTCCAGAAACAAAACCGTGAAGGCGTAGTCAGGGCCTAAAGCAGACAATATAGTGCTACGACAGAGGTTGGGCCTGGGATATGGTGGGGGCACGAGCCGAGATGTGACAATAAATGTATACATGAGAAGCATGATTTGATGATTATGTTTTATGAAACGTTTTGTGAGATAACATGCTTACTGAGGCTAGTTTGAATTATTACTATTTTTCCTATAACCCGCATTCTTTATATAATATCTGCTAGATGATATGATATTTAGAATACGTTTCGAACAACTCTTTATAGTATAGATGATAAATGACTTTATACTATGAAGTTGCTTTTCAATATATATATATGTTCGATGGTTTTGTATTACCTAGTGGTCCCTATTTCCGCTAAGGGATGAAGGGATAGATTCTGGTCCATCTCGGGCGACGGTTATGGTGTTGGCATAAGGCTTGAAGTGGTTTTCCTCTGGCTATTAGCACAGGGACAGGGAGATGGCATAGGGCCTGGAGGGATAGGTGGACATCGGGATCGGGGCGTGTCACCACACATTGCCACATAAATATTACTTCAAAACATTAAAACATTTGTCATTTAAGTACTATATCTACACTCGAAAATAAGAGCCTAATAAAAAAATAATACATACACTACTAATCTATTACAAATATTAAATCTCAGCCGATCCAATGGTTATCAATTTTTTAAATTTAATAATATATATATATATAATTATGAAATGGACGGCTGAGATTTAATCTCAGCTGATCCAATGGTCATCAATTTTTTAAATTTAATTTAATATATATAATTATTATAGTTTTTTTAGGGGTATAAAATTGTTAAATTAATATATATATAATTACTATAGTTGATTCATACTTTTATTAAGTATATAACATAAGATTTTGCGATATCCACATCCACTAGTGTAAATATTTTAAATTGAAGATTGAATTCATTCATTATATTCATATAGGGTCAAGGAGTGTAGCTGTAAAAAATCATCAAAATCGGAGTTAAAATAACCGTTAAATTGTGATTTTTCGTTTATAACCGTCGAAAAGCTTTGTCCCTTTACTTGATCTTTGAATGTTTGTTTTTTGTGATTTTTTGCTGATGTGATCTCGAAGCATATACAAACAAGTTTGACAGTTGGAATCGTTGAAATTAGTTTCAGAGAATTCGTATCCCATTAAAACGATAGATTCACTAACACTTGAGTTTATTTATACTTTCATTAAGTATAACATAAGATTTTGTGGTATCCACTTGTATAAATATTTTAAATTGAAGATCGAATTCATTCATTGTATTCATATAGGGTCAAGGAGTGTAGCTGTAAAAAAATCATCAAAATCGGAGTTAAAATAACCGTTAAATCGTGATTTTTCATTTATAACCGTCGAAAAGTTTTGTCCCGTTACTTGATCTCTAAATATTTGTTTTTTGTGATTTTTTGTTAATGTGATCTCAAAGCATATACAAATAAGTTTGACGGTTGGGATCATTGAAATTAGTTTCAGAGAATTTGTATCCTATTAAAACGATAGATTCACTAACACTTAGAGTTTATTTATACTTTCATTAAGTATAACATAAGATTTTGTGGTATCCACTTGTATAAATATTTTAAATTGAAGATAGAATTCATTCACTGTATTCATATAGGGTCAAGGAGTGTAGCTGTAAAAAAATCATCAAAATCGGAGTTAAAATAACCGTTAAATCGTGATTTTTTGTTTATAACCGTTGAAAAGTTTTGTCCCGTTACTTGATCTCTGAATATTTTTTTTTTTTGTGATTTTTTGTTGATGTGATCTCGAAGCATATACAAACAAGTTTGACGGTTGGGATCGTTGAAATTAGTTTCGGAGAATTTGTATCCCATTAAAACGATAGATTCACTAACACTTACAGTTTATTTATACTTTCATTAAGTATAACATAAGATTTTGTGGTATCCACTTGTGTAAATATTTTAAATTGAAGATCGAATTCATTCATTGTATTCATATAGGGTCAAGGAGTGTAGCTGTAAAAAATCATCAAAATCAGAGTTAAAATAACAGTTAAATCGTGATTTTTCGTTTATAACTGTCGAAAAGCTCTGTCCCGTTACTTGATCTCTGAATGTTTGTTTTTTGTGATTTTTTGCTGATGTGATCTCGAAGTATATACAAACAAGTTTGACTGTTGGGATCGTTGAAATTAGTTTTAGAGAATTCGTATCCCATTAAAACGATAGATTCACTAACACTTACTTTATTTATACTTTCATTAAGTATAACATAAAATTTTTGTAGTATCCACTTATGTAAATATTTTAAATTGAAGATCAAATTCATTCATTGTATTCATATAGAGTCAATGAGTGTAGCTGTAAAAAATCATCAAAATTGGAGTTAAAATAACCATTAAATCGTAATTTTTCGTTTATAACTGTCAAAAAGATTTGTCCCGTTACTTGATCTCTGAATGTTTGTTTTTTGTGATTTTTTGCTCATGTGATCTCAAAGCATATACAAACAAGTTTCACGGTTGGGATCGTTGAATTTAGTTTTGGAGAATTCGTATCCCATTAAAACGATAGATTCACTAACACTTAATGTTTATTTATACTTTCATTAAGTATAACATAAGATTTTGTGGTATCCACTTGTGTAAATATTTTAAATTGAAGATGGAATTCATTCATTGTATTCATATAGGGTCAATGAGTGTAGCTGTAAAAAATCATCAAAATCGGAGTTAAAATAACTGTTAAATCGTGATTTTTTGTTTATAACCGTCGAAAAACTTTGTCCCGTAACTTGATCTCTGAATGTTCGTTTTTTGCAATTTTTTGCTGATGTGATCTCAAAGCATATACAAACAAGTTTGACAGTTGTAAGTATAATTAACCGGTACACAAAGTAGTACATCACGTCACGTGTCATTATAAAAATAGTGAGATGTGTCATATGTGTGATAAAAAGTTAATAACTTTAAAAAAAAAAAATCTCACCACTTCTATTAATTATCATTTTTCTCTCTCTTTTTTGTTTCATTTTCAACTTTTCTTATAATTTTCATTTTTCCCTCTAGTAGCCTACCCATCTTTCCCTAATTCCCTCTCTTTTTTGTTTCATTTTCAACTTGTCTTATCATTATCATTTTCTCTCCTTTTTTCTTCAAAAATGGCAGCACTGTGAATGAAATGGAATCAAATCAATGGATTATGGTTGGATGCATATTATTAATTAACAATTATTATAGTTTTATAAAATTTAATTCAAACTTTAATGTGTATATATATAATTATTATAGATGGTTAATATTTTGGGGGTATAATTATTATAGTATATATAATTATTATAGTTAATTTAATATATATGTATTTATTATAGTTTTTAGGGGTATAAAATTGTTAAATTAATATATATAATTATTATAGTATTTTTATAGGGTTATAAAATTATAAAATTAATATTCTGCTTATCGTGTTACCCATGTGTATACCCGATAATGACCCGATTCGTTATCGTGTCGACCCGAACCCCTGTTAATTTCATGTCGTGTCGTGTCGGGTTATCGGGTCGTGTTAGGAATTGCCAGGCCTACCTGTATGGCCCGATTTATTGAATTAATTAAAAGTGGCATGCAGTCCATTAATCTGATAATGAATCCAAAATTATTGACCTGAATATCACTTTTGGACATTAACGATTCAATAATTTAGTTTTATACTTTGAACCGTCACATACTTTCGTAGTAACGAAGCTCTCACACTTGAGTTCCCGAAGAACCTCAAATCCACTATATGTAAAGTTGTATATACATTCTGTGTTTCTTGCAGGAACCTCTCATTATAAACTAATTGTTCATAAAACTAAATTGAACCAATAGTTTCAAATTTAGTGGCTTTGAAACCTGAAGTTTTCATTCAAAACATACCACATGAAACCTATAGTTTTCATGCATCAATTAAACCAATACATGTCTATAGAACCTGTATATTCTACGATATATGTCTATGGATTACCATATGACTAATCACGTTTTTCTACCTCTGTTTTAGGGACATGTCGAACTTGAACAAGCTCGATTTCGCCCGCTCTAGAAGTCTCTAGAAGAAACTATCTGAAGTGGGTTCAAGTTGTGAAGCTCCATCTAACTGCAAAGGGTATTAGAGCCACCATCGAGACTCCTATCACAGACAAACCTGCTGATGAAGCTCAGAAGGCTAATGCAATGATCTTCATTCGAAGACACATCCATGATGCATTGCAAACCGAGTACCTCGCTGAGGAGGACCCATGCACCATCTGGCTTGCTCTAGTCGATTGTTTCGATCACCAAAAAGACATATACTTGCCTGAAGTAAGACAGGACTGGCAGCATCTTCACTTCCAGAACTTTAAGTCCGTGATGAATACAACTCTGAAGTTTGTAGAATCCGTTCATTGTTGAAATTTTGCAAAGTGGAACTAACCGAATCAGATCTCCTGGAAAAGATCTATTCAACCATCCATGCCACCAATATTATCCTGCAGTAACAATATGGGGCACAGAAATTCACCAAAATTTTGGATTTGATCTCTGTTTTACTTCTCGTAGAAAAGCAGAATCAACTTTTGATGAAGAATCATCAAGCTCGATCGACTGGCTCAAACGTCACGCCTGAAGCGCATGCGACTATTCTAACAGCCGTAAACGACGAAAGAATCGTCATGGTCGTGGCAATGGCAACGGGCAGCAAGCTCTATCACGGGCCTAAGGTCAACAGAGTCCCGCACCTAAGGAAAGAAATGTGACTCAACAGCATCCACCACTCGCCCCTAAGGCCCCGGACTTCAAGAACAAGAGCAAAGCTCCCGTTCAGCCTGCTTCTATTGAACTGGACATGTGCTATCATTGTGGATCAAAGGATCATTGGTCACATGTATACCGAGCTTCCCCTAAGGCTATTGCCAAGTATCATTCTCGTCGTGAGTCTAACTTTGTAGCTGTGGATCATCCGAAAGATGCTACTACATCAATGGAGATATCATATTTTCAGGAGGCGTCAGCTCCTATGGATGAATAAATTAGACATGTTTTTAGGGTGTTTACCCCTAATGGCCAAACCCACTAGGAATGGCCGGCCCCTACCCCCCCTATTTTCTAGGTTTATGGTTTAATTTTGAACAATTTTTCTAAGTATTTGGAATAATTTGTTTGGTTTTGGATTGTTTTGAATTATGGATTGTTATTTGAATGGATATTATTTTCTCGAATTGCTTAATTGAATGAATTGACTTATATTTATATATGTGACCAATTCAATCAATTTATTTCTAAGTATGTCTAGTAGGGAAGTTAGTTATCCGTCAGATAGTGCAACCACGCACACCATCTTGCGTGAACGACACTATTTTACTAACTTAATACCCAAGAAAGCTCCTTTGAAAACTCTCTCAAGGCCATCCAACCTGATTAAAGGATACGGAAAGACACGTATCATGTTGTCAAATGGTATTATCTTGACCATTAAGGAGGCACTCTATTCTCCACATACCGGAAGAACGTTGCTGAGTTTTAGAGATATTCGAGATCATGGTTCTGAATTTCTTTGTATCACTTCATACGAATATGGCCAGAAGCGTATTCACGAGAAGTTGAAGCATTTGCCGAGTGGGTTGTACATCACAACCATTCGCAGCATAGAAGCCCATAGTGTGGCTGGTCGTATGCATGAGTTCCAGGACACTTTGTTGCTTTGACTTGATGCGCCGTATCCTTAAATCATCACACGGGTATAAGTTACATTCCTATGTTGGAATCTCACCATGTAAAACGTGTTCTTTAGAGAAGTTGAATACTCAACTTTCATATACAAAGATTATTCACGACCTCCCTAAATTTTTTCAGAGGATTCAAGGGGACATTTGTGGACCCATCCAACCAACCTGCAGACCATTTAAATACTTTATGGTGTTGGTTAATGCATCAACACGATGGTCACATGTTTGCTTGCTGTCCGCATGCGACACCGTGTTTGCTAAACTCTTAGCTTAAACCATTAAGCTAAGGGTTCACCACCCTGATTATCCGATTAAGTCGATTCGATTGGATAACACTGGAGAGTTTACGTCACAGACTTTTGACGATTATTGCATGTCAGTAGGGATTTATGTGGAACATCCTGTACCCTATGTTCACACCCAAAATGGCCTGGGAGAAGCTTTCATAAAACACATTCAATTAATAGCTCGGACTTTGGTTATGAGAACCAAATTGCCGGTATCTGCCTGTCGGTATCCAATATTGCACGCAGCTATGTTGGTCCGTTTGAGGCCTACCGCTACTCAACCATATTCATCGTTACAGTTAGTCACTGGATACGAGCCTGACGTCTCGCATTTACGGGTGTTTAGTTGCGCCATTTATGTGCCAATAGAGCCGCCACTACGTACCAAAATGGGTCCTCAGAGAAAAATGGGAATCTATGTCGATTATAATTCGTCATCAATTGTCTGCTACTTAGAACCCTTGACAAGAGATCTCTGTACTGCACGTTTTGCAGATTGTCACTTTGATGAGACAGTCTTCCTGTCATCAGGGGGAGATAAACATGCTAACGTTCCTGTAGAATGCCGCGAATTGTCATGATATGCTCCCACTATGTCTCATTTAGATCCCTACACTGCCCAGTCTAAAACTGAGATGTGATGAATTATAGATTTTCAGAGTATTGCTCAAATCATGCTAGATGCTTTTAATGATCTAGCAAAGGTGACAAGATCACATATACCCGCTATAAACACACTTGCAAGGATAAATGTACCCCGCGTACGTCAACAACCCGCCTGGGAAGGCCGGACCGTCCCTGAAGGTGGGGAGGCCGCACTCTCCACACGGCAAGGTACATTAGCGGCTAGCCAATCATCTGCTCCGACCATGAAGCATGGCAGACCCATTGGTTCAAAGGATTCACAACTAGGAAAAGGAAAACGGCACCGACTAGTTTGAATCCGACCATCGCTCACTTAAGCATTCCAACGCATGAGGTTATTCTAGATTACGGTGATGCTTCAAATGAAACATGCCGGTCTCCCGAGAATCGCGAGATTTTGGTCTATTACATAGTATTAGATGATGTTTAGAATAGGAATGAGATGATCATCGACGATGCATTTTTGTACTCAGTAGCTACTGACATCATGCTTAGCGATGATATTGAACCACGTTCCGTTGATGAATGCTGACGTAGAACCGATTGGTCAAACTGGAAACAAGCAATCCAAGTCAAACTCGATTTGCTTACGAAACATAAAGTGTTTGGACCTATCATTCCTACACCACCACGCGTGAAGCCCGTTGGCTACAAGTGGGTTTTCATGAGGAAGCGTAATGAGAAGAATGAAATAGTGCGATACAAAGCATGCCTCGTAGTATAAGGCTTCTATCAACGCCCTGGGATTGATTACGAGGAGACGTATTCCCCCGTAATGGAAGTTATAACGTTCCGATACCTAATCAATTTGGTAGCTTTTGAAAAATTGAATATGCAGTTTATGGATGTGGTAACCGCGTATCTCTATGGGGATCTAGATATGGAAATATACATGAAAGTTCCAAAATGACTTCCATTGACTGGTTCAAATAGCTCTAGACCACTGAACACTCTCTCAATTAGGTTGATGAACTCACTTTACGGATTGAAACAATCCGGGCGGATGTGGTATAACCATCTGAGTGAATAGTTAACAAGTTAGGGTTATGTGAACAACGAATTATGCCCATGCGTGTTCATAAAAAGGTCACATTCTGGATTTGCAATCGTTGCAATTTACGTCGACGACATGAACCTCATCAGGACTTCCGCAGAGCTTCAGGAAATTGTTGCACACTTGAAATTGGAATTTGAGATCAAGGATCTTGGGAAAACTCGATACTGTCTCAGCCTGGAGATCGAGCATTGTTCGGATGGAATCTTAGTACATCAATCAAACTGCACCCAAAAGGTGTTGCGTCATTTTAATGAGGATAAAGTGAAGCCTTTGAGTACATCCATGGTCGTTCGGACTCTAGGTGCTAAACGAGATCCCTTCCATCCAAAGAAGGATAAAGAAGAGATTTTGGAACCTGAAGTTCCTTACCTGAGTGCAATTGGGGTTTTATTGTACTTGGCTCAGTGCACTAGACTCGACATCTCCTTCGTTGTTAATCTTTTGGCAAGATACAACAATGCGCCCACACGCATACACTGGAATGATGTTAAAGACATTTTTCACTACCTTAAGGGTACAATGGATTTGGGCTTGTTCTATGCCCGCGAATCTCTGAGTGTTGTTGCCCCCTATGGTCCTCGAGTTGATTCTCGCCTTGTTGGTTACATAGATGCTAGATATCTGTCTTACCCACATAGAGCATGTTCTCAAATGGGTTATGTTTTTACCGTTGGAGACACCGATATATCTTGGAGGTCTACCAAGCAAACTCTAGTTGCAACTTCATCTAACCATGCTGAGATTCTCGCCTTACATGAAGTAACGCGTGAATGCTTTTGGCTGAGAAAAGTTATGGAACATATTCTAAGTACTAGTGGTCTTACATTAGTCGTTGACCTTCCTACGACGATCTTTGAAGACGATGTAGCATATATCAAGCAGTTAAAGGAGGGATACATCAAAGGAGACAACACCAAGCACATAGTGTTGAAGTTCTTTTACTCACACCAGCAGCAGTAGCATCAGAACATTGAAGTCAAGCAAATCCGTTCCCAGGACAACCTAGCCAATCTCTTCACCATGTCATTGCCCAAGTCTACTTTTTAGAAGCTCGTCCATGGAATCGGTATGCGTAAGTTATCTGAGTTGAATTACTTGTAGTTCTCTTATTTAGAATTTATGTCTATATCAGGGGGGGAGTATACTCACATGATCTTAATGTACTCTTTTTCCTATGATTAGGAGCATTTTTCCCACTGGGTTTTTTGCTACCTAATGAGGTTTTGATGAGGCACCCATCTTGAGATGATCATACTATGTTGAGTTCACTACTTTCGTCCTGTTTGACGTTTGTTTTAGACATTATGCATACTTCTCACTTTTCTCCTTAGTCTATGGGTTTTTCTCCATGCCTTGAGTTTTACCATAGCGAGGTTTTGTGAGTTTTATTACAAATGCATACTTCACATAAATTTGAGACTTGTGATCACCCGTTGTGTCGATGACTTCATCAACTATTTTACCTTATCTGCTGAAGATCTGATGCAATGGTGCTTTGAGTATTTACACATTCAAAAGGGAGTGTTGCAGTGACATTTAGAATAAGAATGTAATTGTGTAAATCTTAGTAGATATGAGAATGTATCTTATATTCCTATTAGGAGTAGATTACCTATTAAACGTTGTAATCCTAAAGGGAAATGTTTTTACCTATCCTACTACTATAAATAAAGGCACAATGAGGTGAATCAAACACACCTCACAATTAAATCAATCTCTCCTCTCTAATTGTGGCCGGCCCCTCTCTCTCTAAACCCTAGATCGTTCAATCACATAATCCTACAACAAAAATATAATTTTTATTTTTTGTCTGTAAATATGAATTATTTTATTTTGTGGACAAACAACTTAAGCATGTTCGTGGTTTTAAGTTGTTAAAAAAAAAAAAAAAAGCTTAAGCATGTTTTAAAAACACTTTCAAGCGAACTCTTAGACTTAGAGGACTTAGTTTGGCGTCCACAGTGAGTTATTAAACCTTGTATTTCCTATTGGGGTGGTGTAAATTTGTAATACCCTATTTCCAAAGAAAAGTGGCCAACAGGAATTTGAGGTCTCAACAACTAAATCTGGAAAAAAAAAATGGCTACAAATCATAAAAGAGTGAATTTTGACAGTCATACAACAGTAGTAAACTAAAAAAAAGTTAACAGACGTCGGAGTAAACATCCCGGCCAAATCGCTTAATGTTTTGAGTTAACATGATATTCCGAAAGGGATACGAAAACATGCAGCACATTATCAAAACCGAACATCTCCGGGAAGTATTGGCTTAAGGCCAGTACTCAGTCTCGCTCACTTATAGCAGTCAAGTGCTCATCAATCTCTTCGGTGGACAGCACTCTGAAGACTGGATTCTCCTTTACCACCACTCCAACCTGAAAATGGCGACGGAAAATCAACATACATTTTATTTGATAAAAGTTACTGCTGCTGCAAATGCATTATTATACCATCACCATCGCGATACTCAAAATTTACCATATATTAAATTCCTAGTTGCAAAGGGTTTGGCATATAATGCCCAAATTTTTACACATCTAGGGGCGTGACATTGATAGAAATTAAGATATACAAAACCATTAAACATAGGATATTGGAAGTAACTTTGCAAAGCAGTTTTCCGGAGAGATCTGACACAATAACAACTTTTACCCTAGAAATATAATTAACAGAACAGACTCCTGAGTAGTAGATAGTACACTTCAAAGGTATACGATGCCCAACAGGAAGCAGGTCGCTACAGAAGATGCAAAACTAGATTATTTTCAGACCCTCTTAGGCTCCATGGAAAATGGAAGACTGAAGGGAAACAATTGACTTGGATCTTCAGAGGCCTATGGAGTAAAGCATTTACGATCCCAAAGTAACAAACTAAACTGCCTTAGTAAAAGTTATATGATATACTGTGAACACTCAATAGAGTGCCATGTCAGGACAAGGTAAAACCTATGTGGGAATATACAGTCACATCCTACGAGCAATGAAAAGTATATTATCGGTATGTCAACAATGCATTTAAGGTTCCCATCGCAAAACAGTAAAATTTCGAACACTACCTCAATTTCAGTGGCCTTGAAATCCTCTTGCAGAACTGATTGCAGGGCAGAAATACAAGTCTAAAAATGAAACAAATATGCAAAGTTAGAGAAGGAACCCAAAATAGCGTTATTATTATTATTATTAGTATTGACATTCCTACTCTTGTTAACTATGACATAATCATAGTTCAATAGCTAACAGCCATCAAAATCTCCAGAATAAATTCAGTCTAACAATATAATATCTTATGCACCCTGTTCAATATATTATGATAAGAAACGTCTACCTGCACAGTCTCCTCATAAGAGAATGAAGGTTCATTCTTCATTTTCTTCTCCAAGAAATTAATGGCCTCTTGCTCTTTCAATCCAGCACTTGTCGCCTAAGATGCATAATAGTTGATCAGTTGAGAACTAGAACCATAGGGCGATGCTGATGTCTCAATAGTCAATATAATACATTGTTTGATGTCTCAAGATAATACATTGTTCACTCTTTGTTGAAACTATCTACATATTACAGTGGTGCAAATTAACCTTTGTGCTTTCTACAAATGGAAACGCATGCACTAAAGAGGGAAAAAAACTGCATGAGTGTCTGTTAATGAGAACCAAAATAGGGGTTGCTGCATACTTGAAACTTGTGGAGGTTCTGATTAAAAATTCATTGATATTGCATATTTTGAGTTCTTCATATTGAGCTAATGAAAAGTAATATTATTGGCACATTACCTTGTGACCAAAATAATGCCCAGCTGGGTCGCACTTGTAGAGCTGAGGTCCGAATTCTTCATCAATACCCAAAACCATAGCCACTATGAAAGCAAACATAAATTGTAGACAAATGATAGCATCAGTAGAAGTGCAAAGGCAATTCATCAAGTTATATAGGGTGGAAGATGGAGGAAGGAAGAGAAACAATTAAAATGCATTATTGCATGATGTACTTTTATGCAAGACAAAAAGGTTATTAACTGCCATAGGAAGGACTGGATACTGACCTACTCCCAGTGGTCTCATATAAGCATGTTGAGTATAGATTTGTGATTTGTCTGCAATCCTGTCATACAAATGATATCAATAAAAGGTCAAATTTGGTGTCGGTCCTTGCTCTAAGACTTTGAGTACTTTTAGATTAGATTTCCCCCTGATGAGGAGAAAAAAGCTTTGCTTTTGGGCATTTTAATCTAAGATCCTTGCCTTGAGAGTTGAGATAACAAATGAGAACACATATGCCAACCAAAAGAGGATCACCTAGACATTGAAACCAAAAAACTCTGACCTAGGGAAACGATTCCCTATCTTTTGACTAGAAGACGCAAATACCTTGAATTCTAAGAAAAACTGCATGCCAAAAGTTCAGTTGTATTATAGCATAGCATAATATTGTATAAACACTTAAGGTGATTACCATTTAGCCAACACATCCACAGGCATCTCGTATCCATATTTGAAACGAAACTCAGCTGCTTCATTCCTTGCTTGTGAAACGAGGGTCCTCGCATCAGCTACAAATTACATGTCAAGAGGATGAACCAAATGTGAGTTTTTGAACTACAAATGTACCGTACTTTCGCCCAAAAGTCAAATGTTCGAGTTAGAGATTCCAACAAATTCCAAAGAAGAAGCAAAAAGGAAACCTGTCATGCCAGTAGCCAGCAACCCTAGGAACTTTGTGATGGGGAAAAGATGTGTGACACTTGTCTGATCCAAAAGCTTGTCCTGCATTAATTTAATGATGTATTTCCAACCAGCAGAAATTCAGATCGTGGTATAATACAGACTCAGTTATATTAATCAACAATACTCACCGGGACTTTCTTCTGAGTCACAACACATACGGAATCCTTTCCCCGGACACCAATTGAGGTGATCCCAGCAGCCTTAACAGCCTTAAAAGCATACTCTGTCCAATCATCAAAAAAACATATTCAGAACACAATCTCCTTATATGCTATTCAACATTGACATAAAAATATATCCTATGTAACACCCCAGGCACATAAAAATCACTAAAATAATGAGATTTAAGTTGGTAACATCTGCTATTTTCCTCAGATTTCTCAGCATCCAACAAAGGGATCAAGTTCAACAATCGAAATTAAGTAGACTATCTGTTCGTAACGCCAATAAACCGAAACCCATACAAATTGAGCTACTTAATTTGACTGATGTATAAATTGAGCTAGCAAACCCAATACAAACAAATTAAGCATTCGTTTCTATCGTTTTTCCTTCTCTTTAACAGAACGAGATTCATAATCTTGAACTTCTCACCTCTTCTCCCCAGATTTCAGCATTAAAACAAAATAATTAAATGGGTTTTGATCTCGGTGACCCATAGAACCCTAAAAAACCAAAAACCCACAAATATGCCCTATCTAAGGAACTATCTAAGATTCAAATCGGAGAAGGAACTATCCAAGATTCAAATCGGTGAAGTCGCACAGGAGGTACTGGAGATTATCACATACCGACTTGGAAGAGACGACCTTCGGGTGAGAAAATCGTGATGTGGCGATCGTATCCGCCTCCGCTTCCTCGACTCATGCTTGAACTGCTTCGAAATGCTGAGCTTCTGCTTCTTCTTCCTCTCTGCTTTTAGGGTTCCTCCTGCTTCGCGTATCAGACTGTAATGGCTACTGCGAGTGAGAGGGATTTTAATTAGAGAAGGAATCAATGAAAGCTTTTTCCCCAAGTTAGATGAGTGTTGAAATTCGATGAGCCATACGACGGCGTTGCATAGGGCGGGTTTTGCGACATCGCATTTGTTTGGGCTGAGCCCAGAAAGTAAAGATGGGCTAAAACTTTGGACCAGCAAGCTTATGAAAATATCCGAATATCAGAAGTCCAAATCAAAAGTTTCCTCTTAGGACATGTTTATTAAATAAGAAATGAATGAGAACGTAGAAATAAAAGAAAAATAAGGAAAGAGAATCCGGCGAACTAATTCTTTAATTGATTTGATTTCTGATATGTAGGTATTTAATTACCTAAATTACATATTAATATAATTTAGTTTGTCAACAAAAAATCAATTGAAATTACAATTATAGCATTTATACCATAACTAAAAAAAATGTGGAAAAAGAAAAAAATGGGGGCATTAAGTAATTTCAAACAAACCACTTTTTTCTTCTGTTTTTTTTAAACCTCACAAACATGTCATCCTATCACTACTGTCATGCTCCGATCCCAACATACATCTAGGATCGACGCGTGACGTCACCAAATATCCGTATATCTAACATACGCTACCTTCGGGATATGTACAAAGCATAGATCAAAATTTGAATTTCATAACATTTTTCGTACATTTTATGGTTGCATCTAACTTTCTCGTTAGAATGCCTACGTACCCTAAATAGGGATTAAGTCATTCGTAGTTCGTCATTCACTACACGCGAACAATCATCCCACAATTCACTTTATTTCAACATGATACCTTATGGAAATGAACATGAGGAAGGATTCTAGACCACTCAACGGAATCCAAAATGTCTATCAGTTTCTCGTAATCTACCCAAATCTATCACGTGTATAATCAGTAATCAGAACCCAGATAAACTGCGAAACTTGGGTGAGTGACAATAATACAAGTATGTGATATTCAATAAAAAGAAAGACCATCGATCACCGTTTATAAACTTCGAATACAAAATCATATTTTTATGAAATCATAGTTAAGTCATTGAAAACTCCGAAGGAGTCACCCAAACATCCAACGATTTTTCTAATTCAATCCATAAGATTCTCAAAACCATCGTTCATAAGTACACTAAAAACTAGGGCTACATGGATGCCAGTTCGCCTGAAGCCTACATAAGTAACCAAACAGGAAGTGGCCTCCTATCGCGGATTAACCAAGCAAAACCACCCTTACAGTAACCAAGTAGGCAATGAACCCCTATCACAGATTAACCAAGTAGAGTCACCCCTACGCATCTGTTAGGCAATGATCACCTATCGCGGATTAACCAAGCATGATCACCTTTAAGTGTGTACGTGTGTATGGCCATACCAAAGATATAAGGATCGCCTATCGCGAATTAACCAAGCACGATCCATAAATAATATGGTCCCCTATCATGGATTAACCAAGCATAGTCACACATACGGAACCGTTAGACAGTGATCACCTATCGCGGATTAACCAAGCATGATCACTTTTAAGTATGTATGGCCATAAGGATCGCCTATCGCCGATTAACCAAGCACGATCCATAAATAATATGGTCCCCTATCGCGGATTAACGAAGCAGGACCACTAATGACCCCTTATCGTGGATTAACCAAGTAGGGTCATGGTCTCCTACTAGCCCTCAATTTAACAAACATTGTAATATGCAACTCAAATCACCTTTTTCACAAATATTACCAATCCATGAATCAGTTCACATTTAATATAAATAGATCGATGGCCAATTATTTAAAAAAAAATCTCATTTTAATAGAAAACACCTTTAATAAAACCAAGTCATATCCACAAAGGATATTAAGATAACGGATCAGGTAATCACCATATCACATGTGTTAAAGTCACTCATCGATATAAGCTCGCATATCGTCACTATACTTCTAATAATACTAATTTTGGTTTTATAAATGATTCGAGATATGTTGACTGGTGCCACAACCCTATGTAAGTTGATCAAAAAGATCCGCAAATCAGATTTCAGATCCGTAACTTCCAAAGACCCACATTATGCTTCTAAAACAACACATTAAAATTTCATTATGATCCAACGGTTAGATTTCCAACAATTGCCAAATCAAGAGGCGGTCAACAATTAATTTCACGAACTTAGAAATCCAGTTCAGGAAGATCCATACGTCGAATTCCCAATATGTCAGTTCCAGCTAACCTCAAATATTATGTTCTATAATGCATTAAAGTTTGGTGACGATCCAACAGTCGGATCGTCAATTCAAATTTTGATCAAGTGATGTATCATAATGAAACTAAGTTCAAACAATCAAACCACTTCATACAGATATCAATTATGAATTTAGGGCATCTAATTGGACTTAGAGAGACATTGTCGGCCCACTGACCACGCGCCGTTGTGGGTGGCAGTCGGCTGCCCCGGCTCGCCAGAAAATTCAACTATTTTTAAAAATTACAAAATTTTGTAGGCAAGTAGATCTCAATGAGGGGAGCAATTTTAATACCTGTGACCAAGGACAATTTGGCCTGGAAAAGCTTTAATTTCACACAAACCCATCAGAAACCCTAAAGAGGGTGTGCTTCAATTCGACCTCCATGCTCACTTCGACGCCTCCACCACTGCTTGTTCTTTGTTCCTGAGGTTGAGGGGAGCATATTGGTGGTGGTGGTTGGCGGAGTTACCTTCGGATTTGATGGATTGCCTCCACGAAGCCGTCGCACCCACTGGTGCATTTCTTCTCAAGTTCGAATCCAATCTCCTCAAACTTGATGTGGAAATGGTAGAGGAAGGGTCGAGGTGATGATTATGAGGGGTAGATCGGCCCAATTCGTCTGAAAAAATGACAAAATTCACTGGAGAAACCCACCGGCTACAACCGGGTCGCAGGTAGCACGGGTTAGGGGAATGTTTTGCTACTCTTCCTCTTCCCTCATTTCTCTCCTTTCTCTTGTTCCTGATTGGGCTCTTAGTTCTCTCTCCTCCTTCCCTTGGCCGAAGCTCCCTCATTGTCTATCCTATTCTCCCTTCCTCCTTCGTTCATCTTCTCCTTTCTTTTAATCTGGGCCACACACGTGGCATCCTCACAGCTCCAGAATTATTGGAGCCTTCTAGATGAGGCCCAATTTACAAAAATAACCCTAACTTTAAACATTAATAACTCTTTTGTTATAACTCCATTTCACGAACGGTTTGCGCCTACGCGTTCGTGTGATCGAGCTTTATTCAAAAATATAAATTGTGACCTCGAACGGTCTACATATTTTAAATAATTAATTTCCAAACTTCACTCTTCGATACTAGTTTAATTAAAATCTAAATTCAAATAAATTAATATAAATTCTTGAAAAATAATATAAAACCTCAATAATACAAATACGTAGATTATAATGGTGAAATCCAGGAACGGGATTTCACAACTACCCTCTAAACTCACTCTCACTCTTTCTCTCTTTCTCTTTCTCTCTCCATACCTACCAAAACTTTTTTTTCTTTCTAATGCCTGCATTACTCCTACAAAGAAAAAAATGTTTTAAAAACAATTTTGAAAAAAAAAATTATATTTCTCACACACATAGTGTGTGACCTTTGCTAGGGAATTTTAAGAGGAAGTTCACACTTTTCTTATTCTTATGAGTTAATAAGCACATGGAACTCAAGAAACAAACAAACCAAATCTCATTTTTTTTGTAAGTAAACACACCGTGCAATTAACGGATCGTTTAATTGTTAACCATCGATATTTCTTTTAACCAAAGACACTCTAGTGTTAAGATCTTGTCTCGCCACATTTCCAATTGTGACTCCTTCGGTTTTCGCTTCCTTTTTTATTTCTCCTTGCTTTGGAAACCATCTAGCGCTAGATTTCCAACTGCAATACGAGCATACAACACCAACTTCTCAACGTTTACCATCTGACTTATGATATGGTCCAATAAAAAAATGTAATATGTTTTTTTTTAATTTTAAAAAAAAATAATTAATATGTTCATTACTCTTTAAAACAATAAACCGTAAAATATCATTGAGCTAAATCACAAAGTCAGTATATTGGGTACCAACTTCATTTGCACGTTTAAAATATTAAAATATATTATCTACTTGTCTTTCTCTCATTTAAACATCTACTTGTCTTTTTCTTTTTTTCTTTTTTGTCGTCAAAAATAACTTCATTACTAAAAAAAAAAAATTACAAAAAGGAAAAGCAAAGAAAATGACCCTCCATACAAACAGATACAAAGAAAAGTCTGGACCCAATAAAAAAATTGGAGCTGACAACAGAAAAAATCAAAATACACAGAAACCCTAGCAACTTCATCCATTTCCCTGCAACCACTGCCGCTAGGCTCTCGCAACCCAAACACCAAAGAAGAGACCGAAACCTCAACAGGCAAAGAAGAGAATGAATCCTCTACAAAAAAATATGTAGAAGATGGTGTTGTAGCATCCTCCCAGAGCTAGCAATACGAATTAGGATCCTAGCCGGATCCTATTTGTGGGGATCTGGAGGATCAATCAATTGTGTCCGTTCATTATACATCGTGCGGTCAGAAATTATTTAAAATTAAATATAAACAGTACCTAAAAAAATTGACCTCACGATGTACGATAAACAAACACGATTGATTGATCATCCAGATTTTTACAAAGAGAATCCAAAGAAGATCCTCGTTCGTAATAAACGTCATCTTTCAGCAATCAAAGGATGAGTCAAAAATGACTCTCGAATATCTACGTGTCTTTGGTGCCAAAATTTATAGAAATGTAGCTACTTTAAATGGATCCATCACTTGCGGTGGGTCTCCTCTTTAGTCAAAAAATCCAAACCTCGCAGTAGACGTAGACTTCGAAATAGATTTCACTCAATTCTCAATTCTCAATTCTCAAGTGGCCAGCCACATAACTTTATGAATTTCTCAATTATAACCTACACATGTCAGATGTTGTTCAATGCTCGTTTGGACGTTGTTACTTGTTAGGAAAATTCCAATTCACCCAGAAAATAATAAGGTTTTTTTAGTCAAAATAATTTATGAAATTTGTATAACTCTTCAATTTGATCCCTCATATTTGAAATCAATAGCAGTGGTTACTGAGTTTGTTCACCATCAATTATTTTGGCAATTTCGTGAAAAATTATGTTAAATAAGAATCAAAATGACAAGAATATCTTCAATTTAATAAACGATATGCCAAAATGATTTGATAAAAATTTTAATCCTTCTTAAATGAAGATTTTTCATGGAATGACCAAAATGATTGATAATTGACAAACTCAGATACCACTTCTATCAATTTCAAATCTCAGAGACCAAAGTGAAAAGTTATACCATTTACAGATATCATTTTAGCTAAAAAAAACCAAATAATAATAATTGATTTTTCATCTCTAGATTAATATGCATAAAAAGAGATGAAAAAAAGAGTGCTAAAAAAATAAAACTATAAGAACAAAAGTGCAACGAACGAAAAACAACTACTATGTAATGTTTCATCTCCAATGGTGAAGGGACTATACTCTATTTCCCTCAATATTTTATTATTTTTATATTAAGAAATATTAGGGTACAGCGCTTATACATCTGCCACTATGTATTGTTTATATTAGTTAAACTACTATTTTCACCTATATAAATATATTTTATGAAACATTTTTGATGTGCTAACAAGGTGTGAAGTTGTAGAATGTATATGATGAGTACATAAAGATTATTTGTTGGTGTATATACATTTTGTTTTACAAAGATATGATTTGATTGAAAAAAAAATTAAAAGTATAAGTGAGAAGGTTGTTACTACTTTGCTGGTTGGCAAATTTCCAAGTGATGGGCCACCACTATCGGCCCCACGACAAACAACGGCGGCCCCATTTCATAAATGACTAGTGACCACCTTTCTAATCGCAGTTTGGCCGGATGATATCATTGTGAGAAAGTTGCTAGTACTAGTTGGGCAAATTTCCCAGTGATGGACCACCACCACCGGCCATTCGGCAGACAACGGTGGCCCCGTTCATACACGATCGGTGACCACCCTCCTAATTTAGCGGTTTGGCCGGACAATGTCATTGTTGAAGACTTGAAGGTGACATTATAAGATGTGGTCCTTCCCATATTTTAATTGTGAGGCTTTTTCTTGACCACATGTGGGATTTAATAATAAAGAAATATATTCTTTTATTGGAAGAAGCTTTTGAGAAAGTTGAAGTCAAGTTTGTTGGGTTAAAGCAATTATTATCTTAATCCCACTTACAAACCATCATCATATATTTTTTTAAATAATTTCAATATAAAATGAAATAATAATTGGCTCCTTGGACTAATAAATCTAGGAGTGTGTTTTACTTCTCCCATACTTTTTTGGTTTTCAAGCATCAGATCTGATGAATTGAAGAAGATCAACAGACAAAAATTAACAAGGAGTGTGTGAGAAATCACCCCTAAATCTAAACACAACTTTCATTGCACATAAATTATTATCTTTAGCATATAGTGTTTTACTGATCAAGTAACGAAAACAATAATATTTATATACTTTAGTGAGAGTTCGATCTCTACAGATTTTTCGTCTTAATATTGAACAATTTCACCTATTAAAGTAAATGCGTTTGTAAGTTTTGAAGTGCATAAACATTTTATTTCAAGTTTATACATACAAGCCCTTGCTAAGACCACTAAATTCTTGAGAAAAATGTCACATCAATACTTTAGACTTTCTTACGTTGCAATGTCAGTATCACACTAAAGAGATTTTACAACTGCGAATAAAATAAGACACGATAACCAATTATTGAGGTTTTTTTTCTTCCAATTGGACTCCAAATTATATAAAACATGACAACTAATAATCAAGGTATTTTTTTTCTTCCATTTGAACTTGGAGTGCTATTTTATAAAACTTGTGGTTTTTGCATTAGTTTTGAAAAAAGGTGAAGATGAAAACTAAAAATTTAATTTCAGGGCCCCTAACATTTACAATTTATTTATTGAAAAATTGTGTGGTTGAGTGTTTGTAGAGGTGACTATGGGCGTTCAATTTGATATCCCTATAATATAGAGATAAAATTAATAGTTATTATGATGATATAAGGTGAAATTAAACTAAATATGTCTTAATATGTATTCATTAACATCTAATAAATTGATTTGTACCTCTAAATTACGCCCGATTGACAAATTATTACATGGAACGAGCCCCACTAGTAACTGGTTAGTATATTCCTAAAAAATCGAATGAGTGAGGATCTTGAGATTTTTAAATCGTATCCGTTTATCGTACATCGTGTAATAAAAAATTATTTTAAATAATTGTATTTAAAATTAAATATAAATAGTACTTACTAAAAACTGCCCAAATGATATACGATGAACGAACACGATTAAGAATTTCCAAAATTCTGACAAAGAAGATCTCATTTAAAAAAAGGGGTTTGCTTTCAACACACCCCTTTTTACTTCTCACACACCCCTATTACTTTCTGTCTGTTAGATCTTCTTTAATTCATCTGATCCGACGGCCGAAATCTAAAAAAGTGTGAGAAAAGTAAAAAAATGGTGTGTAGATATCACACCCTAAAAAAATTCTACCTCGCGGCAATGGATTCACTTGTGGCCCACCGATTTGTCGTTATGGCGTGGAAAGTTCGGCTGCAGACGATAACCACCACTTGTACCAGCGTGTCAGCCATTAATTGGCTCTTTTACCATTCAATGCTCCATTAAATCCACAGTTACTTAAAAAGTTAATTTTCCCTCCACTGTGACTGTTCGTCTCCTCTTCGCCTTCACTCTCTTTCTAACTGCCCTTCAAAAGCCATAATCCAAAAGCTTCGAGCTTCCGTTATTCAGATGACCTTCAGAAACCTCAAACCCTAACTCTACGGACACCATCATCGCCGCCGCAACCCAATCTCCTCTGGCGAAATGGCCACCGAGTTTTCCAGCTGCGTCGAGTACGGCCTCGGCCTCTCCAAGCGGGTTTTCTACGGCAAGGAGTCCGTCCCCGATCCGCTGGCGATGACGAGGTCGTCGAAGTCGTTTTTGCCGGAGGCTCCGATGGTGTACGCGGTGGTTCCCAACCCGGAAATCGTGGAAAATCCGGACATCCCGAGCTACCAGCCGTACGTCCACGGCCTGTGTCAACCGCCGGCGTTGATACCTCTGCATATGCACGGGATAGCTATGGAGATCGAGGTTTATCTGGACACTGCGTTTGTTACTGTGAGCGGCACGTGGCGCGTGCATTGTGTTTCCACCGCGAAGAGGTGCGACTGTCGCGTGGCGGTGCCGATGGGGGAGCAGGTAGTTGGAATTTTGACTAATGTTGACCATTGGAATTTCTGATTCAGTAAAAACAAATGAAAGAAATTTTTGCTAAGTTTAATGGATATGAAATTGGAAACTTTTTTTTACAATTAATTTTTTTTTTCTGACTCAGTTAAAAAAAGGAAAGAAATTTGTGTTAGTAATTAGTCTAAATTAAGTTAAATGAAGGCTTGAAATTGGAATTGGAAGAACTTCATTAATTTTAAAAAAAAAATATTTGGTCCATAATTATATGTAATTTGAAGTTTTTTAAGTATATATTTTTAATTTCTTAAGAAAAAACATGATGTGGCTAACAGGGTTCACTTCTAGGTGTTGAGGCTGAAGCCGCCGGAAGATCATATCGGACTCAACTGATCGCGGCGGAGGACTCAACATATGGGGAGAAAGTGGGCAAAGACGGTTACTTTCTGAAACGCGAGGCATACATCTTCAAAGTCCCACAGGTTGATGGAGGCTCCTTACTTTCATTCAAGATCAGATGGTCTCAGAAATTGGTGTATCATGATGGCCACTTCTCCCTCAGTGTACCTTTTAGTTTTCCGGCATATGTCAACCCCGCTGGGAAGAATGTTTCAAAACGGGAGAAGATTTTCTTGAATGTGAATGCCGGTACCAACATGGACATTTCATGTAAAAGTACCAGCCATCTTCTTAAGGTAAACTATTTTTTACTAAGTTCAAGTAAGTTAGTCCTCGGATACACGTGAAGTGATGTTGAATTGTGATTTTCCAGGATGAGAGGCACCAAAGCGGTAAATTGAGTTTATCGTATGAAGCAGAAGTACAATCATGGTCAAGTGCGGCCTTTAGTTTTTCATACACTGTAAGGCTTTGAATCATTGCTTGTGTTATTAATGAATTTCATGATATGCGTCAGTTGGGAAAGTTTTTTGAGCAAATGATGGTCACGTAGCAATCATCATACATGTGTTGATTATCTTGATTGGCAACTGTATTTACAGGTTCATACAAATGACTTGTATGGTGGCGTGTTCTTGCAATCTCCAATACTTAGTGATTTTGATGATAGAGAGATGTTCTGCTTCTATCTGATCCCCGGAAATACCCAGACTAGAAAGGTTCGTTTAGCCCTAACACCTATTTCATTCTAACTTTATATAATGTTGCGTTGAGGTTGTATTGACATTATCATTCGTATTAGATGGTGAGTTTTCCAGTTTCATTTGGCTAAATTTCTTGCCCAACGTCCCAAATCAATTTTTATTTTTAAACAGACTTTCATAGCCTTTTGCAATAGTAATTCTAACTATATTGTAAAACGGAAAAAAAATTCTTACTTTATATCTCTGAATTTATAGGTTTTTAAGAAGCAAGTTATATTTATTGTTGACATGAGTGGAAGTATGCTGGGAGACCCTCTTGAAAATGCAAAGAATGCACTGTTGGCATCACTATCTAAACTCAACCGACAAGATACTTTCAACATAATAGCTTTTAATGGAGAGGCTCACTTATTCTCATCATCAATGGAGTTGGCAACAAACGAAGCAATTCTAAAAGCTAAGAACTGGGTTGACGCGAATCTTATTGCTAATGGTGGTACAAATATCTTGCTTCCCCTCAGACAGGTATCCCAATTGTTGAACACGCACTCCTAGTGACCACTGACCATTCATGCATATTCAAAATGATTTCTGTCTAATCGAGTTAAAACTATAATCTGTAATTGTTTGGAATGAAAAACGGAAAGGTTTGTCCATACCTTGATTTTGCATTTTTCGTCTCTGTACATGCTATATGTGGTCCATAACTGGTTGTTTGCAGGTCTAGCATTCAACAACGTGCATACTCTTTGAAGAGTATCTGACCTTGTATCCTGTGGTCTGGTTTGTTTTAGGCTATGATGTTGTTGGCCAAAACAGTTGATTCGATTCCTTTCATCTTTCTCATTACTGATGGGGCAGTTGAAGATGAAAGGGAGATTTGCAATTTTATGAAAGGTTATGCTAGTGCAGGTTCAATTTGTCCTCGCATATCTACTTTTGGCATAGGTAAGGATGTTGTTCGTTTACTTGTTCCCTTTTTTTGGATCAAGATCGTTTAGTTTGATAAGTTTTATAAATATTGACAATCATATTACCCTTCCTTTCTAGAATTTGTAAATTAATTTTCCTGAAATATCATGCCAGGTTTATATTGTAATCATTACTTCCTGCAAATGCTAGCTCAAATTGGGAAGGGTTACTATGATGCTGCTTATGATTCAGGTCAGTTCCTTCCCTCTTTCTTTTTAGTGTAGTTTCATCAGATCACCAAGATAATAAGTTGTCAATACAAAATACGATAAATATTTGTTTTGTTAGTAATGATGCTAAGCTTGTGTTGGTAATGGTTCTAATCTTGTATGATGGTATAAAACTAAGGAATTTTTTGTCTCACACACACACAGACTCTCTCTCTCTCTCTCTCTCTCTCTCTCTCTCTCTCCGTACATTTATTAATCTATTACTATGTACGTAAATATACTCTTTCGTTGCAGGGTCAATTGAATATAGAATGCAAAGGTTATTTATAAGTGCATCGTCAGTGATTCTTGCCAATATAACCGTGGAGGCCTTAGACTCTCTTGATTCACTTGAGGTATGCTAATCTTGGGCCTAATTTTGTGTCCCATTTTGTATCTTGAGGTTTAGCGGTATTCGAGTCTATTTTGCTTGGAGGACTTTGTATATTACAACTTTTTCTTCTAATAAGTTTTCTATTCCAATTTCTAACAGAGGAGGATTCTCTCCCCTTCAAATCCCCTCTCCTTCCCTCCCCTCCTCTCTCATTTTCCTATTTGTCTCTCTCTATAAAGAAGTCAACACAAGATGTTGACGTGGCTTACTCGTGACCCTTCAAATAGGAGGGGAGAGAATCCCACTCCATATCTAACCATATAGCGGCATGTTGTGTTTTTTTGTTGCTCCTTGCAGCTGTGTCCATCTCATATACCAGACCTTTCATCTGGAAGTCCATTGATCATGTCAGGCAGATATGAGGGAAGCTTCCCCGACTCCATTAAAGTTCATGGTACCTTGGCTGATATGAGCAATTTTGTTATAGACTTGAAAGTGCGAAGATCTAAGGATTTTCCACTTGATCGGGTATGGGCCTTGAAACATGGATTCTTATGAATTTAACGTTATGAGAAATTGAAAATATTACGTAGAATCAGTCTTCAATGATTTGCTCTCCATGCTTACTTCCGTGCAATACTCTTGGTATTGATGAACTTATACCTTATTTTTTTCTTCAAACAAATGAACTCAAATTTTCCTGTTTTTCTGAAACAGGTGCTTGCAAGAAGGCACATTGACATGCTTACAGCTCATGCATGGTTATCAGGAAGTAAAGAGCTAGAAGAGAAGGTTTGTTTGTTGGCTTTCGATTTTGATGAATCCTTTTATCATAGATAAGCAAGAGTGATTGGATACCCTTCTGCAACTGCACCGAATTGAGTAGATATATTTTTCAGAGTTGGTAGAAAAATGATGATTTTCTTAAGTATTTTGTTGTTAGAAGCTCTGATTTATGTACTTCTTTTTACATCCATTACAATTGTTCAACCTGCTTTGCTTGTAGGTTTCTAAATTGAGCAAACAAACCGGGGTTCCATCTGAGTACACTTGCATGATACTGTTGCAGACTAATGAGGGGAAGAAAGCACCGGAATCAGTTATGATCCAAGAGGTATGCATCTTCAGCTCTTCCTGTGTTAGCTAGCCAATCCCTACCTTGTAATTTTCTAGGTCGATAAACAATTCTCCCAAGTTCCTTGTTAGTGATCCGCAGAGAATGTTGTCATGAATTCTCTTATGCTGGAAAGATATGCAGATTATGTGTTACCCTTCTAAGCTAAAGCTATTTAAGTTACCTTATTCCACCCTATCTAAATCCACTTCCTACCCGAGTCTCACCATCTATTGAAGCTGGAATTCATTAATTGTTGTTTAATAATCTCAAAATTGGTAACTGAGTTCCTGGATAACACTATAAACCGGTTTACGCTCGCATTGAAGTACTCTTATTGTTTAGCAACAAACAATAGAACTAATCTCTTTGTTTCCAACTTTCATGTAGGTCTACAACAAAATGACTAAGTGGAAGAAGACGCAATCGAGTAGCCAGAAGATGATAATCCTCGGAAACCTGGGCATTGGCTTTGGTAACTTGACTGCAACAGCTCAGAACAAAGCACCAGGAAGTGAAGAAGAGAAGGCGGCTGATGCCACAGAGCTCTTGGTGAAGGCTGCTTCCAACTGCTGCAGCCAAGTACTCGACCGTGTCTGTTGCATGTGTTTCATTAGGACTTGTTCACACATGAACAACCAGTGCGCAATTGTTCTCACACAAGTCTGCGCTGCCCTTGCTTGCTTTGAGTGCGTCAATTGTTGCTTTGAACTATTTTCAGGATAATGTAATGATATAGTATTTCAAGGAACTGAAGAGCAAGGCACAAGAATCTTATGTTTGTATATAACATCTGTTGTTTTTTTAATATGTAATGGGATTTCCTCTTTCATTTGTGTTGTATTCCCTTTAGGCCTCGTTTGATGCATATAACTGGATTTACTAGGGTCGAGATATATTGAAGCAATAAATGAATGTCAACTTCTTGAATATTGTTTAAGGAGTATTTATCATTAACAGTCAAAATTTAATACTCAATTTCATAAATGTCACTTTTTATAAAAAAAATTCAAATATAGCAAAAAACTCACATGAATAAACCGAAATACCCTCAAAATCCAAAACCTATTTACAAAAAAAAAGGTAAAACACTTGAATAGATCCCCTGTCCATTGTTGTTCAAAGTGCAATGCCGCGAGGGAGTTGGTAATATCAAACTTGTGTAAGTTAGTTTCTGATTAATTTGTAACTCATTGAAGGTGGGTGGGTTAATGGTTGTGGGAGTTGTATGGAAGCAACTCAACCGCTCCAAACTTGGAACTCTTCTTACTCTGAGAAGAATATAATTGCAAAAGAGTTCATAAAACAGATGAAAACTCTTGTAAAATTCTTGAACATAACTGATTTATCTGAATATTGAATCGATGGTCATCCATCCATATAAGCACAAATTACATTCAGAAGGGAAAAATTGCCTAGTTGATAATATAATGCAAGTGACTAGATGATTTTTTTATATTTTTTATGAACAACTGACATTCAACAATATTATTCCCAATCAACAACTCACATATCAAAGCCTACCATATGATCTTTTTTTTGTTGAATTATTTGTGTTTTACTATATAGCTAGGCAATTGATCAATTATAGACAAGCGTTTGCAAATTCTCATTGATCTCCATTTCATTGACTTTTTGTTGAGGTAAAGTACCATATTCATTCATAGATAATAGGAATACGTACGTAAACATGAAGATATGGTGCAATTACATGAGCCTTAATAAAACCCTTGCTAGGGATTTCAACCTGGACAAATGAAAAAAGAGCGTCCCACAACAAAATTAAATTTGTATGGAAGCAACTCAACCGCTCCAAACTTGGAATTCTTCTTACTCCGAGAAGAATATAATTGCAAAAGAGTTCATAAAGCAGATGAAAACTCCTGTAAAATTCTTGAACATAACTAATTTGTCCAAATATCGAATCGATGGTCATCCATCCATATAAGCAGCAAATTACATTCAGAAGGGAAAAAATGCCTATTTGATAATATAATGCAAGTGACTAGATGGTTTTTTTTTAATTTTTTTTTTTATGAACAACTGACATTCAACAATATTATTCTCAATTAACAACTCACATATCAAAGCCTACCAGATGATCTTTTTTTGTTGAATTATTTGTGTTTTCCTATATAGCTAGGCAATTATCAATCATAGACAAGCGTCTGCAAATTCTCATTGATCGTCATATCATTGACTTTTTGTTGAGGTAAAGTACCATATTCATTCATAGATAATAGGAATACGTACGTAAACATGAGGATAGGGTGCAATTACATGAGCCTTAATAAAACCCTTGCTAGAGATTTCAACCTGGACAAATGAAAAAAGAGCGTCCCACAACAAAATTAAATATGAATTCTATCCTAAAAAAGAATGTCACAAATTATATCGGGTGGTTCTTCAAACCATGTTCGTTCCACCTCCAAAAGCAATCCAAACCGTGCTAATCGATAGCCACCCTATTTGCCTCTCTTCGCGTATGCAAAATCTTCAAAATTGGGAGTGATCGTAGATAATGACGCACCTCGTTAATTACCATACCAAAATGGGAGTTATGATCACGGTCTTTCTGGTTTATGGCATCAAGTACAATGGAAAAGTCCCCTTCAAATTCAATCGCCTCAACTCCCAGTTCCCTGGCCAATTTCGCCGTTATACGTGCAGCAAGCACCTCTGCGAGCAGTGGCGAAGTCACACCCTCCACCTTTTGAGTTCGAGTAGCAATAAATTCTCCCACAACATTTTGAAAATCTACGTAGTTATGAAGAGGCCGCAGCTAATAATTTTTTCTATTACAATACCAAGTACATCCTTAAGTTTATTTGGTTATAATTTTGAGGGTATTTTAAGTGGACTTCCTGTTATTTTTAAAAGATTTATAAAAAGTGACATTTATGAAATTGAGCCATAAATTTTGGTTATTATTGATAAAAACTCTTGTTTAAGTTGAAGATAGAAAATAGATCAATCATAAATGAAAGTTATTATTTCTTGGAAATTGACATCAATTTCCTGTTTCAGCGTATATTAAATTTAGTGATCGTCTAGTTTAATCGTTGGCACCCAAAAGGCCCAACCATTTCAAAAGCACTGTTGTTAGTACTTTAAAATAATCATCTTATGCTTTCCTTTTTCAAATCCCCTTAAGATACGAGCACATGATGATTATTTTAAAGTATCATTAACAATTTTTTTTTTTTTTTTTTTTACAATTTCGATTGAAAATGGGTGAAAATCAGGTTAACACCTTACTTGAGAAAACTAACCTATACTAGTATATTTGAATCCCACGGCCACTATGATGAAAGTTCATAAGTACAATACCATTGGTGTATTGTTTTTGGAAGACAACAATACATTTATATTAAGGGGTGAACGATATGGGTTGAGCCTCTTATTGAACATGTCGTAATAATTTGATATTGAACTTATCATACACAAAAATCAAATCTAGAATCTCTCACTTTTGAGCTAATAATGAATCTTAACTTTGATATTCCTCATCATTAAATATTTTTACTATACCCGTTTTTTTTTTTTTTAATTCAAGTCTTTCTATATTGTTGTTTGTGAATGTGTCGAATTATGAATTGGAGCTAGTAGTTTTATCGAACTTTCAACCTAAGCACCACAATGAGAGATTTTTCAATGTGTTTGGAACATTTATATGTTATTATACAAGTAGAGAAAATATTTTTTATAGGGTTCCTCTACTTGTGTAATGACATATGGCTAATGCCCTTGTTCCAGACACACTTTTTCAATGTGCACAAATTGCACATTGAAAAATCTCTCAATGTGCCCACAACAATAAACTAATTGGTAGTCGAATAATATCAAGTCACGTTCAAAGTTCGTGTGTTGGATAGTGGTCATTTGCATGTCTAAACTATGAGAAATTTTTCATTATAACCGGAACACGAGTGGTACATCATGTGTTTTTATATAAGTGATGGAAAATTTATTTTTAAGTTATTAACTTTTTAGCACACATATCCTACCATTTGTATAGTGACACGTGGTGTACCACTCTGTATTTCAGTCACACTGAAAAATCTCTCCTAATTTTCTGGTTTGTCACTTTTTCTCCTTTCCCACCCCATTCTATTCCTTTTTTTTTTAGAGAAATTTTATTTGAACCCTTGTAAACTCTTTCTACTCCCAACTTATTTTGTACACCCATGTTATTTTTAAGGGTAAAAGACATTTTACTACCCTAATGTTTGGTGGTTTTCAACATTTAGTACATCAATTTTTTTTCATCCCAGAGTCATACCTAAAGTGTAAAATTTGGGACAGTCTCATACATCCGTTAGTCAAACTGTTAGTTCTCCCGTTAAGTGATGACGTGACGCCCTGATTGAGTGCCACGTGTCATTAAAAATATTTAAAAATTTCTTCTTCTCCCCCTCCTCCTTTTTCTTCTTCCCTCTTCCTTCTTTCCTCTTCTTCTTCTGTTGCCCAGATTTCGTTTGCTTGTTTTTTTTTCTTTTCTTCTCCTTCTTCTTCCTTCTTCTTCCTTTTTCTTCTTCCCTCTTCCTTCCTCTTCTTCTTCTTCTGCCCAAATTTCGTTTTTTTTTTCTTCTTATTCTTTTTCCTTCTTCCTTCTTCTTCCTTTTTCTTCTTCCCTCTTCTTCTTCCCTCTTCATTCATCTTCTTCTTCTTCTACCCATATTTCGTTTTTTTTTTCTTTTTTTTTTCTTATTCTTCTTCCTTCTTCTTCCGTTTTCTTCTTCCCTCTTCTTCTTCCATCTTCCTTCCTCAATCCCCCGTGCCCACCCTCCCACCCACACCCAGATCTTCCCGTCGACCTGTGTCCCCCCAACCCAAACCTTCCCTTCGATTTTTTTTTAGTTTTGTTTTGCTAAATTTGGTGCGGGTTGCAGAGGAGATGAGGGAGGGTGGGTGATGTGAGTTGCAGAGGAGAGAAGGGAGGGAGGGTGGGTGGGAGTTGCAGAGGAGAGGAGGAGAAGGAACAAACAAAAAAAAAAAAAAGACACAGAAACGGAACCCAGAAGAAGAAGAAGAAGAAGAAGGAGAGAAGAATAAATTTTTTTGGGTAAAAGACATTTTACTACCCTGATGTTTGGTGGTTTTCAACATTTAGTACATCAATTTTTATTATTATTTTTTTATTTATTTAAATACTAATTTTTAAATATTTTTAATGACACGTGACACTCAATCAGGGCGCCACGTCATCACTTAACGGGAGAACTAACAGTTTGACTAACGGATGTATGAGACTGTCCCAAAATTTACACTTTAGGTATGACTCTGGGATGAAAAAAAATTGATGTACTAAATGTTGAAAACCACCAAACATTAGGGTAGTAAAATGTCTTTTACCCTATTTTTAATTAACGGATTGATATCTATGAACACGAAATTTTTTTGAAGACAGGAACACGCGTACAAAACAAATATTTTGTTTTGTTTTTTTATTTATTTATGAATTTTGGGGTTACAATCTCTTTTGCTTGATCCTCTGATTCGATCTCAATAAGATGTTGATTTGTGAATTTTGTTGATCCAAGGGCCGTCAAGGCTTGATCTTGGATGAACAGAGAGAGTTTCTTCAAGGGCCGTTGGGCTTGATTTTGAAGGTTGGCGGAAGTTTCTTCAAGGGCCTTTGGGCTTGATCTTGAAGGTTGATGAACGGATCTTCAAGGGTCATCGGGGCTTGATTTTGAAGAATAGTTGTGTTGATCCAAGGGCCGTCGGGGTTTGATCTTGGATGAATGATGAACGGATCTTCAAGAGCCTTTGGGCTTGATCTTGATGAACAATTATTGTTGATCCAAGGGCCGTCGGGGTTTGATCTTGGATGAACCGTTGCCTCAAGGATTTGACAAAGAACAAAGAGTGCTTTCTCGATTCTTCAGGATTCTTGAGAATTTGGATGCTTGAAAGCTTTGGAGTTTCAAAGCTTTAAGGAAACAATTCAAGGTTTTGTGTGAAGTGAATTGGTTATGAATTAGTGTATGAATTGATGAATTTGTCTTGTGATGGAGAAGCCTATTTATAGGTTTTGAGAATGAATCACCACCACAAATTTTCTTGGTGAAGTGAATGTTTTAGGTGAAGTGAGTGTGGTTGTTGTAGGTGAAAAAATGGTTGTAGGTGAAATGAGTGTGGTTGTTGTAGGTGATAGGTGAAGTGAGTGTGGTTGTTGTAGGTGCAAAATGATTGTAGGTGAAATGAAGGTGGTTGTTGTAAGTGAAAAATGGTTGTAATTTTAAGGCGTTGTAATTTTAAGGCATTAGTCAACATTTATTTTATCAAAATTTCGATGTCTACAAATGCCCCCACTTCAAGACGCATCGTATACATATGCTTGTCACGTGTAGAAGATGTATTTTGAAGTCCCTTAATGTAGATGTCGATCTAAGGGCCGTCGAGGCTTGATCTTGGATTGGGTTGGAATTTTCTTCAAGGGCCATCAAGGCTTGATCTTGAATTGGGCTGAATAGTTTCTTAAAGGGCCGTTGGGGCTTGATCTTGAATAAAACTAAAAGTTTCTTCAGCTTTGCTGGGGACGAATTGGCACGTGTATTTATTGTACTTGTTGACTTTCCACAGGCTTAATCTTGAACTGGTTTTGATTCAAGGGTGGTGAACACTTGATCTTGAATCGGGCTTGTGATTTCTTCAAGGGGCCATTGATGGCTTGATCTTGAATGATTTGATTCAAGGGTGTTGACACTTGATCTTGAATTGGGCGGTTGGGATTTCTTCAAGGTTGCTGGGGAGGAATCTTGAAGGATTTGATTCAAGGGCGTTGGACACTTGATCTTGAATCGGGATTGTAATTTCTTCAAGGGCCGTTGGTGGCTTGATCTTGAAGGATTTGATTCAAGGGTGATGGACACTTGATCTTGAATCAGGCTTGTGATTTCTTCAAGGGCCGTTGGTGGCTTGATCTTGAAGGATTTGATTCAAGGGTTTTGGACACTTGATCTTGAATTGGACTTGTGATTTCTTCAAGGGCCGTTGAGGCTTGATCTTGAAGGATTTGGGACCACGAGCGATTTACATGGCAAGTGATTTTCGGCTTAACTGAGGATGAATCAGCACATGCAGTTGTACGGCGAAGCTTTGCTCTTCGGTGATGGTGCCAGCGACAGGCTGTTGAAACATCTCGAGCTCTTTGATTAGAGCAGTGATGCCAAGCTTGGATTTGACTTAGACTCCTCCGTCTGGATTATGCGGTTCTGCAAGGAAGGGCATCATGCTATAGTGATCTGTTACAGTTCACCATGCTGCATTTTTCTCTGATTTGTTTCTTTTGCATGGCAGGCAGGCACGAGGTAGGGGTCTTGGTCCGTTTCTTTGTTCAATCTTTCCAAGTGTCGACCGATCGCTCTATTTCTCATTGTCCCGCAGGCAAGAGCAATGGTAAAGGAAAAGCATGCTATGAGATATCTTTGCCTTCGACTCTGATGATATGAGATACTTTTGCTTTTGAAGAAGTAGCTTTCCACATGTTTATTCTTGAACTGGGCTGGAGAGTTTTCTTCTGCTAGACTTACTTCAAAAGTCTGAACTTACCCATTTATTTGGAGTTGAAGTTGATTCAAGGGTGTTGGACACTTGATCTTAAATCGGTCTTGTGATTCCTTCAAAAGCTGTTGGTGGATTGATCTTGAAAGGAATGGAACCATGAGCGTCTCCACGTGGCAAGTGATCTTCCTGAGCGGACTCAAGAATCTGAGGGTTAAAACAAGTCCATCAAATTTATAGTATGTTAGATCTTAACGATATGAGGTACTTTTGCTTTTGAAGAAGTAGCAGTGATTTGATAGCGTTACATGACGAAGCTTTGCTCTTCGGCGATGGTGCTAGTTCATCATTGATCATTTTACTTCAATCTTTTGCATAGCAGAAGTGGTGTGCAACCTTTGCATTTGAATGGTGAGTCACCACTGTATCAACCGGTATTTGCCGAAGGGATTCGTGACCTTGACAACAGTTTAGGATGAATACTCGAGAGCAATGCTAGGTAAGCAATCAGGGAGGGGTTCCAGGCAGTTATTCCAGATTGGAGTTTGATCTCAGGTTTCGACTGATTGCTTTCTTTCTCCTTGCCTTGCAGGTGAGAACAAAGACAAAGACAAGGACATGGAGAAAACATGATATGAGATACTTTTGCTTTCGACCCTGATGATATGGGATACTCTTGCTCTGGTGTGGCTTGTTTGCAGAGGTATTCCAGGGGATGAGGAATACTGAGTATTTTGAAAGGCTTTGTTGGAAATGATTTCTCGAAGATAAGGAAGAGCTTGGCATTTTTTTTGCAGGCCTGCCTTGCCATAGAGGATGAAGGTCGAAATATATAGGAATTTCCCAATAGTCGGTAGTGATACTGTTATTTTACCCTTGTTAGTAACTATTGGGTGATTAGAACAGTAAGATTTACTCACTTTTAGACCCGTACGTGACTTCAGCAAAGCTGAGATAGCACGTGAAGGGTACCGATGAGCTTTGATTTTGGCTGTGGCTTATGCAAAGCTGAGACAGCACGTGAAGAGTGTCGACACATTTTGTCCAGGATAACCAGGCTCTCGAAATTTAGAGAGTAGCATCTCTTTGATTTTTGAACAAGCGGCCTGGCTTTTGAGGTTTGGAAAGGGATGGCAAGCCCCTCTGATTTTGTCTGTGACTTCGGCAAAGCTGAGATCACGTGTGAACAGTACTGACAATTTGATCCAAAAAATCTGACTTTTAACATTTAGAGGGTCTTCGATTTCTAAGCGAACGCCTCTTCGATTTTCGGACGAGTGGCTCTTCGATTTCTAAGCAGGCAGCTCTTCAATTTTTGAGCAGGTGGCCTTGTTACCTCTTCTTTTTATAGAGGCATCAATTGCTTTACAAAGCACACTTGAGAATTGCTACTTGTAGAAGTTCCCCTCTTGTACTTTTGAGATCTTGATTTGTCCAACCTCTTCTTTTCTTAAAAACTTTCGGAAAATATCTTGCCTATCTGACCGTCATCTTGACTTGAATGCTGGGAAAGAAGCCGTTATGTCTTATTCGGAAAACATATGGCACCCATCCTTTTTATCCCCGAACAGTCCTCTTATGGTTGGGGATTCGGTGATGAAGAAAGACATAACAACCACAGTGGTGGCTAGAAATCTTCTCACCCCCAGAGACAACATGGTGCTTTCCAAGCAGTTCAATGAGCTGGCTGTTCAGGACTCCTTGTTCTTTAACATCCAGTGTGCAGGTTCTGTATCGAATATGGGGCAACGCCTTCTTGCTTATTCTTGCCAGGTTGAATCTTTGATGGTTGAGGTGGCGAGCCTTAAGCAGAAGATCAGAGGGCTTAAGTATGAAAATAGGGAGTTGCACATGCTTGCCAATAGTTATTCGACGAGCATGAAGAAAAAACTTGACCAGCTGTAGGAATCCGATAGTCAGATTCAAAGTGATCATCAGATGTTCATGGCTTTGTTCCAAAGGCATCTTTTGCCTTCATCATCTGGAGCTTCATCAAGTATTGAGGTTTTGGATAATCAAACTCCGGTGCCTCGCCTTTCTGCAACTCCGCCGAGTAATGAGGCTTCTCGTGATCGTCCTTGAAGAGTTCTTCCTGTAACTTTGATTTGACTTTTTTTTTTTCAGTATGTATAATGCAAATTTATGTAATTTTTTTTAGAGAAATAAATAAAATGGACTCTATTTCACTAAATGCATTTTTTTTCTCTTTTTTTTAATGTGGTTTTTTTAAATAATATATATATATATATATACATATATATTCTTTCTTTTTTTTTCTTTTCCTTCTGCTTTCAGTGGCTGGCCATGGGAAAAGAGAAATATACTGACGGAATGAGCGAGAAAAGCTCCGACGAGATCTGATGGAGAAACCCTCTTTTGGCTATAGAATTTGACCCATTTCCCTTAAGATCTCATTCTCCATTTGGGTCCACTTCGAGTTCGAGTCTGATTTATGAAGAGCAGTGAAGATGGAGGGGCGGATCTAACCATGGCGATGGAGATTCTGTGCATGCCTCTGATTCTAAATCGCACGGCGAGAAGCTGACGTCTCTGACATCTGAATGGTCGGGTGCTATTATTCGCCACTATGGACCAGTCGTCTTAAACCTCCAACATCGATTTGAAGGTCGACAGAGAAGAACCCATCTCGTCCTTATTCTCGGTGTTACTGGTAGTTGCAGCGGTGAGGTTCTAGTCCAGTAGACAGAGTCTCTGTCCTCCTTTTCGTCCATCCAAACACTACCGTTCAGCCTCAGCAGTATTCTGAAACGGGTTTTCCTTTCTGGGTTTTTCTCAGGAAAGTGACAGAATCAGCAGAAACCGAAAAAGGTCGATTGAGACTGGAGGAACTGGTTTCGAAATTTCTTTGGACACCCAAGCAATTGTTTCTCCTTTTCGAAATTGGGTTTACCGCAAGATGATCAAGTGCATGAATAGGCTCAGGTTTTGCTGTCACAATAGCTTCTGGAGCACTTTCATTGATGTCATTGACTGAGGCAGTATTGGTCGTCCTGTTTGATCTCGAGCTGTTCGAGGGCTTCCTTGGCGAACCCAAGTCTTGATGATGAAATTAGGCTTGGTGTTGAGGCCAGCGCTGATGATGACGATGGTTAAACTGGGTCTTCATCCATTCCAGCCCACTATTTTGGGCTTGATGATATTCTGCCCCTTTTTTTTTTCTTTGAAGAAACTGTATCTTTTTCTTTTTTTTTTTGTAAATACATGATAACATATGTATTCATTTTTTTTAATAATAAATTTGACTTTCTTTAATAAAACATTTTTTTTTTTATTTTGATGTGACTGAACTTGAAAGATTGAACTTTTGAGCTGCTTACGTACCCCTCCAAATAAGAGATCAAGTCATGACGTAGTTTGAATACATACATATTTTTTTTTGGTATTTTCTTTCGGTGATGTTTGAAGTTTTAGCTCATGCAAGCAAGGAGTGTTTTGGTGCCATTTTGCAGTTTCAACTCATGCATGCAAGGAGTGTTTTGGTTGTCGCCTTTTAGGCTCATGCGGACGAGGAGCATGGTTTCCTTTTATGCTCGTGTTGGTATCGTCTTTTATGCTCGTGCGGATCAGGAGCGTTGTGCCATGCAGTTTAAGCTCGTACAGGCAAATAGTGTTTGGTTGTCGCCTTTTAAACTCGTGCGGACGAGGAGCATGTTGGTGTCGCCTTTTAGACTCATGCGAACGAAGAACATGTTGGTGTCACCTTTTAGATTCGTGTGAATGAGGAGCATGTTGGTGTCGCCTTTTAGACTCGTCCGAACGAGGAACATGTTGGTGTCACCTTTTAAACTCATGCGATGACTGATGAAGCGGTGGTACTTGCAGTACCTTGGGTTGTCGGTGCGATTTATTTCTTCCGACCATCGACATTCGAGTAAATCGATCAACTTCTTCTCCAACAGGTCATCTAGCATTGTGGCCACGTCAGAGTCCGGAAAAGGATACGTCTTCTGCTTTAGTTCATTCAGGGTGTTTTTGTACCTGTTTTAGGTGCGAGAAGGCTTTCATTTCTTTATCTCCCTCGTTTTGTACTTGGACGAGATTTTGACAGGCACATATGAGGTTTTGGCGGGGGTAATGTTGACGGTAAAAGCTTCCTTGGCGGGCTTCTTCCCAATTTCGTCCACCTTCGGAGCAAACATTTTATCTTTGAAGTTGGTGATTGGCTCATTTTTTCCATGGTTGGCGATGCTCAATTCCATGTCATGGGCGCGGGTTGCTAACTCTTCGAAGGTCTGTGGTTTGATGCCTTGAAGGATGTAGTGTAACCCTCATTGCATGCCTTGGAAGCACATCTCGATCGATGAGAGCTCCGAGAGTCTGTCTTTGCAATCGAGGCTTAGAGTGCACCATCGGTTAATGTAGTCAACCACTGGCTCGTCATTCCACTGCTTTGTGCTCGTTAGCTCCAACATGCTTACTGTTCGGCGAGTGCTGTAGAAGCGGTTGAAGAATTCCTGCTCCAATTGTTCCCAGCTGTTGATGGATTCGAGCTCTAGGTCGATGTACCAGTCAAAGGCGTTACCTTTCAGTGAGTGCACAAAATGCTTTACTAGGTAGTCCCCTTCGGTCCCCACGTTGTTGCAAGTTTCAACGAAATGGGCAACGTATTGCTTTAGGTTTCCCTTTCCATTAAATTGCATGAACTTGGGTGGTTGATATCCCCTCGACATCTTCAGGGCGTCAATCTTCTTTGAATAAGGCTTTGAGTACAACACGGAGGTATTTGAGCTCCCCTCGTACTGCGCCTTGACGGTGCTGGCGATCATCTCCTGCAACTGCTTGATGGAGAGATCCCATGAGCGCCGCTCCTTGGTCTGGCTCTGGCTTTTCTTCGACTGTCTCCACCGGAGGCTCTTCTTCTTCGTCGCCACTTTTCTTGGAGTCAGAGTCAGATCCTTCATCATGTTGTGCCCCCAATTTGCTCAAAAACATAGCAATCTTTAAGTCTTTTTCTTAAGGGTTCTTGTCATCGTTGCAAACATTTCCTTCATTTGAACCTGTTGTCCTTCAATAGAAGTAGCGCCGATGACTTGTTCCTTGTTTGAAGCCATTGTACTTGAAGTGCACTTTGGATATCTTGAACTGAGAAAGAGATGAGAGATAGAGATTGTCCCACTGGGTGTGCCAAATTTGTGAACACGAAAATTTCCCAAAGACAGAAACACGCGTACAAAACAAATATTTTGTTTTTTTATGAATTTTGGGGTTACAATATCTTTTGCTTGATCTTCTGATTCAATCTCCGTAAGATGTTGATTTGTAGATTTTGTTGATTCAAGGGCCATCGAGGCTTGATCTTGGATGAACAGAGGGAGTTTCTTCAAGGGCCGTTGGGCTTGATTTTGAAGGTTGGCGGAAGTTTCTTCAAAGGCCTTTGGACTTGATCTGGAAGGTTGATGAACGGATCTTCAAGGGCCGTCGGAGCTTGATCTTGAAGAATAGTTGTGTTTATCCAAGGGCCGTCGGGGCTTGATCTTTGATGAATGATGAATGGATCTTCAAGGGCCTTTGGGCTTGATCTTGATGAACAGTTATTGTTGATCCAAGGGCCGTCGAGGCTTGATCTTGGATGAACGGTGGCCTCAAGGATTTGATGAAGAACGAAGAGTGCTTTCTCAATTCTTCGGGATTCTTCAGAATTTGGATGCTTGAAAGCTTTGGAGTTTCAAAACTTCAAGGACTTAATTCAAGGTTTTGTGTGAAGTGAATTGGTTATGAATTGGTGTATGAATTGGTGAATTTGTCCTGTGATGGAGAAGCCTATTTATAGGTTTTGAGAATGAATCACCACCACAAATTTTCTTGGTGAAGTAAGTGAATGTTGTAGGTGAAGTGAGTGTGGTTGTTGTAGGTGAAAAAATGGTTGTAGGTGCAATGAGTGTGGTTGTTGTAGGTGAAGTGAGTGTGGTTGTTGTAGGTGAAAAAAAGGTTGTAGATGAAATGAGTGTGGTTGTTGTAGGTGAAAAATGGTTGTAGGTGAAATGAGTGTGGTTGTTGTAGGTGAAAAATGGTTGTAATTTTAACGCATTGGTCAACATTTATTTTATCAAAATTTCGATGTCTACAATATCATTTTAAACCCAATTTTATTGCCTAGACTACCCTCTCAAACCCAATTCAAAATGCAAATTTATCTTTGCACTCATTAAAAAAAAAATATCCCAGATTGAAAATTTTATTGAAGTTTGTATCTGTGCACTAGGGGAGACAAATCTCCAATGTGTTCCTGAAAAAATTGAATCTGTTGAGGAGTATGTTAGAATATATGAACAGCTTTTGTTTAAAGAATGCCGGCTCAACTTTACAGCACCTAGGAGAAATTAACTAATAATTGTTCGAGTAAGAAGCATTGAAAGGAGAAGGAGAGAGATAGATGTACCATGTCCAATTTTTTCCTCCAACTTTAGTGATACATCTAGGTACAAATTTTAGAAATAATGAAAATAAAATAGGCTAACCATGTATTTAGGGTTGGCCAATAGCTAGTATTATAGTGCCTATGCTTTTTTCGTGGCTCTATGATTATGTGAACTGACCAAAGTGTAACTTTTGGTGGTTAAGGTGGTATGATGTAATAGTGTTAGGAATGTTGGTACTACAAGATAGAGAATGCACAGAGTAAAGTAGAAAATGAACACCAAGAATTTTAGGGGTGGTTCAGGTCGGGATCCCGAACCGAAACCTCAAACCCGAATCCCAAACCAAAACATTTCGGGATGGGATTTTATATCCCGAAACCGAACCGAAATTCTTCATTTCCCGAAATTCGGAATTCCCGAAAGTGTTTCGGGATTTTCGGGTCACTTCGGGATTGGGCCTTGAAGCCCAAAATGTTGGGCTTTTAAAACTTTTTACAATTTTAACAAGTAAGCCCACGCATTTTTCATCAGAAAAAAAGGGTTTACAATTGCAGCTAGCCACTGCCCGCACAAGCACATACAGTCCACCTGTTTCAATTTCACCACAATATCACAACACCACGTGTTTCAATTTTCATACCAAGAGAAACAACTAACAAGTTAAGCTTAAGTTCACAATTGTCTACCAAACTAGTTAATTAAAAGTGCATGCAACCAAAATGAAATAAGTTAAGTTTTACAAACCAAACTTCCAAATTGTCTACCAAACTAGTTAATTAAAAGTGCATGCAACCAAAATGAAATAAATTAAGTTTTACAAACCAAACTTCCGAATGAATTTAGATTAAGTTACAAACCAAAAGCAAAACATAGTTTATAAGCAAGAAAGTGCATGCAACCAAAATAAAGGTAAGTTCATTCCCTTTAGCCCCTTCGGCCCCTTGCCCTTGTTGATGAATGACCCGTTGACGTTGGTGTTGATGGTGGACCCCTTCCTCTTGTTGATAATTGAACCCTCCTTTGTGTTGGTGTAGATGCTCTTGAAATTGGTGGTCGCAGAGGTAGTGATGGGCGGCGTTAAACTAGAGGTGGTGGAGGGGGTGGCATTTCACTTTGTGTGGGATTCTCCTCACCTCCCATAATAGGCAACTCTAAAACAATAAAACGCAAAATATATTTAGAAAGTGAATGCATAAATTATAAAACTAAGAAAATGAAAACATGAAATCAAATACTTCACTTACCCTTCTCCAATTCTTCAAGTTCCTTGTAGAACATAAGATCGTCAATTGTAGGCTCCTTGTAGAAAGACATTTCATTCCCCCTTAACCAATCAATTGTACACACCAAAGCCTCAACTGTTCTCGGTGTTAGGGAAGCTCTAAAAGGATCTACAACTCTCCCACCAAGACTAAAAGCATTCTCACTAGCAACGGTGCTACTAGGAAGAGCAAAAATGTCCTTAGCAACCTTACTAAGAGTTGGATATATTCCGGAATTGACTTTCCACCAATCCAAAATATTGAAACCCTCATAAGTTAAGCTTTGGTGAGGATCATTGAAATACATATCCACTTCATTGGATATCTCGTTTTGTTGGGCCTTTGCATTCTTGTAGCAACATCATCATCTTCCAACCCCGAAGAATCATCTACCACAACACTTGGCCTTTGATCAACGGTAACACTACTACTACTAGAAACCTCTCCCTCCTTATACGCCTTAAACAAATCTGTCAAGTTTTTTTTAATAGTTGTCTTCACATCCAAGATTGCATCACATGAATAGCGGAGTTTCTCTAGGCTTGCCTCCAACATTTCAAACTTGTACCTCGGGTCGAGTGCTTGGGCTATAAAGAGTATAGGGTTAACCTTTTCAATGTCCCCCCAATACTTGTCAAACTTAAGCTTCATGGCAGTTGCCACACTTTGCAAAGTGGCATTAGAGGAATTGCAAATCTTTTCTTCTATCTCCACTTGTAATGCAATCACCATGCCGAGTATTAAGTTTGAAGTTGGAGTCAAGGTTGCACTAAGTGTCAAGGTGGCATCATAAAACTTTTTAAGAAAGTGAGCAAAGCTCACCGCTCTATCCCAATCTTCCACCATCGGAGGACCCACCCGTTTCACCTTGGTTGTGACCCCATTAATCTCTTTAGAGACTTCCTCTTGAAAGTAAGAGATGAAAGTGTTGCACTCATCTGCCATCCTTGAGAACACTTGCTTAAATTTGAAGGCACTAATGAGCATTTCATAGGTGGCATTCCACCTTGTGACAACATCAAAAGGAATATTTGACATCTTATCAAATCTCATCAAGACGCAATACTCCCTAAAAGTCTCCAACCTCGCGGGGGACGAGTGTATGAACTTGACACAATTCCTTATCCTTTCAATCTCACGACTAAGCTCCGTCATTCCATCTTTAACTATCAAATTGAGGATGTGACAAGCACACCTCATGTGCAAGTGAGCCCCGTCAAGTAAAAGAGTACCATTGGACTTGAGCCTTCTCTTCATGTATGCAATGGTGGTGTCATTGGCACTAGCATTGTCAACGGTAATACTAAATACCTTGTCTATGCCCCAACTATTCAAACATACCTCTAGACACCTCCCAATATCATCACCCTTGTGAGATGTAATTTGAACAAAATTTAGGATCCTCTTATGCAAAGCCCAATCATTATCCAAAAAATGTGCCATCACCACCATGTAATTAATATTTTGGATTGAGGTCCAAGTATCGGTAGTGATACTCACCCTCAAACCATCAACCACCCTCTTGATTTTTTCCTTCTCTGTAAAATACAATTCTAAAACCGTCGCCGCCACCTCGTGCCTATTTGGAAGCTTGTACTTTGGATTCAAGTCATGGATCCAATCTCTAAAGTCCTCTTGATCAACCGCCCTAAAAGGCATCTTCGCTTTTATTATCCACTTCACACATTTCATATCAAGTCTTTTTTTATTGAAAGTGTGAGTGACAACTTGATCCCCCATTACCCCTTGTGACAACAATGGTTGTTTCGAATCCGGAGCCTCATAGAGACTAGAATCCGGACATTTCTTCAAATGATTAAGAATACCTTTCGTCCCATGTCTAGAGGACTCTGCTGGTACTTGCACTTTGCAATGATTGCACTCCGCCATAACCGTTGTAATTCCAAATTCATCGGTCACATTTACCTTAGTGGCATCATTCGAAGTCGGACTTGGCCCTTTAGTCCTATTACTTCTTTTCCGTTGACCCACCCTACTTGCTAATGTGGCCACCAAAGGCATCTGCCGCTTGTCCAATTCAACATTATCCTCCTCACCTTCTTCTTCCTCTATTTCTTCCTCTATTTCTTCTATCCCTATATCAGCATCCATATCCGGATCATCATCACAATAATCTTCATAGTATTCTTGAGTTCGGATGTACTGTGGCTTTCGTTTTACTAAAACTGAGATCCTAGCTGAACTAGTAGATTGTGATTAGCTACCACTACCACTACCAGAACCATCCATCCTGACAATGCCCAATAATATATCACAACACAGTTCAACATATATATAATATTCATATACTGATCCATAATATTCAATACAAACAATATATCACAAAGTGCACATATATATCAGATTACATATAGACAGAGAGTGCACATATATATCACATTACATATATTTTAAAATCTGACCTGTATATATATAATATTCACACACAGTTCAGCATATTCAATACAAAATCTGACATGTATACATATAAAATCTAATTCAATACAAACAATATAAAATTTGACCTGTGCACATATATATCAGATTACATATAGACAGAGAGTGCACATATATATCACATTACATATATTTTAAAATCTGACCTGTATATATATAATATTCACACATAGTTCAGCATATTCAATACAAAATCTGACATGTATACATATAAAATCTAATTCAATACAAACAATATAAAATCTGACCTGTGCACATATATATCAGATTACATATAGACAAAGAGTGCACATATATATCACATCACATTATATATGTCATATTACTGTATTACATATATTGACAGAGAGTGCACATATCATATCACATTTTATATATATATATATATATATATATATATATATATATATATATATATATATATATATATATATATAAACTTGCGAACGCATGACATATACCGTGATTACAAAGAAAAATTAGTAGAAAAATCAATTAACCTGTGACAAGTGGACAACAGAGCTTTCCTCTGGCACTAATTTTAGAGGCTCTCCAGCCTTAACTTCAAAACCTAAACCAATGAAAACGGGATCGTTATTTAGAGTACAACAATAATTAAGAGCATAAATTCTGCAAACCCAAAATATCCAGACACATTTCATTGCAGACCTATAAAAAGCAGAATAACCTCCATTGTCCTTTTAAATCCACATTTTTTTCTATAAAAACCCGGGAAAGGAAACCGTGCAGACTGCCATTTTAAGAGACCGTAAACCCAAAATATTGGTTGAAAATCATCAACTCAAAAACTAGCAAAATGATTACACCGATTTCTAAACAGAAACAACACAAACAACTTAAGGAACAGAAACATTTTAGCAACAACAACAATAATCTCCAGCGTGCAGAAGCACATCCAAAATTTATTGGTACCGAAAAGCGTAGCAATAAAACACAACCAGTAGACAAAAAAAATACAAAATATCAAACACAGAAAGCATATTTTCTCAGAACAGAAGCGCAAATCATAACAGCAGGTAACCCTAGACACCGAAATCATGCGAAACAAAGAATAAAAGAGATGCAGGAAGAGTCGGCTCACCCCAAAACTCCATTGAAGACCTGAGAGAGAGTGAGAGAAATCAAGTTAATAAAAAATCAGAAACCCTAACCTGGATTTTGGGACTCAATTGGTGTCGGATTCGAGTGTGTGAGTCAATGGAGAAGCATCAGTCGATGGAGAAGCAGCGCGAGTCGATGGAAAAGCGGCGCGAGTCAATGGACGACGAAGAGGCAGGAGTGGCGTCGATTCGGCGGGACTGTGTGAGAGTGAGAGTGAGAGTGAGAGTGAGTGTGTGTGTGTGTGTGTGTGTGTATGTGTGTGTGTGTGTGCGTGTGAGTGTGAGTGTGAGTGAGGTGAGACCGTGAGAGAGCGAAAGTGACTGAGAGTCTGAGAGAGTCTCTAAACCTAACAAACAAATGACCTAACTATGGACGGTTGGATTAGATTTTAACAAATCCAACGGTTCAAGTGATTTCTAATTATAAATAAATAAATAAATATATATATAATATTCAGTTCGGTTCGGTTCAGGATTCCCGAAAGCTTTCAAAGCTGTGGCCGAATCCCAAACCGAAACGTTCGGGTCGTAATCGGTTTCGGGTACCGAATATTTCAGGAAATTCGGTTCAGGAATTTTTCGGTCCAAATTCGCGATGGGTTCGAGACGGTTCGGGAATTTCGGGAAAAAATTCCACCCCTAAAGAATTTACGTGGTTCGACTATTTATGCCTACGTCCACGAAACAACAATCAATCTTCATTATATGAAAATTATGAGTACAACAAGAGTAGTCTTACCAAGCCAAAGACAAGGCTTGATGGATACAAGAAAGTATAACACACTTTCTCTCACACTAAACTTCACTCACACAATGTGTAATGGAACACTCTCACTCTCACTCTTGGAGTAGAACTCTAGCTTTAGACTTGATCTTTTGCTCCTCTCTTAGTTTGCTAGCAACACCCACACACCTATTTATAGGTGGGTATTGTCTTCTAGATCTTTCCATTTGCAACCAAGGAAGCTAGTACTCTCTAGCTTCTCTAGCTTCTTCCACCAACTTAATAACATGCTAGAATTGTCTAGCATGCTTCATCCACCTCACTTGCTTACTAGAATAATTTAGAACATTTATCATGGGCTAGACCATATACCAACAAATAGTCCTTCAAGTTGGCTAATCCAAGTAGACATTTAAATAGGGGATGTGGCAATTCTCTCAACTCCATAGCCTAGATCAGGTCTGATAGTCTTTGAGAATTCTTCTCTACATATCCATGTCGACAAGGGGTCAATAAATTCAAGAGGCATACTATCCGTCAATAAATCATGTCGGCAAGGGATTAAAACTTCAAAATCATCATCCATCGATAAAAAAAACTTGTCTTTCTCTACAAGAGTTATTAGAGTTTTAACCGAAATGAAAGTAGGATAAACAAGGAGTAATAGTAGAGTTTAATTATAATATGTGGGTTTATTGAAAATTTTAGTTTTATTATTAATTTCATCTTATACTTGATGGTAATTGTACAAGAGTGTAAAAATGACAATTAACATTTAAATTTTAAGAGAGCTGCTAGACCCACCCCGTTGTCTTATTTTCCTACCCAAGTTATATTTACACCCACTATAAAAAGTTAAAAAGTTAAAATGTTATTTTCCTACCCACTATTATTCCTAAAATAACCCTTTATATATATATATATATATATATATATATATATAATTAAAGATAAAAAGTCACAGAGCTATTCCCTTCAATTATACGAGGTCGACAAATCAAGATGACCCACATAAAATTATCTTTTACCTCTTCGACGGAAACATAATCTACTTCTTCCATAGAAACATCATCTTCTAAGTTCATTCTTTTTTCTTTCTCTAAATGAAAGGAGATGGGAAGGATGAGTTACACTATGTTTGGATGGAGAATTTCTAAATTTTCATAGAATTCTAAATGATGGGAATTACAATTCCCAGTAATTGAAATCCTGTTAATTGAAATTTCATTGTTTGGATGTTGGATACATGGAAATTGCAAAATAAAGGGAATTACAAATTTCATTGTTTGGATATTCCCTAGAATTTGTATTCCATAGAAGAATACAAATTTGAAAAAAGAAAAAAAGAAAAATGTTCCATTGGTAACAAAGTCATCAAACCCCCAAGATTGGGGCTGCCAAACCCGCACTAAAGGGAAAATTGTCTAAATTTTCCAACAATTAAGAACTTATCAAAGGCTTGCAATGATATTTCATTGGAAAAAATGTTTGCAATAATATGATAAGAGTTGATTGAAGTAGGAAAATCCCTGTAAAGCACACTTGCAAATGTCAACCAACATTCGTGACATGCAAGACTTTTATTCTAACTAATGTCTTACTGAAAAACACTAAAATGAGAAACATAATGAAAACAATCTTATGCGCCTCGTGACGTAAGCAATAATACCATATTCTTTTTCTTCTCAATTGGGAGAGTCTTCAACATGAGAAATTGCTTGTCATTTTCTATCAACCAAGCACATGCTTTGATTTGTTCTTCTTCGCTGAGATCTGGTATTGTATTTACTTCATCATATACCTTTGTTGGATCAAGCTTCTTTGTGTCTGCAAAAATATAGTCTTGAAAGGATGAAGCCATCTTGGCAAGTGAATCAGCAATCACATCTTTAGGGGTGGTTGATTTTCTTTTTGTATAAGGCACATCAACAAAACTTGCTGCCTTTCTCTTGCTTTGAGTCTTTTGACTATTGGCTGAACTAGGTGAAATCTCATTGATAATTTCAATATCTTCTAAACCTTGTGCATCACCACACAAATCTATATAATCAGGTTCATTATGTGGAGGAGTCATAATCTCAATGGCTTCTACACTTGTTTTAGCACCCTCCGTGGCTCTATCTTTGCCACATAAATCCACTATATCATCCCTGTTTGGAATGACCTTCAAATGAAAGCTTTTAGCACCAGCATGTGACTACCAATCAAAACATAAGAGATCAAAAAGCGACAATTAAAAGAATTTCAGACACACAAAAGAAAAATAATGAATTTGTTACCTTCACGTACTTTTGCCAGGCAGGGTCTTCATCTACACTTATCATCTTTTTGGTTGCATCCCAATTAAATCCACTTTGACTTAGTATATCACTCACTATTGCATAAAACATTTTCCAAGACTTCACACGATTTCGAATGTTATCAGCAGTTTTATGAATATCAAATTGAGCAGATAATATGGTTGCAGCAGAATTATAAGCAGCTGTCTTACAACCACCATTTCCTTTGTTTCCCAATCTTCGTTCTTCGTGAAGAATGTCAGCTAAAGCACGTTCCATATCTACATTCCATCTAAAATAATTATTTTCCTCTCCTTCATTTTCAATTTCTTAGTCATCTTTCTTTCTCCTTGGTTTTTGTTTGCATACTGGTTTTCTATCAGATCCTTCCATTGCTCCTAACATAAAAAATATATTATTGAGACGTTAAGTCACTCATAGACACATTCACAGTAACAATCCAAGTATCAACTCATATTTATACATTCATATAATTCACATAGAGCAAGCAAAATCTGAGATTTACATGTAAAATGAAAGAAATAGGAAATTATGTGTTACTGATAGGGTACTAAGAACTGAGATTTACATGTAAAATGCAGAAACATATCTTAGTATTTTCCGAATAACAGAGAATTATCCTGCATTCTTATAATTCACATAGAGGAAGCTAAATCTGCACCTGAAAATCAACCCTTTCTAATAACATGCAGTTCATGATTTCACAAATAAATAGAATTGGCAAGTTGGCAGGACTCCACGCGCAACTTAGCACAACAGAAACATAAAAATTTCGTTTTATTCTTGAAGAACATGAGTTAAAAACATAGATTCTGAAAAAGCCATCAGGTAGAAGAACAAACAGAAGAATTCGAACTTTTTTCACTAGAACATGTTCAAGAAACACATAAAGCCATACAAAATACATCACTAGATACACCTATTTCTCTAATTCGAACCTTTTTCTCTTTTCAAATTTGAGAATCTCTTACAGGTTCTCAATAACAATGTTTCCAGCTATTACAGAAACGGTATGCAAGTCCCAAAAAGAGGTAAAAGAAAATGATCACCTTGACTGGAGGAAAACAGAAAAATTAAAGAAATCTATTAAACTAAGAATGCTACAACGTACAATCTGCACTGGTATCATTATCACTTCACAAGTCATACTAGTAAAAAAATTAAGATATCACTACCGACCACAAAATTACCAAAAAAGAAAAAGGAATCCAAGTGAATGGAGCTAATCCACTAAGCAGCAATTTATAAACTCCACTAGAGAAGAGGGGGAGTAAAACAATACCGTTGACAGAGATCCACACTGAGACTCCAGAGGAATCTCAAAATCCAATTCGGGAATTTGTGGACACAAATGAAAGAGAATGCACAACTCAATACATTTTTGTTACCTTATAGAAATAGATATTATAGACAATCCCACAAGCAATAAGAACAGACAAATTAATTTTAGTTTGACTAATTTGTAGCTTTTTATTATCGCTTTTCTTGATCAACCAGAAACTGTAGCTTTTAAAAGTAATTCAAAATAGCATTATAAATCAAACAGAACATGTTCAAGAAACACATAAAGCCATAGTATTCATATGAAATCCAAATTCACTATGACAATACAAACTAAAAGCAACTAATTTTCCATTATGAATTATTAGCAGCTCTCTGAGCTTGATAATCGTGGAACATCTGCAATGCCAATGTATCACGAAACGCTGTCCATTCGACTGTAGCTTGAACAGATGTAATCCCATTAGAGTTATTTTCATTTTCCTATCTTGTTGAACGATTTAACAACTTTGAGTCGACAAATGCTAAAAATTGTAAATCTTGAGCTTCTAAAACTAGATCCGTAGCTTGCTCGGTTCTAATAAAATTATGTAAGACACAACACGCATTTATAATCCTAACTTGTGTTTTAATGTTGAACAAGGATGATGTGCGTAATATGCTCCATCTCTTTTTTAACAATCCAAATGCCCTCTCAATAACACTCCTTGCCCTTGAATGACGCAAATTATATAGTTCCTTGTAGTTTTCAGGTCGACGATTTCCAACCCATTCTTTCAAGTGATATCTAGTTCCACGATAAGGTGCTAAAAACCTCGGTCCATTAGTATAGCCAGCGTCCACAAGATAATACTTATCTACAACAAAAAATTTAGAGAACAAATTTAGTTATATTTTAAAGTTTTTTCTTTCTAATATAGAGCTAATTGGTATCATACATTACCATTTGGAACATGAAACCGATTACTCCTAGGTAATGCATCACGCAAAACACAATCATCAGATGCAAAGCCTTCCCATCCAGGCAACACATAAAAAAAATCTTAAATCTGGACCACAAACTCCTAACATATTAGTGGATATATCACCCTTTCTATCTCGATATCTTGGTCTTTCCTCAACTGTTATTGTTACTGGTATGAGAGTTCTATCAAGTGCTCCAAGAAAATTCTAAATATACATGTCATACAAATGAAAAAAAGAAGAAGAAAAAGATAAGATAAGTCTAAAAAGCTAATGAAGATATCAAACAAAGACATATTTTTTTGGTATAGTTGTTGATTGATTACCTTAAACCACCGCCACTTCTCTCTTTCAGAATTGCCAATAACACATGGCTGATATTTCACATATTCTTGACTTATTTTCATCATTGCATGCAACACATTGTGAAATTGCCAATAACACATGGAACGATAATAATGAAAACCGATGACTCTAAACTTCAAGTTGTGGGCAAGTATATTAAAAAAAATTGCAACAGATTCTTCAATAGACACATTTCTCGTGCAAACTAATCCACCAATCCCTTGTAAAATTTCACATAACTGCTTAAATACGCTTTTGCTAACTCGTAATTGTTCAATGCACATTGAACCTTTTCCATCGAACAATCGGCCGAGGAAAGATTGTCGTTCTTGATCCCAATCTTTTGAAGGTTCTTTGAGAAGAACACTCGTACTATACCAATGCATGACCATGACAATAATATATATAATTGTACTAACAATAATTTTCCTTTTTTTCTTCTTATTTTCCTCTTCATTTATAGCACGCTTTCACTTTAACCTCGTTAGCATGTCTACAACATCAGTATTTACCATACCTGTTTGAATATATAAACAAAGATAGATTGTGACATGCAACAACAGTTATGGGATATGCAACTTTCTGTTTTAACCAAAAGTTGTAGATGTACATGTAGTAGATGCATAAGGTTTTTGGGGGCAAGAAATTAAGAGTGAGGCTATGCAACCAAAAAACAAATGAGGCAAAAGTGAACAAAAAAAAATAGCCATACAAGTCACATTCAAATCAAGGAACTTTCTAAATTAACACCAAAGGCCATCAAAATCATCTTTTTCAATCTTTCAATTACTGCTTCGTTAAAACAAGGAACTTTCTAAATTAACACCAAAATCATCAAAATCAAGGAACTTGCAGTTTGATATCACAATTCAATCGGATAAATTTCATTGAATTAGCGTTCACTACTCTTTGGCTCGTGTTATACTTGTAGATTGAACATGTATACTATACTTAACCATACCTATGATTTGCTATTAAAGGAGGATGAGGAGGCTACAAACAGGGCGAATGATTGGCTAACTTCAACTATTCAAGCGCTAAAGAAGGCATCACCAATGAGTTTGAAGATTTCTTTGAGATCAGTATATCTATTGCAGACCTTAAAATTGCAGTTAGTTAATTCTAGCATATCGAAATTAGATATGATTAGTTTGTGTATGGTTTGACAAGACGATTACACTCTGATTCTTGATTGAGTTGTTTCCCTAATAAGGTTACACACCCAATACACAATTCAATCGGATAAAAAAATTAATAAGCACACCAAGCATATGACTATCAATAAAATTGACAATTGCTATAAAGAGTATACCCAAATAGCTTAAAATAATTCAAGAAAGAAGAGAGAAGAGGCTGACCTAGAACGAAGGAAGAAGATGAAGCGCGAGAATCCCTTTGAAGATTGGTAAGTTATAACAGAGTGAAGCCCTTTTTATTATGAACTTTGGCGCTAATCATCACAATTTTGCACCCTAATCATGAAATTTGGCGCTTTCAAGATTTCCATCCGATGGATTTAGGATTCCCTCTGTTGTTGGAATTGTGAAATTCCACTTATTTAGACAAAAATTAAAGCCGGTATTCTTCATCCCCAATTTCCCCCTTTTTTTCCTGTAGAAATTGGCGTTTCTCGCGCTGCAAGGTTCCCAAACGAGGGAAAACTGCTTTCCCATCCCAAATTCCCTAGTTTAAGTGAAATTATGTTTTATTTTACCGTATCCAAATAGCGTGTTAGGGTTTAAGGGAGACAATCGTCTAAACATAGTGTGAGAGTTATCACACCCAAACTTTTCTTTTTTCTTGTTTATAAATATATAAAATATAAAAAAGTAATGCAAACGGGGGTACCTAAGGTCCGTATTAGTCATTTTACAAATTGACAAATTTGTAATTAAAAATTTCATAAAAAGGTGGGTAAGAAAATAAAACATTGGGGTGTGAATAAAATTTCATTTTTTTTCTATTCCATACCAAACTTTTGTTTGGATACCGAGAAAATTCAAATTCCCTCTCATTTTTCTTGGCAACCAAACGCCCGATTATCTGATTATGTTGTTCATAACATTGTGCAGTATATCATATTGTTAATCTTGTAATTTGATATCATATTGTTAAACTTTTGTTTGATTTCTTGGCAACCAAACGACGAAAGGCTAATCCAACTTGACGAGGACACCGCAATGAGCTTCTGGCGGAGCATTCTTTGATGAGCTTCTTTTCTGACCTAGTCAAGTACATGACAAGCCATTGAACTCATGGAAATTATTCTTAGTTTTCTTGGCTAATTGCTGGGCCAATATGTTTGGATGTTTAGAGCTAGTTATAAGATAAACTTTACATGTCAATTGTATCTTTCCGATTTTTCTGGTATCTATGCCCTACACAAGTTGATACATGCATTGCTAGTGTACGAACACATGTCAACGAAGGTGGCAGAACTGCTAAACAAGTGTATAATTTATCTTCTTCACCTCTCTATCTTGACATGTGTCATGAGCCAAAAAAATCATGGTCCCACAATTGCCTCGAACTTTGCATGTAACTATGTTTCTGAGAGTGCTTTGCTTCAAAGATGGATAGTTACCAGCGGACCATGAGTGAATCCTCCCAGAATAACTTCTTTGGAATGCGCATCTGAATAACTTTCGAACTTCTTGTTGACTAGCCAATTCCGGCTAGTCCTGCTTGCATGTGTTCAATGGTTCTTTTGGAGTTCCAAACTATATTGTAAGCCCCCGGTTGGAGTTTCAGATGCATAGCTAAAAAACTAGATGTGAGGCAGAATGTGTCTATATATTCCTAGAAGGACTTAGATGTCTTATGAATATACTTCTAAGTTTATTTTACTAAAGTCATTAAGCATGTTACAATCAAGCACTTGGAATCCGCTTTCGATAATGTAAGAATTTAATTTCCGTTATTTTGTATAAATATCAATTATATCCAAGATGTATATATTCTTTAATTATGCTGCACTTTTCTTTATGCTTTGACATTGCATGCTTTGTAATAAGGTTCGTCCCACATTGTGGACTCTTACTTTATTTAACTTTAGACTTTGGTTTTAATTTGTTCATACTTTTTACAGATCACGTCCACATTAGGCTTCGTCACTCTTTGGGTGTTGGCCAGCATGCCTTGATTTCGGTATCCAGGTGGATGTGACCCAACACCTCTTCCATCTTCGCCACCATCGCCCTCACCACCTCTCAACCACCATTATGACCAATATCACCTCCAACCACTATCGATGTCAACATCAACATTGCCCACACCACCTCTCAACACAAGTAGATATATGCATTGCTAGTGCACGAACATGTCAACGAAGGTGGCAGAACTACTAAACTAGTGTATAATTTATCTTCTTCACCTCTTCATCTCGCCATGTGTCATGGGCCCAAAAAATCATGGTCCCACAATTGCCTCGAACTTTGCATGTAACTATGCTTCTGAGAATGTGCTTTGCTTCAAAGATGGATAGTTACCAACGGACCATGAGTGAATCCTCCCAAAATAACTTCTTTGGAATGCATATCGGAATAACTTTCAAACTTATTGTTGATCCAGAACTAGCCAATTCCGGCTAGTCCTGCTTGCTTGTCTTCAACAGTTCTTTTAGAGTTCCAAACCATATTGTAAGCATCTAGTCGGAGTTCCAGATGCATAACTAAAAAACTGGATGTGAGGCGGATTATGTCTGTATATTCTTGGAATGACTTAGATATCTTAGCAATATACTGCTAAGTTCATTTTACTGAAGTCATTAAGCATGTTACAGTAAAGCACTTGGAATCCGCTTTCGATAATGTAAGAATTTAATTTCCGTTATTTTGTATAAATAACAATTATATCCAATATGTGGATATTCTTTAATTACTAGCATATGTCCCACACTTTGTGTGGGAATTTTTTTTTAAAATTTTAAAATGGGAAGGAGAAAGGGGAAAAAAAAAGAAATGTGGATTAGAGAGAAAAGTTTTTTTTTGTATTTTTTTTTTCAAAATTAGACGATGTTAGGATCACTCTTAGATAAGGCTTTGAAAAAAATAATAAAATTTATTTTGTGTGAATTTACTTTACTGCCCATGATTTTATTTTATAATAAAAGACAAAATTGTCTTTTTATTCTCTTTTAGTTAAAATAGCCTTTCTACACATACCTTGCCCGTGCGAAAGGCTTTTTTACATCACGGCGTACTACACGTGGCATACAGAGTTTTTATCGCTTCCACATTTGTGCATGCATAAAAACATGTCTGCTTCATAAACACTTCATACATGTTTTACATGCATTGATTTTATATGTCCACAATTTTCCATATTAAGGAAGTGATAAAATTAATTTTGATTGGGGCCTATCAACTCTCCAACTTTTCTAGAGGTTGTTGCCAATACGAAATTTGTGTACTTCACGGCAGCAGAGTTAATAAGGGCCTCTTTAGGAGCCTATAAACTCCATTCCTGCATGGCTTTTATATTTTGGACAATGCAAAATGTAACTTAACAGAATGTAAAACAATAATTTTCTACGAACATTTGTCCAAAGTATCTAAGACAGTTGGAACTTTTAGTTGCCACATCTGTTTGGTATAAAAATGAATAGTTGATTCTGTAAAACTACACAATCTCTCGCGAAGAGTAAGGAACATTATAAATTATCAAAAGAATATAAAGAGTTTTTATGACACACCCCGACCCGGAATGTCCACTTGGACTCCGAATAGAGTTGTGCTGGCTGACACCTGGAAGGTGACGAAGCCATAAAGTGTAGTGATGTGGAAAAAGTGAATAAATTAAATCTGAAAATGCCTAATCAAGAGAGTGTGCAGGTGAGCAGGATTGAACCATATTCACACGTGATGTCAAAGCACAAGACAATATTGTAAACAAGATGAGAGTTATACCATCGAAGGTAACCATCTCCTGAGGTTTGCTAGAATCCTCGTAAATACGTAAGCACAGCTACTAAACCTGAAGGGGCGAAAAACAAAGTTAAGTAGGTCAGCAAAACAAAGCTTATACGAAAACCTTATTTTCTTTTTAATATACTAACCCCTCGCAGTAAAACAAGTATAGTTTCCTTAAAACATACTATGGAAGTATGTAAACAATAATACGATAGCAATATAATCAGAAATATGCCAAGTTATGATATATCAATGCCACAGTAATATAATCATGTGATAATCAATTATGAACAATTTGCTCATCATATAAGCTAGCACACGAGTCGGAGTTGCCTTAAGCAACCTGTACGACAAGACTGGGTGTAATAATGTGCTCTGGTACTGCAATCACGTGAAGACTGGTGCTAAGCACGGTCACATACGAGTCAAAACTGCCTAATGCAGCCTGTACAACAAGACTGGCATGAACTTGGATCCAAGGTGAGCAAACGGTGCGGATGTGAACATACACATGAAAGACTGGCCCATGGGCGGAGTACCAACACCAGGGTGCAGCAAAATGGGAAAGAGATGGGATTGGTGTGCAAGTGAAATAATGGGGGAGGTGCACGGGTAGGTTTTAAAGAAACTAGGGATAGGGTTTTAGATTTCCTACAAAAAAGGAAGTTCGAAATCTATCCGAAATAGTGTTTTCACCCTGATAATTTTTTACGTACACTCGTGACAACGTGTACAGTTTAAACTTGATAGCAAAGGGTAAAATAAAAAAAACAATATAAACGCATCCACGTCACTTGCCAATAGGGGCATAAAAGTCATTTCACCTAGTCGGAAAGAAATTGCATAAATAATCCAAAGACGAGTCGTCACAATCTACCCCCTTATAAAAATTTCGTCCCCGAAATTTAAAATCATTTGTTACACAAAACTCAAAGATAGGGAAAAATACAATATATGTACTAACGAAGAAATCAAGTCAGAGTGATTGTACAAAAAGGGACAATGCCGCTCCATCGCGATTCAGAGTGCATTAATTCCTTTTCATGCCTCGAACTCATACTTTCCTTCCTTCTTCAATACAATACTATAATATAATAGTTTTCGCAAAAACAAAACGTCAAAAGTATTTATATGTACTAACGTCCCATCGAAAATACATATATAGCAATTCTAATAGAAATAAGTGTCTAGAATGATTATACTACAACTATAGAGCAGATACACGTAACACATCGCGAAAGTCCAAGTAGTTCGTTCAGACTAGCCATTAATCTGAGGGTGAAATGCAGTCGGTGACAAAACTTACCACACAAGGCATTCAAGAAGGCTTCCCAAACAACTCGAAGGTAAAACATGCATCTCGATGAGATATCACAGTGACGTACATCCCACGTAATCAAACCATGAAGTCCAAAACTCCTTAGTAAGCAAATTCATAATGAAACCTTCTCTCGAATTTAGTGAAAAGGTAGCTACGTCAAGAAGTTTAGAAGAATACTCGAGAATTTGATGATCGAAGCAAGTCCATCAAATTTAGAGTACAAGGTAACTAGATTGAATGCATAACATCAAACTACAACAGTAGTTTTTGAGATATTCAATCACCAAGGTAAGATTCGTCCAACTGAGCATTTGTTGGGTGATTAAATAATTAATGGTCACAACTGCACTTCCAACGTCAACGGTTCTTCTAGACAGCACATACTTTTCGAGGCAATACAAAGTACAGTAAGGTAAACACATACCAAGGTTAACTGGAATGCCTACCAGCACCAAAAGGTGGAATGTTGTCATTTTGAACCAACAGAGAGTGAATTAACTTGTCACATCAATCGATAGTCACCATACATCACCAAAATCTCCACATGTACAAGAAACTCATATTAGGAGTGTATGGCGATATTTTCCTATCTCTATTCAGACATAGGAAGTGATTACAAGTACTTGAATGATTCTTGCTCATTTGTAAGTATCATCAAATCGTAGCTTGTGAATCCCGACTAGAATGCGATAAGACAAACTAGAGGCGTTCAAGGGTAGATACGTCTTTTGTTGTTGTAGCAGTAAATACGTTTGCACAACCCGAATAATACATGATAGTGCAATCGTAGACGTTGATCTAGATCTTCCATCGTCGTTATCAGAATTTGGCTCTTACCCAACGAACGTGTACTCAAGAAATTGTGAGGTTGATGAAGATTTTGAACACATTTTTCCACAGAAAAGTGTCATCCAGCTTTCGAATAAAGATGATGACTATTAACTTTAGGTCATGAATAAGATGGTTCATTTCGAATGGTTCTAACTGTTGGAAAATAAAATCAATACTCCATCATGTTACCTCTGCCCAGTCGAAACATCCAAAGGACACGTCACACTGGATTTCGAAATGCTCAGAGTCATCAAAAGGTGTAAAATATGAGTAAGGTGAGACAATATTTCAGTTATCAAAAACTTTAATAATTTGCAGTAACTCAACCTAAATTAATTTTCCTCGGTCGTAAGTAAGGAAAGACACTGTAGCAAAAAAGATCGCCAACATTTTGTCGATAAATCGACAAGATCAAAGATATCTTAGCTTCGCATTACTTTGCAAGAATTTTAACCTTCTTCCGCTAAACCCTTTTTGAAAAAGAAAGAATGTCGTTTATTGGGATCACGTCTCTCAAGAAGGTACCAACTAACAAAGGTTACTTGAGGAATTTGTATAAACTGAATGTCAGTGTTCCCAACATTCGATTCTGTTGAAATTTAAGAGAGAGTCATTGGTAATCCCATTCTGAATTTCATCAGGCCATGAAAGGACTCTCGGTTTCCAAAAGTCAATTGGATAGTATAATAATTCGAAGTAGGACTAACAGTTTTCGTCGCCAACTGATTAAATTGCTGAAATCTAGGTATGACCCTAAAGTATGGCCTCTCGCTTTTAAGGATAGGTTTGGAGTTCCCTAAATAAGGTAATTGGTTAAATAGGCGACAAAAGTCCTCCAAAAAAGTTACTTGTTGTCTTCTCCTAAGGGTTTGAAAAGATGCAAGGAAAACTAGTGCAGTATAGAGAATGGATCGAGGTGTACCTCACCTCACTAATTGGTGATGGCTTTGAAAGAACTGTGAGAAATGACGCCAAAGGTACACGTCATCAGATCGTACGATATTGCTTATTTTCTCTACGTCACGTGCTACAAGGTTTTCGTAAGCTCTTCCAAACTCGTTTCGCTCCTGATTTTCCACAATCTAGATTCTTCGGCTCAAGTAGCCACTGTTAATCAGTCTATCAGTCGCTTAGCTAATTAACACACTTAAGATATTTTAATATTGTTCGTTACTCTGAAATTGTGAACCGGCATACTGGCATAAAGGTATCACTCCCAGATACTAATTCCTGCATCCGGTATTAGAAATCATACCACCGAATACTGGTTAACGGTATTTGGATATCGGACAACATCGTCGATTAGTAGCGTTACCGTAGGCTGATTATGGGTTAGAGCCCGTTGGGTGATTAGGAAGGAACTAATCAAGCAAAGTAGTTCATTGATCCTAGGAGGATTTGATTACTGCTTTTCAAATTTCTATTACTCCCAGGATATGACAACTCACACTCGCAAGCCTATACTCACCCAAATGACGAGTACAACATCAAAATGAAAGTCTGGAAATTGGCGTTTGGTTAGAAAGATCCAAGGCTGGAAAAGACCTTACTAAAGATCTACTTTGAAAAGGACTTTATCGAGAGTCGATCTTCCTCCTGAAGATCCAACATGTAGGGGTGGGTTCAAAAAACCGAAAACCAAACCGAACCGAAACCGAAAAAACCGAACCGAACGAAAAAACCGAACTGAATTGAAAAAACCGAACCGAACCGAACCGAATTCTTTTGGTTCGGTTCGGTTTTAGAGGTCTAGAAACCGAACCGAACCGAATTAATTAAATTAATATTTTTTAATTTTATTTATTTAATTATTTATTTTGGGTATTGTTTTTTAAACCCAATTTGTAATATTTTTAAACCCAATTTTATTTGTTTAATTATTTGTTTTGGGTATTATTTTTTAAACCCAATGTGTTGCCAAGCTTACTACCCTTTTCTCATTTTTCTCACACTCCAATTTTACTTCTAATTTTTTATGGTTTGTTTGTTTCATCACTAAACCAGTTGCTTTCCATTTGTCTCTTGATCAATCATGTTCTTCTTTGTTTGTGTTTTTATTGTTTGAATTGAAATTATGAGTGATTTGGAGTAATAATCACAGGGTAATCAAATCTACTTGTACAACTTCTCTCTCTCTGCTAGGTAAAAATTGAGGGGGAGAGAGAGAGTTAAACATTTTAAATTTCATTTTTTGTTGCTTAACTTTGTAAAAGACTGAAACTTTCACTGCATTCTCTTAGAACACTAAACATACTATTGGATTTGATGGTTGTTTGTGATTTGGGTTTTACTGCTTTGTTTGCCCTTTATTAATAATCATGTAGTGTTTGAATGATCTATTTTACTCAAAAGTTTTAGGACTTTCCTTGATATTTTTTAAGGAACCAAACAAGGATTAACCCTATGTATACTTTGTTTGTTTGCTTGATGTGAAAAAAAAAATATCCAAAACAAATAATTAAATAAATAATACTGAGAAAAAGAGAATTTAAAATATCATTACTTTTTAAACCCAATTTCTCAAGAACCAAATAAGGATTAACCTTGTGTATACTTTGTTTTTTTTTTTTTTAAAACCCAACCATGATGTGAAAAAACCGAAACCGAACCGAAACCAAACCGGAAAAAACCGAACCGAAAAAAAACCGAATCGAAAAAAACCGAAAAAAAATTGAACCGAACTGAAATTTCGGTTCGGTTTCGGTTTTGGCAAAAAACCGAACCGAATTAAACCGAACCCACCCCTACCAGCATGAACACCAGTATGTTTGAAGATATTAGTACTAACAGAGACCAAAAGTAATTGTCCCTCAATGATCTTCCATCAATTGATGCCGCTTTAGCACCAAATTGTCGCTTCAGACGTTTCTAGAATCTTGACGAAGTAATCTTCTCAGGGGTTTTAAGAGAGGGTAAACAAATAGGTGCTACCAAGGAAGCAAAATCATTTCTAGTTTCCTAATTTGAAGGGTTGGTAAAACGATTAGTAAATCCCTGATGATACTTAACTCTTGATACCTTAGCCTGGCTGTGGGGCTAGCAACTTGTTTCTTCCCCAAAAAAAAACTTCCTTGATAAGGAAATTTGTCATTTAAAGTCTAGGGGCGATTGCCAAAACGAGTTTTTAGAATGACGATAAATCGTCTGAAGTATTCATAACTATAAAAAAAGTTAACACGTTTTCGTGCTCAACGAGGTGGTAAGATTCGACACCTAGGTTCAAGAACCAAGAATGCGCACATCACGTGTGTGATGAACACAATACTGCCCAAACTTAAGCTCTGATACCAAACTGACACACCCCGACCCGAAATGTCCACTTGGACTCCGAATTGAGTTGTGTTGGCCGACACCTCGAAGGTGACAAAGCCATAAAGTGTAGTGATGTGGAAAAAGTGAATAAATTAAACCTAAAAGTGCCTAATCAAGAGAGTGTGCAGGTGAGCGGGATTGAACCATATTCACACGTGATGTCAGAGCATAAAACAGTATAGTAAACATGATGAGAGTTATACCATTGAAGATAACCATCTCCTGAGGTTTTCCAAAATCCTAGTAAATACGTAAACACAGTTACTAAATCTGGAGGGGCGAAAAATAAAGTTGAGTAGGTCAGCAAAACAAAACTTATACGAAAACCTTATTTTCTTTTTAATATACTAATCCCTCGCTGTAAAACAAGTATAGTTTCCTTAAAACATACTATGAAAGTATGTAAACAATAATACGATAGCAATATAATCAGAAATATGCCAAGTTATGATATATCAATGCCACAGTAATATAATCATGTGATAATCAATTATGAACAATTTGCTCATCATCTAAGCTAGCACACGAGTTGGAGTTGCCTTAAGCAACTTGTACGACAAGACTGGGTGTAATAATGCGCTCTGGTACTACAATCATGTGAAGACTGGTGCTAAGCACGGTCACATACGAGTCAAAACTGCCTAATGCAGCCTATACAACAAGACTGGCATGAACTTGGATCCAAGGTGAGCGAACGGTGCGGATGTGAACATTCACATGAAAGACTGGCTCATGGGCGGAGTACCAACACCATGGTCCAGCAAAATGGGAAAGGGATGGGATTGGTGTGTAAGTGAAATAATGGGGGAGGTGCACGAGTAGGTTTTAAAGAAACTAGGGATAGGGTTTTAGATTTCCTACAGAAAAAAAAGTTCGAAATCTATCCAAAATAGTGTTTTCACCCTGATAAAATTTTACTTACACTCGTGACAATGTGTACAATTTAAATTTGATAGCGAATGGTAAAATTAAATAAAAACAATATAAACGTGCCCACGTCACTTGCCAATATGGGGTATTTATAGGGTTAGGGTCGGCCATATAGGGTTTAATGGAGAAATATTCTCTAATTATTCCCGAGATATTAAATAGGAAATAATATCTTAAGATAATGGTGTAATTATCCTAATTTAAAGAAATTAGGATTACTTACTTGATTGGAGTTATTCTTCAAATAGGAATGTATTAAAGATAGGATTTGGGTAATTAATCCTTATGGGCAGGTGAGCTGTGGGCAGTTGTTTTCAGCTGCTGAGTCCTCCAGGGATGTGAGCTACGCGTGAGAGCATCTAAGAAGCCTGCTCATTTATTGAGGGCAATTTTGTCCTTCTTGAATAAAAGTCCACGTGTCACCTCTAGAATTTTTAGGATTATTTTTGGCTCCACAAATGCCCCCACACCTACTGTACTGCAGGCATGAAAAATGACAGTAGGTGTTGAAATCCCAAGCTGCTTGGGCTTGTAGAATTGTTTCTCAATTTGAACTTGATCTTCTTTCTTGATTTGGAGATAGACTTCTTCTGGGAAAAGGAAACCAATTACTCTCAATACATATTTAATTATGCCTTAAGCAGGGGTTTAAATAAATTTGGAGAGCAATTTTTATTCCAACAAGGAAGAGAAGCCAGAGGATATTTTTTTCTTCCCCCTCCCCTAGCGTTCTTTTTTACTTGTCCTTGCAAAGAGTCATCTCTCGTTGTTGTTCTTCTTCTCTATGCTGCACCAAGGTAAGAAAAAGTTTGAATTTTCTTCTTCTTGAATTTTTGGGAGCCTTGGGGCTTGAAAAAATTGGCTTGGTGGGCGCCAAGGAGGCGTGAATTGCGTGGCAGGGATGCCACGGGCTACAGGTGGTGCGACAATGGTGTCGGCTGGAATGAGGAGACCGGCTTGGGCAGGGTCTCTATGGCTGCTATGCTAGTGCTTGGGCAGTGGGAAAAGAAGAAAAGGGACTGGCATGGGCCGGCCCTCCTGCGCTCGGGACCTAGGCTGTGAGGCATGGGTTTTCTTCTTGGGGCACCTTACGTGTGGAGGAGAAGAGAGGAAGGAGGCGCAGGCCTCCCTTTCTGCTGGGCCACATCTGTGCTGCTTTTCTTGGGTATATATATATGCATACATCTTTTTCTTTTTCTTTTTCTTTTTCCTTTTTTTTGCGAGCTGCTTTCTAAATATTTTTCTTCATCCATTTTGCAGAGACTTTGAGATGTCTTCTTCTAATCGCAAAAGTGACGAATATCTTCCACTTTTGTACCTTCAAGGTGGTTTTTCTAGCAAGGTAGGCTACTTCAAGGCTGCGCATGTCAAGATTAATTCTGACGAGTTATTTCGGGATTTTCTTGAGGCGTACAAGCATGCGATTCCATCAGCGTTCACGTCAAGTGGGTGAAGGATGATAGCAGCCGTGAACCATGCGTTGAGGGTGTCTCTGTTAGAAAAAGGGCCATCAAATTCCATCCGTATTACTTTGTGTTGGGATTCACCTTTCCTATGCTGCGTCTTTTCGATGAGGTGATCTGCTACATGAAATGAGCGCCTGCTCAGTGACCATTAATGAGTTCTGGTACTTTTTTTAGATTGGCCACAAGGAAAGTGTGGGGCAGTTGAGGTCTCGCCATAAGTTACTCGATGCCTCTAGTAAAGGCAACCATGAGTGGGTAAGAGACACCTTGGAGGTGAGTGGGGAGTAGGAGTATAATTCTTCTCCTTAGTTGCGTGTCTCGACTACCTTTATCAGTGATAAGTGAACTGCTTCATTCTGGCACTGGCTGCTCAGCCCTCTTCGACGTGAGAAAGGTGGCTTACCTCCGAATGAAGACATAGAGCGGATAAAGGACAAAGCGCTGGCTCGCTCGATCACTGCTGTAAAGGCTACTGCCAATAAGGTATGGAAAGAAAAGATCTTCCTCACCTACTTATGAGTCTTAAAGAAGAGATCTTCCTCACCTGCTTGTGAGCTTTCGGCTGAAAAGAAGCCAATAACCTCTTCCGCTGCTTGTGGGAGCTTATTTGCTACTGAGAAACTTGTTATTGATCTAACTTCCCATAAGGAAGAAAAGAAGACCGTCAAGCCCAAGCCTATGAAACCTGCTGCTTCGAAGGTGACCGTTTCCATTGCTGAGAGACTTGCCCAGCGAAAGAGTTTGTTGACGTCTTTGATGTCCAGATTTGTATCAAAGCATTAGTTGGGAGCTAAGTATGGTTCTGCTTCTGAGAGGCTTGCCGCTATGAAGAGCGGAAATGTGGATTCTGCTGCTAAGATGGCACATGGGCCTGCTCCTACTTCTGCCGCAACTGACTCGTCTGCTGAGAAAGGGATGTCTACTCGTCTGGGCAGTTATGAGAGATCTATCGAGTCTGAGGCTAGAGAGTATCTTGAGGTTTATGTGCTGCTGAAGGCTGACCTGCTTGAGGATATTGACACATGCGCCAAGTTTGTTGACAGTGTTAGGAAAGTTGTCATCCGCTCAGATTCTTTTGCGAATCGTCATTCCTACTCAATGAGGTCCTCCTTGATTGCTACAATGCATAATACTTTGATCCTGGTAGCTGAATCCATGCATGTTGACCAAGATGTTGTCAAGTGTAGGGGTGGGTTCGGTTCCGTTCGGTTCGGTTTTTTGCCAAAACCGGAAACCAAACCGAAATTACTGTTCGGTTCGGTTCGGTTCGGTTTTCTGTCGGTTTGTGTTCGGTTCGGTTTGAATTCGGTTCGGTTTTTTCGGTTCGGTTTCGGCCCGGTTCGGTTTTAGGATACCTATAAATATTATACTTGTACAATTATAACAGAACAAAGCCTTCTGTCAAGTTGGCTTGCGGCTGCTATTCCCAACCTGGAGGGAAGGGGTTCGAAACCAGGCGGGGTGGGTTTTGTTGATTTGTTTTGTTGATTTCTCAACAAAATTGGAAAAAATTCTTTAAAATCTTGGAGGCACCAGGGTTCGAACCCGTATGCTCCAGCTTGAAAAGTTTCATTGAAACCAACTTGGCAACAAGTCTGTGTTTGTTATAATTGTATGACTAAACTATTTATAAACATTGAAAAGAATAATTAAATATATATCAGATCGGTTCGGTTCGGTTCAGTTCGGTTTCCGAACCTCAAAAACCGAAACCGAACTGGGCAGATTCGGTTCGGTTCGGTTTGAGAGTTTCGGTTCGGTTTTTTTTCTGGTTCGGTTTTTTTCGGTCTCGGTCCGGTTCGGTTTTCGGTTTTTTTCGGTTTTCGGTTTTTTGAACCCACCCCTAGTCAAGTGTGCTAAGGATATCGAGGTGGCGTTGGTGGCTCAACTTCGCTCGGCCGCTAAAATGATTGAGAAATTCGAATCTGAACTCGCTGTTTTGAAAGGGTTTGATGTCTTTGCCCCCATTTCTTTGCATTTGGAGATTGCTCGAGAAAAGGCCACCCATTTAAATGTTGGGCTTAGTGCAACTCAGGCAATGTTGGAAGCTGCAGAGAAGGAAATCAGCAGTGTTTCTCCTGTGGTTGAGGACCTTAAGCGTGTTAATTCGGAGCTACGATCTGCTTGTTTTGTCAAGGACAATGAGCTTATCTTTATGCATGCTGAAGTGTCTCGTCTCAATGAGGTTGTCAATAAGCTTGAGTCCAATGAAGTAGATCTGCAAGGTGTGCTGTCTTCTAGCGAGAACCTGAAAAATGAACTGAATGAGTTGCAGGGTTCTCGTACTGAGCTTGTTGAGGAGAATGTGTAGCTAAAGAATAAGAAAGCTGGTCACGAAATGCCGCTTGCTTCTTGTCAGGCCGATTTCTACAAGCTTGGTTATGTAGACCATCTTTAGGGCAGGCCGTCGGATTATGAGTTTTCCGAGAAGAACATCGTGACCTTTTCCATTTCTCTAATTGATCGGCTTGATTTCTCATTTGAGGTTGCCTTTGGTGGAGCAGCTGAGGGTCAAGCAATCTAGGCAAGCGGTTGAGGATAAGCTGATAGAAGTTTTAGCTGTTGGGAGTGATACGGCTACTAAAGGTGTGGCAGCTGAGGAACCAGTGGCTGTGCAAGCTGCCAATGAGTACTTTTTTTTCCTTCTTAGACTTAGGAATTTTCTTCTTTTCCTTTTTTGTTCTGCTTTGCTTGAACTTTGTTGGCCTTCAAGCTGGTTTATCATTTTGCTAGAAATTTAATAAACAGCTTTCTTTGTTTTTGCTTCGTCTTTCTATTTTACCATGTCTTTTGCAAAACTTTACCATAGGACATGCAGCTAGGTGAGCTACTTCAATGAAGCAGTTGATCCCACATCGTCACATAGGTTTTAATTTCGGCTTCAGGAGCCTTGCCTACTTGAGGCGACTTACAAAACTTTGTCGTAAAACGGGCAATTAAGTTAGCTACTCAGATGGAGCAGTTGACTCATGTGGTCACTTTAGGCTTCAGTTTTGACTTTAGGACTTCTATAGTTATACCTACAAGAGGAAAAATTTGAGATTTTTAACTTATAGAGCGGTTAACCGAACTCATGCTTCTCGTAAGAAGCAGAGGAAGTCCGCGTAGCTGCTATAAGTCGTGACACTCGACTTTATTGGTTTCTTGAGCTTCGGCCATCCCTGGGCAGGTTGCGAGATTTTTGACTTATAGAGCCGTCAACCGGACTCATGCTTCTAGTAAAAAGCAGATGAAGTCTGCATAGCTATTATAGTCACGACACTTGACTTTAGTGGCTCCTTGAGCTTCGGCCCTCCCAAGCCACGTTGCGAGATTTTTAACTTAGAGAGTTTTCGGCCAACTCATGCTTTTCGTAGAAAGCATAGGAGGTTCATGTAGCTGCTATAGTCGTGACGTTCGACTTTGTCCTAGCAAAATTTAAACCATAGACCATCGGCTGGAAGTGCTACTTGTAAGTAAGCAGGCAAGTCCGCGTAGTTATAACAGGTGTAAGTCTCGGCTTATGGGTTACCTTAGACTTGTAGCCATATGGTTATTAGCCGAGCGTCTTACTTACAGAAGAAGACAACCCGCGTAACCACTTTAGACGTCATCCTTGGCTCTCATAGGCGTTTTTGGTGTGAATATTGGCGAAGTCGCTCCTTAGAGACCATATCATTCCGAGTCGTAGCTTTGATCTCGCAGGTCGCTTAACTAGTATTACAACACTTTAAAATCAAGCGACTCATGATGATTTCCACGTCGAGGATGAACCATCTTGTTCGCGTGACATCCTTCATGGGCAGGGGTCCTACACTTAATTGTCTCTTCTGGTTAAAGATCCAGGTCTCGTGGAATTGAATCTTTCAATCGGCTAAGTTTGTTCTCGTGGAATGACTATTTTGGCCAATTTTGAGAGTCGTCTGGCTCAAGTAGCCGCTGACATTAGGGGAAACTGAGCAGTCGTACCACCCATCCATGTCTAGATATTCCAGATACGCCACGTCTGGTCGTGCAGCGGGCGTCTTCTGCTTGTCACATGTGGGTTATGCTATATCTGGTCGTGCAGCAGGCATTCTACGCTATATCTGTAGGGTAGCGGCGTCTTGCGCCACGTCTGCCAGGTAGCGGACATCTTGAGCCATGTCTGCCGGGCAGCGGGCGTTTTACACCATGTCTATAGAGCATCGGGTGTCTTACACCATGTTTGCCGGGCAGCATGTGTCCTTTGCTTATCGCAGAAGTTGGTCAATTTGTTCATACATTTGGCCCAGGCTTGCAAATAATTCCTTCAATCTTCATTGAAAATAGAAGTTTTTATTAACTTTGCTCATAGGTAATAATGTCATAATAATTGATAATCCTCTACATGCGAGGTCTTGTTCGTCGAGCTGCTTGAGTCTTCGAACATTTTCATCTTGAACAAGGTCCGAGGAATGGTGGGTGGTCACACATAGTACTTTCTCAGGTTATAGGCATTCCATTGCTTGTCAATTTCTTTGTTGTTCATAGTGATGAAGTGTAGCTGCCCATTCCGCCTACTCGGCTAATCTTATACAGACCTATCCCTATGGGGTGCCGTCTTTTTTTAGCCTTCCTGTCGGGCGGTGATGAAAACGTTTCTGAAGACTAAGTCTTCTAGCTGGAACTGTCAGATTTTTACCCTCTTGTTATAGCTGGATAGGAGTTGTTGCTGATAGGCTGCAATGCGAGTGATAACCTTCTCGCGTTCTTCCTCTGCCAGGTTTAAATTAGTGACCATCTTCTTCTCGTTCTGCTTTAAATTCGGCAGTACAGTGCTGATGCTTAGCACCGCGACGTTGAGAGGAATGATCGCCTCTGAGCCATACACTAGGGAGAATGGAGTTTCGCTGGTTGCTCATCTTTTGGTGGTGCGGTATGCCCATAGAACACCAGGGATCTCATCTGGCCACTTGCCCTTCTTATTGGAGAGGGTCTTCTTGAAGTAGTCAAAGATGGTCTTGTTGGACGCCTTGGCATGCCCGTTGCCCTACGGGTATCGGAGCGTGGACATGTGCTGCTTAATGCCATATTTTTTGAAGAACTTCCCAAGTCTTTGCCCACTAACTGCGAACCATTGTTGGTGATGATGAAGTGTGGGATGCCGAAACGATAGATGATGTTCTTCCATATGAAGCGCTCTATGTCTATTTGGGTAGTCATAGTCATGGGTTCGGCTTCGACCCATTTTGTAAATTAGTCGGTTGCTACGACCATCATGCCTCTGCCCCTAGTAGCAGGCGGCATTGGTCCTACCAAGTCAATTGTTCACTGCATGAATGGCCATGAGCTTGTCTGGGAGTGAAGTTCGCTGGCAAGTCGTGCAAGCATGGGCTTAAAGCGCTGGCAGCTATCGCACATTTACACATACTCCTTGGCGTCTTGATGCATGGTTGGCCAGTAATAGCCATCATTAACAGCTTTTTGCACCAGAGGGCGGCCTCCAAAATGGTTTTCATAGACACCTTCGTGGATTGAGCTAAGAATCTTCAGGTTGTCGAGAAGCGATAGGCAACGGAGATGTGGTCCTGAGAAGGATCTTCAAAAGAGCATGTCGTTCTACATGTAGTAGCGTGCTGCCTTCATTTGGAGCTTCCTGGACTCTAGTATGTTTGTGAGGAACATTTCATTGACTATGTAATCGATGATGGGATTTTGCTAACTCGAGGTCATGCTGATCTGCGCCACTTTGCCTGCTGGTTCCTCATCTATGCTTAGCTTTTCCAAGTACACAACCAAGATTGAGCGTCTGAGCTGATGGTCTAACGCGAAGCCTAGGCTTGCGAGTGTGTTTGTATGGGCATTTTCTGCTTGTGGAACTTGAGTGAGTGTGTACGCTTGGAACATCGGTAGCTGCTCTCGTACCTTCTCGAGGTATCAGGTCATCCTTGGATGTTTTGTTGCATACTCCCATGAAGTTTGGTTGGTGATCATTTTGGCTGGTAGGACTTCATACTCTATTTCGTTGTTTGACACCTTAAAGCTTAGAGTGATTGCCTACTCGAGCATCGAACCGGTCGGGGTAATTAGAACTATGCCTGCCCTTGATCCTTGGTGGTTGGATGATCCATCGACTTGTAAGAGCCAGAAATGTCCAGCAAGTGGGGCTGGCACTGCTACGACATGCTTGGCTGCCTCTAGGGCGTTTTCAAGCTGTGTTGCTGCATCCTTCAAGCTTGGGGTGAATTCTACAATGAAATTTGCCAACGCCTGGGCTTTTATCACCATGCGGGGTTGGTATACTAACCCGTATTGGCCCAGTTCCAACGCCCACTTCATTACTCGTTGGGAAGCGCCTAGGCTATGCAGAACTTATCACAGTGGGTATTGGGTCATGACGATGACCAGATGCCCTTAAAAGTAGGGTCTAAGCTTCCAAGCTGCAACAACTAGTGCTAAAACTAGTTTTTCAATCTTTGGGTATCTGGTTTCCGCATCGAGAAGAGCTTTGGATGTGTAGAATACAGGCAGTTAGGCCCCCAGCTCTTCTCATATGAAGGCAGAGCTTACTGCTACTTTTGATACCGCTAGATAGATGTATAAGTTCTCCGCTGCTTCCCACTTGGATAGTAGTGGAAGTGATGTCAGGTACTGCCACTGTTCTAAAAATCCCACCCCGATTTTGGGCAAGGCGTCTAGAAAAATCAACTGAAAGCTAGGCAGGCTAGGCGGTCCTAGGTGGTTTTTTTCTATTTTTTATATATTTTTTTATTAATTGTGTGCTTTTTTCTTTTTGGTTTCATGATGGTATACTTATGGAAATGGTGTACCTAATTTGCAAATAATGGATTTACTACAACTTCATCCAATACTTATGGAAATAGTGTACCTAATTTGCATTTTATCATTATTTTATTATTCATACAAGTATAGTTTTTTATTTTAGGTGTAAATAGGTACTTATTTACAAGATATATAATAAATTTATATAAATCTGCCTAAGTCCCCGCTTAGGCCGCCTAGGTCCCCGCCTAGGCGCTAGGCCCCTACCTGCCGCCCGACTAGCGCCTAGTGATTTTTAGAACCTTGGGGTACTGCTTCAGGTCTTGAAAGGCTTTTTTGCACTCATCATCCCACTTGTCTTTCTGCGTCTTTTTGATTGCTTTGAAGAAAGGCTTGCATCGGTAGGTGGATCGCGAAAGGAAACGATTAAGTGCAGCTGCTCTTCCGGTCAGACTTTGAATCTCCTTTAGGGTCGTGGGTGATTTCATGTCCAGGATCGCTCTAATCTACTTTGGATAAGCCTCAATTCCTCGTTGGGTTACAAGGAACCCTAAGAATCATCCTGAAAAGACGCCAAAAGTGCACTTAGCTGGGTTGAGCTTCATATTATACTTTCATAGTATGTCGAAAATCTCGGCCAAGTTACGAATGTGGTCTGACTACTACTTGCCTTTCACCGTGATATCATCGACATAGACTTCCATGGTGACTCTCATCTGTTTCTTGAACATCATGTTTACGAGTCATTGGTAGGTTGCTCATGCGTTCTAAAAGCCAAAGGGCATGACCTTATAGCAATATGTGCCTCGCTTAATCACGAATGCGGTTTTCTCTTTGTCCCGCTCGTGCATGGCAATTTGATTATAGCCCGAGTACGCATCCAAAAAGCTAAGCAGCTGGTTCCTGGATGTTGAGTCGACGAGCAAGTCAGTTCGGGGAACCGGATAGTTGTCTTTAGGGCACGCATTGTTGAGATCTGTGTAATCCACGCACACTCTCCATTTTTCCTTTCTTTCTTCATTACTAGCACAACGTTAGCCAGCCATGCTAAGTGTGCCACTTCCTCAATGAATCCGGCCTCCAGAAGCTTGTTGATCTCCACTTCAATAATCACTACTCACTCGGGTGCGAAATGTCATTTGTTCTGGACCACTGGTTTGGCTGCAGAATCGATGTGCATCTTGTGGTAAGCTATTGCTGGATCAATATCGGGCATGTCAAAAGGTGACTATGCGAAGACATCGCGGTTTTTTCTAAGGAAAGTCGTAAGCTCTTCCTTCTCTGTCAAGCTTAAACGTGTGCCAATTCTAGTTGTCTTTTCCAAATGGTGGGGATCAAGAATGATGTTTTCGGTGTCCTATTCGGGTTTCCATCCTGATTCCTCTTCCAAGGCATTGTCGACCTTGACGCCATTTTCTTGACCTGCCTGTTGTAATTGCTATTTAGCAGAGGTTGAGTCGTCTTTCTGCATTTTAGCTGTTATTGCTAAGGCAAAAGACTTCTCATTTGAGTTCTTAAGAACTTGTATAATGCATTTTCGAGGCATGGCTTGGTCGCCTTTGATCTCTCTGACTACTTTTCTCGGGATGCGAAATCAAATTTTCTGGTACTCGATCGAGGTCATAGCTCCAATCTTCACTAGCCAAGGTCGTTCCAATATCTTATTATGAGAAGATGGGTCGTTGACGATCATGAAGGTCTGCAATGAGACAATCGATGGGCTGGTTACTTCGAGTTTGATAGTGCCAATAGCAATTGAGGTGAGTCCGTTAAATCTAGTCAAGACATCTGTTTTGCGTTGGATCGTGTTTTCCAGGCCCATCTTCCGGATGACTGACAGTTGTAAAAAGTTGACTGCACTGCTGTTATTCACCATAATTCTGTCAACGATGACGTGGGCCAGTTGTACAAAAATCACCAGGTCATCGTCGTGGGGAAAGTCTACTCCCTCAGCATCCTGCTCGGTGAAGCCAACGATTGGTCCAGGTACAGCATATATGGCTTGAACCTGATAGACCGATCTCGCCTGTTGGTTTTTCCTCTTCTTAGAGTTGTTGGTGACCCCCAGATGTTTAGATTCGGTGAATATTCTGTTGATTCGGATTGTCTTGGCTGGGGGTTTGGCATTAGCATCTGGTTCTCGCCTTGGCCGAACAGCTGGCTTGTCGACATACTGGTAGCAGTTGCCTTCTTTCATGAGTTGCTAAAGTTACCTTCTCCACGTGGTGCAGTCATTGGTTATGTGCCCAGGACTTCTGTGGAATGCACAATACTTGATATGGTCCATTCTAGAAGTATCGCCCCTTAAAGGTGTCGGCGGCGTGAACCATAGTTTGTCTTTGAGGCCACGAAGGATTTGGCTGATCGGGACTGAGAACTTAGTGTACGTTTTGGGCATTGTGCTCCCTTTTACTGAGGTACGGTCCCTACGTTTGTCTCCTGGCTTGCTTTTGTTGTTAAGCAATTTATCGCCCGTCTTCTTCTGAGTCGGTTTTGCGTCCTTGCACGGCTGCTCAGGCGGCTTCTGGGAGCGCTTTTCTTCATCCCAGAGATAGTGTTTTTTTTCCAAAGCATAAGAGTTTGCCATGGTCAAGTTCTCGCCCATAATCAATTCTCCGAATAGTGGGTGATCTACTGGGAGCCCCTTTTTGGAAAGATGAGCATGAAATGCTGTCATCGCATTTGACAATCTTTGCTTTATCCTCCTTAAACCTCTTGATGTACGTGCAGACTAACTCATTCGGGTCATTCTTCATGTTGAAGAGGTGGTCAGACTTCTTTTTGATCGAGCAGTAGAACGAATATTCCTTAGTGAAAACTAAGGAAAGTTCGCTGAAATTTTGGATTGAACATGGTGGCAAGCTGTGGAACCAATTTTGCGCCTCGCCTTGGAGTGTCGTGGCAAAGATCTTGCACATGAAAGCATCATTGTTGGCGTAGAAGGTCATGGCACTTCAGTAGTACTTCAGGTGCCTGTCCAAATCTTCATCTCCTTTGAACGGGGTGGAATGTGGCGGGCTGAACTTATGCGGTGGCTCTGTCTGCTCGATCTCATCTATAAAATGTGACCTACTCAGGTTGGCCACATCTCTTCGAAGGGCATCGTCGGTAGTGTTAATGCACTGGAATCCACGCAACTGCTCTGCTACGAGCCTTTGTACTTCCTCCTGGATTTGTGCCTAGTGGGGCAGTGGAGCCTCTAGCTGCCCCCAGTGTTGACCTGCTGGTCCACGTTGCTCTTTGGCATGTCCAGCTTGTTTGTGCCACGGTCGCGATGCGTGTGGTTCGCCTTGTGCTGCTCTCCTTCATTCTTGGCGGAGGCTGCCAGTGGAACCTGAGCTGGACTGCTCTCATAAGAGGATCTCCTTATGGGCCTAACCTCGTGTGGACGCTTCTCCTGGAAGGTTTTGAGTACTCGTCGGAGTGTGGACCCAACCTCGAATGCACACTGACTCATGAGCTGAGTTTGGAATGAATGCTTTTATGTGCATCTTGGCAGGAGAAGACGTCTCCCCGATGGCCCAAACGAGAATGCACACTACCCGAACGCATGGTTCGTGGCAAGTTAAGCGGCTTTTTGCCGGGACATCGTTGGAATGAATCACGTTCTTCCACCCTTGTCCTACTTTGAGACACCTCGCCTGGGGCACGATGCATCTCGATACGCTCGAGAAGTTGGTTCAAGTGGTGCTGGTCAAATTAGCGACCTGTTGAGGCAAGTGGTGCTCACCATTTGAATTGGAATAGTCTGGAAAATGGGCATCTCCATGTGTGGTGGACGTGTAGTGGACTGCAGGTACAAAGCTTGAGCCCAAAGTGGGCAATCTTGTAAAAAAGTGTGGTGAAAATAATCCTGAGTCGATCATGGGACTCGTCAGGATCTGGATCACCATAGGCGGCCTTGGAATAGATTGGGCCATGGGTCGGTTTGTCGGAAAGGGCCGCGGGGCGCGTTAGATCGGCGCCTGCTCACCTTGTGCTTGCATGGCTGTGGGTTTTCCTAGTCGTTGAGCTGCCACATCATGGCTTGCTGAGCTGCCTGGCTAGCAGCAGTTGCCGCGTTCTAGGCTCGTGCTTGGGCCTGCTATGCAGTAAGGCCTACTATTGTAGTGGGTTGGGCTTCCTGCCTAGTGTTGATTGTGGCAGCTGCCAAGTTTTGGGTCTCCTGCCCATAGGCTTGCAAATGGACATGGGCCTCCTGCCTAGGGTTTTGTTGTGTGCGTTGCAAGGGCAGCGTTGGTAGAGCTTGGGTTGTGGCCTGGTAGCCTTGCCATGGCTGCTGGGTCACGGCAATGGTGGTGGTGTGGCTCTGTGGCAGTAAGGTTCCTCCTGCCGTCGCGTTGAGCCTTGAGGATCTCTGTCGTGGGGCTATATCCTCGTCTCTACTCTCCAGTCCAAATCCTTATACTATGGGGTTCCGTTCGTCGTAGTTTCTGAAATTCCTACCATTGTATCCTTTCTCCAGGGATTGATCAAGAAACTTTTATAGAAAAAATTAATTGATACAACATGTGAGAAATTCAACGCAATAGAAAATTCAAGAAACAAATGAGAGAGGCTTCTTCGAGTGTTTTGAATTAGCTCTCCATGAAAGCACCAATTCCATCTAATTCCGTAGTATTATGAAAAATAGCTCAACTCTTTATAAGTCTACACAATGTTTGATAAACTTCCCAATATAGGACAATTCTTCACATCCTCACCAACAAAATAACAAAGCACAACTTAGAGTTTCATACAAACTCAGTGTGCATCGGTACAGCTTGATATAGACGTGCATGCTATACTGGCCTTGAAACTTGTTTTACTCTTATCAAGCATGACCACAACCTACCAATACAATTCCAACCTATAGCTAAGACTATACCAACAAGGTCCTAATTAGCGGCCAAAAATAATGGGTTTCTCGGTGTTTCTGATAGACAGGCCATAATTTATTACTTTCATGACAAATAAGATAATGTATTTTGATTAGTGAGGACCCTAAGGACCTTGTTGCAAGATGAAACATTTGCCTAGTCTTAATGCAATACACATTGTTTATTAATTTAATTGAAGATCCAATGAAAGAAGAGCTAGTCGATAGACTCAATACAATGATGGTACCACGCCCTTCTGGTGGATGGAAATCCACATCTCACAAGACAGGTTTATGTTGGACTGAGCGTAGTAGTTTCCAGATTTAGAAAGTTTAGTCCATACGTTTGCTTAACCCTAGACATCTACTAGATGCATAACCAACATGGCTTCTTTTCTCTTCTCCATTAAAGTTGAATCTTGGTGGGAGTGATTTTTCTTTTGGACTCCCTTTGCATTGGCCCTTGCCCTGCATCTCGAGAATAAAATTTCGAATCCTGAGCAACTTTCTATGCATCTCTAACAATGTGACACATACTTTGGATATTTTTACTAATGAATTCTTTCTTGGAACCACTATATAGTTTTAGTGGCGTTATTTGTCCAAGAAATGTTTCACGTGTATAAAAATGCATTATCATCCAGTAAACACTTGTAACGTGAAGAATTGGTTATTAGAAGAGTATCTCTCTTTTTGCTTGCATTTATATGGTATTACTTTGAATACAGTATGTGATCACTATTCACTGACCATGGTTTAAGAATTAGGGTGTGGTTTAGCAGTGTTGATCGTGTATCAAATATATAAACCACAGAACATCCTACACATAGCTCATTGAGTTCTTCAACGTGAGAGTAGTAATTAAGCAATGTAAAAATCGTACAAATCCCATCTCAGAGGCTGCACAATCTCACATGTTGGTTTGTTTAATTAATGTTAATTTGCACCAATGAAAGGGTTTAGTATAGCTAAAAGTTGTTTTGAAATTAGGGTTTAGGGTTTGATTTATGTGGCATCATACACTGTGAGAGTGACACAACACAAATACTCAGCCAAGTAAACTTTGTTAACTCATTGTAATCTTCATTGTTTTCCTAAGATACTGTTTAATTAGTGAAAATAGTGTAATGCAATCATGCTTAATAAAGATAGCGAAGATGGTAGTGATCTAGATAGAAGCCAATTATGCAGCAGGGTTTTTCTTCTCTATTTTTTGACATTTTTGGTAAAAGTCAACCCGCCATCCTTGGTACACGTGTTGGTCCGACAACACATGATGGGTTCACTTTGTCGTGACACGTAGCCAATTCCACTGTGGTGATCCACAATAAGACCATGCGGATGGCTTCATTGAATTGGATACTATCTTCCATCTAGCAGCTGCCTAACTATATTTTTAATTTATTTAATAAAAAGATCAGAATAAATAAAATTGTGCAAATAACTCATTGTTTAATCAGTTTTGGGATCCAATGGGGACATTTTAAGTACGAATTTGAAGAAAAAAGGGGCAGTCGTGAGATTGTTTGGTATGTTGGATTCAAAACAATTAATATATCTGCCATATATATATCTAGGTTTCCCTTCATAAATCACAATAGGGATTTGTAGTTGTGGATTTTTCTGTATCTCTTGTTGCAGAGAGATTTCTTCTGCTCATGTTCCAATAAGATTTTGTTTCCTAACATGTTCTTCATCTTTGATATGTATTTCCTGCATATCAAAGGACGGTGCTCAAAAGATGAGATACACTTGAAATATTTCTTGGGACAAAGTCCAAAATCCAAATCATTCTAGCTAGCTGATAACTTGACCAACAAGACTGTAGCATGTGTGGTATTATTTGTCCTGTGGCTTATTCATGTATGACAAGTAAAAAAAATGTACGTTTACATTGCTATAATTAACGTAAAATAATTATATTTACTACAGAATTAATCCAACTTTATTCTTTTGATGCTCCATATATATATATATATATATATATGCATGTATGTATCGTTATTAGTTATATTTGTTGGCTTCGATATATTGGCTACTTTAGATTTTTTTAGTCTAATGATTGTCCATTAAGTTTTAAGAGATACTCGCATATTCTAACATATAATTTCAATAATTTCCGGCAGGGTGGAGCTGCACTTATCTGTATGCATTTGTCTATCTCTCCGCGTGAATGTTCATAATGGGGTTGCACCTATTCCATTGCAATTGTGTACCTGTCCACATGCAACGAAGGATGCATGTGTCTATCTCGCCCTAATTCTCAGATAACTTTAGCTTCTGGGGTCTAATCTAATGGTTGTCTTAAATTTTTTTCGTTTTAGATAAATGAAAATTAAGGTAAAAACAACCACTAATTGCAGAAAAGGGTCCATGGAATTGTGAGAGAGTTTTCTGTGCCCTACAATATTTGAGGCAGGTGAGATAATGAGGCGCCAGTCTGGTCAGTGAGGGACATTCCCACGCCAATTTGAGATCTTTCTTATAACTTGATCGAAGATTGATGGCCTATTGTTTATGACCCCATACCACCCCCCTCTCTCTCTTCACCTTTATTCTCATCCAACATGATATATATTGCTAATCCTGCATGTTGCCCATACCTTCAAGTTCCTACGTACTTATAACCTAAACTGTTTGCCTTGATCTGCCATTAGTATTTCAATTTATCTTCGTAATTTTGATCAAAAAAGCTTTTGGAGAAAAAACGAAAGAACTTTTAGAAGCAGAAAGAATATGCGTGACAAGCACATAGTAATTTGCTATGTTTATAGACTTTTTTTTTTTTTTGAACAAACGGTATTATCTACACTAAAGGAGAGGGGATGGACTTAGCCTCATTTAATTAAGAAAAGTTATTGGAGAATTGGTAATTCGCGGGTTAAAAGATTATTTATAGTTGTCATATCCCTAAAACTAAAAGTGGATGTTTTGAACTTTATAGGCTAACCTACTTTTATTTGGCGTGTCATTTTTGGGCCCATAATATATGGATTCGAAGAAAATGACAAGATCTACAAGTTTGCAAATGAGCCTAGTTGAATTTTAGGCGAATTATCATTTAATGTGTTTAATTGGATCGGAATTTAATATTGGAGGCAATTGGAGAACTAGGTAGATCTTGTCATTAAGTAGTAAGCAGATGGCACAACCACAAGTTGTTTAGCAACGCCCCTTATATTTGGAGAACTAGGTAGATTGTGTGACCCCCTCACAAAGAGATTGATCCCTCTTCTGTATTTAGATACAATTCGCATGTTGGTTATTCAAATACAATTCCCATATAGATATAACTCTCAAAATAAAAATCTCACCTCTTTAAAAGTAATTTGACAAACTACATAATCAAGATATCCGAAAGAAAATTTTCTCATATAACACACCACAAAAATTGTATAGAGATTAGTTCCAACGTTTAAATGAGACGATAAAAAGGCTGCCATGTCGATCAGATGTTTCAGAATATATATGTATCCGCAAATCAGATTGACCCATGTGTCATTAAATATGTATACGGATTAAATTAGATGAGCAAAGAATTAAACAGAATGTTTTATAGTTTTTATATATATTTTATGTGCTAGTGGGTTATGGGAGTGTGAGTTTATATAAGAGAGAGAGAAAGGTGGGAAAAGATTGGCTAGATGAAGCCACCCTTGTGTTTAGGAACTTGAACCAGTAGAAATTAATTAAACAAATCCCTTCTAATCTGTTCTTATTTGATCATGAAATTCAACCAATCCCATTTTGTTTAGTTTTATAATCCCAAAGTTCATTTCTCATTGGCTTTTAAGATCTGCCCTCCAACATCTGACTTCTGCAAACAAGTAAACTTCCTCCACCTCCACTACTCTTCTCCTCCTCCAACCCATCTCCTCCACCACTTTTTCTATCAGAGGAGTCCAACCGCCCACTTGTATCTTAGAAAATGAAGGTGAGTCTTTGTTTCTGTTACATACTTTCACGCGTACTGTTTATGCTTGTGTGTGTGTGTGTGTGTGTGTGTGAGAGAGAGAGAGAGAGAGAGAGAGGTTGGTCTGTTGTTTGAGCTGAAACATGCTTGGGAAGGCTGAGAAGTGGGGTTGTCTAATGGTGTTGGTTTCTGGTTTTTTTTATTGCAGCTTTTTAGTTGGATGCAAAATAAGATCAATGGGAAGCAAGGAAACAAGAAACCAAATACAGTTTCTACCACAACCCGTAATTAAGCATTCTTCTTCTAACCAATAAATTCTATATGTTACTTTTGAATGCCATGGTTTGCATTTTAATCTGATTCTTTGAATGATGTGATTTGCTTCCTATAAAAGTTGGATTTTTTTCTTCAAGAAGCTATGCATGTTATTGTAGCTTTTAGTCATTCCAGTCCAATAAGGATCTTTGTTAACGAGTTGTGCTATGGAGAGTAGCTTATGCGTGTTGTATGAGTTGTGAATTTATAAAAACTTACGTTACTGCATTGATACATATCGTTGATGACACTGACCTTTTTACTTCAATAAATCAATTACAATAGAAAAAAAATTAAAAATCAACTCAGATCATGTTAATAAAGTTAACATGTACTTAAAAATCTAGATTTACAGTATATGCAGAGATGAGTTTTCATTAGTTATATATTAAATAGATGGATATAAGTCCCATTTTTTTAGCCAATAGTAGGAATAGTCCAATTTATTAAAATAAGTCTAATTACTTAAATTTAATTATTTTATTATCAATAATTATCTATTCAATGATAAGATTTATTATAAAAATCAAATTTCTTCTTAATTATCTCTTTGATTATTTCTTTTTCTTTTTTTTTGTTATTTCTTGTTCTTCCTCTTGCTTTAAACCCCATTTATAGATTTTATTTTTAATTTTTATAATCAACCTATATCACAGGTTAATTATTTTTATGTATCTATATGACAGATTCTTTTTATAATCAACGTGTCACAGATTAATTTGTCTTGCTTGTTGGTATATTATGTTTTTTCCTACATTTTAGTTAGGTTTCATATCTCGCTTACAGGTATAATATACATTCATATATTTGTTACTTGAGTTAAGGTAGAATGTTTTGTAGATAATTTATGTTAGTATATTAGTTTTTTTTTTTTTTGTTATAAGATATTAATTAGATTTTTTTGGAGTTGAAAAATGCATAATATTAGAAGATTTTAATTAATTTTTAATATTTTAAAAAATATAAAATGAGTATAAAAAAATAAAAACATGTAATTAAATAACTGGACTAACTCTTAAAAACCATCTATGTTTTTGGACTTAGATCTAAAAGCCCCATAATAGATCCAACCTCCATTACAAAATAAAAATAAATAAATAAAGCTGCACTCTTTGAATATGTCCCTTTAAACTTTATTTCTTAATATTATTTTTGTGATTTGTTATTTATGTATTGTGTAGATCATGCAAAACAAGAGCCACGTGAAGAATTCAGTGACTGGCCTCATGGATTACTAGCAATTGGAACTTTTGGAAACAATGAATTGAAAGAAAAAAATGCTGCTCAAAGCGAAGATATTCAGGAAGATTCGTCTTCATCCGAAGAAATCCTAGATAATTTCACACCAGAGGAAGTAGGTAAATTACAAAAAGAGTTGACGAAACTCTTAACGCGAAAACCAGACATAGAAAAACAAATCGCAGATCTTCCGTTGGACAGATTTCTAAATTGCCCGTCGAGCTTGGAGGTTGATCGGAGAACCAGCAACGCCCTTTGCTCTGATTCATCAGATGATCACAAGGATGAAGATATTGAGAAAACTATTAGTGTCATACTTGGTAGATGCAAAGACGTTTGTGCAGACAATAAGAAGGCAATTGGGAAGAAATCAATTTCTTTTCTTCTTAAGAAGATGTTCGTTTGTAGAAGTGGATTTGCACCAGCACCAAGTTTGAGAGATACACTTCAAGAGTCGAGAATGGAGAAGGTATGTTCAAACTTACATAATCGCCGAGTTCGAATCCCTCTTCCCGCAATTCAGATTTGTCATCATAGCACGCATTATAAAATGTGTTAACTACTTTACTTAGTTCCATTAACATCTTGATTGATCATCCATTATATGATTTTGGCTTTACAGCTTCTTAGGGTAATGCTTAACAAGAACATCATCAATCCGCAAGGTGCTTCTCGAGCATCATCAATGAAGAAATACCTTGAGGACAGACAGAATCCAACAAAGAAGGGTAATAACAATGAAGATGATACAAAAGAGAAGATTAATGATGGATGTAAATGGGTCAAGACAGATTCTGAATGTAAGTTTATTTTTCAGTTTTTCTCAAATAGCTTGATTTATAATTAATGCTCACACTTTTGGGGGAAAAAATTAATTTAGGGAACCAAACTGCACAAAATCTGCATCTGATTGGTTGCCTGTTTTTCCATTGCAGATATAGTACTAGAAATTTGAGGTGCCTATGTTTACTACCATTCTTATTTGTTATTACAAGGTAAGAGAAACCCTTTTTGAGCGTGCAGTTTAACATGCATATCATCTTCAATAATTATGAACAACACCTTAATTTATGCTAATACAATTTTTTTGCAGCTTCATAAGTTAAGAAATCAAATACTCGAAATTTCAGTGGGGCAACAATGAATCATCAATAAGTTCGTCCACGGTGGCTTCTGAGATGATCATAATAAAAAATGCATATATGTATGACTGGACGGCTCTTCTATTTTGGTGTCGATGTTGATTCCCTTTTTTTCATGGCTACATCTGTGGAAACACAGTGCAATGCCATGTTTTGAAGTTACAAAGGGACAAAGGGATTTTCTGTAGTCTCTGCTAGCAAATTAAGCTAGACAATCTCTACATTTTTCATCCTATTTTCTACACATTTTTCTCTGTCTTTTCTTTTCTTTTTTTGGCTGAATTGCTATCTTTGTAATATAATTTGAGGGGAATAAATATTAGATTGACATGAACTTATATGAAGACTTTGTTCATTATCAAACAACATATACGCAAGGACTGAGTTTTTTTTCCCTGCTAATATGGAAGAAAAATCCATGAATGACTATAGATTGTAAGTTGTAATGTTTTCTTTACTTTATCCATACAAATTACTATGATTTGCCCATCAGGAATGTGTAGATATGACATACTTGTTGAGTAGGCATCCTTGAATTCAAATGACACCCTTGAAGTGATAGAATCTGCCATAGACAATCGATCGGGATATAATCCTTGTGTCTACACTCTTCACATATTGAATTTATAGGAAAAGATGGATTCGGCAGAGCGATTGACTGATAGAAAATTAGTGCAGAAAAGAGAAAGGCCTGTATTTTGGGAGAATATCTTGATAGCCTTGTTCGTTGTATTCGTATAAGATATATACAATTAGCACTGTTCTAAAATCTCCGCCTAGTTCTACCTATATACCCCTTCTGGGCGTTAGGCAGCTGGGTTCTGCTTCGATTAATTCATAGGCGTTTGAAAATTAAGAAAGGGCGTTAAACCTGGTTAGGCGCCTGCTTAGACCGCCAAGGAGCCCGCCTAGGCGCCAACCTAAACAACCTAGGCCGCCCAAACCCACTAGGTACCCGTCTAGGTCGCTATTCCCACTTAGATAAAAGATAGATCACTTTCATTTGCATTTTATTTATATTTTAATAAATTGTAAGAGACTTGTTAAATATTTAGAGGAACACACATTATATGCTTGTTCCTTATGTTTTCATTAATTATTATGTTATAATACTTTATAATATATATGTCATTCTATTTTGCAGTTTATGTATCACAGTGAATGTATTTTTTAAGTATAAGCATACACTTATTTATACGATCTATAATAAATTTAGTTAAATCCACCTAGGCTCCGCCTAGCTGTCTAAACACTAGGTCCCAGCCCACCACTCGTCTAGCGCTTAGCGTCTTTTAGAACCTTAACAATTAGATAGTTGACCATGTTCAATATGAAAAAGGCAAGTAATAACTAATTGTTATTTATATAATACAATATGAAGAGATTGATGAGATTGAGATCACAGACTCACAGTTTGACAGCAGGATCATTGGAGGAATTACAGACTGAATTAATACTCTTTGTCAGAATTTACACTTGATGAGTGTTGTAAGCTTTTTAACAAATCAATATTCACATAAACTTCTCTCCTCTGTGAGAGTTTCTTTCTCTCTGTTGTGAGAGTGTTTTTGTGAGACCTTCTTCCAAACTCTTCGGTGGCACCAGCCCTAGCTTCGACTGGGGTCAGGTGTTGCGTCCTCTTCTCTTTTTTCTCCTTCTTTTCTCCCTTCGTCTACTGTCAAATTGTTGATGACTGAGTGACACTCAACATTTGCCTAGAAGTTTTTCTCTTTGGGAAAATTTAAGCTTCATTAAAAAGGGAAGATTGCAATATAGAGGTAAGAATTGATCACCTCGCTATTCGAATTTGACGACTCTCTCTCTCAAGATTTCTCAATTGTCAAAGGTATGGAAATTGATTGGTTCAGTTATGTTGCTAGCTTTAGGGGTATAGTTATGTTGCTAGCTTTAGGGGTATAGTCAATTTAAATTTCACGGGGTTTTAATATATTTTTTTTGAAGTGATAGATTTTTATTTCAATATCATACATCCATTAATTTTTCTATTAGTTTAACCGTTAAGTGGTAACGTGTCAATTACACCCTATAATTCTAAGAAAGAAATATAGTGGGCTCTACACCCTATAATCTTCATCCTCCCTGCACCTTTCATCCGTCCCTCTTCACGCACCTTTCTCCATCCCTGCACCTTTCATCACTTCCTCGCCATGGACTAGAAACCCCCTTAGTCTTCCCCACCTGACACCTTTCCACAGCTCCACCCCTCCATCCCTCCACCCAAGCTTCGTTTTCCCCACCCCCTTCTCCTCACCCAAGCCCACCCTCAAATAAGACGCACTCAATCTTATCTCTAATCCCTAGGTCCAAAAATCCAATATGCCTTTGCCCCATCAGCCTCACTCCCACTCTCATCGCTGTTCGATCAACCCTAAAATCTGGAGGGCCTGCGCCGGAAACTCTATCCAAATCCCCTATCCTCATCTCCAAACCTCTTATTCTATGCCGGATCTCCGCCCTCCACTTCCTCGTTATCCCCACCACCGACGAGGTCTTCGCCATGTTGCCGGAGTTCTCTACAGCTTCGTTGTCTTGCGTCCCTCTACATTTCAGAATTCATCGGTGCAGATCCAGAAGCTCTGTGCGTGAAAATAGAGAAGTGCGTTGGTGGGATAAAGGGAGATGTGCAGTGGAGAAATAGAGGAATGGATAAAACCTGGCAAGTTTTGATTTGCAGGGATAAAGGGAGATGTTTGCAGTGTTCTGATTTGTGGTTTTTTAGAAAGAAGAAGATTAAAGGATAGGAACTGCCAACGGGCCGAACGGCGAGGAGTGGGGATTTTGTAAATGGGTTGGTTGGTGGGTAGAATTAGGTATGGAAATGCTTTAATAGGGATGAACCGCTGGCTAAGTGGTGGATTTTGTAAATCAGAGTTGCAGAGAGGTAAGGGCATCTCCAACCGATGGCTGGCCAGATGGCTCGTTTTAGCCTTCTGACCCTCCAAGATTCTCCAAGATATTAATATTTTAATGAACAGTACAGGGCCATATTTGCCTCCGTCTCCAACCGAGGGCCAGAGGGCCAGAGGGCTCGTTTTAGCTCTGTCACAAAAAACCGTCTCCAACCGAGGGCCATAGGGCCATACATAATTTATTATTTAAAAATTACAACTTAAATTCAAATCCAACGGCTAAGTAATGTTGTTTCATGTTACTTAATTTAATTTAATGTTGTATAATGGCTTAGGAAGTTATAGGAAAAATATATAATTTAAAAAAAATATGAAACAAATTTTGTGAAATAGAAGTTTTAGGAAAAAAAATAGAATTTAAAATAAAATGAAACAAATTTTGTGAAATAGAAGTTATAGGAAAAAAATAGAATTTAAAATAAAATGAAATAAATTTTGTGAAATAGAAGTTATAGGAAAAAATGGAATTTTAAAAACATATGAAACAAATTTTGTAAAATAAAAGTTATAGGAAAAAATAGAAGTTATATAAAAATAATAATAAAACTGTAAAAAAAAATTAATTCAAATGCAGGTACTAGCCGTTGCATTTGAAATATTTCTTAAGAATTCCTGTCGGTTACAACGGACAGGAATAAATTACATTAATTAATAGAAATGTATTACTGTCGGTTATAACCGATAGTAATACATTTCTATTAATTAATGTGCTTTATTCCTGTCGGTTATAGTCGACAGGAATTCCGACAGATTTAAACAAAAAATAGCCAGCCTGGGGTTGGCTGGCTGGCTGGAAGTGGCCAGCCCTCTCCGATTCCGTGGGACCCTCCCAGATTTCACAGCCCTCTGGCCTGGCCCTAGGTTGGAGACCCTTTTTGGGCTATTTTCGGCCCTCTGACCCTCTGTACTCTTCGGTTGGAGATGGTCTAAGGGGGAAGGGGATCTGGGTTTTTTTTTTTAATAGGGTTAAAATTATAATATTTGTAATGTATAAAAAATTATTATTTTTGCCATGTCGACCCCATAAAATGTAATTTACCTATTTTAACAGATTAATATGGATTTCTATTATAAATTTCTATAGATTTGTATGAAATTTTTTATGAATTTCTTATGATTTCTAAACATCACCAAACCAATATAAACATGACCAAATAAATATAATATGAACAGGTATGAAACAAATTTTACTTTCACATTCTCTGTCCCAGTTTGCTACATTGTGAACTTGGCAAGAAGGGAAGGCAAGCATCACTGGAAAATCCTGCAGTCAAGTGATGTCATTTCTGTATAAATTTGGGCAGGGAATTAAATTAATTTTTGTGTAAAAAGAAGAAAGAAAATAAAGAGAGAGAGAGAGAGAGAGAGAGAGAGAGAGAGAGAATTGAGAATAAAAAGAATTGGGAATATAGTTGAGGACAAAATTATCTACCTCTTCAAAATAAGTTGTTTTCATTTCTATATTAGAAAATTTTTAAGTCTTCTTATGACATAGGTATGTTACAATTGGACTCAACAATTTGGGTTTTTGGACCTGGATCTGACTAACCCATTAATTAATGATTTATTTTTTTCACACCTTACGTATTGCTAAATACACTCAACGTTCTGAATACTCCTTCCATCTATGTTTTCAATTACAATTTATCTAAATTCACCCACACTTTCCTATATTGTGCTCACATTCCACACACTCTATTAAGTTGTCAAATATTTGAAGCTTTTGTATCTAAATTAAAATAATCGTGTGACTAATATGTATTTGGTCGTCACATGTCCTCAAAACGAAAACCTTAGAAGAGCAGGACTCCATCAACTTGGCCTATTCTGTATTTGTTCTGTCAGTTTCAAAACAAAAAATAAAACTTCAAGGCTCATAATATAGAGGACTATGAGTCGAAAAACTCCGGTCAATGAACATTGTTCCTTGCATATAAAACCAGAAGAGCTCAAAAGGGAATGAAGTTAAGGGTTATGGCATTTCTTAACGCCCGCTTAGTCTGCAAAGTACAAACTGGAACTGCATGATTAGGTTGGATTTAAGCCCAAACTGTCAAAAGTTGTTCGATTTTGTTATTTACTAGCATTTTTGCACGCGCTCATGCGCGTACAGAGACATTTTTTGAATCACGGTTGTAAATGTATTTATATGCGTGAATTGCTTCAATAATTTTTTTATGACAAAAAAAAGTCAAATATTTAAAGTAAATGAATAATATTAGACCATGCTAGAAGAAATCCCTCATAAACCAATCAAAACAGCTGAATTCAGCCCTTAATGTAGATAACATCATTTGTTTTATAAAAAAAAAGACCATTTGACAACTAATTTAATTACATTATTGTGCACCTGCGAAAGACCTTTTTTATCATCGGCAGTACACGTCTCTTAAGATATTTTGAACGTGGTTAAAAATAGAGAAAATAATATTTACTAAACAACTGATTGAATCACATTATTAATAACTCATTGTGAGGCTAAGCTTCACCCCTCCCCCTTAATGTAAATAATATCGTTTGTTTAGAAAAGAAAAAAAAAACAATCATTTGACAACTAATTGAATCATATTATTATGTGCGTGCTAAAGACTTTTTTTTTTAATAATGGGCACCACGCACCTCTTAAAATGTTTTGAACGTGTTTAAAAATAGAGAAAATAATATTTAATAAGCAACTGGTTGAATCCCATTGTGAGGCTAAACCTACCTCCTCCTTCTTAGTGTAGATAATATCGTTTGTTCAAAAAAAATTTATTTGACAAGTAATTGAACCACATTATTATGCGCGTGCAAAAGACTTTTTTTATAATCGGCACTACGCTCCTTTTAAGATTTTTCCAGATTTTCTCCACTATAAGTTTTCTCTTCGATTTCTCCAGATTTTAAGCACTTGTGTTTTCAACCAGGAAGTCAAATTTTCCTGTTTTCTCTTCAATCTCTTGAATTTTTCCAGATTTTAAGCACTTGGGTTTTCTCCATTATAAGTTTTCTCTTCAATTTCACAGATTTTAATGGCGAATTGGTCGATTTGTTCATGTTTTTTTATCTCGACTTTCTGGTTGTTTCCCTAGAAAATGAATTGGAAAAGTTGTGAAAAATGGGAGGATGTGTTTCAATTGGATCTCGATTTTCTGTTTCAATTCTGGTTCCGCAGCATTCAAATTTGTTATAGTTTACTGAAATAACTGTAAAATCGTGAAAAATGAGAGGCTGCGTTTGTTGTGGGTTTTGTTGGATCTGTTATATTAGGCAATTTGCGTGTGATTTGAATAGAGAAACTGATTTTGGCTTGTAAGGTAAGGGGTCGGAGAAGATGAAGCCGAGGGAGACGCTGTTGATTGGGAGAACCAGTGGTGTTTAGGGTGGCTGCGAAGAGAAAGGAGCCTAGTGAGATTTTGGTGGGTATCAGTTCATTGGTGGGTGGGCAGAGGAGAAAGTTTGCTGTGTTTAATGAGGACGAGGAAGAAGGGGGACGGAGGAGGGAGTGAGGTGAGGATGAAGGGAAACGAATAGAACTTCTCGGGAGAAAGGAGGCAGAGGTTTTTTTTTTTTTTTTTTTAATTAAATTTTAATTGTAAGTTTTTTTAAGGGTAAATGACAAAAAACTACCTCAACTATTGGTGTCGTGACACTTTCATACCTCATCTTTAAAACGTGACAATGTCATACCGCATCTTACGAATTTGTGACAATGTCATACCTCCGTCAATTTTTCTGTTAGTTTTTCTGTTAAGTGCTGACGTGGCAAGAGATGGGGACCACTCACTAATACATCTGGATTAAAAAATAATTAAATATATTTTTAATAATTAAAAATTAAAAAAAAATATTTTTATATTAAAATCTCTCTCTCCCTCCCTCTCTCTCTCCCTCTCTCCCTCTCTCTCCTCTCTCTTCTCTGCATCCCGAACCCATTCCCATCTCCCCCCCCCCCCGACCCCTTTCCCGTTCCCCTTCCGTGCAACCCCCCACCCCAACCCAGTTCCTCCCCCCCCCCCCCCCCCACCTCTACCTGCAACCCGAAACAAAAAAAAAAAAAAATTTCATACCCAGGCCTAGAAGAAGAAGAAGAGAGAAAAAGAAGAAGAAAGGAAAAAAAAAAAAAAAATTCAAACCCAGAACTGGGTTTGCTGCGAGCGGGGCGCCGGGGGGGGGGGGGGGAAGAAGAGGGATGAAGAAGAAGAAGAAGAAGAAGAAGAAGAGAGAAGTGGAAGAAGAAGAAAGAAAAAAAAAATGCAAACCCAGTTTTGCTGGGCGCTGGGCGCGGGAGGGGAGGGGGGGAAAAAAGGGTTTTTTTTTTTTTTTTTTTTTACTTTTTTTTTTTTAATATTAAAAAAAGATATTAAATGTTTTTTTTTTGTTTTTAATAATTTTTTAATAGAAAATGGGTCCCATCTCTTGCCACGTCAGCACTTAACAGAAAAACTAACAGAAAAATTGACGGAGGTATGACATTGTCACAAATTCGTAAGATGCGGTATGACATTGTCACGTTTTAAAGATGAGGTATGAAAGTGTCACGACACCAATAGTTGAGGTAGTTTTTTGTAATTTACCCTTTTTTTAATTACATTTTTATTGTTAAATAAAAAATTATTAATTTATTATTAATTAAATAAATAAATTTAGTCCAGTTGGCAAAGGAGTGGGTCCCACTCCGCCACGTCATCATTTAACAACTAAATTGACAGAAAACTTAACAGATGTCCGACATTGTAATAAATTCATAAGTTGAGGTATGACATTGTAATGTTTTAAATATGAGATATGAGTTGTGGTTCGACCCATAGTTGAGGTTATTTTGTGTAATTTACTCTATTAAAAAATATTGTTTATATGACGAAAATACTCTTGTATTATTTGTTACATTTTTTGGCTACTTTTGATTTTTTTTTGTTTGGAGGGCATTTTTGTCCAAAACTTTTTCGTGAAGCCCGTGACCCCAAAAGAGGCTGTTGGCTTTATATATAGAGATATTTTTGTTGACACTAAACCGACAAGAATATTGTATTGTAATTATTTAGCCATAATTTTTTACAAACTATAGGATACTATACACTAAATTTATCTAAATTAGGGAAGCATTTGAACATAAAAAGCAATAAATTGAAGAAAAAATTTCTCAACCACCAAAATAATTCACTACCTACTGTTTAGCTGTAACTTTCTGCATATATATTATAACAAATTCCATATCATACATCACTTTTTGGGACATAAATCAAAATATTCAAATAATAAATCAGGCAACGTCAAAAAACTTATTTTTAAAATGTCCCTTATAAATTTACTAATCATACTCTAACTATGAAACCAAAGAGATACTGCAACAGCCCGTCCCGAAATTCTATTCTTGATAATGTGAAATGACGAAATCACCCTCGAGCGTTGAATACGTAATTGCATCTTGAGTTAAAGTATTGGTCCAATTGCATAATTTCCTACACTTTGGAGACCAATGAGAACTAAGGAGATATTTTGTTTGGATTGGTGGCTTATAGACCACACAAATTATCATCACTCTCTCACTTCTCTCCCGTATCTCTCTCTCTAATCTCAGACAGTTTCTCTCTCTCTCGAACTCATCTCACTCTCTCTTCCCTCACGTACGAACACACCCATAAACCACCCTAAACTTCACAGATCGAGGAAACAAATACCACCATTGGCTTCATCTCGTCACCACGAGTCCATCTATACTAGTTTCAGGTAAGGTTTCCATCGATTTCACGTCGAACCACTAACCTCCGTTTCATGCAATAATTATTGGGTGATTTTTAGGAGTTTTTAAGCTCATAGGGAGCTTAAGGAGGTTCTAAGGAGGCTCGGAGTACTTCGTTTGAAGTTTTTGGACATCGGAGCAACGAGAACGGAAGTTTCAAATTTTGGCCGGAATTATCGAGGCGTTTTCCAGCGAATCTCCGACGAGTTAAGGGTCGAGGCAGGTATGGTTTTGTTCGTATCGTCGAGATCTTCATTTTGATATAAAGAACGCAAAAAATGGTTGAAAATGAGTGAGTTATGGCGTTTTGAAAATAACCCAGAAACCAGCGACACAGTGGTCGCCGGCGAAACCAATTCGGCGACTAGAGGAAGGGGATGACGCGCGTGGGGGCGCGTGGCACCGTGCCCCTCCCGGCGCGTGGGGGCGCGTGAGGCTTTAAAAAAAAATTCTAAAAATATCACGATGTTCGCGACGTCGAGTAGGCCACGTTGGTATATTCAAATACCAAAATTGAGCTATGTATGAAAAATTATTTCCGTAGTTACGTATATGTGCTTAAATAATGTATTTTCACTAAATTCTCATATAGGTGAGACGTATCCCGAGGACGATCGTAGCCAGGCTAGGTGTGGGGGCTACGACCCGGCTACTTATCAGTGAGTGGGCAGTTATTTTTCCGTATATACCTATGTACTACTATTTTTTCCAGAAAATGAACTTAAATGATTATACATTTTGAAATGCCATGCAAAATATTTATTTATTTTAAACGATGCATTAGTGATTGCATATATGTATGAGGGTGCTGCAGACGCACAGATAAGTGTCAGGTAAGTTTAAATAATGGTTATAATGAGAATGATAACGAATGATGTGATGTGATGTGATTAGAGCTCATACACCTGCACCTTGATTTTAGTGCTCCCACCCAGAGTTAGGGCACAATCTTTCACGTGTTGTTCACTTCCCGCACCGCATGCTCGCCTTGGATCCAAGTTAGGTGCACAGTCTTGTCGTATAAACCACTATAAGTGGGTTCGACTCGTAGGTGACCCGCGAATCCTTCACACAGTCTTCACGTGATTGTAGCACTAGAGCATATTTATTCTATTTCAGTGATGATGTGTAGACCACTAGAGGTGGTATTGATTTGTGTGCAGGATTGATATCTATGATATGATGAGTTGATTATGAGCTATTTATACAGCCGATTATTGAGATTGATTATGAGTTATATATACGGCTGAGGGCCGAGATGATTACCTGACATTCTATCACATTCACAGAGTTATGATTTAGATTTCAGTGGTGATACTTTCCAGCATGATTTCGAGATTTATATATATACGAGTATATACTTTGATTCTAGGAAGTTATACAGGTTTTACGGAAAGGGGTTATACTTTTGAGAAAAGAATGATTTTGTAAAGATTTATTTTGCTGACCCCACTCAACTTGTTTTTCGCCCTTCCAGGTTCTAGGTAGCTAGTGTTCATTGGTGGCATACGAGGATTTCATCGGACGTTCTGACAGAATCCATTTATGTAGGACACCCCTTTGGTGTTATTCGAATCTATTATTTCATGCTTGACAACATTGACTTAGTATGCTCTGGTTTTGTATAAACTCTTTAACTTCGCACTCTAGCACATTATCTTAATTAGGTTGCTAGTGGCCTGGTTTTAATTCGTTCGAATTTCATCTTATTACCTTGTTTTCGCACTGTGCACATGGTTACGTCACGCTCACGTGACGGCCAGCACGCCCCACTCTCGGGTCGAGGTGTGACAGATACTGATATTTTGCCTGCTTTTCGAGTAACTCTTCAACCTAGAATTATACTTGAAGAAGGAACGGCCATGGTAGTTGTTGAATCTTTTATTGGTACATGGACATTGTATGGATTGACACTCTTACCAGTCTTGATCGTTACAAAGGTCGATGCTACCACAAAGAGCCTGTTGTTGGAGAAGAAAATCAATTTATTGCTTTATGTAGCTTTGAAACTCAATTTTAATCCTACTTTACCCTCTGAAACAAAAATATCACTATTTGCCACACTTTGGTGAGTTATTGTCAATTTCGTCAAGTTGGGGTTTAATATGCTTACGTGGAAGAAATCTTACTGATCTGGCATCTATTGAGCAAAAGATTCAAGGGTATTTTTGTCAAATCGTCAAGTATCTATGTCAACATATTGAATCTTTAACTTGGCAAAATTAACAAAATTTCATCAAAATGGAGCGAATTTTGAGTTTTAAAATGTAAACTAATAATATTTTGTCTTTTTAGCCAAAATGGTCCTCTGAGATTTGAAATCAATACAAGTGGTCTCTGAGATTGTCCACCATCAATCATTTTGGTCATTTCGTGAATAGTTATGTTAAATAAAGATTAAAATAACAAAATTACCTCAATTTAGTAAACAATATTAGGGATGGGTTCGGTTCAAATCGGTTCAGTTTTTCATCAAAATCGAAACCGAACCGAAATTTCAGTTTGGTCTAATTTTGTTTTCAATTTTTTTTAGTTCGATTTTGGTTTTTTTTGGGTTGTGTTTCGGTTTTTTGCGTGATTTTTTTTTTAAATCTGGATATTGGTGCTTGAATAAAAACTTGCAATGATGTCTGCATCAAACTTCAAACAAATCATGAATATCTGCAATACGAACATAAACCTTTGTAAATTTAATGTTGAATAATCGTTTAGTCGGGGTAACAAGAATACAACAAATCTTCAACATGAGTTCTAACCAATCCCTCCATGAAAATCTGTTCCCAACAAATCATCAAAATCATAAAGAAATATCCTTTAAGAACCAAACTTGAAAACATATCTGCAATACGAACCCACAACACAAGTCCACAAATAACTAACAAACCCACAACACAAAAATCAAACAAATCTCCAATATGAACCAAAACAACAACCATAAATTTACACCAAAATTTCAGTCTCCCTCTCTGGAATTTACCCTAAAAAAACCCATAAATCAACAAAATGAATAAGAGAGACTGGAGATCTTACCCTTGAGTGAGAAGATCAAGAAACTGAGAGAGAAGAATGGAGAAATTGGAGGCATGGACATAGATGAGTCTGGAGGCGCAGGGAACAAGAGAGAAAGAAGAAGGGAATGAAAAATAGAAAAGGTGTGGCTGCTACTACTAGTGGTTTGGGTTTTGTTGATTTCTAATTCCACAAAAGACTATAGATTTCAATATTTATAAATAGTTTAGTCATACAATCATAACTAAACAAAACTTGTTGCCAAGTTGGTTTCGGTGAAACATTTCAATTTGGAGCGCAGATTCGAACCCTCATGACCAAAATGAGCCAAACCCAAAATAAAAACCAACAAGGGAATTACTATAGAGATGGCAATCCAAACTGTTAAACTCAATAACTGTGGATAACTAGCTGAATATAGTATTTTTGGGTACATATTTCAATTTGGAACGCATGGGTTCGAACCCTCATGACCAAAATGAGCCAAACCCAAAATAAAAACCAACAAGGGAATTACTATAGAGATGGCAATCCAAACTGTTAAACTCAATAACTATGGATAACTAGCTGAATTTTTGGGTATATTATGTATATGGGGAAAAACCGCGGACTTTTATTGGTTATGGTTTTGGATATGACTATAGGAGTCTCCAATCCATAACCGTCTCCAAATCCGAACAGAATAATATATTTAGTATATAATATAATAGCATTCACTGAACTCTATTCCTTTTTTATCAAACCCTATACTACATTCATTATACACCAAACATAATGCTTATGGGAGATATTAACAACTCGCATCATCAAAGTTTTATTCAATATTCTTGTTTTTATACTCTAAAAAATTCATTCATTGTTATGTTTTTTAGTATTAGACATGGCTATTTAATGATGAAATTAGTATCTACTAATTTATTGTGCAATAATTGGATGAATATAATATTTTGTTATTTATGAAGATGAATATAGATGTTAACCGATGGGAAATCCGTTACCCAAGTATGGTTATGGATAATCTCTTATGATTACTTTACGATTATAAATATAGTTAATTTTCGTAGTTATGAGAATAAATATAACATTTTCATCACCAAACCAAACCATTGCCATCCCAATTACTAACACATTCCTAATACTTATCCATCCCTAAACCTAACCGTTGTCATCCCAATTACTAACACATTATCTATTCTAAAATTGAGGAATGATTTGACTGTAGCTTAGCTACAGTCACAGGTTTGACCCTTGATTGTGTTTTATTTGCAGCACTACCATCAAATTAAGGGTGGGTTGGGGCTTGGGCCGGTCACATTTTGTGTGGTGGGCTTAGTTCATTTCTAGATATAAGCCCAGCCCTTAAGAAGCGAAAATGACGAGGCTGCCCCATCAAGGGTTAAAATCTGATGGTCAAGACTCAAGATGGTAAGTTAGTAAGGGCAATTTTGTCCTATGGTTTGGGATGGGTTGGGACCTGAGTGGGTGGGTTGGTCGTGTCATTCGGGGAGGGTTTGGGGGATGGGAGCCATGCTGCGTTTGAGAGGAGAGGGTTGATTGCGGGATTGACGGACTGAGGGATTTTTCTGCTTTTCGAATCTTTACAATCTTTTATGTTAATCGATTTCGTCTTCTTCACAATTGTGCATTTAAAGGGATTGGGGTTGGGGTTAGGTTGCTCCCATCATTTCCTTTGTCTTTCTTCAACCTAGCCCTGCCCGTGACAGAGAGAGATAGATAGAGCCTTGACAGATAGAGAGAAACAGCGAAAGATGGCGAGCGCGCGAGAGAGAGAAGAGTAGGGGGAGAGGGAGAGGGAGAGGTTAGGATGTGAGTGCCACAGTGTTTGAGGAGGTGACTGGTAGGGTGACAGTGAGAGAAAGAGAGTGGGTTGTCGGGGGAGAGAAACAGGGAAGGAAGGGTGGTGATGGTCAAAAGGCCAGAGCTTGGTCCCTCAGTCCGGGATTCACTCCCGATCGTCCATTCTCTGTTGCATGTTCAGATAAGTATTTTTTTCATTTGGGTTTTGAACTAAAATCTTCATTTTTTAATTATTTCTTGCATTTATATCTGCTGACAGATTACATTTTGTACCAAATTTTTATTTTTTTTATTGTTTCTTGCATTTATGGTTGCGTGCATGTAGTGATTGAAAGATCAAAAACAAATTTGCAAATCTTTTTTCCATGTTTGGTTAGGTTAGACCTCTGTTTTTTAAATCGATTTGGGGATTTTCTGGGTCTCTATATATTTGGTTCCTTTTGGGTTTTTCTTCTCATTCTCGGTTCCTCTCTGTCTGAAATTTTTTCCAGGGTTCGTTCCTTAACCCTTTTTTTGCGTTTTCAATTTTTTTTCATCTGAGCTTTGCCATTCGTGTTTGATTACAATATTTATGACTGTAATACACCCTTTGAGTGTATTGTTAGCTTTTGTTTAGACTGTTGTTAGTTGTTAAGATGCTGCCATTTTTTGGTAATTAGTATTAATTTTTTTTAAAGAACTTTTTGTTATGTCATTTGAATTGGAACAAAATCAGTAAACACAACAGACTGATTTCGAATCTGTGATTATCTTAAAAGAATGCCATTTTTAAATTGACCTCTGTTTTAAATTATTTGTATTTGTGTATGTGCATAGTTGTGTGTATGTGCAAATATTTATGCCTGTAATAAACCCTTTTTTTGAAGCTGCTGGAAATGTGTGTGGATGTTTGATCTGATTTCGTTTTTTTTTTTTGCAGGAAACATTGGTCTTCGAATTTTAAGGTTTTATTGTACAAGCTTGCAAGCACTTTCTGGGTGAGGTATATAATTTATGTTTTTGTTTTTAAATCTTTTTCCAACAGAATTTTTTATTGTTTTTTGGTCTATTTCGTTTCTGGTGGGATGATTAATTATTCGGGGTTTCCATCGTCTGTTTGGGTTTTTAATGTCGGTGTTAGTTGAATGTAAGAAATTCTTTTCATTTGTTATTTCACTGTTCGGCCTCTGTTCTTATAATTTAGGGATTGATAGATTGTATTTTCCCTCTCTCTTGGTTCCTTTCTGCGATTTCTTTCTCTCATTGCTTCTAAAGAAACCTAACTGCAGGTTCCTTTTTCCATTTCCAAGCTTCTGTTATGGTTTATACTGCTGTATTTTCTCTTTTTGATGAGGCTTGATGTGTGATTAAACTAAATTATGTTTTGGGTTTGTGTATACTGCTAATTTTCTTAGGATTCCTTTTGTCAAAATTTGTAATTTCTTAAAAGTTATTTTTGGGTTGCTGAAACTAATTATTATGATCAGTGTGCTTTTTTGTTATTAGGAATTTAGGACCTTGGTAACTTGATTGATTATGAAATTGTGGGTTTATCTCCTAATTAATATTCAAATGTAGTGCGTATAAAAGTCCATTTCTTAAGAGGGATCTATTTTGATAAAAAACAAGACCTTTCAATGTGTGGTTCAAACCGTCAAATTCATAAGTCCAGATGTAACTATATTCTTCAAAAGACTTGGCTAACTATGGTTTTACCATTTGGTTATTATCTTAAACATTTTGGTATTTACTCAAAAGCATTATATACTCATTTTCTTAGTTAGTTGACTTAGTAATTTCCTATTTGGGTTTGATCTAGCAAACACACACCCAAGGCTGCATAAGAAGCAACTTGGTGATGCCAAAAAAATCTTGGTGCATGCCTCCTAATTGAGATTTGCTTGCTTACTTAATCATTCAGTGTGGTGTGTTTGTTTACAATTTAATTCCTTTTAATTGTGGCTGTAGCACAATTACTGGAATATACAGAAATGAAAGGGATGGTTTCTTGCGATATCTGTGTCCATATGGATTATAGCTCTTTGAAGTTTAATCTGTGATTCATTTCCCGTGTGTTTATCTTTTACCCATTGGTTTTAAATATGCATATGTGTGACTGTTAAGAAGGGTATCACGTTGCTGTGTATGTTTTGCATCTTCCACTATGGTTTGACTTAAAAAAAATGTCACATATCTTAATGGGCAGTTTACATGTCAAAAATTGTTTCCATACCAAACTTGAGCTGGGAGTTTCTCACAATGAGGTGTAGACACCATTCCCTCCACATAGGTAAAGAAACCAACACCAAAAAAAAAAAATATAAATAAATTCAACAGCGTCAAATGGCTACCACTCAGTTTCTTCAATTTTCTTTTAGGCTTGGGTGTAGACTCCTTAAAATTACTTTTGCAAAATTTTAACATATTTGCCTTACAAGCTAAAGTCACTTTTTTCAAAAAACAAAACAAAAATTATTTACGTTGTGTTTAATTTCTGATTCAGAGCAAATAAAATGGTGAAAGAGATTGATCGAAGAGAACAACAGATACTAGGAGGAGTTTTGGTCAAAAACTTAAGGACTTTGTTTAAAGCCCGAATGGATGAACGACTTCGAGGGACAAAATTGTTTTATTCCGAAACTGCTCCAGGGCCTAGCACATCAAAGGCAATGAAAATAGAAAAAACAAGAATGGGTTTACGTGTCTTTGGTAAAGGCGTAAATCGAAACAAATTGGTGGTTCACACTATGTATTCACCTACAAATCGGAGTAATGGGCCGGATAAAAAAGTTCCATCAAACTTTGTTGGGATGTTCAATTGGACTTGCAAGTTTAACCCTTCGAAGAAGGTTGGGATGTTGTTGCTTTGGTTCATTGCCACCGTAGTGGTCTTCTGGTTTTTAAATATGTAGGGATGGGTGGGATTTTAATTTTGAAAAAGGGCCATGTATATCATTTTTGTTGGGTCATAAGCACAATGATGTAATGAACCCCTTATCCTTTTTAAGAATCAAGTGTTGTTACTACTTATTTGGCCAACTTTTTATCTCTCATTAATAAACTTTTACATTAATGCAAATTTTTTCTTATCTATGTATATCTATGTGTGTGTGTCTGTGTGTGTGTGTATGTATATATATATATATATATATATATATATATATATATATATATATATATATCTGCTACCTGCTGCAGTTCATACATGCAAAACATGCTATTTTGTAGGACATGGATCATGAATCCACCCATTTAGCATTTATATATTTTTCTAATATAGTACATGGATCATGAATCCACGAGTTTAGCATTTTCAGATTTTGCTAATATAACTCTATATATATTTACACATATGTATAGTTGGCTTTAGTCGTTATAAATATTCAAACACTTAAAAACCCAAAGACTTATGTGGGACGTAAAGTTGGCTTAGAGTTACGGTACGTTAACTCATTGAGTTTAGAGGTGGGTTTAAAAAAACGAAAATCGCAAAAAAACCGAACGAATACCGAGATAAACCAAATTGAGTTGTATCGGTTTGGTTTCAATTTTATAAGTTCGCAAATCGAACTTAACCAAACCAAACTAAATTCTAAACCAACTTAAACGAATTTTATAATACTTAAAATAAAACTGATATTCGAGTTATTGATTATTACCAACTGCTAAAGATGAAATTAATTTTGACATGGCCTTGCTTGACTCATGCACGGTATGAAATGGATTCTATGTTAATTTCCCATAGCATCCAATCATTAGAATTATTTGATGTTAACACGCTATATGACCATGCATTATAATTATTTGACCTAAGTGCCTTACAATTGAGTAAAGCTTTTGCCCAGTTGTTTTGTTTGGTTTTCCATATGAGCGTGTCTTATAGGATTATTAGGTGTCCTTTTTTTTATTAAATTGTTATATCATTTTGGGTCACGGGAATATATATGCTTTGGCCTCCCTTTGAAGTATTAACAATGCACATAATCCATATGTATGCATCAGCGCTCCCAAAATACAAATTGAACCGAACTGGACCTCACATGAACTTCTCTTTATCTGTTTTCTCTTTTGTTTGCCTTCAATGTGTAATGAATATACTTACAAAACGTGTTTTGAAATGTGATATATTTTTCTTATGTCTTTTATGCAACATTTGTATATATACTTACAATCTTTTCCTCCTATGTGAAGGTACTCTTTGTGGTTCATTGGCACTTAATCTTTTGTTCTTGGCTTTTGTGGGTGATTACTTTCTCAAAAATACCTGGTTAGATTTCTCATCTTCTAAATATTCATTTGTGTCTTTGATGACATTTTGCTTTAAGTTTTGTTTCTCAAATGATATATATTTATCAAAGGGTGTTGCTTTGATTGATTAGCAAATCGTTGTAATGGGTGTGTTGTTTGTTCACCTATGTTGTTTCTTGCCTATAAAGTTCACCTATGTTCATCTCCACTGCAGTGGTTTTTTCAATTTTAAAAAATATGTACGGATCAGCTAGATTTTGAATTTTAAAAATGGTTTTGTAAACCTTTGTTGTTGCTCGATAAGCATAATGATGTAAGCGATGAAGTGGTTTTTTGGATATTAAATATGTAGGGATGGGCAGGATTTTGAATTGAAAAAAAGGTTACGTAAACCTTTTTTGTTGACTTACAAACATTATGATGTAAACAATGAACACCCTTAGTGGTTTAATAATAAAGTTTTATTCCTGCTCATTTTGACACATTTTTAGCTTTGATTATTTCAATTTTGCCTTTGACAAATTTTTTTTTTATTTGTACCTTAATGCAATTTTTCCCTGATTTTGTGATTTGACAGAATTGATGTTCATATTCCATTTACTATATCACAAAAATAATCACATTATTCAATGATAATTCATGTTTTGCTTCTTCTTTAATCTATCTTGGTTTTTGTGTTGTTTTTGTTGATTCATTGGTTAATCCATTGTTTAACTAGAATTATTCTTCTCTTTTTTTTTCCATTGTGTTGTGTATGTTCTTACATTTTTAGCCTTTTTTTGTTGACTATCTTTTTTTTATCCAGGTTTTCACATCTAATTGCTTACGCTTACCAGTGATTCCTTTTACAACTGCAAACTGGTTAGCTTTCTCGATTTTTACATATGAATTGGTTTTCAAATTAAATTTTAATCTCATTTGCTTACTTTATCTCATTTTAGAGGATTAAAAAGGTAGTTAATTTTGATAAATGTGGATGCATGTTTTAGTTTACATAGTTTACATGTAGTTTGTTTGATTTTGTTATTTTATGCCAAAAACTTGATAATGTTTGACAAGACCACTAAAATTAAGCGGTCTTTATTGCTGTGGTTGACCTAATTTACTTAGATGATTTAATTAGGATTTTGTTTTTGTGGTTATATTTTGGGTCTATTTGTGTTTTTAATAGTGCCTTCTTTATGTGTGGCAATTTGATTAGTTAGTAAGGCTTAGTCATTCGCATTATTTTTTGTTTTTATTCACGTAGTATTATGCCTAGAAAAGTCAGAATATCTGGGAGGGCAGCTAAAATTCAGCAAGCCAATTTGCGCGTCTTTAATGGCGATCTTTATCCGGATGATGTGATTTTGCAAGATGTTCCAACTTCTTATGATCAAGAATATAACAACGTTTCAAACTCTTTACTGTTTCATAACAATACGACCAATCCTGTTCAACCTAATACATCTGTTTTGAAACAAAATGCATTTATTGCCAATGGATTCAACTCATCTTCGTCTGCTGCTAGCACTTCACATGAAATTACTGTCCCTGTTTTGCTTGCCAATGATGCCACTTTGCGTGGTATATTGATCACTGATACTCAAGCTGATCATCCTGTTAGAAGCTCACATGCGATTGGTCAGGCCGCTTATCAAAAAAAAAGAAAACGTATGCGCTCTGACAATATAGTCCTCTTTGCATTTTATTTTAACTTATTTAAAAAGTTAACTTTGGTTCGTTGCTTTGGGGATGATTGTCTCAATCTTTCTTTTCATAGGTGTTGATCAAGACTATGTTCATTTTGGCCCTAGAAATTCTCAATGTCAATATTGTGGCGCTTTGTTTTGGTCTACAGAGCGATTAAAAACAAATGTTTCTTCTATTAGAAGGCCACAATTCACTGCATGTTGTATGAGTCAAAAAGTTAAATTCCCACCTGTTAAGCCCACTCCTGCTTATTTGGAACATCTGCTAAATTCAACAAATTCTCAAGAATGCTCACATTTCAAAACAAATGTTAGGCTGTATAATTCAATGATGGGATTCACTTCAATGGGGGCTAAAGTTGATGCAACGATCAACAACGGTCAAGGTCCTTATGTTTTTAAGATTAATGGTCAAGTGCATCATTTAATGGGTTCTTTGTTGCCTCCTGAAGGCGAGAGCCCTAAATTTGCGCAGCTCTACATTTATGACACTCAAAATGAAATAAAAAATCGTATGAGTTGTTTTCCTCATTCAGAATTATCATCAGAGGTTAACGAACAAATTGTTGGTGGGCTCATTAAAATGTTAGATGAGTGTAATGAGTTGGTTCAGTTATTTAGAGTCGCAAGGGATATGATTAATGAACAATCAACAAGTTCTTTGCGTTTGCGTTTGCACGGCACACCGGGCAACCATGATGCACAATATAATCTACCAACATGTGATGGGATTGGAGGGCTAATAGTTGGGGATATCGGTCAATTTCATACAGAAAGAGATATTATTGTAGAACACAGAGCAACTGGTCTTCAAAGAATAACAAAGTTGCACCCAAAATATATGGCCCTTCAATATCCTATTCTTTTCCCATATGGTGAAGATGGATACAGTAAAGGTCTTCTTTGGAATCCAGATTTCAGGGGGAAAAAACCCAAGACTGGCGGGGTATCTATGAGAGCATTTCTGGGTTACCAAATTCAGGATAGGCTGGGACAGGATAGCACCCTGTTAAAGGGTGGCAGATTGTTTCAACAATATTTAGTGGATGCATATGCCACGCTTGAAGAAGATAGACTTGATTATATTAGGACAAATCAGAATTCTTTGAGATCTGAGCATCTTAAGGGAATTCATGAGGCGTTGAGAAAAGGAAATACAAGTGGTTCAGACATTGGTAAGAAGATTATCTTGCCAACTTCATTTACTGGCAGTGCTAGGTATATGATAAATAATTATCAAGATGCTATGGCTATCTGCCGTCACTTAGGAAATCCTGATTTATTTATCACCTTTACATGCAATGCTAAGTGGCCTGAAATTATCGAAGATCTGCGTAAACGACCTGGTTGTAGGGCTGAAGACAGACCAGACATCGTATCCAGAATTTTCAAAGCAAAACTTGACCATATGGTTAAATATATAAAATCAGGAAAACCTTTTGGCAAAGTTGAATCTGGTTAGTTATTCATTTTTCTCAATTCTTAATATTATTTGTTTGTTTTCTCTTTTGAGCATAAACACTAGGCGTTCTATTTTGATTTTTTAACTTATTTTTCTCTAAACAGTGATTTACACCGTTGAATTTCAAAAAAGAGGTCTCCCGCATTGTCACATCTTGGTTTGGGTCAGTAAAGAGTATAAATGTCATTCTCCTTCCGATGTTGATTCAATCATTTCAGCTGAAATTCCTAACGAAGAATTTGACAAAGATGGGTATGATGTTGTTGCACAGTACATGATTCATGGTCCATGCGGTCTTGCAAATGAAAAATCTCCTTGCATGAAAGAAAAAAAATGTTTAAAAAGATTCCCAAAACATTTTGCAAATGAAACTACTTTTGAATCTGATGGTTTTGTTGCATACAAGCGTAGAGAAATGGAAAATTGTTTTGTTGTAAAAAATGGAGTGAAGCTTAATAGTGCGTTTGTTGTCCCTTACAATCGTGAATTGTTATTAAAGTATCAAGCACATATAAATGTTGAATCGTGTTGTCAATCAATGCTTATTAAATACCTTTTCAAGTATATAACCAAGGGTGTTGATAGGGCTAGAGCTGTTTTTGAGGATCAAGAGTTTGATGAAATTGTGGCTTATCTAAATTGTAGATATATATGCCCTTATGAAGCAGTTTGGAGATTGTTACAATTTCATATTCATTTTAGAGAACCAGCTGTTCAAAGATTGTTTGTGCATCTTCCTTCTGACCAAAATGTTGTCTTTCAAGAGAATGATAATTTAAACTATGTTGTTAACCAACCTAATCTTGAAAGCACAATGTTAACAAAATGGTTTGAAATGAATGCTCAAGATCCTGATGCACGCCAGTTATCTTATGTTGAATTTCCTTCGAAATATGTTTGGAATAGTGAAAATAAAGAGTGGACTCGAAGAAAAAGCGGTAGATGTCTAGGTAGAGTTGCGTATGTTCACCCTGCTGCTGGTGAATTATATTATTTGAGATTATTGCTTAATTATCAAAAAGGTGGCTTTTGTTTTGATGATTTAAGAACAATTAAAGGTGTTCTTCAGCCCACATTTCAGGCTGCATGCAACTCGCTTGGTCTGTTGGGAGATGATAAAGAGTGGAACAACGCAATGTTAGAAGCGATGGTCACTGCATCATCGTATCAATTGCGACAATTGTTTGTTACTTTAGTTTTGTTTTGTGATGTTGCTGATCCAACAACTTTGTTTGAGGCACATTGGAAAATAATGTGTGATGACATCTCGATAAAGATGGTTAATGCTTTTGGCTTACAGAATATGTCTAAGTATGAGGATGAACTTAGAAATTCTCTTTTGTATGAGTTAGAAAAGTTGTTTGTAGTTTCAAATAGTTCTCTGTCTAAACATCACCTCCCAGTTCCAAACAAAGATTTCATGTCTAGACTTAAGAATAGAAGTTTAAGAGAGGAGTTAAACTATGACACCGAATCACTAAAAAATCAACATTCACTATTGATGGCACAGTTGAATGAAGAGCAAAAAATAATTTATGATAGTGTCATAGATGTTGTTGATGGCAACAAGCCTGGTCTGTTTTTTGTTCATGGACATGGTGGAACTGGTAAGACTTTTTTGTGGACCACTATCATAGCTAAGATTAGGTCAGAGAATCGTATTGTTTTGGCGGTTGCTTCATCTGGAATTGCCTCCCTTTTGCTTCCTGGTGGAAGAACTGCTCATTCTCGATTTAAAATCCCTATCAGCATTACAGATTGTTCACTTTGTGAAATAAAAAAAGGAACTCATCTAGCACAATTAATTAGTAATGCAGCTCTTATTGTTTGGGATGAAGCACCAATGAATCATAAACAATGTTTTGAAACTTTAGATAGATCTCTTCGTGATGTTCTTAAAGGGTCAAAACCAGGTTTTGATGATTTGCCATTTGGAGGAAAACCAATTCTCTTTGGAGGTGATTTTAGACAAATATTGCCTGTTGTTCCAAATGGAACTAGGGCTGACATTGTTGAAGCTTCGTTGACAAGTTCTTATCTTTGGCCTCATTTAACCATTTATTTTCTCAAAGAAAACATGAGGCTTTCAAAAACAGGTTTGAATGAGCAGGGAAAACAAGAATTAGCTGATTTTGCAAATTGGATATTACAAATTGGAAACGATAATGTTGCTAATTCTATATTGTCAGCTAATGAAGAAAGTTCTTGGGTTGAAATTTCAAAAGACTTTCTCATTAATTTTGATGATGATCCCATTGAAAACATGGTTGCTGCGGTGTACACAGATTTTGAAAAAAAATTTCAAGATGTATCATATTTGAAAGAAAGAGCCATTGTCACACCCCGAAACAACACAGTAACTGAGATAAATGATTTTATGTTGACTATGGTGCCTGGCGAAGCTCGCACGTACCTCAGTTTTGATTCTGTGTCTTCTTCAACAGAAAATGTTGAAAATCTTGATATACTTTATCTGCTAGAATTTCTGAACCAACTTGACTTACCTGGTTTGCCGCACCACAAGCTGGCATTAAAAGTCGGTATGCCAGTAATGTTGCTTCGGAATTTAAATCAAAGTTGTGGATTATGTAATGGGACAAGGTTGGTGGTGATGCAATTAACTGATAGAATTGTGGAAGCAAAGATCGTAACGGGTACCAACATTGGTGAAAGAGTTTACATTCCAAGAATCATTACCGAGTCATCACAAAATAATTATCCGTTTACTTTGCGAAGAAGACAATTTCCTCTCAGAATTTGCTATGCAATGACAGTTAATAAGAGTCAGGGACAATCTTTGAAAGTTGTTGGACTATTTCTATCTCAAACAGTTTTTTCTCATGGACAACTCTACGTTGCATTGTCTAGGGTCACCTCAAAACAGGGTCTTAAAATTGTGATTGCTCACGATAGTGATATGCCTTATGGATACACAAAGAACATTGTTTATAAAGATGTTTTGAATTGTTTACATGAAGGTGTGTTGATTTGTGTTTCTCCATTGATTTTTGTTTTTCTCTTTTTATCTATTTTTCAATATTCTAAAGTATTATTTGTTTCATGTGTGTGTTGTATGATTTTGAAGATTTTATTTGCTTCTAAATTTATTTTGTATAGATTGATGGAGCATATGCCAGTTCGTCTTTTGTTACCATACAAGCCAACAAGGAAATTACAAATTAGGATATGTAGAATCTGGGTGACAAAAAGTATTGGAGCTGATCGTCAACCTGCAAGTTTGGACTGTGTCTTTGTTGACAAAGAGGTTACATCTTTACATTTTTTTCTCATTATTAAATAGGGACAGTTTTATATCTGTCAAAATGCATCTAACATACTTTTAGTATTAATTCGATTTTTCCTTCTCATTGAATAACATTCCATCTTTTTTATATTACAATTTTATCCCTGAAGCCATATGCGAAAGCATATGAAAAGTACATCATTTTATGCATATTTTTTTTTATCCATTTGTCAAACTTTAAACTTGCAAATCTATAAAATACCTAAGTTTGTTCGTTTGCATGATTTGCTCCATGATTTTATGCATGTGTTGCTATATACTATAGTTATCTAAAAGATATTTTATACAAATTTTGCTACGTTATTTAATGCATTTTTTTTATCCCTTTAATGATTAATTTAATTTTGTTTTTCCTCTCTAAAAGGGACATGCAATTCAAGCGACCATGAAACCTTGGGACATCCAATTTTTTTTGGACCGTCTAAAAGTTGGGTTCGTCTATGAGATAGATAAATTTCGTGTTATCCATAACAGAACGTCAAGCAAAGTTGTCCCTCATGATGCCATGGTTGAGTTGAACAAAAACACTACCATAGTCACGATTGAAAAACCAAATCAACTGATCCCGATGCATTGGTTTAATTTAATTGAATTTGATGAGCTTCACAAGAGGGTCGATAGAGATGTAAACCTCACAGGTAAAGTGTGTAATTTTTACTATTGTCACTGCTCTAAAATCATTATTCTTAGTTTTTAACGTAATTTAGCTTAAACTGGTTCTTATAACTATATCATACATAGATGTTTTTGGTTGTTTGATGGCCTTACAACCGATTGAGGAAATCACCGTGCAAAATATCAGAGTTGAGAAAAAGCGAGACCTCAAACTTCAAAATACTAGGTGAACCATACTTCTCATAAAATGTTATTACATATTTATACACATATAACTATATAAACATTACATAGAACGTTCTGACTCCATTTTTTAATTGTAGAGGTGAACAAGTTACAGTAACACTATGGGCATAAACTGCAACAACCTTTCAAGAGGCTGCCTTGCAATCGCTTTCGCCTCCTGTCTTCGTTGTTTTGACTTCACTCAAAGTGAAGAAATACAAAGGTTATACCTTAACAAACTCTATATGTGACCGCTTTACTTTTGTATTTATAATTGTTATCTTTATATTTATAGGAAAACCTGTTTTGGGGAGCACAGGCTCAACAGTTTGTATTTTCAATCCTAATATCCCACAACTTTCAGAATATAAACAAGAGTGAGTGAACAAATTTTATTTAATGTTTTTTTTCATTTATATTTTTACCATCTATATTCTTGGACCTTAAAAATGTGAAAATCAGGTTTGAGTGCCTCAAAACAACCATTGAAATTCTACAAACTTCTGCTGAAAAGTATGGAATGGGTACTATTATCACTGATTCTGAACAGAAGACAATTGAACAATTGCTTCTTCTTGATCCGGCATTAAACAAGGTCAATCTATTATCACTAAACCATCTCATGTTTTGTCAATTGTATTTTACAACTGCTTTGCAATTGATTGTTTATTGTAATTTGCAAATGACAAATTGTTTCTTAATCAATACTGTGTTGTGCATACAAACTATCATATTGTTTGTTTCTTTGTTCATTTATAAGCTTTTGTGCAAAAAAATAAACAACTTATCTTTCATGATTCAATATACATTTTCAAAAATGTTATCTCATGTCCAAAATCTAAATTCTATTTTAGAATTTGGGTGCAAATGCAAATTCTAGCGTACAAGTTACATGTTTGGAAGTTATTCTTAAATGTTTTATGTGTTTGAAAATTTTATATCATATCAGAATACAAGTTTCGTATGCCAAGCAACAATTGTCGATTACGATTTGACCAAAGGTTGGTGGTACAAGTCGTGCCCATATTGCCACAAAAATGTGAAAAATACACATGGAACCTTCCGTTGCTTTGAACACGGGCCACTCAAAAAAATGCCTGAGCCATGGTAATTTCCTAATTTATTTTTTATACGCTTTTTTCATCTCTTTCAAATGAATATGATTTTTATTGCAAGCATTTTTTAAAATTGCTAAAACTTACATCATAATATCTTCGTTTTTATTTAGGTTTAAGATAAATTTTATTGTGGATGATGCCACAAATCAATTCAACTTCTTAGTGATCGGAAGGATTGCTGAAAAACTTCTGGGTATCTCTTGCCACTCTTTGGTCATAGAAGAAGGCTACGATGACTCTTCTGTGTTGCCGCCACACCTTAAAAAATTGGTTGGCAGCACAAAAAAGTTTCAGGTTCGTTTTGGTAATCAAAATAATGAGTTTGGCAACACCGACTTTGTTGTTCATGGAATCATTGAGGAAGAAGCATTAATCGACCCACAAGTTCAGTTGCCCGTGAACCCAGCGATTGCTTCAATCGACCCGCAAACGCCTGCTGCCACTACAGGAAAACAAATTATGAGTGAAGCGACTCCCGCCCCAGTGACACCTTCCCAACAGCCAAATCATCTTCCCCAATCTGTTCCACCTCCCAAAACTTCAAAGAGAGCATTGTTCATTGATCAAGCAGAGAAACCAGATAGGTTAAGTTTTCCTCTCAGTTGTCATCATATGTATAAATTTCAATAAATATGCTTGCTTATCTTGGGTGTCCATATGTGTTATGCTGTTGATAAAAAAACTATTAGCCAATCTTTTTGCTCCAATCTTGGACATTTTTTTCCATATCTTTCACAATTTTCTCTAACCTTATAAATTCTACCTTCATTCACAGCAAAAAAAGTCGCACCGGGCAAACAGAAACAACCAATTCTGCTAGATTTGCTAGAGAATTCCACAAACTGGTTGTCCCTAAGATTGAGCCTGCCGATAAAGAAACGATAGCTGCACTCAAAACAAAGTCTCAAGCCAAAAAAACCAAGGATAGGTATATCACTATTTGTTTTTTGCATCCACACATCCGTAACATTAGTTATACCAATGTTTACTAAACTATGATTCGTGTTTTTTATTATAGTGCTGAAGATGTTTGCCCACCAAAAAATTTAATGACTACAATCTCCGTTATGGATTGCTACAAAGCTGATTTGTAGTTTTTTGCCTTTAAAACATGTGTAGCTGAAAACTTAGTTGTTGAAACAACAACAAAACATTTTTTTGAGTTTTTTTGTAAATATTTAAATGGGTGCCTAGGCTGCAGGATATGTATTTTGTCACCTTAACTATAGGGGCAAAATATGTGTGGACTGCATCTTCCTTTTGTAACTAATAGAAACAAGCATCCTGCATCTTTATTCCTTTGAACATTTGGGTTTCTTTTTTGTAACTACTTAAACGGGTGCGTAGACTGCAGGACATGTATTTTGTCACCGTAACTGCAGGAGCAAAATATGTCTGGACTGCATCTTCCTTCTATAACTTATGCAAACAAGCATACTCCATCTTTGTTGCTTTGAACATTTATGGTTGAAACATTAGCTGCTAAAACAAAAACAGCCTACTTTTTCACCTTTCACTCATCTATCCTTTTTATTCGTTCATGATTTTGTTAAATTTTTTTTTAAAGTTACATGTGTCTAATTTGTGTAATTAAGATTCATACATTTAAGTCCCGCAACAACGTGCGGGCATTTTTCTAGTTCCTCCTATAATACACGTTGCCTAACTTCCATCCCACCACCATGTAACTCTCCAAAGTCCAAACCCTAGAATTGTGATTCTCCCCTAACAAATAAAATCACGCTTTGCCTCAATTACTCTGCATTTTCTCGCACTTCCCCCTCGAACCCCCTCTTTTTCTCGGTTAAATCGCCCCTCTCAAACTCTTCCGGGCCGATTGGATCTGAGTATTTTTTATTAGAACTCTATCCAGTCCCGCCAATCCGGAAGAGAGGCCTCCAATCCTCTGACCCTCCTCAAATTCTAAGGTTTTTGGATCTGAAAAGGCTAGGATTTTCATGCTCAGTGCTTTAAAGTTTTGGTCTTTTGTTCAAATTTCTGGTTCTCGGATTAGGAGTCGTTGTTTTGGAGGAAAATTGAAAGGTATTGGGGAGGCATCGGAGAAAAGGCTGAGCTGCCAATGCCATTGTTGGTTTGGAAATTGGTGAATTTTTCGGTGATTTTTGAGAAACCGAAAGGGTTGGAGTTTTTGGAGTTGAGAAGAAGAAGCATCAATGTCTTGGGCAGGCCCAGAAGATGTCTACCTGTCCACTTCTCTTGCTAGCTATCTTGACAGTATGCTCTCCCTCTCTCTAATTTTATACTTTTTTTTCTGGGATTATAATTTTTTATTAGTTGTATGAAGTTAATGGTAATTCTTTCTAGTTTCTAGTTGTTTTTTCTAATTGTGATCTGACATAGTTCTTGTATTGAAGTTTTTCTGTTTGAGTATTCCTTTAAATCCCGGTTTCGATTTTGAGTTGAGTACTAGTGAAAAGATTCTGGAGTTTAGTAATGGTCATTTTTTCACTGTTGAGGTGTGGTGCTCTAATGCTATTATTCTTGCTGCAGAGAAGCTTCTTGTGCTGCTCCGTGATGGTCGAAAACTTTTGGGGATACTTCGGTCTTTTGATCAATTCGGTACTAACATTATCTTCTCTGTTGTTTGAGGGCAAATTATACTGTAAGTTTAATGAAGATTCTGAAGTAATAGTTATTTCTGATTTGTAGCCAATGCTGTTCTCGAGGGTGCATGTGAGAGAGTCATTGTTGGGGATCTTTACTGTGACATCCCCTTGGGTCTTTACGTCATCCGTGGGGAGAATGTTGTTCTAATTGGCGAGTTGGTATGGTACATTATTAGTTGCTTTGTCATCTATAACTCAAAATATGCATCATTGAATAATGTTTATAGCTGCACTTGATGTTTTAGGATTCGGAAAGGGAGGAACTTCCACCACGCATGACTCGTGTTTCAGCTGCAGAAATTAAAAGGGTAAGTGTTGCCAGCTCGATAATCTTTATAAACGGTGTTTTGATATAAACTACCTCACTCTCTTCCTATTTCCTTATTATCTGTTTTGGTCTTCAGTTGTTCAAGTTTATAGCTCTAGTGTTAAGGATTGTATATGAAGTTGGAAAGCTGTATGGTTTTAAAACACTGGTTTTGACATAGATATTAAGAATATTTGAGACTAAAATCTGCAATGGAAATTAGTAGGTGAATGGTGCAGTTTTGAAGCAAATAGTTGAGCACCATTTAGGAAAGGTGATTCTAACATATAGGATGATTGAACCGCTCGATCTAGTTACACCTTAAGCATTATGTTCTGAAAGTAAGCATATTAATGAGAGGCGGGTTAATAGTGCCACTTGTTCTATCTGTATTTAAGTAGACATAAAACAAAAAGATCATACACACGCAGAAATTTGAGTGGAATCTCCAACTCTGCTGGAGTAAGGCTTGGTGACTATTACCCCAAATATTTTTTGTGAAGAGTTTCTGTTGGTAGGTGGAATTCTTAAGACTGTTGAGATCTAATCCCTTTTTTATCAAAATGATTTTCAGAAATATGTTTCCTGATTTCCTTTTCTTTTCGTTAATGTATTGGAATCACAAGTGGGGTCTGAATTAGGGCGATTTCCCGATGGTGGGGAACAGCAATTGGTGGTTTAATTTCTCGCAAGATTATACGTAGATTGAAAGACTGTCTTTTCATTTTCGGTTTACATCTTTGTCAAATTATTCTGCAGTGTCTTTGTGATTTTTGGGTCTGCTTTGTTTGTTATATTTGGACGCACTTTGCTTTATTACTTTGACGGAAACCTGTATCGATGATTAGCTTTGTAATTATGCAGGCACAGAAAGCAGAAAGAGAAGCTTCTGATCTTAAAGGTACAATGAGAAAAAGAATGGAGTTCCTTGATATGGATTAAACGAGTCGCTTGCCCGCCCGCAAATATTATAGCGGCTGCCATTCATTCTCCTCTTCTTCCTGTAGTTGGCCGATGTTCGTAGATCGTAGATGCCAAATCTTGGAAAATTAGAATTTCAATGAACAGTTCCAAATTTCTTTCTGTAATATTTGGCTGAATTAGTAGATGTGTCCCTTTGCTTTAAAGCTTCACCATTTTTTGTGGATTCAAAAGTTGTAGGGAACCCTAATTTAGTTTGTTCACAGACCTTTTGACGAAATAAAGAACATCGGAGAGAAGTCTACCGGACAGCAAGAATATTTGTCTTTTGAGATTGCTCGTGTTTTCAGCCTGGACCCTTTTACAGATTGATCGCTAATGCGGGAAATATAGAGACTCGATCTAGTTGCTTTGTGGGTCCAGGCCGCGTACACTTGCAATTTCATCATCGAATTGAGAATTATCTGACACCTAAGTATGGCAAGAATATAGGGAGTTTTAACGAAAAGTCCGCGGTACTGTTCACTTTAACGAAAAACTACATTTTTACAATAAAAAGTCAAACCTGGTATTATTCACTTTACTCTTTATTTTGTCGTTATCGTTAAAACTCAAAATTTTCAAGCTCTTTTCATTAGTTTTCCTAAGAATATATATGATAACAACTTTTTTGGGGTACTAGTAGCCGATTCTCTTTTTACTACTTCACCATCCTTCCACACTTTTATAATGTTCACATGATGCGGTTTCACTATTTCAATTCCGTCTAGAATTTATGGTAGAGTCCAGTTTTATTAAATGAAAAAACTAATCACCGCCACATTGACTTTCACGGCATCATCACATAACTGCACAAAACTAACCAATAAATCATTAATTGAAACAGAGCAGATATTTGGAGCTCTCGACTCGGGTTAGAATGCTGAAAAGATAGAGGACAGCAATGTAATTTCACAAAATAACTCTTTGTTGATTTATGTGTCACATCAGCATATAACATAATTTTTTATAGAATTATGATAGAATAACCACATTGATTTGTGACACTTATTTTCAGAGACTACATTGATTGATCGATTTTCAATTTCATGAATAATCTTGAGGGTAAAAATTAATTTCAAAGATTATTTGTAATTAAAACCGTAATAATAATCACACTGTCACCGACGTTTGTGCTGACTAAGCGGCTCTAAACCCACTCACATGAAAACCACCCCATACGTGCATTCCACACGACACTCTCTCCACCTAAAACGTTAAAACACTAATTAATTAATTAATTAATTAATTAAACTAGTTAGCATGATCCCAGCAGCCCCCAAGTTGAATTGGCACACACTACACGCGGGGAGCGTGAGTAGACAAAAACAGATCCGATTTCATTTCACAGACCACACAGAGAAAAGCTTCCACTTCCTTCTCCTCGAGGCCTCTCAGATTCGAGATTTTGTAGAATTGGGAATTAGGGTTTTGAATTTATAATGTGGTGCTCTCCTCCAGCTCCTGCTCTCCTTGCGTTTCTGCTCTGCGTTTTGAGCGCGGAGGCATCGGTCCACAAGTACGCCGCGGAGAGATTCGCCACCAAAGGCAGCGCCTTCGTCGTCCACGGCGGCAGCGAGGGAATTTACTCTTCTGCCCCTGCTCAGTCCGCCTCCGACTCAGTCGACGGCGACTCTTACATACGGTAAAGTAAATCATAGAATTCCATTTCCCCATTTCACTCTCTTTGCTTCTCCAGTTTTAACTTGCAATTGGCTAAGATCTGATGCACATTTGAGTTCATTTGAGTATTTGATTTATTGGGTTCGTAAGTTGCTTGTTTAGTAAAAAGTCAACAGCTTTTTTACTGGGACCATTCCAAGTGATTAACCCAATTCATGTGTTATTGTTGCACCCTGTTTGTACAAAACCGTTATCTGATTTGCTATTGTAATTTGAAACCAGCTTCGAAAAGGTTACCTTTCGAAGGAGCAGAGAATCTGCAAACCTGAGCTCATGGCCAGTCCATGCCATTGTTTTTGAGGTGGAAGATAGAGAGACCATTGGGGGTTCAGCTTATGGCGGTCAAAGAGCAGTATGTTGCTCAGGGGATCTGGCGAAATTGGGGGTGTGTGCACAAGGAGAGATCATTCACCGCCAGTCAACTGAGAATCCAGGTTGGCCCCAGGTTTTTGGTGTCTCATTTGAAGAACATGAGGAAGTTGCCACATTGCCGTCCAAATCCATACAGATTACGAAAACCGGGATGTACAATTTGTATTTTATTCATTGTGATCTGAGTATTAAGGATGTGGTTGTGGAGGGGAAAACTATATGGAAAAATCCTACTGGGTATTTACCTGGTAGAATGGCTCCTTTTATGAATTTCTATGGGTTTATGTCCTTTGCCTTTGTCATACTCGGGATTGGTTGGTTCTCACAGTATGCAAGATTCTGGAGAGAAGTTTTCCCGTTGCAGAACTGCATCACTCTGGTAATAACACTCGGTATGTTTGAGATGGCTTTGTGGTATTTTGAGTATGCTGAATTCAACGAGACAGGCGTCAGGCCAACTGGGATAACTGTATGGGCTGTTACCTTTGGGACAGTCAAGCGCACGGTAGCACGTGGTATACTTTTAATGGTTTCTATGGGCTATGGTGTTGTGAGGCCTTCCCTTGGTGGGCTTACATCAAAGGTGATTTTGCTCGGACTGACCTTCTTCCTAGCATCTGAGGTTCTTGAGATGGTAGAAAATGTCGGTGCAGTAAGTGATCTTTCTGGGAAGGCAAGATTGTTCTTGGTTCTTCCTGTGGCAGTATTGGATGCGTTCTTCATTCTTTGGATATTTACTTCCCTCTCTGCAACTTTGAAAAAGCTTCAGGTACCTTGAACGTAATCTGCTCAACTTATGTTTTCCATTTCACCAAAATGAAAGAATAAAAGTGCTTGAAGTTGAATCTATGGGAAATATGAGAACCAACCTTTACTATTCATCTATAGATGTGGTATATGCCGGCTACATCATACATGTACTTGATTGTAATTTACCCAATCATCGCCATCAGGTCTTAATAGTTGATCCTGTAACTTTCATGGTTGTGCTTATGCAAGGGATTAAGCGTGCTGCGTATTGTGGATCAAAGAGCTTTAACATACAGCTACCTTGTTGATTACTTTTTCTTGCTTTTGTTTTGTGACAGGCTAGGCGAATGATGGTTAAACTAGACATTTACAGGAAGTTTACCAATGCGTTAGCAGTAACTGTCATTGTGTCCGTGGGTTGGATATGCTATGAGGTAATCTTTTAACCTACATCCATGCCCTTTCCTAGGAAGAGAGGAAAGTATAAAGTATTTGTGATTTGGTGGAGTTAACATGGTCAGGATAATTTTTACTTGCGCAAAATGATTTGCATCTGTTGAATCCATTCACACGCAACTTTCTTTATTTTAAATTTGTTTAATTCAGTTATTACACGTTTGATATTTTTCAACATTGTACCTGCAGCTGTATTTCAAATCAAATGATGTTTACAATGAGCAGTGGCAGAACGCATGGATCGTCCCTGCCTTCTGGCAAGTTTTATCTTTCTCTCTCCTATGTGTCATCTGCATTCTTTGGACGCCATCGCAGACCTCAACAAGGTAAAATACATGGCTTCCACGATTCTTCTTCGTTCATCCTAACGTACATAACTGTGTTCGTGTTTAACATGCCACATTAGATGTTTCCCATAATTTACTTGAAAACTCTCGCATCCTTCAGTTTGTACATGAATTATCTCTTTTATTAACTGCCATCCCAATCACATGTCGGTGGTGTTTCAACACTATTGAACGCGTCCTTGATCCTTGTTTTATCTAATGACCGTATCCCCACCCTGTTTCTCCTTTTTGATTAGATATGCGTACTCTGGAGATAGCGAAGAGTTTGACAAGGACGACACGACTTTGACACTCATAAAACCGGCCCTAACACCTGCTAAGGATGCTGGTAGTGCGCTGGAGACTAGACCGGTGAAAGGCAGCAATGGGGCCTCAAATGGCGACGATGAAGAAGACAAGATAGAGTAAAAACAGAACCCAGCTGGAATATTTGTTGGCATTGCAACAATTTCCAGCTGCTCCAACACGACAGAGGGAACACATGATCATGGCATAGAAAATTGTATGTTGAGATTTTAAAATTGGTTCGCTTAATTTAATGTTTGCTTTTTAGTCCTTAATGTATTTGTTTATTTGGTTACTGAATTTTCTCACGGGGTAGAAGAAAGATGCGTATTTGTGTTTCTTTGTGATAATATCTTTGGCTGTTTGCAAGTGGTCGATTGTTCTGGTGATTATGGCCTTTTACTGGCTGCTTCTTGCGTTCGAACTCTCTTTCCTCCCCTAGTGTAAACTTAAATAATAATGTCGCTTGTATTCAAAAATATAAATTTCATCGGCGGTTCCCGTATTTATTCAGTGCTTTCCCTCGGTTTGAGTTCAGGGCTAAAACGGCGTTATGCTTGCGAAGTAGTACGCAAATTTAGTCGAAGACATTTTACTTTCAAGCAACGAAAGAAGCAAAATCACCGGTGAATCTTGTGCACATGGTTTTCGGGTGTTTGCGTAATTGGCAGCTGTTTCGACAACGGGAAGAGCAACATCGCTGTACTAAGAGCTAGTTGCTATACTAAAACCAATATCGTTATATACTTTCCGTTATAAAATCACCCGATCGAAACATCGCTACGTTTATGGAGCGAAATTCAATCTGTAATTATCAGTTTAGTAAAGATACAGAGAACTATCAAGTGAACCTATCAACATATTACATAAGAAACAAAACCAAAACAACAAAAGCTGAGTCGTTTAACACACCGAAATAATAAACAGAACCCTGTAAGCATGCTGCTGTTTATCATTTACATACAGTTACTTGGTCCCTTCCTTTCATCCCTTTCGGTTTTCAGGTTAAGGTGCCTATGCAAGTAACTGTATGTAAATACGCATTTTTTGCGACGTGCCAATATTTATACGAACAACTTTCGGTTGAAATTTATGCGTATGCAGAGTGACGGCGAATATTTATACGAACAACTTTCGGTTAACATAAAACTAACTCATTCATTTCTAGAAAAAGTTATAAATCTGAAGTGTGTTTTGGAAATCTGCCTCATCAAAAGCTAAAATGTATGACATGGTATACAGGTAACCTGGAGCTGCTACTATACGAAACGGCTTCTTGATATTAAAAACAAAAAATGGAACAAAGCACACGCACAACAATTCGAATATGAACAAATGAAACAAAATCTAGATCGTGGTAGTAATAATAAACAGCATGCTTACAGGGCAGAAGCATTCGGGCGGGTAGACTTGGCCGCTCTGTAGAGCTACAACCGAGATCTTCGTAAAACAATCTGACCTCCCCCAGTCAACAGAATTGAACTATGTAGGATTTTTAATGAAATGGAAGGCTCAATGAATCCCAGACTGACCAGCACCATCATCACCCAAAAACTCCCCAAAAAATTCAAAGAATGTGTCCTAGTTTCCAAAATTGCAAAACTTAACTTCAATTTGATCACATTCACTGAGATCTCCTCCTCAAGTGCTGGGATACCGAGTACCCCTCAAAGAAATCCAATACAGCGGTCTCCAAATCCTCGGTCGAATACTTGATGTAATTTTCTGGATGCTTTCCACTTTCTATATGGCTCCTGAACCGCCCAAGGAACGACCTGTATGCTGGGATCAACTTCTCTGATATAGATATCCGTAGCTCCTCCCTGAGCTGAGTATCCGGTATCAACCAAGTAGCTTGAGTCCTATGAACCTCCTCAAACATAGCATTGAAGGACTTGAACCTCTCTCTCAATGCACTCTTCGACACCCCGGAAGAAAAACTCCCGCTAACATGTAGCCCTTCGTCTCTCAAACAATACAACACACTTACCCAAGTAGCTCTCTGGTAACTAGTAGCTGCCTGGCGGAACTTCCCGGTCAACTTCCTCAAGTAATCGTCTCCGATCATTTCCCTCAATTCCGGAGACCCTTTCACCTTTTGAACAATGTAATGAACATTGTTCATCATGAACAAGTGAGCTATTGAAGCATCCTTATAGTGTTTAGACTTGCCATCCAAATTAAATTGCAAAATCACAATAATCCAAATCAAATGCAGAGCCAGAGGGGTCTTCTCCTCCAACTCGGCGAACTCCATATCCGGAGTCGTGGGGTCGCCGGAGTACCGCGACCCCGTGGAGGGCTTCGACACAATAAGCTCATGCAAAGTCTGCTTATAATCCGATATCAAACTGATGTAATTCATCACATACCGAGTCAATGGATGAATCGTTCCGCCGGGGACGGGAACCCTAGACGGTTCGCGAAGCACGGCGTTCTCAAATTCAGATAGAATTCCCCTCGCTGCCTCCGCCAGCCTCGACAAGATCTCCACCGCCTGAATCCGAATCGACTCCGACGATTTCGATTCGAAAACCGATTCGATATCTGGCATCAAGTCCATCAGAGCATCGTGCAAGTCGAGAATCTTGAAGAGCTTCTCGGGAGACCTCCGGCTGATGCTGATGGCCTCGGCGAAGTTGAAGAGCTGAATCGCGGGGCCCTTGACTGTCTCCATAAAGCAAGCGTCGTCAATGGCGGTGCCGATGCCATTGAAGATTTGCTCGCAGAGCTTCTTCTCGGAGGCGAAGACGGTCCTCACGCAGGCCTTGGCGGCGCGTATCCACCGTCGGATCTTGGTTTCCAGCTGCTCCCACTGCAGCCTCTGAACGTCTCCTATGCTCAGCTTCTCAATCCCCAGCTTCCGGAAACTCGAGTCCACCGCCCCCTTCCTTACGCCGCCGTACACCTGAATACACTCGCGGAGGTAGCCGGCAGCAATCATCCGCTCAGCGATGTTGCGGAGATCGAATACCGCATCGGAGGGGATGAGATCGAGCTCGCGGATGCTGCTGGTGGACCGGTAGCTGCAAGTGTTGGACGAATCGCCGCGCTGGAGAAGCTCGTCGACGTCACGGGCAGAGACGGAGGAGGCCTTAGGTGTGGTCAAACCGCCGTCGTCTTCAGCTGAGTAGTCCTCGAACTCGGAGTTGGAATCAGCGACGTAGGAGTGAGTTGACGAGCTCGGATCGGAGGAGGAAAGCGAGTCAGGCTCGATGGGAGTGGTGTGGCTGAGGAGGATGTTTCGGAACTCGTCCTCCAACCGAGCCATGGCGATCTGGATGGCAGAGTTGAGCTTGGATTGTTCGCCCTCTGAAGCAAGCGTGGCTGAGGACAGAGAGCGTTGGATTTCATCGACGGCCTGTAAGTAGCGATCGATTTCGTCGCGGTGGCCGTCGAATATCATTCTCTCTCGGGCCTCCTCGGAGGCCGTAGAGTCCCAGAGGAGAATAATCTTCTCCGCCGCGTCTAGCTCTTGAGGTGAAGGCGGCGGCGGTGGAGATTCCATGAAACGAAACGCAGACTTTCGAGCTTCCAGCGGCGGCGGTGATGGTGTTGTGGGGGGGGAGGGGGAGGGAATTGAAATTATAGGGGAAAGGGAAATAGATAGTGGTCTTTCAAAAAAGGCAGCTGTGGGATTTTGTTAAATTTTTGGTTTGAAGATTTTTTGTCAGTTGTCGTGGAAAATAGACAAAATGGCAAGAAGTGGAAGGAGGGTAGAAACTGGAAACAAGAAGCTCATTTTATCGTCTCTGGACTTTTCATTCCTTCGAGTAGCATGACTGTCCGAAACACTTGGGGATTTCTTTAGCCGCCGGTGTTCTTTCTGCTCATAAAGGCGAATCTATGTTGTGAGTCGATAAAGACTAGAACGTCCCATTGTATTATGTTTGAATAATGTTTGTTAAGGCCTCAAAGATGTGTATGTAAAAAAAAAATTATTTATATTTGTTTGGTGTGATATTATTTGTATAATCTCAGACGATCACGAGTTTTAGTTACGGTTGATTGCAAGTAAATAGATTGCGCTCATTACTGGTCGTAGATATGCATGAACGCATTGAACCCCTCTGTAATGTATCTATAGTCAGAAATCGATCATTCTACATGTGACTAATCATAGTATTTCACTTTCTAGTACAGTTATGACTTAGAATCAGCGTGAATTCCAACTGTATCATGGAGATGAACAACACATGATTAATCTTTTTCATTCTATTGTCAAATTATTAAATTGTTGAACGAGTATTACACTCTACTAATGTTCATCTTCGATTGTAAGTGAGAACATTTAAGTTTGAAAATAGTAAATAACAAGTTTGATGTGATATTTTCCATTATGTAATCCTCCTCCCAACTATTATTGTAAAACATCATTATATTATAAAAGAAAATTGGAAATTTGAGAAATGTTTGTGTTAGAGCAGTTCCAGTAGTTAGTGTAAGGTAAACGCATAGGCGAACACGAGAAGGTTACCGCTAAGATGTTACCCCCAATAGAACAAGATAGAAAGAGCGAATAAGAACAAAAGGAAAAAGGATGGCAATATATAGACTTTGATTTGTGTTGAATTTTGACCATTCCATTCAAACTCTAAGCAATCAAACACGAATATTACTCTTCCGTCTTCAACGTATATGTATTGACGGCCGTGTTCTTGCTTCTTCTACCAAGGCATTCGAGTGTTTATGAATAAATTGTCCCAATAATTCACAACACACAAACGAACTTGGTACTTTAAAGGAAATTTGGAAAGTCACATTTTTGTTGAATCAAAGTGAAGTTTTATCACTGCGTTTTGGATTCAATCTCTTCCCCTTCTCCCTTAGTGTTTTCGGACTAGCTAGTAATACAAAAAAAATAAAAAAAAATAAATCAGCCCATCATGACTTAGATAAGTTGGTCAAAGGAATGTGACTCTTTGCTTCCAAAATTTGAATTTCTCTTTTATTAATAAAAGAATTAGTGTAGAATATCATTTGCATAAAAAGTTTATTTAAAATGGACCGAAAGTCAAACTCTAATTAAGAAACATTTGAAAAACATGAAGAATGAAAGTACCAAGAAGCGAAGCGTCAATCTAGACTAATTCCTCCTCGGTTACATGTTAATTACCAATTAATGTGATAATTTTTTTTTTTTTTAATACATACGATATTATTTACACGAAAATGAGAATGATTTAAATCTCACATTGAATAACCATAATAATTTAGTTCTAATTCGAACATCACACTTCTCACTTACAAATAAAGAAAATTCTTTTATATCGTAACACTAAATAACTAACTGGCAACTTCTTATTTGTTATAAATAAACAAGGTTCAGAGTTGGCCTAGAAATCGAAGCACTCGAATATCAAATATCTAAACAACTCGACAAAATTGTCATTAAAATGTTTAAATAATTAAATTTGTGTATATAATGAATCCGCAATCAAGGCCCAAAGTAAGAGCACCTCTCTTCTTCAATTTGGGCTTGGGCCTCCGGAAGATACCAGCCCATGTATTTTTCGAAAAAGGCTTTCTAATCACTGACAGACGCAAGCTCATAATATATCATACATGCCAGCGAAGCACTGGCTGGCCTAAGTTTTCTGTTGTCTATGATTAACTAATTAATTAACTAAATAATAATAGTAATAAAGAACTTAATGATGAAATTAATGAAGTCGAGCAGTCAACTAATCTACTGCCAAAATATGACGACATTCACGTGCATGCATGCTTTGCACGTACACATGCAACATTTTGCACCTCTTTAAGAATATCAATCGTATAAATGCATTATTAGTAATTTTATTATTTTTTATACAATGATATTCTTACTCTAAATGAATGAGATTGTGTTATTCATATGAATCAAACCTGCAGTACGAAGAGTATAATACTATTAGATTATATTATTAGTTGATAATCTTAAATTAATAAAAATTAATGAATTGGTTTTGAAGGGAGTGTAACACAGTATTTAAGCTGTGCATATTTTTGTGGAGTTTTGTCTTTTCAAAAAAATAAAATATTAATTATTTTAGTATTTCTGGAGTAGTATATGGTGTTTGCGGTTGGCTACGTAGAGGTTACCAGTACAGCACACTATTTGCTAGGAACAATCTAGAAGGGAGAAAGAAAAAAAGATTCAAATTTCAGAGTTGCACGAGTCTTGCAGGCAGTATTTAAGGAGATCAAGCACATGATTTCCTTGCTGACCGTCTAGAGGAAGGCCGGTTAAGTTTTAGTGGCGTTTCCGTTTAAAAAGTGCGCTATTCGCCACTTAGTACTACAGTTTAGTAGTATTTTTTTCGACTGATAAGTGAGAGGTATTAGGCTCGATTCTCAGTAGAAGCAAATTTGAACCACATTATTGTTAGAACCGTTGTGAGGCTTAACCTATTCTTCCACCTCCCTTAGTGTAGATAATATCAATTGTTCACAAAAAAAAACAAAAACAAAAAAACCAAAGTGCATTATTCGTTTAATACATAATTTTCACATAGTATCTTTAGTTACAAGTGAGTTTATTTCCTAATAGTGATCTCTAGTTTTGCTCGAGAAGTAATTTTTTTTTTTTATAGAAAGTAATTCATTCGACGAGAGAAACTCCTTGTACAGCTGGTTCCAATACAATCAAACATAAAAGCATTATATGGCTTATCAGGAATACTATACTTTCAAACATGTAAATTTTTAACGAGTGAACCTATCTAGCTAAGGCATCAACTACAAAATTTGCTTCCCAAAAGATGTGAAGCCACTTTATCAAAATTAGTAAGTAGTGTGTCCTAATCAGCAACCGCGTTTCAAAAATAAAAATTATCTATTTTCTAAGTGAGGATCGCAACCTCGACGAGTGCTTGGGTCTAGATGGGCGCCTAAACCCTTCCTACCTAAACTAGTCAAGAATTACTCAAGTCGTTGGATAGCTGCCTAGCCCCTAAGTGGTGTCTAGCCGACGCTAAGTGAAGAGTTTTAGAACTGGGAATGGAGGAGAGAGAAACGACATCCGAGAGCGAGATTGGAAGCTGTTGTGCCCTTAATTGAAATTGGCCCAACCGGATTTGGGACTTTTTTTTTTTTTTTTTTTGGGAAAAAACCGGATTTGTGATCTTGATTCTCTACAAATGGGCCATAATTTGTGAACTTAAAAATTAATATTTTGTCATAGAATGGCTCAATTCTTTACAACTGTTTCATGACATTTATCTTGTTTTTATTTTTTAAATGAACTCTTTTGTCAAGGCCATTCATTATTTCGAAAGTCGAAATTTTAATTTTTATTAATGTATTTTATTTATTAATATGCCTTGGATATAATAAAAATCTAGCAGCAAATTACGATCTTGGTTGAGTGAGCTAACTTAGCATTGGTAATTGTCGAATTAGAGTACAAAATAATTAAAATTATAGTAAATAGTACAGATATCTAATTGGACTTTGAGTTTTCTTTGGCAAACCTATATTTCCAGCTGTATGATGTTCATTTTATTTTATTTTAATTTTTGTTGTTTTGCAGCTGTAAAGCCTGTAAACCAGAGAAGGGTTGACATAAGTGGAAATATAAAAATATTTGTTTGTATTTGAGTAGAAAAAATGATTAAATTTCGGAGGAATCTAGCTTGAAATTATCAAAGAATTCGTTAATCATCTTACTCATCTGTACAAATGTGTTAGAATGGAATTCTTAACTCCAAATCCTATTTCGTAGTTATTATTTTGTATATCAAAGTAATTATAAATTATAATTAGTACATGATTAGTTCGACAATAGGGATTGCTCTAATAATTTGATTCAAACTCGTAATAACAATCATCGAATATGAAATCTCTCACTTATAAATAAAGATTTTATTTGTAAAATTTTGTCTCACGCTTTTTAGAAACAAAACAAATTTTCATCTTCTAGTTTTCTGAAAAATTAAAATTAAAATGATTACCAAACGGTACTTTAACAAACGCTAGCCCACCACTAATTATCCAACGGTTACGGAAATCTTCTAAGCCCATCAAGGTCTGCACAATCCAAAACTACACAAAAACGTCAGCCGCCCCTTTTGGGATGGGAATTAGTCGGATCGGGAGATGACAATACCATATATGCCACGGCGATTGTAGGAGAGCTCATTGGATTTGTGAGGCACCATAAGTTATAGCGAAATGTTTTTTCCTTGTTAGAGAGTAATGAAAAAAATATTCCAATTACAGATAGAGAAACTGTTTTCTGTATTTCATTACTTAATGAAGAAGTAATTACAAATGAGCATATTTACACTTTGCCAAGTAAGCCTAGTGACTAATTACACTTGATTAACTAAGTAACACAAGGATTAGTTACATAACAATTGTAACCAATTTACAGCTATCCAAACTAACTAAAATATCTAAGTATGAGGTGTCCCACCCCCTCAAGCCAATCGGAGGGGAACCCAATGAAAGCTTGGACTGTAGAAACTTGAATCTACTATTGGATAGTGACTTAGTATGAATATTAGCAATTTGATGCTGAGTACTGACATACTGAACTTTAACCAAATTTGCCAAAACTAGTTCTCTTAGATAGTGGTAATATATTTCCACATATTTTGTGTGAGCATGACATACTGAATTAGATGCCAAATAGAGGGCAGAGACATTGTTACGCCAAGGTTTAGGAATGTTAGAGGGGCTATATCTTTGAAGATTTTGCAGATCCATGTTAATTTTGCAACAGTATAGGCTAGTGAACATAGAAGAGAATTCTTTTTTCTTTTTCTTTTTCTACTTTGGTCCTTAGATGTCACTTTACAAGAAGTTAAAATTGGTATTAAAAACTATTAAAAAAGTGGGTAGGGAGAAGAGAGCGGGGAGAGTTTATCATCACTCTAGGGACATTTTGCTTTGCGCCCAAACACTTTGGGATAGTGGCAAAGCCAATAATTGTTGAGGAGAAGTGTGAAATTTGAAAGGGCAAAAAGTCCTAGAAAATGTTGACAACCGTTCAAGGTATAAGTCCATGGTCTGCAAGAGGATTAGACAATACTTCATTCAACTAGGTGACCTCACTTTATAGAGAACTATCCAGAATATTTGAATGAGGATTTGTACAAACCAGAATATTTGAATGAGCATTTAGACTACTCGAAATATTCGAATGTGAATTTGGACTAACCAGAATATTTGATGAGGATTTAAGCACCATTTATATAGTATAATTCCATTATATAATTGTCTAATGAGCAGGGTTCTACAAGATGTTATGCGCTAGTCGAGCAACGTGATGTGCCCTAATGCCTAGCACCTAAGTAGACTAAGCAAATTTAACTAATTTGTTATATATCGTATAAATAAGTGATATTTATTATATAACATAAATTACATAAAAAATTATTAATTATATCACATATAATATATAAAAATTGATCAATTTTCCTTAATATTTGGGTCAATTATAGCATGAGATAAAAGCTCAAGTGATTACGAGCTCGTAATACTTTACGAAATGACGCTTGAAACTTGTATGAATTTATAATAAATTTTAAGAGGAATAATTGTGTCAAACATGTGGCCTAAAACACATTGGCAAAGGAGGACACATAGAAGCGCGCAACTTAATTGCAAATAACTAAAAGAACAAATTGGGTAACTTGATTAGACACAATTGAAAAATAAAAACAAAATGGTCAGAGTAAAGAGGTCGCGTGTGGAAGTGGGAGAGAGTTCTTCTTCCTGATCTCTTCTTAGTTGGAACTTGAAACTAAAGCTGCAAAAGTTGCAAATTTAGTATTCTCTAGTTTTAGAAATTAAAATAAAACTTTGATTTCGAATTATAAAATAACCGGACTAAAAAATAAATATGGCGAGAGCAGCATAGTAGCAGTGACAACATACTTCATTAAAGTATTTCTTCATAGACTTTCCGTGCAGGAGGGGCGGATTCCTCACTTATCTATGAATTCCATAATAATCAAGCATACGTTAAGTGTAAGATCTCACGTCGTTCAGAGGTGAGGATTCTGTAAGAGGTGAGGATTCTTTAAATCTTATATATATATATATATATATATATATATATATATATATATATATATATATATATATATATATATATTCTTACTTCTAAATAGCACGAGACATTTTGGGAGCTCACTGGCTTCGGAGTTCATCGGAATTGTAAGATATTATATCGCCCAGGGGTGAGGATCCTGTAAACCTTATATGTACATTCTCACCTCTAATTAGTACGAGGCTTTTTAGGAGCTCATTGACTTTAGGCTGATAATATCGTGTTACGGTGAAATCGAGCTCGAGATGTGATAGGGTCCCAGGCCGAAATGTGACATTAAGAGTTATTTTTTATTTTGGACTTAGTCAATCTTATGTTTATTAATTAACTATAAGTCAATTAGACAAGCCCTTGATTTTCAGACTTTTATAATTGATAAAAAATATATATATACTTTTTTCATCAAAAAAGAATAAAAACCTTAACTCCACACCCTTGAAGCTCATGATGTATGCTACATTGCAGCTTTTATTCTACAATTTCACAAATTCAAACTGTGCGTTGCAGTTTTAATTTTATAATAGTCAAATTAATTTTATTTTGAAACTACTATTATATTATAAAATAAAAAAGAGTTAATTTCTGTTTACTATTGTAAAATTTCTTGTTTTCAATATTTGATACATGAAGTTTTTTATATTCTAAAGTGATACCTAAAGTGTTAATTTTAAGACAGTCTCATACATGTCTCATACATCCGTTAATGTTGCTATTAAATCAGTTGTTAACTGGTGACGTCACGCTTATGTGTCAATATAGACCCACGTGGATATTAAAAAATAATTAAATTTAAAAAATTCAAAAATTAATAAGTTAGAAACCCTAAAGTGAACAACTTTTTACCCATAACCTAATAACACAAACCCAAAATTCCTTTGAAATCCTTGCAGAGCCCCGTCAGTCGCAAGCCATCGGTCGCCGATTTGAGTAGCAACAATTTCACCGACGCGATCCCAGAAGATCTCAGCAATGCCGAAGAACTCAGTTACTTGAACATTTGTTGAACCCATTTCACTCGGTCATTTCGTCGAACATCCGGCGCATACTAGATCTGCATATCTTTTCCGCTAGATCCAGCGACCTCACCAGAAAATTCATGACTTTGTCGGCTGCAAAAGCCTGTTCAGATTGAACGCCAATGAAACGACTTTAACAGCTCCATCCCATGGGACATCAGGCACTGCAAGAACTGCATCACCGACCTCGACCTCCATCATCGACGTCACCCATAACTTTCTCTCCAGCACAATTTGGTCCAACTTCAAGAACTGCAGCACGTTGGAGAGCTTTAACGTTTCGTTTAATTTGTTGACCGGTTAGATTTTCCCAAATCTCCATCTAACATCTTTAGACCATCTCCAACACTTAGGCTAAAAGTCAAATTTTTTAGTCCGAAAAATTTAGCTTTTAGCCTAGAAACAAATTTTCTGCTCTAACCTTTTCTAGCCTAAAATTTTAGTCCGGAATTATTAAAGAGTAAACTTAAGCTATTTTTTTTCTTAAATTAATTTTTTTTTTTAAAAATAAATATGTAGACTATCGTAAATTAATTTTATGAACATTTTAATAAAAAAAAATTTAAATTTCGATAAATATTTTCATTCAGTTTGGTGGAGCCCACACCGTTTTATGGGCTAAATTCTGGGGGGAATCTGACCTTGATTTAGCATTTAACATTTAGCCCGAATTTTCTCCTTGGGTTGGAGTGAGTTTGGGGGAAAATTTTGGGGAGTAATTTGGCTTTTAGCCTAGGGTTGGAGATGGTCTTAGGGGAAATAACCCATGTTCTAATTTTTGGGTTGTGAGGTAATGGGGAGTTTGGGAAGAGGTTATGGTTGCTGGAGTTGACGAATGAATTGAGGAGTTGAAATTGGTTTCTAGTGAAGAGGAAAAGGTATAAATTGAAGAGAGTGAGGGGTTTGGGAGAATTAGGGCTCTTGAAATGCTCCTTCAACGCTTCCACCTTCATTTTTATTTTTATTTTTATTTTTATTTTTAAATATTTATGTGGGCCCCTATGACACGTGGCGCATAGGTATGGTCGACATGAGCTCTACTTCACCAATTAACGGTTGATTTAACAGCAAACTTAACGGATGTATGAAAGTATCCCAAAATTATGACGTTATGTACCATTCTGAGATGAAAAAAACTTTATGTATTAAATGTTGAAAGCCAAGAAATTTCAGGATAGTAAACTGAGATTAATCCTAAAAAAATTAAAAAACTGGTGGTTCTTTTATAATTTTTTTAATGGGAGGTAGCACTGAGGCTACGCAAAAAAAAACTAGTTGAGATAGAAAGTTGACAATTGTGAAAATCAAATTCTAAATTTTAAGTTTTTTTTTCACGCAGAAATTCTAAATTTCTTATGAATCCAAAAAAAAATAAAATTAATGCATGTCAATTTATAAATTCTAATTTTTATTTAAATTTCGAATTTACTTTTTTCATTCAAACATAACTTTAAAGTTGCACTCATTTTTCCGAACACGTACTAAAAAGAGACCACATTTTATAATACCAAATTGAAAAAACAAAGCATTCAAACCCAGAAGTTGAAAAAACGAGTATGGTGATTTGTCCCTGTCACTTGGCGTTTTCTGATTTTCTACGATGTTGATTCAAAAGACTTTGAATGTTTCATACCAAAGACACAAGGAAACTTCGTGCAAGATACCACTAACCAACCAACCAACCATATGAATGATATGCATGCCTGCTGGCTTCGCTAATACGACACTAAATATTAAATAATTAAATCGATGGTACTAGAAAAACAAACGACTAACACGTATCATGTGACATGTGCTGTGCCCTAAAATTTAAAAGAATTTCCAATTTTCTTACTTTATTCGGCAGTATTTAATTATTTAATGTGATGGGTGACCTGACGTTCCATTAAAGAGTAAAGAATGATGCGAAAGGTACCACGTTTTCTACATGCTTTCAATTCTCTCTCTCTCTCTCTGGATTTGGCTTGGTCAACAGAAGGTATGTACTAATGTTTAGGTGGAGAAATTTCTGTGCGTTTTTCATCCCCATAACAACCGGTTGACTCCCTAATTATTTGCTTTAATGTGTTTCATGAGATTAGTTATCTAATGTACTCTCTCTCACAGTATAAATACGCCCTATATCATTTTATTGGCGTTTCAAATTAAAATTCATTATATTTATTATGAGTAATTTTCACTTTATTATTGTCAAGTTTTGTCAATATTGCACTGTACTATACTTTTTTTTGGTCTCATTTTCATATCTGAAGTTTGATTTTTTTTGTCACTTTGATACTTTCGTTAGCCTAGCTGTTAATTGTTCTGTTAATGAATGACGTGACAGGATTTGGCCCCACCTTACTACTCTCATGCATTGTGAAATTCACACTTTGCTATCCTTGGTTTTTTTTCGTCTCATTTTCGTACTTACAGTTACGTTTTGCTCTTAGATTCATACTTCTTTTTTTTATTAAATAATTGATTTATAATACATATTTATTTTGTCACTACACCTATCAAATTAAGTTGGACAAAAGCTATGACACATCATCAATTTAGGTATGAAGGTGAGATGAAAAAAAGTAAATGTAGTAAAGTTTGATTATGACGAAATTTGAGAATAGTATAGTGAGAATTACTCTTTTTTATATTTTTTTTTATAGATTTGTGGGCTTATGTGGCATGAACTAGTGGATAAAGATTCTGCCAGGTCACCAATTAACAAAAAAGTTAACAGCTAGGCTAACAGAAGTATCAAAGTGGCAAAAAAAATCAAACTTTAGGTATGAAAGTGAGACAAAAAAAGTAAGTGTAGTAAAGTACGATTTTCGCAAAACTTGGCGTTGGTGAATCGCACAACGGTGGCCAGGGGAGGCCAAAATGCCTTTGTGAGTCTTCTTAGCCCCTGGAATGATGAATGTCGTTAGGGGTGGACACTTAGAACCGAAAACCGAAACCAAAACATGAACCAAATTGAACCGCACCAAACAGTTTGGTTTTGATTTTGACTTTTGAAAACCGCACCGAAACCGAACCGCACCGCAAATATTAATAAATATTTAATTAAATGTCTATATAAGATTTCATGTTTTAATTGGTCGTCTGTTAGAATCCATACACTTAGTATGGACTCAACCACACTAGAATATCATCATTCATCACTTTCTTTCGTTCATTAACTTGAAGGACCTTTGTTATTTTATACCATCACACACACATATATATATACAAGGGTGGACTAATATTGTTATCAAGAGTCGAACAATGATCTAATGAAGTCCACTTATTTGAAGCATGATATCACATATTCTAGTATGAAAGTTTCACTCACGTTTAATGAATTCAAATTTATTCAACTTGTTTTATGAAAAACATTGTAAGGGACACCCTTTTGTTGCACAAGCATGTTTTAACATCACAACTGCATGCAACATGCTAATTGTTTACATAAAAATGTCTTTTTTCCTATTACTATTGGGAAATGCTTATTAATATGTTAAATTGCAAATTGTACATTTTTTCTTAAAAATCAAACCAAAACCGTTTGAAACCGCACCAAACCAAACCAAGGTTTGGTTTCATTTTGGTTTTGGCTTCAAAACCGCACCGAACCAAACCGCAAAAACTTGCGGTTTTGGTTTCACTCAAAACCGCACCAAACCAAACTGCGCCCACCCCTAATTGCCGTGACGAAGCCACCATCTGATCACTTTTTTGAAAGAAAAAAGAGAGTAATAAAGTGGGAATTACTCATTTATCATTTATTCTCATTATACTCTTTTCCAAACGGATATGAGCAGAATTTTTTTTCTCATTATAACGCTTGTTAATGTTGTACTTTTTATGTGTTATAATGTAAGTGAACGGCAAAATTAATGCGTCCTATTTTAAGATGGAGTAACAACATGCCAATATTACAGGGAAGAATCTATCATTAAGAGAACATGGAGAAAGTACTCGCCAAAGAGAAAACTATGGAATTATGTGACATTTTCAATATTATATGGTCTTTCGTTTTTGCTGGAATTGCCATTGTCAATTAATATGCATGAATATACAAATAAGGCGATTTAATTAAAAGAGTAGTTGGTGAGCAACAAACCGCGTAGAAGATTTGAGAAATATTTTTATAAGAGAGATTATATTCACACACCCCAAATTACTTCTCTCACACTTTTTTTAATTTTTTAATATTTTCTACACACCACTAACACTTGATAGAAAAATATTAAAAAATTAAAAAGGTATGAAAAAAATAATTTGGGGTGTGTGAATATAATCTCCCTTTTTATAATAATGTATAAAGTAACACGGTGAGTTAATTTAAAGATGATGCTTCTAACCAGTCAAATGGTGTGATTAATTAAATGATTAAGTCCAATCATAAGGGAAACTTCCAGGAACCTTCAAGGATAACCAACAGGATTGACCCGATGGAGTAAAATGTATAAGGAAAGAAATCCTATCTGAATCTCTTTTACCAAATTATTCTCATCAATTAATCTGAACTCTTAAAAATTAATTCAACGGCTATAAATAGGGGCCCACTTTAAATGTTATAATAACTTTAATCGTTGAATTAAATTTTAAATGTCTGAATTGTTTGATGGGAAGGATTTGGTGGATGGGATTCGGAGAGGACCTGGTGGATGGGATTCGGAGAGGACCCTTTCCAATGTATAAAATCCTTTTGAAAACAGGATATAAGACAAAATAAATATGTAAACACATAGAGAATGGACAATTTGGATGCGGTCTCTAACTACTAATATTATTTGACTGAAACCTTCGTGGTTTTTAGTTTTTTATCGAAGTCCCTGACATTAATTTAATAATGTATTTCTATAAAGGTTATTATATTTTTAAATTAAAAATAAAATTTGTAGTTATTTATATTAATGAGATTTTAAATAAAATTCTTAATTTATGGGAATAAAAATATTAAAGATGAATTATAATCTCCAATATATTATGTACACACACACACAGGGATACGTTCATCAAAACTAACTGACACATCCCGGCCCGGGCGCAACCACCTCCCGGGCCCGCTCCACCACCGTAGCACGATATTGTCCGCTTTGGGCCTTTGTTTCTGAGAACTCACGACCAACTTCCCAAGAGGTCACCCATCTTGGGATTGCTCTAGCTCCCTTCTCGCTTAACTTCGGAGTTCCTACGGAACCCGAAGCCAGTGAGCTCCCAAAAGGCCTCGTGCTAGGTAGGGATGAGAATATACATTTAAGGATCACTCCCTGGGCGATGTGGGATGTCACAATCCACCCCCCTTAGGGGTCCGACATCCTCGTCGGCACACTTCCGGCCAGGGATGGGCTCTGATACCAATTGACACATCCCGGCCGGGTGCAACCACCTCCTGGGCCCGCTCCACCACCGTAGCACGATATTGTCCGCTTTGGGCCCCGACCACGCCCTCACGGTTTTGTTTCTGGGAACTCACGAGCAACTTCCCAAAAAGTCACCCATCCTGGGATTGCTCTAGCCCCCTTCTCGCTTAACTTCGGAGTTCCTACGGAACCCAAAGCCAATGAGCTCCCAAAAGGCCTCGTGCTAGGTAGGGATGGGAATATACATTTAAGGATCACTCCCTGGGCGATGTGGGATGTCACACTAACCAAAAAATTATTGTACCAAAACATAAGTACATTTTTGAAAAACTTAATAAAGAAAAAGAAAAATATATTAAGCTTAATAACATTATTAAATTTCTTCTATTAAACTTGACATGTATACATTCTCACATAAATAAAATGTACTCATATAAGTATAAAAAATAGATTAGAGAAAAGATTTAATGGATTTTATATAAAAAATGGGTGCATTTTATATTGAAAAAAAAAGTGTTGTAGGCCTATTTAACTAATCTAAGGGATTAGAGAGAGGGGGTCGGCGGTAGCAACAGGGAGAAGAGAGATTTAATTGTGAGGTGTGTATTATATCACCCCCATTGTGCCTTTATTTATAGTAGTAAGATATGTAAAAACCTTATCCTTTTAGGATTACAACTCTTAATAGATAATCAACTCCTAATAAGAATATAAGAGATATTCCTAGATCAACTAGGATTTACATAATCACATTCTTATTCTAAATATGATTGCAACACTCCCCATTAAGTATGTAAATACTCAAACAAACCATCGCGTCAGATCTTCAGCAGATAAGGTAGAATAGTTGATGAAGTCATCAATACAACGGGTGAACTCAAGTCTCAAATATAAAAGAAGTATGCATTGGCAGGAAAACTCACAAAACCTCGCTATGGTAAAATCCAAGGCATAGGGAAAAACCTATAGATTAAGGAGAAAAGTGAGAAGTGTGCATAATGTCTAAAACAAATGTTAAACAAGACGAAAGTAGTGAACTCAACGGAGTATAATCATCCCAGGATGGGTGCCTCATCAAAACCTCGTTAGGTAGTAAAAACCCAATGGGAAAAATGCTCCTAATCGTAGGAAAAAGAATACACTAAGATCAAATAAGTATGCTTCAGGATACTTCCCCTGAGTTAGACATAACTTCCAAATAAAAGAACTACAAGTGATTCAACTCAGATAATTTACGCATACAGATTCTTTGGACGAGCTTCTGAAAAGTAGAATTGGGCAATGACTTGGTGAAGAGATTGGCCAGATTGTCCCGGGAACAGATTTGCTTTACTTCAATGTTCTTATCATGTTGTTGTTGGTGAGAGTAAAAGAATTTCAGTGATACTTGGTGTTGTCTCCCTTGATGTGTCCTTTCTTTAACTGCTCGATACATGTTGTATTGTCTTCAAAGATTGTCGTAGAAAGGTCAATGACAGAAGCAAGACCACTAGTGCTTCGAATATGTTCCATAACTACTCTCAGTCAAAAGCACACACACGATGCTTCATGTAGGGCGAGAATCTCAGCATGGTTCGAAGAAGTCGCAACTATAGTGGTGTCTCCAACATTAAAGATATAGCCCATTTGAGAACGTGCCCTATGTGGGTCAGACAGATATCCAGCGTCTGCGTAACCAACAAGGCGAGAATCAATTCGAGAACCATAGTGGCGACAACACTCGAAGATTCATGGGTATAGAACAAGCCCAAATTCGTCGTACCCTTAAGGTAGCGAAAAATGTCTTTAACACCATTCTAATGCCTGCGTGTGGGTGCATTGTTGTATCTAGCCAAAATATTAACAGCGAAGGAGATGTCAGGTCTATTGCATTGAACTAAGTACAATAAAGTCCCAATTCCACTTAGGTATGGAACTTCGGGTTCCAAAATCTCTTCCTCATCCTCATTTGGACAGAAGGGATCTCGTTTAGCATCTAGAGTCCGAATGACCATATCTGTAGTCGAAGGCTTTGCTTTATCCTCATTAAAACGTCGTAACACCTTTTGGGTGTTGTTCGATTGATGTACTAGGATTCCATCTGAACAATGATCAATCTCCAAGCCGAGGTAGTATCGAGTTTTCCCAAGATCTTTTATCTCAAATTCTGATTTCAAGTGAGCAGTAATTTCTTCAAGCTCTACAGGAGCTCCAATGAGGTTCATGTCATTGACATAAACTGCAACGATTGCAAATTGGGAATGTGACTTCTTTATGAACACGCATGGGTATAATTCGTTGTTCACATAACCCTGATTTTTCAAATATTCACTCAGACGGTTATATCATATCCGCCCAAATTGTTTCAATAGTAGAGTGACCTCTTCAATCTAATCAAGAGAGTGTTCTATTGTCTAAAACTATTTGAACTAGGTAATGGAAGTCCTTCTGAAACTTTCAGGTATATTTTCGTATTTAGATCCCCATAGAGATAATCGGTTACCGCGTCCATAAGCTGCATATTTAGTTTTTCAGAAACGACCACACTGATTTTGTAGCGGAACGTTATAACGTCCAATACGGGGGAATACGTCTTCTCTTAATCAATCTAGGACGCTGAGAAAATCCTTGCACTACGAGGCGTGCTTTGTATCACACTATTTCATTCTTCTCATTACGCTTCCTCACGAAAACCCATTTGTAACCAACGGGTTTCACACGTGATGGTGTAGGAATAAAGGGTCCAAACATTTTACGTTTCGCAAGTGAATCGAGTTCAACCTAGATTGCTTGTTTTCAGTTTAACCAATCTGCTCTATGTTAGCATTCATCAACAGAACATGGTTAAATGTCATTGCTAAGCATGATGTCAGTAGTTACTGTGTACGCAAATGCATCGTCAACGATCATCTCATTTCAATTCCAAACCTCATCCAATACTGCGTAGTGGATCGAAATCTCAAGATTCTTGGGAAGTTGGTTTGTCTCGTTTAAGACATCACCGTAATCTAGAGTAACCTTATGCGTTAGAATAGATGAGTGAGCGATGATCGTATTCAAACTAAGGTCATTGGTTAATGTCGATTTCCTCTTTCGAGGTTATGAATCATTTGAACCAAGATGTCTGCCATGTTTTAGCATCAGAGCAGATGATTGGCTAGCCGTCAATGTATCGGGCCTAGTGGAAGATGAGGCCTCCCCACATTCAGGGACAGTCAGCCTTCCCAGGCGGGATTGTGACGTACTTGGGGTACATTTATCCTTGCAGGTGCGTTTGCAGTGAGTATTTGTAATCTTGTCACCTTAGTTAGATCATTAAAACATATGGCATGCTCTGAGCAATGGTCTGAAGATCTATAATTCTTTGTATCTCAGTTTTAGACTAGGCAGTGAGAGAATCTAAATGAGACATAGTGGGAGCATACTATGACAATTCGCGATGTTCTCTAGGAATGTTAGTATGCTTATCTACCCTCTAACGATGGGAAGACTGTCTCATCAAAGTGACAATTTAAAAAACGTTCGGTAAAGAGGTCTCTTGTCAAGGGTTCTAAATAGCGAATAATTAATGGCAAATCATAATCGACATAGATTCCTATTTTTCTATGAATACCCATTTTGGTACGTAGTGGCGGCGCTATTGCCACATAAACTACGCACCTAAACGCACTTAAATGTGAGACGTCAGACTCGTATCCAGTAACTAACTGTAATGGTGAATGAGGTTAAGTAGCGGTGTGCCTCAGGCAGACCAACATAGCTGCGTGCAATATTGCATAGCCTCAGGCAGATATCGGCAATTTTTGGTTATCATAACCAAAGTCTGAGCTATCAATTGAATGCGTTTTATGAAAGCTTCTGCCAGGTTGTTTTGGGTGTGAACGTGGGGTACATGATGTTCCGCATGAATCTCTACTAACATGAATCGTCAAAAGTCTGTGACGTAAACTCTCCAGCATTATCCAAACGAGTAGACTTAATCTGATAATCAGGGTGGTGAGACTTTAGCTTTACAATTTGTGCTAGGAGTTTCACAAATGCAGCATTGCGTGTGGACAACAGGCAACCATATGACTTTCATGTCGATGCATCAACCAACAACATAAAATATTTAAATGGTCCACATGTTGGTTGGATAGGTCCACAAATATTCCCTTGAATCATTTGAAGAAACTTAGGGGGTTATGGATAATATTTGTAATCGAGGGTTGAGTATTCAACTTCCCCAAAGAACACGATATAGATGTAGTTGCATCTTCCGGATAATCCACATGTGTAAAGTTAGACTCCCGACAGGAATGATACTTGGCAATAGCCTCAGAGTTAGCTCGAAATACGCGTGACCAATTATCGTTTGATCCACAGTGGTAGCACATGTCCATTTTAGTGGAAATCGGTTGAGCAGTAACTTTTCCCTTGTTTTTGAAGTTCGAGGCCTTAGGGGCAAGGGCTAGACGCAGCTTGGTCACATTTTCTCCCTTGGGTGGGCCTTGATTCTATGAACCGTGGGCCCATGGTGGGGCTTGCCGCTCATTGCCACGTTATAATTGATCACATGCGCTTCAGGTGCGGCGTTCGAACCAGTCGGTCGAGCTTGATAATTCTTCATCAAAAGCTTGTTCTGATTTTCATCGAGAAGTTGTAGAGATCAAATCCAAAAATTTGGTGAATTTTTATGCCTTATATTGTTGCTGCAGGACAATATTAGTGGCATGGAAGGTCGAATAGTCTTCTCTAGAAGATCTGATTCAGTTAGTTATACTTTACAGAACTTCAGCAGTGATCAAATTCCACAAACTTCAAAGTTGTATTCGTTCACGAACTTAAAGTCTTGGAAGCGAAGATGCCGCCAGTCGTGTCTTGCTTCAGGCAAGTATATGTCTTTCTAGTGATCAAATTGGTCGGTCAGAGCAAGCCAAAGGGTGCATGGGTCCTCCTCATCGAGGTACTCCGTCCACAAAGAAATATAGATGTGTCTTCGAATGAAGATCATTGTAGTAGCTTTTTGAGCTTCGTCGATAGGTTTGTCGTAGGCAGGTGCCTCGATGGTGGCTCTAATACCTTTTGTAGTAAGATGGAGCTTCACGTCTTAAACCCACTTTAGGTAGTTTCTTCAAGAGACTTCCAAAGCGGTGAAATCGAGTTTGTTCAAGTTGGACATGTCCCTAAGACGGAGGGTACAACAAAAACATGATTAGTCATATGGTAATCAATAGACATATATCGTAGAACATTCGGGTTCTATAAACATATATCGTAGAACATTCGGGTTCTATAAACATATATTGGTTTAATTGATGCATGAAAACTACATGTTTCATGTGGTAAGTTTTGAATGAAAACTTCAGGTTTCAAAGGTACTAAACATGAAACTAAAGGTTTAATTCAGTGTACCAGAACACGATCTGCTATATTAAGTATTATAATATAAGTTGTTTGAATTTTTTTTTAAAATATACAACTGTCTGTATTATCTAAACTACGTAATAATAAAATTTGATTGTCAACCAAAATCTTGGAAAATTACTTTTATCCTTCTAATTATAAGTGAACATAAATAGCCATCTTAAGTTCGATTTTTGCCAAATGCAAATTTAACAGTCATGTAATTTCACACAAATCAAATTTTACTTTTTTAACTTTAGGTGTGGACCTTCCGCCGAATATAGTCGGATTGGACCGGCGGCAAACGCGATGGCAATTGGCCATTTGTATGGAACAAACGAAAATTGCCCAACCGGGATTGAATTGAAACTTCTGTATCACGTGCTGAGTGCGAACCCAATTCTCGAATCTCGAGGACGCGATGTAAGGAAACACGAGGAACGCCGCGTGTTTGCCATTTTCAAGCGTGGGTCCCGCGAACAAGTCGGTCGTTGAACCCAACTCTACGTCTCCACCGAACCCTGTCCAAGCCTAACTTTTGTGAGCTGTCAAATGACCAGTGTACCCCGCATATTCCTCCAGCTACAGATAAGCGCCATTCTTTTTACTATAATATTGTGGTTTAGTTTAAACGGCACCGAACCGTAATATTGTAATTCGGTTGGCTCTGGTTCTGAAGTAAAATATCCGACTTTTCATTGTCAAAAAATTGATTTTTCTTATAAATGATATATTTACTTTAAATAAATAGATTAATAATATTAATAATGCGGTTTGAATTTATTTTTAATAAGAATTGAATCCAAGAACCCTCACTTACAAATGACAGTATAAAAATTAGTATTGAACTCAAATTCGAATTTAAAATTTTTCATTTACAAACGCGGAAGAATAATATGAAACCGTATCACGGGTGGCTCTTGAAGAGTCCTGCTCTACGTTGTATTTATTATGAAATGTAGTTTCAGAGGCTTTTTCGTAAAAGGACAGGTAGAAGGTCACTGCAGTCCCACTTGACTCCACGTGTTTGAATCATATCTCCTCATATGCATTTGCCATACTTTTTCCTCTCGATTTTATAATGCAAAAAAAACGTGCTTGAAAAATCCAATAAAAGAAATCAGAACAAACCCCCATAAACCAATTAAATCCTTATCATATTCCAACACAGGCAGCCTTACTTGACTTCCCCATTTATATTCCCCTCCTCCCCACTCCTCCACTTCCCACCATTAAGCAAACCATCACCGAGATTGCATCATATTTTCTCTCTCAATTGTTTTCGTCGACAATTTTCATCTCAAAGATATCCGATATGGGTGCCGAGAAGTTGAATTTCGCACAGACGTGCAACCTCTTGAGCCAGTTCTTGAAGGAGAAGAGAACCCTCCAAGTCGTCCCTCCCACAACCATGAACTTGCTGACCACCATGGAGGCTGCTGCTTCGAACCCAGTTGATCAGACGGCTGAGACTCCGTCGTCAAAACCCAGAATCGATTTGCTTCCGCAGTTTATCAAAAACCCAGAAGCGGCTTTGGGAGATCAGCAGCCTGGATCTGCTGCCCAGATGACCATTTTCTATGGTGGGCAGGTGCTGGTTTTCAATGATCTGCAGGCTGAGAAGGCAAAGGAAATCATGGGTTTGGCTACAACTGGAAGCTCCAAGATTTCTGCTGGATTTGTAAAGAAATTGGTTTCTGAGAATCAGTCGAATGTTGTCGCTGAAAATAATTCTCATGAAATTAAGGCGCCCCAGTACAGAAGAGCTTCACTACACAAGTTCTTGGCCAAGAGAAAAGAAAGGTAAATTACTTTCGAAAATTATTTATTTTCTGAAGTTTTTTTAGTAAAAAACGAATCGAAGCGACGAAGGGCTGAATAGTTCTCTAATTGGGTTATTTAAAATTTTCAGAGTGACAGCAGTAGCACCATATCAACTGAACAATCAGAGAGCATCATCTCCTGCCAAAAGTGATGAGCAAACGAGTTCGAGGGCAGAAGGGCAAAGTTCAAAGCAGCTTGACCTCAGCCTCTAGGGATTAAATCGGCTCACTATTTTAAGATTAAATAGGGGTTAATTTCTGGCGACTTATGATCCTGACTCTGTAATTTGTTGTAAGCCCAAATTATTCTTCCATCAAAAATCTAATTTTTTGTAATTACTATTTTATTAATGAGATTGGATGCATACTCCATTTCTGAGAAACAAAATAAAGATATATGAACAAAAGTTGGAACGCTCTCCAACTGTTTCCTAATTACTTTTTCTTTTTTGGATCGAATATTTTCCTGATTACTTTTTTAATATAAGTGATGGGAAGAATGAAAATTTCTGATATGGAAGCAGACTTATGATTATGGAAATACAATGTCTTTGTGAGTTTTTTCGGTCCTAAAAAAAATCATAGCTTGCCAGTAGTTTTCTTTCTTTTAGAAAAATAAAAAAATAAACTTTTATTTGTGGAGCAACTCTTAAAAATGTCTAATTATAAGTTTGAATTATGATGATGGAACATATTTTGCAAACTTAATGTTTTTTTATACAAAAATATATTTACTCTAAAGGTATGTGAAATAAATTGATATAGAACTTGTAGCCCATAAGATTCGGACTTACAATATTTTCGGGTGTGTCTTACATATTCTATATGTTCACTCAGTACTAAGGTCTAGTGATATTCTTTTTCAATTAGAAATAAAAAAATTTATGTTCGAATCTCGTAAATGATAAATTTAATACCAAATTAAGTTGCATATTGTGTGGCTTAGTCAAATTCATCATCCTTTCAATGTAAAAATATTGATGTATTAAAAACAAGTAAAAATAAAATCTTCTTTATTAATAAAAAAAAGGATGAAAACATCAAATTAATCCTATCGTCAAAACTAATGAAAAAATAACCAAAATAAAAGTCATTGGCAATACAGTAATTTACAAACAAAATAGTTGTACTTTTTTCTTTTAAAGCCTCACAACCTCATTTTCTCTTTTACATTTTTTTAAATAAATAAATTTTTAGTGACAAAATAATTATTTAGAAACAGCTTCTTGAATGAAATTCGTATGAAGATCGTCAAAAAATAGTTTTAGCAATCAATTTCTATTTTATTTTATTTTTGTACATTTTATATTAAAATTTAATAAGTAATGCGACAATTGCTAATTGACAACCAAATTAATATAGAAAAACTCTGAGTTGAATTAGTCAAAGTTGATCAACTAAATCAAGATGGAAGTTCATCAACTATCTACTAATTTAGTTATTAATTATCGTTGAAAGAATTCAAGTTCAATTTTTTTTAAGAAAAATGTTAAAGAGGTCATAAATTAGATTCACAAGTTGTAGATCTCATGATATGATGATTGATCCAACCATCATTTGTCACATCATGTTTACAACATATAGTATAAAAACATAATTTTCCTAACATTTTTTTTAACGATGCGTTCATAATAACGATATGAAAATCAACTGGCATCAAACTCTTCATATTCGAGATTTACCTAAAATATCTCACCAACAAATGAAGAACAATACCTTAAACAAAATAATTAATTTGAAAATTTGACAATGGACTAGTCTATAGCATGAATTATGTGATGAACTGACTTAATGTAGGATTAATAATTAAATAGATAAAAATTCAACAATTAAGGATATCAATACTATGCTCCCGTTAGTAAACTATTGGGAAAGCAAACTCAGTTGATGTATACGCATCAAATTAGTTATTATGGTCGTCTTTGTTTTAATTTTTTATTTGCATTTTTTATTTATTTGTCCATTAAATTGTTTAGGCTTTGCCGCCCATACCTTCCACAAGTTGTCATTTACATTAGAAAAATATAAAAAAGTAGAAGCATAATTTACTATGCTTCTTAAAAATAAACGCTTTTATTAAAGCATGCAAGTTAATAGTCTTCATTTAATGAAATTTTTAAATAACAAGTACACCCTAGCTCATTTACGTTTAGAATTTTTTTGAGTGGCTATCACGTAACTCGGATTCTATTTGATATCTAACTCGGGTCATACCTTGTAGAAATTGAATTAAATTGAGTTGAAATGAGCTTTATTCACACTGTAATTCGCAATATAATGGACCAATAGGTCCACTCGGTCAAAATCGAAGTAGGGAATAGCCTACTTCCCTACTTCACATCTTACCATTAAGTCTATTAGATTCCGATAAACTCGTTTAGTCCTTTTTATCTTGGAGCTACACATATATGACATCTTACCTGAGATGAAATGACATATCAACTATAGGATTGTCTTCAATTGTCTTTCATACATGGCCTTTTATCCTTCAAATGTTTGTCAAATCACACTAATTTAGTTATTAATTAGTGTAGAAAGAATTCGAGTTCAAAGTTAGAATATCCCAAATTTTTTAAATGAAAATGTTAGAGAGATCCTAAGTTAGAACCATATTTTGTAAATTTCATGATGCAGCGATTAATACAACTATCAACCACCACATAATGGCTTATAAAATATGGACTAAAATTATGGTCTCCATAACAATTTTCTTTTCTTAACGATATATTTATAATAAAGGATATGGAGATAAACTGGTATCAAACTCCTTGTTGGAGTAGGAAATTTCGGATACTCTAATTCTCCACCAACAAATAATTTTGAACACATTGAGAAGTCTTAGACACTATCTTCGCTCGCCATCAACGAGGGAGGAGGAGGACCTGCAATATAACATTTTGATGCTCAAGTCAACCTTTGTTCAAAATGATTGCAATATATCATAAAGTAATCTCGTCCTTCCCTTCCCTTGCTAATATATTATTGCCCTTTTATAGGCATTCAAGTCTTGGACTCCAAATCTCACTCTCCTTCTATTTATCCATGTTTCATAAGTGGGTATCAAGTTGTTTGATTGTAGATCCACTCCCCATGTTTGTTGCGTTAGTGGCTTATTAAGTGGAGCAACAATGTTTGGCTCCCACACTCCTCATATACGAGATTTACCTAAGATCTCTCACCAACAAGTGAAGAACAATACCTTAAACAAAATCATGAATTTGAAAATTTTACAATGGACTAGTCTATAGCATAGATTCTGTAATGAACTGACTTAATGTATAATTAATAATTAAATAGATGAAAATTCAACAATTAAGGATGTCAATACAAACGATGCTCTCGTTATTATCTATTGGGAATACAAACTCAATTGATGTATACACATCAAATTAGTTATTATGGTTGTCTTTGACATTAAGAGCATCTCTAAATGAGACTTCAAATTCAAAACATCAAATTTCAATTTGATGGCTGACTTGGCAATTTGACATATTGTCAATATTTTTCTTCCACTCAATATGCCAAATTTATTGCTTCATTTATGTTTTTTTATAGCAAAAATAACAAAAAGTTGGGGTATTGATGGTTAAAAAATAATAAAAAATACTTAAATATACTAGCATTTAAGATAAGACAGGTGAAATACCTTCAGAAATAGAAAAATTGAAATAAAAGACTTAAATATGTTAGCATTTAATGTCTGGCGCCTTGAAGCAATGGTATCAATATTGACAACTCATTTTTTATGTCAGCTTAACCTTATATTTCATGTAAGCTTTGACATCTCAGTTAGAATAAATAATAGGTTATTTGTTACTGTTATATGTCTGTGTAACATTTTTGACATCTCATTTGAAGATGGTCTAAGATCATCTCCAAAGGAGATGTCAAATTTTAAATCTAAAATATAAATTTGAAGGTTTATGTGGCACTTTGACATTTTTTTAAGTTTTACTCTTCAACCGATATGCCAAGTTTTAAACATTAAATAAAATTTCATATTTATTTTCTTTACATTGGAAATGAAAGAAAATTAATTAAAATGTATAAAAATATTTAAACAATGCATTGATAATGAAAAGAAACAAAAGGATAATGCTTCAAACCAATAAAAAGTAATAAAAAAGCATTTAATAATTAATTTAAAAAATATGCAGGTGCTGTCAAATTTGGCAGCAAGGAGGATATATGTCATTCCATGTCATGCCACATCAGATTTGGCTTATCGGTTGGAAGACATTACTGCAGTCTTTTGTTACCGTTATTACTGATTTGACATTTTGACATCTCATTTGGAAATGCTCTATGGGCTAAGTTTGAGATTGTGGTACTTTTAAAAAAAAATAGCTTATTTAAAAATTTGGGACATTAAATGTGTTTGGTAAACAAAAAAAAGTTTTAAAAAAAAAAATTGTCGCCATTGGCAATATAAAAGTAAAGGAAAGCAGAAGCAAGATCAACCATGCTTTTTAAAAAGGTTTTTTTTTCTTTCAAAGCAT